>OZ037746.1:2400000-4800000 GCA_964035475.1 Salix caprea
GGGCTTGGTGAAGGGATAACAAATGCACCCAAAAGTTTTTAACTTTAAGTAATTTGGTTTTTGGCCAAAAATAACTTCGAATGGTGATTTGTTTTGAAGGAGGGGTGTTGGTTGACGATTTATAAGGTAAGTGGCAGTGTGGAAGGCATGAGGCCAGTATGAGAGAGGTAAGTTGGCATCGGTGAGTAGGGTAAGTCCGGTTTCGACTATATGACGGTGACGTCGTTCAGAAACACCGTTTTGTTGTGGTGTGTGGGGAGCAGTCGTGAAGTGACTAATCCCATGCATGGATAAAAACGGTTTTAGACTTATAAATTCTCCACCATTATCAGAGTAAATACTTTTTATGGTGGTTTGAAAACGTTTTTCAACAAGTAATTTAAATTGGGGAAAAATGGTTTTGACATAAGATTTTGCAGACATGGGATAAAACCATATGTATTTAGTGTAGTGATCCACAAAAATTAAGTAATATTTGGAACCATCTAGACCGAGACAATGTGCGGGCCCCCATACATCGATGTAAAGAACATCAAGTGGTGCATGACTTTGAATACTTGTTGACCGAAAAGGAAGTTGGTGGGCTTTATTAATGGAACATGAAGAACAAAGTGAATTAAAATTTTTATTTTTTGTTTGTTTTTGAATGGGTAAAGAAAAAAAATTGACAAGACTACGAACTACTCTAGATGTTGGATGTCCAAGGCGTTTGTGCCATCCATCAAGTGAGGTTCGCTCATGCATGTTTGCAACTATTTTTGAAGTCGGGCCCACCAGTGAATTTGGGAACTGATATACACCATCCTCACATGCACCTTTTAGCAAAGTCACCCTCGAAGCTTGGTCCTTCACAAGAAAATAATATGGGTGAAGTTCGATAAAAACATTATTTTTCAACGTAAAATGATGAACATAAATTAAATTTTTGGAAATGTTAGGCACACAAAGAGTATTATCCAGAACAAAAGTTTTTAATGGAGAGTCTAGAGTTAAAGAGCAAACATGAGAAACGGCCAAACCTGTACCATCACCTATGACGACCTCATCGGTTCCATCATACTCAGAATGGACTGATAAATTTGCCAAGTCACCAGTAATGTTGTGTGAGGCTGCAGAATCAAGGAGCCATTTTTGTTCTTGTGCATTGTTGATATTAGCACAATTAGCCGAAATGGAATTTTGGCGTAACTGAGAACAAGTTTTAGCTGTGTGTCCCATTTGGTCACAAAATTGACACTTTGGGTTGTAGCGTTTTTGAATGGGCTGAGTAGCTGGATACTGCCTGTGTGTCTTGAAAGGGCCATTTTGCCCGTGGGCCGTGTAGGCCGTGTCACTTGACTGGCCCATTTTATGAGAAGGCCCGGGCTGCCTATAATTTGTTCTTCGGGCTGACCCATGTGTATTGTAGGTGGGCTGTCTGTGTCTTTGGGTGTAATTTGCGGAAGCAAGGAGATGTTGCGCCGATGAGTCCAGACGCCGGAGATAGCTGTCGTGTCCGAGGAGGAGCTCCTCAAAGGTCAGGGATGTTGGCCTTGCTCGTATGGATGTGGCGATGTCCCTGAAATCAGAACCCAAACCATTTAGTACATACAGTGTCAGATCATCGTCGGAGATAGGATGATCGATTAGGGCAATTTCATCTGCAAGGGCCTTGACGGCGTGCAGGTAATCGGGCACGGAACGATTTTTCCGTTGAATTAAGGTGAGTTCCTCCTTCAATTGCATAGCCCTGGTTCTTGATTTGCTTGCATACATGTGATGCAATTTTTCCCATGCTTCATGAGAGGTCTTGGCGGTGGCGATGAGTGGTGTGATGGTGGTGGAGGTGGATGCCAGGATGGCGCTTAATATAAGCTTGTCTTGCCGAACCCAATGGGTTTTGTTCGGGTCAGTGTTGGAGGTGCCCACCGGAGAAGGACATGGTGACACTCCTTGGACATAATCAAGGAGGTCATAACCGATGAGGAGAGCATCGAATTGTGCTCTCTATTGAGGAAAAGTTGATGGCTTTAATTTCTCATTGATCTGTGATGTTATGTTCAGTGCAATAAGAACACTGTCATTGGAGGAGATGGGTTGGGAAGTTGGGGTGGTGACTGAAATTGGTTCTGCACTTTGTTCTGTGGGGGAAGACATGGCTTTGGAATGGATAGGATCTTAGTTCTCGTTAGAGGTTTGCTCTGATACCATAAAAGAGAAGTGTTTAACACAGAGATTCAATGAAAAATACCATAATCTTTATTGATCAGTAGAGGACTATATATATACATTGAATCAGAGTAACGTTGGAATAGAATAAATGTACAATTAATTTCATGATTTGTACAGTTTATGGAAGGATTTCCAACGGCTAGTGGAGGCTGAGAAAGGAAACAATTGCTTGAATGTTGCTGCTGAATATTGCTGAGAATGAGCTGAAGATTATCAAGCTGATTTTGTGCAGCTTTCCCCAATAGGGTGCAAGAAATAGTTTTTTTAATCTAATTCTACTTCACTTTTCCCTCTGTTGTATAGATTTTTTTTTTTTAACACGTGTGTCTGAGCCGATTTGTATGTATCTTTACTAATTCAACGAGCCCAAAATTGACGATCATTTAAATCTTCAGTGACCATCAAATTAACAACTACATAATTTAAACTTAAAATAAAATAAAATAAACCTTTTAATTCAAGCTCTTACAGCTAAACCCAAGGTATCTGGGTTTACTCTTCGTGGTGGCCAATATTTAATTTAATTTAATTCAATCTCGTTTTTCATAAAAAAATAAATCACAAACGAAAAATCATTCCAAACAAAAAGTCAGACACTAAACCAGAAAAGGAAAAAAAACGCCAATATTATTTTTGAACTTCCATCTCAATAAAACATAGCCACTTTCAACTTCCCTTTTGCACGTTGAAATCCGACGAAAGATCGACCACTAGCCACTCGCATCGCCCCTTCTCCCCCACAGTCACCATCATCTTCCTCTTTTGACTACCACACTGCCCCTTTCACACTACCTTGTAACCGGGGAGAGAAGAAAAAGAATTTAATTGATATTTATCAATATTAAAATAATATTTATAAAAAATAACTTTTTTTAGACTAATGTATTTATAAAGTTTACAATTACATATCTTCGTATCGATATATTTATAGAATTTAAAAGTATATACCTTGAGATCAATATGTATTTAGAGTTTATAAGATAATTTTTTATTCAAATTAACTGAATAACTTGGTAGGAGGTGACATGTATAATTATTAGATTAATTAATTTTAAAACTATGTTTTTTTGGTTTATTATTAGAATACAATTGATTATACATTGTTTGTTTAAAAAAACAAAATCAATACAACATTAAAAAATAAAGTATCCTTGACATATTTTACTATACATTTTTTAGAACTTTCGTACGTCCATATTTGATACCGTATCTATATTTGTGCTTCTATGTCAAAAACTTTGTCACCCAAAACCTCAAAGATCACTGTAACCAGCTTTAATCCTTCTTCAAAACGCTAAATCGAAAATATTCAAATAAAATTATAGATTTTAAACCTTATATCCAAAGATTTGTCTACAAGATGTGGTAGTTGTGGTCAAAAGCTTCGAAACAATGATCCATGCTCTGATGGATTGCTGTTGTCTAAACAAATTTGAGTGGTAATTAATTGACGCAATGTATATCGATAAATAGAAAGTTAAGGCTAGTTTGAGTAGCCTGCACATATTAATTACGTCATTAATAATTGAACTTCCACTATTTTTTCTTCGAAGTTAACTGGGATAGGTGGCTACAGCGCGCAGCATCATTTCTCAAATGAATGTTATAGTGATCAGATTCTGAGGCTCGTTCGAATTTTATGGGTTTATTGTGTGATCATCACAGATGGAAACTCCCTCGGTAATCTAGGTAGAGTACTACTGGGATGAAAGTGGAAGCTGGAATTTGTGGATATATTTGTAGAGATATCAATATGAATGCTGAGCTTAGTACATGACCTATCTTATCATTCAGGAGATACAAGTGTTAAGGAATTATCTCATCTAAAAGTTTAAGTCATAGGTGAGGTTCTGTAATATGATTAATATTATTCTTTAATACCCCTCTCAAGTTTAAAGCCCAAAGGGTTTTCACTACCTTTGGGCTTTAAACTTGCACAAATCCACACTACCTTGTGCTTAATTTTTTTTATCAAATAGAATGGGGGTTGTGAGATTTGAATTCGTAACTGCTGGGTCAACAAGGCTCTGATACGATGTTAAGGAATCATTTTCCTAAAAAAAACCCTGACATGAATTCCCCGCTCATTGGGAGGGTCGTCGTGATGCCGTGCTCTCGCGGAGGGTGCAACATAGAATATGAGAATAAACAAATCAATCAAGTGGCCTCTATTTTGGCTAAAACCATCATGATACTTAATCATTGTAGAAGGACCGAAAAAGAAGCAATGATATATTGCACACAGTTACTGTATATCTAAATGGTTAGCCACATTGAAACAAAAAAAAACTTGTTTTTAATCATTTTTGGTGGTTTAACTAGAAACCATTAAGAATAGTGGAAGAAGAAGAATGAGGAGATTTAGACAACCAAGGCTAGGTAGAGAAGCTAGAAGGCTTACCTAGTAGTGGTTTTAGGTGGGGAGCCCCCGGGCCATGACAATATATTTGATCAAATCCTTGGATTGTTGGCAAAAGTATTTTCCTCCAATTTGGCATTTCAAAGTTTGGGATATCAATAATCCTAAATTTTTTATCAAAATATATTGATCAAAAAATCAAAATTAAATATACTATTATTATAAATAAAAATATATGTTTGACATAAATAAAATCATTATTACTTATAATCAATAAATTTTCACTTGATATATACCTAACACGAAATGCTGATTAACGAGTAATGATTCATACCACGAAACATGAATCACAAATAAAAAATATTTAGTTTTAATCTGTCTCTTGTTCATGATAAGAAATTTGTGGTTCGAGGCATCACGTTATATGAAGTGGATAAATATCCTGGGTTGATGAAGAAGAAGAAGCAGTCCATGGTCCGTCAGATGACTTCAGGAGGGATTTATTTTCAGTTGAACTTCCATTGAATGAAGCTTGAGCAAACTTGTTAAATAAGGCCATAGAATACCCTGATTGATCACTTAATGTGCTTGGAACCATGACTAGTTCCTCGACATCAGTTTTTCCTTCAAGCATACTCACTACTGTAGACATTGTAGGTCTAAGTGCTGGGGATTGATTTGTACACAGCAGTGCTACATTGACCATTCTAACCACTTCTTTCTTGTTGAATGCAGACCCTAATCTTGGATCAACCATCTCCATTATGTCACCATTTTTTTGTAAATATAGAACCTGAAATAACCAAACACAAATTTATGAGATATATATAGCTGAATGAGAGTAAACATGAACAGAAAATTAAGAGATTAAATAGGTACATCTTACCCAATCTAGAAGGCATACAAAGTTTTCATCCCTTCTAAATTTGACATTGTTCATCCCAGAAACAATCTCCAATGCTACAACACCAAAACTGTAGACATCTGCCTTGTAAGTCAAGTAACCATATAATGCGTATTCCGGTGCCATGTATCCCCTGCACAGGAAGCATAATTTACTAGTTTGCTAAATGTCTAGTGCCCCATTTCATGGTAGTTTCTGATTTTTCTATGAATATCTCTATCTTGATGTGTAATTAGTGGTTGCATTATTGCACTTGCCTATTGTTTGTTTTTGTATTTCACGGGCAAAATTGTATTTCTTGCAGCCTATATAGGATTTCAAACCCTGGATGATAATGTGAATACTATATTCATTTGGCAACCGGGCTAACCTCTTCAAGGGATAGTCTTTGAGGGACACGGCCATAGATGCGGAAACCCTGATCCATGGCAACCTTGTAGTGCGTGATTTGAACCCTAGATGTCTTTCTACCACATATTTTGAACCTAACCCCTTGTCTGACTTGATGACTCAAAAATGAAAAAAACTACTTGTCTGACCTAATGACTCAAAAATTAAAAAAAGCTAGAATATTGTTGGACCTAAGAGCAAAGACTACTTATAAAATGGTGAAATGTCTGACGTGGTGTCTAGCCCAGAACTTGTCAGGAATATTTCAGTGAATCCTCCTATGCTGAACAAAAAAATGACCCCAATAGCAAATAACATGGATATCAGAAACTCACATTGTTCCAGCAACTCTGGTGTCGATGTGGGTGTTGTCCTCGTCATCAAGCTTGGCCATTCCAAAATCAGATATCTTGGCGTTCATGTCCTTGTCAAGAAGGATATTGGTACCTTTTATGTCTCTATGAACAATTTTGATTGTCGACTCCTCGTGTAGGAAAACCAGACCTTTCGCTATATTTACACATATCCTCTGCCTTGTACGCCAGTCTAGCTTCGTTGCCTCGATTTCCTTTGATCCTGTATTCATCATGCATAACCCATCAATTCATTTTCTTCTACACTAATCCTATCTATATGCCGTTCAAAGAACTTGTTTTCTTTCTCATTACTTTACATAAGATACTATGGGGAAGTGATCAGAGGCCTACCGAACAAAACATGCGCAAGGCTATTGTTTTCCATGTATTCATATACCAACAACAATTGCTTGCCCTCAATGCAACATCCATATAATCTAACAAGATTTGGGTGTTGTAGAGCAGAAATCATGCCTATTTCGTTCACAAACTCACGATTCCCCTGTTTTGATTTCGCTGAAAGCTGCTTAACTGCAATTTGAGTGCCATCTGATAGTACTCCCTGCAATGAAAATTATTTTAGACAAAGAAAAAAAGTTTACTAAGCCATTCCATGCTGATTTGAAAACAGAAATTTGTACTATACTTTATAGACACAGCCAAAACCGCCTTCTCCCAGTTTGTTTGCTGCATCAAAGTCATTCGTTGCGGCTTTGATTTGTCTGAAGGTGAAGATACCAGTTACCAGATCTAGCCCAACAAGTTCTGCCCAAGGAACAAAGATGATATGTATATATTAGTTGATCTGGATGAAGGATTCATCAAAGGAAGACAACATTTTTTGCAGTCCCACAAGTAAACAACATTGAGATAGCCATTTCCTATTAAAGAAAACATTGTTTATTGAGATAGTTCTTTTATAAATGTATGCATTCATCGATAAACATAAAGAAAATAGGATGCTTCATAGTGACTAGATTCCTCGCTAGAATTTGCAAGATCAAATAAATGTATCAACTGTACCTCGATCCTTCGTTTTCCTTCCTCCCAAATAACCTTTCCACCAAAGAGAGGATAAAAGTATGAAAATGAGGAATAATGGCAAAACCACAGCCCCAGCGATAATGAATCTCTTTCTCTTGCCGTTATTAGGAGGGTCGAAGTCTAGGCAGAAATAGAATTGCAATAAGAGCAAGAAATGTCAGATCACAACACTAATTATTTCTTCATTAGCATGTCATTCCATTATATGTCAACCTACCAGATTCCACATCAATGGCTGATATTAGAGGACCATATGTTCCTTTTTCGGGAGACCTTGTGGTTCCTTTCCCAGCCCAATGAAGGCGGATCTCTAAAGCTCCATTGGTTACAAGTGCTGTAAAATTATGAATGTATACCTTATCCACCCCTCCCGCTTTCTTCACGATATCAAAATCCTTTAGCACAACAATATTCTGCGAGAACAATTCTTCAATTAAGCTGTCACATATCATATAAATAATGAATCTTTGATCTTTTAATTAATAGATACCTGAATATAAACATCAAATACTCGTCTTCCTAGACTGTAGTAGGATCTGTTACCCCTGATTACTATCTCTGCAAAGTGTAGCTTGACAGTGTAATTCCCATTTGCCAGACAGGGAACGTAGTATGTGAGAGACGAAGGCGTGAGGCTTGCATTTGTGTACAGTACAGAGTTGTCCATTCTGAGTATGGACATGTTTTGAGCTATGTAGCTATCCGAGGAAGATTTAACATCCCAAATATGTCCTGTGGTACTTTTTTGCCAATCACGTCTTGTGGACACATATTTTGCTGCACCTCCTGGCTCATCATCTGCTTCGTAGATGGTTTTTCCAATGGTGGTTGCTGGTCCCCCACAATTTATGTGCATTGAATATCTCTCTATACATAGACATAAAAATATTCATGGGCACCGATATGAGTAAACAAATTATAACACAAGAAATGTAAGGCTCAAACTGTCTATAAAATCAGAGCAAATAGGACAGAAACAATCAAACACATAAGCAAATTAAGATTTGATGCAAAAGCAGTGTAAAGGGCCACATAATTAGATGGTCCTAGAACCTTTAGATTTATTACAAGAGACAATTCTATCTAGTGAAAATAGGAATAAGATTTGATTTCTTTCCAGAGGTGGATGATGCAGAGCATCTTCTTCCTCTTGATCTGGAAATCCTAGTGGTCAGATCCATAATGGGGTAGCCACACACGAAAAGACCGTTGAGTTCATGACTAAGATGTTATGACCTGATAAATAAAGATATAAATTTATAGTCTAGGCTGACAAGTTGTTCTTGCATCACTTTTCTATCTAGTTACAGGTGAAATGTAAAAGCGGATAACTTTACAAATTAAGAGTACCTGCAGAACAAGCACCCAAACACTCAACAGGTTTCCTGGAAAGATTGGCCAGATAGAATCATCAACTTATTTAAAAGAAATGACAGAGAGAAAAAAATAAATAAAGTAGAAGCTTACGAATAGTTCCATCCCCAAGTACTTTTGAACAGATTTCTGGCAAACCAAGAAGAGTTAAGTTTTGTAGGTTATACAGTGAATGGTGATGTAAAAAGACGCCAACTTTCAAAATCAAAGGTAAGGCAAGGAAAATGAAATCAATCTTACAGTGTTTCTCTACATTTTGTTTCCGAAGTAAAATTGTTGTAAGAAAGATCAATTTCGCTGCACACAAAGATAGCTTCCTTAAACATTCAGCCAGTATTTTTAATTTTTTTAGAAAATTGCATGCGCATGTTATAGACAGCAAGACAGAAGAGATGAACACAATTGGGACAGACGGAACATGTCCTCACCTCACGTCCCTTCTATTTTTAAAAGATAAAAATTCAATCCAAAACTATCTCACAAACAGATTTATTTTTATATCTTCATCTTCATCAATGCAACCAAACACATTTTTGCCCCTATTACATCTGTACCTTCTATCATATGCACAGCTCTGGAAACTAGGAAGGATCATTTGTTTATCAGCTTCTCATCAGGATCGCTATACAAAGACTAGGACGTATTAGTAAACCTATAGACACGCATCTGTTATAGGATGAGGGAAACCTGAAGTTCATGATTAAGCTTTTGGGTTGAGAATTAGGATAAAGGCAAACCCAAGTTGATGATCATTTCTGTTTTTCAGGGGAGAGTTATTGGATAAAATATTCAGTAATTGTAATTGAGTAAAAAAAAAAAAGAAATCAAATCTCAAAAATCATAATTCATATACAAAAATTAAGAAAAATAACATACTAGCGACTATTTCTGGTGTTGATCCAATTTGGGATGGGCCCCGTAAAATTGTTCCATGTAAGATACCTACGCAAAAAGTAAGAATTGTCATTTGCCTGAACATTTGTCCAAGGCTATCATTGCAAATCAACATTTATCATCATATTTGTCATACTCGAGTGGAGACTAACTAGGAAAAAAGGATTGAGTCACTTTGTTCCATTTTTACTTAAACAAATGCATTTTGTTCCATTTTGTTTTTTACAAGATATTGACCCAATTAGGTCCAATGGGTTTGGCAGTTCAATGTCTTGTATGGTTCAACTAGAATCTCAGTCCCAGTCAGGCTCCGATTCCTGGATTTTCGAGGTTCACTTGCCTGCTCAATCTTAGTTTAATAACGGTGCTTTTACATAGCAAACATTAATTTCAGAAGGTACACTTACATTTTCTCCAAGCCTTGTAGGCCATCATAATTTTCTGGAAGTGGACCACTTAATCTATTGAAACTGAGATCCCTGTTTTCGAAAATAAGAAAGGCCGAGACAACATAAACTGAGTGTTAAAAAATAATATAAATCATATTTTGGGACCTCACCTATAAGCTTAAGCTTTTAGGTGAGATGGTTCCTTAACATGGTATAACCATCATAATGCAATCTGAAGTCAACAACTCTAAGTATTCATGAAATTCACACTTCAATCTTCATGACAGCATGGATGATATATATATATAAGGGATAGAGTAAATTACAAAATTTTCAGCCGTGACTTTCTGGTCAAATATTCGGGAAATTTTCCTGACAAGTTGCAATTGCTCAACATCCTGCAATATACATTAACTTCATGTGATCTAAATATATATACTATGTTGTAAATGAAATATGATCCTGATATGAGAGTATCAACTGCAAGAACAACTCACAAATACTTAATGCCCGCTATAGGGTCTAGGTTGGGAATCTCTGAACCATTTCCAAGTAAGTTGCTTATTCTTCTGCTCAATATTCGACAACATAAAAATGTGTGATGTTCAAGATTAAAATTGAAACTGGGACAATAAATTTAAAACAAACATCTTACAGATCAGTTAGATTAGTCAAGAGAGAAATGTTTGAAGGAATGGGTCCAGTGAAACCACCAGCTTGGATCTCTCTGTCAATACAAAATTAAAGATGGGGTTAAGGTTCTTCTTCAGTGATGAGACCCAGAACTTGTGGTACAAATTAGCACATACAATGCATCAAGTTGTTTCCAGCTCTGAATAAATTCAGGTATTCTTCCAGTGAAGTTATTCCTGCTAAGCCGACTGCATTCGCCCGGATGGAAAACACAGAATCAAGAAACTTGGAGAGTAAAGAGATGCATCTGTAATATGCATGTGAAATGAGAGCTTACAGTTCCTTCAATCGGATCAGATTGGCAAGAGCCAAGGGTAGCTCTCCACTGAGATTATTGGCACTGAGAGTTCTGCAATCACATAAAGAGAAAAAAACTTAGCATTCAATAATCAATTAGGACTTAATTTCTAGTACAAAAGGTTGAATGAACTGACAGATTCTCCAGGTTAACCAAGTCTCCAAGCTCAGGGGGGACTGTTCCAGAAAACATATTGTTCTCAATGTTCCTGTGCATAAATGCCAACTCTGAGGATTACTCCTAACAAAACAATTGTACAGAATTGAAATAATAAAAAAAACAAGAGATTGACTGGTAGGAAATGCATACAAGGATCTAAGCGTGGTAATGTTTCCAAGATAGCTAGGAATTGTTCCATTCAACCGATTCACGCCGAGAGACCTGTAGCTTATTCAATCTATTAATTAAATAATTACGAGTAAGCAATTCCTTGGCTAGAAAACATGAATGCAGTATTTTCTTACAATAGCTCCAGCTTGGTATCAGCCCATTCAGGTGGTATATTGCCACTCAGGTAGTTGGCCCAAAGACTTCTGCAGAGACGATAGAGTTCTAATAAAATTCAATCATACGATACGATACAAATTCACGGTGCTCAATCTGTAGAAATGTAGTAATTTGAAGCACTTCTTACAATTCTTTAAGGTGTGGTAGTTTCTGTATAGCTTTTGGGAGACTGCCATCAAGATCTTGCCTTTTAAGATATCTGCATTGCAAGAACACTTGGACCCATCAATTCCTCAATATAAGGTCAAAAATCAAAACCTCCAACCATTGCAGAGCTCAGCTATTCTTCCAATGATTTTAAATTATCTGCAGCCTAAACTTCTGTCAAATGTTAGCTGAAGATCCTTTCTTTGCTATTCACTACATGTTCAGCATGATTAAGTCCTCCTTCATATCATTATTATACATGTTTATATATTTTACTGCTAATGAATTTCTTCTGAATTTCATAAAATAAAACTCAACTATCATTTGACCACCACAAGTAGTCCTCCACTGTATCATTTGACCTTATTACGGTGTAGATTTAGATTAAAGGGTGTTTGTGTTACTGTTTTTCAAAAATATTTTTGAAATAATTTGAAAAAAATTATTTTTATTTTATATTTTAAATTAAAAATATATGTTATTTTTATATCATTTTTATATGTTGATGTCAAAATTGATTTTTAAAAAAAAAACTTCATTTTGATGTATTTATAAATGAAAAGCACTTTAAAAAATAGCCGCAACTACAATCCTAAACAGGTACTAAGTTTTTCTTAACATAAAAACAATACTTAAACATTGTTAACATGTTATCCAGTAAAAATAATAATCTTGAACTCAAAATATTTTGTATAATAGAGGATATATTTTTTATATATTGAAGGTTGAAATTGCAAAGAAAAAACTAAATCCATGACATAAGATAACTCCATGAAAATCAAATTAAAAACAATTAAGAAGCATGATTCCCTAAAAATCTAATATTGAAGGGTGAAATTAAAAATAAAAAAACTCAAAAAACAAATCGAGTCAACTTAGATTTACTTTTCAAACATGCGATTTAGTTTATAAAATTGATATAACTTTATAAAAATTAAATAAAAGAATTACAAATCCCAATTAAAATGAAAAAAAATAGAGTAAGTTCAGGTTAACTTTTTGATCATGATATTAAAAGAAAATTGATAAAAAAAAATACAAAAATTGAATTCCAACATATTTTATATTAAAGATTGACATCAGTCATTAAAATAAATAAATTTCTGTGACAAATATGTATATAAAATAAGAAAATCAAGAAAAAAAAAGAAAACACAATTCTTAAAACCATCTAATGTTAAATAATAAAATTAATATAAAAAATTGTATATATGTATGTGTATGTATATGTATATATATATATATATATATATATATATATATATATATATATATGAGTGTGACAAGCATGGAGTTGTAAGTGAAGAAATATACATGGCAACAACGTGGCACACCCCGCCAGGAAATGAGCAGTTGCAGACAACTTTATTGTCAAAAAGGGTTAACTCTGACAGAGCGGCTTAACAACGGCCTTATTTCATGGCACTTAATAGCCACTCACTGGAGTCGTGTCTATTGGATAAACAAGGCTTTTCTAGTTGTAAGGAAGAACTTGAGGAACAGGGAATGAACTTGAAGAATAGAGAATTTAGACAAAACAAGGTTTTTATTGAAGGGGCTTTGCCTTTGAGAAGCTCTCTTCGGCTCTTCCCTTGAAACATTACACCAAGCCTCTATTTATACAAGTTTGGAGGCTTTTGCTTACATCATTGCTTACATAAACAAGCACATAAAAAAGCACTCACCTAATGACAAGACATAATGGAGCACTTACCTAATAATGGAGCACTTCATAATGGAGCACTACATAATAATGCACCACTACATGACAAGACACCACTTGTTACATAATTGAGCACTTACTTATAATACACCCTATACAAGACAAATGATAATTATCAACTGACAATAGGTTCATGATCTGGAGAAAGGTTCTGGTCTGATAAGCCATCCTGGACTTGTAGGGCCAAATCATAGTCGTCCTCATCAATCATTGCCATCTCATGTGGTTTCAGGAGTGTCGGGATTCCAAGAATTATCTGCTTAATTTTTTTATTTTTGTACTGCATTCTCAGATTATGAAGATGGTCGGAATAGTGAGGGTCATAAAAATCATATCCAGGTTCTTCATCAGGATCTGTGCCTTTAGGCCATAATTCTTCAGGAATAATATTGTTCTTGAGGCACATTGTCTTTTGCATGGTCCTGAGCTCTGGAAGGTTTGACAGGGGTTGTTCATACAGGGAGTATGGATGTGTTGCGTAGAGGGTAGCCTGTGGAAAACTTATAACCAAATTGTCTGCCGAAGCCTTGAAAGGTCTGTGAAATATGAAAATAGAGAACAAATGAGCAAAGGCTTGTTTAACAGACTTGGGTCGGGCCGTGTTTTGATATACTTCAATCCAACAAGGGTGTGAATGAGGCCATTTGGATTTTTCATGTTGGAGAAGAGAGATCCATTGTGTGGGGTCATGAAACCAAGTGAGGAACTTGAAGGTGTAGTACCAAGAGTCCGCTGGCCAAGAAGTCCTGTGAAAACTAGCAAGAAAGTAATCAATAGGAAATTCTATAGCAACATGATACAAGTGACAGAGGTACCATAAGAAAAAGTAAAGTTCTTTGGGGAATAGGCCAGATGGTTTGAAGGTGAATAGGTGGATGAAAGGATATTTGGGATGGATCCCTAAGCTTTGGAAACAAAGGGAGGATGCATCATAGTTGAGAAGGAGGTGGTCTTGGAGGCTAAATAGTTTGTCTTTAGCCTGTTGGTTGAGGGTGTGGTTAAGGATCATTTCTTGAGCAAGAGGAGGTAAATCTTCTGTGGGGAAATCTCGTTGAAGTGGAGGTGGATTGGAAGAGGAGGCCATAAGGATCAAGGGAAGGAGCAGTGTTTGTGATTTAGGTGGTCTGGTGAGCATGTCTGGAATTACATTCTTGTGTCCCTTTATATGCTCGACGGTGAAGGTATACTTTGAAAACCATTCTGCTAGTCTCAGGAGTTGTGGATGAGGAAGCATCTTTCGCTTGAACTGTAGCATCTTGGGAAAGGAGGAACAATCCATGATTACTTTGAAATGGTAGGCTGCCAGGTGGAACTCGAACTTTTGGATGCCATACTTTACAGCGAGGATCTCTTTGAAAGTGGAGTGATAGTGGGTTTCTGACTCCTTGAAAGACCCGCTTTTGTAGCCACATATGTGTCGGTGGCCTTCTTTATCTTCTAGTAGCACAGCACTCCAATATCTGTCACTAGCATCAGTTTGGAGTATTCGTTGCCCTGTTGATGGAATGACCAAAGCAGGTAGGTGTTGTGTGGCTATCTTTAGCTGTTTGACTGCTTGTGTCTGCTTTTCTGTCCAAGGGTCTGCATCTTTCTTCAACATTAGCTGGAGTGGCCTTGTCATCTGTGCAACTCGGGGAATAAAATTTCTGAGATACTGGACAATGCCTAAAAACTGTTGCACTTGTCTTCTAGTGAGGGGGCCATCAGGGAATTTGTGGAGCTCTTCAGCTATATGGGTGCCAGGTGTATAAGCACCATCTGTGAAAATCATACCGAGAAATTCGATTTCCTTTTGGCAGATAAGCATCTTGGTTTCAGAAAGCATGATACCATGATGGCGCACAAGCTCTGCAAATTGCTTTAATAGCATAGCATGTGATTCCTCGTCTTTTGAGAAAAGTAACACGTCATCAATGTAGATTAAAGCTGATTGAAGTATAGGCTCAAACACTTTAATCATGGCCTTTTGAAATAAGGAGGGTGCTACTTTGAGACCAAAGGGCATGACTCGCCATTGATAATGATGGTCTGGTATGCAGAAACCTGTTTTGTATCTGTCTTCAGGATGAATGCCAAGTTGCCAGAAACCAGCTTTAAGATCAAATTTTGAGAATACTTTGGCATTGTGGAGATTGGCAAATAATGTCATGGTATTTGGCAAGGGGAACTTATCATCTTGTAAAAAATGATTCAAGGGCTGATAATTAATTACCAACCTGAGCTTGCCTCGTTTTTGTTCAGACCTTTTATTAACATAAAAGGCTTCGCAAGACCATGAGGAGTCTGTGGGCTCAATTAATCCTTGGGCCTGTAATTGAGCACATTCTTCTTGAGCTAGCATCTTGTGTTCAGGATTCATTCCAGTGTGACTAGCTTTTGTGGGATTGATATCTTCATTAAGCTTGAATGGAAGCTTAATAAAAAACTGTGGATTTTGCCATAAGGGATGAGAACATTTGGCAATAAACTCCTGATGAGAGTTTGAACACGAGTGTTGAATGATTTGAGCTTTGATGAGGTCAATATGGTCTGGGAGTGAAGGTTGGAGTTCATAGAGTGAAGGGGTAGCTGTATATGGAAGAAAATGGGTTTTATACTGAATACCATGGGGAAGGATTCTGAACTTAGATTTGAAATAAACATCAAATCCAATAACTAAATCCTTTCCAGGTAAAGGAGATCCAAGAACATGGGTTTTGACTGAACATTGTGGAAGGATTTGTATAGTAATGGGTTTTTTGGTTTTGAGTTGGGTGCAGAAGATTTGATTGTCAGCTGCTCGGAAATATTCTTTATGGGCGACCCAACAATGAGGAGGAAGGACTTTAGGGTTAAGGATGGTTCTGTGGGCTCCTGTATCAAATAAGGCTATGGCTTTGATGGGCTTGGCATATTTGGATGTGAGAATAGTGACAGGGGCTAGAGGTATTGGGTGTGAAGGGGGGCTGGTGGTTTGGGCTTAGTAGAGTTCATAGATCTCATCATCAGAACTTTCATTAGCAACAGCAACTATAGTGTCCGGAGTGAGCTCATCCGTGAGGGAGAATAGGGATTCAACCTCATCATCATCAGGATTGAACTTTGTGTTTTGGGCCAGGAAATCAATTAACTTCAGTGACTGGGCCTGCTTTTTTGGACAGGCTTTTGCAAAGTGACCCTTACGCTTACAGATGAAGCATCTGTTGGAGCTAGGGGAGAAATGCTTGGGGCGTCTGGTGTGGCGTTTTCTGAGGAACTTCCATTTCTTCTGGCGACTATTAAAAGAAGATCTGTGCATTTTCTTGAAATGCCGTTTCTTTTTCATGGGACAATTGCAATCAGCATTGTCTGAGCATTTAATCATCAGATCTGGTCGCTTGCATGCACGGAGCATAGTTTTATCAGGCTGTAATATTTTGGTGAAATACTTGTGCTGGTCACACATTTTGTTGAGAGCTTCCAACACCTGGTGAAAGATCGTGCCAAGAGATTGGTTGTCAATGGCTTCTTTTCGGATTTTGAATAGTCTGAATGTTTCATCTGCCAGATCCCTTGGTATGGAGGCCAAAAAGGCATGCTTGAGACTTGGATCATCAGGACCAGAGAGAATATGGTATCGTCGGCACATCTCTTTAAAGTGTTTTTCAAGATCAGATCTCTGATAGGAACAGCACTTCATTTTGAAGTACTCATACCTTGCTATCTCTTTGTCATTTAAAGCTTCTCCAAGAAACTCATAATGGAGCCAACCCAAGGCTTCAGAAAGAGACGCACTATTCACAAATTGTAGTTGCCGGTAATCTCCTAAGGCATGGAACCAATCCCATAAGGTGCCAGAGAACTTTGCCGAGAATTGTTGTAATGCATCTCGAAGTGTTACACCATCTTTGAGCATGTAACTAGTCAGCCATGAATGGAATTCGAGCATTCTATCACGCCATTTTACTCTTGGAATGTCATCCAAAGTAAAATATCCTCCAGTATTTGAAGAGTGGATATGAGTTTGATGTCGGCGAGGGTTAAGATTTACCTCATCATCACTGTTGACTGGTTCGTCCACACTAACTCTAGTGGTAGAGGTTGGTGGAGGTTCTTGCCTAGTCCTGGAAGATTGAGGATCTGATGAGTGTGCATGAGGAGGATCAGCCATTAGCAATGGTGGCATGGAACAAGTGTCAGAAGAATCATCATCAGAAGTCACAAGAGTACTTTCTTCAGTGGGAGTCTCTTCTTCAGATGTATTGGCAAGGGGTTCATGAGTGAGAATTTTAGGGATAGTTTGATGGGAATAAGAAGTGAGTAAAGACTGGATAGGGTTGGAATGGTCATGAGATTGAATCATAAGTTGATAAGGGTCTTGGGAGTCTTGGAAAGGGTCATCTGGTTCATGTTTTTTGGATTCAAAAGAATCAGAAGATGAAGAGATGATAGGGACCGGTGATCTGGGTTTTTTGGAGATAAATGGTACTTGGGTTTTCCCTTTATCTCGTTTGGAGAGAGTTTTTCGGAAAAGGTTTTCAGAATCTGGGTTTCCAAATAATTGAGGTGTAGTAGGTAAAGGTTGTGGGGTGAAAGAAGGGGAATGTTTAGTCCAAAATGGGTCTGGATAATAGGAAGTCATTTTATTCTGTGAAGGTTCAGGGAATGGTGAGGGCTTTGATTTGGATTTGGCCAACTCGTTCTGAAGAGACTTAAGTTGTATTTTGAGAGACTGTATTTCTTGTTCTTTCTGAGGATCTATGCGGCTGCCAGTAGAAGCTTGAAAAAGTAGATACTCATGAATGGTGGAGATCCTTTGTTGGATTTCAGCACACAATTCTTCAAGATGTAGAATCCGAGAATCAACAGAAACCGTCATCTTTTTCAGATTAGTCTGTACTAGGTCAACCTTGGATTCAATGCGATGAAGAACGGAATTTTGAGCAATGGCATTTTGGCTTTGCCAATTGAGAACAGCTTCAGCTTGAGTAACCTGTTTAGGGCGACCTTCAGCATCAACACCCTGAGGGTTTTGGACTTGGGGAAGTGTACGAACTTTGTCCTTAACTTGTTCCTGTAAGGCAGGAAAATCATCATCATAGGGTCTTGTGGGTTGATACATAGAGACTGTAGGGACTTGCTCTGGGGTTGCCCAAGAAGGAGGAGTATATTTGACAAGATAGTCAAATTTTCCTGAAGGTTGTCCCAAGGTGTCAACTGTGCGGTCTCCATTTATGTATCTGGATTTCAGCTTCTTGCCAGAAGATTTTCTTTTATGCCTGGGAGTATCATCCTCATCTGCCATGGCTTTATTAGAACAACTGTCACAATGACAGGTGTCCCAAAAAATATGGTTATCTTCTGCAAAAGAGTAGACGGGAAAACCAGTGTTTGAGAAGGACTCAATAGGTACTGGGAGAGATTCATGGATAGGCTGCACCATTGAGATGGAAGAGAAAATTGCAGGGGGAGTTGTGGAAGATGCTCCTTTCTGAAAAATTATTTCTACAGTACCATCTGCCTTTTTGGTGAACTCAGGTTCCATGGACTGTATAGGAACAGAGTTTTGGTGCAGTTTTTCGTAATTGGTGATCCAAGAAGAGGGAAGTAATTTTTGCAATTCATCTTTTGGGATCTGTCTTGGGACATGGGTGCAGGTGGCTTTTTGATTAGTATCTACAGTGATGAGTAAAGCATCATTGGTGACGGGGAGTACTAAATCAAAAGCATGATTTTGGACTCGATAAGCCATCTGATAGTGAAGAGTGGCTTGATAGGTGTCCAAGACTTGATCAGCACCAGTAATTTGTAGTTGGACTTTCAAGAAATGATGGAGTTGAGGATCATCCAACGCCATGTTGAAATTGGGATAGAAAGTAACAACCACTGTGCCACAATTAAGAGTGGTTTCAAGCGATCCAATACAAGCATGTTGATACTCCAAATATCTGGTATCCAAAAGAGCTAATCGTGCTGCAACAGGTAAGCCTTTACGGCCATGATAAGATAATGCGAGACGAATAGCACCAAAGTGGATATGTGTATATCCTTGAGTGATCCATTGTTCTGGAAATTCAGATGGGATTTCAAGAGTAACAAACTGTTCTCTAGAAGTAGCAGGAATCTTATGTTGATCAAAAGAGGAAGCTTGAACATATTCTTTTGTCATTTTAGGAGGATTTTTGATGAGAGTTTTAATACTACGAATGACCGAAGGAGATTTTTTAACAAAGGCATGATAAGGATTTACTAGAGGAAGATCTGTTTCAGAGATTTTTTGTGTATCATCTAAAAGATTAACCTCATATAGATAAGCAAGCTCAGTGGAAGTAGACTTACGGAAAGAAGGAGAAGGAGGAAGATGGAAAGAGGAAGAAGAAGTCTGAAGAGAAGAGGAAGGAGGTGAGGATGAAGATGAAGGAGAAGGAGGTAAAACTGTATCGTTACACAGATTCATATTGCGATTCCACCCTTTTTTGCCCACTTGTGTTGCGACTTCTAGTAGAGCTTCCACTGCATGAATCAAAATTAAATCTCAGCTTCTACAAATCCTTGCCAGAAAATGTTTGAAAAAAATACAGAATTCTGCAGAAAAGTCACTGCATGATGCAATTACTAGCATGGTTACAGAGCTCAAATTTGATGCAGTGAGGGTTTTGCAGATAAAAACACTACTCCTGCTTCCTCTAAACATTAAGGAATTTGCCCATCTGAACAAAATTAAAAATATAAATACATATGTGTGTGTCTGTGTGTACCTTCATCGTTAGCAAGGCCCCCAGCCTGGGCCTCCGAATTTGTTGCTCCAATGCAAAACGTTAGTAAGATGAGAATGAGTAAGGAAGATGTGATTCTCAAAATATCAGAGAGTGCAGGAGCCATCTTCCTTCGTCTTCTGCAATCCACCTTCAGAGTTCTTGATAGCAAGGCTGCCTGGAGAAATGAAGCTTTATGCATTATTATAGTCGACTTTTCAGGATGATGGAGGGTCTTTCTTCCGCTGTCTTATATATAAAGATAACCCCACGCTGAAATAACACGAATATAGATTATTTTTTAAAAATTATTTTTAATATTATCAATTTAAAATGAGATGAAACTACTAAAAAAATAATTAAAAATAAAATAAAAAAGATTTTTTAGCTCACTCAACATGAAAATTATTGGTGAGAAAGTAATAATAAATGTTGTGGCTGGCTGCATTTTGCCCCACGTGATTGGTTTTAGAAATATATATATATATAAGTAATATTTTTTAAATAATAATAAAAAAAGCACCCTTCTCATGACGCTGTCCAAGAACATACCCACCTTCTTATACCTACCTTTTTTTTTTTTAAGTAGATGAGAAGAAAAAATGAATGCGGTCAGATTCCAAAAATGACAACTACTTGAAGAGATTTAAAATGACATTAAATATCATTTAAAGGTTACAATGAGGGTCTCGAACTTTGCTATAATTTGCATTGAAATTCGTGACACGCTGGATCTTGGAGGCCGTGGCTGCGGACCGACCAGTCTCCCTTGGTGGCTTTACTATCTATATTTTTTAGTGTTTTTTCTTCGAAATTTCAAGCTTTTATTATTATTATTATTATTATTATTATTATTATATTTATATTACTTATTATTAACCGATGGTTATATAGAAAAAGAATAGCATTTCAAAGTTGGATTCCTACCAGTCTCACTTGGGTGGCTCTATCTACTATCTATGTTCTCATGTTCACTATGAGATTCGTGTGTTTTTTCCTGGAAATTTCAAGCTTTTAATATGCTGCCATGCATTTATCATATTTATTATTATTATTATTATTATTAGTGAAATTGGGCAAAGTGTTTTTTTATAAACGGATGTGTTAGGAAATTAATATAAACCGATGGTTATATAAAACAATTGAGTTTAAAAATAGAATGTGTTTTAAAATAATTTTTGAAGCTATAAAATTTAAAGTTTTAATTAAAATAATTTTTGATAAATAGATTATATCATAATGCAAATTTAATAATAAATAATATACGAGTGCAAGTTTTTTGACTCTGATAATAAATAATATTATTTCTATCTCTTAAAATAAACAATCAAAATGGACATGATATAGACAAAAAGAATGAGATTATAAACAAATATTAAAGATTAACTACCAAGATTAACTGATTGTTTTTATTAAACTACAAAAACTAAATTATAATTAACTCATATAAATATAACTTCAAAATGATTAATTTTGTTGGTAATACGCCATAAGTACTCATGAATTTACTAGTATATAATTGTTGTGGGTAGCTAACCAAATCTAATTTTTTTTTTTTTATTTCAGCTTAGTTCTTAATTGTTTTAATTCAACTAAATCCTAAATAAAATTTAAATATACTATATTATGTAATGAAATTACTGTGTGTACCTGATCTAATATTAAAAAACTATAAAATTAAAAATATAGATCTTTGATGCTATCTTGCACTTAATTGAAAGGTTGGATGATATTTCTTTTGTTTTTTATTTCTTCTTTTTAAATATAAATTAATGAAAAATCACTAACAATATATCTTTTAACATACCAATAAATATAAATATAAAAGATCTAGCTCGTGAAAGAAATGGTATTCAAGAACAAAAGATATAAAATCATTTTTATATAATAAAAAGACACAAATTCAGTTTTTAACTCCAAAAAAAAAAAAAACATTTTGCTCACATCTCAACTTATGCTCGGTTTAATTTTTTGTTAATAAAAAATCAAAACGAATGTATCAAAACCAAAACCTATAACGGGTTGAGTTTCAAAAAAAATACAAAGAGAATTAATTAAGTATAGCTTCGCTAAAACTCGAGTTGATTCATAACCTGTTCAACTTGGGGGAACTCAATCAAAATTTGTTTGATTTTTTTTTTAAAATAATTTTTTTTTTATCTTTCAATAAAAATTTTTTAAAAAAGTTTTCTCGAATCATGCTCGAATATATAAATGATTTTTTGACTTGAAATTAACAGGTATTATTTTTCCAGAAAAATCTTAGATGGCTTGAAGCAAGAGGCCTGGTAGAGACACCTTTAGCTCTTGTCCTACCTTTCCCTCATGTGCTGTAAATTTTAATATTTTAATTTCAGACAATGTTGGATGGGGATTTCGGTTTTGTCTCCTAATTATATATGGTTATGATTGATTAAGCATAGTAAACAAAATTAATCTCTATATATTTTCTGATGGAGTTTTTTAGACCAGACGACCATTCTCTCTTCTATTATAGATTCAAATCCCAAATTAAATCCTAAAAATTATATTTTTCTTGATTTTTTTTTTAATATGAATAATTTGTTATTGACAATAGCTAAGAGATGGGGTTTTTTTCTATACTATCTAAAACTCAAGAAGAAGAAAATATCATTTTCATCCTCCATTGCAATGGGAGCTCTAGAGCATGATTCACTTGTAATAGCGAAAATAACTACAACTAATAATTTCTTATTAGTAAGATTTGATTGAGTGTCATTGTTTATGGTGTTATCTTCAAAGCAAGCAAGCTACTACTTATTATTATTATTATTATTATTATTATTAATGTGTATATTCTGATCAGTTTGCGTCCATCCCTCAATTAATCCCATGAATTTTGAAGGATTCGAACCTGTGATTAAAGGAAGAATAAATTTTTTAATTTCAAACTCTTGCCACTAGCTGCGAGAACAATGGACATAACTAACATGTTATTACCCTTTTTGAAATAGCAGTCCAGTCGTGAATGTTTTAAAAAAAACAAATACTTATAATTATATTATTATTTTTATATGCAATTGAATTGTTAGAGAACTTTGTACCACATTTTTCTGCTGAAATAGAAGGACAGAGATGAGATCCATCAACGAAACAGATGATTCCATTGCTCTCCAGTAATAATTGCATATGGAAATGTCAGTTCAAGTAATTTGTGTCATCGAGCTTCACATTCACAGATATCGAGATTATTGAGATTAGAGCTGTAATTGGAGATTGGAGAATTTGAAGTTTTGCTGCTATAACCATGTTTTAGAATAAGCAATTCACAGAAATCTTTTATCAAATATTGTTAGCAGCTTACACAATAATTTTGTTCAAGAAAACACAAAATTCTGAAGATGAATTTTGCGTTAATGTTTTTCGAAATCATGAATTTTTGGAATTAGGAGGGCAGATTTCGGAAGCAGAGGGTTTGGATCAATATGTTTGCGTGAACATTTTTAGCTTTGATACCATGTTGAGATTAGCAGAAAAATTAAGAAATTACACATAGAAAAAGAGATCTAAGTAGAGAGAGAGAGAGAGAGAGAATTTGGAGGGTATTAGGGAATGTATTCTTATATAGGAAATATTTGTATAGACTTATCTTGTGTAATAGGGTACACCATAACACATGTACATATACCCTACTTATATAAATACAAGAGGAGCAGCCGTATTAGGTATTGTGCTCAAATACATTACAACCAAATACTTGTTTCAACTTGGTATCAGAGCCTAAATCGGTTCCTCTCCTCTTGTGCCGTCTGTTCGTTTGTTCCTTCGCTACAATTTCTTGCGCCGGCTATCTTCTCTTTTTCTTGCGCTACAATTTCTCTGCTTCGTCTCTGTTTTCGTTCCTCTCTACTGCACACGTGAGCAATTTTTTTTGCTGCTTTATTATGGCTCAATCGGACAGCGCTAACACTGGAATCAATACCAGTCCCTCTTCTCCAAAATCTGCCGCAACACCAGACGCAGCTATCTCCTCCTCTATTGCACCTGCTGCCCTTGTTCCTCTCTCAAATACACAGCAGGTTATCAATCTTAAACTCACAAACAACAACTATTTGTTTTGGCGTATGCAGATGAAACCGTATCTAATCGGTCAAGGAGTGTATTCTTTCGTTGATGGCTCCACACAATGCCCCTCTCCTTACTCCACGGACAGCCCTTGCTCCTTGCTGTCGGTCTGGAAACAGCAAGATCAGTTAATTCTAAGTGCATTGTTGTCTTCTCTCTCGGTTGAAGTTCTTCATCTTGTGGTGGATTGTCCCACTTCTGCTAGTGTGTGGAGCACACTTGAACGTGCTCTTGCTTCCCCATCCAATTCCAGAATTATGCAATTACATGGCTCTCTTCAAGACTTGCGCCAAGGTGATGACACTGTCACATTATACCTGCAGCGGGCAAAGGGATTATTTGATGAATTGGCTGCAGCTGGCAGACCAATCTCCCTCACTGATTTTAATCTATATGTTTTTCGTGGTTTGAGAAGTGATTTCCGTGACTTGGTTACAACCTTATCAACCAAAGCCGAACCATTAACTTATTCAGAATTGCACAGTCACTTATCCACACATGAATTTATACATCGTAGTGCTGTCCCTACTGCCCCACTTCTCCCCACGCCAGCGCAACTTCCATCAGCTTTTGTTGCCCAGCGTGGCTACTCGGGTTCCCAAACAAATGCTTTTAGGGGACGACGCAATGGCTGGAAGAATAATGCTCGTGGGAACTATAATCAGTCCAATGGACAACCTGTTAGAAGTGGACAATGGCAGCAGCCCCGACACTACAATGGACAGTGGCAAAGCAATTCAAACCGTGGGACATCACAAAATCAATGGTCTCGCCAATAGGTAAAGTGCCAGCTTTGTTACACATATGGCCATTCTGCCCAAAATTGCTTTCAGCTTGCACAACATGGAACTCAAGCTTCGGTCAATCTCTCTTTTCGCAATGGTTCAGCCGAGGAACCAGCCATGAAAGACTCTACTGATTGGTTCCCCGACACAGGTGCGAATCACCATGTTACTCCGGATACTAATGGTATGACTTCCGTAAATCCCTATCTTGGTAATGATCAATTACATGTTGGTGATGGTAAAGGACTTGTTATCTCTAATATTGCAAATAATCTTTTGCATACCCCAAAAAGAGTTTTCACTTTGTCAAACATACTACATGTGCCTAATATTAAAAAGAAATTGTTATCCGTTCAACAATTTTGTCATGAGAATTTTGTATTCTTTGAGTTTCACTCCTCTTTGTTTTATGTTAAGGATCTCATCACCAAGGAAGTCCTTCTTTCCGGTCGGAGTAAAGATGGCCTCTACGTTCTTTCCGAGTCATCCGCCACATTCCTGCCACAAGCCTATTTGTCCACTAGCATGGTCACTTCTGCTGATATTTGGGATCGTCGCCTTGGTCATCCTAGTTCCCGTATTTTGAGCCTCTTAGCGTCAAATAAAAAGGTTGTTTGTACTTCTCGCATTTCTAATTTTCAATGTCAAGCTTGTCCGCTAGGAAAATCCTCGTGTTTGTCATTAGGACCCACGGGTCATAAAACATCAACTCCTCTTGAACTTATTTTTAGTGATGTGTGGGGTCCTGCTCCGATGTTTTCTTCTGATGGTTTTCGGTATTTTGTCATTTTTGTGGATGCTCACACAAAATTTATGTGGTACTATCCTATTGCACTAAAATCCGATGTGTTCAATGTTTTTCAGCAATTTCAAGTACTTGTTGAACGTCAATTCTCTTGCAAAATTAAAAATGTGCAAACTGATTGGGGTGGTGAATACCGTAAATTAAATTCTTTCTTCAAAACAATTGGTATTCATCATCGACTCATATGTCCACATACTCATGAACAAAATGGTACCGTTGAATGTCGCCATCGTCATATTGTTGAAACTGGTCTCACCATGTTAGGACAATGTAAGGCTCCTCTAAAATACTGGAATTATGCGTTTGAAACATCGGTTTATCTCATAAATCGTATGCCCACCGTGATTTTACAAAACAAGTCTCCTTTTGAATGTTTGCTTCGTCAAGTACCTGATTATGCTTTCTTACGTATTTTTGGGTGTCTTTGCTTTCCGTTTCTTCGTCCTTACAATGCTCATAAGCTTGATTATCGCTCCACTCCTTGTGTGTTCCTTGGGTATAGTTCGTCTCATCTAGGTTATCGTTGTCTTGATTTGTCGTCTGACCGCATATATATTTCCCGTCATGTCCGTTTTCATGAACAGGTTTTTCCTTTTATTGAGTCAACCATAAGGTCATCCAACTCCACCTATACACCCGTGGCTGTCTCCAACCTCCCTTCCCTCACCCTATCTTCCTTAAAATCCATCCCAACTCCACCCGTTCATCCCACTAACCAGTCTGTTCCTTCACCATCTCCATCTATGTCTATTGATCATTTTGCAGGAACAGGATCACCGGCTCAAGTTCAACCTGCATCTCCTTCCTCTCCAGCTGCGGACTCTCCAGCTTTGGCATCCACTTTATCTCCATCATCTGGACACTCGGATCAGTCTCTACCCGGTTTGGATCTATGTGTGGATCTTTCCACTTATTCTCTTCCACAGCTGCCCTCCATTACTATGCCGTCTGCTCCACCACTGCCTCGGCAACATTCTATGGTGCTCCGGCCTAGGCAGCCGAAGACTGCTAATCTCAGCTCCTTGACCGCCTCCTCTCCGTCGGTCTCTCCTTCCCGGGTACTGTCTCCCTCTGATTTTGAACCTATGAGTTTTAAGGAGGCTGATCGTTTTGAGTGTTGGCATTCTGCAATGAAGGATGAAATTTAGGCCTTACATGCTAATACCACTTGGTCCTTGGTACCGTTTGACCCTTCTATGAATGTTGTTGGTTGCCGATGGGTCTATAAAATAAAACGCCGAGCAAATGGGGAAGTTGATCGCTACAAAGCATGTTTGGTTGCGCGGGGGTTCACCCAACAGGAAGGTATAGATTATTCTGAAACTTTCAGTCCTGTTGTTAAACCAACTATTGTTCGTTTAGTTCTCACAATTGCAGTATCAAAAGGGTGGCAGATTCGGCAACTTGATGTCCATAATGCCTTTCTTAATGGCTCTCTTCATGAGGTTGTGTACATGCAACAACCCCCCGGTTTTGTTGACACCACTTTATCTACACATGTTTGCCGTCTTCATAAATCTCTATACGGTTTGAAACAAGCACCACGGGCTTGGTACATGCGTCTAAGTGATTTTCTTCTAACTATTGGTTTCCGGGCTTCAAAGGTTGATACTTCTCTATTTATTCTGAGTGGTTCTCATGATATATGCTACTTACTCGTCTATGTTGATGACATTTTGATTACTGGTAATAATTCTGCACTTATTCATCGTCTTATTACTCTGCTGAGCTCGGAGTTCAAACTTCGTGATTTGGGGCATGCTCGCTATTTTTTGGGGATTGAAGTTGCTCCCACTAGTATGGGTCTTGTGCTTAGTCAATACAAGTATGTTCTGGATATTCTGAATCGTGCAGGTATGACATCATGTAAACCTGTTGATACACCCGCTTCTGTTTCCAAACATGATCTGCAGCCTACCGAATTGTTCTCAGACGCTACTCGCTTCCGCCAGGTAGTTGGAGCTCTTCAGTATCTCACATTTACTAGACCTGATATTTGTTATGCTGTGAACAAAGTATGCCAATTTATGCATGCTCCTACAGAAGGATACTGGGCCGCAGTAAAGCGTATTCTGCGATATCTCAAAGGTACCTCCTCATTTGGTCTTCATCTTACTCGAGACAACAATTTGTCTCTTCATGGCTTTACTGATGCCGATTGGGCCGGCAGTATTGACGACCGAAAATCTACGGGTGGCTATATGGTATTTCTTGGCTCTACACCCATTTCATGGAAATCTGGCAAGCAACACACAGTTGCTCGCTCCTCCACCGAAGCAGAATATAAAGCCTTAGCCGATGGTACTGCTGAGGTCCTTTGGCTTCGCTATCTCTTGTCAGATTTATGCATCTCTCCTAGTTCTGCTACGACTATCTGGTGTGATAACTTGGGTGCCACTTATCTATCTGCTAATCCGATTTTTCATGCCCGTACAAAACATGTTGAGGTTGACTATCACTTTGTTCGTGATCGTGTGACTAAGAAGGAAATTCAGATTCGCTTCATTCCTTCAAAAGATCAATTAGCAGATATTCTTACAAAACCACTTGCTTCCTCTATTTTTATTTCCTTACGTTCCAAGCTTCATGTGGATAACCCACCCTCAGCTTGAGGGGGAATATTAGGGAATGTATTCTTATATAGGAAATATTTGTATAGACTTATCTTGTGTAATAGGGTACACCATAACACATGTACATATACCCTACTTATATAAATACAAGAGGAGCAGCCGTATTAGGTATTGTGCTCAAATACATTACAACCAAATACTTGTTTCAACTGAGGGAAAGAAGAGAATTCAAATTTCTATTGTATTGTTGAATTGTTAATGCATCCAATCAGCATGCTTACTATATATATACAAGAGGTAATCCTTACGTATGCATACTATATACTAACACATAAAAGGATGAAAATCTCGTTTCAAATTCTATGAAATAATCAATCTCCAAAATTTGTGAATGATTAGCATGTTCTTCTTATTGTTTTCAAGAGACGTAGCGTGATGGTAGAGGTTTTGTGATCTACACATCAAGTCTTGAGTTCAAGTCAGAACGTGCACCCTTGTAAGAACTTGGAAACAGTTAGAGTTTTACTCGCTCACCTGCATCTACAAAGTGTACTTTCAGACCTCACATTAAAAACAAGTTTCTTCCCATCCGCCGCTTTTGAATGATGAGAATGACACTTATCAAGTCCAAATTCTTAATTATTTTTTAACGTGTTTTACAAAAAAATAATAGAAACATACGAAGCCGATAAAAGGTTTTCCAATTGATTCTTATTTTAACAATAATTTCCTTATTAGTAGATCAGATTTTAATTCATAAAAAAATGTAGATCAGATCGGACGCTATCCATCCTTGTTGGCGTAGCCAACAGTGAAATTGAAATTTTGAACTTCATTATCTCCATTGGAGAAAGCAAATACATTCGATATTTAGACCACACGTCTGGTTATCGTTATGCCACTGAATTAAAGCTCTTTGATCTTCTTCATAGAAAATAAAATTTCTTAAAGCAGAACAATCAGATTTCAATTGTTGGAACTTCAGAAGTAAAACCATGCATGGCCTGGTAATCTAATCTGGCCACTGCGTTCCTGTAAGGATAACTTTCTCTCTTCTCCTTCAAAAAAGCAAGGTTTCTCTCCACCTCAGATATTATCGATGAATATATTATATTATATTATCAAAAAAAAGTAATTCAGTGAAGAATTAAATATATATATATATATCAACAGAATAAACCGATGGTTTTTTTTAGAAATCAAGAATTTTTGGAATCAGGAGGGCAGATTTCGGAAGCAAAGGGTTTGCATCAATATGTTTGCGTTAGTATTTTTAGCTCTGATACCATACTGAGATTACACAGAGAAGAAGAGATCTAAGCAGAGAGAGAGAGAGAGAGAATTTGGAGAGAAAGAAGAAAATTCAAATTTCTATTGTACTGCTGAATTGTTAATGCTTAACAAGAGGTAATCCTTACGTATGCATACTATACACTAACACACAAAACGATGAAAATCTGGTTTCAAATTCTACGGAATAATCAATCTTGGCCTATGCATCTTGTTTAAAAATCATAGACTCATGCACAAATCCATGAAATAATAAAATTATAGCAAAAATAGAGAAGTCTTGGGAACGTTTATTTCTTTGCAACTTCATTGGCAAGTGTCTGATATCCTTCATAGATTGGTAGTCGAAGAAGGATTTCTTTTATTTATTATTATTATAAATAAAAATATAATAATAAAAGGATGTCTGATACCCTTCATTGAGAAGTCTTGGGAACGTTTCTTTCTTTTATTTATTATTATTATAAATAAAAATATATGTTTTGCTTAAATAAATCAATATTACATATAATCATTCCATTGACTATATAATATATACCCAACAAGAAGTACCGATTAACAAGCGGATGATTCATACCACGAAACATGAATCACGAATAAAACATATAATCACAAATATGTTTTGTGACTGTTTAGTTTTAATCTCTCTTAGTCATGATAAGAAATTTGTGGTTCATGGCATCACTTTATATGAATTGAATAAAGATCCTGAACTGATGAAGAAGAAGAAGCAGTCCATGGTCCCTCAGATGACTTCACGAGGGACTTATTTTCACTTGAACTTCCATCGAATGAAGCTTGAGCAAACCCTGATTGATCACTCAATGTGCTTGAAACCATGACCAGTTCCTCGACATCAGTTTTTCCTTCGAGCATACTCACTACTGTAGACATTGTAGGTCTAAGTGCTGGGGATTGATTTGTGCATAGCAATGCCACATTGATCATTCTAACCACTTCTTTCTTGTTGAATGCAGACCCTAATCTTGGATCAACCATCTCCATTATATCCCCATTTTTTTGTAAATATAGAACCTAAAATAACCAAACACAAATTTATGAGATATATAGCTAACTGAGACTAAAAAAGAACAAAAAAATAAGAGATTAAATGGGCACAACTTACCCAATCTAGAAGGCATACAAAGTTTTCAACCCTCCTAAATTTTGCATTGTTCATCCCAGAAACAATTTCCAATGCTACAACACCAAAACTGTAGACATCTGCCTTGTAAGTCAAGTAACCATATAATGCGTATTCCGGTGCCATGTATCCCCTGCAGAGAAAGCGTAATTTACTATTTTGCTAAATGTCTAGTGCCCCGTTTCGTGGTAGTTTCTGATTTTTCGGTGAATATCTCTATCTTGATGTGTAATTAGTGGTTGCATCAGCGTACTTGCCTATTGTTTGCTTTTGTATTTCACAGACAAAAATATATTTCTTGCAGCCTAAATAGGATTTCAAACTCGGGATGATAATGTGAATAGTATATTCATTTGGCAACCAGGCTAAACCTCTCCAAGGGATAGTCTTTGAGGGACACGACCATAGATGGGGAAACCCTGATCCATGGCAACCAGGCTAAACCTCTCCAAGGGATAGTCTTTGAGGGACACGACCATAGATGGGCAAACCCTGATCCATGGCAACCCTGCAGTGCATGATTTGAACCCTGGATGTCTGCCTACCGCATATTTTGAAGCTAAACCCTTCCATCGGTACTTAAGCCCAGTTATAGCATCATACTATTTAAAAATAAAAGCTACTTGTCTGACCTGATGACTCAAAACCAAAAAAAGCTACAATACTGTTGGACCTATTAGCAAAGACTAACTGTAAAATGGTGAAATGTCTGACATGGTGTAATAGAAATGGTGAATCCTTCTATGGTGAACAAAAAGATGAGCCCAATAAAAATAACATGGATATCAAAAACTCACATTGTACCAGCAATTCTGGTGTCGATATGGGTGTTGTCCTCGTCATCAAGCTTGGCCATTCCAAAATCAGATATCTTGGCATTCATGTCCTTGTCAAGAAGGATATTGGTACCTTTTATGTCTCTATGAACAATTTTGAGTGTCGACTCCTCGTGCAGGAAAACTAGACCTTTCGCTATATTTACACATATCCTTTGCCTTGTACGCCAGTCTAGCTTCGTTGCCTCAATTTCCTTTGTCCCTGTAATCATCATGCATAACCCAACTCGTCAATTTCTTCTACAGTAATCCTATCTATATGCCATTCAAAGAACTTGTTTTCTTTCTCATTACTTTACAAAAGATACTGTAGGAAAGTGATCAAAGGCCTACCGAACAAAACATGCGCCAGGCTATTGTTTTCCATGTATTCATATACCAGCAACAATTGCTTGCCCTCAATGCAACATCCATACAATCTAACAAGATTTGGGTGTTGCAGAGCAGAAATCATGCCTATTTCGTTCACAAACTCACGATTCCCCTGTTTCGATTTTGCTGAAAGTTGCTTAACCGCAATTTGAGTGCCATCTGATAGTACTCCCTGCAATGAGAATATTTTTAGACAAAGAAAAGAAGTTTACTAGGTCATTTCATGCTCATTTGAAAACAAAAATTTGTACTATACTTTGTAGACACAGCCAAAACCGCCTTCTCCCAGTTTGTTTGCTGCATCAAAGTCATTCGTTGCAGTTTTGATTTGTCTGAAGGTGAAGATACCAGTTACCAGATCTAGCCCAACAAGTTCTGCCCACAAAACAAAGAGGACATGTATATATTAGTTAATCTGCATGAGGATTCATCGAAGGAAAAAAAAACAGTTTATACAGTCCCATAATTAAACAACATTGAGATAGTTCTTTGATAAATGTATGCATTCATCTATAGAAATGAAGAAAATAGGATGCAGAAAATCTGCAAAATCAAATAAATGTATCATTTGTACCTCGATCCCTCGATTTCCTTCCTCCTAAATAACCTTTCCACCAAAGAGAGGATAAAAGTATGACAATGAGGAATAATGGCAAAACCACAGCTCCAGCGATAATGAATCTCTTTCTCCTTCCGTTATTAGGAGGGGCAAAGTCTAGGCAGAAATAGAATTACAACAAGAGCAAGAAATGTCAGATCACAACACTAATTATTTCTTCATTAGCATGTCATTCCATTATATGTCAACCTACCAGATTCCACATCAATGGCTGATATTAGAGGACCATATGTTCCTTTTTCGGGAGACCTTGTGGTTCCTTTCCCAGCCCAATGAAGGCGGATCTCTAAAGCTCCATTGGTTACAAGTGCTGTAAAATTATGAATGTATACCTTATCCACCCCTCCCGCTTTCATCACGATATCAAAATCCTTTAGCACAACAATATTCTGCGAGAACAATTCTTCAATTAAGCTGTCACATATCATATAAATAATGAATCTTTGATCTTTTAATTAATAGATACCTGAATATAAACATCAAATACTCGTCTTCCTAGACTGTAGTAGGATCTGTTACCCCTTATTACTATCTCTGCAAAGTGTAGCTTGACACTGTAATTCCCATTTCGCAGACAGTGAATGTAGTACGTTAAAGACAAAGGCGTGAGGCTTGCTTTTGTGTACAGTACAGAGTTTTCCATTCTGAGTATGGACATGTTTTGAGCTGTGTAGCTATCCGAGGAAGAATTAGCATCCCAAAAATGTCCCGTGGTACTTTTTTTCCAATCAAGTCTTGTGGACGCATATTTTGCCGCACCTCCTGCCTCATCATCTGCTGAGTAGGCTGTTTTTCCAATGGTGGCTGCTGGTCCCCCACAATTTATGTGCACTGAATATCGCTCTATACATAGACATAAAAATATTCATGGGCACCGGTATGATTAAACAAATTATAACACAAGAAATGTTAGGCTCAGACTGTCTGCAAAATCAGAGCAAACAGAACAGAAACAATCAAACACATAAGCAAATTAAGATTTGATGCACGAGCATCCTTTTCCTCCTGGAGTGGATATCTTGGTGGGACCCACAGTGTAAAGGTCAACACAATTAGATGGTCCTAGAACCCTTAGATTTATGACAGAGACCAAATTATGTGGTGAATATAGGAATAAGATTTGATTTCTTTCCAGAGGTGGATGGTGCAGAGCATCTTGTTCCTCTAGGGATGGAAATCCTAGTGGTCGGATCCATGATGGAGTAGCCACACCGCTGAGTTCATGACTGAGATGCTATGACCCAAAGAATATATAAATAAATTTATAGTCTAGGCTGACAGGTTGTTGTTGTATCACTTTCTGTCTAGTTCGAGGTGAAATGTAGAAGCAAATATCTTTATTAAGAATACCTGCATTCAGGCACTCAACAGGTTTCCTGGAAAGATTGGCCAGATAGAATCATCAACTTATTTAAAACAAATGACAAAGAGATGAAAATAAAATGATCAAAGTACAAGCTTACGGATAGTTCCAATCCCATGTACTTTTGAACGGATTTCTGGCAAACCAAGAAGAGTTAAGTTTTGTAGGTTATGAAGTGAATGGTGATGTAAGAAGACGCCGATTTCAAAACAAACGTAAGGCAAGGAAAATGAAATCAATCTTACAGTGTATCTGAACGTTTTGCTTCCGAAGTAAAATTGTTGTAAGAAAGATCGATTGAGCTGCACACAAAGATAGCTTCCTTAAACATTCAGCCAGTATTTTTAAAAAATTTAGAAAATTGCATGCACATGTTATAGACAGCAAGACAGCATAGATGAAAATAGTTGAGACAGAAGGAACAATATATATCTCAAAATTATTTTTATATCTTCATCTTTGCCCCTATTGTATATGTCCCTTCTATCCTAGGACACTGACCAAATGAAACCTTGGACATAGTTTGATCATTCACGCACAGCTCTGGAAACTGGGAAGGATCATTTGTTTATCAGCTTTTAGGTTGAGAATGTTAGGATAAAGGAGAACCCAAGTTGATGATCATTTCTGTCTTTCAGGTGAGAGTTATCAGATAAAATAATCAATAATTATAATTGAGTAAAAAGAAAATATATTATGAACTCAAATCTCAAAAATCATAATTCTTATACAGAAATTAAGAAAAATAACATACTTGCGATTATCTCTTGTGTCGATCCAATTTGGCATGGGCCCTGTAAAATTGTTCCATGTAAGATACCTATGCAGAAAGTAAGAATTGTCATTTGCCTGAACATTTGTCCAAGGCTATCATTACAAATGAACTTTTATCATGATATGTGACATACTCAACTGGAGAGTAACTTGAAAAAAAGGATTGAGTCACTATAGGTCAACATTTTTACTTCAACAAATGCATTTGGGTTTACAAGATATTGACCCAATCAAGCTTGGGTTTGGCCAAGTCGAATGGATTTGGCAGTTCAATGTCTTGTATGGTTCAACTGGAATCTTGTTCCTAGTCAGGCTCCAAGTCCTGGATTTTCTAGGTTCACTTGCCTGGTCAATCAAACATTAATTTCAGAAAGTAATATAATATAGTACACTTACATTTTCTGCAAGATTGGTAGGCGATCAAAACTTGGTGGAAGTGGACCACTTAATCTATTGAAACTGAGATCCCTGTTTTCGAAAAGAAGAGGGAAAAAAATGTGAAGGCCGACACAACATAAACTGAGAACCATTATAATGCAACATTTAGAAATTTATTTACAAATAATAATTTAGCTGCAATATAAAGTCAGCAGCTCTAAGTATCCATGAAATTCACACTTTAATCTTCATGACAGCACGGATGATATATATAAGGGATAGAGTAAATTACAAAATTTTCAGCTTTGACTTTCTGGTCAAATATTCGGGAAATTTTCCTGACAAGTTGCAGTTGCAGTTGCTCAACATCCTGCAATATACATTAATTTCATGTGAGCTAAATATATATATGGTGTTGTAAATTAAATATGATCCTAATATGAGAGTATCAGCTGCAAGAACAACTCACAAATACTTAATGCCTGCTATAAGGTCTAGGTTGGGAATCTCTAAACCATTTCCAAGTAAGTTGCTTATTCTTCTGCTCAATATTAGACAACATAAAAATGTGTGATGTTCAAGATTAAAGTGAAACTGGGACAATAAATTTAAAACAAACATCTTACAGCTCAGTTAGATTAGTCAAGAGAGAAATGTTTGAAGGAATGGGTCCATTGAAACCACCAGCTTCGATCTCTCTGTCAATACAAAATTAAAGATGGGGTTAAGGTTCTACTTTGGTGATGAGACTCAGAGCTTGTGGTAGAAATTAGCATCATACAATGCATCAAGTTGTTTCCAGCTCTGAATAAATTCAGGTATTCTTCCAATGAAGTTATTCCTGCTAAGCCGACTGCATTCGCACCGAAGGAAAACACAGAATCAAGAAACATGGAGTGTAAAGAGATGCATCTGTAATATCAAATACTGCAACTAATAAGTAATAATAACCATGTTAAATGAGAGCTTACAGTTCCTTCAATCGGGTCAGATTAGCAAGAGCCAAGGGTAGCTCTCCACTGAGATTATTGGCACTGAGAGTTCTGCAATCACATAAAGAGAAAAAAACTTAGCATTCAATAATCAGTTAGGACTTAATTTCTAGTACAAAAGGTTGAATGAACTGACAGATTCTCCAGGTTAACCAAGTCTCCAAGCTCAGGGGGGACTGTTCCAGAAAACATATTGTTCTCAATGTTCCTGTCCATAAATGCCAACTCTGAGGATTACTCCTAAAAAAAAACATTGTACAGAATTTAAATAAATAAAAACCAAGAGATTGACCGGTAGGAAATGTATACAAGTATCTAAGTGTGGTAATTTTTCCCAGATAGCTAGGAATTGTTCCATTCAACCGATTCACGCCGAGAGACCTGTAGCTTATTCAATCTATTAATTAAATAATTATGAGTAAGCAATTCCTTGGCTAGAAAACATGAATGCAGTATTTTCTTACAATAGCTCCAGCTTGGTACCAGCCCATTCAAGTGGTATATTGCCACTCAGGTAGTTGGCCCAAAGATCTCTGCAGAGACGATAGAGTTCTGATAAAATCTAATCATGGTGCTCAGTCTGTAGAAATGTGTTAATTTGAAGCACTACTTACAATTGTTTAAGGTGTGGTAGTTTCTGTATAGCTTTTGGGAGACTGCCATCAAGATCTTGCCTTTTGAGATATCTGCATTACAAGAACACTTGGACCCATCAATTCCTCAATATAAGGTCAGAATTTAAAACTTTCGACCATTGCAAATCAGTGGATCATAAGACAGTGGATCATAAGACATAACTACAGCAGCTAATGGAATAGAAAACCAAAATTGTTGACATCTAGCAGAGCTTAACTGAAGATGCTTTCTTTGCTATTCACTACATGTTCAGCTTGAATAAGTCCTCCTTCATATCATTATTATACTTGTTTTATATAATTTTACTGCCAATGAATTTCTTCTGAATTTCATAAAATAAAATTCAACTATCGTAGGGGGTTTACGAGGAGATTAAGTTTTTCTTAACATAAAAACAATATTTAAACATTGTTAACATGTTGTCCAGTAAATAAGATAATCTTGAACTCAAAATATTTTGTATAATAGAGGATATATTTTTTATATATTGAAGGTTGAAATTACAAAGAAAAAACTAAATACATGAGATGAGATAACTCCACGAAAATCAAATTGAAAACAATTACGACGCATGATTCCCAAGAAATCTAATATTAAAGGGTAAAATTGAAAAACAAATAAAAAAAAAAACTCAAAAAACAAATTGAATCAACTTAGATTTACCTTTCAAACGTGAATTATTTTATAAGATTATATAACTTTATAAAAATCAAATAAAAAAATTACGAAGCCCAATTAAAAAGAAAAAATAGAGTAAATTCAGGTTAACCTTTTAATCATGATATTAAAAGAAAATTGATAAAAAAAAAATATTGAAACATATTTTATATTAAAGATTGACATCAACAATAAAAATAAATAAATTCATGTGATCAATATGTAAATAAAATAAGAAAATCAGCAAAAAAAATAGAAAACACTATTCTTAAAATCATCCAATATTAAATAATAAAATTAATATAAAAATTTGATTGTTTTTACAATGATATATATATATATATATGAGTGTGACAAGCATGGAGTTGTAAGTGAAGAAATATACATGGCAACAACGTGGCACACACCCCCAGATGAGCAATTGCAGAGAACTTTATTGTCAGCATCTGTCTTTTTAGGTAAAACTGTAACTGTTTCATTACACAGATTCATATTGCTATTCCAGCCTTTTTTGCCCACTTGTGTTGCGACTTCAAGAAGAGCTTCCACTGCATAAATCAAAATTAAATCTCAACTTCTAATTCCGGGAAGATTAGTCGGTGGCTTCTACAAAGCCTTGCAAAAAACACAGAATTCTGCAGAAAAGTCACTGCATGATGCAATTACTAGCATGGTTACAGAACTCAAATTTGAAGAGTATGATGCAGTGAGGGTTTTGCAGATAAAAATAGTGCTCCTGCTTGAAGAAGCCATTACAAGCGCATGTCTTCCTCTAAACATTAAGGAATTTGCCCATCTGAACCAAATTAAAAATATAAATCCATACAGACATATATATGTGTGTGTGTGTGTGTGTGTTTGTGTGTACCTTCATCGTTAGCAAGGCCCCCAGCCTGGGCTTCCCAATTTGTAGCTCCCATGCAAAACGTTAGTAGCACCAGCACGAGTAAGGGAGATGTGATTCTCAAAATATCAGAGAGTGCAGGAGCCATCTTCCTTCGTCTTCTGCAATCCACCTTAAGAGTACTTGATAGCTTTATGCATTATTATAGTCGACTTTTCAGGATGATGTAGGGTCTTTCTTCCGTTGTCTTATATATAAAGATAACCCCACGCTGAAATTACACCTGTGTGTAAATCGATTGTTTTTTAAAATTAGTTTTGTGGAGAAATATATTAAAATAATATATTTTTTATTTTTAAAAAATTATTTATGATATAGTTATATTAAAACGACCAAAAATACTTAAAAAAATTAATTAAAAAACAAAAAAGACTTTTTATCTCACACTCAACATGAAAATTATTGGTCAAAAAGTAATAATAAATGCTGTGGCTGGCTGCATTTTGCCCCACGTGATTAAGAATTTGCAAGTTTAGTTTAGGGATGGACCCGTAAGGTAGTGTGAAGTATTGTAGTGATTGGTTTTTAAACGTTTTTTATTTAAATATATATATATATATATATATATATAATTTTATTTTATTTATTTTATTTTAAAAATATCATTTTTTATATCAAAATATCAAGAGCATCTAAATATAATTTAAAAAAAAATCATCAAGCACGATACTATTTTTATTGTCTGTTTGATAGTGTAGTTACATTGTTTTTTAAAGTATTTTTTATTTAGAAATGTATTAAGATATTATTTTTTATTTTAAAAAATTATTTTTGACATAATCAAATAAAAATGATCTAAAAACCTAAGAAAAATTAATCTAAAATAAAAAAATAAATCATTTTTTTTTCAAAAACAGTGAGATTGACATGGTACAGCAAGTGGTGATTATAATAATAATCTCATGTATGAAACGAAAATAATAATCCTAAGCATGCAATCCAGAGATGTAATAAAGTGTTTGAATGGTAGCAATCACCCTTATTAGAATCGAGACCGCTTACCAAACCCTGTCCTTGCTGGGCGATAAACTCCAAAATCATCAAAAACTAAATTATAATTATCTCATATAAATATAACTTCAAAATGATTAAATACCAATAGAATATTTCATTCGTGTTTTGTTATTTTGTGGTGATGAGACAAGCACTTTTTAGTTTGAAATTGAATAACCAAATTGAGTTGAAGATTTTTGGTTTGAATTTTATCAATATTTTTTCAATAGCTAAATAAATCTTTTTATTTATTTATTTCAGCTTAGCTCTTAAGATTTTTAATTCAACTAAATTCTAAATAAAATTTAAATATATATAATATGTAATGAAATTAATGTGTCTACCTGATCTAATATTTAAAAACTATAAAAATAAAAATATGTATCTTTGATGCTATCTTGTACTTAATTGGAAGTTTGGGATGATATCTCTTTTATTTTATTTCTTCACTTTAAAAATAAATTGATGAAAAAACACTAAAAATATATCTTTTTAACATACCAGTAAATATAAATATAAAAGATCTAGCTCGTGAAAGAAATGGTATTCAAGAACAAAAGATATAAAATCATTTTTATATAATAAAAAGAAAGAAATTCAGTTTTTAACTTAAAAAAATAAAAAACCAAAAACATTTGCTCACATTTCAACTCAAGTTCTGTTTAATTTTTTGTTAATTAAAAATCAAAACCAAGTTATCAAAATCTATAAGGGGTTGATTTTTAATAAAAAATACAAAGAGAATTAACTCGGTATAACTTGGTTAAAAACTTTGAGTTGATTCATAACCCTTTAACTTGGGAAAAAAAACAATTGAAATTTGTTTGATTTTTTTTAAAAGAATAATAATAATATTCTTTTTATCTTTCAATAAAATAAAATAAAATAAAATGAGCTTTCCCATATAATACTCATGAACATAAATGATTTTGTTATGTTTCTGCATAAAATCTAGAGTTCTTGCACCTTGGTAAATATGGAGAAACCAGCCCATTACACAAGATTTTTGGGCTTGCCTTTTTTTTGGATCTGCTCCTTCCCTCTCTTTTTCTCTAACTTGATATATTTAAATTATTTTGATATATTTTTTAATAAAAAATATTTTTACAAATAATATGGATCATATTCTCAGACAAGTTGAAAGAACATACACACCTTATATCAATAGTCACACGTACACCAAACACCACAAAAAAAATGCTTTACGACTTTACACCAAACACCACAAAAAAAATGCTTTTCATCTTCATTTGTGTGTGGAATGGAGAAAAGATAGGCTTTAATCTATGAATCCACGAAACCATGAAAGAGACTTGTTGTATATAAAGGTTTCATAAAACTTTCTTAAAAGATGGTATTTAGACGATGATTGGTTATTGCTAAAGAAAAATAAAAATATGAATAAAAAAAGCTAAAAGTATATTTAGTTGAAGAAAAAAACAAATACATAAAAATAAACTTGTTTCAAAACTAATTTTAAAGTAATTGTTTTCTTTTTAAAAAAATAGAGAAAAAGAATATATCAGAGAGTGCAGGAGCCATCTTCCTTCGTCTTCTGCAATCCACCTTAAGAGTACTTGATAGCTAGGCTGCCTGGAGAAATGAAGCTTTATGCATTATATATTATAGTCGACTTTTCAGGATGATGGAGGGTCTTTCTTCCGTAATAGAAGAAATCAGGAAGAAAAACGAAATCAAAAACTCAGGGACTGAAGTAAAACAGGGCCGATATGTATGTTGCCTTCGTATGAGAGAGAAAAAGGAAAAAAAAAAAGAAACAACCACTGACAATCTTTCCCCTTCCGTCCACTGACACGCGCATCACCATGTGGAAGAGGACATGGCGGCACAGTCGGAGACATGATGGTTGGACATTTCCGACCGACGAACAACACCACATGCACCGCTTGAAAGGCGTATTCGGTAGAAAATTGTTGGCTCGTCAGACAGACGTGCCTGTAGTAATTCAAAATAAAAAATTTGAAAATATGAAATAACCCTAATACCCCTTTGGAAGCCGGCGAAAACAATGAAAAAAAGGCATGAAAGTACCTCTATACCCGCCGCGTCAGGCTTCTGTTTTTGTCATTTCTGAGGGTATTTAAGTATTTTCACTATTCATAAAATATGAAAAACCTAGAATACCCTTACCTCCAACTCCCTGTTTTTGTCCAACCCAAGATTAAATGTGTTATTTTATTATTCATGGTTAGATGAAAAAACCAAAAATACCACTGCATTACTTCGTTTTGTTGTTTGTTTCCGGGGGTAAAAATATAGTTGTATTATTCAAATAAAATGGAAAAGATAAATATCCCCAAACAATCTGTAAATGACACACGTGTGACTTGAAAATGTCCAAAACAACCTCGGCATCGAAGGTTAAATTTTATAGGTTAAAAGACAAAACTATAATTTCACTATTGAATTGTTGAAATCCATAGTTATTTGTGTACTAAGACACAATGATATATGGACGTGTTTTATATATATATATTCACCGTGTTACTTCTCTATTTTTTTTCTTAAAAACAATGCTAACAAGAACTCCTAGTATCTGAGATAAGTTCATGATATGCACATGGCAGAAAAAAACACAGAGGGATTATCAGTGAGATTGACATGGTACAGCAAGTGGTGATCATAATAATAATCACAAGAACGACGCCAGTCAGGGAGATCGAGTTATCACCAGTCGTTGCTTGTGTTTGGATGGTAGCAAATTTGCCACCACATAGCTTTATTAGAATCGAGACCGCTTACCAACCAGGATGGTTTTCGATTAGTCTGCATGCAATGGATGGACTTGTCTCCGCCATGCTATCTTTCCAAACCCTGTCCTAGTTGGGCGATAAACCCCGATTCCTCAACATTAAAGAATTGAAAAGTATTATATGTATTATATTTAAAACATTAAAGAATTGAAAAGTATTATATGTATTATATTTAAAACATTAAAGAATTGAATATATATATATATATATTTCGATTAGTCTGCATGCAATGGATGGACTTGTCTCCGCCATGCTATCTTTCCAAACCCTGTCCTAGTTGGGCGATAAACCCCGATTCCTCAACATTAAAGAATTGAAAAGTATTATATATAAAACATTAAAGAATTGAAAAGTATTATATGTATTATATTTAAAACATTAAAGAATTGAAAAGTATTATATGTATTATATTTAAAACATTAAAGAATTGAATATATATATATATATTTCGATTAGTCTGCATGCAATGGATGGACTTGTCTCCGCCATGCTATCTTTCCAAACCCTGTCCTAGTTGGGCGATAAACCCCGATTCCTCAACATTAAAGAATTGAAAAGTATTATATATAAAACATTAAAGAATTGAAAAGTATTATATGTATTATATTTAAAATATTAAAGAATTAAAAAGTATTATATATATATATATATATATCACTATCTTTGCCGAGTCGCTCTTATTAAGGAATTGAATGGTCTTCCTTTTCCAAGAGACATCGGAAAACATTGACAAGGTAGTGGACTTACGTTTGGCTTTCATACGTTGCTTTGATTTAGAGGGTTGTTATTATTAAATTATTTTGATTTGTATTTTGATCTATAGATATCAAAAATAATTTTTTAAAAGTAAAAATATTATTTTGATATTCTTATATTTTTTTTAATGGAGTTTAGACAATATATAATATTTGCTCGCCGATTCACTCGTGTTTGCTTACAACTAGTTTGTCCTATAAACTCAAGAGTTTCTCCTACTCTTCTAATGTCGTAAACAAGCAGAATATACAAGTAAATTCAAACAAAAAAAAGCACAAAAGAAATTATAGGAATTCAACCCAATCTTTTATTAATTTGAAAGTGTATACACAAGTCCGTTTGTATAGATGTTATGCACATTTGTTCTGTATACAAAACTTGCATGCTACTCACATATATAAGGCCTATACAATGAGTACTACATACAAAGAATACAACAAAAATTGCCTGAATATATGTATTTAGTTTTCTTCCAAAATAGTAATTGTGTTAGTGAGTTAGTTTAAAATAATTTTAATCAAGTTTTTGATCACAGTTTTTTGATGTGAGAATACGAAAACACATCAAAATAGATAAATCACATCAAAATGATTGAAGTCGTCATTTTGTCGCACGTCGTTGCGTGACGTTCAGGAGGGTCTTGTCAATGTTAAGAAGTCACCGCCTAGTTGTTCAGGGTTTCTATGAAAACCTGATTGTACTGGTCTAATCAGATATTTGAAGATAAGGGATTGGTTGCGTGAAGGGAATTTATTAACACCCCTAATATGTCTTATTTGAGGTAAATTGCATTGTGTATTTTTTATGTGATTAAAATGTTTTGATAGGTAGTTTATTCATATGAATAAATCTGGCTTTTGAGATTTTATTGTGGGATCGTGTACCTAAATAAAATATCAGAAAAAAAATCCATGTAGATACCCTAAAAAAGATCATATATCCTGGAAAGCGAATTGGTTTTTCACCATTCATCCTTCATCATAAAAATATTGGGAAAAAAATCAATCACTGCTAAGAACAACTCTGAGAATTTTTTAATTGTTTCTAGATATTTAAATGTTAGTCTACTTTTAGGATTAATATTTATTATCCGAATTTACACCATTAACTCTCGTGAATTAAGTTCATATACAATGCTTTTTATACATTTTTGCTTTCACATTTTACAAATTACACCACATTTATAAAACAACAAAAATTCAAATCCACAAATTTAAATACATGAAATAATTAAATATTACAACAATGTTGAAAACAAGAATCATCTAAAACTAACAAAATGGCCAGGAATAGTGGTGGCTATGGCAAGAACAGTGGGTTCACGCATAACTGTGGCTAGTGGCACGTGGTTCCACACGCCTCCACTAGTGAAACACTAGACAAGTGTGCATGTGGATCTACTCCTTCCCTCTCTTCTCCTCTAACTTGATATATTTAAATTATATTGATATATTTCTTAATGAAAAATATTTTTACAAATAATATCGATCATATTCTCAGACAAGTTGAAAGAACATACACACCTTCTTATATCAACAGTCACACGTACACCAAACACCACAAAAAAATTGCTTTACAACTTTACACTAAACACCACACAAAAAAATTGCTTTACAACTTTACACTAAACACCACACAAAAAAATTGCTTTGCAACTTAAGATTTATTATACATGTCACAATCTTATAGACAAAAGCTATCGAAATACAGAACACCACAAAAAAAATTGTTTTTCATGTTCATTTGTGTGTGAAATGGTGAAAAGATAGGCTTTAATCTATGAATCCACGAAACCATGAAAGAGACTCGTTGTATATAAAGGTTCCATAAAACTTTCTTAAAAGATGGTATTTAGACGATGATTGGTTATTGTTAAAGAAAAATAAAAATATGAATAAAAAAGCTAAAAGTATATTAAGTTGAAGAAAAAAACAAATACATAAAAATAAACTTGTTTCAAAAATAATTTTAAAGTAATTGTTTTCATTTAAAAAATAAAGAAAAATAATATATTTTCAGAGACTAGATTTATTATTATTTATTTCTAAAATACCTTTGTAAAATATTTATTTTAATCGCATTGTATCTCGAATAATTTCTCAAAATGAAATATCTTAAAGAATAACATTTCAAAGTTGGATTCCTACCAGTCTCACTTGGGTGGCTCTAATATCTATGTTCTGATGTTGACTACGAGATTCGTGTGTTTTTTCCTGGAAATTTCAAGCTTTTAATATGCTGACATGCATTTATCATATTTTTATTACTATTTATGTTTTAATAGCTTTTTTTGTTTGGCTTGATAGTCCTGTAATTAAACTTATCAGTAATTATATTACCAATTAATTGACCAAAAAAATAAAAGTCACCATCAATATGGTTCTAACAATATTTGTTTTTCATTATTTTGTCAGTAATTTCATTTCCCATGAAATCAAGTTTTAAATACCAATAGAATATTTCATTAGTGTTTTGTTATTTTGTGGTGATGAGACAAGCACTGTTTTTTTAAGAATTTATGTTTTAATAGCTTTCAGAGTTCTTGATAGGCTGCCAGGAGAAATTAAGCTTTTTATGCAATATCGACTTTCAGGATGATGGAGGGTCTTTCTTCCGTTGTCTTATAAATAAAGATAACCCCACACTGAAATTACACCTGTCTGTAAATCGATTGTTTTTTAAAATTAGTTTTGTGTAGAAATATATTAAAATAATATATTTTTATTTTAAATTTTTTTTTTTGATATAGTTATATTAAAATGACCAAAAATACTAAAAATAATTAATTAAGAAACAAAAAAGACTTTTTATCTCACACTGAACATGAAGATTATTGGTCAAAAAGTAATAATAAATGCTGTGGCTGGCTGCATTTTAGTTTAGGATTAAGAATTTGCAAGTTTAGTTTAGGGATGGACCCATAAGGTAGTGTGAAGTATTGTAGTGATTGGTTTTTAAATGTTTTTTATTTAAATATATATATAAAAAAATAATTTTATTTTTAAAATATCATTTTTTATATCAAAATATCAAGAGCATCTAAATATAATTTAAAAAAAAAAATCATCAAACAAGATACTATTTTTCTTGTCTGTTTGATAATGTGGTTATGATTGTTTTTTAAAGTATTTTTTATTTAGAAATGCATCAAAATAATATTTTTTATTTTTAAAAATTATTTTTGACATCATCAAATAAAAATGATCTAAAAACCCAAAAAAAAAATTAATCTAAAATAAAAAATAAAAAATAAATCATTTTTAAAAACAAAACAGTGAGATTGACATGGTACAGCAAGTGGTGATTATAATAATAATCTCATGTATGAAACCAAAACAATAATCCTAAGCCTGTAAGCATGCAATCCAGAGCTGTAATAAATTGTAATGACAAGAACGACGCCAATCTGGGAGATTGAGTTATCACCAGTCGTTGCTTGTGTTTGAATGGTAGCAAATTTGCCCCCACATAGTTTTATTAGAATCAAGACCGCTTGGCGATAAACTCCAAAATCATCGTGAGAAAACATTAAAGTATTGAAAAGTATTATATATATATATATATAAGCTACGTTTGGTTTCAAACGTTGCTTTGATTTAGAGGGTTGTTATTATTAAATTATTTAGATTTGTAGATATCAAAAATAATTTTTTAAAAATAAAAAATATTATTTTGGTATTATTATATTTTTTTAATGGAATTTAGACAATATATAATATTCGCTCGTTGATTCACTCATGTTTACCTACAACTAGTTTATCCCACAAACTCAAGAGTTTCTCCTACTCTTCTAATGTCGTAAACAAACGGAATACACAAGTTAATTCAAACAACAACAAGCACACAAGAAATTACAAGAACTCATCCTAATTTTTTATTAACTCGAAAACATATATACAAGTCCATTTGTATGGGTGTTATGCATATTTGTTCCGCATACAAAACTTGCATGCTACTCTCATATATAATGGCTTATACAATGAATACTAACATACAAAAATACAACAAAAACTGTCTCCCAAGACATGGAATAGATGTATTTAGTTTTCTTCCAAAATAGTAACTGCCGAACATTGATGATAACTGCTAGGAATTTTTCCCACTCAACCGATTCACACCGATAAACCTGTAACTGTAGCTTATGAAATCTATTAATTAAATAGTTACGAGCAAGCAATTCCTTGACTAGAAAACATGATTGCAGTATTTTTTGTACAATATTTCTAGCTTGGTATCAGCCCATTCAGGTGATATATTGCCACTCAGGTAGTTGGCCCAAAAATCATTATTTATATTCAAATATCAAGACCATCAAAATATATTTTAAAAATATATTTTCAAAATATATTTTTAAAATATCAAGCTTTTGATCGAGAAACTTTGATTTCTACAGAGAATTGCTTATTTGTTCGTTAATGCCATGGATCTATTCTTTCTTTGGAAGCATTTTCCAAAACCTACGAAGGGGAGATGAAGGCGGCTTAAGTTACGACGATCCGATCCAATTCGCAAATCGGCATTTAAAATCTTGGTTTTGGTGTGAACATGCCCGCGCTGTCAACTGGTTTCTTCTTCTAATCGAGAAAGAATTCCTGGAGAAGACGACTACCGAGTTTTTTTTTTCTATTTTGGAAAAAATATTTACTAAAATAACACATATGATCATCAATTGATACATTTATTGTTAGCTTTCTTTCCTGTTTTTTTTAGAAGGATTTCAATATTATTTTTTATGTATTAATAATCACTAATTTAACCTTATGATTTTTTTTTTCTTGTCCCAATCAAATAATATGTTTTTCTATTTAAAAACTCTAGTGTTTTTCTCTAATGTCATCATTCAACATTTGATGTATTAGATATTAAATTTAATAAATTATTCTATTTTTTATGGTTATTTTAGTTTTATGATCTGTATTACGAGTTTGACAAATTAATCTAGTTGATATAAGTTTTTATTTTAGTTATTTATTAATTGATTTTTATTCCATCTACAACGGATAATTCATTATAGATTAAAAATATTTGTAATGAATTATTAGTTGTTGATTAAAAACATTTGTTGTTTTACAAAGTGCAGCAATGGACATTAACAATAAAATATTTATTTTAAATTTTTTTCTGCAATGAAGATAAATTAATAATTATAAATTTACATGGAATAATTGTAACGGATTAATCTGTTAATAATTTTTTTTACTAGATGAGAAGAAAAAATGACTGCGGTCAGATTCCCCGACAACTAATTTAAGAGATTGAGAATGACTACACTCCAAAAAATCAACGCATATCTCTTTACACACACAGATAGGACATTAAATATCATTTAAAGGGTGGTCCTCCCAGTCTCACTTGGCTGGCCTTACTATTTATGTTTCTGATGCTGACTGACGATGAGTTCAAGTGTTTTTTATTGGAAATTTCAACCTTTTAATATGCTGACATGAAAACTTATCACATGTCGGTTTTCTGGTCCTCCACAATATTTGATCAAAATATTATTATTATTATTGACGATGCGCAAAGTATTTTTCATAAACGGACATGTTACGAAATTAATATAAACCAATGGTTATATATATATTAAAAAAAATGAGTTACAAAGAGAATGTGTTAGTGAGTTAATTTAAATATAATTTTAATCAAGTTTTAGATCACAGTTTTTTGATGTGAGAATACAAAAACACATCAAAACAGATAAATCACATTAAAATAATCAAAGCTTAATCTACTATTTTTTTCAGAAAAAACACCTTGCCTAGTGGAGCTGTCATTCTATTGCACATCGTTGCGCGACGTTCAGGAAGGTCTTGTCAATGTTAAGGAGTCACCGCCTAGTTTTTTAGGGTCGCTGTGAAAACCTGATTGTACTGGTCTAATCAGATATTTGAATGTACAAGATTGGTTGTGTGGTGGGAATTTATTAGAACCTCTAATACGCCTTACCCGAGATAAATTGCTTTGTATATTTTTTATGTGATTAAAATGTTTTTGATAGGTAATAATTATTCATGTGAATAAATCTAGCTTTTTGAGATTTTATTGTGGGATCGTGTATCTAAATAAAATATCAAAAAAAAAATTCATGTAGAGACCCTAAAAAACATATATCCTGAAAAGTAAATTTTTTTTGTTGTTTCTAGATATTTAAATATAAGTCTACTTGTAGGATTAATATTTATTATCTGAATTTCCATCATTAATTCTTGTGAATTGAATTCATATGCAATTCTTTTTTACATTTCTACTTTCACATTTTACAAATTACACCATATTTATAAAACATCAAAAATTCAAATCCACAAATTTAAATACATTAAAAAATTAAATATTACAACAATGTCAAAAACCAGAATCATCTAAAACTAACAAAATGGCAAGGAATAGTGGTGGTTGTGGCCAGAGCAATGGGCTCACGTATCATCGTTGCTAGTTGCGCATGGTTCCACGCGCCTCCATTAGTGAAGCACCAGATAGGTGTGTGTGTGGATCTGCTCTTTCCCTCTCTTATCCTCTAACTTAATGTACTTAAATTATTTTGATATACTTCTTAATAAAAAATATTTTTAAGAATAATATCAATAATTATATTATGTGACAAGTTGAAAGAACATGCACACCTTCTTATATCAACAGTCACACAAACACCAAATCTCAAGCTTTTGAGTGGGAAACTTTGACTGGTTGATGATCATATTATGGAGTAGTATTGTAAATGATGAAAGCGACAGGAATGTGGATCTTGTGGTGTCATCTTCAATAATCAGGAAAATTGCTTTACAATTTTGAGATTTATTGTACATATCACAATTTTATAGACAAAAGCTATCGAAATACCAAACACCACAAAAAATATTGCTTTTCATGTTCATTTGTGTGTGAAATGGAGAAAAGATAGGCTTTAATCTATGAATCCACGAAACCATGAAAGAGACGATGATTGGTTATTGTTAAAGAAAAATAAAATATGAATAATAAAGCTAAAAGTTATTTAGTTGAAGAAAAAAACAAATACATAAAAATAAACATGTTTCAAAAATAATTTTAAAGTAATTGTTTTCTTTTAAAAAAATAGAAGAAAAGAATATATTTTCAGAGACTAGATTTATAATTATTTATTTCTAAAATACCTTTGTAAGATATTTATTTTAATCACATTGTATCTCGAAATAATTTCTCAAAATGAAATATCTTAAAGAATAACATTTCAAAGTTGGATTCCTACGAGTCTCACTTGGGTGGCTCTATCTACTATATATGTTCTGATGTTGACTATGAGATCCGTGTGTTTTTTCCTGGAAATTTCAAGCTTTTAACATGCTGACATGCATTTATCATATATTTTATTATTATTATTACAATTATTGACATTGCGCAAAGTGTTTTTTATAAACGGATGCGTTAGGAAATTAATATAAATCGATGGTTATATAAAAAAGTTGAAACAAGTATTGGATTAATGTATTTGAGCGTAATATCCTAATACGGCTGCTCCTCTTGTATTTATATAAGTAGGGTATTTGTACATGTGTTATGGTGTACCCTATTACACAAGATAAATCTATACATCAATATTTCCTATATAAGAATACATTCCATAATAAAAACAAAAATGAGTTTAAAAAGAGAATGTTTTAGTGAGTTAGTTTAAAATAATTTTTTAAACTATTAAATCTAAAGTTTTAATTAAAATATTTTTTTAATAAATAGATTATATCATAATGCAAATTTAATAATAAATAATATACGAGTGCAAGTTTTTTGACTCTGATAATAATAATATTATTTCTATCTCTTAAAATAAACAATCAAAATGAACATGATAAAGACAAAAAGAATAAGATTATAAACAAATATAAAGATTAACCACCAAGATTAACTAATTGTTTTTATTAAACTACAAAAACTAAATTATAATTAACTCATATAAATATAACTTCAAAATGATAATTTTTGTTAGCATAATTGTTGTGGGTAGCTTTTTTTGTTTGGTATGATAATCCTGTAATTACATTTATCAGTAATTATATTACCAATTAATTGACCAAAAAAATAAAAGTCACCATCAATACGGTTCTAACAATATTTGTTTTTCATTATTTTTTCAATAATTTCATTTCCCATCAAATCAAGTTTTAAATACCAGTAGAATATTTCATTATTTTTTTGTTATTTTGTGGTGATGAGACAAGCACTTTTTAGTTTGAAATTGAATAACCAAATTGAGTTGAAGATTTTTGGTTTGAATTTTATCAATATTTTTTCAATAGCTAACTAAATCTAATTTTTTATTTATTTCAGCTTAGTTCTTAAATTTTTTAATTGAACTAAATTATAAATAAAATTTAAATATACTATAATATGTAATGAAGTTAATGTGTCTACCTGATCTAAGATTTAAAAACTATAAAAATAAAAATATGGATCTTTGATGCTATCTTGTACTTAATTGGAAGTTTGGGATGATATCTCTTTTATTTTATTTCTTCACTTTAAAAATAAATTGATGAAAAAACACTAAAAATATATCTTTTTAACATACCAATAAATATAAATATAAAAGATCTAGCTCGTGAAAGAAATGGTATTCAAGAACAAAAGATATAAAATCATTTTTATATAATAAAAACAAAGAAATTCAGTTTTTTTAAAAAATAAAAAACCGAAAACATTTGCTCACATTTCAACTCAAGTTCTGTTCAATTTTTTGTTAATTAAAAATCAAAACCAATTTATCAAAATCTATAAGGGGTTGATTTTTAATAAAAATACAAAGATAATTAACTCGGTATAACTTGGTTAAAAACTTGAGTTGATTCATAACCCTTTAACTTAGGAAAAAAACAATTGAAATTTGTTTGATTTTTTTTTAAAAGAATAATAATAATATTCTTTTTATCTTTCAATAAAATAAAATTAAATTAGCTTTCTTAGATAATACTCATGAACATAAATGATTTTATTATGTTTCTGCATAAAATCTAGAGTTCTTGCACCTTGGTAAATATGGAGAAACCAGCCCATTACACAAGATTTTTGGGCTTGCCTTTATTTTTATAACAATCTTAGATGGCTTGAAGCTATCATTGGCTCAAACAAAAAAAAGCTAATGTTAGAGAATAATATAAATCATATTTTTGGTTTCACCTACAAGCTTAAGTTTTTAAGTGAGATGGTTCCTTAACATCGTATCAGAACCTTGTTGACCCAGCGATCACAAGTTCAAATCTCACCACCCCTGTTCTATTTGATAAAAATCAAGCACAAGATAAAATTGGCATGTGAGCAAGTTTCAAGTCCAAAAGGTTTTCACTTGAGGTGGTGTATATGGATGTTAGTTGAACCAATTAAGCTCCTAATATGCATATTCTCTTCACCTTGAGGCATGTTTTATATCTTCCTGGTGTTTTGCTTGCACCATGTTTGAATCCAATTTAGCAGGCTCAAGAAGGATAGGATTGAAGTTTAATCTATTCTTCTCATATTCATCTACGAGCCATCTTGCCTCCATCTTTTTCATCCTCCATTGCAACGGGAGCTCTAGAATGATAGTGATCTCTGTGCTGCATGCCATATTTTTTGAGATATTTTGCTGCAAAATCTCTTGCTCCCTCTAAAGTACTACAACCTTCAACACAGATATGAAGCTTTATACAAATTAATAGCCACAAACCTTGGAAATAATATAGATCTATGGGAGAAATTATTACATGAGCTTGATCTTCCAGTGCAAGCCATTTATAAAGCTGTCGTTTGTCTGAGCTAAGAAGCACAGGAAAATTGTCTGCTAAAAGCACAGCATTTTCTCAAGCATCATCCTTCCATCTGACTCTCTCTGCAAGAAATTATGTTAGCTTCACATTTTTGAAACAGCAAAGGAAAGAGGAATATAAATAATATTGCAATGCCAGATATACACTTGACAATGAATGAATCAAACCATAGTTCCAATGGGAGTTTGAAGATTTGCAGTCCCCCGCCGGGTAATGGCTTTATCAGTATTACTTCTAGTGGCCAGCATTCATCGAGCTAGGCAAGGACGAGAACATGCATTGATTGGTGATATTAGTAAGATGCGATTGCTGCATTGATTGGTGGATGAGAGTTTGGTGAAGAATTTGCTTGATTTGCAAGTATTGTTATGTTCACCTTGTTTACAGAAGTATCCAATTTGGTCCCTGCTCATATAAAAGCTTAGTAATTTGGTCCAATTACTCGTAATCAATTAAAAATTATTTATTTTAAATTTAAACAAAAAATAAGTTTACTCTTAAATATTAACAAGAAACTTACCATACTTTTTTCATTACCTTTTCAAAGTAATTGCCTTATTACAAGGGATGAGTATCCAGATAATTTGGGTAAAATATATTTTGAATAATAGCCCGTAAACTCTTTTTCTTCTTGCCTAGCCCAAATTATTTTTTCTTTTATCCGAATATTTTTTTTTACCATAATTACACACGAAATGAATAAAAATGAAATGGTACACAAATCCAATAAATCTAATTTAATACAATAAAAACCAATTATGGCTACACAAAGCAAGCATTGAGGAAAGGTTTTATATATTTTAATTAAAAAATATATATTTTTTTTAAATAAAACATTTTGTTTTATCCCTACGCTGATCCATATGAAATTTTTCTCCATCATGCAAGGAAATAATGTTCCAGCTGCGAAATGACATGTCGTCCATAACCAAGATTCACAAGAACATGTCACTCAATGACAGCACCAGACTGACTGGGATGGAGATAGAAGGACAATAATGCAGGTCTCTTCCACAACGTGAAGACCAGTAGGCCACCCTAAATTATTTTCCAACGGCACTGTGGGATTAGATTTTCTCCTTGGATCTTGCCCTAAATTGTGTGTTTGATACTGTGTTATGTGGTATTTTTTAGAATTATTTTTTAATTAAAGATATAATAAATAATCATTTTAATTTTTTATATTAATACATTAAAATTATTCAAAACCTCAAATATCATTGCAACCAGCTTTAATCCTTCTTCAAAATTTTATCATTGGTTTGTCACACAATTTCTGGAATTCTTGACTTTGTGATAGGCCAAGAACATCAGAAAGAATCCCTAAGAAAAATCCCATTCTGTAGTTGTTTTGCATTTTTTTTTTACTCATTCAAAGTTGTTATAACTTGTTTCTTTAAAATAAGACTGGCGAATTTCTTGAGTTAAAGCTAATTTGTTAAGCTTAACTCTATTTATTGGAAGGTTAGCATGAAATAAAGGATAAGCATTTTTTCCTTGAAACACTTGTGGTTTAACTTTCACTCTAAAAAAGCCAGAGGTTATTAACATTGTTCCTGCTTTGATCGGGACCTATCATTGGTATCAAATTTTGTTTATAAAAAATATACATGGAAAAATCTTGGAATTCAACCGTATACACAAAAACAACACATTTTTTTAATAATATTTTTTTGTATTTAAAAAAAAAATCAGGCTAGGCTGGCTCACCAAAGGATCCAACTATGATAGACTTGGGCTGTTTGGCTGGACCGGCAAAATAGTAACATGAGAATGGTAAGGTAGATGTGATTCTCAAAATATCAGAGAGTGCAGGAGCCATCTTCCTTCGTCTTCTGCAATCCACCTTAAGAGTACTTGATAGCTAGGCTGCCTGTAGAAATGAAGCTTTATGCATTATTATAGTCGACTTTTCAGGATGATGTAGGGTCTTTCTTCCGTTGTTTTATATATAAAGATAAGCCCACGCTGAAATAACACGAATATCGATTAATTTTTAAAAATTATTTTTAATATTATCACTTTAAAATGACATGAAAATACTTTAAAAAATTAATTAAAAACAAAAAAAAAGACTTTTTAGCTCATACTCAACATGAAAATTATTGGTGAAAAAAGTAATGATAAATGTTGTGGCTGGCTGAAAGGTTGGGATGCTATTTCTTTTGTTTTTTATTTCTTCTTTTTATATATAAATTGATGAAAAAACACTAAGAATATATCTCTTTAACATACCAAAAAATATAAATATAAAAGATCTAGCTCATGAAAGAAATGGTATTCAAGAACAAAAGATATAAAATCATTTTTATATAATAAAAAGAAACAAATTCAGTTTTTAATTTAAAACAAAATAAAAAAACAAAACATTTTGCTTACATTTCAACTCGTGCTCGGTTTAAATTTTTTGTTAATTAAAAACAAAACAAATGTATCAAAACCAAAATCTAGAACGGGTTAAGTTTTGTTAAGATGGTGAAGAATCACTGAGAAAAAAATAGTAATTGATGATAAGGAGAGAAGAATGTTAAAGATTAGAAGAGGAAGAAGAGACGAGAGAGACAGAGAAGAAAGGAGAGGGAAAAGGAAATTTTGAATTTATATATTTTGTTTATTTCTTCACACACTGCACGTGGGTAACAATTGGTATTTATAGTAATCTATAACAACTATAAATACCATACAATACATCCTACATATTTTCAGTACCCATATCTATGTATACCATATGTATACTCTAACATCCCCCCTCATTCTCATACTTTGGTAAACTAAGCATGAGATTGCAACAATGGATTTTAAACAGAGGAGCACTCAACCCCTTGGTGAGAATGTCAGCATTTTGAACAGAGGAGACAAACTGCACACAATTGATTTTCAACCACCCTTTCACACACAAAATGCACAGCAATCTCAATATGCTTGGTCCTTTGATGCTGAACATGATTGAAAGACAGTGCAATTGCCGAGAGATTGTCACAAAAAATGGTAGGAGGTTGCACAAACACAATACGCATGAAGACCAACAGCTACTTAAGCCAGTCAAGTTTAGTAGTTGTAGATGACAAGGCTCGATACTCTGCCTCCGTAGATGAACTAGACACTGTAAGTTGTTTCTTAGAAGACCAGGAGATAGGATTGGATCCAAGAAGAACAACCAAACTAGTTGTTGACCGTCTATCATTAGGGTCACCTGCCCAATCAGCGTCACTGAAAGCATGAAGGTCCAAGGAACCATGCTCAAAGTTGATGCCATAAGAAGCAGTGTCTTTCAAATAACATAACATACGTTTAACAGCAGCAAAGTGTATCACCATGGGTTTTTGCATGAATTGACAAACCTGGTGCACTGAAAATGCAATGTTAGGCCTTGTGAATGTCAAATATTGTAAGGCCCTAACAACACTACGATATAAAGTGAGATTCTCAAATGGCACCCCATCATCTTTGAGCATTCTCTGATATGGAAGGCAGGGAGTGTCACAAGCTTTGGACTCTAGCATATCAGTTTTGACCAGTAGATCATAAACATACTGAGATTGAGATAAAAACATATCATGTGAATACGAGTGATTTGAATGCCCATAAAATAATGTAGATCACCTAAGTCCTTAATATCAAATTCAGCAACAAGAGCATGAATAATCTTCTGAACCTCACAAGACTGATTCCCAGCAATAATAATATCATCTACGTAAACCAATAGAATGATAATACCATCATCAAAGTGTTTAACAAATAAAGAGCAGTTAGAGTAAGTGCCCTGAAACCCCGGTGTTGGTAAAAAATTGGTGAACCTTTCATTCCATGCTCTCGGGACCTACTTCAGGCCATATAAAGACTTGTGAAGTCTGGACACAAGTTCACACGATGATTAGTGTGTGCAAACCCAGGGGGCTGAGTCATGTAAACCTCTTCATTAAGAATGTCATGAAGAAAAACATTCTTTACATCCTACTGCCGTTACACCCAGCCAAAATGAGTAGCCAGAGTTAGAACAAGTCTAACTGTAGAAGGCTTCACCATTGGGCTAAAAGTCTCCCCATAATCAAGACCTGGTTCTTGGTTGAATCCCTAGGCAACTAATCTGGCCTTATACAAAGCTATAGAACCATCAACATTCTTCTTGATTTTAAAAACTCATTTGCAACCTACCAAGTTTTTGTGAGAAGGAAGAGGAACTAGACTCCAGGTACCCTGAGAATTAAGAGCATGTATCTCATCCTACATAGCAGTAACCCACACTGGTATTTGCATAGCCATTTTATAAGGGCTAGGCTCTGTCAATGAGCAATCAGTAACACCAGAATTTATTACTGTGTGGAGGCAGGATTTCCTCTTGATAATACCAGTTTTCCTTCTAGTCTGAATAGAATGCAGGTTCATCGAAGGAATTTGCAAAACAACTGATATGGCCTCAGGCCAAAAAGGTTCAATAGAAGGCAAGGAGTTAACATTCATACCTCTATTACAGGATGCAGAGGCCTCAGGAAAAGAAGATCATGAGAAGGAAGCAGGAGTAATGGACAGGAAGAGGTTGATGATGGAATAGCAACAGTAGAATACTCAATAGGGGGGATTGTGATAACATTGTTATGTGTGACAATAGGTCTTATAGAAAATGATGTGGGAGAGGAAGATGCAATAGATGATTGAAGTTTGTGAACTAAATCTTTGTAAGGAAAGACATGTTCATGAAAAATAACATGCCTTGAGACATATACATGCTTGCTAGATACATGATAACAAATGTACCCTTTATATTTAGCAGCATAGCCTAGAAACACACATATGGTAGTTTTGGGTTGAAGTTTATTTTGACAATAAAATCTGAGTAATGGAAAACAAGTACACCCAAAGATTCATAAATGAGATATAAGAGGTATGGTACCAAACAACAATTCAAATGGTGATTTGTGTTCTATGACAACAGAAGGCATTCTATTGATTAAGTAAGAAGCAATATGCACAGTAAAAGTCTAGAATGTGAAGGGTAACTGAGCATGTTGAAGTAATGTGATTGAGGTTTCGATGAGATGTCTATGCTTACGTTCAGCCAATCCATTTTCTTCAGGTGTGTATGGACAAGATTTATGGTGTATAATCCCCTTATCTTTAAGAAAAATTTGAAAGGACTTGCTAACAAACTCACCCTCCCCCTATCACTTTGAAACACTTAAATGGAACTAGAAAATTGAGTATGAACAAAAGAGTGAAAGGTAGTAAACACTGAACAGTAATCACTTTTATTGACAAGAGGAAACAACCAACAATATCTAGTGAATTCATCAAAAAGGATTACATAATATCGATATTCATCAACTAATATGCTTGGTGAGGGACCCCATAGATCACTATGGATAGTGTGAAAAACAGTTACAGATGTATGCATACGAGAGGAAAAGGGAAGTTTACAAAACTTACCCTCAATACAACTAACACATACATCATTAGTAAACTTTGAAGAACAATGAATATTGGCTCTCGTAACATGAGATTGACAATTTTATTGGAAGGATAACCTAACTTATGATGCCAAAATAGACGATACAATCAACTGACCAATGTAGGCATGAGACTGGAATCTGCCAAGAGATTTAGAAGAGGCAAACGACAGAGGATAGAGGACATTACTACAATGTCCCTTGTACATGATTTTCCATGTGGCTTTGTCCTAAATCCAAAAGCAAAATGCATCAAATATTAGGTAGCAGTTGTTATCCAAGCAAATGCGATGAACAAACAGTAGGTTTTGAAGAGGTTTAGGAGACATAGGAATTGTTGCAGAACCAATATGAGATACTGACAAACCTTCTCCATTGGTTGTTTGAACCATATCATTGGCAGGATAGGAAGAGCTTAATGACAAATCATCTATCATGTGATTTGTAGCTCCTGTATCAGTAATCCATACTGAAGGAGGGTTATGATCTTAGGCTTGCTGAGAAGACTGACAGGTATTGTGCATAACATGTAGAGCATGATGATGAGTTTGAGGAGCTGAAGGACCACATGTAGGAGAACCACTTGCGGAACCAACAAAGTTAGGGTCATTCGCATTATAAAAACAATACCAAGTTGAATGGTTTGGTTTGCCATAGATAGTGCACCGAATTCTCTCATAACCTCTAGAGCCACACGTAATAGCTATTTGCCCTTCATTGTTACATAATTGACACAACATTACTGGAAGAAGCTGATAAGGGATATGAAGAAGGGGCATATAAGCCTAACACATCTGAAACATGTGGTTTAGTATGAATGAAGCTCTCGGTGTGAAATTTTTCTAATTGTTGTAATTAGGTCTTCCCCTGCCCTTATTCATATTAAAAGATTTTATATCCACCACTATCATAGAAAATTGTTCTTTCAATCTTAGCCACAGTTCCTTAGAGCTACTACTACCAATAGCACAAGATATTGATACGGAAGACAAAGTTGCAGTGATTAATTGCATAACTGCCCTATCATGCATTTTCCACACCAACATATCATTACACTCTATATAAGATGAAGAAGGAGAGTTAGAAGCATTTGTACCAAATTCATTTGAAGGAGCAGGGCACGGATGAGAACTATCAACGAATCCAAAGATGTCACTGCTTTCTAGTAGGAGTTGCATTTGAAAGTTCCAATTCAAGTAGTTAGAATCATCTAACTTAACATTTACAGACGTTGAAATGGTGGAGATGAGGTTTGTAATTGGAGATTGAAGAATCTGCAATTGTGCAGTTGTGACTATTTTGAAAATTGCGATTGATTCTCAGAAATATGAAGAGTAGAAGTGCAATTAGTACAAATATCAACCTATGTGAAGTTGACTACAAGATCGTTTTCAAGATTGATTCAATAAATGTCGAATCAGTGAAACTTTGAATTTTATTAGAATAAGAACAATGAATTTGAAAAAGCAGATCGCGATTGCAAACGCGTAAATTGAATCATTTTAGCTCCGATAACATGTTAAGGGTGAAGAATCACTGAGAAATATAGTAATTGAAGATAAGGAGAGAAGAATCTTGCAGATTAGAAAAGGAAGAAGAGACGAGAGAGACAGAGAAGAAAAGAGAGGGAAAAGGAAATTTTGAATTTGTATATTCTATTATTATTTATTCACACACTACACATGAGTAACAGTTGGTATTTATAGTAATCCTTAACAACTACAAATACCATATAATACATTCTATATATTTTCAGTACCCATATCTATGTATACCATATGTATACTCTAACAAGTTTTAGCAGAAATACAAAGAGAATTAATTCAATATAGCTTGGTTAAAAACTCGAGTTGATTCATAACCTGTTCAACTTAGGGGAAAAAACTCAATCAAAATTCGTTTGATTTTTAAAAAAAAAATAACAATAATTTTTTTTTATCTTTCAATAAAATTAAAAAAAAAAGAGCTTTCTTGGATCATGCTCGAACATATAAATGATTTTATTATGTTTTTGCATAAAATCTAGAGTTCTTGCACCTTGATAAATATGGAGAAACCAACCTATTATACAAGATTTTTGGGCTTGAAATTAACATGCCTTTTTTCTGAATAATCTTAGATGGCTTGAAGCAAGAGGCCTGGTAGAGACACCTTTAGCTCTAGTCCTACCTTTCCCTCATGTGGTTCAAAATTCTGAGCTGTAGAATGTGACAACAAAATTTACTTTGATGTTTCCATTTGTGTATGAAATCTTAACCTTTGTTTGTAGTTAACATATGAGATTCTGATGATAAATTTTAATATTTTAATTTCAGACAATGTTGGATGGGGATTTCGGTTCTGTCTCCTAATTATATATAGTTATGATTGATTAAGCATAGTAAACAAAATTAATCTCTATATATTTTTTGATGGAGTTTTTGGGACCAGACGACCATTCTCTCTTCTATTATAGATTCAAATCTCAAATTAAATCCTAAAAATTATATTTTTCATGATTTTTTTTATTTTAATATAAATAATTTGTTATTGACAATAGTGAAGATATGGGTTTTTTTTCTATACTATCTAAAACTCAAGAAGAAGAAAATATCATTTTCATCCTGCATTGCAATGGGAGCTCTAAAGCATGATTCACTTGTAATAGCGAAAATATCTAAAACTAATAATTTATTATTAGTAAGATTCAATTGCTGGTAGATGAGAGTTGGGTGAAAGTGAAAGTAGGAGACGAAGCTAGAAGATTAAGAGCCATTGTTTATGGTGTTATCTTCAAAGCAAGCAAGCTGCTACTTTTATTATTACTATTAATCTGTATATTCGGATCAGCTTGCATTCACCCCTTAATTAATTCCATGGATTTTGAAGGACTCGAATCTATGATCACAGGAAGAATAATTTTTTTAATCTCAAACTCTTACCACTAGCTGCAAGAACTGTGGACATAACTAACATGTAATTACCCTTTTTGAAATAGCAGTCCAGTGGTGAATTTTTTTTTAAAACAAACAAATACTTAAAATTATATTATTATTTTTATATGCATTTGAATTGTTAGAGAAATTTGTACCACATTCATCTGCTGAAACAAAAGGACATAGATGAGATCCATCAACGAAACCGATGATTCCATTGGTCTCCAGTAACAATTGATTTGAAAATGTCAGTTCAAGTAATTTGTGTCGTTGAGCTTCACATTCACAGATATCAAGATTGCTGAGATTAGAGTTGTAATTGGATATTGGAGAATTTGAAGTTGTGTTGCTATAATCATTGCTTTAGAATGAGCAATTCACATAAACCTTTTATCAAATACTTTTAGCAGCTTACACAATAATTTTGTTCAAGAAAACATAAAAATTTGAAGATGAATTTTGCTTGAATTTTTTTTTAAATCAAGAATTTTTGGAATCGGGAAGGCAGATTTGGAAGCAAAGGTTTGGATCAATATGTTTTCGAGAGCATTTTTAGCTTTGATACCATGTTGAGATTAGTAGAAAAGTGAAGAAATTGCACAGAGAAGAAGAGATCTAGAGAGAGAGAGAGAGAGAGAGAGAGAGAGAGAGAATTTGGAGGGAAAGAAGAAAATTCAAATTTCTATTGTGCTATTGAATTGTTAATGCATACAATCCGCATGCTTACTATATATACACAAGAGGTAATCCTTACGTATGCATATTATACACTAACACACAATAGGATGAAAATCTCCTTTCAAATTCTATGGAATAATCAATCTTGGTCTATGCATCTTGTTTAAAATTCATAGACTCATGCACAAATCCATGGAATACTAAAATTATAGCAAAAATAGAGAAGTCTTGGGAACTTTTCTTTCTTTGCAACTTCATTGGCAAGTTTCTGATATCCTTCATAGATTGGTAGTCGAAGAAGGATTTCTTTTATTTATTATTATTATATATAAAAATATAATAATAAAAGGATGTCTGATATCCTTCATTGAGAAGTCTTGGGAACGTTTCTTTATTTTATTAATTATTATTATAAATAAAAATGTATGTTTTGCTTAAATAATTCAATATTACATATAATCACTCCATTGACTATAGGATATATACCCAACAAGAAGAAGTACTGATTAACGAGCAATGATTCATACCACGAAACATGAATCACGAATAAAAGATAATAGTAGTTTTATGACTGTTTAGTTTTAATGTCTCTTATTCATGATAAGAAATTTCTGGTTCGTGGCATCATTTTATATGAACTGAATAAAGATCCTAGGCTGAAGAAGAAGAAGAAGATGCAGTCCATGGTCCCTCAGATGACTTCGCGAGGGACTTATTTTCACTTGAACTTCCACTGAATGAAGCTTGAGCAAACTTGTTAAATGAGGCAGTAGCATACCCTGATTGATCACTCAATGTGCTTGGAACCATGACCAGTTCCTCGGCATCAGTTTTTCCTTCAAGCATACTCACTACTATAGACATTATAGGTTTAATTGTTGGGGATTGATTTGTGCATAGCAGTGCTACATTGAGCATTCTAACCACTTATTTCTTGTTGAATGCAGACCCCAATCTTGGATCAACCATCTCCATTATATCCCCATTTTTTTTGTAAATATAGAACCTGAAATAACCAAACACAAATTTATGAGATATATAGCTAACTAAGAGTAAACATGAACAGAAAAAAAGAGATTAAATGTGTAAACACCCAAGAAAAAATAAAAAATAAATATATATGTATATTAAGGCTGACTTAGTTTGTCGTTGCCAATTTCGTGACGGGGCAGAAAAAAATTGTAAAGGGATTCGACCAATGTCAAAATTCCGTAGTTAATTTGCAATGAGATGAACTTACAAAAACTCAAGGAATGAATTAAAAGATGAATAAAACAAGTTGGGAGAGGGGTGAAATTGAATAAATGAAATGTTTATGATTTAAATTATAAGAAGAGAAGTGGTGGGGAAAAAAAGAAAACATTTAAAGATTTTGGGGGGCCTTAGTGCAATAAGTGAAAGTAAGGAGTATAAATACCCTTTTTTTCTCATTTCCAGCAATGGTGAGGGAGAAAAGAGAAGGAGATTGTGAGATTTTCTTGCTAAATTATGGAAGAATTTCGAAATAAAGTGAGATTGAGGGTTACTAAAACCTTCAAACATAAAAAATCCAAGGATTGGGAGCATTATTGGAAGAAGAAAGTGGAAGAAAAGAAGGAGTGTTTGGCCGACACTTGAAGGAAGAAAGAGAGGAGAGGAGGATATGTTGATTCCACAAGCTATTAGGATCTTGAACCCCTCTTGGTATGGTGTTTCTTTTATGCATTTAAAAGATTCTTTACTTTGTTACTTTATGGCTAAGTTGCATGACTTTTCTTTATGAATTTTGGGTTAGGGTTCTTGAATAAAATTTGGGGGAAATGTGAAATTGTGTATAATTGATGGAGGTGGCATGAAATAGGATGTGAATGTTGTGTAATGAATGGTTGAGCATGAAAAGAATGAGGGAATTCTTGTCTCCCAAGGCCAATTTTCGGCCAAATGCATGTGTTGTAGGAATTAACAACTTGACAGATTCATGTGGTGACTTTGAGAGAGAATTTGAGTGGTAAAACAAAGGAATTAGGGTCGGGTTCCTTCATAGGAGTTGTAGTTCTGGATGTCTACTATCCAAGAAAACTTGTTTCACTTAATTTGGAATTTTATAACTCTAGTTAAGGGCCACCAAACGTGACTGTGCAGGACGGATTCTGCAGAATCAGCAGGTCTGTAACACTTGAGATGCATTTCGTAAATTTTAGGGACAGAACTGGGTTCTATTCCCTTCATAAGAGTTGTAGCCCTATCTGTTATCTTTCTAACAAGATAAATTTTGTACAAAACGGAGTTCTATAACTCCAGTTATGGGGAAAAATCTGGGCAGAGGTCGAAATTCGACCTCTGCTGACAGTTTTGGAAAAAAAAAGGGAAAAGAGGTGGGAGGTCGCAAAACAATGTAGTGAGATGCATTAAATGAAAAGAAACAAGTTATGTTTGAAAATGGGTGTTTATAATGATATTTTTAATGTCAAAAGTTATAAAAGAATGACAAATGTAAAGGCATATTAAATTGTTTCGGTGGGGTTGTTACAACATGTGTGGTGTGCGTTTGTTGCCAAATTGATGTGTATTTTGCTAAGAATTGTATGAGTGTTTCGGCTGAAATTATTGAAGGATTTTGTATGCCGAAATAAATGATTTCAGTTGTGAGTTTTCGGCTGGAATTGATGCTTGTTTTCTACTGAAATTGATGTGAGTTTTCGGCTGGAATTGATGTGTGTTTTCTGCTGAAATCGATGTGAGTTTTTCTTCTGGATTTGGTGTGCGTTTGTTGCCGATTCCTACAATAAGCCTACTATATAGAAATGACTAAAATGCTAATAAAAATTTCAAGGTATGATGTTGTAAAATGTGGAACACTTGAGTGTGAACGCATGAACTCTTGTAATGAGTGTGGTGACGAATGTGATTCGAATATACAAAATGTGCTGATTTATAACCCTTAATGTCGCAGGCGGTGCGACCGGGATTGGACCATTTTCAAGACAGGAACAGCCCATAGGTGGAGCAGGTAGGTGATTTACACCTCTCCTTTTTATATGACACGTAATAGGTATTTTAATTTGAATATTATACGAATACGATGAGATATATATATATATATTAGATTGTTGCATGCTTGAATGTGGATCACCAATTGATTAGCTTCGGCTAATGGCATCCGAAAGGATGGCCGGGATAAACTATTGATTTGCTTCGGTTAATGGCATCCGAAAGGATGGCCGGGATAAACGCTTGATTAGCTACGGCTAATGGCATCCGAAAGGATGGCCGGGATAAACGCTTGATTAGCTACGGCTAATGGCATCCGAAAGGATGGCCGGGATAAATGCTTGATTAGCTACGGCTAATGGCATCCGAAAGGATGGCCGGGATAAACAATTGATTAGCTTCGGCTAATGGTATCCGAAAGGATGGCCGGGATAAACGCTTGATTAGCTTCGGCTAATGGTATCCGAAAGGATGGCCAGAATAAATGAGTGATTAGCTCCGGCTAATGACATCTGAAAGGTTGGTCGGAACAAAAGAATGTTAGTTCCGTTTAACGACGTCCAGAAAGAATGGTAGACCTCAGATATGAATGCCTTATATGAATATACGGAGTAATGATATTGTTTCTCGAAAAAGAGAAATGGAGTACCTATATTTCTACAATCGAATTGATTTATGTATATGCAGAAATTCTAACATGCCAGTGTATCTTTTAATCGATAGATCTTTTGGTCAACATTATCTAAATACCATCATTAAGTAATTGCAATTCATTAAATGTTTGTACTGCTGCAGGGACATCACGGCCACGAGAGGGCTAGGGAACCTAATACAAAGGAACCTACTTTTGCAAAGAACCATGTAGATTGCATTCTAATTTAAGATGTGTTTGGGCTGAAGTAATGTACTGAATGCTTAATTTGTTACCAGACCCTTTTGTGAACGTTTGTAAATATCACTAGTAGATTAAGAACGTAAGCTCATATCCATGTATGTATACTTTTAATCTAAATCTTTAGTTGTGAAAACTGTAGTATTGTACTCTCATGAGAAGTTATTCTCTTTAATGGAACGATTATTGTATGGATGGTATTTACCGAAGTGAATGGATATGGGTCGTTGAGCAACGACATATAAAAAAAAAAAAAAAAAATTTACGGGTTGTAAAATTTACGGGTTGTTACAAAATGGGCTCAGCTTACCCAATCTAGAAGGCATACAAAGTTTTCACCCCTCCTAAATTTGGCGTTGTTCATCCCAGAAACAATCTCCAATGCTACAACACCAAAACTGTAGACATCTGCCTTGTAAGTGAGTATAGAAAATTTGAAGATACACAAATACAATGAAAAAGACCACACTTTATTGATTTGTAGTTGGGTTGTATATATACACATTTGAATGCTATGTTAGGCAATATTGCCGAATGAATGCTAATAATAATGTACAGTAAATGCTGGGATTTATACAGATATTCTAACGATCACATTTGCTAAAAAAGGAAGTGACTGTTGAGATGTTGTTTTAGGAAGGTTCTGTGGATTGTTCCTCAATACGCCCCCTCAAGATAGGGCTTCCGTCAGTAGGCCAATCTTGGATCTTAAGGTGGCAGTTCGTTGTTGAGACAGAGGCTTGGTCAGCAGATCAGCGAGCTGATCCGTGGTGTGAACATGGTGGACATTTATAATGCCTTTTTGAACTAGATCACGAACGAAGTGGAGATCAATCTGGATATGCTTCATTCGAGAATGATCAACAGGATTATAACTCAACTGAGTGGCCCCAAGGTTGTCACATAGCAGAGCAGGTGGTCCCTTGAGTGGATAGCCAAGTTCATTAAGGAGATTCATAATCCACATGGTTTCCGAAGCTGCATTCGCAAGAGAACTGTATTCAGCTTCTGTTGATGATCGTGCAATGGCTCGTTGCTTCTTGGAGCTCCAGGATAGGGGATTTTGGCCGAGAAAACAAATGTATGCTAAGGTGGACGTACGATCGTCAAGATTTCCAGCCCAATCAGCATCCGAGTATGTGGTTAGTGCCCAAGGAGTGTTCTTCCGCAGTTGGATGCCATGGAATATGGTGTGTTTGAGATACCGAAGTAGTCGTTTGGCAGCCGTCCAGTGAGAATGGGTGGGCTTGTGCATGAACTGGGACAGCTTGTTGACAGCGAAGGAGATGTCGGGACGTGTAAGGGAGAGATACTGAAGGCTCCCAATTACACGACGGAATTCTGTGCTATCAAATGCAGCAGTACCATCAACTAATTTCAGGGAAGTACTAGTTGATAAAGGTGTGGAGACATCTTTGGCACCATTCATGTTAGTTTTAGACAGCAAATTACGAATGTACTGATGTTGAGATAGAAATAAACCTGCACCGGTGGCGATAACTTCTACTCCCAGAAAATAGTGAAGATTGTCCATGTCTTTCAAGAAGAATTTGGAGCTGAGGTGCTGGATTATAGAGCTCACAAAGGCTAAGTCATTTCCTGTAACCACAATATCGTCCACATAGACAAGCAAATAGCAGATAATATTTCCAGTGCGATAAATAAATAAAGAGGAATCACCCCTGGAGTTGATAAAGCCGAGAGTGATGAGAGCACTTTTAAGAGTGGAATACCAAGCTCTGGGGGCCTGCTTGAGGCCATAAATTGCTTTGCGTAACCTGCAAACATGATCTGGTTTTGAAGGATCCTTAAAACCGGGGGGCTGGCTAATGTAAACAACTTCATCAAGTTGTCCATGCAAAAAAGCATTATGGACATCCATTTGTCGCAGATGCCATCCATTCATGACGGCAATGGTGAGTATTAACCGAATGGTGACAGGTTTCACTACAGAGCTGAAGGTTTCGATGTATTCAATTCCGGGTCTCTAATGAAACCTTTTTTCCACTAATCTGGCTTTGAACCGTTCAACAGACCCATTTGAGTTTCGTTTTACCCTAAAGACCCATTTGCAACTCACGGGTTTGCAAGTGGCTGGCGGTGGGACTAACTCCCAGGTGCCATGTTTCATGAGGGCAGTGAGCTCGCTGACATGGCTGCACGCCATGGTGGCAGGGACAAGGCTTGGCTTACACATGTGGGTTCAAGGCTGTGGGGAAGAGGATGCTTAGTTACAGTGTGTAATTGTTTAGGTTTGTATATGTTGTTCATGGATCGGGTGGTCATGGAGTGTGTTCGGTGATTGGGTGAGTAGTGGTTGTGGGTTTCTAAGGGAAATTGATGTAGCTCGGCATTGGGTGATGGCATGGCTATGGGAGCGTTTGATGCATGTGTGGGAGAAGTATGATGAGATGCAGGATGAGAATCAGATGGGCATGAAGCAGAATCAGAAAAATCAGAAGTAATTGAATGTAGAGAAGAAGGAAAGTTACCTGGAGGAGATGATCGGACGGTTGTGACAGAACCCGAAGTCACTGGTGTCGCTGGTGGAGGCACGGGGACGGAGATGAACGGCGTGTTGGTTGAAGGAGATGAACCAGGTGACGAAGAGGGAAGCTCAATTGATTCTAGGGATTTCGTTTCATCAAAGAGGACGTGTCTGGAGAGATAGAGACTTTGGGTTTTGGGCTCAAGACACTTGTATGCACTTTGGGTGAGGGAATACCCAATAAAAATGCAGGGTGTGGATTTGGGCTGTAGTTTGTGATTTGTGTAGGGTCGGGTAAGAGGATAACAAATGCACCTAAATTTTCTTAATTTAAGATAGTTGGGTTTTTGTTTAAATAAGACTTCAAAGGGTGATTTATTTGCAAGTAGGGTTGATGGTTGACGATTTATTAGATATGCAGCAGTATGAAATGCATGAGCCCAATATGATAGTGGTAATTTTGCATCAGTGAGTAGTGTGAGACTAGTTTCCACCAAATGACAGTGTCGACGTTCGGAGACACCATTTTGTTGGGGTGTGTGTGGGGCAGTTGTATAATGACTAATCCCATGAGTGGAAAAAAATGGTTTTAGACCGATGAACTCACCGCCATTATCAGAATAAATACTTTTGATATGTGTCTGAAATCTTTTTTCAACAAGTGTTTTAAATTGGGGAAAAATAGTCTTCACACAAGATTTTGCTTGGATGGGGTAAAACCAAATATATTTTGTGTAGTGATCCACAAATATTAAATAATACCTAGAGCCATCTAAACCAGTGCAGTGAGCAGGGCCCCATACATCAGTATAAAGAATATCAAGAGGTGCGTGACTTTGAATACTTGTAGGTCAAAAAGGAAGTTGATGGGCTTTATTAATAGAACAGGAAGAACATAAAGAATTAATTTTTTTGTGTGTTTTTGTTGTAGGAAAACAAATTGACAAGATTGCGAACAATTTTAGAGGACGGATGTCCAAGACGCTTGTGCCAGCCATCAACGGAAGTGCGTTCGTGCATATTGGCAACCATTTTTGAGGATGAGCCAACTAGTGAATTCGGGAACTGGTATACACCGTCTTCACATGCACCTCTTAGTAAGGTCGCCCTCGAAGCTTGATCCTTCACAAGAAAATGAAATGGGTGAAGTTCAACAAAAACATTATTTTTAGAGGTAAAGTGATGCACTGAAATTAAATTTTTAGAAATATTAGGAACGCAAAGAGTATCATTAAGAACAAAATTTTGCATGGGAGTTTCTAAGGTCAATGAGCCAATATGTGAGACAGCCAAACCTGTCCTATCACCAATAACCACTTCATCGGTGCCGTCATACTCAGAATGAATGGATAAATTTCTCAAGTCACCGGTAATATTATGGGAAGCAGCGGAGTCAAGAAGCCATTTCTGATTTTGTGCACCGGATGTATTTGCACAATTTGCCATAATTTCATTACGACGTAAGTTTGGACAAGTCTTGGCTGTGTGGCCCATGTTTTCACATAGCTGACACTTTGGGTTAAAGTGTCGCTGGATGGGCCTGTTTGTTGGATACTGCCATGCAGTCTTAAAAGGGCCGGAGCAGTGACTGGCTGGACTGTGGAAGGATTGGGCCCATTTGGCCTATAATTTCCTCTCCGTGAGGATCCAGCTGGAGAATAAACGGGCTGTCGGTGGCGATTTATGTAGTTTGCAGAAGCCAGCATCTGCTGTGTAGAGGTGTCCATCCGTCGCATGTAATTGTCATGGCCGACGAGAAGATCGTGCAATTCTTCAAAGGACAGAGAGGTGGGTCGTGCTCGTATGGAGACAGCCATGTCTCTAAAGTCAGAACCCAGGCCATTCAGGATGTATAGGGTGAGATCGTCATCAGATATTGGGTGGTCGATGAGAGCAATTTCGTCTGCGAGAGCCTTCACGGTGTGCAGGTAATCAGTGACAGATCGGTTTTTGCGTTGAATTAGAGTAAGTTCCTCCTTTAATTGCATGGCCCTTGTTCTGGATTTATTGGCATACATGTGATGAAGCTTCTCCCAAGCTTTATGGGAAGTTTTGGCAGTGGCGATGAGGGGGGTGATGGCAGGTGATGTGGAGGCCAAAATTGCACTGAGGATAAGCTTATCCTGATGAACCCAATGGGTTTTGTTCAAGTCTGAGCTGAAGGTGCCAGCCGGAGATGGACACTGAGAAATTCCAGTGACATAATCCAGGAGATTGTATCCAATGAGGAGAGCTTCAAATTGGGCTCTCCATTGGGGAAAAGTAGATGGTTTTAGTTTTTCATTGATTTGTGAGGTAATGTTTAGTGCAATAAGCACATTATCAGGTGTAGAGGTGGGTTGAGAGATGGGATTTGTTGTTGTTATAGGATCAGCAGGGGAAGACATTGTGTTGGATGAAGATGGATCGATGTGCTCGTGGGAAACAGGCTCCTCTGATACCATATAGAAAATTTGAAGATACACAAATACAATGAAAAAGACCACACTTTATTGATTTGTAGCTGGGCTGTATATATACACATTTGAATGCTATGTTAGGCAATATTGTCGAATGAATGCTAATAATAATGTACAGTAAATGCTGGGATTTATACAGATATTCTAACGGTCACATTTGCTAAAAAAGGTAGACTGTTGAGATGTTGTTTTAGGAAGGTTCTGTGGATTGTTCCTCAATAGTGAGGTAACCATATAATGCGTATTCCGGTGCCATGTATCCCCTGCACAGAAAGCATAATTTACTAGTTTTCTAAATGTCTAGTGCCCCGTCTCATGGTAATTTCTAATTTTTCAGTCAATATCTCTATCTTGATGTGTAATTAGTGGTTTCATCAGTGCTCTTGCCTATTGTTTGTTTTCGTATTTCACATGCAAAATTATATTTCTTGCAACCTAAATAGGATTTCTAACCCTGGATGATAATGTGAATAGTACATTCATGAGGCAACCAGGCTAAACCTCTCCAAGGGATAGTCTTTGAGGGACACGGCCATAGATGGGGAAACCCTAATCCATGGCAACCCTACAGTGCATGATTTGAACCCTTCCATCGGTACTTAAGCCCATTTATAGCATCATACTATTTAAAACTAAAAGCTACTTATCTGACCTAATGACTCAAAAACGAAAAAAGCTACAATACTGTTGGACCTAAGAGCAAAGACTAGCTGTAAAATTGTGAAATGTCTGATGTGGTGTAATAAAAAATGGTGAATCCTTCTATGGTGAACAAAAAGATGAGCCCAATAGAAAAAAACATGGATATCAGAAACTCACATTGTTCCAGCAACTCTAGTGTCGATGTGGGTGTTCTCCTCATCATCAAGCTTGGCAATTCCAAAATCAGATATCTTTGCGTTCATGTCCTTGTCAAGAAGGATATTGGTACCTTTTATGTCTCTATGAACAATTTTGAGCGTCGACTCCTCGTGCAGGAAAACTAGACCTTTTGATATATCTAATTACTCTCTTTGCTGTTTTAAGATGATTCTCGCTAGCACAATGCATAAACCGAGAGAGAATGCTGACAACAAATAGAATATCTGGTCTAGTTGTCGTTAAATACATTAGACAACCAACCATGCTTCTGAAATAATTTTCATCTACCTTGTCTGCACCATCATCTTTGCTTAGACTCTCCTTCGAATTCATTGGAGTAGCCATAGCCTTGCAATCTTCCATGTGAAATTTTTTGAGTATTTCCTTGGCATATTTTCTTTGGCAAATGAAGACTTCATGCTCTTCTTGCTTGATTTCCATTCCCAGAAAATATGACATTAACCCAAGGTCTGTCATTTCAAAAATTTGCTTAATGTTGCTTCCTGTGATTAGAAGATCATCAACATAAAGAGAGACAATAAGCAAATCATTTTCTTTATGCTTCACATAAAGGGTGGCTTCGGACATGCTCTTCATAAATACCAGCCGTGACAGATGCTCATCAATTTTGCTATACCATGCTCTAGGTGCTTGTTTCAAGCCATATAGAGCCTTCTTCAGCAAATAAACCTTCTCTTCTTCTCCTTGTTCAGCAAATCCTTCAGGTTGATCCACGTAAATCTCCTCCTACAAGCTGCCATTGAGAAAGGTGGATTTTACATTCAATTGAAAAACCTTCCATCCATTTTGGGCTGTCAATGCTAACACAAGTCTGAAGGTGTCAAGTCTGGCTACCGGGGCAAGTGTATCGGAGTAATCAACTCCAAAAATTTGCGCGTAGCCCTTTACGACAAGTTTGGCCTTGTACTTGTTGATGGATCCATCTGCGTTCAGTTTTGTCCTGAACACCCATTTTACGCCAATTACTTTCCTGTTTTTTGGCCTTTCAACCAGCTCCCAAGTCTTGTTCTTCCTTATCATTGACAGCTCCTCTTCCATAGCCTTCAACCACATCTCATTCTTTACAGCTTCGAAGTAACCAGCAGGCTCACAAACAGCCACATTACATCTTTGATAGATGTCTTGAATCAATCTTGTTCCACGAATTGATTCCTCATCTTCCAAGTCTGCCTGCCATGGTTCTGCTTCTTCTTCTTCTGCTGGTTGAAAAACAGACGTGGATATGAGCTTGTTGCTGGTTGTTTCTCTTGTAGGCTCCCAATTCCACTTTTGTTCTTCATGGAAAATTACATCTCGGCTCACAATTATCTTCCTTGTTTTTGGTTGATAAATTTTGTACGCCTTTGAAGATGAGCTATACCCGACGAAGATGTCGGGTTCTGATTTTTTGTCTAGCTTATCTCGTTTGACCTGTGGAATGTGAGAAAAACACACACAACCAAACACTCTAAGAAAATTGAGTGAAGGTTTGTAGCCATACCAAGCCTCAAATGGTGTCTTGTCTTTGACAGCCTTGGTGGACATCCTGTTCTGCAAATAAACAGCCGTGCTTGCTGCTTCGGCCCAGAAATTTTTAGGCAAGTCTTTCTCATGCAACATGCTTCTTGCCATCTCCATAATGCTGCGATTTCTCCTCTCACTCACTCCATTTTGCTGAGGAGTGTAAGGACCAGTAAGTTAGTGTTCAATACCAGCTTCTTCGCAAAATTTGTTGAATTCAGAAGAGGTGTATTCCGTTCCATTGTCTGTTCTTACAGTCTGGATTTTACAGCCACTTTGATTTTCCACAAGCTTCTTGAAATTCCAGAACACTCCAGCCACTTCTGACTTGAATTTCAAGAAGAAAATCCAGCACATTCGCGAAAAATCGTCAATGAAAATGACATAATATCGACTACCTGCGAATGATTCAGTTCTTTGAGGTCCTGCAACATCTGAATGGATAAGTTGCAACTTGTGATTTGCTCTCCAGGCTGACATTGGAAATGATCTACGCCTTTGCTTTCCATACTGACAAGCATGGCAGAATGGTAGATGGTCTGCAAGTGTTGGTAATCCAACTATCAGCTCTTTCTCCTTCATGGTTTGCAATCTGTGCAAGTGACAGTGGCCAAGTCTTTTATGCCACAATTCGGTATTGCTTGCTTCTGTGGAGAATGCAATAAGTTCTTCTTTTATTGGATTAAAAGAAAAACTCTTCCCCTTCATTCTAACTTTGAGAATATCCTCTCTGTTAGCATCAAGCACTTGACAGCAACCTTCTTCAAAAACCACTTTAAGACCTCTTTCAATTAGTTGGCCAACACTCAGCAAATTTTGGTTAATTTCTGGAACATAAAGAACATCATAAATCAACTTGATACCACTGCTGCTAGTGATGGTGATTGTTCCCTTCCCTTCGACAGAAATATAATCACCATTACCAATTTTAACTTTGGTAATATCAGTCGGCATTAAGCTTTTGAAAAGTTTCTTGTCATTGGTCATATGATTTGTACAACCTGAATCAATTAACCAGCTTTCAGTTGAGGTTTCACTTACAAAACAGGTTGCTACAAATAGTTGATCTTCATCTTCTTGTTCTGCAACTTGAGCTGCAATCTCCTGCTGCTGCTGCTGAATTTTCCCTCTGCATATTACGGCTTCATGTCCAAGTTGATTGCATTTTGAACATTTTGCATTAGGTCTCCTCCAACATTTGAATGGGGGATGACCTTCCTTGTTGCAGTGATGACAAGGAGGATATTTGCTCTTGAAGCTTCCCTTTTTGCTACTGTTATTTGTTGCAGCAGAACCAGAAAAGTGCCCTTCTTGACCCTTCTTCTTTTTCCACTTGCTTTTATCACCTCCATGATGCTTTGCAAATAAAGCTCCTTCAGTCTTGACCTCCTCTCTCATGTGTCTTCTCTGCTCTTGTGCGTGCAAGGAATTTAGCAATTCTGCCAAAGAGATCTTCGACAGGTCCTTGGTATTTTCCAAGGTTGTAATTGTAGCTTCATACCTTTCAGGTACAGTAACTAGCAATTTTTCAACAATTCTGGAATCACTAAAATCAGATCCAAGTAATCTGATCTTGTTTGCAATTCCAAGAAGTCTGTCTGAATACATTTTAATTATTTCAGACTCCTTCATTTTTTTGCAACTCGAAATCCCTGATCAGATTCAACACCTGCATTCCTCTTATTCTTTCATCTCCTGCATATTCTTCTTTGAGATAATCCCAGATGGATTTTGCTGTCTTGTGAGACATGACCCGAGTTAAATTGTTGCTGATACCGCAGCAAACAAGCATGCTTTGGCCTTTGATTTCTTTGTCTTCAACTCTTTATGAGTTTTGATTTGCGTCATGGTGGGATTATTTGCAAGTGCAGGGATTGCATAATCCTCTTCCACTGCATCCCAAAGATCCATTGCTTCAAGATACGTCTCCATACGAACTGCCCACATGTGGTAATTATCTCCATCAAAAATTGATGGAGCAATTGAAGAGAAATTTGATTCGGACTCCATGATAACAACACACAAACAAATAACCTCACACACAGATCCCTCAAGAATAAAGTTACGATACCAATTGAAAGTGTTTAAAGAAGAAAATCGAAACAGGGGAGAAAACAGAATTGAAGAATGCCAAAAATGAATTTGCACAGTAGATGTTTTTACTGTTCACAAATCTTCAATTGATTGCAGAAATTGAATTACTGAATTAAAATACTGACTTACAATTTATAGAAAAAGAAATGAACGTAAATTCCTATTTTGCAGCCATGATCTGGACTCAATAATCATGTAACACGCTGCCACTAAGACACCAACAAAGACAACAAAGCCACGAAGTGAGCTGCATGAGCTGCACTGTCAAGCACACGTAAATAACTGATTCCTTAAGACAAGGACATACACTTGACTGACCTTAATTAAATCAAAGATAATAACAATGACTAAAATATAATTGATGAAACATTGCAGGACTAAAATAAATAACCAACATAACCTTTCCCAGATAGCGTGGAATTTTTCCACTCAACCGATTCACGCCGATAGACCTGTAGCTTATTCAATCTATTAATTAAATAATTACGAGTAAGCAATTCCTTGGCTAGAAAACATGAATGCAGTATTTTCTTACAATAGCTCCAGCTTGGTACCAGCCCATTCAGGTGGTATATTGCCACTCAGGTAGTTGGCCCAAAGACTTCTGCATACAGAGACGATAGAGTTCTAATAAAATTGAATCATATGATACGATACAAATTCACGGTGCTCAATCTGTAGAAATGTAGTAATTTGAAGCACTGCTTACAATTGTTTAAGGTGTGGTAGTTTCTGTATAGCTTTTGGGAGACTGCCATTAAGATCTTGCCTTCTAAGATATCTGCATTGCAAGAACACTTGGACCCATCAATTCCTCAATATAAGGTCAAAATTCAAAACTTCCAACCATTGCAAATCAGTGGAATATAAGACATAATTACAACAGCCAATGGAATAGAAAACCAAAATTGTTGACATCTAGCAGAGCTCAGCTTTTCTTCCAATGATTTTAAACTATCTCAAGCCTAAACTTCGAAAAATGTTAGCTGAAGATCCTTTCTTTGCTATACACTAAATGTTCAGCTTGATTAAGTCCTCTTTCATATCATTATTATACTTGTTTTTATATAATTTTACTGCTAATGAATTTATCGTAGGGGGTTTACGAGGAGATTTTACCCACCACAAGTAGTCCTCCACTGTATCATTTGAGCTTAATACGCTGTAGATTAGATGAGGTTTTTCTTAACATAAAAACAATATTTAAACATCGTTAACATGTTGTCCAGTAAAAATAATAATCTTGAACTCAAAATATTTTGTATAATAGAGGATATATTTTTTATATATTGAAGGTTGAAATTGCAAAGAAAAAACTAAATCCATGAGATGAGATAACTCCATGAAAATCAAATTAAAAACAATTACGAAGCATGATTCCAGCGTATATATATATAGTGTGGCAAACATGGAGTTGAAGAAATATACATGGCAACAACGTGGCACACACCCCCAGGAAATGAGCAATTGCAGAGAACTTTATTGTCACCATCTGGCTTTGGAGGTAAGACTGTAACTGTTTCATTACACAGATTCATATTGCGATTCCAGCCTTTTTTGCCCAGTTGTGTTGCGACTTCTAGTAGAGCTTCCACTGCATAAATCAAAATTAAATCTCAGCTTCTAATTCCGGGATGATTAGTAGCCGGTGGCTTCTACAAAGCCTTGCCAGAAAATGTTTGAAAAAAACACAGAATTCTGCAGAAAAGTCACTGCATGATGCAATTACTAGCATGGTTACAGAACTCAAATTCTGCAGAAAAGCCATTACAAGCGCATGTCTTTCTCTAAACATTAAGGAATTTGCCCATCTGAACCAAATTAAAAATATAAATCCATATAAATCCATATATGTGTGTGTGTGTGTGTACCTTCATCGTTAGCAAGGCCCCCAGCCTGGGCCTCAAAATTTGTAGCTCCCATGCAAAACGTTAGTAACATGAGAATGAGTAAGGAAGATGTGATTCTCAAAATATCAGAGAGTGCAGGAGCCATCTTCCTTCGTCTTCTGCAATCCACTTGATAGGCTGCCTGGAGAAATGAAGCTTTATGCATTATTATAGTCGACTTTTCAGGATGATGTAGGGTCTTTCTTCCGTAGTCTTATAAATAAAGATAACCCCACACTGAAATTACACCTGTCTGTAAATCGATTGTTTTTTAAAATTAGTTTTGTGTAGAAATATATTAAAATAATATATTTTTTATTTTTTAAAAATTACTTTTGATATAATTATATTAAAACGACAAAAAATACTTAAAAAAATTAATTGAAAAACAAAAAAGACTTTTTATCTCACACTCAACATGAAAATTATTGGTGAAAAAGTAATAATAAATGTTGTGGCTGGCTGCATTTTGGCCCTCGTGATTAAAAATTTGCAAGTTTAGTTTAGGGATGGACTCGTAAGGTAGTGTCTCATGTATTGTAGTGATTGGTTTTAAAATGTTTTTTATTTAAAAATATATATATAAAAATAATATTTTTTTATTTTAAAAAAATCATTATTTATATTAAAATATCGAGACCATCTAAATATAATTTAAAAAATATATTTTTAAATAAAAAAAAATCATCCTTCTCATGACGCTGTCCAGCTTGTTCCCGAGAACAAACCCGCTGCACTTCTCACAAAAACTTCAGCAGACACTACAAAGAACATACACCAAATATCAAGCTTTTGATTAAGAAGCTTTGACTTGTTGAAAACTGTAGGGAGAACGAAGGAATCGACGGTAACACAGCTTGATGAAAATGTGGGATTATATAGGGTAGGAAGAGGTGTGCAATGCTAGAGACAAGTGAGATTTTTTTATTTTTTTAAGTAAATAATTTTTTTTATGTTGTTGTTGTTGTTAATACTACCAATAAAAAAATATTATTATTAACTTGGTTTTTTTAGTTTGCAAATAGTCTTTTATATATATATTTTGTGTTAGATTGAAATCCTTATCACTATTAGAAATAACAGTTTTATCGACAAAAATATTTATCAGTAATTTCATGTGATTTCTATTGGTAATTACTTTCATGATGACCACACGGATGGAAACCTTCCATCGGTGAAACTCTCGTCGGTAATTTCTATTTTGTTGGTAATTCCCTTGAAATAATATATACCGATAAAATCACCAATAGAATATTCCATCAGGGTAATCCGAGTAATTACTATTGAACTCTCTTGAAAATACCGACGGTATTTTTGTTTGTAATTTTGTCACTAGTATTTTAATTTTTTTTCAAAAGACTGACCAAAACAGCAACAAAACATTTTCTTTAGTAATGTTCATTGCAAAATTTTCCCTGTATTTCCATATGTATTAGCTGATTTTCTAGTAGTCAATGGCATTAGCATTTTCTTTAATAAAATTCTTTGATTATTTTTAAAAAAAAATTGTATGATTTTAGATATTCCCCTTTTAATTTAAATACTAAAGACACTAATGGTTTTGACTGATGATACTATTATCCTAAAAATCTATACCACGAGAGCATATTCATCTTGAATTAAATTTTATTCTTCTAGCCATTAGAAAAGGGAGATTCTTCACATTTTAGCTATTGATGGCTTTCTTCCTTGATTTCTCAAGTCCAAATGAAATTATAAGTATAATGTCACCAAATATTTAAATATAAGAAATCATCTTCTAATTACACTCAATTATTTAATGTTACTAATAGTTTTGTGTAGTGTCTCTTTAACCCAAGATATTACAAAATAATATCTACTATATTCCCAAACAGACTCTTAATAAGACCAAAACTTTGGAATCTTGGTCATGATGCAACTTGATCATTGGACTAGATATAGATTTTTCCAAAATATTTTTGCATTATCAAAATATTCTTCTGAATTTTCTTGTTGCTAATCGATCATTGATTGAAGACTTTAGCTATAGAAAGATACTATTTGATGTTTCAATGGTTTCGTGGGGATTTTCCAAAAACTTAGGGTTTGTATGTTTTAAATTCTATTGTGTGTTCTGAAACTTGCTACCAAAATCTATGGAATAATGAATCTTGGTCTATTCATCTTGTTTAAAAATCATAGACCTACGCACAAATCCATGGAAATCTAAAATCATAGAAAAAATAGAGAAGTCTTTAGGAATGTTTCATTGGCAAATGTCTGATATACTTCATAGATTGGTAGTGGAAGAAGGATTTCTAGGACCACCATTGGATGAACCAAATTAGAAATTGGATAATTGTTTGTGGTTTCCACAAAAAACATCCAAGATTGCCTAAAATATTAGATGGTTTTTTGATTCATGTTATTTTAGTTGGGAATTTTGGGTAGAAATTTGGTCCCATAGGCCACTCCGAGGGATGAATAATGCCTAAGTATTAGGGAGTGTTTGACAATACGTTTTAAAAACGGTTTTGAAAAAAATTGAAAATTTTTTATTTTTATTTCTTACTTTAAATTGAAAAAAATGGTGTTTCTAGATCATTTTGATGTGCTGATATCAAAAATAATTTTTATAAAATAGAAAAATATTATTTTGATGATTTCTGAACAAAAAATATTTTCAAAAACAACCTCAATCACACTCTCAAACAAACACTTAGGCTATTGAATGGGTTATGAAATAGGGTTGGTCTTTTTATGTATTGCATTTAATTTTGATCCTTCGATCAATATATTTTTATAATAAATTTAGGATTTATGTTAAGGAATCATCTCACCTAAAAGCTTAAGTTGTTAGGTGAGACTCTAGAATATGATTTATATTATTCTTTAACACACTCCCAAAAGTGAAAGCCTTTTGTGCTTGAAACTTGCACAGGCCCACACTACCTTGTGCCTAATTTTTATCAAATAGAATAAAGGTGGTGAGATTTGAACTCGTAACCATTGGATCAACAAGACTTAGATACATGTTAAGGAACTATCTCGCCTAAAAGTTTAAATTGTTAAGTGAGACCCCAGAATATGATTTATATTATTCTTTAACAATTTATTCATATTCTAAACTTTGAAATGTCAAATTGGAGGGAAAATACTTTTTCCAACAATCCAAGGATTTGAAAAGTCTTGAATTTTTCAAAAATACTTCAAAACAAAGGTGAAAAAATTGGATAGAAACAAGTATATTTACTTTATAATTTTGCTTACAAAACAATTATGCTCCAAGAAATTTATATGTACTCTAGACTCATTACTCAAAATTTAATTATTATAAATAAAAATATATGTTTTGCATAAATAAAATCAATATTACATATAATCACTCCATTGACTATAGGATATATACCCAACAACAAGAAGCACTGATCCACGAGCAATTATTCATACCACGAAACATGAATCACGAATAATTTGTGGCTGTTTAGTTTTAATCTGTCTCTTGTTCATGATTTTTCATGATAAGAAATTTGTGGTTCGTGGCATCACTTTATTGAATAAAGATCCTGGGTTGATGAAGAAGAAGGAGCAGTACATGGTCCCTCAAATGACTTCACGAGGGACTTAGTTTCACCTGAACTTCCATTGAATGAAGCTAGTTCATACCCTTCTTGATCACTCAATCTGCTTGGATCCAGTTCCTCGACATCAGTTTTTCCTTCGAGCATACTTACTACTGTAGACATTGCCGGTCTGAGTGCTGGGGATTGATTTGTGCATAACAATGCTACATTGATCATTCTGACCACTTCTTTCTTGTTGAATGCAGACCCTAATCTTGGATCAACCATCTCCATTATGTCCCCATTTTTTTGTAAATATAGAACCTGAAATAACCAAACACAAATTTATCACATATATAGCTGACTTAGAGTAAACATGAACAGAAAAATAAGTGATAAAATGGGCGCAACTTACCCAATCCAGAAGGCATACAAAGTTTTCATCCCTTCTAAATTTGACATTGTTCATCCCAGAAACAATCTCCAATGCTACAACACCAAAACTGTAGACATCTGCCTTGTAAGTCAAGTAACCATACAATGCGTATTCTGGTGCCATGTATCCCCTGCACAGAAAGCATAATTTACTAGTTTGCTAAATGTCTAGTGCCCCATTTCATGGTGGTTTCTGATTTTTCGGTGAATATCTCTATCTTGATATGTAATTAGTGGTTGCATCAATGCTCTTGCCTATTGTTTGTTTTTGTATTTGACAGGCAAAATTATATTTCTTGCAGCCTAAATTATATTTGCTCTAGTACATTCTTTTGGCAACCAGGCTAAACCTCTCCAAGGTATAGTTTTGAGGGACACGACCATAGATGGGGAAACCCTAATCCATGGTAACCCTGCAGTGCATGATTTGAACCCTAGGTGTTTGCCTACCACATATTTTGAAGCTAACCCCTTCCATCGGTACTTAAGCTCAGTTACAACATCATAATGTTTAAAACTAAAAGCTACGTTCTCCAGCCTCAAAAACTTGTCTAACCTGATGACTCAAAAACGAAAGAAGCTACAATACTGCTGGACCTAAGAGCAAAGACTAGCTGTAAAATGGTGAAATGTCTGACCTGGTGTCTAGCCCAGAACTTGTCAGGACTATTTCGGTGATTCCTCCTTTGGTGAACAAAAAGATGAGCCCAATAGCAAATAACATGGGTGCTAATATAAAAACTCACATTGTTCCAGCAACTCTGGTGGAGATGTGGGTGTTGTCCTCGTCATCAAGCTTGGCCATTCCAAAATCAGATATCTTGGCGTTCATGTCCTTGTCAAGAAGGATATTGGTACCTTTTATGTCTCTATGAACAATTTTGAGCGTCGACTCCTCGTGCAGGAAAACCAGACCTTTCGCTATATTTACGCATATCCTAAGCCTTGTACGCCAATCTAGCTTTGTTGCCTCGATTTCCTTTGTCCCTGTAATCATCATGCAGAACCAAACTCTTCAATTGCTTCTACAATAATCCTATCTATATGCAATTCAAAGAACTTGTTTTCTTTCTCATTACTTTACATAAGATACTATAGGGAAGTGATCAGAGGCCTACCGAACAAAACATGATCAAGGCTATTATTTTCCATGTATTCATATACCAGCAACAATTGCTTGCCCTCAATGCAACATCCATACAATCTAACAAGATTTGGGTGTTGCAAAGCAGAAATCATGCCTATTTCGTTCACAAACTCACGATTCCCCTGTTTCGATTTCGCTGAAAGCTGCTTAACCGCAATCTGAGTGCCATCTGATAGTACTCCCTGCAATGAGAATATTTTTAGACAAAGAAAAGAAGTTTACTAGGCCATTCCATGCTGATTTGAAAACAAAAATTTGCACTATACTTTATAGACACAACCAAAACCGCCTTCTCCCAGTTTGTTTGCTGCATCAAAGTCATTCGTTGCGGTTTTGATTTGTCTGAAGGTGAAGATACCAGTTACCAGATCTAGCCCAACAAGTTCTGCACACGGAACAAAGAGAACATGTATATATTAGTTGATCTGCATGAAGGATTCATCAAAGGAAGAACACAGTTTTTGCAGTCCCACAAGTAAACAACATTGAGATAGCCATTTCCTATTGAAGAAAACATTGTTTACTGAGATAGTTCTTTGATAAATGTATGCATTCATCGATAGACATAAAAAAATAGGATGCATTATAGTGACTGGATTCCTCACTAGAATGTGCAAGATCAAATAAATGTATCAACTGTACCTCGATCCCTCGATTTCCTTCCTCCCAAATAACCTTTCCACCAAAGAGAGGATAAAAGTATGAAAATGAGGAATAACGGCAAAACCACAGCCCCAGCGATGATGAATCTCTTTCTCCTGCCGTTATTAGGAGGGGCGAAGTCTAGGCAGAAATAGAATTGCAACAAGAGCAAGAAATGTCAGATCACAGTACTAATTACTCCTTCATTAGCATGTCATTCCATTATATGTCAACCTACCAGATTCCACATCAATGGCTGATATTAGAGGACCATATGTTCCTGTTACGGGAGACCTTGTGGTTCCTTTCCCAGCCCAATGAAGGCGGATCTCTAAAGCTCCATTGGTTACAAGTGCTGTATAATTATGAATGTATACCTTATCCACCCCTCCCGCTTTCGTCACTATATCAAAATCCTTCAGCACAACAATGTTCTGCGAGAACAATTCAATTAAGTTGTCACATACTGCATAAAGAATGAATCTATGATCTTTTAATTAATTGATACCTGGATATAAACATCAAATACTCGTCTTCCTAGACTGTAGTAGGATCTGTTATCCCTCATTACTATCTCTGCAAAGTGCAGCTTGACATTGTAATTCCCATTTACCAGACAGCGAACGTAGTATGTGAGAGACAAAGGCGTGAGGCTTGCATTTGTGTACAGTACAGAGTTGTCCATTCTGAGTATGGACATGTTTTGAGCTATGTAGTTATCCAAGAAAGAATCAACATCCCAAAAATGTCCTGTGGTACTTTTTTGCCAATCAAGTATTGTGGGCACATATTGTGCTGCACCTCCTGTATCTTCATCTGCTTCGTAGGTGGTTTTTCCAATGGTGGCTGCTGGTCCCCCACAATTTATGTGCACTGAATATCGCTCTATACATAGACATAAAAATGTTCATGGCCACCGATATGATTAAACAAATTATAACACAAGAAATATTAGGATCAGACTGTCTGCAAAATCGGAGCAAACAGAGCAGAAACAATCAAACACAAAAGCAAATTAAGATTTTGTGATGCAGGAGCATCTTTTTCCTCCTAGAGTGGAAATCATGGTGGGACCAACAGTGTAAAGGCCCATAAATTAGATGGTCCTAGAACCTTTAGATTTATGACAGAGACAATATTATCTACTGAATATAGGAATAAGATTTGATTTCTTTCCATAGGTGGATGATGCAGAGCATCTTCTTCCTCTTGGGATGGAAATCCTAGTGGTTGGATCCATGATGGGGTAGCCACACACAAAAGACTAATATGTTAATATCTTTTATAGGCTGAGATAAAAGACTGAGATGTTATGACCCGATGAATATAGAAATAAATTTATAGGCTGGCAGGTTGTTCTTGCATCACTTTTCTATCTAGTTCCAGGTGAAATGTAAAAGCGGATAACTTTACAAATTATGAGTACCTGCAGAACAAGCACCCAGGCACTCAACAGGTTTCCTGGAAAGATTGGCCAGATAGAATCATCAGCTTATTTAAAAGAAATGACAAAGAGAAGAAAATAAAATGATTTATGTTTTAGATATTTATCAAAGTAGAAGCTTACGAATAGTTCCATCCCCAGGTACTTTTGAATAGATTTCTGGCAAGCCAAGAAGAGTTAAGTTTTGAAGGTTATGAAGTGAATGGTGATGTAAACAGACTCAGACTTTCAAAATCAAAGGTAAGGCACGTAAAATGAAAGTAATCTTACAGTGATTTTTTACATTTTGCTTCCGAAGTAAAATTGTTGTAAGAAAGATCAATATCTCTGCACACAAAGATAGTATTTTTAAATTTTTTAGAAAATTGCATGCACATGTTGTAGACAGACATTTGGAAGATATTACAATCGGTTAGTTTTTAAGAGATGAAGACAGTTGGGACAGAAGGAACATGCCCTCCCCTCGCATCCCTTCTGTTTTTAAGAGATAAAAATTCAATTTCAAAACTATCTCAGAAACAAATTTATTTATATATCTTCATCTTCGCCACTTCAACCACACACATTTTTGCCCCTATTGTATCTGTCCCTTCTATCCTAGGACACTGACCAAATGAAACCTTGGACATAGTTTGATCATTCACGCACAACTCTGGAAACTAGGAAGGATCATTTGTTTATCAGCTTTTGGGTCGAGAATGTTAGGATAAAGGAGAACCCAAGTTGATGATCATTTCTGTCTTTCAGGGGAGAGTTATTAGATAAAATAATCAAGAATTGTAAGTGAGTAAAAAGAAAATATATTATGAACTCAAATCTCAAAAATCATAATTCTTATACACAAATTAAGAAAAATAACATACTTGAGAGAACCTCTTGTGTTGATCCATTGTGGGAAGGGCCCCGTAAAATTGTTCCATGTAAGATACCTACGCAGAAAGTAAGAATTGTCATTTGCCTGAACATTTGTCCATTGTGGCTATCATTACAAATGAACTTTGATCATCATATTTGACATACTCAACTGGAGACTAACTTGAAAAAAAGGATTGAGTCACTATAGGTCAACATTTTTATTTCAACAAATGCATTTTGTTCCATTTTTGTTTTTTACAAGATATTGACCCAATCAAGCTTGGGTTTGGCCAAGTCGAATGGATTTGGCAGTTCAATGTCTTGTATGGTTCAACTGGAATCTCGTTCCTAGTCAGGCTCCGAGTCCTGGATTTTCTAGGTTCACTTGCCTGATCAATCAAAACATTAATTTCAGAAAGTAATATAATATAGTACACTTACATTTTGATTGGTAGGCCATCAAAACTGGGTGGAAGTGGACCACTTAATTTGTTGAAACTGAGATCCCTATTTTCGAAAAGAAGAGAGGGAAAAAAATGTGAAGGCCGACACAACATAAACTGAGAACCATTATAATGCAACATTTAGAAATTTATTTACATATAATAATTTAGCTACAATATAAAGTCAGCAGCTCTAAGTATCTTCATGACAGCATGGATGATATATATAAGGGATAGAGTAAATTACAAAATTTCCAGCTGCGACTTATTGGTCAAATATTCGGGAAAAATTCCTGACAAGTTGCAGTTGCTCAACATCCTGCAATATACATTAATTTCATGTGAGCTAAATATATATACTGATATGAGAGTATCAACTGCAAGAACAACTCACAAATACTTAATGCCTGCTATAGGGTCTAGGTTGGGAATCTCTGAACCATTTGCAAGTAAGTTGCTTATTCTTCTGCTCAATATTAGACAGCATAAAAATGTGTGATGCTCAAGATTAAAGTGAAACTGGGACAATAAATTTAAAACAAACATCTTACAGCTCAGTTAGATTAGTCAAGAGAGAAATGTTTGAAGGAATGGGTCCAGTGAAACCACCAGCTTGGATCTCTCTGTCAATACAAAATTAAATGGGGGTTAAGGTTCTTCTTTCGTGATGAGACTCAGATCTTGTGGTAGAAATTATCACATACAATGCATCAAGTTGTTTCCAGCTCTGAATAAATTCAGGTATTCTTCCAGTGAAGTTATTGCTGCTAAGCCGACTGTATTCGCCCGGACGGAAAACACAGAATCAAGAAACTTGGAGAGTAAAGAGATGCATCTGTAATATCAAATACTGCAACTAATTAGTAATAATAACCATGTGAAATGAGAGCTTACAGTTCCTTCAATCGGATCAGATTAGCAAGAGTCAAGGGTAGCTCTCCACTAAGATTATTGGCACTGAGAGTTCTGCAATCACATAAAGAGAAAAAAACTTAGCATTGAATAATCAGTTAGGACGTAATTTCTAGTACAAAAGGTTGAATGAACTGACAGACTCTCCAGGTTAACCAAGTCTCCAAGCTTAGGGGGGATAGTTCCAGAAAACATATTGTTCTCAATGTTCCTGTGTATAAATGCCAACTCTGAGGATTACTCCTAACTAAACAATTGTACAGAATTGAAATAATAAAAAAAACAAGAGATTGACTGGTAGGAAATGCATACAAGGATCTAAGTGTGGTAATGTTTCCAAGATAGCTAGGAATTGTTCCATTCAACCGATTCACGCCGAGAGACCTGTAGCTTATTCAATCTATTAATTAAATAATTACGAGTAAGCAATTCCTTGCCTAGAAAACATGAATGCAGTATTTTCTTACAAAAATTCCAGCTTGGTATCAACCCATCCAGGTGGTATATTGCCACTCAGGTAGTTGGCCCAAAGATCTCTACAGAGACGATAGAGTTCTGATAAAATCTAATCATACGATACAAATTCACGGTGCTCAATCTGTAGAAATGTAGTAATTTGAAGCATTGCTTACAATTGTTTAAGGTGTGGTAGTTTCTGTATAGCTTGTGGGAGACTGCCATTAAGATCTTGCCTTTTGAGATATCTGCATTGCAAGAACACTTGGACCCATCAATTCCTCAATATAAGGTCAGAATTCAAAACTTCCAAGCATTGCAAATCAGTGGAATATAAGACATAACTACAACAGCCAATGGAATAGAAAACCAAAATTGTTGACATCTAGCATAGCTTAGCTGAAGATCCTTTCTTTGCTATTCACTGCATGTTCAGCTTGATTAAGTCCTCCTTTATATCATTATTATACTTGTTTTTATATTTTACTGCTAATGAATTTCTTCTGAATTTCATAAAATAAAATTCAATTATCGTATGGGGTTTACGAGGAGATTTTATCCACCACAAGTAGTCCTCCACTGTATCATTTGACCTTATTACGGTGTAGATTAGATTAAGGGTGTCTGTGTTACCATGTTTTAAAAATGTTTTTAAAATAATTTAAAAAAAAATTAATTTTATTTTATATTTTAAATTAAAATAAAGTAGTGTTTTTAGATTATTTTCATATATTGATATCAAAAATAATTTTCAAAAAATAAAATATTATTTCGATGTGTTTATAAATAAAAAGCGCAACTACAATCTTAAACGGACACTAAGTTTTCCTTAACATAAAAACAATATTTAAACATTGTTAACATGTTGTCCAGTAAAAATAATAATCTTGAACTCAAAATATTTTGTATAATAGAGGATATATTTTTTTTATATATTGAAGGTTGAAATTGAAAAAAAAAAAAAAAAAAAAAAAACTAAATCCATGACATGATATAACTTCGCGAAAATCAAATTAAAAACAATTACAAAGCATCATTCCTAAAATATCTAATATTAAAAGGTCAAATTAAAAACAAAATAAAAAAACTTAAAAAATAAATCGAGACAACCTAGATTTACAAATCCCAATTAAAAAGAAAAAAATAAAGTAAGTTCAGGATAACTTTTTGATCATGATATTAAAAGAAAATTGATAAAAAAAAAATACAAAAACTGAATTCCAACATATTTTATATTAAAGATTGACATCAGCAATCAAAATAAATAAATTTCTGTGACAAATATGTAAATAAAATAAGAAAATCAAGAAAAAAATAGAAAATACCCATCTAATATTAAATAATAAAAAATTAATATAAAATATATATATATATATATATATATATATATATATATATATATATATGTGTGTGTGTGTGTGTGTGTGTGTGTGAGAAGCATGGGGTTGTAAGTGAAGAAATATACATGGCAACAACGTGGCACACCCCCCCAGGAAATGAGCAATTGCAGATAACTTTATTGTCAGCATCTGGCTCTAGAGGTAAAACTGTATCGTTACACAGTGGCATATTGCGATTCCAGCCTTTTTTGCCCAGTTGTGTTGCGACTTCAAGAAGAGCTTCCACTGCATAAATCAAAATTAAATCTCAACTTCTAATTCCGGGAAGATTAGTCGGTGGCTTCTACAAAGCCTTGCAAAAAAATGTTTGCAAAAAACACAGAATTCTGCAGAAAAGTCACTGCATGATGCAATTACTAGCATGGTTACAGAACTCAAGATGAGAATGATGCAGTGAGGGTTTTGCAGATAAAAACAGTAAGTAATTTTCCCATCTGAACCAAATTAAAAATATAAATCCATATATATTTTGCAGATAAAAACAGTAAGGAATTTTCCCATATGTGTGTGTACCTTCATCGTTAGCAAGGCCCCCAACCTGGGCCTCCGAATTTGTTGCTCCCATGCAAAACGTTAGTAACATGAGAATGAGTAAGGTAGATGTGATTCTCAAAATATCAGAGAGTGCAGGAGCCATCTTCCTTCGTCTTCTGCAATCCACTTTCAGAGTTCTTGATAGGCTGCCTGGAGAAATGAAGCTTTATGCATTATTATAGTCGACTTTCAGGATGATGGAGGGTCTTTCTTCCGTTGTCTTATAAATAAAGATAACCCCACACTGAAATTACACCTGTCTGTAAATCGATTGTTTTTTAAAATTAGTTTTGTGTAGAAATGTATTAAAATAATATATTTTTATTTTTTAAAAATTATTTTTGATATAGTTATATTAAAATGACCAAAAATACTTAAACAGATTAATTAAAAAACAAAAAAGACTTTTTATCTCACACTCAACATGAAGATTATTGGTCAAAAAGTAATAATAAATGCTGTGGCTGGCTGCATTTTGCCCCACGTGATTAAGAATTTGCAAGTTTAGTTTAGGGATGGACCCGTAAGGTAGTGTGAAGTATTGTACTGATTGGTTTTTAAATGTTTTTTATTTAAAAAAAAAAAAAATATATATATATATATATATATATATATATATAATTTTATTTTTTTTATTTTATTTTAAAAATATCATTTTGTATATCAAAATATCAAGAGCATCTAAATATAATTTAAAAAAAATCATCAAACATGATACTATTTTTCGTGTCTGTTTGATAGTGTGGTTACGATTATTTTTTAAAGTGTTTTTCATTCAGAAATACATCAAAATGATATTTTTTATTTTTAAAAATTATTTTTAACATCATCAAATAAAAATGATCTAATAATCCAAAAAAATTAATCTAAAATATAAAAAAATCATTTTTTTTTCAAAAATAGTGAGATTGACATAGTGCAGCAAGTGGTGATTATAATAATAATCTCATGTATGAAACGAAAATAATAATCCTAAGCCTGTAAGCATGCAATCTGGGAGATTGAGTTATCACCAGTCGTTGCTTGTGTTTGAATGGTAGCAAATTTGCCCCCGCATACTTTTATTAGAATCGAGACCGCTTGGCGATAAACTCCAAAATCATCGTGAGAAAACATTAAAGAATTGAAAAGTATTATATATATATATATATATATATATATATATATATATATAAATCACTATCTTTGCCGAGTCGATCTTATTAAGGAATTGAATGGTCTTCCTTTTCCAAGAGTCATCGGAAAACATTGACAAGGTAGTGGAGTTACGTTTGGTTTCAAACGTTGCTTTGATTTAGAGGGTTGTTAATATTAAATTATTTTGATTTGTAGTTATCAAAAATAATTTTTTAAAAATAAAAAATATTATTTTGGTATTATTATATTTTTTTAATGGAGTTTAGACAATATATAATATTCGCTCTGATTCACTCATGTTTGCCTACAACTAGTTTGTCCCACAAACTCAAGAGTTTCTCCTACTCTTCTATTGTCATAAACAAGCGGAATACACAAGTGAATTCAAACAACAACAAGCATACAAGAAATTACAAGAACTCATCCTAATTTTTTATTAACTCGAAAGGGTATACACAAGTCCATTTATATGGGTGTTATGCATATTTTATTTTTTTTGATGATCGGGGTGTCTTGGCCAGCTTACGCGCACCTCGACTATTCCCCGGGCTCACTTGAACACCCTGCAAGCCCAAATAAGCATGAAAGACACCGCGGGGGTGACAGGAGTACCGCGCAAGGATGGACCCAGAAACAAGAGAGAAGGACCCCTCCAGCTCCCACTCTCACTCCGTGGGTGTTATGCATATTTGTTCATATGGGTGTTATGCATATTTGTTCCGCATACAAAACTTGCATGCTACTCTCATATATAATGGCTTATACAATGAATACTAACATACAGAAATACAACAAAAACTGTCTCCCAAGACATGGAATATATGTATTTAGTTTTCTTCCAAAATAGTAACTGCCGAACATTGATGATAACCGCTAGGAATTTTTCAAATTATTTCATATATCCGTGCTTTAATCCTTCTTCAAAACACTAAATCCAAATATATTCAAATAAAATTATAGATTTTAAACCTTATATCGAAAGATTTGTCTACAAGATGTGGTAAGTTGTGGTCAAAAGCTTCGAAACAATGATCATGTTCTCATGGATTGCTGTTGTCTAAACAAATTTGAGTGGTAATTAATTGACGCAATGCATATCTTAGAGTTTATTTATAAAGTTTACAATTACATATCTTCGTATCAATATATTTATAAAATTTAAAAGTATATACCTAGAGATCAATACGTATTTAGAGTTTAAAAGATAATTTTTTATTCAAATTAATTGAATAACGTGGTAGGAGGTGACAAGTATAATTATTAGATTAATTAATTTTAAAAATATTTTTTCGTTTATTATTAGAATTTCTAATATTTCTCATGGTAATTTAATTTTTAAATGTCTAAATTTACATAGAATTGTAAGGCAGATATAAATAACTTGATATGCATTTTTGTTTTATAATTTCATATATTTTCACGAACAATTGATTATACATTGTTTCAAATATTGAATTTTCACAAACAATTGATTATACGCCATGTATATCGATAAATAGAAAGTTAAAGCTAGTTTGAGTAGCCTGCACATATTAATTACGTCATTAATAAAAAACCGCTATTTTTTCTTCGAAGTTAACTGGGATAGGTGGCTGCAGCAGCATCATTTCTCAAATGAATGTTATAGTGATCAGATTCTGAGGCTCATTCCAATTCTATGGGTTTATTGTGTGATCATCACAGATGGAAACTCGCTCGGTACTTGATAGGGTACTACTGGGATGAAAGTGGAAGCTGGAATTTGTGGATATATTTGTAGAGATATCAATATGAATGCTGAGCTTAGTACATGACCGATCTCATCATTCTTGCCTCCTTGAGGTACAATTAAGTACATGTTACAGAATTTGATGCTCTTCTGTTTTACATAAGTTCTGGAATTCTTGACTTAGTGATAGGCCAAGAAGATCTGAAAGAATCCCTATTAAAAATCTCAGGTTCTTGATTTAAATAAGAACAAGTATCAGTCTTTTATATTTTGTAGTTGCTGTTTTGCATTTTTTTTACTCATTCAAAGTTGTTACAACTTGTTTCGTTAATATAAGACTAACAAATTTCCTGAGTTAAAGCGAATTTGTTAAGCTTAACTCTATTTATTAGAAGGTTAGAATGGAATAAAGGATAAGAAATTTTTCCTTTAAACACTTGTGGTTTAGCTTTCACTCTAAGGAAGCCACAAGTTATTAACATTGTTTTTGCTGTGATCGGGACCTATCATTTGTATCATAGCAAGGTTACAATCATGACCAACAAAGAAAGGATTGAAGCTTTGGAAGCTGGACTTGCGGGAGTTCAAGATGGAATGGAACAACTGGAATTAGGAGTAACGGATAAGCTGCATCACTTGGAGGAAACCATCATCAAGCTATCAGAAGTGCTTCTGTCATCCAGAGAAGTTCCTAGCCATAATCCACGAGAAGAACGTTTCCAATCGATGCGAGAGGGGAACAACAACAACAGGCAAATCTCCTCATCAACAACAGCAAAATTGACCTTTCCACAATATTCTGGAGAAGATCCAACTGAATGGCTTAGTAGGGTAGCTCAATTCTTTAAGTTTCAAGGCACAAATGATATTCAGAAGGTATCCCTAGCATCCTTTCACCTGGAAGGGGAGGCTAACCAATGCTGGCAATGGATGCGAAGAACATACTGAGAAGAAGGCCATTGGTGACCTGGGATTTTTTTAAAGAAGAATTGTTGGCTCGTTTTGGACCAACAGTTTGTGAAGATTTTGATGAGGCACTGTTGAGGGTTCGTCAAATTGGATCCCTTCGAGATTATCAAAGAGAGTTTTGTTAGAATTCGAAATACTACATTTTTCTGTATATTCGATTGGATTAATTTCTAGTGTTACAGTAGCAATATATATATACAAGTAAACATGAATTAATCTACTTCTACTTTCCTAGGTTGCAGTGTTTGATACATGAGAAAGGAAATAAAGATAAAGCAACAAGAAACATAATAACGGTAACATAATAACGGTAACCTGCACATCTGCAATTACAGCAGATGTGCAGCTGTATTCTTAACACTCCCCCTCAAGATGGAGCATAGATATTTATCATGCCCATCTTGCTAATAGCGTCATAAAATACCCTTCCTGAAACTGCCTTTGTGAGAATATCGCCATTTCACTGCAATGAGAACACACCAACCCAGTTGCATTTTTATTTTCGGTCAACTCGGTCAGCCTTTAAATCTCGTCCTCACTCCTTCAAACTGCGCTGCCTTATCGAATGTAAAATTTCCTGATGGTGATCTCCCCCTGATTAACAGGGTGTGGAGTCACGGAATATCTTCGGGATTCACGGAATATCTTCGGGATTCACGGAATATCTTCGATGGTGATCTCCCCCTGATTAACAGGGTGTGGAGTCACGGAATGATACAAGAGAAGGCACGGGATCTCCCCCTGATTAACAGGGTGTGGAGTCTCGGAATATCTTCATTCTCTTCATTGTTACTCTCCCCCTGAAGAGAAGACCCGGGAACTCCCCCTGATTAACAGGGTGTGGATTCTCGGAATGATACATCCAAGGGTACATGTAACTTCTGATGGGAAGGGTCATAACACCGATACCATTTCGGTGTTTCTTCGTTTGTTCGGTAATACTGGCACTGTAGCCTCCGGGGATAAAAAGAAAAATTCGATTCGAAAAAATAAAATAAAGTCGAGAGAAAAAAATAAATTCGGGATGAACAAATACAGTTTCAAGATAACAAATTCGAGATTCGAGATAAAAAATACATTTCAAAAAAATTCGAGATTGGCTCTGATCAATACGATTTAAAGAAATACGATTCAAAAGAAAAAAAATTCAAGATTCGAGATAAAAAAATAAATTTCAAGATAAAAAAATTCGAGATTCGAGATACAAAATACGTTTCAAGATAAAAAAAATGCAGAAGTTTTACCAATTGTTGTTTCGAATGACCCGCAGTGAGAACACATCAACCCACCCGCATTTTTGTATTTTCGGTCAGCCCAACTTCGGTCAACTCCACTGTTTCGGTCAACCCCACTATTTCGGTCAGCCTCATTTTTTCGGGCAGCACTGTTTCGGGCAGCAGCACTGCTTCGGGCAGTTCACTGTTTCGGGCAGCACTGTTTCGGGCAGCCCTATAAAATGCTTGCCCTAATTCATTTTCTTCTCTTTCTCTTCCCTTTCCTGCAAACGGCGCCGCCCCGCCCCCTGGCTCTCTCCCACGGGATCCAAAAACGCCAGCACCTCTCACGGTTGCATCCGTGAGGTTGCATCCAAACACTCCAGCACCTCCAGAACTGCTGGTGGCGGGTTCGTGACACACGGGAGAGCTTGGGATTTGGACACGCTTGCTAAACCCTTCTTCGCTCTGTTTCCGGGTTTTGCTTCGTTCTGTTGGAGGCATCCTGAGGATCTGAGGGTTTCGAAGGTGACAAACAAAAAATTGAGAATTTTTTGAATATCTGGTTTGTGTGGGTTAATGTGGGTCTGTGTTGTGGGGTTTGAATTTCTGGTCTGAGTTTTAAATGTTTGTGGGTTCGGGTTCGAGTTTCAGTTGAAGTTGTGTTGGAGGGTTCTGGGTTCGAGTTTGAGGATGAAGATGATGTGTGATGGTTGTTGATTGAACACGGGAAGAACTGGATTTGAATAGTAACAGTTTGATGAAGAAGTTCAGATGGTTTGTTGGGTTTTTTTCTCGGGAAAAAACTGATTTTCCGGGAAAAACTGGGTTTTGTGGATTTGTGGGTTTTTGATGGATTTCTCCGATGGGTTTCTGGGTTCTTTGAATGCTGCGATAAATTTCTGGGATTTCTCCGATGAACAAATGGGCGGCGAACAGTAACTCCGACGAACAAACAAGTACTGTAGCAATTAATTTCTGGGTTTTGAAACCAGAAAGAAGAGAAAAAAAAATACGATTCAAAAGAAATTCGGGATTTGCTCTGATACCATGTTAGAATTCGAAATACTACATTTTTCTGTATATTCGATTGGATTAATTTCTAGTGTTACAGTAGCAATATATATATACAAGTAAACATGAATTAATCTACTTCTACTTTCCTAGGTTGCAGTGTTTGATACATGAGAAAGGAAATAAAGATAAAGCAACAAGAAACATAATAACGGTAACATAATAACGGTAACCTGCACATCTGCAATTACAGCAGATGTGCAGCTGTATTCTTAACACTCCCCCTCAAGATGGAGCATAGATATTTATCATGCCCATCTTGCTAATAGCGTCATAAAATACCCTTCCTGAAACTGCCTTTGTGAGAATATCGCCATTTCACTGCAATGAGAACACACCAACCCAGTTGCATTTTTATTTTCGGTCAACTCGGTCAGCCTTTAAATCTCGTCCTCACTCCTTCAAACTGCGCTGCCTTATCGAATGTAAAATTTCCTGATGGTGATCTCCCCCTGATTAACAGGGTGTGGAGTCACGGAATATCTTCGGGATTCACGGAATATCTTCGGGATTCACGGAATATCTTCGATGGTGATCTCCCCCTGATTAACAGGGTGTGGAGTCACGGAATGATACAAGAGAAGGCACGGGATCTCCCCCTGATTAACAGGGTGTGGAGTCTCGGAATATCTTCATTCTCTTCATTGTTACTCTCCCCCTGAAGAGAAGACCCGGGAACTCCCCCTGATTAACAGGGTGTGGATTCTCGGAATGATACATCCAAGGGTACATGTAACTTCTGATGGGAAGGGTCATAACACCGATACCATTTCGGTGTTTCTTCGTTTGTTCGGTAATACTGGCACTGTAGCCTCCGGGGATAAAAAGAAAAATTCGATTCGAAAAAATAAAATAAAGTCGAGAGAAAAAAATAAATTCGGGATGAACAAATACAGTTTCAAGATAACAAATTCGAGATTCGAGATAAAAAATACATTTCAAAAAAATTCGAGATTGGCTCTGATCAATACGATTTAAAGAAATACGATTCAAAAGAAAAAAAATTCAAGATTCGAGATAAAAAAATAAATTTCAAGATAAAAAAATTCGAGATTCGAGATACAAAATACGTTTCAAGATAAAAAAAATGCAGAAGTTTTACCAATTGTTGTTTCGAATGACCCGCAGTGAGAACACATCAACCCACCCGCATTTTTGTATTTTCGGTCAGCCCAACTTCGGTCAACTCCACTGTTTCGGTCAACCCCACTATTTCGGTCAGCCTCATTTTTTCGGGCAGCACTGTTTCGGGCAGCAGCACTGCTTCGGGCAGTTCACTGTTTCGGGCAGCACTGTTTCGGGCAGCCCTATAAAATGCTTGCCCTAATTCATTTTCTTCTCTTTCTCTTCCCTTTCCTGCAAACGGCGCCGCCCCGCCCCCTGGCTCTCTCCCACGGGATCCAAAAACGCCAGCACCTCTCACGGTTGCATCCGTGAGGTTGCATCCAAACACTCCAGCACCTCCAGAACTGCTGGTGGCGGGTTCGTGACACACGGGAGAGCTTGGGATTTGGACACGCTTGCTAAACCCTTCTTCGCTCTGTTTCCGGGTTTTGCTTCGTTCTGTTGGAGGCATCCTGAGGATCTGAGGGTTTCGAAGGTGACAAACAAAAAATTGAGAATTTTTTGAATATCTGGTTTGTGTGGGTTAATGTGGGTCTGTGTTGTGGGGTTTGAATTTCTGGTCTGAGTTTTAAATGTTTGTGGGTTCGGGTTCGAGTTTCAGTTGAAGTTGTGTTGGAGGGTTCTGGGTTCGAGTTTGAGGATGAAGATGATGTGTGATGGTTGTTGATTGAACACGGGAAGAACTGGATTTGAATAGTAACAGTTTGATGAAGAAGTTCAGATGGTTTGTTGGGTTTTTTTCTCGGGAAAAAACTGATTTTCCGGGAAAAACTGGGTTTTGTGGATTTGTGGGTTTTTGATGGATTTCTCCGATGGGTTTCTGGGTTCTTTGAATGCTGCGATAAATTTCTGGGATTTCTCCGATGAACAAATGGGCGGCGAACAGTAACTCCGACGAACAAACAAGTACTGTAGCAATTAATTTCTGGGTTTTGAAACCAGAAAGAAGAGAAAAAAAAATACGATTCAAAAGAAATTCGGGATTTGCTCTGATACCATGTTAGAATTCGAAATACTACATTTTTCTGTATATTCGATTGGATTAATTTCTAGTGTTACAGTAGCAATATATATATACAAGTAAACATGAATTAATCTACTTCTACTTTCCTAGGTTGCAGTGTTTGATACATGAGAAAGGAAATAAAGATAAAGCAACAAGAAACATAATAACGGTAACATAATAACGGTAACCTGCACATCTGCAATTACAGCAGATGTGCAGCTGTATTCTTAACAAGTTTGAAAGATTAGGCAACAGAGTTCACGGTTGGACACAAAAGGCTCTTGTCAGCACATTCATGGGGGGATTGAAATCTGAGATCGTCGATGGAATTCAAATGTTCAAACCCAGAACATTGAAGGAAGCCATCAGCCTGGCTAGAATGATGCCTGAACAAAGAGGTTCACATGGCCTCTATTACTGAACTGTGTATCCACTGTCATCACTCCACTGAATTGTCCTTCCCTAGTAAATACAACTAAGAGGTTGAGTTGGGAGGAAATGCAGAAACTAAAAGCATTAGGGTTATGTTTCAAATGCAATGACAAATTCACCCCAGGACATAAGTGCCAAGGATCTCAACTACTCATGCTTGAGTGCCAATCTACAGAATGCGAGGTGGAGATGGAAGACGAAGAGTTGTAGGTAACAGATCACATGGGAGATTTCATTACATGCATTAATCGGTTGTACATCCCCTCAAACTATGCGAGTAGCAGCTACCATCGGGTCTCAACATGTGATGGTGTTAATTGATAGTGGATCCACTTAAAAAAAAATAAGTGAGAAAATTGCCAGATTGCTGCGACTTCCAGTGGTATCAACGAAATCATTTTTTGTTCGCATAGCAAATGGAGAACGACTATTGTATCAAGGATGTTTTCAAGAAGTACCCATATATGTGCAAGGTGTTAAATTCTCACTCACCCTCTATTCTTTGCCTCTAGTAAGACTTGATATGGTCTTAGGCATCCAATGGATGGAGATACTGGGTTTTGTGGTCTACAAGTGGAAACAATTAACCATAGAATTCCATTGGGATAAACAAGCACGAAGATTACAAGGGATCAACCAACCCATTCAAGCAACATCATTGGTTGCGGTTACTAAAGAGATGTGTCAAGGTCAAATATTGTTTGTCATCTATCTACAAGCCACCAAGAAGGTCACCCGGGCAAACACTAATCCGGACATGTAACAGATTTTGAAGGGATTATACAAATGTGTTCAACAAACCAACAACACTACCATCCTTAAGAGACATTGATCATCACAATGCCCTCAAAGAAGGCATTGAACCCATCATTGTGCGACCATATAGATATGCACATTTTTAAAAGGAAGAAATTGAAAAAAAATGTCAACGAAATGATCAATATGGGAGTCATTCGGTCCAGCACCAGCCCATTCTCATCCGCAGTTTTATTGGTGAAAAAGAAAGACAGCACTTGGTGATTTTGCAAAGACTACCGTGTACTAAGTTCATCCACAATCAAAGATAGGTTTCCCATATCTACCGTAGATGATATGCTGGACAAGTTATATGGTGGAGCCTATTTCATCAAACTAGATTTGAGAGCCAAGTATCATCAGGCACAAGTTCATGCTCCTAATATTCCATAAACTACTTCAGAACCCATAACGGTCATTTCGAATATCTAGTTATGCCTTTTGGTTTATGCAATGCGCCATCCACCTTCCAAGCCATTATGAATTCCATATTTCGTCCTCATCTTCATAAATTTATACTAGTCTTTTTTATGACATTCTTGTTTATAGTCCTACCTAGGAATCCCATATATCACATTAGACTATTGAGGCAGCATCCGTTTTTCATCAAATCCAGCAAGTGTGATTTTGGCAAGCAGGAACAAGAATATTTGGGTCATATTATGACACACCAAAGGGTAAAGGTAGACAACAAAAAAATGAGGCCATGGTAGCTTGTTCGTAACCTACTAATATTATTGAGTTATTTGGATTTTTAGGCTTGCCAGGTTATTTCAGGAAATTTGTTCATAACTATGGACTGCTGGCTTGACCCCTAACCACTCTCCTAAAAAAGGGAAACTTTCAATGGATTTTGAAGCAGAAGAGGCATTACATTACTGAAAAAGGCCATGACAACAACCCCAACACTAGCCATGCCTAACTTTGATGACTCCTTCCTTATGAAACAGATGTCTTCGGTGAAGGAATTGGTGCTATCTTGACTCAGCATGACTGACCTATTGCATTCATGAGTTGTGCTTTAGGCATAAGTAAACTGGCATGCTCCATCTATGCTAAAAAAATGCTTGCAATTGTTGAAGCAATTCGCACATGGAGGCCCTATCTCTTGGGAAAAAAATCTTCATTCAAACTGATCACCGGAGCCTCAAATATTTCCTAGAACAGTGTGTGGCTACACATAAGCAACAAAAATGGGTGGTAAGATTGTTGGGGTATGACTATGAAATCCTATACAGACTAGGACGGGAAAATTCAACAGTTGATGCCCTTTCTTGCTAACTTGATAGCCCTCTCCTTAACACTTTGTTTGTTCCACAGTTCACTCTATGGGATGACATAAAAAAGGTTGGACAAAATGACCCCTATATGCAGCAAGTCAGCCAACAATCAACCACAGATCCTCCTGGTCCATACTCCATGCAGAATGGTTTATGTTTTTATAAGTAGCGAATAGTGGTTCCACAAGTTACCCAGAAGCAGTTGCTACAAGAATTTCATGACAGCAAAATGGCAAGGCATTTTGGTGTGTTAAGAACATTTAATGGCTAGCTCAACAATTTTATTGGCCAGCCATGTATAGGTCAGTGCAGGATTATATTATACAGTGCGAGTTCCTCAAAGAGCAAAAACTGAAACTCTTGCTCTAGTAGGCTTACTATAGCCACGACCCATTCCCTGACAAGTATAGGATGGCATCATTTTGGATTTCATTGAGGGCCTCCCATCTTCCCATGGCAAGGATAGTCTTTTAGTGATTGTAGATAGACTTACTAAGAATGCTCATTTTGTTCCATTGTCCCATCCATTTTCTGCAAAGGCTGTAGCTGAGCAATTTGTAGAACAAATCGTCAAACTCCACGGTATGTCGAAATCAATAATCGGTGACCGTGATCTGATCTTTATCAGCAAATTTTGGCAAGAATTCTTCACGATGTCAGGAACCAAGTTGAAACTAAGCTCTGCATATCACCCACAAATCGATGGTCAAATTGTTGTATCAAGGATGCTTTGAGGAAGTACCCATAAATGTGCAAGGTATTAAATTCTTGCTCAACCTCTATTCTTTGCCTCTAGTAGCACTTGATATGGTCTTAGATATCCAATGGATGAAGATGCTACTTGGGAGGATACAACTCTATTACAAAATCAGTTTTCTTCTTTGAACCTTGAGGACAAGGTTTATATTGGAGAAGGGAGTATTGATAGGCCAAGAAGATATGAAAGAATCCCTAGGAAAAATCCCAAGTTCTCGGTTTGAATAAGACCAAGTATCAGTCTTTTATATTATATAGTTGTTGTTGTTTTGCATTTTTTTTTACTCATTAAAAGTTGTTACAACGTGTTTCCTTAAAATAAGGCTAGCAAATTTCCTGAGTTAAAGCTAATTTGTTAAGCTTAACTCTATTTATTGGAAGGTTAGCATGGAATAAAGGATAAGCATTTTTTTCTTGAAACACTTGTTGTTTAGCTTTCACCCTAAGATAACGAGAAGTTATTAACATTGTTTCTACTGTGATCAGGACCTATCACTTGGTCTACATGCTAACTAAATGACTGATATCGTATGGATAAGCATCAGACGGAAGAAAAGCAAAATACTATCTTCTAGTAGTGAATTGGTTCAAATTTTCGATAGGGTTGAATCTTGAATACATCGACCTGAATACATCGACCATCACTAAGTAGAGGACAAAATCCAACTTTTGTAACCCTAAACCCTGTTACATGCAAAACAAACAACTTCCATTACTAGGAAAGAAATAGTAATTAATTAATATATAGCAATGAAAGCATACCGAGAAATTGTTAGGTAATTAGGTATAACGCTAGTTTATGAAAGCCACCATGAAAATTATTCATAAATCCAATCTTTATGTTAAAGTAGAGAGTACACCTCTAGACATATTGAATATTTTCTTATATTAATTACTCGATGGCTAAAATCCAATCGACTTTCATACAAAAAAGACAAGCATATATGTTATTATTGCAAGAAACAAATTTCTGATAATACGATTAGCTTGCTTAAAATCTGATAAGAACGAAATTCAATCTTGAAATATAAAAATTGAAATGAATGTTCTTATGTAAAATAGTAATTCAAAAAAGAAAAAAGAAAATCCTTGTGTATGATAATTTCACTGCATTATGGATGACTTACCGAGCATAGAAGGATCTCCGGATCACATCCCAGAAAAATTCAAATATATAAAGCGTGCTTCATTCAGCTTTTTATTCAGTTTATGAACAAGTGATAAGAGTCCAGAATTAAAAGACAGGACTGCATTGTTTATATTGGCCACACAAGAGAGATTGTTGCGGCAAAGAGTGGAAAATGCGTAAGGACTGCTGCCTAATGGTACAAATCAAGGCAAGGCAATTTTCCTGGCTCCGAGGAGGTACAAACACTGATGAAAAATAGAAACAAAAGGACATAAAAATCATTAAAAAAAATGAAAAATATGTGGACTGTCATGCATAAACAAATGTACATGATACAATTATTAAAAAAACAAAAGTATAATGTTCCAGCAGTAACTACTAGTTACTTACTCATAGACACAAAAAGGAGAAAAACAAAAAAACCTTGAATAGCTGAAAATACTCTTAAAATTTCTCAAATTATTCGAACAGAAATCGAAAGTGAAATGGACAGCAATACCAACCTTTATTTGCTTACTATACTCGTCAATTAAAACCTTTGCATATTGATCTGGGGTATATATACGGCTTGTTTTATAAGAACCAGGCACGAAGTAGTTGTTCATGTAGTCATTAGTTCCCAAGCTGACATAATATAAGCACTTGTTTATCACCCTGGAACATGTAAACAGATATATAAAAAAAAAAAAAGAGGCTAAAGCATGGACATTACAATGTAAATTATTTGATACCTGTTGCCTTCCACTCTCATCACGAATTCCTGCTGCCCCAGATGCATAATTAACACCAACCAATATTTCCCTGCCTCTAGCTGGTGCAAATGGTGGAATAAATTGGTTAAAGCCCAAAAGCTCACCAGCAAATTCCAAAGTGTTGTACGAGAAAAGTTTCCCATTTCCAAACTAATATGTAAGGGATAAGGTGCAAGCAGCGATGAGAAGGGAGCACCGATTACATCCACCGTGGTTCGGCCATTAGTAAACCTTCTGGTGGTTCCATCAGGGAAGTCAATTCCATATGAGCGGTAGTTGGCCTTACAGCTGTTACGAGGTTGTTGTTGTTGCCGCTATCCGCCAAAGAGTCTCCAAAAATGAAGAAAAATGGCACTTGTGGAGCTGCATGGGCACAATTTTGCAAATTTGACACCAACTTCAATAGGACAAGTAGTAATCACCATGATTTGATGATCTTGTGTGCCATTTCTGATCAATTTGAAGGAAATTAAGATGAGGGGCTGTGCAGAAGTAATTGAAGCAATGGAATAAAAAAACTGCGGGGAGAACAAAGGAATCGACACTAACACAAGTGATATTTTTTTTATTTTTTTAAGTAAATAAAAAATATGTTATTTTTTATGTTGTTGTTGTTGTTGTTAATAAATACTACCGATAAAAATAGTTTATTTTTAACTTGATTTTTTTAGTTTGCAATAGTCTTTTATATACATTTTTTGTGTTAGATTGGTATCCTTATCAACAAAACATTTACGTTGGTAATGTTCGTTGCAAAATTCTGTCGGTATTTCCATATGTATTAGCCGATTTTCTAGTAGTCTATGGCATTAGCATTTTCTTTAATAGAATTCTTTGATTATTTTTTAAAAACAATATGTATGATTTTAGATATTCCCCTTTTAAATTAAATACTGAAGACACAACTGGTTTTGACTAATGATACTATTATCATAAAAATCTATACCGCGAGAGCATATTCATCTTGAATTAAATTTTATTCTTCTAGCTATTGGAAAAGGGAGATTCTTGACATTTTAGGTATTGCTGACTTTCTCCTTTGATTTCTCAAGTCCAAATGAAATTATAAGTATAATGTCACCTAAGATTTAATATAAGAAATCATCTTCTGATTACACTCAATTATTTAATATTACTAATAGTTTTGTGTAGTGTCTCCTTAACCAAGATATTACAAAATAATATCTATTATATTCCCAAACAGACTCTTAATAAGACCAAAACTTTTGAATCTTGGTCATGATTTGCAACTAGATCATTGGATTATTACGAAGAACTAGATATAGATTTTTCCAAAATATTTTTTCATTATCGAAAATATTCTTCTGAATTTTGTTGTTGCTAATCGTTCATCGATAGAAGACTATAGCTATAGAAAGATACTATTTGATGTTTCAATGGTTTCGTGGGAATTTTCCGAAAACGTAGGGTTTGTATGTTTTAAATTCTATTGTTGTTCCGAAACTTGCTACCAAAATCTATGAAACAATGAATCTATTCATCTTGTTTAAAGATTATAGACATGCACAAATCCATGGAAATCTAATATCATAGAAAAAATAGAGAAGTCTTGGGAATGTTTCATTGGCAAGTGTCTGGTATCCTTCATAGATTGGTAGTGGAAGAAGGATTTCTAGGACCACCATTGCATGAACCAAATTAGAAATTGGATAATTGTTTGTGGTTTCCACAAAAACATCCAAGATTGCCTAAAATATTAGATGGTTCTTTGATTCATAGTTATTTTAGTTGTGAATTTTGGGTAGAAATTTGGTCTCATAGGCCACTCCGAGGGACGAATAATGTCTAATATTAGGGTGTTTGACACTGCATTTTAAAAACGGTTTTGAAAAAATTTCATTTTTTTTATTTCTTATTTTAAATTGAAAAAAATGGTATTTCTAGATCATTTTGATATGATGATGTCAAAAATAATTTTTATAAAATAGAAAAAACTTATTTTGATGCATTTCTGAACCAAAAGCACTTTTAAAAGCAACTTCAATCACACTCTCAAACAGACACTTAGGCTATTGAATGGGTTATGAAATTGGGTTGGTCTTTTTATGAATTGCATTTAATTTTGATTCTTTGATCAATATATTTTATAATAAATTTAGGGTTTATGTTAAGGAATCATCTCACCTAAAAACTTAAGCTGTTAGGTGAGGTCCTAGAATATGATTTATATTATTCTTTAACACATTTCCTCAAGTGAAAGCCCTTTGGGCATGAAACTTGCACAGGTCCACACTATCTTATGCTTTATTTTTATCAAATAGAATGAGGATGGTGAGACTTGAACTCGTGACCGTTGGGTCAACAAGACATGGATACTATGTTAAGGAACCATCTCACCTAAAAGTTTAAGCTGTTAGGTAAGGTTCCATAATATGATTTATATTATTCTTTAAAAATTTATTCATATCCTAAACTTTGAAATGCCAAATTGGAGGGAAAATACTTTTTCCAACAATCCAAGGATTTGAAAAGTCTTGAATTTTTCAAAAATACTTCAAAACAAAGGTAAAAAATTGGATAGAAACAAATATATTTACTTTATAATTTTGCTTACAAAAAAATTATGCTCCAAGAAATTTATATGTACTCTAGACTCATTACTCAAAATTTAATTATTATAAATAAAAATATATGTTATGCATAAATAAAATCAATATTACATATAATCACTCCATTAACTATAGGATACATACCCAACAACAAGTACTGATCAACGAGCAAAGATTCATACCACGAAACATGAATCACGAATAATTTGTGGTTGTTTAGTTTTAATCTGTCTCTTGTTCATGATTTTTCATGATAAGATATTTGTGGTTCGTGGCATCACTTTATTGAATAAAGATCCTGGGCTGATGAAGAAGAAGCAGTCCATGGTCCCTCAGATGACTTCGCGAGGGACTTATTTTCACTTGAACTTCCACTGAATGAAGCTTGAGCAAACTTGTTAAATGAGGTCGTAGCATACCCTGATTGATCACTCAATGTGCTTGGAACCATGACCAGTTCCTCGACATTAGTTTTTCCTTCAAGCATACTCACTACTATAGACATTGCCGGTCTGAGTGCTGGGGATTGATTTGTGCATAACAATGCTACATTGATCATTCTGACCACTTCTTTCTTATTGAATGCATACCCTAATCTTGGATCAACCATCTCCATTATGTCCCCATTTTTTTGTAAATATAGAACCTGAAATAACCAGACACAAATTTATCACATATAGAGCTGACTTAGAGTAAACATGAACAGAAAAATAAGTGATTAAATGGGCGCAACTTACCCAATCCAGAAGGCATACAAAGTTTTCATCCCTTCTAAATTTGACATTGTTCATCCCAGAAACAATCTCCAATGCTACAACACCAAAACTGTAGACATCTGCCTTGTAAGTTAAGTAACCATATAATGCGTATTCTGGTGCCATGTATCCCCTGCACAGAAAGCATAATTTACTAGTTTGCTTAATGTCTAGTGCCCTGTTTCATGGTAGTTTTTGATTTTTTGGTGAATATCTCTATCTTGATGTGTAATTAGTGGTTGCATCAGTGCTCTTGCCTATTGTTTGTTTTCGTATTTCACAAGCAAAATTATATTTCTTGCAACCTAAATAGGATTTCAAACCCTGGATGATAATGTGAATAGTACATTCATTAGGCAACCAGGTTAAACCTCTCCAAGGGATAGTCTTTGAGGGACACGGCCATAGATGGGGAAACCCTAATCCATGGCAACCCTACAGTGCATGATTTGAACCCTAGATGTCTGTCTACCGCATATTTTGAAGCTAACCCCTTCCATCGGTACTTAAGCCCAGTTATAGCATCATACTGTTTAAAACTAAAAGCTACTTGTCTGACCTAATGACTCAAAAACGAAAAAAAGCTACAACACTGTTGGACCTAAGAGCAACGACTAGCTGTAAAATGGTGAAATGTCTGACGTGGTGTAATAAAAAATGGTGAATCCTTCTATGGTGAACAAAAAGATGCGACCAATAGCAAATAACATGGATATCAGAAACTCACATTGTTCCAGCAACTCTAGTATCGATGTGGGTGTTGTCCTCGTCATAAAGCTTGGCCATTCCAAAATCAGATATCTTGGCGTTCATGTCCTTGTCAAGAAGTATATTGGTACCTTTTATGTCTCTATGAACAATTTTGAGTGTCGACTCCTCGTGCAGGAAAACCAGACCTTTCGCTATATTTACGCATATCCTCTGCCTTGTACGCCAGTCTAGCTTCGTTGCCTCGATTTCCTTTGTCCCTGTAATCATCATGCATAACCGAACTCGTCAATTTTTTTTCTAAATTAATCCTATCTATATGCCATTCAAAGAACTTTTTTTCTTTCTCATTACTTTACATAAGATATTGTGGGGAAGTGATCAGAGGCTTACCGAACAAAACATGCGCGAGGCTATTGTTTTCCATGTATTCATATACCAGCAACAATTGTTTGCCCTCAATGCAACATCCATATAATCTAACAAGATTTGGGTGTTGCAGAGCAGAAATCATGCCTATTTCGTTCACAAACTCACGATTCCCCTGTTTTGATTTCGCTGAAAGTTGCTTAACCGCAATCTGAGTGCCATCTGATAGTACTCCCTGCAATGAGAATATTTTTAGACAAAGAAAAGAAGTTTACTAGGCCATTCCATGCTGATTTGAAAACAAAAATTTGCACTATACTTTATAGACACAACCAAAACCGCCTTCTCCCAGTTTGTTTGCTGCATCAAAGTCATTCGTTGCGGTTTTGATTTGTCTGAAGGTGAAGATACCAGTTACCAGATCTAGCCCAACAAGTTCTGCACACGGAACAAAGAGAACATGTATATATTAGTTGATCTGCATGAAGGATTCATCAAAGGAAGAACACAGTTTTTGCAGTCCCACAAGTAAACAACATTGAGATAGCCATTTCCTATTGAAGAAAATATTGTTTATTGAGATAGTTCTTTGATAAATATATGCATTCATCGATAGACGTAAAGAAAATAGGATGCAGAAAATCTGCAAAATCAAATAAATGTATCATTTGTACCTCGATCCCTCGATTTCCTTCCTCCTAAATAACCTTTCCACCAAAGAGAGGATAAAAGTATGAAAATGAGGAATGATGGCAAAACCACAGCTCCAGCGATAATGAATTTCTTTTTCCTGCTGTTATTAGGAGGGGCAAAGTCTAGGCAGAAATAGAATTGCAACAAGAGCAAGAATTGTCAAATCACAGCACTAATTACTCCTTCATTAGCATATCATTCCATTATATGTCAACCTACCAGATTTCACATCAATGGCTGAAATTAGAGGACCATATGTTCCTTTTTCGGGAGACCTTGTGGTTCCTTTCCCAGCCCAATGAAGGCGGATCTCCAAAGCTCCATTGGTTACAAGTGCTTTATAATTATGAATGTATACCTTATCTACCCCTCCCGCTTTCGTCACTATATCAAAATCCTTCAGCACAACAATGTTCTGCGAGAACAATTCTTCAATTAAGCTGTCACATACTGCATAAAGAATGAATCTATGATCTTTTAATTAATAGATACCTGAATATAAACATCAAATACTCGTCTTCCTAGACTGTTATCCCTCATTACTATCTCTGCAAAGTGCAGCTTGACATTGTAATTCCCATTTGCCAGACAGCGAACGTAGTATGTGAGAGACAAAGGCGTGAGGCTTGCATTTGTGTACAGTACAGAGTTGTTCATTCTGAGTATGGACTTGTTTTGAGCTATGTAGCTAGCCGAGGAAGGCTTAACATCCCAGAAATGTCCTGTGGTACTTTTTTGCCAATCACGTCCTGTGGACGCATATTTTGCTGCACCTCCTGGATCATCATCTGCTGCGTAGGTGGTTTTTCCAATGGTGGCTTCTGGTCCCCCACAATTTATGTGCATTGAATATCGCTCTATACATAGACATAAAAATGTTCATGGCCACCGATATGATTAAACAAATTATAACACAAGAGATGTTAGGCTCATACTATTTGTAAAATCAGAGCAAACAGAGCAGAAACAATCAAACACAAAAGCAAATTAATATTTTGTGATGCAGAAGCATCCTTTTCCTCCTGAAATTGAAATTGTGGTGGGACCCACAGTGTAAAGGTCCACACAATTAGATGATCCTAGAACCTTTCGATTTATGACAGAGACCAAATTATCTGGTGAATATAGGAATAAGATTTGATTTCTTTCCAGAGGTGGATGATGCAGCGCATCTTCTTCCTCTTGGGATGGAAATCCTAGTGGTTGGATCCATGATGGGGTAGCCACACACAAAAGTACCCTTGTATTCATGACTGAGATTCTATGACCCGATGAATATAGAAATAAATTTATAGTGTAGGGCCTATAGGCTGACAGGTTGTTCTTGCATCACTTTTCTACCTAGTTCCACGTGAAATGTAAAAGCGGATAACTTTTCAAATTATGAGTACCTGCAGAACAATCACTCGGGCACTCAACAGGTTTCCTGGAAAGATTGGCCAGATAGAATCATCAGCTTATTTAAAAGAAATGACAAAGAGAAGAAAATAAAATGATCGATGTTTTAGATATTTATCAAAGTAGAAGCTTACGAATTGTTCCATCCCCAGGTACTTTTGAATAGATTTCTGGCAAGCCAAGAAGATTTATGTTTTGGAGGTTATGAAGTGAATGGTGATGTAAACAGACTCAGACTTTCAAAATCAAAGGTAAGGCACGGAAAATGAAAGTAATCTTACAGTGATTCTTTACAATTTGTTGCCGAAGTAAAATTGTTGTAAGAAAGATCGATTTCTCTGCACACAGAGATAGCTTCCTTAAACATTCAGCCAGTATTTTTAAATTTTTTAGAAAATTTCATGCACGTGTTATAGACAGACATTTGGAATATATTACAATCGGTTAGTTTTTGGTTGTTATCTCAAGACAAAAGAGATGAAGACAGTTGAGACAGAAGGAACATGTCCTCCCCTCATGTCCCTTCTGTTTTTAAGAGATAAAAATCCAAAATTATCTCAGAAACAAATTTATTTTTATATCTTCATCTTTGTCACTGCAACCAAACACATTTTTGCCCCCATTGTTTATGTCCCTTCTATCCTAGGACACTAACAAAATGAAACCTTGGACATTGTTTGATCATTCATGCACAACTCTGGAAACTGGGAAGGATCATTTGTTTATTAGCTTCTCATCAGGATCGCTCTTCAAAGACTAGGACATATTATCAACCCTACAGACACGCATCTGTTATAGGATGAGGGAAACCTGAAGTTCATGATTAAGCTTTTGGGTTGAGAATGTTAGGATAAAGGTGAACCCAAGTTGATGATCATTTCTATCTTTCAGGGGAGAGTTATGGAATAAAATATTCAATAATTGTAATTGAGTAAAAAGAAAATATATTATGAACTCAAATCTCAAAAATCATAATTCTTATACAGAAATTAAGAAAAAATAACATACTGGCGATAAGTTCTTGTGTAGATCCAATTTGGAATGGGCCCTGTAAGATTGTTCCATGTAAGATACCTAAACAGAAAGTAAGAACTGTCATTTGGTTGAACATTTTTCCAAGGGTATCACAGCAAATGAACATTTATCATCATATTTGTCATACTCGACTGGAGACTAACTTGAAAAAAAGGATTGAGTCATTGGGTTACTTCAGGTTAGCATTTATATTTAAGCAAATGAATTTTGTTTGATTTTTTTTTACAAGATATTGACTCAATCAGGTTTGGCCAAGTCAAATGGGTTTGGCAGTTCAATGTCTTGTATAGTTCAACTAGAATCTCAGTCCCAGTCAGGCTCCGAGTCCTGGATTTTCTAGGTTGACTTGGTTGGTCCATCTAGGTTGACTTACATTTTCTCCAAGCTTCGTAGGCCATCAAAACTTGGTGCATCAAAACTTGATGGAAGTGGACCACTTAATCTGTTGAAACTGAGATCCCTGTTTTCGAAAACAAGAGAGGGAAACAAATGTGAAGGCCTACACAACATAAACTGCGAACCATTATAATGCAACATTTAGAAATTTATTTACAAATAACAATTTAGCAGCAATCTAAAGTCAGCAGCTCTAAGTATCCATGAAATTCACACTTTAATCTTCATGACAGCACGGATGATATATATAAGGGATAGGGTAAATTACAAAATTTTCAGCTGCGACTTATTGGTCAAATATTCTGGAAATTTTCCTGACAAGTTGCAGTTGCTCAACATCCTGCAATATACATTAATTTCATGTGAGCTAAATATATATACTTTTTTGTAAATTAAATATGATCCTGATATGAGAGTATCAGCTGCAAGAACAACTCACAAATACTTAATGCCTGCTATAGGGCCTAGGTTGGGAATCTCTGAACCATTTCCAAGTAAATTGCTTATTCTTCTGCTCAGTATTAGACAACATAAGAATGTGTGATGCTTAAGATTAAAATTGAAAGTGAGACAATAAATTTAAAACAAACATCTTACAGATCAGTTAGATTAGTCAAGAGAGAAATGTTTGAAGGAATGGGCCCAGTGAAACCACCAGCTTCGATCTCTCTGTCAATACAAAATTAAATGGGGGTTAAGGTTCTTCTTTCGTGGTGAGACTCGGATCTTGTGGTAGAAATTAGCACATACAATGCATCTAGTTGTTTCCAGCTCTGAATAAATTCAGGTATTCTTCCAGTGAAGTTATTCCTGCTAAGCCGACTATATTCGCCCGAATAGAAAACACAGAATCAAGAAACTTGGAGAGTAAAGAGATGCATCTGTAATATCAAATACTGCAACTAATTAGTAATAATAACCATGTGAAATGAGAGCTTACAGTTCCTTCAATCGGATCAGATTAGCAAGAGCCAAGGGTAGCTCTCCACTAAGATTATTGGCACTGAGAGTTCTGCAATCACATAAAGAGAAAAAAACTTAGCATTGAATAATCAGTTAGGACGTAATTTCTAGTACAAAAGGTTGAATGAACTGACAGACTCTCCAGGTTAACCAAGTCGCCAAGCTTAGGGGGGACAGTTCCAGAAAACATATTGTTCTCAATGTTCCTGTGTATAAATGCCAACTCTGAGGATTACTCCTAACAAAACAATTGTACAGAATTGAAATAATAAAAAAAAAAAAAGAGATTGACTGGTAGGAAATGCATACAAGGATCTAAGTGTGGTAATGTTTCCCAGATAGCTAGGAATTGTTCCATTCAACCGATTAACGCCGAGAGACCTGTAGCTTATTCAATCTATTAATTAAATAATTACGAGTAAGCAATTCCTTGGCTAGAAAACATGAATGCAGTATTTTCTTACAGAAATTCCAGCTTGGTATCAGCCCATTCAGGTGGTATATTGCCACTCAGGTAGTTGGCCCAAAGAGTTCTGCAGAGACGATAGAGTTCTAATAAAATTGAATCATACGATACAAATTCACGGTGCTCAATCACCAAGATCTAGCCATATAATTTGAAGCACTACTTACAATTGTTTAAGGTGTGGTAGTTTCTGTATAGCTTTTGGGAGACTGCCATTAAGATCTTGCCTTTTGAGATATCTGCATTGCAAGAACACTTGGACCCATCAATTCCTCAATATAAGGTCAGAATTCAAAACTTCCAAGCATTGCAAATCAGTGGAATATAAGACATAACTACAACAGCCAATGGAATAGAAAACCAAAATTGTTGACATCTAGCATAGCTTAGCTGAAGATCCTTTCTTTGCTATTCACTGCATGTTCAGCTTGATTAAGTCCTCCTTTATATCATTATTATACTTGTTTTTATTTTTTACTGCTAATGAATTTCTTCTAAATTTCATAAAATAAAATTCAATTATCGTATGGGGTTTACGAGGAGATTTTATCCACCACAAGCAGTCCTCCACTGTATCATTTGACCTTATTACGGTGTAGATTAGATTAAGGGTGTCTGTGTTACCATGTTTTAAAAATGTTTTTGAAATAATTTAAAAAAAAATTAATTTTATTTTATATTTTAAATTAAAATAAAGTAGTGTTTTTAGATCATTTTTATATATTGATATCAAAAATAATTTTCAAAAAATAAAATATTATTTCGATGTGTTTATAAATAAAAACTGCAACTACAATCTTAAACGGACACTAAGTTTTCCTTAACATAAAAACAATATTTAAACATTGTTAACATGTTGTCCAATAAAAATAATAATCTTGAACTCAAAATATTTTGTATAATAGAGGATATATTTTTTTTATATATTGAAGGTTGAAATTGCAAAAAAAAAAAAAAAAAAAAAAAAACTAAATCCATGACATGATATAACTTCGCGAAAATCAAATTAAAAACAATTACAAAGCATCATTCCTAAAATATCTAATATTAAAAGGTCAAATTAAAAACAAAATAAAAAAACTTAAAAAATAAATCGAGACAACTTAGATTTACAAATCCCAATTAAAAAGAAAAAAATAAAGTAAGTTCAGGATAACTTTTTGATCATGATATTAAAAGAAAATTGATAAAAAAAAATACAAAAACTGAATTCCAACATATTTTATATTAAAGATTGACATCAGCAATCAAAATAAATAAATTTCTGTGACAAATATGTAAATAAAATAAGAAAATCAAGAAAAAAATAGAAAATACCCATCTAATATTAAATAATAAAATTAATATATATATATATATATATATATATGTGTGTGTGTGTGTGTGTGTGTGTGTGTGACAAGCATGGGGTTGTAAGTGAAGAAATATACATGGCAACAACGTGGCACACACCCCCAGGAAATGAGCAATTGCAGATAACTTCATTGTCAGCATCTGGCTCTAGAGGTAAAACTGTATCGTTACACTTCATTGTCAGCATATTGCGATTCCAGCCTTTTTTGCCCAGTTGTGTTGCGACTTCAAGAAGAGCTTCCACTGCATAAATCAAAATTAAATCTCAACTTCTAATTCCGGGAAGATTAGTCGGTGGCTTCTACAAAGCTTTGCAAAAAAATGTTTGCAAAAAACACAGAATTCTGCAGAAAAATCACTGCATGATGCAATTACTAGCATGGTTACAGAACTCAAATTTGATGAGAATGATGCAGTGAGGGTTTTGCAGATAAAAACACTACTCCTGCTTCCTCTAAACATTAAGGAATTTGCCCATCTGAACAAAATTAAAAATATAAATACATACATATATATATGTGTGTGTGTGTGTGTGTGTACCTTCATCTTTAACAAGGCTCCCAACCTGGGCCTCCAAATTTGTAGCTCCCATGCAAAACGTTAGTAACATGAGAATGAGTAAGGGAGATGTGATTCTGAAAATATCAGAGAGTGCAGGAGCCATCTTCCTTCGTCCTCTGCAATCCACCTTAAGAGTAGTTGATAGCTAGGCTGCCTGGAGAAATGAAGCTTTATGCATTATTATAGTCGACTTTTCAGGATGATGTAGGGTCTTTCTTCCGTAATACTGCAGGTATACTGTGTATATCGATTATTTTTTAAAATTATTTTTGTGTACAAATATATAAATAATATCATCACAATAAAATGACATGCAAATATCTAAAAAAATAATAAAAAACAATTTATCTCTCAAATACCTAAAAAAATTAATTAAAAGGCAAAATAAAAAAAGACTTTTTATCTCTCACTCAACATGAAATTATTGGTCAAAAAGTAATAATAAATGCTGTGGCTGGCTGCATTTTGCCCCACGTGAGGTAGTGTGCAGTATTGTAGTAATTATAAATGCTGTGGCTGGCTGCATTTTGCCCCACGTGAGGTAGTGTGCAGTATTGTAGTGATTGGTTTTAAAATGGTTTTTATTTAAAAATATATATATAAATAATTTTATTTTATTTTTAAAAAATCATTTTTTATATCAAAATATCAAGAGCATCTAAATATAATATTTTTTTTAAATCATCAAACACGATACTACTTTTCGTGTTTGTTTGATAGTATGATTACAATTGTTTTTTAAAGTATTTTTCATTCAAAAATACATCAAAATAATATTTTTTATTTTAAAACTTATTTTTGACATCATCAAATAAAATTAATCTAAAAAACCAAAAAAAAAATATAAAATATAAAAAAAATCATTTTTTAATAAAAATATAGTGTCAAATATCATTGTCCAACTTGTTCCCAAGAACAAACCCCGTACACTTCTCACAAAAACTTCAGACACTACCAATAACATTCCCACTTTTTATTTTTTTTTATTAACTTAAATGTCTGGACCAGTTTCCGTGTATCTTAATTAATACCATATATTCTAAAATTAATGACTATAAATCTTTAATGATCATCATATTAACAACCACATAACTCAAACCTGAAAGATTCTTATATCAACAGGTCACAGCTACACCAAATATCAAGCTTTTGATTGAGAAACTTTGACTTGTTCATGATCATATTATGGAGTAGTGTTGTACATGATGAAAGCAACATGACCCTGGATCAATTTCAATTGAAGGGTAAAATTGAAAAAAAACAAAACTTGTATAGAAGAAATCAGGAAGAAAAACGAAATCAAAAGCTCAGGGACTGAAGTAAAACAGGGCCGATATGTATTTTGCCTTTGCATGAGAGAGAAAAAGGAAAAAATAAAAGAAACAACCACTGACAATCTTTCCCCTTCCGTCCACTGACACGCGCATCACCATGTGGAAGAGGACATGGCGGCACATTCAGAGACATGATGGTTGGACATTTCCGACCGACGAACAACACCACATGCACCGCTTGAAAGGTGTATTCGGTAGAAAATTGTTGGCTCGTCAGACAGACGTGCCTGTAGTAATTCAAAATAAAAAATTTGAAAATATGAAATAACCCTAATACCCCCCCTGGAAGCCGGCGAAAACAATGAAAAAAAGGCATGAAAGTACCTCCATACCCTCCGCGTCAGGCTTCTGTTTTTGTCATTTCTGAGGGTATTTAAGTATTTTCACTATTCATAAAATATGAAAAACCTAGAATACCCTTACCTCCAACTCCCTGTTTTTGTCCAACCCAAGATTAAATGTGTTATTGTATTATTCATGGTTAGATGAATAAACCAAAAATACCACTGCATTACTTCGTTTTGTTGTTTGTTTCCGGGGGTAAAAATATAGTTGTATTATTCAAATAAAATGGAAAAGATAAATATCCCCAAACAATCTGTAAATGACACACATGTGACCTGGAAATGTCCAAAACAACCTCGGTATCGAAGGTTAAATTTTATAGGTTAAAAGACAAAACTATAATTTCACTATTGAATTGTTGAAATCCATAGTTATTTGTGTACTAAGACACAATGATATATGGACGTGTTTTATATATATATTCACCGTGTTACTTCTCTATTTATTTTTTCTTAAAAACAATGCTAACAAGAACTCCTGGTATCTGAGATAAGTTCATGATATGCGCATGGCAGAAAAAAACACAGAGGGATTATCAGTAAGATTGACATGGTACAGCAAGTGGTGATCATAATAATAATCACAAGAACGACGCCAGTCAGGGAGATTGAGTTATCACCAGTCGTTGCTTGTGTTTGGATGGTAGCAAATTTGCCACCACATAGCTTTATTAGAATCGAGACCGCTTACCAACCAGGATGGTTTTCGATTAGTCTGCATGCAATGGATGGACTTGTCTCCGCCATGCTATCTTTCCAAACCCTGTCCTAGTTGGGCGATAAACCCCTATTCCTCCACTTTAAAGAATTGAAAAGTATTATATATAAAACATCGTGCTCCAAAATCATCATTGCTCCAAAATCATCGTGAGAAAACATTAAAGAATTGAAAAGTATTATATATATATATATATATATATATATATATCACTATCTTTGCCGAGTCGCTCTTATTAAGGAATTGAATGGTCTTCCTTTTCCAAGAGACATCGGAAAACATTGACAAGGTAGTGGAGTTACGTTTGGCTTTCATACGTTGCTTTGATTTAGAAGGTTGTTATTATTAAATTATTTTGATTTGTATTTTGATATGTAGATATCAAAAATAATTTTTTAAAAGTAAAAATATTATTTTGATATTCTTATATTTTTTTTAATGGAGTTTAGACAATATATAATATTTGCTCGCCGATTTACTCGTGTTTGCTTACAACTAGTTTGTCCTATAAACTCAAGAGTTTCTCCTACTCTTCTAATGTCGTAAACAAGCAGAATATACAAGTAAATTCAAACAAAAAAAAGCACAAAAGAAATTATAGGAATTCAACCCAATCTTTTATTAATTTGAAAGTGTATACACAAGTCCGTTTGTATAGATGTTATGCACATTTGTTCTGTATACAAAACTTGCATGCTACTCACATATATAAGGCCTATACAATGAGTACTACATACAAAGAATACAACAAAAATTGCCTGAATATATGTATTTAGTTTTCTTCCAAAATAGTAATTGTGTTAGTGAGTTAGTTTAAAATAATTTTAATCAAGTTTTTGATCACAGTTTTTTGATGTGAGAATACAAAAACACATCAAAATAGATAAATCACATCAAAATGATTGAAGTTTAATCCAATATTTTTTTCAAAAAAAACACATTCCCCAGTGAAGTCGTCATTTTGTCGCACGTCGTTGCGTGACGTTCAGGAGGGTCTTGTCAATGTTAAGAAGTCATCGCCTAGTTGTTCAGGGTTTCTATGAAAACCTGATTGTACTGGTCTAATCAGATATTTGAAGATAAGGGATTGGTTGCGTGAAGGGAATTTATTAGCACCCCTAATATGTCTTATTTGAGGTAAATTGCATTGTGTATTTTTTATGTGATTAAAATGTTTTGATAGGTAGTTTATTCATATGAATAAATCTTGCTTTTGAGATTTTATTGTGGGATCGTGTACCTAAATAAAATATCAGAAAAAAAAATCCATGTAGATACCCTAAAAAAGATCATATATCCTGGAAAGCGAATTGGTTTTTCACCATTCATCCTTCATCATAAAAATATTGGGAAAAAAATCAATCACTGCTAAGAACAACTCTAAGAATTTTTTGATTGTTTCTAGAGATTTAAATGTTAGTCTACTTGTAGGATTAATATTTATTATCCGAATTTACACCATTAACTCTCGTGAATTAAGTTCATATACAATGCTTTTTATACATTTTTGCTTTCACATTTTACAAATTACACCACATTTATAAAACAACAAAAATTCAAATCCACAAATTTAAATACATGAAATAATTAAATATTACAACAATGTTGAAAACAAGAATCATCTAAAACTAACAAAATGGCCAGGAATAGTGGTGGCTATGGCAAGAACAGTGGGTTCACGCATAACTGTGGCTAGTGGCACGTGGTTCCACATGCCTCCACTAGTGAAACACCAGACAAGTGTGCATGTGGATCTACTCCTTCCCTCTCTTCTCCTCTAACTTGATATATTTAAATTATATTGATATATTTCTTAATGAAAAATATTTTTACAAATAATATCGATCATATTCTCAGACAAGTTGAAAGAACATACACACCTTCTTATATCAACAGTCACACGTACACCAAACACCACAAAAAAATTGCTTTACAACTTTACACTAAACACCACACAAAAAAAATTGCTTTGCAACTTAAGATTTATTGTACATGTCACAATCTTATAGACAAAAGCTATCGAAATACAGAACACCACAAAAAAAATTGTTTTTCATGTTCATTTGTGTGTGGAATGGTGAAAAGATAGGCTTTAATCTATGAATCCACGAAACCATGAAAGAGACTCGTTGTATATAAAGGTTTCATAAAACTTTCTTAAAAGATGGTATTTAGACGATGATTGGTTATTGTTAAAGAAAAATAAAAATATGAATAAAAAAGCTAAAAGTATATTAAGTTGAAGAGAAAAACAAATACATAAAAATAAACTTGTTTCAAAAATAATTTTAAAGTAATTGTTTTCTTTTAAAAAATAAAGAAAAATAATATATTTTCAGAGACTAGATTTATTATTATTTATTTCTAAAATACCTTTGTAAAATATTTATTTTAATCGCATTGTATCTCGAATAATTTCTCAAAATGAAATATCTTAAAGAATAACATTTCAAAGTTGGATTCCTACCAGTCTCACTTGGGTGGCTCTAATATCTATGTTCTGATGTTGACTACGAGATTCGTGTGTTTTTTCCTGGAAATTTCAAGCTTTTAATATGCTGACATGCATTTATCATATTTTTATTACTATTTATGTTTTAATAGCTTTTTTTGTTTGGCTTGATAGTCCTGTAATTAAACTTATCAGTAATTATATTACCAATTAATTGACCAAAAAAATAAAAGTCACCATCAATATGGTTCTAACAATATTTGTTTTTCATTATTTTGTCAGTAATTTCATTTCCCATGAAATCAAGTTTTAAATACCAATAGAATATTTCATTAGTGTTTTGTTATTTTGTGGTGATGAGACAAGCACTGCTTTTTTAAAAATTTATGTTTTAATAGCTTTCAGAGTTCTTGATAGGCTGCCAGGAGAAATTAAGCTTTTTATGCAATATCGACTTTCAGGATGATGGAGGGTCTTTCTTCCGTTGTCTTATAAAAAAAGATAACCCCACACTGAAATTACACCTGTCTGTAAATCTATTGTTTTTTAAAATTATTTTTGTGCAGAAATATATTAAAATAATATATATTTATTTTTTAAAAATTATTTTTAATATAGTTATATTAAAACGACCAAAAATACTTAAAAAATTAATTAAAAAACAAAAAAGACTTTTTATCTCACACTCAACATGAAAATTATTGGTGAAAAAGTAATAAAAAATGTTGTGGGTGGCTGCATTTTGCCCCACGTGATTAAGAATTTGCAAGTATAGTTTAGGGATGGACCGTAAGGTAGTGTCTCAAGTATTGTAGTGATTGGTTTTAAAATGTTTTTTATTTATATATATATATATATAATTTTATTTTATAAAAATCATTTTTTATATCAAAATATCAAGAGCATCTAAATATAATTTAAAAAAAAAATCATCAAACACGATACTATTTTTCATGCCTGTTTGATAGTGTGGTTATGATTGTTTTTTAAAGTATTTTTTATTCAGAAATGCATCAAAATAATAGTTTTTATTTTCAAAAATCATTTTTGACATCATCAAATAAAAATGATCTAAGAACCCAAAAAAAAATCTAAAATAAATAATAAATAATTTTTTTCAAAAACAGTGAGATTGACATGGTACAGCAAGTGGTGATTATAATAATAATCTCATGTATGAAACGAAAATAATAATCCTAAGCCTGTAAGCATGCAATCCAGAGATGTAATAAATTGTAATGACAAGAAAGACGCCCATCAGGGAGATTGAGTTATCACCAGCCGTTGCTTGTGTTTGGATGGTAGTAAATTTGCCCCCACATAGTTTTATTAGAATCGAGACCGCTTACCAAACCCTGTCCTTGCTGGGCGATAAACTCCAAAATCATCGTGAGAAAAATTACAAGACTAAAATAATTAAATATAAAATTACTTTATCTCTACTTTATAATTAAATATAAAATTACTTTATCCCTACTTTATAATTAAATATAAAATTACTTTATCCCTACTTTATACAATCTTCATATCCGGAAATTAACGGCATATTTTAATAAAATCACTATCTTTGCCGAGTCGATCTTATTAAGGAATTGAATGGTCTTCCTTTTCCAAGAGCCATCGGAACACATTGACAAGGTAGTGGAGTTACGTTTGGTTTCAAACGTTGCTTTGATTTAGAGGGTTGTTATTATTAAATTATATTGATTTATAGATATCAAAAATAATTTTTTAAAAATACAAAATATTATTTTGATATTATTATATTTTCTTAATGGAGTTTAGACAATATATAATATTCGCTCGCCGATTCACTCGTGTTTGTCTACAACTAGTTTGTCCTACAAACTCAAGAGTTTCTCCTGCTCTTCTAATAACATAAACAAGCGGAATACACAAGTAAATTCAAACAACAACAAGCACACAAGAAATTACAGGAATTCATCTCAATCTTTTATTAACTCGAAAGAGTATATACAAGTCTGTTTACGTGGGTGTTATGCATATTAGTTCTGCATACAAAACTTGCATATTACTAACATATATAATGGCCTATACAATAAGTACTAACATACCCACCTTCTTATATCAACAGGTCACAGCTACACCAAATATCAAGCTTTTGATTGAGAAAATAAACCTCGCTCAGATGTTTCTTCTTCCAATCTCCAGGTACTGTTAAACCAGTTGACATGGAGAAAGAATTCCTAGAGAAGACGACTGCCGAGTTTTTTTTTTTTCTATTTTGGAAAAAATATTTACTAAAATAACACATATGATCATCAATTGATCATACATTTATTGTTAATTAGCTTTCTTTCCTGTTTTTTTACAAGGATTTCAATATTATTTTTTATGTATTAATAATCACTAATTTAACCTTTTGAAATATATTCTTTTCTTGTACCAAGCAAATAATATGTTTTTCTATTTAAAAAACCTAATTTTTTCTCTAATGGCATCGTTCAACATTTTATTTATTAGATATTAAACTTAATAAATTATTCTATTTTTTATTGTTATTTTAGTCTTATAATCTATATTATGGATTTCACAAATTAATCTAGTTGATGTAAGTTTTTATTTTATTTATTTTTTAATTGATTTTTTATTCAACATGCAACGGATAATTCATTATAGATTAAAAAATATTTGTAATGGATTGTTCGTTGTTTATTAAAAACATTTGTTGTTTTACAAAGCGCAGCAATGGACATTAACAATGAAATATTTATTTTTAATTCTTTTTCTGCAATGAAGATAAATTAATAATTATAGATTTACATCGAATAATTGTAACGGATTAATCTTTTAATAAAAAAATTTAGTAGAAGAGAAGAAAAAATGACTCCAGTCAGATTCCCCGACAACTAATTTAAGAGATTGAAAAATGACCACACATTGACTCCAAAAAAATATCTCTTTACACACACACACATAGGACATTAGATATCGTTTAAAGGTTGGGTTCCTACCAGTCTCAGTTGGGTGGCTTTTCTCTCTGTTTCTGATGCTGACTGACTATGAGTTCAAGTGTTTTTTTTCTTGGAAATTTCAACATTTAAATATGCTGACATGAAAACTTATCACATGTCGGTTTTCTGGTCTCCACAATATTTGAATTATTTTAATATATTTTTTTATAAAAAATATTTTTAAAAATAATATTAATCGAGACAGGTTGAAAGAACATACACACCTTCTTATATCAACAGTACACCAAACCTAAAGCTTTTGAGTGGGAAACTTAGACTAGTTGATGATCATATTATGGAGTAGTACTGTACATGATGAAAGCGACAGGAACGTGGATCTTGTGGTGTCATCTTCAATAATCAGGAAAATTGCTTTACAACTTTTGAGATTTATTGTAAATATCACAAAAAAAAATTGCTTTTCATCTTTATTTGTGTGTGGAATGGAGAAAAGATAGGCTTTAATCTATGAATCCACGAAACCATGAAAGAGACTCGTTGTATATAAAGGTTCCATAAAACTTTCTTAAAAGATGGTATTTAGACGATGATTGGTTATTGTTAAAGAAAAATAAAAATATGAATAAAAAAGCTAAAAGTATGTTTAGTTGAAGAAAAAAACAAAAACATAAAAATAAACTTGTTTCAAAACTAATTTTAAAGTAATTGTTTTCTTTTTAAAAAAATAGAGAAAAAGAATATATTTTCAGAGACTAGATTTATTATTATTTATTTCTAAAATACCTATGTAAGATATTTATTTTAATCGCTTTGTATCTCGAAATAATTTCTCAAAATGAAATATCTTAAAGAATAACATTTCAAAGTTGGATTCCTACGAGTCTCACTTGGGTGGCTCTATCTACTATCTCTGTTCTGATGTTGACTATGAGATTCGTGTGTTTTTTCCTGGAAATTTCAAGCTCTTAACATGCTGACATGCATTTATCATATTTATTATTATTATTATTATTATTATTATTATTGACATTGCGCAAAGTGTTTTTTATAAACGGATGCGTTAGGAAATTAATATAAACCGATGGTTATATAAAAAAAAAATGAGTTTAAAAAGAGAATGTGTTAGTGAGTTGGTTTAAAATAAGTTTTCTAACTATTAAATCTAAAGTTTTAATTAAAATAATTTTTTGATAAATAGATTATATCATAATGCAAATTTAATAATAAATAATATACGAGTGCAAGTTTTTTTTGACTCTGATAATAATAATATTATTTCTATCTCTTAAAATAAACAATCAAAATGAACATGATATAGACAAAAAGAATGAACATGATATAACGGGTTGAGTTTCAGCAAAAATACAAAAAAAATTAACTCAGTATAACCTGGTTAATAACTCGAGTTAATTCATAACCTGTTTAACTTGGAGAAAAAAACTCAATCAAAATTTGTTTGGTTTTATTTTTTAAAAAAATAATAATAATATTTCATTATCTTTCAATATTTTTTTTTTTTAAAATGAGCTTTCTCGGATCATGGTCTGTCACGACGATGATTTTTTCGCGCTTCGCGCCCCCGCTATCCCCGAATGGGTAGACAACGGCGCACGGTGAAATGAGGTGTTTGTTATAGTCGTAAAATTACGACTATAATTATCAAGAGTCGCCACCTAATATTAAGGTTACGTGGAAACTTATTGGTCTGCGATAGTCTAGTAAGGGGACTTGTTGTGCAAGGGGAAAACGCATCACCCCCAGTGCACCCTACCTAAGGCAAGTTGCATTGTTGTTTGATTGTTTTTCTAAGTTTAATTTTTTTTACACTGCATTTATAAAAAAAAAATTGTCTACGGGTGTACTTTAGAATGTAATTTATATCCTCATAGATAAAACAAAAATAATTTTTAATTTTTTTGATATTTTGTCCAAATTCCAACGGATAATCCTAAACCAGTTACGATATCCAATTTTCATTTCAAAATATGAGAAAGATGCGACATATTTGTTTTTATGAAAAATATACATGGAAAACCTTGGAATTCAGTCGTATGCATGAAAACAATATATATTTTTTTAAATGTATTTTTTTGTATTTTAAAAAAAAAATCTCGGTTGGACCGACCCAGCCAAGTTGGGCCAATGGCTCAACTATGAGAGGCTTGGGCTGGGCCGAGAGCAGCCTAGCTCACCTACACAGCATATATATGTATATATTACACGCTGTAAGTGGTGGTCAGCCGACCACAATGAGAGGCTCACCTGTCACTGCCACCGAGTAGAGAAGGTCGAGGTGGTTCTCCCTGTCATAGTGGTATCGAAAATGGCGGCTTGTGGTGGTCGGGAGGAGCTCTTAAAGCTGCCGAACTGATGCTGGAGGGGCTGCCTCTACGTCGTCCCCGTTGCTGCTGCTCGTTGGAGCTGCCTCTACAACTGCTGGAGTTCACGGCGAGCTCGCCGGTGATGGTGGGATGGTCCTTGGTGATCGGCTGGCTGCTATCGGAGGAGAGGAGGAGCTGTTGCACGTCTGTTTTTTAGAGAGAGGGAGGAGCCGTTAGGGAGAGAGAAAGGAGGGAGTTGCAACGGAAAAGAAGAGAGGAGTTGCAGCCACCTGCTGCCAAGCTTTGTCGTCGCCGGAGAAGACGATGGGCTGCTGCGTATGTGATGGAGGGATGGTCGCCGATCGTGCCTTCGTCTTCCTCCCCTACTAATTTTCCATTTTCCCGTGTTTGTGTGTCTGTGTATTTGTTTGTTATATTGTTGTTAACACGATGGTCTCTCCTGATGTAGGGTTTTGAAACTTTAAATAGGAAAAGAATTTTAGGTTTTTGAAACTTTGAATGGAAAAGGCATTAATACCCTTAATGACTTAAAATTAGGTATAAATGAATTAAGGATATAGTAGTGACTTGTAAAATATAAATAGAAAAAGAAGAGAAGAGAAGAGAAGCAAATTTAAAAAATTGAGAGTGAGCCGAAAGAGAGGAGTAAGGAGAAGAGAAAAGAGAAAAGAGGAAGGGAGAAGGGAAGGAGGAGAAATAAATATTAAGGTAATGTGTATGTGTTATTATGTAAAAGTATTTTTTAATAGTTAAGCTAATTGCTTGCATTGGTGATTGGGGTTTGTAGATTTTATTTGAATTTGATGGATGAATGAATTAAGATGTTAAGGATTTAATGGTTTGGGTAGTAGTTAATAGGTTTGATTGTAGATGATTTTGAAGATTTTGATGTGTTTGGTTTAAGAAAATATTGAGAAAATGGTGAAAAACCCTTGCTGGAATTCTGGGCCGGAGGTTGAAGATGACAAAAATTCATTTTAGTCCTTTTGGTGAAAATTGCAGTTTAGTCCCTGAACTTTGGGAAATTACAATTTAGTCCCTGAACTTTGGAAAATTGCAGTTTGGTCCCTGGAGTGAAATTTGAGTATTTCAGGTTGGTTTGATGGATAATTAAGGCTTATTTGATGAATTATTATTAATTTTATGAATTGTGTATCTTGAACTAGATTTAGAAAGAAACCATTGTTTTTAGGTTTTGCGAGAAATAGATAGTTTAATTCAAAACACATAGGATTATGAGTTGAACTCTTAGATATGTTTACTAAAGGTATTCTACTTATTTTGAGTCATTTTTGAGTATGTATTTCTTTTATATATTCAGATAATCCTGATATTCTGCCCGCGGTACGTCAGTAGGATTCCGGCAATATTCTGCTTTTGAATTTCGATCGCTTTTGAGTCAGGTGAGTGGATAATATTTAATATGCATGAGAAATATTATAAATATTTGATTTGCTAATATTTGGATTATGCTTTTTGATAATATATACATTGATTACTACTCTTGATACGATAAAGCATAATCAATTGTTGAATATACGTTCTTGATATGAGCCAATATCTGTTTGTGAATTGATTGCTCCTCATTTGATTGATGTCATGAGTTGAGCCTTGAGATATGAATATGTCTATTTGATTATGATATATATATATACACATACCTACGGCATGCCAGTCAGAATACCGATGCTAACAGGGAAATGTTAGTCTTTGTGCACATCGTATATGAAACCCTAGTTGGTCGGGGGAGTCACCAACCTGTGTGGACTGATCATCCCACAGTACGGAGCCTCATGCTCATTGCATTATGATTTTCTGACGAGCTATACCTATTATCTCCTTGTTATGACCTATTTGAGAAACTTCTTGTAAGAACTCCGAATCGATTCGATAATATACTTCTCATTGTTGTATTATCTCGTATGTGTATATTAGATGTTATCTACTCACTGAGTTGTTGAACTCACCCCCTCATTATTTATTATTTTCAGGCTCGTAGCGTGTTAGCAAGTCATTTTTGTCGTACTCTCGGAACCTGTTATTGTGGTTGTAATTGACACTTTTGTTCTTATGTCTAGTTAATGCTCCACAATTATAATAAGATGTTTTCGACTGTTGTATTAAGACAATTGAACTATATTATAAGTTTACTTTTTTATTTTCGCTGCGTTGAACTCTGAATATGAATGATAAGCTTGTAAGTTTGGGTTCGCATAGGTGTGGAACCTTGGAGAGGGACCATGTCTATGTGCCGGTCACGGATCCGAGAATCGGGTCGTGACACCTGAGTCAGAAATTTTTCTTCTAGTTTCACGATCCTTCTCCAGTCCCCCCGTAACTCCTGTGTGTTTTTCTGCAAAGTTTTCCCCAGTTTTTCCCCGTTGTTAACTGGTCTCTCCCCGTGACCATCCAGTTTAAAAATTTCTCCCCCCCCCCCTTGTTTGTGTATTTTCTCCTCCTAGTTATAGGCGAAGAAGGCATGGTGCAGGGCATGGGGGTGTTGTCCAAGGGATGGTGTTGCAAAGAGAGTGGGCTGAAGGCATGGGTGCAGCATGGCTCCGGTAATGGCCTCGACAGTTTTTTTTATTTGAAAATATGAAATAAATAAGTTGTGACAAAATGTGTTTTTTGATGGGAAAAACCAGGAAGAACGGTGTTTTTTGTTCAATTTTGGCTTCCAATTTCACCCAAAAAGTTTTGTTATTGAAAATTTTGATAGTCTCAATTTAATCTAGATTAGGCTTCCAAACTTAATTTCTCACCAATTAAGCCCTTAATAAAATTAATTTGACCCATTTAAAGTATAATTAAGCCCTCGCGCTTAATTAAATCCTTCAATTGGGCTCTCAATTAATTCTGAAGCATAATTACACTTTAAATTGCCCTACGATTAAATCAAATTGGCCCATAAAAATATAATTATGTCTTTCGACTTAAGTTTTACGCAGATATATCCAATAATAAATTATTTTAGCCTTGAATCTGCATTTTCTGGAGGAAAAAAATGTACGACCGGGCTCTCGAAAACGTCCAAAATTTCTACCTTTATTTTTCTACCAACGCCGGCCCCTTTTATTTTATTTTTGTTATTTTTTAGTAGATTTTAGAGAATAACCCAGAAATTAGGTTATGAGAATGCTCATGAACATAAATGATTTTATTATGTTTCTGCATAAAATCTAGAGTTTCTGAAATTTGATAAATATAATATTTTAAATAATTTATGAAAGAGAAACTAGCCCATTACACAAGCTTTTTGGGCTTGCTTTTCTTTTTCAGAAAAATCTTAGATGGCTTAAAGCTATCATTGGCTAAAAAAAAAAAGGTTCATTGAACAAAAATGTGTGGATATATGTGGTAATTTTAACTATACCTTGAGGCATCTTTTATATCTTATTGGTGTTTTGCTTGCACCATGTTGTAATCCAATTTATCAAATTCAAGAGGGATAGGATTGAAGTTTAATCTCCTCTTCTCATATGCATCTACGAGACATCTTGCCTCCATCTTTTTCATCGTCCATTGCAATGGGAGCTCTAGAGCATGATTCACCAACATTGAAAGATAGTGATCATATAAAAGCTTAGTAATTTGGTCCAATTACTCATAATCAATTAGAAATTATTTATTTTAAATTATAAGTGATGGGTATCCAGATAATGAGAAACTTTTACTCGGTTCAACACCTTTACTTCCAAAGTATATATGTTTTAACGCAGCTCCCAGCCCAGCTACTGAAACTAATGGGTCGTTTTGGCTCATTTGATTGGGCCATTCAACTCAAAAAAAAAATCTGCATAAAAAAATACAAAAAATATTTTTGTTTTCGTGTGTATATAGTCGAGCTGTAATACTTTTCTAAACATATTTAAAAAAAAATGTATCTTTTCTTTTTTTCTTAATGAAAATGGGATATCGTAACTAGCTTAATATTATTTGTCAGATTTCGGTGAAAATATCAAAAAACTTTTACCAGTCATTTTATTTATTTTTTAGTCGTAAAATTGAATTGAAAACAATATTAAAACTTTAATTGGTTTTTTAAGAAATTTCTTGTAAAAACAATAATACTGTTTCAATAAAATTATCTGATATTCCAATAAGCTAGGCACTTTTCCAGATCAATTCTCTAACTGGGGATGTCCCGCTTTGACTGCTCTCAATTCTCCCAAGCAACCAGTCCTGGGCACTTTTCCAGATCCCGAACTTGTTTAAGCACAAGCAGGCAGAGCAACATCGAGTCCTTAATGAGAAATTATGTACAAATTAAACGTGTTTCTCTACCCATTTTGATGATGGATTATTTTGAGATGAGTCATAATGCTGTAGAAGTCTCCTTTTTTTTTCTTTGGATTAAAGAAACCTATTCTTTAGAAAATATATTTTATGGTTCCAGATGAGTAAGTAAAATTTTAGTTTGTTCCAAGTTTTTACAGGAGATGCATGTTATGACTCGAACTCGAGAATATAAATCTCAATCCCCTTGGGGTTGGTAGAAAGGATCGAAAATAAAAACCAAGATTCAAGAGCATCAAGCCAGAAAAAGCAAGAAAAAAACTAAAAAAATGTGCCGAAAACAATCTATATGCTGATATATAACCTGACAGATTAACAAATCAATCCTTTATCGTGGAGATATAAAGATGTCAAGCAAGCTGAAATGAAAAGAAAAATTGAAGTGAGAGAGAACAAGAGAAACAAACTCACAGAAGCAGAGCAGCAGAAATTACTATGGCAATCACCCCATCACACCCTTTACCCTGAAATGTCAATATCTATAGCTAAAATCACACTCTCGAGTCATTACTCCTCCTAGACCTCAACGAGTCTCTTCTGGTTCTTTCTCCCCTGCTGTTTCAGTAGTTTTCGTCTCAGTCTGAACAGGTTTCTTGTCCTCCAATGTTTCAGAAGTTTTTGGCTCTGCTGCTTCTGGTGCTGGTGGTGCTGGTGCTGGTGCTGGTGGTGCTTCCTTCACGGCTGATGGTTCTTCTTTAGGCTCTTCTGGCTCAGTAGGTTTATTACTTTCTGAAGTTTCTGGTTTCTCCTGTTCTGCTGGTGCGTCGTCACTTTCTGTCGGCTCCTTCCCTTTTTCATTCTGCGTAGCATAAAATTTTAACCATAAGATATCGCAGAAGATTCAAAATCTAAATGTAGCAGACGGGAATGCTGCAAAGCAAGAGATTTGAGGACTCGGGCCTGAGTCCCCTGTCCCCCTCGTAGGGTGCAGTAATGGAGAATCTATAGGTTCCAATGGGACACCATAAATAATTCCTTACTTCTGGGGCTGTTGTGTCAGAATTGTTAGCCTTGATTCGAGAAAGAATTTGGGTTTTTGTTAAAGAATAATATAAATCATACTATGGGGTCTTACTTACAAGCTTGAGCTTTTAGGTGAGATGGTTTTTTAACATGGTCTCAGAGCCTTGTCGACCCAGCGGTCACGAGTTCGAATCTCACCATTCTCATTCTATTTGATAAAAACCAAGCACAAGGTGATGTGAGTCTGTGCAAGTTTCAAGCCCAAAAGGCTTTCACTTAAGAGGATGTGTTAGAGAATAATATAAATCATATTATGGGACTTCACTTATAAACTTGAGCTTTTAGGTGAGATGGTTCCTTAACAGTTTTGTGGGCCATGTCAATGTATCTTTCTCTGATTCCACTAAATTCTTGGCTTTGAATCCTAAATTTCTCAGACTAACCCTCCAGCCAGCTAGTTTCAGCAGACCATTTAGCCGGAGAATAACCTATCCAGTTGGCTGTAATTGTGTGAACAAGGCGACGGAATTGTGATTGTGCATATCAATAAAGGGCAAGGAACATAGCTAAGAGGCTGAAAGATATGCTGCGAAATTCAGCTACGATCAACCACAATCTGATGACACAATTCATCGAACTGGTAGGGAAAAGATGATCATAACAATCCAAGCCCCAACAACCAGTACAGCTAGATACAAGTCTTTTATGGATGTCGAGTACATCTAACTAAGTCCCAAGTACATGAGGTAATAGTAAAGAACTTGAAATATACACAATAAATCTCGAATTCGAGTCAGAATGTATATTTTTTATGAAAATTTAGAGAAGTTAAAGTTTTACTTGTTCACCTAAATCCATAAAATGAGGTGATAGCAAAGAACTTGAAATATACACAATAAATCTCGAATTCGAGTCAGAACGTATATTTTTTATGAAAATTTAGAACAGTTAAAGTTTTACTCGTTCACCTAAATTCATAAATTATATTTTTTGAGGGATACAGCTAAAGAGTACATCTAACTAAACCATCAATTTTGTCATGCTTTATGGTGCCCACCATCGACTAGGGACATACATATCCAACCATTGTTGCTCAATTGTTGCTTTCGATTACTTTCCTACCTAGATCATCATTATAAAGTTTTCAAATATATTTTTCTATCCTTTAATATTTTTATATCACCTTCCACACATCAAAACTGCACAATTATGTAATCAGTTTTAAGTATTAAAATTGAAGTTTTGCTCGAGATGCAATCTCATTACTAAACAAATTCTAAGTATTATTTTACCAGAATTAACTGTTTTACTAATAAAATTTATGTCGATCTTGTAATGTATTTTTTAATGGTCAATGGTTTCTTAACCAATACATGGACAAGAAATGTCCGTAGATAAAATTATCGTTGGTAATTTTGTTTTCGTCGGTGACTTCATTGACAATGTTCTTATCAATAAAAACACCAATTCTAAATATACCAAAAAAAACATTGGCAGTTTTAATAATTATTAATGCAAGTGTTTTATAAAAATATTTTTTTGTTTAAAAGTATATCAAAATATTTTTTCAAGGAAAAAGCATTCAAAAACATATTAAAAAACATTATATTTCTTACTTCTTTATCTAATAAGATCACTTTAAAATACTAAAACCTTCACAAGATTAGTATATAAAACTATTGTGGGCAAAACATATTTTAAAAAATTATCTCCTTCAAGGGTATGAAAATGAAATCACACAAAATATTCATGAAATTAAATCATGGAAGAACCAAGCAAAAAACGGGTCCTCGATAAGAGTTAGTTTGTTTGTATGTCATCAAATGAATATGCAAAATAACAAAGTTGAAGACACCTTGCCCTAACTTTCCTGTTCATGGAATCTAAAGCTTTTATATTTATTGCTTATAGGGATGTTTGGTATTCCATTTCAAAAGTGTTTTAGAAAAAAATTAGAAAATATATTTTTATTTTTTATTTCAAATTTAATTTTTTTGGTGTTTTTAAATTACTTTCATGTGCTAATGTCAAAAATATTTTTTTTAAAAAATAAAAAAATATCATTTTAAAGTATTTTTGAACAAAAAATATTTTTAAAAACAGTTTCAATCATACTCGTAAATAGTCATGTAATATCACACCAAATAAAATATAGATCTTGAGATGTTTTTCTATATATATTAACTATACCTTGAGAGGCATCTTTTATATCTTATTGGTGTTTTGCTTGCACCATGTTGTAATCCAATTTAGCAAGTTCAAGAGGGATAGGATTGAAGTTTAATCTCCTCTTCTCATATGCATCTACGAGCCATCTTGCCTCAATCTTTTTCATCCTCCATTGCAATGGGAGCTCTAGAGCATGATTCACCAACATTGAAATTATTTAAAAGCTTAGTAATTTGGTCCAATTGCTCATAATCAATTAGAAATTATTTATTTTAAATTATAAGTGATGAGTATCCAAATAATTTGGAATAATAGCTCGTAAACTCTTTTTTTCATGCCTAGCCCAAATTATTATTTTTTTATCCAAATTTATGTAACAAAATCAAACAATTCCGGTAACTCGAATTACCATTTTTTTTTTACCTATCATCTCATCAATTTTTGGATTTTTAAAAAAAAATAAAACATTATTTTTTATCCCCTACACTGATCCACATGAAATTTGTCTCTCCATCATGCAAGGAAATTATGTATCCAGCTGCGAAATGACATGTCGTCCATAGCCAAGATTCACAAGAACATGTCACTCAATGACAGCACCACAGACTGACTGGGATGGAGATAGAAGGACAATAATGCAGGTCTCTTCCACAACGTGAAGGCCAGTAGGCCACACTAAATTATTTTCCAACGGCAGATATAATAAATTATCATTTTTTTATTTTTTTATATTAATACATTAAAATTATTCAAATATATATAAAAAAATAAAAAAATGATAATTTATATATATATATATATATATATATATATATATATATATATATAAAAAACCAATTCTCTCTAGGTAGATGACTAATTTTACTCGGTTCAACACCTTTACTTCCAAAGTGTATATGTTTTAACGCAGCTCCCAGCCCAGCTACTGAAACTGATGGGTCGTTTCGGCTCATTTGATTGGGCCATTCAACTCAAAAAAAAAATCTGCATAAGAAAATACAAAAAAAATATTTTTGTTTTCGTGTGTATATAGTCAAGTTCTAATACTTTTCTAAATATATTTTTGCATTATCGAAAATATTCTTCTGAATTTTGTTGTTGCTAATCGTTCATTGATAGAAGACTGTAACTATAGAAAGAAACTATTTGATGTTTCAATGGTTTTGTGGGGATTTTCCAAAAACTTAGGGTTTGTATGTTTTAAATTCTATTGTTGTTCCGAAACTTGCTACCAAAATCTATGGAATAATGAATCTTGATCTATGCATCTTGTTTAAAAATCATAGACTCATGCACAAATCCATGGAAATCTAAAATCATAGCAAAAATAGAGAAGTCTGGGAATGTTTCATTGGCAAGTGTATGAAGTCTAGGAAGTGGAAGAAGGATTTCTAGGACCGCCATTGGATGAACCAAATTAGATATTGGATAATTGTTTGTGGTTTCCACAAAAACACCCAAGATTGCCTAAAATATTAGATGGTTTTTTGGATTCATAGTTATTTTAGTTGGGAATTTTGTGTTTGACACTGCATTTTAAAAACGGTTTTGAAAAAAATTGAAATTTTTTTATTTTTATTTCTTACTTTAAATTGAAAAAAATAGTGTTTCTATCATTTTGATGTGCTAATGTCAGAAATAAGTTTTATAAAATAGAAAAATATTATTTTGATGCATTTCTAAACAAAAAACACTTTCAAAAGCAACCTCAATCACACTCTCAAACAGACACTTAGGCTATTGAATGGGTTATGAAATTGGGTTGGTCTTTTTGTGTATTGCATTTAATTTTGATTCTTCGGTCAATATATTTTTATAATAAATTTAGGATTTACTCATATCCTAAACTTTGAAATGCCAAAATGGAGGAAAAATACTTTTGCCAACAATCCAAGGATTTGAAAAGTTTTGAATTTTTCAAAAATACTTCAAAACAAAGGTAAAAAAATTGGACAGAAACAAGTATATTTACTTTATAATTTTGCTTAGAAAAAAATTATGCTCCAAGAAATTTATATGTACTCTAGACTCATTACTCAAAATTTAATTATTATAAATAAAAATATATGTTTTGCATAAATAAAATCAATATTACATATAATCACTCCATTCACTATAGGATATATACCCAACAACAAAAAGTACTGATCAACGAGCAATTATTCATACCACGAAACATGAATCACGAATAATTTGTGGCTGTTTAGTTTTAATCTGTCTCTTGTTCATGATTTTTCATGATAAGAAATTTGTGGTTTGTGGCATCACTTTATTGAATAAAGATCCTGGGCTGATGAAGAAGAAGAAGCAGTACATGGTCCCTTAAATGACTTCACGAGGGACTTAGTTTCACTTGAACTTCCATTGAATGAAGCTTGAGCAAACTCGTTAAATAAGGGATTAACTAGTTCATACCCTGATTGATCACTCAATCTGCTTGGAACCATGACCAGTTCCTCGACATCAGTTTTTCCTTCGAGCATACTCACTACTGTAGACATTGCAGGTCTGAGTGCTGGGGATTGATTTGTGCATAGCAGTGCTACATTGATCATTCTAACCACTTCTTTCTTGTTGAATGCAGACCCTAATCTTGGATCAACCATCTCTATTATGTCCCCATTTTTTTGTAAATATACAACCTAAAATAACCAAACACAAATTTATGAGATATATATAGCTGACTGAGAGTAAACATGAACAGAAAAATAAGAGATTAAATGGGTGCATCTTACCCAATCTAGAAGGCATACAAAGTTTTCATCCCTTCTAAATTTGACATTGCTCATCCCAGAAACAATCTCCAATGCTACAACACCAAAACTGTAGACATCTGCCTTGTAAGTTAAGTAACCGTATAATGCGTATTCCGGTGCCATGTATCCCCTGCACAGAAAGCATAATTTACTAGTTTGCTAAATGTCTAGTGCCCCGTTTCTTGATGAATATCTTGATGTGTAATTAGTGGTTGCATCAATGCTCTTGCCTATTGTTTGTTTTTGTATTTTACAAGCAAAATTATATTTCTTGAAGCCTAAATTATATGCTCTAGTACATTCTTTTGGCAACCAGGCTAAACCTCTCCAAGGTATAGTTTTGAGGGACACGACCATAGATGGACAAACCCTAATCCATGGTAACCCTGCAGTGCATGATTTGAACCCTAGGTGTTCCTAATCCATATTTTGAAGCTAACCCCTTCCATCGGTACTTAAGCTCAGTTACAGCATCATACTGTTTAAAACTAAAAGCTACGTTCTCCAGCCTCAAAAACTTGTCTAACCTGATGACTCAAAAACAAAAGAAGCTACAATACTGCTGGACCTAAGAGCAAAGACTAGCTGTAAAATGGTGAAATGTCTGACGTAGTGTCTAGCCCAGAACTTGTCAGGACTATTTCGGTGATTCCTCCATTGGTGAACAAAAAAATGAGCCCAATAGCAAATAAAATGGGTGCTAATATCAGAAACTCACATTGTTCCAGCAACTCTGGTGTCGATGTGGGTGTTGTCCTCGTCATCAAGCTTGGCCATTCCAAAATCAGATATCTTGGCATTCATGTCCTTGTCAAGAAGGATATTGGTACCTTTTATGTCTCTATGAACAATTTTGAGCGTCGACTCCTCGTGCAGGAAAACCAGACCTTTCGCTATATTTACACATATCCTCTGCCTTGTACGCCAGTCTAGCTTCGTTGCCTCGATTTCCTTTGTCCCTGTAATCATCATGCATAACCCAACTCGTCATTTTTTCTCAAAGAACTTGTTTTCTTTCTCATTGCTTTATATAAGATACTATGGGGAAGTGATCAGAGGCCTACCGAACAAAACATGCGCAAGGCTATTATTTTCCATGTATTCATATACCAGCAACAATTGCTTCCCTTCAATGCAACATCCATACAATCTAACAAGATTTGGGTGTTGGAAAGCAGAAATCATGCCTATTTCGTTTACAAACTCACGATTTCCCTGTTTTGATTTTGCTGAAAGCTGTTTAACCGCAATCTGAGTGCCATCTGATAGTACTCCCTACAATGAGAATATTTTTAGACAAAGAAAAGAAGTTTACTAGGTCATTTCATGCTCATTTGAAAACAGAAATTTGTACTATACTTTGTAGACACAGCCAAAACCACCTTCTCCCAGTTTGTTCGCTGCATCAAAGTCATTCGTTGCAGTTTTGATTTGTCTGAAGGTGAAGATACCAGTTACCAGATCTAGCCCAACAAGTTCTGCCCACAGAACAGAGAGCACATGTATATATTAGTTAATCTGCATGAGGATTCATCGAAGGAAAAAAACAGTTTATAGAATTAAACAGCATTGAGATAGTTCTTTGATAAGTGTATGCATTCATCGATAGACATGAAGAAAATTCGATGCATAAAATCTGCAAGATCAAATAAATGTATCATTTGTACCTCGATCCCTCGATTTCCTTCCTCCTAAATAACCTTTCCACCAAAGAGAGGATAAGAGTATGAAAATGAGGAATAATGGCAAAACCACAGCTCCAACGATAATGAATCTCTTTCTCCTGCCGTTATTAGGAAGGGCAAAGTCTAGGCAGAAATAGAATTACAACAAGAGCAAGAAATGTCAGATCACAACACTAATTACTCCTTCATTAGCATGTCATTCCATTATATGTCAACCTACCAGCTTCCACATCAATGGCTGATATTAGAGGACCATATGTTCCTTTTTGGGGAGACATTGTGGTTCCTTTCCCAGCCCAATGAAGGCGGATCTCTAAAGCTCTATTGGTTACAAGTGTTGTACACTCATGAATGTATACCTTATCCACCATTCCCACGTTCGTCACTATATCAAAATCCTTCAGCACAACAATGTTCTGCGAGAACAATTCTTCAATTAAGTTGTCACATACTGCATAAAGAATGAATCTATGATCTTTTAATTAATAGATACCTGAATATAAACATCAAATACTCGTCTTCCTAGACTGTAGTAGGATTTGTTATCCCTGATTACTATCTCTGCAAAGTGCAGCTTGACAGTGTAATTCCCATTTGCCAGACAGGGAACGTAGTATGTGAGAGACAAAGGCGTGAGGCTTGCATTTGTGTACAGTACAGAGTTGTCCATTCTGAGTTTGTCAATGTTTTGAGCTATGTAGCTATCCGAGGAAGGGTTAACATCCCAGAAATGTCCTGTGGTACTTTTTTGCCAATCACGTCCTGTGGACGCATATTTTGCTGCACCTCCTGGCTCATCATCTGCTTCGTAGGTGGTTTTTTCAATGGTGGCTGCTGGTCCCCCACAATTTATGTGCACTGAATATCGCTCTATACATTGACATATAAATAATCATGGCCACCGATATGATTAAACAAATTATAACACAAGAAATGTTAGGCTCAAACTGTCTGCAAAATCAGAGCAAACAGAACAAAAACAGTCAAACACAAGCAAATTAAGATTTGATTCAGGAGCATCCTTGTCCTCCTAGAGTGGAAATCGTGGTGGGACCCACAGTGTAAAGGCCCACAAATTAGATGGTCCTAGAACCTTTAGATTTATGACAGAGACAATATTATCTGGTGAATATAGAAATAAGATTTGATTTCTTTCCGGAGGTGGATGATGCAGAGCAAATTCTTCCTCTTGGGATGGAAATCCTAGTGGTCGGATCCATGATGGGGTAGCCACACCATTGAGTTCATGACCCAAAGAATATACAAATAAATTTAAAGTCTACTCTGACAGGTTGTTCCTGCATCACTTTCTGTCTAGTTCCAGTTGAAATGTAGAAGCGGATATCTTTATAAATTAAGAATACCTGCAGAACAAGCACCCAGGCACTCAACAGGTTTCCTGGAAAGATTGGCCAGATAGAATCATCAGCTTATTTAAAGAAATGACAAAGAGAAGAAAATAAAATGATCTATGTTTTAGATATTTATCAAAGTAGAGGCTTACAAATAGTTCCATCCCCAAGTACTTTTGAACAGATTTCTGGCAAGCCAAGAAGAGTTAAGTTTTGTAGGTTATCAAGTGAATGATGATGTAAAAAGATGCCGACTTTCAAAACAAACGTAAGGCAAGGAAAATGAAATCAATCTTACAGTGTTTCTCTACATTTTGCTGCCGAAGTAAAATTGTTGTAAGAAAGATCAATTTCGCTGCACACAGAGATAGCTTCCTTAAACATTCAGCCAGTATTTTTAAATTTTTTAGAAAATTGCATGCACGTGTTATAGACAGCAAGACATAATAGATGAACTCAGTTGGGACAGAAGGAACATGTCCTCACCTCACGTCCCTTCTATTTTTAAAAGATAAAAATTCAATCCAAAACTATCTCACAAATAGATTTATTTTTATATCTTCATCTTCATCAACGCAACCAAACACATTTTTGCCCCTGTTATATCTTTCCCTTCTATCCTAGGACGCTAACCAAATGAAACCTTGGATATAGTTTAATCATTCACGCACAAATCTGGAAACTGGGAAGGATCATTTGTGTTAAAATATGGCCGTTAAAATATGACCGTTAAAATATGACCGTTTAAATATGGTCATTAATTTCCAGATATGGAAATTGTATAAAGTAGGGATAAAGTAGCTTTTATCTTTAGCTAAATTAGTTTTGTAATTACTCTATAAGTTCATTCTCAATTGTAATGGAAAAACAACTCTGAAATATACGAATTTATTCTTTTAACATGGTATCAGAGCAAATCCCGAATTTTTTTTGAATTGTATTTTTTTTCTCTTCTTTCTGGTTTCAAAACCCAGAAATTAATTGCTACAGTACTTGTTTGCTCGTCGGAGTTACTGTTCACCGAAGTTACTGTTCACCACCCACTTGTTCATCGGAGAAATCCCAGAAATTTATCGCAGCATTCAAAAAACCCAGAAACCCATCGGAGAAATCCATCAAAAACCCACAAAACCACAAAACACAGTTTTTCCCGGAAAATCGTTTTTTTCCCGAAAAATCAGTTTTTCCCGAGAAAAAAAGACAGAACCCCAGAAATTCCATCAATTCACACACACAGCTACCCCTTCATTTCCCAGATATCAACCACTGGTCTAACAGTGCATTCATACAGGAATTTTTTTCTCAACAAACCCAGAAATCAAGCAATTTTCCCGAGAAACCCAGAGTTTCCCGAGAAAAGGAAAAAACTCAGATTTCCCGAAGAAACCCATCTACTTCGTCAAACCACCGAAACCCATTTGAAAAGAATCTCGAATGAAACCCATCTCGAACCAACAAAACCAACGAAAAGACCAATTTTTGGTATTAATCCATACCCACAAACCCAGAGAACCCATCAAACAACCCGTCAAACAACCCCGAAAACCCATATAGCAAGCAATGGACGGACAACTTCCTCAGCAGATGCAAAGCAATTTTCAAACCTTTTTGGACTCCATTGTGTCGAAGATTGATGAAATCAGAAACAGTATAGATGAGATGGAGAAGAGAATATGCTTGCAGAGAATTCAAAATAAAGGAAGTGAGAGAGGAGAAAGGTTGTTCGGTCAGAATATATGGTCTGACCGAGCTGACCAAAATGGAGCTGACCGGGCTGACCGAAAATACAAAAATACTGGTGGGTTGGTGTGTTCTCATTGTGGTGAAATGGGGCATTCGAAACAAAGATGTTACGAATTCATCGGCTACCCGGAATGGTGGGACTTTACAAAAAAACCTCCGAAAAATATCAGAAAATCTGTGGTACATCTGATAGAAGCAAACCAGGTATCACCTACAGCGAATGTGGTCTATCTAGGTATCATCGGAAAAAAATTTGCACATTCTGTTATTACTAAAAATAGCACTTGGATTATTGATATAGGTGCATCTACACATGAATAGCGATTCCGATAAATTATCATGTCATAAACCCTCCTCACATTCAGCTATACGCACTGTTAACGGTAGTATCTCCCCTGTTACGGGGGAAGGATCTATTATTTTGACTGGCACTATAACCCTAGATACTGTCCTTATTGTTCCATCTCTTGCATATAATCTTTTGTTGGTAAGTTAAATTATTGCTACTCTTAAGTGCACGGTAACGTTTTGGCCTCAATTTTGTGTTTTTCAGGACATTCTAACCCGGAAGATTCTTGGTTATGGTGTTAGGCGGGGCAATATGTATTATTTAGAGTTAACAGAAAAAGGGGGGTCAATAATGGGTCACGCACATCAGACCAGAAGTAAGGATCACGCTCATGCTCTCGTATGGTTGTGGCATCGACGACTCAGACATCTTTCATTCGGGTACCTTAAAAAGTTACAACCGCATTTATTTTCCAATTTAAGTATTTTGGATTTTCAGTGTGAAATTTGTGAACTGGCAAAAAGTCACCGTATTTCTTATTTGCCAAGTTTGAAGAAAAGTATGGAACCATTTGCAGTCATCTATTCGGATGTTTGGGGTCCTACAAAGATCTCATCCTTTTCTAATGCACGATATTTTGTTACATTTATTGATGAATGTACTCGGATGACCTGGATATCTCTTCTCCAGAATAAAAGTGAAGTAGGTACAGTTTTTCAGAAATTTCACAATGGTAAGGACCCAATACCAACGGCATATTCGTACACTTCAATCAGATAATGGTACAGAGTTCATGGATCAAGTGTTAGGTGATTTTTTAAATCATCATGGAATTCGACATCAGACCTCCTGCATGTATACTCCACAGCATAACGGATTAGCAGAAAGGAAGAACAGGCAGATTATGGAAATTGTTCGTGCTTCGCTATTTGGCATGAATCTGCTAAAATACTATTGGGGTGAGGCAGTAAAATCAGCTGCTTACTTAATAAATCGAATAACATCAAGTGCAATTGAATTTCAATCTCCTCAATAGAAAATGGAATCTCTTCTCTCTGTTCCTCATCTACCAAATCTCGAACCACGGGTGTTTGGTTGTACGGTATATGTCCACATCCCGAAAGTCCTGCGAAGCAAATTGGATCCTTGTGCAAAACGGTGTGTTTTTGTAGGTTACTCGGAGTTCCAGAAATGATATCGGTGTTATGATCCTCACCATCGAAAGCTACATGTAACCCTGGATGCATCATTTCAAGAATCTAAACCTTACTATTCAGGGGGAGTTCCCGGGTCTTCTCTTCAGGGGGAGACTAACATTGAAGAGAACGAAGATATATTTGAATTAGAGAAAAATGAAGGGTTAAAGGAAATGAGACAAGGCTGTGATAACCTGGAATTCTATATAGACCAAAATGATATCAGAAATGACCCCCCTATATCGCTGGAATTACCAACGCCTACACCATTAACCGAAGAATCAACCGAGAATGTCTCTCCTCAGTCACCTCAGGTATCCCTAAATCCTATTTATAATGAGATAAATGAAACTCCTATCTTAGAAAATAATGTGATCAATAGGTACCCACAAAGACTAAACCGGGGAGTCCCAAAGAAATAGTATGAACCCGATCCCAAAAAAAATACTAAATACCCCATCAGTAACTATATCTCTACTCATAAATTATCGGAATCATATGCATTTACTGTTAATCAATTATTCAATGTGTCTATTCCTAGTAATGTACAGGATGCATTAGCAGACCCAAAATGGACTAAGGCGATGAATGAGGAGATGGAGGCACTTCAGAAGAATAACACTTGGGAGTTATGTCAACTACCAAAAGGAAAGAAGAAAGTTGGGTGTAAATGGGTGTTCACAGTGAAGCTGGATGCAGATGGGAGTATTGATAGATACAAAGCAAGATTAGTCGTAAAGGGATATACACAGGAGTATGGAGTGGATTATCAAGAAACTTTTGCCCTAGTTGCAAAAGTGAACACCATTCAGATTCTCATATCTATAGCAGTGAATCGAGACTGGGCCTTACAACAATTTGATGTCAAGAATGCCTTCCTAAATGGAGATCTTAAAGAAGTGTATATGGAATTACCACCTGGAGTTAAAACCAGGTCCTCGGTGAAACTGAAGTATGCAAATTAAAAAAGGCGTTGTATGGTCTAAAGCAGTCACCTCGGGCATGGTTTGTAAGATTCTCATCCACGATGAAGGAGTTTGGTTATAAGTAAAGTAATTCAGATCATACTTTGTTTATAAAACACAAAGGAGTGAAGGTAACAGCACTAATAGTATATGTGGATGATATGGTCTTAACAGGAGATGATCCAGAAGAAAGAAAGGCACTACAACAGTTTCTAGCATCGAAATTCGAAATTCGGACAACTGAAGTACTTCTTAGGGATTGAGGTCTCAAGGTCAAAAACAGGGATATGTCTATCACAACGAAAATATATGCTAGATTTATTGGCAGAAACCGGAATGCTTGCATGCAAACCGGTAGATACACCTATGGAAATGAATCACAAACTGGGACAAGCAGAAAATCAGACGCCAGCGGACAAAGGATATTATCAACGGTTAGTTGGAAAACTAATATACTTATCACATACTAGGCCAGACATCGCCTATGCAGTAAGTGTGGTAAGTCAGTTCATACATTTACCAGGAGAAGAACATATGGAAGCTGTATATCGGATCTTAAGGTATCTAAAAAGTGCACCAGGAAGAGGACTTCTATTTTCTAAAGGGGAGGTCCAAGATATTAAAGGGTATACAGACTCAGATTGGGCAGGAAATTAGACTGATAGGAGATCAATATCATGATATTTTATGTTCGTAGAAGGCAACCTTGTCACTTGGAGAAGTAAGAAGCAGAAAGTGGTCGCAAGGTCAAGTGCAGAAGCAGAATACCGAGGAATGACTCATGGTGTGTGAATTACTATGGATTAAACAGGTATTACAAGACCTGGGAATTGATTATGGAACATTTATGGGTCTACACTGTGACAATAAGACAGCTATCAAAATTGCTCATAATCCTGTTCAACATGATCGTACCAAACACGTTGAAGTCGACCGACACTTCATTAAGAAAAATCTTGATCAGAAAATTATACAACTTCCGTTTGTTCGGTCCGAAGATCAGTTAGCCGATATTCTCACAAAGGCAGTCTCCGGAAGGGCGTTCTATGATGCTATTGACAAGTTGGGCATGATAAATATCTACGCTCCAACTTGAGAGGGAGAGTTAAAAAATGGCCGTTAAAATATGACCGTTAAAATATATTCGTTAAAATATAGCCGTTTAAATATGGCCGTTAATTTTCAGATATGGAAATTGTATAAAGTAGGGATAAAGTAGCTTTTATCTTTAGCTAAATTAGTTTTGTAATTACTCTATAAGTTCATTCTCAATTGTAATGGAAAAACAACTCTGAAATATACGAATTTATTCTTTTAACAATTTGTTTATCAGCTTCTCATCAGGATCGCTCTTCAAAGACTAGGACATATTATTAAACCTATTGACACGCATCTGAAGTTCATGATTAAGCTTTTGGGTTGAGAATTAGGATAAAGATGAACCCAAGTTGACGATCATTTCTGTCTTTCAGGGGAGAGTTATTGGATAAAATATTCAATAATCGTGATTGAGTAAAAAGAAAATATATTACGAACTCAAATCTCAAAAATCATAATTCATATACAAAAATTAAGAAAAATAACATACTAGCGACTATTTCTTGTGTTGAACCAATCTGGGATGGGCCCCGTAAAATTGTTCCATGTAAGATACCTACGCAGAAAGTAAGAATTGTCATTTGGTTGAACATTTGTCCAAGGCTATCACTGCAAATGAACATTTATCATCATATTTGTCATACTTGACTGAAGACTAACTTGAAAAAAAGGATTGAGTCATTGGGTCTCTTCAGGTCAGCAGTTTTATTTAAACAATTACATTTTGTTCCAATCAGGTTGGGGCAGGGTTTGGCCAAGTCAAACGGGTTTGGCAGTTCAATGTCTTGATGGTTCAACTGGAATCTCAGTCCCAGTCTAGGTTCAAATGGATTTTCCAGGTTCACTTGCCTGGTCAATCTAGGTTTAATAACGATGCTTTCATATAGCAAACATTAATTTCAGAAGGTACACTTACATTTTCTCCAAGCTTGTTAGGCCATCATAATTTTCTGGAAGTCGACCACTTAATCTGTTGAAACTGAGATCCCTGTTTTCGAAAAGAAGAGAGGGGAAAAATGTAAAGGCCGATACAACATAAACTAAGAACCATTATAATGCAGCATTTAGAAATTTATTTACAAATAATAATTTAGCATGGATGTATCCATGAAATTCACACTTCAATCTTCATGACAGCATGGATGATATATATAAGGGATAGAGTAAATTACAAAATTTTCAGCTGTAGCTTTCTGGTCAAATATTGGGGAAATTTTCCTGACAAGTTGCAGTTGCTCAACATCCTGCAATATAAATTAATTTCATGTGAGCTAAATATATATACGGTGTTGTAAATTAAACATGATCCTGATATGAGAGTATCCACTGCAAGAACAACTCACAAATACTTAATGCCTGCTATAGAGTCTATGTTGGGAATCTCTGAACCGTTTCCAAGTAAGTTGCTTATTCTTCTGCTCAATATTGGACAACATGAAAATGTGTGAAGTTTAAGATTAAAGTGAAACTGGACAATAAATTTAAAACAAACATCTTACAGATCAGTTAGACTAGTCAAGAGAGAAATGCTTGAAGGAATGGGTCCAGTGAAACCACCAGCTTGGATCTCTCTGTCAATACAAAATTAAATGGGGGTTAAGGTTCTTCTTTCGTGATGAGACTCAGATCTTGTGGTAGAAATTAGCACATACAATGCATCAAGTTGTTTCCAGCTCTGAATAAATTCAGGTATTCTTCCAGTGAAGTTATTGCTGCTAAGCCGACTGTATTGGCCAGAACAGAAAACATAGAATCAAGATTGGAGAGCAAATACTGCAACTAATAAGTAATAATAACCATGTGAAATGAGAGCTTACAGTTCCTTCAATCGGATCAGATTAGCAATAGCCAAGGGTAGCTCTCCACTAAGATTATTGGCACTGAGAATTCTGCAATCACATAAAGAGAAAAAAAACTTAGCATTGAATAATCAGTTAGGACGTAATTTCTAGTACAAAAGGTTGAATGAACTGACAGACTCTCCAGGTTAACCAAATCTCCAAGCTCAGGGGGGACAGTTCCATTAAACATATTGTTCTCAATGCTCCTGTGCATAAATGTCAACTCTGAGGATTACTCCTGACTAACAACTGTACAGAATTTAAATAAATAAAAACCAAGAGATTGACTGGTAGGAAATGCATACAAGTATCTAAGTGTGGTAATCTTTCCCAGATAGCTAGGAATTTTTCCACTCAACCGATTCACGCCGAGAGACCTGTAGCTTATTCAATCTATTAATTAAATAATTACGACTAAGCAATTCCTTGGCTAGAAAACATGAATGCAGTATTTTCTTACAATAGTTCCAGCTTGGTATCAGCCCATTCAAGTGGTATATTGCCACTCAGGTAGTTGGCCCAAAGATATCTGCAGAGACGATAGAGTTCTGATAAAATCTAATCATACGATACGATAAAAATTAACGGTGCTCAATCTGTAGAAATGTAGTAATTTGAAGCACTGCTTACAATTCTTTAAGGTATGGTAGTTTCTGTATAGCTTTTGGGAGAATGCCATCGAGATCTTGCCTTATGAGATATCTGCATTGCAAGAACACTTGGACCCATCAATTCCTCAATATAAGGTCAAAATTCAAAACTTCCAACCATTGCAAATCAGTGGAATATAAGACATAAGTACAACAGCCAATGGAATAGAAAACCAAAATTGTTGACATCTAGCAGAGCTCAGCTTTTCTTCCAATGATTTTAAACTATCTCAAGCCTAAACTTCGAAAAATGTTAGCTGAAGATCCTTTCTTTGCTATACACTATATATTCATCTTGATTAAGTCCTCTTTCATATCATTATTATACTTGTTTTTATATAATTTTACTGCTAATGAATTTCTTCTGAATCTCATAAAATAAAATTCAACTATCGTAGGGGGTTTACGAGGAGATTTTATCCACCACAAGTAGTCCTCCACTGTATCATTTGAGCTTAATACGCTGTAGATTAGATGAGGTTTTTCTTAACATAAAAACAATATTTAAACATCGTTAACATGTTGTCCAGTAAAAATAATAATCTTGAACTCAAAATATTTTGTATAATAGAGGATATATTTTTTATATATTGAAGGTTGAAATTGCAAAGAAAAAACTAAATCCATGAGATGAGATAACTCCATGAGAATCAAATTAAAAACAATTACGAAGCATGATTCCAGCGTGTATATATATATATATAGTGTGGCAAGCATGGAGTTGAAGAAATATACATGGCAACAACGTGGCACACACCCCCAGGAAATGAGCAGTTGCAAACAACTTCATCGTTACACAGATTCATATTGAGATTCCAGCCTTTTTTGCCCAATTGTGTTGCGACTTCAAGTAGAGCTTCCACTGCAAGAATCAAAATTAAATCTCAGCTTCTAATTCCGGGATGATTAGGCGGTGCATTCTACAAATCCTTGCCAGAAAATGCTTGCAAAAAACACAGAATTCTGCAGAAAAGTCACTGCATGATGCAATTACTAGCATGGTTACAGAACTCAAATTTGAAGAGTATGATGCAGTGAGGGTCTTGAAGAAGCCATTACAAGCGCATGTCTTCCTCTAAACATTAAGGAATTTGCCCGTCTGAACCAGATTAAAAATATAAATACATACATACATATATATGTGTGTGTGTGTGTGTGTGTGTACCTTCATCGTTAGCAAGGTCCCCAACCTGGGCCTCCAAATTTGTTGCTCCCATGTACAACGTTAGTAACATGAGAATGAGTGCAGGAGCCATCTTCCTTCGTCTTCTGCAATCCACCTTAAGAGTTCTTGATAGCTAGGCTGCCTGGAGAAATGAAGCTTTTTATGCATTATTATAGTCGACTTTTCAGGATGATGTAGGGTCTTTCTTCCGTTGTCTTACATATAAAGATAAGCCCACACTGAAATTACACAAATATCGATTATTTTTAAAAAAATATTTTAATATTATCAATTTAAAATGAGATGAAACTACTTAAAAAAATAATTAAAAATAAAATAAAAAAGACTTTTTAGCTCACTCAACATGAAAATTATTGGTGAAAAAGTAATAATAAATGTTGTGGCTGGCTGCATTTTGCCCCACGTGATTGGTTTTAGAAATATACGAGCGATATACCCGCGCGATGCGCCGGGTTTTTTTTATCTATGTAGAAAATTGATTGTTTTTATATATATTGTATTTTATTATTTTAATATTTAATTAGTATAATTATAATTGATAAAATCTGTATAATCGAAATGGAAAGTGGTTTGTATATTTTGTAATTGCAGACAATGCAGGTAATTTTTTTTTCTGAGTTGCTTTTTTATCTCAGTAATATTAGATTTGACACATTATAATTTTTTTCCACAAATGAACTTATATTTTTTGCGTGCTATAAGTAGTTATTTTAATGTTTAATTACTAAAATTGCAATAAATCAAATATGTTAGAAATGAGTTTTTTGCGTAGTATAAGTAGTATGCTTGCCCGCGCATTGCGTTAGGGTTTTTTCTATTTAGAAAAGTAATTGATTTTTTACATGTTGTAATTAGTTGTTTAAATATTTAATTAGTAACATTATAATAGATAAAATATGTAACAAATTAAATTTTTCCCCGCCTAAAAGGAATAGTGTAATCGAAATGGGAAGTGGTTCGTATATTTTGTAATCGTAGATAACCAACGTAAATTTGTCAAAAAAAAAATTCCCCGGTAATATTACATCTGACACATGAGAAATAAAAATATTGTAAATTTTTGAAGAAATAAACTATTTTTTTTTTGCGTGCTATAATGACTTATATGCCGTATAAAAGGAACAGTGTAATCGAAACGGAAAGTGACTCGTATAATTTTTAATTGTAGATAACCTAGGTAAATTTGTCTATTTTTTTTAGTTTTTTTTTCCAGTAATATTACATCTGACACATTAAAAATAAAAAGATTGAAAATCTCTGAAGAAATAAACTTAAATTTTTTGCGTGCTATAATGACTTATTTGCCGTATAAAAGGAACAGTGAAATCGAAACAGGAAGTGACTTGTATATTTTTTAATTGTTGATAACGGAGGTAAATTTGTAAAAAAAAAATTTAGTTGTTTTTCCCCCCAGTAATATTACATTTGACACATGAAAAATATAAATAATGTAAATTTCTGAAGAAATAAGCTTAATTTTTTTGCGTGTTATAATGACTTATTTGTCGTATAAAAGGAACAGTGAAATCGAAACGGGAAGTGACTCGTATATTTTTTAATTGTAGATAACCTAAGTAAATTTGCCAAAAAAAAATGTAGTTGTTTTTTTCCCCCCAGTAATATTACATCTGACAGATGAAAAAAATATAAATACTGTAAATTTCTGAAGAAATAAGCTTAATTTTTTTGCGTGCTATAATGACTTCGTTGCCGTATAAAAGGAATAGTGTAATCGAAACGGGAAGTGACTCGCATATTTTTTAATTGTAGATAACCAAAGTAAATTTGAAATTTTATTTTTGAGTTGTTTCTTTTTCCCATTAATATTAGATTTCAAATATAAAAAATGAAAATATTGCAATTTTTTTTTTTAAATAAACTTAAACAAAAGAGTATCAAATTTAAATTCAAAGTCAAAATTTTTTCATATAAGATTTATTAATCATATTATTATATTAAATGTATTTAAGAATATTGATATTAATGTTTTTTTAAAAAAAAATTCTAGGTTATTTTTCTTTCTCTCTATATTTTTAGGCGATGATATTCAAAAAATATTAAAACATATAATTAGTCTCACATACTTTATAGAGTAATCGAAATGGGAAGTGGTTTGTATATTTTTTAATTGTAGATAACCTAGGTAAATTTGTCAATATTTATTTTTATGAGTTGCCTTTGTTCTTAAGTAATATTCGATCTGACACATTAAAAATAAAAATATTATAATTTGTTTTTAAAAATAAACTTAATATTTTTGCTTGTTATAATTATTTATTTGCCGTCTAAAAAGAACAACTTAATTGAAACGGGAAGTGACTCGTATATTTTTTAATTGTAGATGATGTAGGTAAATTTGTCAACCTTTTATTTTTTTTTCCAGCAATATTAGATCTACAATCTAAAGAACCAAAGAACTGAGAATTTTTGTAAAGAAATAAACTTAAACAAAAGAGCAGAAAATTAAATTATTACGATGAAAGAAATAAAAAACATAAAAAAAAGGAAGCAAGAAAAAAAAATATTATTATTCTTATTGAGTTAATAATTGGAAAAAATTCAATCAAAGAAAAAAAAATGTTAATAAATTGTTTTTTTAAAAAAAAAACATAAGTGAAAAAAACAAAAACGAAATAAAAAAAAAACATAAAAAAAAATCAAAATAAAGTGAAAAAAACAAAAACGAAATAAATAAATAAAACGTTGAAAAAAAAACAAAATAAAGTGAAAAAAACAAAAACGAAATAAATAAATAAAACGTTAAACTGAGAATTTTTGTAGAAGAAAAAAACAAAAACACAGTAGTTTTTTTTTAAAAAAAAGAATAATAATAAAAAAAAGGAAAGCAACTTTCCAGTTGCTTTAAAAGAAAAAAACGAATTGTAGAAAAAAACAAAAAAAGGAAAGCAAATAAAACTGAAGCAACTTTCCAGTTGCTTTTCAAATTTGTTGAAAAACGGAATATAGAAAAAAAAAAAAAACAAAGTAAAATTTGTTGGCTGAGAGGTTCGAACCCTGCGCGCTGGATTTCCAGCACGCAGTGAACCGCTCGGCCACAACTATTTATCTGTCAATTTTACCATATAAAATACAAAAAGAAGACCAGTGTAAAAAAAAAAAAAAAAAAAACACAAACTCCGCGAAGCACCGGAGTAAAGTGCAAGTCCACAGTATAAATGGGTGTTAAGCTACAGTAATGAACAGGAATTGTCTGATCTGTTTTAGTTTATTTAGTAATAGTAATAGTAATAGTAATATATATATATAAGTAATATTTTTTAAATAAAAAAAAAAGAGCATCCTTCTCATGACGCTGTCCAAGAACATACCCACCTTCTTATACCTACTTTTTTTAAGTAGATGAGAAGAAAAAATGAATGCGGTCAGATTCCAAAAATGACAACTACTTTAAGAGATTTAAAAAGACATTAAATATCATTTAAAGGTTACGCTGGATCTTGGAGGCCGTGGCTGTGGAACTTCGGATGGTGGCGGACCGACCAGTCTCCCTTGGTGGCTTTACTATCTATATTTTTTAGTGTTTTTTCTTCGAAACTTCAAGCTTTTTTTTATTTATTTTTATTTTTATTATTATTATTATTATTATATTACTTATTATTAACCGATGGTTATATAAAAAAAGAATAGCATTTCAAAGGTGGATTCCTACCAGTCTCACTTGGGTGGCTCTATCTACTATCTATGTTCTCATGTTCACTATGAGATTCGTGTGTTTTTTCATGGAAATTTCAAGCTTTTAATATGCTGCCATGCATTTATCATATTTATTATTATTAGTGACATTGGGAAAAGTGTTTTTTATGAACGGATGCGTTAGGAAATTAATATAAACCGATGGTTATATAAAAAAAAAATTGAGTTTAAAAAGAGAATGTGTTAGTGAGTTAGTTTAAAATAATTTTTTAAACTATTAAATCTATTTTTTTAATTAACATATAACATATTTCATTGATAAATAGATTATATTTGAATGCAAGTATAATAATAAATAATATACGAGTGCAAGTTTTTTGACTCTGATAATAAATAATATTATTTCTATCTCTTAAAATAAACAATCAAAATGGACATGATATAGACAAAAAGAATGAGATTATAAACAAATACAAAAAGAATAAGATTGTTTTTATTAAACTACAAAAACTAAATTATAATTAACTCATATAAATATAACTTCAAAATAATTAATTTTGTTGGTAATACGCCATAAGTACTCATGAATTTACTAGTATATAATTGTTGTGGGTAGCTAACCAAATCTATTTATTTTTTTTCAGCTTAGTTCTTAATTTTTTTAATTCAACTAAATTCTAAATAAAATTTAAATATACTATATTATGTAATGAAATTACTGTGTGTACCTGATCTAATATTAAAAAACTATAAAATTAAAAATATAGATCTTTGATGCTATCTTGCACTTAATTGAAAGGGTTGGATGATATTTCTTTTGTTTTTTATTTCTTCTTTTTATAAATAAATTGATGAAAAATCACTAACAATATATCTTTTAACATACCAATAAATATAAATATAAAAGATCTAGCTCGTGAAAGAAATGGTATTCAAGAACAAAAGATATAAAATCATTTTTATATAATAAAAAGAAACAAATTCAGTTTTTAACTCAAAACAAAATAAAAAACCAAAACATTTTGCTCACATCTCAACTTATGCTCGGTTTAATTTTTTGTTAATAAAAAATCAAAACGAATGTATCAAAACCAAAACCTATAACGGGTTGAGTTTCAACAAAAATACAAAAAGAATTAATTAAGTATAGCTTCGCTAAGAACTCGAGTTGATTTTATAACCTGTTCAACTTGGGGGAAGTCAATCAAAATTTGTTTGATTTTTTTTAAAAAATAATATTTTTTATCTTTCAATAAAATTTAAAAAAATAGTTTTCTCGAATCATGCTCGAATATATAAATAATTTTTGGACTTGAAATTAACACGTATTATTTTAAAAGAAAAACTAGTTTTTTCTCTAATGTTATCATTCAACACTTAAATTATTAGATATTATACTTAATAAATTATTCTATTTTTAATGGTTCTTTTAGCCTTGTGATCTATATCACGGATTTGACAAATTAATCTAATTAACCTATGTTTTCACTTTATTTGTTTTTTTAATTAATTTTTTATTTAGTTGCAGATTAAAAATATTTGCAATGAATTATTCGTTGCTGAATATTACTTAGCAATAAGCATTAGATTTTAATTTTTTTCTACAATAAAAATAAATTATTAATTATAAATTTGTGTTATATAATAATGTAAATTATATTGCTAATGTTTATTAGCAATGAATTTATTTATTAATTGATAATAATTTTTTTAGTAGATTAGAAGAAAAATGACTTCGGCCAGATTCCCCGACAACTAATTTAAGAGATTGGGAAATGACCACACATTGACTCCAAAAAATCAACGCATATCCCTTTACACACACATAGGACATTGAGTATCATTTAAAGGTTGGTCCTCCCAGTCTCACTTGGCTGGCTTTACTATTTATGTTTCTGATAGCTGACTGACGATGAGTTCAAGTGTTTTTTCTTGGAAATTTCTGATGCTGACTGACATGAAAACTTATCACATGTCGGTTTTTTGGTCCTCCACAATATTTGATCAAAATATTATTATTATTATTATTATTATTATTATTGATATTGCGCAAAGTGTTTTTCATAAACGGACGTGTTATGAAATTAATATAAACCAATGGTTATATATATAAAAAAAAAATGAGTTAAAAAGAGAATGGGTTAGTGAGTTTATTTAAATATAATTTTAATCAAGTTTTAGATCACAGTTTTTTTATGTGAGAATACGAAAACACATCAAAACAGATAAGTCACATTAAAATAATCAAAGTTTAATCCAATATTTTTTCCACAAAAAACACCTTGCCTAGTGGAGTCGTCATTCTGTCGCACGTCGTTGCGCGATGTTCAGGAGTGTCTTGTCAATGTTAAGGAGTCATCGCCTAGTTGTTCAGGGTCGCTATGAAAACCTGATTGTACTGGTCTAATCAGATATTTGAAAATAACAGATTGGTTGCGTGAAAAGAATTTATTAGCATCCCTAATACGCCTTACCTGAGATAAATTGCATTGTCTTTTTTTATGTGTTTAAAATGTTTTTGATAGGTAGTATTTATTCATGTGAATAAATCTATTTTTTGAGATTTTATTGTGGGATTGTGTACCTAAATAAAATATCAAGAAAAAAAATTCATGTAGAGACCCTAAAAAATATCATATATCCTGGAAATCGAATTGGTTTTTCACCATTCATCCTTCATAAAAATATTGGGAAAAAATAACAATCACTACTAAGAACAACTCTAAGAATTTTTTGGTTGTTTCTAGATAATTAAATATTAGTCTACTTGTAGGATTAATATTTATCCGAATTTACACCATTAATTCACGTGAACTAAATTCATATGCAATGCTTTTTTACATTCTGCTTTCACATTGTACAAATTACACCACATTTATAAAACCACAAAAATTCAAATCCACAAATTTAAATACATTAAAAAATTAAATATTACAACAATGTCAAAAACAAGAATCATCTGAAACTAACAAAATGGCTAGGAATAGTGGTGGTTGTGGCAAGAGTAGTGGGCTCACGCATCATCGTTGCTAGTGGCGCGTGGTTCCAAGCGCCTCCATTAGTGAAGCACTAGATAGGTGTGTGCATATGAATCTGCTCTTTCCCTCTCTTATCCTCTAACTTCATGTATTTAAAATATTTTGATATACTTCTCCATAAAAAATATTTTTAAAAATAATATCAATCATATTATGAGACAAGTTGAAAGAACATACACACCTTCTTATATCAACAGTCACAAAAAAATAACTACATCAAAATAAACTTGTTTCAAAACTAATTTTAAAGTAATTGTTTTCTTTTTAAAAAAATAGAGAAAAAGAATATATTTTCAGAGAGTAGATTTATTATTATTTATTTCTAAAATACCTTTGTAAGATATTTATTTTAATCGCATTGTATCTCGAAATAATTTCTCAAAATGAAATATCTTAAAGAATAACATTTCAAAGTTGGATTCCTACCAGTCTCACTTGGGTGGCTCTATGTTCTCATGTTCACTATGAGATTCATGTGTGTTTTCCTGGAAATTTCAAGCATTTAATACGCTGACATGCATTTATTATTATTATTACAATTATTATTATTATTATTATTATTGACATTGCGAAAAGTTTTTTTTTATAAACAGATGTAAAACTTTCAATAGTATTTCGATTAAATACCCTTCCTGAAACTGTCTTTGTGAGGATATCCGCTAACTGATCTTCGGACCGAACAAACGGAAATTGTATAATTTTCCGATCAAGATTTTCTTTGATGAAATGTCGGTCTACTTCGACGTGTTTTGTACGATCATGTTATACCGGATTGTGGGCAATCTCAATAGCCGCTTTATTATCACAGTGTAGTTTCATAGACGTCTCATAATCAATTCCCAAATCCTGCAACACATGTTTTATCATAATAATTCGCACACATCGTGAGCCATACCTCGGAATTCTGCTTCTGCACTTGATCTAGCGACAACTTTCTGCTTCTTACTTCTCCAAGTGACAAGGTTGCCTTCAACAAACGTAAAGTAACCCGATGTCGATCTCTTATCAGTCTGGTTTCCTGCCCAATCTGAGTCTGTATATCCTTCAATTTCACGAATCTCCCTTTTTGAAAACAGTAGGCCTCTTCCTGGTGCGCTCTTCAGATACCTTGAAATTCGATATACTGCTTCCATATGTTCTTCTCCTGGTGAATGCATGAACTGACTTACAACATTTACTGCATAGGTTATGTCTGGCCTTGTATGTGATAAATATATCAGTTTCCCAACTAACCATTGATAAGATCCTTTATCCGTTGGCGTCTGATTTTTCGTTTCTCCTAGCTTATGATTCATCTCCATTGGTGTGTCAACTGGTTTACATGCGAGCATTCCAATTTCTGTTAACAAATCTAACACATACTTTCTCTGTGATAGACATATCCCAGTTTTTGACCTTGATACTTCAATACCTAAAAAATACTTCAGTTGTCCGAGATCTTTCATTTCAAATTTCGATGCTAGGAATTGTTGGAGTGCTTTTCTTTCTTCTGGATCATCTCCTGTTAGAACCAAATCGTTCACATACACAATTAATGTTGTAATCTTTTCTTTTTTTTCTTTATAAACAATGTGTGATCCGAGTTGCTTTGCTTATACCCAATCAATGACTAGTTGATGATCATATTATGGAGTAGATGATGAAACCGACAGGAACGTGGATCTTGTGGTGTCATCTTCAATAATCAGGAAAGAAAAATAAAGGATGGTATTTATTGTTAAAGAAAAATAAAAATATGAATAAAAAAGCTAAAAGTATATTTAGTTGAAGAAAAAAACAAATACATAAAAATAAACTTGTTTCAAAAATAATTTTAAAGTAATTGTTTTCTTTTAAAAAAAATAGAGAAAAAGAATACATTTTCAGAGACTAGATTTATTATTATTTATTTCTAAAATACCTTTGTAAAATATTTATTTTAATCGCATTGTATCACGAATAATTTCTCAAAATGAAATATCTTAAAGAATAACATTTCAAAGTTGGATTCCTACCAGTCTCACTTGGGTGGCTCTAATATCTATGTTCTGATGTTGACTACGAGATTCGTGTGTGTTTTCCTGGAAATTTCAAGCTTTTAATATGCTGACATGCATTTATCATATTTTTATTACTATTTATGTTTTAATAGCTTTTATTGTTTGGCTTGATAGTCCTGTAATTAAACTTATCAGTAATTATATTACCAATTAATTGACCAAAAAAATAAAAGTCACCATCAATATGGTTCTAACAATATTTGTTTTTCATTATTTTGTCAGTAATTTCATTTCCCATGAAATCAAGTTTTAAATACCAATAGAATATTTCATTAGTGTTTTGTTATTTTGTGGTGATGAGACAAGCACTGCTTTTTTAAAAATTTATGTTTTAATAGCTTTCAGAGTTCTTGATAGGCTGCCAGGAGAAATTAAGCTTTTTATGCAACATCGACTTTCAGGATGATGGAGGGTCTTTCTTCCGTTGTCTTATAAATAAAGATAACCCCACACTGAAATTACATCTGTCTGTAAATCGATTGTTTTTTAAAATTAGTTTTGTGTAGAAATATATTAAAATAATATATTTTTATTTTTTAAAAATTATTTTTGATATTGTTATATTAAAATGACCAAAAATACTTAAAAAAATTAATTAAAAAACAAAAAAGACTTTTTATCTCACACTCAACATGAAGATTATTGGTCAAAAAGTAATAATAAATGCTGTGGCTGGCTGCATTTTGGCCCACGTGATTAAGAATTTGCAAGTTTAGTTTAGGGATGGACCCGTAAGGTAGTGTGAAGTATTGTAGTGATTGGTTTTAAAATGTTTTTTATTTATTTATATATATATATATATATATATATATATATATAATTTTATTTTATTTTTAAAAAATCATTTTTTATATCAAAATATCAAGAGCATCTAAATATAATTTTTTTTTAAATCATCAAACACGATACTACTTTTCGTGTTTGTTTGATAGTGTGGTTACGATTATTTTTTAAAGTATTTTTATTTAGAAATACATCAAAATAATATTTTTATTTTCAAAAATCATTTTTGACATCATCAAATAAAAATAATCTAAAATTCCAAAAAATAATTAATCTAAAATAAAAAATAAAAAATAAATCTTTTTTTTTTCAAAAACAGTGAGATTGACATGGTACAGCAAGTGGTGATTATAATAATAATCTCATGTATGAAACGAAAATAATAATCCTAAGCATGCAATCCAGAGATGTAATAAAGTGTTTGAATGGTAGCAATCACCCTTATTAGAATCGAGACCGCTTACCAAACCCTGTCCTTGCTGGGCGATAAACTCCAAAATCATCAAAAACTAAATTATAATTATCTCATATAAATATAACTTCAAAATGATTAAATACCAATAGAATATTTCATTCGTGTTTTGTTATTTTGTGGTGATGAGACAAGCAGTTTTTAGTTTGAAATTGAATAACCAAATTGAGTTGAAGATTTTTGGTTTGAATTTTATCAATATTTTTTCAATAGCTAAATAAATCTTTTTATTTATTTATTTCAGCTTAGCTCTTAAGATTTTTAATTCAACTAAATTCTAAATAAAATTTAAATATATATAATATGTAATGAAATTAATGTGTCTACCTGATCTAATATTTAAAAACTATAAATAAAAATATGGATCTTTGATGCTATCTTGTACTTAATTGGAAGTTTGGGATGATATCTCTTTTATTTTATTTCTTCACTTTAAAAATAAATTGATGAAAAAACACTAAAAATATATCTTTTTAACATACCAATAAATATAAATATAAAAGATCTAGCTCGTGAAAGAAATGGTATTCAAGAACAAAAGATATAAAATCATTTTTATATAATAAAAGAAAGAAATTCAGTTTTAACATAAAAAAATAAAAAACCAAAAACATTTGCTCACATTTCAACTCAAGTTCTGTTTAATTTTTTGTTAATTAAAAATCAAAACCAAGTTATCAAAATCTATAAGGGGTTGATTTTTAATAAAAATACAAAGAGAATTAACTCGGTATAACTTGGTTCAAAACTTGAGTTGATTCATAACCCTTTAACTTGGGAAAAAACACAATTGAAATTTGTTTGATTTTTTTTTTAAAGAATAATAATAATATTCTTTTTATCTTTCAATAAAATAAAATAAAATGAGCTTTCCCATATAATACTCATGAACATAAATGATTTTGTTATGTTTCTGCATAAAATCTAGAGTTCTTGCACCTTGGTAAATATGGAGAAACCAGCCTATTACACAAGATTTTTGGGCTTGCCTTTTTTTTTGGATCTGCTCCTTCTCTCTCTTTTTCTCTAACTTGATATGTTTAAATTATTTTGATATATTTTTTAATAAAAAATATTTTTACAAATAATATGGATCATATTCTCAGACAAGTTGAAAGAACATACACACCTTATATCAATAGTCACACGTACACCAAACACCACAAAAAAAATACTTTACGACTTTACACCAAACTACTTTGCACCAAACACCACAAAAAAAAATGCTTTTCATCTTCATTTGTGTGTGGAATGGAGAAAAGATAGGCTTTAATCTATGAATCCACGAAACCATGAAAGAGACTCGTTGTATATAAAGGTTTCATAAAACTTTCTTAAAAGATGGTATTTAGACGATGATTGGTTATTACTAAAGAAAAATAAAAATATGAATAAAAAAAGCTAAAAGTATATTTAGTTGAAGAAAAAAACAAATACATAAAAATAAACTTGTTTCAAAACTAATTTTAAAGTAATTGTTTTCTTTTAAAAAAAATAGAGAAAAAGAATATATCAGAGAGTGCAGGAGCCATCTTCCTTCGTCCTCTGCAATCCACCTTAAGAGTTCTTGATAGCTAGGCTGCCTGGAGAAATGAAGCTTTATGCATTATTATAGTCGACTTTTCAGGATGATATTGTTATATTAAAATGACAAAAAATACTTAAAAAAATTAATTAAAAAACAAAAAAGACTTTTTATCTCACACTCAACATGAAGATTATTGGTCAAAAAGTAATAATAAATGCTGTGGCTGGCTGCATTTTGCCCCACGTGATTAAGAATTTGTTTAGTTTAGGGATGGACCCGTAAGGTAGTGTGCAGTATTGTAGTGATTGGTTTTAAAATGTTTTTTATTTAAAAATATATATATAAATAATTTTATTTTATTTTTATAAAATCATTTTTTATATCAAAATATCAAGAGCATCTAAATATAATTTTTTTTTTAAATCATCAAACACGATACTACTTTTCGTGTTTGTTTGATAGTATGATTACAATTGTTTTTTAAAGTATTTTTCATTCAAAAATATATCAAAACAATATTTTTTATTTTAAAACTTATTTTTGACATCATGAAATAAAATTAATCTAAAAAACCAAAAAAAATAATCTAAAATATAAAAAAAATTAATTTTAAAAAAAAATATAGTGTCAAATATCATTGTCCAACTTGTTCCCAAGAACAAACCCAGTACACTTCTCACAAAAACTTCAGACACTACCAATAACATTCCCACTTTTTATTTTTTTATTAACTTAAATGTCTGGACCAGTTTCCGTGTATCTTGATTAATACCATATATTCTAAAATTAATGATTATAAATCTTTAATGATCATCATATTAACAACCACATAATTCAAACCCGAAAAATTCTTATATCAACAGGTCACAGCTACACCAAATATCAAGCTTTTGATTGAGAAACTTTGACTTGTTCATGATCATATTATGGAGTAGTGTTGTACATGATGAAAGCAACATGACCCTAGATCTTTTTAAAATACTGGACTTTTCAGTCTCAATTAGTATTATAGTCGACTTTTCACGATGATATTGGGCATTTCTTCCGTTGTCTTTTTATATAAAGATAACCCCACACTCAAAGTATATTTTGTTATTTTTAAAAATATTTTTTGTTTAAAAATCATCATTATAAAATTATCATTTCTATTAAAAAAATAAAAAAATTTAGATAACCAAATTATTGAATTCACTGTATTAAAATCAATCAATTTATTTTATAATTTATTTAAATTAAACACAATAATATATATATATATATATATATATATATATATATATATATATATATATATATATATATATTGTGTAAACACCTATAATAACCAAACAATAAAATAAGTCGTTGATTTTTTACCTATAAAAAAAAGTAAACATCATTGAAAATCCATTGTTACATTATTATCATTACCATGACCATCACCGTTAAAACTACAATCATCATTATGCCCAAGCAATGAAAATTATTAAATAGTCTCGAAGAATAAAAAAAACACTTTTATAAAAGACTTCAAGAAAATAATTAAAAAAATCTCTAAAATTATCATTATTATTGCGTAAACAATGAAAACCATAAAATTATCTCGAAAAATAAACAAAAAAAACTTCAACAAAAGAGCAACCAAAAACAAAAAAAAAAAAAAGGAAATATCAATTTTAAAATGATCACCAACATAAATTAAAATCCAAGGACTAAACCGAAAAAAAAACAAAAAAAATGACAAAAAGCAAAAATCAAAACTAAAAGCATAAAAACATAAATACATATAAAAAAAAATAAAGATTGTCTAAAAAGGACTGAAAAAATTAAAGTAATTAACACCAAATAAAAAATTAAAGGAATAAGAGTCAAATAATAAAAAAAAATATATAATTAATTTCAATTAGAGGACAACAATGCAACACATTAAAACCTTTGAACCAAAAACATTAAAGGGATTTAAAACAAACAAAATATCAAAAGAATAAGGGCCAAAATAAAAAATAGCATATATGATAAATTTTAATTGAAGGACAAAATTGAAACAAATTAAAACCTAGTAACCGAAAAAATTCAAGGAACCAAATACAAATCAAAAGAATAAGGGTTGAAATAAAAAAAACAACATATATTATCAATTTCAATTGAAGGGTAAAATTGAAAAAAAACAAAACTTGTATAGAAGAAATCAGGAAGAAAAACGAAATCAAAAGCTCAGGGACTGAAGTAAAACAGGGCCGATATGTATTTTGCCTTTGCATGAGAGAGAAAAAGGAAAAAATAAAAGAAACAACCACTGACAATCTTTCCCCTTCCGTCCACTGACACGCGCATCACCATGTGGAAGAGGACATGGCGGCACATTCGGAGACATGATGGTTGGACATTTCTGACCGACGAACAACACCACATGCACCGCTTGAAAGGCGTATTCGGTAGAAAATTGTTGGCTCGTCAGACAGACGTGCCTGTAGTAATTCAAAATAAAAAATTTGAAAATATGAAATAACCCTAATACCCCCTCTGGAAGCCGGCGAAAACAATGAAAAAAAGGCATGAAAGTACCTCTATACCCGCCGCGTCAGGCTTCTGCTCTTGTCATTTCTGAGGGTATTTAAGTATTTTCACTATTCATAAAATATGAAAAACCTAGAATACCCTTACCTCCAACTCCCTGTTTTTGTCCAACCCAATATTAAATGTGTTATTTTATTATTCATGGTTAGATGAAAAAACCAAAAATACCACTGCATTACTTCGTTTTGTTGTTTGTTTCCGATGGTAAAAATATAGTTGTATTATTCAAATAAAATGGAAAAGATAAATATCCCCAAACAATCTGTAAATGACACACATGTTGTTGGCATGAGCTGTACAGCCGAGAGAGAATAGGAAATCACAGCTGTAATAGTAAATATTATCTCCCATTTATGCTAATCCCGATTGTCATGGGATTGACGTTATAGTTTCCTTTCCAAATTCAACTTATGTAGACAGTACATTGTCTTGTATATATTTCACTCTTTGAGGAATAAGAAAGATGGAATTGGACAGAAACCCTACTCAAACTAACATGGTATCAGAGCATAGATCCATAAACTAATCTATTGCTATAATAAGAGTTGCTAGAATCAACAGCAACATACAACAATGGAGGGAATAGAAGAACTGGAAGCACTACCAGTAGAACCAGAGCAACCGAATATGGTTGCAAACCTTGAAGACCTTATGGCAAGGATGACTCATGCCATAAATCAGAATCAAACTCAGACCCCAACAGTGATGCATGATATTTCTGCAACACAGATCGGGATTAAACTCGACGGCACCAACTATGCCTTATGGTCCCAAATTGTTGAGATGTTCATCTCAGGAAAAGACAAGTTGGGATACATAAATGGTGATCTTCCACAACCAGAACCGAATGACCCTGTGTTTAGGAGGTGGAGGACCGAAAACTCAGTGGTCAAAGGGTGGCTAATCGGCTCAATGAACCCATCCTTGGTCAGCAACTTCATTCGATTCCCTACAGCAAAACAGGTATGGGACTCAATTGCTGTAACTTATTTTGATGGGACTGATACATCCCAAGTATATGATTTGAAAAGGAGAGTGAATAAGATGAAACAATCAGGGGAACCAATTGAAAAATACTACAATGATCTCCAAGGTTTATGGAGGGAGATTGATTTTCGTCGTCCAAACCCGATGGACTGTGTTCATGACATACGAAAATATAACACTCTCTTGCAAGAAGATCGGGTATACACCTTTCTTGATGGATTGGATGACAGGCTTGATAAAATTAGAAGTGATGTGTTGCAATTGAAACCATTCCCAACTGTAGAACAGGCATATGCCCATGTCCGGAGAGAAGACATAAGGCAGACCGTGATGCTATCAAACAGGGGAAGCATTCCAGATGCTGCTGCAATGATCTCTAGAGGTATGAGAACCGGTGCACAAAATAAATTTACACTACAGGTGGCAAAGACTGGAAACCCCTCTGCACACGGGGAGAAGGTTAACTTTGCAAAGACAAAAGGCCACGTGGAAGGAGGAACCAATGGATGCTCCCACTGTGGAAACCCAAAACACACCCGTGAGACGTGTTTTAAAGTACATGGCTATCCCGAATGGTGGATGGAACTTAAGGCACGGAAGCAAGGCACTGGTGGAGTTGGAAGAGCAGCCATGGTGAATTCAAACCCCATAAATCCAGAAGCCACTCTTTCACTCGTCCCTATTGTTGAGTCACAAGAGGCCACGACAGTATTTCCAAATGAGTCAGGTAACGATACCAGAAATGACAGCAATGCATTCCTTGTGTCTAATGCAGGAAAGAATGAAGACTGGATAGTGGACTCGGGAGCTACGGATCATATGACATACTGTCAAGATGATCTCGTGGAAATTACAGAGCCAAGGCGGAATAATATATTCAATGCCAATGGGGTCATGTATCCGGTTACAGGAGCTGGAACCGTCGATTTATCATCTTCAATCTCATTGGCTAACACTCTTTTAGTACCCTCTCTTTCCAGTAAATTATTATCAGTGGGGCAAATTACCGAAGAACTCAATTGCTTAGTGCTAATGTATCCAAAATTTTGTCTTTTTCAGGATATTCTCACGAAGGAGATCATTGGGCGTGGTACTAAAAGAGAGGGGTTATACTACATGGACGATTTCAGTTTTGGCAGAGTCAATAACATGAGTCGCACATCTGGCTCAAGTGAGGAATTGATTTGGTTATGGCATGCTCGGTTGGGGCACCCTTCATTTAGCTACATGAAACATTTATTTCCGCAGTTATTTTCAACTATGAATTACTCAAATTTCAGATGTGAAACGTGCATCTTGGCCAAGAGTCACCGTGTACCTTTTCCAACTAGCATGAATAAAAGTGATATTCCATTTACTCTAATTCACTCTGATGTGTGGGGACCTTCCCCTATTACAACTATCTCGGGTATACGATGGTTTGTGATTTTTGTAGATGATTGTACGCGGATGACTTGGCTATACTTGTTGAAACGCAAGGATGAAGTATTTGGTGTATTTAAAGCATTTCATGCCATGATTCAGAATCAATATTCAGCGAAGGTCCGTATTCTTCGGACGGATAATGGAGGAGAATATATGAATCAAGATTTTCATGAATATTTCCAAAGAACTGGTCTCCTCCATGAGTCATCGTGTAGTCAAACACCACAACAAAATGGAGTAGCTGAAAGAAAGAATCGGCACATCCTAGAAACGGCACGCGCCTTGTTGATTGGATCAAATACACTAGGTCGTCATTGGGACGACGCAGTTACTTCGGCGGTGTACCTAATGAACCGTATGCCCTCTAAGGTTTTGGATTTCAACACACCACTACAGGTTTTGTCAAAATATGTCACTCTACCATCGGTACTTCTCATTAAGCCTCGGGTATTTGGATGTGTTGCCTTTGTTCATTTGCATAAAAATCAAAGGACCAAGCTAGAGCCGTGTGCAGTTAGGTGCATTTTTTTGGGGTATGGCATCAACAAGAAAGGGTATCGTTGCTATGACCCGAATAAAAGACGGGTGTATACGACAATGGATGTCACATTTGTAGAATCGGACAAGTGGTATTCATCACATATATCATCTTCTTCTCTTCACCGGGAGGCTTATGATGAAGAGCAGAAGTGGTGGACGGGACAAAGTGAAGAAACAATGGTGATGGCAGCCCCTCCGATGGTGGCTGAAGAAAGCGGTCGACCAGCTGAAGCAAGCGGTCGACCGGCTGAAGCAAGCGGTCGACCGGCTGAAGAAAGCGGGGCGACAGCAGCTCCCACCGTAGTACCTGTGACACCATCGCAGGAGGAGACAGGGGCTGCTATTACACAAATGGGTGACAATACAATCATGGTTATTGACAGCAGCGATGAATCGCCTAGTAGAAGAACCCCTCTCTTGGACGTATCCGACAGTGACAATCCTTCTCCTGAGAATATTCCTGAGGTAAGACCTTCTGCATCTCCTTCCAGTAATGTTTTGGATATTGCAACTGGTTATCACTTACCTTTCAGGAGTAACCGCGGCAAAGCTCCAGCTCGCTACTCTCCTGGAGAAACAGGGAAGAAATCCAAGTATCCAATTTCTAATCATATGACAACCAAAGGCTGGTCTGATCCTCTTATAAAATTTGCACAAAAGCTGTCTTCGGATCCCATTCCTTGCGGAGTCCATGAAGCCTTAGCAGATCACAAATGGTCAGCAGCAATACAAGAAGAAATGGAAGCTTTGAATCGGAATAAAACTTGGGAACTCGTCCATTTGCCGGCGGGAAAAAAGACAGTGGGGTGTAAGTGGGTATTCTCAATTAAACACAAAGCAGATGGATCCGTTGAACGATACAAGGCAAGGTTAGTGGCTAAGGGATATACTCAGACATACGGGATAGACTATCAGGAGACATTCTCTCCGGTAGCAAAGCTAAGCACCGTAAGAGTTCTATTATCCGTGGCTGCAAATCGGGAGTGGCCCCTACACCAATTTGACGTGAAGAATGCCTTTCTTCACGGGGATCTTAAGGAAGAAGTTTATATGGATATCCCACCGGGCTTTATGTCATCCTCCACAGGAATTGTTTGCAGGTTACAGAGGGCATTATATGGACTGAAACAATCACCGCGTGCATGGTTTGGTCGCTTTAGCATGGCCATGAGAAAGTATGGGTTTCAACAAAGCAACTCAGACCATACTCTCTTCCTAAAACGGCGACAAAGCAAAATAACTGCTTTGATAATCTATGTTGATGACATGATAATCACAGGAGATGATTCAGAAGAAATTTGCAGACTGGAGGAGCATTTGGCCACGGAATTTGAAATGAAAAATTTGGGTGGACTCAAATATTTTCTGGGAATAGAAGTGGCTAGATCAAAACAAGGCATCTTTCTATCACAGCGAAAGTATGTACTTGACCTACTAGCAGAAGTCGGGATGCTCGACTGCAAACCGGCAAATACTCCAACAATTCAAAATCAGAAACTTGGGGAGGATCCTGATCAAACCCCAACAGACAAGGAGAGGTATCAACGACTGGTGGGTAAGTTGATTTATTTATCCCATACTCGTCCGGATATTTCATACGCCGTAAGCGTGGTCAGTCAATTTGTAAACACCCGTATGAAAAAAAAAAAAAGAAAAAAAAAAAAAGAGTAAAACCGGTTCATGTGTATAAATGCAAAGAGGAGAGAGGGAGTGGGGATTTTTGTTTATTTTCGGTCATCTCCATCTCCTCCCTTTTTGCCAGCCATCCAAACTCTCTTTTCTCCTTTCCCAGCCAAATTTCCATTTCCTTCCACCGAATCCTTCTCTTCCCATCTCTTCCCAACCGAAACCTTTTCCTTAAATCTCTTCCCAACCGAAACCTTTTCCTTAAATCTCTTCCCAACCGAAACCCTTCTCTTCCCATCTCTTTCCAACCAAATCCCTTTCTCCTCCCATCTTCCTTTTTCACTCCTCACAGCCGAAGCTAAGCTAAATTAGGGGAGAATATTTGTTAAATGTGAGTGTAAAGTTGAGAATTTGAGAGAGAGGTGGATTCTGCCGAGAGGAAGAAGAAGAAAAGAAAAATAAAATAAAATTTTGAGATACAAGAGGTAAGAGTCATGAAATTCTCTTCATTTTCTTGAGGTAAAGTAAACTGAAATAAATTGATAGAACAAAGAAAATATATGAAAAACGAAATAAACAAATTATGAGAGGGGGGCTGATTTGTTTAGGGGCTGATTGGTATTCAATTAATGTGTGAATTTGTTGGGATTTTATAGAATGATGTGTGCTGAAATTCTGGTTTTAATGTGTGTTTTGTTGAGATTTATGTTGATGGAGTATGTATTGAAATTATGGATATAATGTATGAATTTGTTGAGATTTTATAGAATGATGTGTGCTGAAATTTCTAGTTTTAAGGTGTGTTTTGTTGAGATTTATGTTGATGGAGTATGTATTGAAATTATGGATATAATGTATGAATTTGTTGAGATTTTATAGAATGATGTGTGCTGAAATTTCTGGTTTTAAGGTGTGTTTTGTTGAGATTTATGTTGATGGAGTATGTATTGAAATTATGGATATAATGTATGAATTTGTTGAGATTTTATAGAATGATGTGTGCTGAAATTTCTGGTTTTAAGGTGTGTTTTGTTGAGATTTATGTTGATGGAGTATGTATTGAAATTATGGATATAATGTATGAATTTGTTGAGATTTTATAGAATGATGTGTGCTGAAATTTCTGGTTTTAATGTGTGTTTTGTTGAGATGTTGTTGATGGAATATGTATTGAAATTATGGATATAATGTATGATTTTGTTGGGATTTTATTGAATGATGTGTGCTGAAATTTATGGTTTTAATGTGTGTTTTGTTGAGATCTTATTGATGGATTATGGGTTGGAATTATGGTTACAAGGTGTGATTTCGTTGAGATTTTGTTAAGGATTTGTGATGAAAATAAATGTGTGATTTTGTTGAGAATTATATACATGCTTCGGTCGAAAGTTGTTGAAATATGTATGGTAAAGAATATGAAATTTGAAAATAGAAATATATTGATTTTGGACATTGATGTCGCAGGCGGTGCAGTCAGAATTGAGCCATCGTCCAGACCAGAACAACCCAGGAGTAGACCAGGTAGGTGAATTACGCCTCTTTTTTCTTATTACGATACATATGAAGTATTTTAAGATGAATAATTTTTAGATGCGTTAGAATTGTTATTAGATGGTTGAATGTTTAAATGTGGAAAAATGATTGATTAGCTACGGCTAATGGCATCCGAAAGGATGACCGGAACAAATGATTGATTGGCTTCGGCTAATGACATCCGAAAGGATGGTCGGAACAAAGGATTGATTAGCTACAGCTAAGGGCATCCGAAAGGATGGCCGGAACAAATGATTGATTAGCTTCGGCTAATGGCATCCGAAAGGATGACCGGAACAAATGATTGATTAGCTATGGCTAATGGCATCCGAAAGGATGACCGGAACAAATGATTGATTGGCTTCGGCTAATGACATCCGAAAGGATGGTCGGAACAAAGGATTGATTAGCTACAGCTAATGGCATCCGAAAGGATGGCCGGAACAAATGATTGATTAGCTTTGGCTAATGGCATCCGAAAGGATGACCGGAACAAATGATTGATTAGCTTCGGCTAATGGCATCCGAAAGGATGGCCGGAACAAATGAATAGATAATTGATTTGCTACAGCTCAGTATCGAGTACCTTATGAGAATAGTTGGAGTAAAGATATTATTACTTGAAATGGAGGAAAAATGGAGAACCTCTAAATTTTACCAGTAAATTGCTATGTGTATGTAGAAATTTACAACTTGTCAGTGTTTCGTTTAACGAATAAGTCATTTAGTCAAAGCTATTAGTACTATCATTAAGTAATCACATTTTCTTAAAATGTCTGTACTGCTGCAGGGACGTCACAGCCACGAGGGGTCTAGGGAATCTAATATAAGAGGACCTACTTTTGTAAAGAGCCATGTGGTTACACTCTAATTTAAGATGTGTTTAGGATAAAATAATGTAATGAAAGCATAATTTTCATTCGCCCCTTTTGTGAAGATTTGTAAATTCCACTAGTAGGTTATAAATGTAAACTTATATCCCTGCATGTTTATTTCTAATATAAGACTTCAATTGTGAAATCGTAATTAGTATATGTTTGTGCGAATTTCATCTTATTAATGGAATGTATATGGAATGGATGTGATTGTGGATGAGATGAGATTCAAATTGGTTGCAGGTTGTGTTATGGATAACTTGGGATCTCCCGATATAGGGGAGACTCTGCCGAAATTTCATTAGAAATTTCGGCGAGAGAAAAAAAAAATCATCCGGGTTTTTACAGTTGGTATCAGAGCCCCTGGTATTGATCCTGAGAATTTATGATGATTACATTACTCTGGTGAATTTCAGGATGGTACGCACCCGGCAAGGAACACGAACTGAGCCGCCCTCTTTCGAAAGGAGAGGCGGGAACCAAAGTGCTCAGGGCTGGCAAAACGAAGATCCTTTGGATGATACGGCATCTCATGCTCCAATGATATTACCTGAAATTTTGCAAAGGGAAGCTGGGGTTACAGAGGAAGACGAGAGACCTAATGAGACAAGGGAAGCACCTCCAGTTGCAACAGAGAGGCAAGAAAGATCAGAAACACAACCATCAGCTATTCCAATTGGTGTGCCCTCACAATCGGTAGACCCGGGACTTCTTGCACAAATAGTTAAAGCAGTGATGGAAGGCATGGCAGGTGCAACAACACGAACAATTTCCACCACGCAGATTCCACAAGTAGCCCCTATACTTAGCACTGCCACGGATAACGTGGTGCCATTGGTACGCCTAGTCAAAAGTATGAGGGAAATGGGTTGTGAACCGTTTTCGGGGGAGCATGATGCAGAAATAGCCGGGAGATGGATTAGAAAGGTAGAGAAGACCATGACTCAAATAAGCATACCTGAGGGTTTGATGGTAAATTGTGCTGCTCAGCTACTGTCTGATAGGGCCATGACATGGTGGGAAACGGTTCAGATGAGACGTGCAGCTGAGACATTAGTATGGAGTGACTTCAAGACAGAATTTGAAAGTCAATTTTATTCTAGATACCATCGTAAGGTGAAAGAACAAGAGTTCTTGGCTTTAAAGCAGGGGGATATGTCGGTATTGGAATATGAACGGAGGTTTCATGATCTATCATTGTTCGCCCCACATTATGTGCCGACAGAGGAGCATATGATTGAAAAGTTGAGAGATGGATTACGACAGGATCTGAGACAAGGATTAATTGCCCTACGGTTTAAAACAGTTAGAGAATTAATTGAAGCTGCTCAAGCTTTGGAGGCTTGCATTGGAGAGAGTCATGGGGGACATCAGGGTATAAGCAAAAGGAGAGAGGGGGATTTTTACAGCAGTAGACCACCATTTCCGAAAAGAGGGAAAAGCGGAGAGCATGATCAGTACAGAAGAAAAGGGAGTTTGATGTTTCCGTCTCCCCAACAGTCAAGTGGGAGGATGATGATCGGACAATCGCACGCAAAGGAAAACATTTCAACAGGAACGGGTGACCGCAAGGGGGTGGATTACCCATTTTGTATAAAATGTGGACAAAAACATCCTGGGGACTGCTCAGTTTCCCCCGGGCGATGCTTTGTGTGCAAAGGTGAAGGACATAGGTGGAGGAATTGTCAGTATCTGAGTCAAGGGTGTCATTACTGTGGTGAAAGAGGACATTTCAAGAGATACTGCCCGAAAAGGGACACCGAACAAGTACAAAGTTATAGACAGCCTGGTCAGAGCTCCCAACAGTCAGTTACAGTGAACAGGCCAGTGAGATCTTCTCAATCAGGAGCAACCCCCAGTCGAGGAAGAATGAGAGTACAGAATGATAGGACCCCGGGAAGAGTCTTTCATCTGACACAGGAGGAGGTCAGGGCTGCATCGGATGTGGTGGCAGGTACTCTACAATTAAATGATTTTAATGTGCATGTGTTGTTTGATCCTGGTGCCACCCACTCTTTCATTAATGAAAAGATTGTCACTAAATTGGGAAAGGAAGTAGAAATGGTAGAGAGGGGATTTTTAATTGGAACTCCTATGGGGAACATGGTTGAAACTGATGTTGTATATTTGAATGTGAGGATTAGCCTGTCTGGGTGCGAAACAGAAGTAGACTTGATTCCCTTGGGGCTGCATGATTTTGACTTAATTCTAGGCATGAATTGGTTAAATAAATACAAGGCTCTAATGGATTGTTTTGCGAAAACTGTTACTTTCCAAACCCCAAAAGGAGAGAGAAAGATTTTTGAAGGAGAGAGGGTGTTCAAACCGGCGGTCATAATATCGATGGTAACAGCCCAGAAACTATTGAGAAAAGGGTGTATAGGGTACCTCGCATATATTTTAAACTCCAATGACGAAGGGCCACAATTGAAAGATATTGATGTGGTGAGGGAATTTCCGGATGTGTTTCCCGAGGAGTTACCGGGATTACCCCCAGAGCGGGAGGTAGAGGTGTCTATAGACACTTTTCCTAGAGTCCCACCCATATCGCAGCAACCTTACAGGATGGCCCCAACAGAGCTGAATGAGTTAAAGACCCAACTACAAGAATTGTTAGACAAAGGGTTCATACGGCCCAGTAATTCTCCATGGGGAGCGCCGGTCCTATTTGTGAGAAAGAAAGATGGAACTCATAGGCTCTGTATTGATTATCGACAGTTGAACAGAATCACAATGAAGAACAAGTATCTGTTACCTCGGATCGATGATTTGTTTGATCAATTAAAAGGAGCAAGGGTGTTTTCAAAAATAGATCTGAGATCAGGGTATTACCAGATGAAGATAAAAGGGGCTGATGTAACAAAGACTGCATTTAGAACTCGCTATGGACACTATGAATTTTTAGTGTTACCGTTTGGATTGACGAACGCTCCAGCTTTCTTCATGGACTTGATGAATCGGGTTTTTCAACCCTGTCTTGATAAGTTTGTAGTAGTATTCATTGATGACATACTGGTATACTCGAAGTCTTTCAAGGAGCACGAAGGACACTTGAGGCAAATTTTGCAAACCTTGAGAGAGCATCAATTATATGCGAAACTAAGTAAATGTGAATTTTGGCTGAAGAGAGTGACGTTTCTAGGCCATGTCATTTCGGCGGAAGGGTTTTTGTAGATCCTCAAAAAGTTGAAGCAGTCTTGAGATGGGAAAGGCCGACTTCAGTTACAGAAATACGTAGCTTTTTGGGGCTTGCAGGATACTATCGGAGGTTCATCGAAGGTTTTTCCTTGATTGCAACACCTTTGACTCAGCTGACGCGAAAGAATAAGAAGTGGGTATGGTCGGAAGAGTGTGAAAGGAGTTTCCAGGAATTGAAAAGAAGGCTCACCACCGCTCCAGTGTTAACTCTTCCCTCAGGGACAGAAGGTTTTGTTGTTTATAGTGATGCTTCGGGAAAAGGTTTGGGGTGTGTCCTGATGCAACATGGAAAGGTGATTGCCTATGCATCAAGATAGTTAAAGACTCATGAGGTGAATTACCCGGTGCACGATCTGGAGTTGGCTGCTGTGGTGTTTGCTTTAAGGATATGGAGACATTATTTGTATGGGTCTCGAACTCAAATTTTCACCGATCATAAGAGCCTGAAGTACCTAATGTCGCAAAAAGAGTTGAATATGCGACAGAGAAGGTGGGTAGAGCTCATTAAGGATTATGATTGCACCATAGAATATCATCCGGGAAAGGCAAACGTGGTGGCAGATGCCCTCAGTCGAAAAAATAAAACCACCCTAGAAGGGGCAACGGTAGGGGAGGAGCGGCAGTTGGCAGAATTAAAAAAGATGGGTGCAAATTTACACGTTAATGTCGGAGGTGGATTAGTAGCTCAACTTTTGGTGCGACCGACGTACCGGGAACAAATACTACAAGCTCAATTCCAGGATGAGGTTGGATCCAAGATTAGGAGGAATGTGGAAGCGGGTGAGGAAATGAAATTTAGGATAGCGAATGATGGGTCCTTGATGATGGGGCAAAGATTGTACGTACCTAATGACGGAACAATCAAGCGGATGGTTCTGCAAGAAGCTCATGAGTCCAAATTCTCCATACATCCTGGCAGCACTAAGATGTATCGAGACCTGAAACTTCTCTATTGGTGGCCGAACATGAAAAGAGAAATAGCTGAGTATGTGTCAAAGTGCGGAATATGTCAACAAGTCAAGGTTGAACACCAAAGGCCTGCGGGACCACTACAACCATTACAAATTCCAGAGTGGAAATGGGAGATGATAACGATGGATTTTGTGTCGGGATTTCCTAAGGGGAGAAAAGGAAATGACGCAATATGGGTCGTAGTGGATCGGTTGACGAAATCCGCGCTATTCTTACCTATAAAGATGACTGACTCAGTGGACAAGCTTGCCAAGATCTATATAAGTGAGGTGGTACGACTCCATGGGATTCCGGTGTCCATTGTATCGGATCGGGATCCTAGATTCACCTCTCGACTTTGGCCTAGTATACAACAAGCTCTGGGGACCAGATTGGATATGAGCACTGCGTTTCACCCCCAAACGGATAGTCAATCAGAAAGGGTTATCCAGGTCTTGGAAGACTTGTTACGAGCCTGTGTACTAGAATTTGGGGGAAACTGGGAAGAACACCTGGCATTGATAGAATTCACCTATAACAGTAGTTACCAAGCCACAATAGGGATGGCCCCTTATGAAGCCTTGTACGGTAGGAGGTGTAGAACACCTCTGTGCTGGGAAGAAATTGGAGATCGGAAATTATATGGGGCAGAGTTAGTTCAAGTAACCACGGAAAAAGTGAGAACTATCCGGGATCGCATCAAAGCCGCACAGGATAGACAGAAGAAGTATGCTGATGTAAGGAGGAGACCCCTTGAGTTCTGTACGGGGGATCAAGTGTACTTAAAGGTAGCCCCATGGAAAAACATATTGCGGTTTGGATTGAAGGGAAAATTAACCCCTCGATTCATCGGACCTTTCAAAATCCTACAGCGGGTGGGACCAGTAGCATACAAAGTGGACCTGCCTCCCCAGTTGGCTAAGGTCCATGATGTGTTTCATATTTCCTTATTAAGAAAGGCTGATGTGGATCCCGCCAGAATTCTACCCCAAATCCCGGTTGAGGTTAATGAAAACTTAACACTAGAAATGGAACCCGCAAGGATACTAGATAAGGGTGAAAAGGAGTTGCGAAACAAAAAGATCCCTATTGTCAGAATTTTATGGCGAAATGCTCAAATAGAGGAGGAAACTTGGGAGAGGGAGGATGAGATGAGAAAAAAATATCCAGAATTATTTGAAATACCAGGTATGAAATGTAAAATCCTTTAAATTTCGAGGACGAAATTTATATTTTAGAGGGGGAGAATGTAAACACCCGTATGAAAAAAAAAAAGAAAAGAAAAAAAAAGAGTAAAACCGGTTCATGTGTATAAATGCAAAGAGGAGAGAGGGAGTGGGGATTTTTGTTTATTTTCGGTCATCTCCATCTCCTCCCTTTTTGCCAGCCATCCAAACTCTCTTTTCTCCTTTCCCAGCCAAATTTCCATTTCCTTCCACCGAATCCTTCTCTTCCCATCTCTTCCCAACCGAAACCTTTTCCTTAAATCTCTTCCCAACCGAAACCTTTTCCTTAAATCTCTTCCCAACCGAAACCCTTCTCTTCCCATCTCTTTCCAACCAAATCCCTTTCTCCTCCCATCTTCCTTTTTCACTCCTCACAGCCGAAGCTAAGCTAAATTAGGGGAGAATATTTGTTAAATGTGAGTGTAAAGTTGAGAATTTGAGATAGAGGTGGATTCTGCCGAGAGGAAGAAGAAGAAAAGAAAAATAAAATAAAATTGTGAGATACAAGAGGTAAGAGTCATGAAATTCTCTTCATTTTCTTGAGGTAAAGTAAACTGAAATAAATTGATAGAACAAAGAAAATATATGAAAAACGAAATAAACAAATTATGAGAGGGGGGCTGATTTGTTTAGGGGCTGATTGGTATTCAATTAATGTGTGAATTTGTTGGGATTTTATAGAATGATGTGTGCTGAAATTCTGGTTTTAATGTGTGTTTTGTTGAGATTTATGTTGATGGAGTATGTATTGAAATTATGGATATAATGTATGAATTTGTTGAGATTTTATAGAATGATGTGTGCTGAAATTTCTGGTTTTAAGGTGTGTTTTGTTGAGATTTATGTTGATGGAGTATGTATTGAAATTATGGATATAATGTATGAATTTGTTGAGATTTTATAGAATGATGTGTGCTGAAATTTCTGGTTTTAAGGTGTGTTTTGTTGAGATTTATGTTGATGGAGTATGTATTGAAATTATGGATATAATGTATGAATTTGTTGAGATTTTATAGAATGATGTGTGCTGAAATTTCTGGTTTTAAGGTGTGTTTTGTTGAGATTTATGTTGATGGAGTATGTATTGAAATTATGGATATAATGTATGAATTTGTTGAGATTTTATAGAATGATGTGTGCTGAAATTTCTGGTTTTAATGTGTGTTTTGTTGAGATGTTGTTGATGGAATATGTATTGAAATTATGGATATAATGTATGATTTTGTTGGGATTTTATTGAATGATGTGTGCTGAAATTTATGGTTTTAATGTGTGTTTTGTTGAGATCTTATTGATGGATTATGGGTTGGAATTATGGTTACAAGGTGTGATTTCCTTGAGATTTTGTTAAGGATTTGTGATGAAAATAAATGTGTGATTTTGTTGAGAATTATATACATGCTTCGGTCGAAAGTTGTTGAAATAGGTATGGTAAAGAATATGAAATTTGAAAATAGAAATATATTGATTTTGGACATTGATGTCGCAGGCGGTGCAGTCAGAATTGAGCCATGTCCAGACCAGAACAACCCAGGAGTAGACCAGGTAGGTGAATTACGCCTCTTTTTTCTTATTACGATACATATGAAGTATTTTAAGATGAATAATTTTTAGATGCGTTAGAATTGTTATTAGATGGTTGAATGTTTAAATGTGGAAAAATGATTGATTAGCTACGGCTAATGGCATCCGAAAGGATGACCGGAACAAATGATTGATTGGCTTCGGCTAATGACATCCGAAAGGATGGTCGGAACAAAGGATTGATTAGCTACAGCTAAGGGCATCCGAAAGGATGGCCGGAACAAATGATTGATTAGCTTCGGCTAATGGCATCCGAAAGGATGACCGGAACAAATGATTGATTAGCTATGGCTAATGGCATCCGAAAGGATGACCGGAACAAATGATTGATTGGCTTCGGCTAATGACATCCGAAAGGATGGTCGGAACAAAGGATTGATTAGCTACAGCTAATGGCATCCGAAAGGATGGCCGGAACAAATGATTGATTAGCTTCGGCTAATGGCATCCGAAAGGATGACCGGAACAAATGATTGATTAGCTTCGGCTAATGGCATCCGAAAGGATGGCCGGAACAAATGAATAGATAATTGATTTGCTACAGCTCAGTATCGAGTACCTTATGAGAATAGTTGGAGTAAAGATATTATTACTTGAAATGGAGGAAAAATGGAGAACCTCTAAATTTTACCAGTAAATTGCTATGTGTATGTAGAAATTTACAACTTGTCAGTGTTTCGTTTAACGAATAAGTCATTTAGTCAAAGCTATTAGTACTATCATTAAGTAATCACATTTTCTTAAAATGTCTGTACTGCTGCAGGGACGTCACAGCCACGAGGGGTCTAGGGAATCTAATATAAGAGGACCTACTTTTGTAAAGAGCCATGTGGTTACACTCTAATTTAAGATGTGTTTAGGATAAAATAATGTAATGAAAGCATAATTTTCATTCGCCCTTTTTGTGAAGATTTGTAAATTCCACTAGTAGGTTATAAATGTAAACTTATATCCCTGCATGTTTATTTCTAATATAAGACTTCAATTGTGAAATCGTAATTAGTATATGTTTGTGCGAATTTCATCTTATTAATGGAATGTATATGGAATGGATGTGATTGTGGATGAGATGAGATTCAAATTGGTTGCAGGTTGTGTTATGGATAACTTGGGATCTCCCGATATAGGGGAGACTCTGCCGAAATTTCGTTAGAAATTTCGGCAAGAGAAAAAAAAAAAAAAAAAAAAAAAAAAATCATCCGGGTTTTTACACAATTTATGCATCGCCCTAGCAAAGATCACATGGATGCAGTTGTTCTAATTCTTCGATACCTGAAATCAGCACCGGGGAAGGGGATTATGTTCTCTAAGAATGGTCACTTAGAGGTTGAAGGCTATACAGATGCAGACTGGGCAGGAAATGTGGTCGACAGAAAATCCACATCAGGATACTTTACATTCGTCGGAGGGAATTTGGTTACGTGGAGGAGCAAGAAACAAAAGGTGGTAGCCTTATCAAGTGCAGAAGCCGAATTTCGAGGTATGGCAAAGGGACTTTGCGAGCTTTTATGGCTCAGACGACTGCTCTCAGAAATTGGCTTTGCACCAAGTTCAGAGATGAATTTATACTGTGATAATAAAGCTGCGATTGAAATATCTCAAAACCCAATCCAACATGACAGAACAAAGCATATTGAGATAGACCGGCACTTTATTAAACAGAACCTCGAAGAAGGGGTAATTCGTTTCCCATTCGTCAGATCAGAGGACCAACTTGCAGACATGCTCACAAAAGCTGTCTCAAACAGGAACTTCCACAGCTCACTTGACAAGCTGGGTATCAAAGACATTTCTACACCAACTTGAGGAGGAGTGTTGGCATGAGCTGTACAGCCGAGAGAGAATAGGAAATCACAGCTGTAATAGTAAATATTATCTCCCATTTATGCTAATCCCGATTGTCATGGGATTGACGTTATAGTTTCCTTTCCAAATTCAACTTATGTAGACAGTACATTGTCTTGTATATATTTCACTCTTTGAGGAATAAGAAAGATGGAATTGGACAGAAACCCTACTTAAACTAACACATGTGACCTGGAAATGTCCAAAACAACCTCGGTATCGAAGGTTAAATTTTATAGGTTAAAAGACAAAACTATAATTTCATTATTGAATTGTTGAAATGCATAGTTATTTGTGTACTAAGACACAATGATATATGGACGTGTTTTATATATATATTCACCGTGTTACTTCTCTATTTTTTTTTCTTAAAAACAATGCTAACAAGAACTCCTGGTATCTGAGATAAGTTCATGATATGCACATGGCAGAAAAAAACACAGAGGGATTATCAGTGAGATTGACATGGTACAGCAAGTGGTGATCATAATAATAATCACAAGAACGACGCCAGTCAGGGAGATTGAGTTATCACCAGTCGTTGCTTGTGTTTGGATGGTAGCAAATTTGCCACCACATAGCTTTATTAGAATCGAGACCGCTTACCAACCAGGATGGTTTTCGATTAGTCTGCATGCAATGGATGGACTTGTCTCCGCCATGCTATCTTTCCAAACCCTGTCCTAGTTGGGCGATAAACCCCGATTCCTCAACATTAAAGAATTGAAAAGTATTATATGTATTATATTTAAAACATTAAAGAATTGAAAAGTATTATATATATATATATCACTATCTTTGCCGAGTCGCTCTTATTAAGGAATTGAATGGTCTTCCTTTTCCAAGAGACATCGGAAAACATTGACAAGGTAGTGGACTTACGTTTGGCTTTCATACGTTGCTTTGATTTAGAGGGTTGTTATTATTAAATTATTTTGATTTGTATTTTGATATATAGATATCAAAAATAATTTTTTAAAAATAAAAATATTATTTTGATATTCTTATATTTTTTTTTAATGGAGTTTAGACAATATATAATATTTGCTCGCCGATTCACTCGTGTTTGCTTACAACTAGTTTGTCCTATAAACTCAAGAGTTTCTCCTACTCTTCTAATGTCGTAAACAAGCAGAATATACAAGTAAATTCAAACAAAAAAAAGCACAAAAGAAATTATAGGAATTCAACCCAATCTTTTATTAATTTGAAAGTGTATACACAAGTCCGTTTGTATAGATGTTATGCACATTTGTTCTGTATACAAAACTTGCATGCTACTCACATATATAAGGCCTATACAATGAGTACTACATACAAAGAATACAACAAAAATTGCCTGAATATATGTATTTAGTTTTCTTCCAAAATAGTAATTGTGTTAATGAGTTAGTTTAAAATAATTTTAATCAAGTTTTTGATCACAGTTTTTTGATGTGAGAATACGAAAACACATCAAAATAGATAAATCACATCAAAATGATTGAAGTTTAATCCAATATTTTTTTCAGAAAAAACACCTTCCCTAGTGAAGTCGTCATTTTGTCGCACGTCGTTGCGTGATGTTCAGGAGGGTCTTGTCAATGTTAAGAAGTCACCGCCTAGTTGTTCAGGGTTTCTATGAAAACCTGATTGTACTGGTCTAATCAGATATTTGAAGATAAGGGATTGGTTGCGTGAAGGGAATTTATTAGCACCCCTAATATGTCTTATTTGAGGTAAATTGCATTGTGTATTTTTTATGTGATTAAAATGTTTTGATAGGTAGTTTATTCATATGAATAAATCTGGCTTTTGAGATTTTATTGTGGGATCGTGTACCTAAATAAAATATCAGAAAAAAATCCATGTAGATACCCTAAAAAAGATCATATATCTTGGAAAGCGAATTGGTTTTTCACCATTCATCCTTCATCATAAAAATATTGGGAAAAAAATCAATCACTGCTAAGAACAACTCTGAGAATTTTTTGATTGTTTCTAGATATTTAAATGTTAGTCTACTTGTAGGATTAATATTTATTATCCGAATTTACACCATTAACTCTCGTGAATTAAGTTCATATACAATGCTTTTTATACATTTTTGCTTTCACATTTTTCAAATTACACCACATTTATAAAACAACAAAAATTCAAATCCACAAATTTAAATACATGAAATAATTAAATATTACAACAATGTTGAAAACAAGAATCATCTAAAACTAACAAAATGGCCAGGAATAGTGGTGGCTATGGCAAGAATAGTGGGTTCACGCATAACTGTGGCTAGTGGCACGTGGTTCCACGCACCTCCACTAGTGAAACACCAGACAAGTGTGCATATGCCTCTACTACTTCCCTCTCTTCTCCTCTAACTTGATATATTTAAATTATTTTGATATATTTCTTAATGAAAAATATTTTTACAAATAATATCGATCATATTCTCAGACAAGTTGAAAGAACATACACACCTTCTTATATCAACAGTCACATGTACACCAAACACCACAAAAAATTGCTTTACAACTTTACACCAAACACCACACAAAAAAAATTGCTTTGCAACTTAAGATTTATTGTACATGTCACAATCTTATAGACAAAAGCTATCGAAATACAGAACACCACAAAAAAAATTGTTTTTCATGTTCATTTGTGTGTGGAATGGTGAAAAGATAGGCTTTAATCTATGAATCCACGAAACCATGAAAGAGACTCGTTGTATATAAAGGTTTCATAAAACTTTCTTAAAAGATGGTATTTAGACGATGATTGGTTATTGTTAAAGAAAAATAAAAATATGAATAAAAAAGCTAAAAGTATATTAAGTTGAAGAAAAAAACAAATACATAAAAATAAACTTGTTTCAAAAATAATTTTAAAGTAATTGTTTTCTTTTAAAAAATAAAGAAAAAGAATATATTTTCAGAGACTAGATTTATTATTATTTATTTCTAAAATACCTTTGTAAAATATTTATTTTAATCGCATTGTATCTCGAATAATTTCTCAAAATGAAATATCTTAAAGAATAACATTTCAAAGTTGGATTCCTACCAGTCTCACTTGGGTGGCTATAATATCTATGTTCTGATGTTGACTACGAGATTCGTGTGTTTTTTCCTGGAAATTTCAAGCTTTTAATATGCTGACATGCATTTATCATATTTTTATTACTATTTATGTTTTAATAGCTTTTTTTGTTTGGCTTGATAGTCCTGTAATTAAACTTATCAGTAATTATATTACCAATTAATTGACCAAAAAAATTAAAGTCACCATCAATATGGTTCTAACAATATTTGTTTTTCATTATTTTGTCAGTAATTTCATTTCCCATGAAATCAAGTTTTAAATACCAATAGAATATTTCATTAGTGTTTTGTTATTTTGTGGTGATGAGACAAGCACTGCTTTTTTAAAAAATTTATGTTTTAATAGCTTTCAGAGTTCTTGATAGGCTGCCAGATGGAGGGTCTTTCTTCCGTTGACTTATAAATAAAGATAACCCCACATTGAAATTACACCTGTCTGTAAATCGATTGTTTTTTAAAATTAGTTTTGTGTAGAAATATATTAAAATAATATATTTTTATTTTTTAAAAATTATTTTTGATATTGTTATATTAAAATGACCAAAAATACTTAAAAAAATTAATTAAAAAACAAAAAAGACTTTTTATCTCACACTCAAGATGAAGATTATTGGTCAAAAAGTAATAATAAATGCTGTGGCTGGCTGCATTTTGGCCCACGTGATTAAGAATTTGCAAGTTTAGTTTAGGGATGGACCCGTAAGGTAGTGTGAAGTATTGTAGTGATTGGTTTTAAAATGTTTTTTATTTATATATATATATATATATATATATATATATAAATAATTTTATTTTATTTTTAAAAAATCATTTTTTATATCAAAATATCAAGAGCATCTAAATATAATTTTTTTTTAAAATCATCAAACACGATATTACTTTTCGTGTTTGTTTGATATTGTGGTTACGATTATTTTTTAAAGTATTTTTATTTAGAAATGTATCAAAATAATATTTTTTTTATTTTCAAAAATCATTTTTGACATCATCAAATAAAAATAATCTAAAATTCCAAAAAATAATTAATCTAAAATAAAAAATAAAAAATAAATCTTTTTTTTTTCAAAAACAGTGAGATTGACATGGTACAGCAAGTGGTGATTATAATAATAATCTCAAACGAAAATAATAATCCTAAGCATGCAATCCAGAGATGTAATAAAGTGTTTGAATGGTAGCAATCACCCTTATTAGAATCGAGACCGCTTACCAAACCCTGTCCTTGCTGGGCGATAAACTCCAAAATCATCAAAAACTAAATTATAATTATCTCATATAAATATAACTTCAAAATGATTAAATACCAATAGAATATTTCATTCGTGTTTTGTTATTTTGTGGTGATGAGACAAGCACTTTTTAGTTTGAAATTGAATAACCAAATTGAGTTGAAGATTTTTGGTTTGAATTTTATCAATATTTTTTCAATAGCTAAATAAATCTTTTTATTTATTTATTTCAGCTTAGCTCTTAAGATTTTTAATTCAACTAAATTCTAAATAAAATTTAAATATATATAATATGTAATGAAATTAATGTGTCTACCTGATCTAATATTTAAAAACTATAAAAATAAAAATATGGATCTTTGATGCTATCTTGTACTTAATTGGAAGTTTGGGATGATATCTCTTTTATTTTATTTCTTCACTTTAAAAATAAATTGATGAAAAAACACTAAAAATATATCTTTTTAACATACCAATTAATATAAATATAAAAGATCTAGCTCGTGAAAGAAATGGTATTCAAGAACAAAAGATATAAAATCATTTTTATATAATAAAAAGAAAGAAATTCAGTTTTTAACTTAAAAAAATAAAAAACCAAAAACATTTGCTCACATTTCAACTCAAGTTCTGTTTAATTTTTTGTTAATTAAAAATCAAAACCAAGTTATCAAAATCTATAAGGGGTTGATTTTTAATAAAAATACAAAGAGAATTAACTCGGTATAACTTGGTTCAAAACTTGAGTTGATTCATAACCCTTTAACTTGGGAAAAAAAACAATTGAAATTTGTTTGATTTTCTTTTAAAAGAATAATAATAATATTCTTTTTATCTTTCAATAAAATAACATAAAATGAGCTTTCCCATATAATACTCATGAACATAAATGATTTTGTTATGTTTCTGCATAAAATCTAGAGTTCTTGCACCTTGGTAAATATGGAGAAACCAGCCCATTACACAAGATTTTTGGGCTTGCCTTTTTTTTTGGATCTGCTCCTTCTCTCTCTTTTTCTCTAACTTGATTTATTTAAATTATTTTGATATATTTTTTAATAAAAAATATTTTTACAAATAATATGGATCATATTCTCAGACAAGTTGAAAGAACATACACACCTTATATCAATAGTCACACGTACACCAAACACCACAAAAAAAATACTTTACGACTTTACACCAAACTACTTTGCACCAAACACCACAAAAAAAAATGCTTTTCATCTTCATTTGTGTGTGGAATGGAGAAAAGATAGGCTTTAATCTATGAATCCACGAAACCATGAAAGAGACTCGTTGTATATAAAGGTTTCATAAAACTTTCTTAAAAGATGGTATTTAGACGATGATTGGTTATTACTAAAGAAAAATAAAAATATGAATAAAAAAAGCTAAAAGTATATTTAGTTGAAGAAAAAAACAAATACATAAAAATAAACTTGTTTCAAAACTAATTTTAAAGTAATTGTTTTCTTTTAAAAAAAATAGAGAAAAAGAATATATCAGAGAGTGCAGGAGCCATCTTCCTTCGTCCTCTGCAATCCACCTTAAGAGTTCTTGATAGCTAGGCTGCCTGGAGAAATGAAGCTTTATGCATTATTATAGTCGACTTTTCAGGATGATATTGTTATATTAAAATGACAAAAAATACTTAAAAAAATTAATTAAAAAACAAAAAAGACTTTTTATCTCACACTCAACATGAAGATTATTGGTCAAAAAGTAATAATAAATGCTGTGGCTGGCTGCATTTTGCCCCACGTGATTAAGAATTTGTTTAGTTTAGGGATGGACCCGTAAGGTAGTGTGCAGTATTGTAGTGATTGGTTTTAAAATGTTTTTTATTTAAAAATATATATATAAATAATTTTATTTTATTTTTATAAAATCATTTTTTATATCAAAATATCAAGAGCATCTAAATATAATTTTTTTTTTAAATCATCAAACACGATACTACTTTTCGTGTTTGTTTGATAGTATGATTACAATTGTTTTTTAAAGTATTTTTCATTCAAAAATATATCAAAACAATATTTTTTATTTTAAAACTTATTTTTGACATCATGAAATAAAATTAATCTAAAAAACCAAAAAAAATAATCTAAAATATAAAAAAAATTAATTTTTAAAAAAAATATAGTGTCAAATATCATTGTCCAACTTGTTCCCAAGAACAAACCCAGTACACTTCTCACAAAAACTTCAGACACTACCAATAACATTCCCACTTTTTATTTTTTTATTAACTTAAATGTCTGGACCAGTTTCCGTGTATCTTGATTAATACCATATATTCTAAAATTAATGATTATAAATCTTTAATGATCATCATATTAACAACCACATAATTCAAACCCGAAAAATTCTTATATCAACAGGTCACAGCTACACCAAATATCAAGCTTTTGATTGAGAAACTTTGACTTGTTCATGATCATATTATGGAGTAGTGTTGTACATGATGAAAGCAACATGACCCTAGATCTTTTTAAAATACTGGACTTTTCAGTCTCAATTAGTATTATAGTCGACTTTTCACGATGATATTGGGCATTTCTTCCGTTGTCTTTTTATATAAAGATAACCCCACACTCAAAGTATATTTTGTTATTTTTAAAAATATTTTTTGTTTAAAAATCATCATTATAAAATTATCATTTCTATTAAAAAAATAAAAAAATTTAGATAACCAAATTATTGAATTCACTGTATTAAAATCAATCAATTTATTTTATAATTTATTTAAATTAAACACAATAATATATATATATATATATATATATATATATATATATATATATATATATATATATATATATATATATATATATATATATATTGTGTAAACACCTATAATAACCAAACAATAAAATAAGTCGTTGATTTTTTACCTATAAAAAAAAGTAAACATCATTGAAAATCCATTGTTACATTATTATCATTACCATGACCATCACCGTTAAAACTACAATCATCATTATGCCCAAGCAATGAAAATTATTAAATAGTCTCGAAGAATAAAAAAAACACTTTTATAAAAGACTTCAAGAAAATAATTAAAAAAATCTCTAAAATTATCATTATTATTGCGTAAACAATGAAAACCATAAAATTATCTCGAAAAATAAACAAAAAAAACTTCAACAAAAGAGCAACCAAAAACAAAAAAAAAAAAAAGGAAATATCAATTTTAAAATGATTACCAACATAAATTAAAATCCAAGGACTAAACCGAAAAAAAAACAAAAAAAATGACAAAAAGCAAAAATCAAAACTAAAAGCATAAAAACATAAATACACATAAAAAAAAATAAAGATTGTCTAAAAAGGACTGAAAAAATTAAAGTAATTAACACCAAATAAAAAATTAAAGGAATAAGAGTCAAATAATAAAAAAAATATATATAATTAATTTCAATTAGAGGACAACAATGCAACACATTAAAACCTTTGAACCAAAAACATTAAAGGGATTTAAAACAAACAAAATATCAAAAGAATAAGGGCCAAAATAAAAAATAGCATATATGATAAATTTTAATTGGAGGACAAAATTGAAACAAATTAAAACCTACTAACCGAAAAAATTCAAGGAACCAAATACAAATCAAAAGAATAAGGGTTGAAATAAAAAAAACAACATATATTATCAATTTCAATTGAAGGGTAAAATTGAAAAAAAACAAAACTTGTATAGAAGAAATCAGGAAGAAAAACGAAATCAAAAGCTCAGGGACTGAAGTAAAACAGGGCCGATATGTATTTTGCCTTTGCATGAGAGAGAAAAAGGAAAAAATAAAAGAAACAACCACTGACAATCTTTCCCCTTCCGTCCACTGACACGCGCATCACCATGTGGAAAAGGACATGGTGGCACATTCGGAGACATGATGGTTGAACATTTCCGACCGACGAACAACACCACATGCACCGCTTGAAAGGCGTATTCGGTAGAAAATTGTTAGCTCGTCAGACAAACGTGCCTGTAGTAATTCAAAATAAAAAATTTGAAAATATGAAATAACCCTAGTACCCCCCTGGAAGCCGGCGAAAACAATGAAAAAAAGGCATGAAAGTACCTCTATACCCGCCGCGTCAGGCTTCTGTTTTTGTCATTTCTGAGTGTATTTAAGTATTTTTACTATTCATAAAATATGAAAAACCTAGAATACCCTTACCTCTAACTCCCTGTTTTTGTCCAACCCAATATTAAATGTGTTATTTTATTATTCATGGTTAGATGAAAAAACCAAAAATACCACTGCATTACTTCGTTTTGTTGTTTGTTTCCGGGGGTAAAAACATAGTTGTATTATTCAAATAAAATGGAAAAGATAAATATCCCCAAACAATCTGTAAATGACACACATGTCACCTCGAAATGTCCAAAACAATCTCGGTATCGAAGGTTAAAATTTATAGGTTAAAAGACAAAACTATAATTTCACAATTGAATTGTTGAAATGCATAGTTATTTGTGTACTAAGACACAATGATATATGGACGTGTTTTATATATATATTCACCGTGTTACTTCTCTATTTTTTTTTCTTAAAAACAATGCTAACAAGAACTCCTGGTATCTGAGATAAGTTCATGATATGCACATGGCAGAAAAAAACACAGAGGGATTATCAGTGAGATTGACATGGTACAGCAAGTGGTGATCATAATAATAATCACAAGAACGACGCCAGTCAGGGAGATTGAGTTATCACCAGTCGTTGCTTGTGTTTGGATGGTAGCAAATTGGCCACCACATAGCTTTATTAGAATCGAGACCGCTTACCAACCAGGATGGTTTTCGATTAGTCTGCATGCAATGGATGGACTTGTCTCCGCCATGCTATCTTTCCAAACCCTGTCCTAGTTGGGCGATAAACCCCGATTCCTCAACATTAAAGAATTGAAAAGTATTATATGTATTATATTTAAAACATTAAAGAATTGAAAAGTATTATATATATATATATATATATATCACTATCTTTGCCGAGTCGCTCTTATTAAGGAATTGAATGGTCTTCCTTTTCCAAGAGACATCGGAAAACATTGACAAGGTAGTGGACTTACGTTTGGCTTTCATACGTTGCTTTGATTTAGAGGGTTGTTATTATTAAATTATTTTGATTTGTATTTTGATGTATAGATATCAAAAATAATTTTTTAAAAATAAAAATATTATTTTGATATTCTTATATTTTTTTAATGGAGTTTAGACAATATATAATATTTGCTCGCCGATTCACTCGTGTTTGCTTACAACTAGTTTGTCCTATAAACTCAAGAGTTTCTCCTACTCTTCTAATGTCGTAAACAAGCAGAATATACAAGTAAATTCAAACAAAAAAAAGCACAAAAGAAATTACAGGAATTCAACCCAATCTTTTATTAATTTGAAAGTGTATACACAAGTCCGTTTGTATAGATGTTATGCACATTTGTTCTGTATACAAAACTTGCATGCTACTCACATATATAAGGCCAATACAATGAGTACTACATACAAAGAATACAACAAAAATTGCCTGAATATATGTATTTAGTTTTCTTCCAAAATAGTAATTGTGTTAGTGAGTTAGTTAAAATAATTTTAATCAAGTTTTAGATCACAGTTTTTTGATGTGAGAATACGAAAACTCATCAAAATAGATAAATCACATCAAAATGATTGAAGTTTAATCCAATATTTTTTTCAGAAAAAACACCTTCCCTAGTGAAGTCATCATTTTGTCGCACGTCGTTGCGTGATGTTCAGGAGGGTATTGTCAATGTTAAGAAGTCACCGCCTAGTTGTTCAGGGTTTCTATGAAAACCTGATTGTACTGGTCTAATCAGATATTTGAAGATAAGGGATTGGTTGCGTGAAGGGAATTTATTAGCACCCCTAATATGTCTTATTTGAGGTAAATTACATTGTGTATTTTTTATGTGATTAAAATGTTTTGATAGGTAGTTTATTCATATGAATAAATCTGGCTTTTGAGATTTTATTGTGGGATCGTGTACCTAAATAAAATATCAGAAAAAAAATCCATGTAGATACCCTAAAAAAGATCATATATCCTGGAAAGCGAATTGGTTTTTCACCATTCATCCTTCATCATAAAAATATTGGGAAAAAATCAATCACTGCTAAGAACAACTCTGAGAATTTTTTGATTGTTTCTAGATATTTAAATGTTAGTCTACTTGTAGGATTAATATTTATTATCCAAATTTACACCATTAACTCTCGTGAATTAAGTTCATATGCAATGCTTTTTATACATTTTTGCTTTCACATTTTACAAATTACACCACATTTATAAAACAACAAAACTTCAAATCCACAAATTTAAATACATGAAATAATTAAATATTACAACAATGTTGAAAACAAGAATCATCTAAAACTAACAAAATGGTCAGGAATAGTGGTGGCTATGGCAAGAACAGTGGGTTCACGCATCACCGTGGCTAGTGGCACGTGGTTCCACGCGCCTCCACTAGTGAAACACCAGACAAGTGTGCATGTGGATCTACTCCTTCCCTCTCTTCTCCTCTAACTTGATATATTTAAATTATTTTGATATATTTCTTAATAAAAAATATTTTTACAAATAATATCGATCATATTCTCAGACAAGTTGAAAGAACATACACACCTTCTTATATCAACAGTCACACGTACACCAAACACCATAAAAAAATTACTTTACAACTTTACACCAAACACCAGAAAAAAAAATTGCTTTGCAACTTAAGATTTATTGTACATATCACAATCTTATAGACAAAAGCTATCGAAATACAGAACACCACAAAAAAAATTGTTTTTCATGTTCATTTGTGTGTGGAATGGTGAAAAGATAGGCTTTAATCTATGAATCCACGAAACCATGAAAGAGACTCGTTGTATATAAAGGTTTCATAAAACTTTCTTAAAAGATGGTATTTAGACGATGATTGGTTATTGTTAAAGAAAAATAAAAATATGAATAAAAAAGCTAAAAGTATATTTAGTTGAAGAAAAAAACAAATACATAAAAATAAACTTGTTTCAAAAATAATTTTAAAGTAATTGTTTTCTTTTAAAAAATAAAGAAAAAGAATATATTTTCAGAGACTAGATTTATTATTATTTATTTCTAAAATACCTTTGTAAAATATTTATTTTAATCGCATTGTATCTCGAATAATTTCTCAAAATGAAATATCTTAAAGAATAACATTTCAAAGTTGGATTCCTACCAGTCTCACTTGGGTGGCTATAATATCTATGTTCTGATGTTGACTACGAGATTTGTGTGTTTTTTCCTGGAAATTTCAAGCTTTTAATATGCTGACATGCATTTATCATATTTTTATTACTATTTATGTTTTAATAGCTTTTTTTGTTTGGCTTGATAGTCCTGTAATTAAACTTATCAGTAATTATATTACCAATTAATTGACCAAAAAAATAAAAGTCACCATCAATATGGTTCTAACAATATTTGTTTTTCATTATTTTGTCAGTAATTTCATTTCCCATGAAATCAAGTTTTAAATACCAATAGAATATTTCATTAGTGTTTTGTTATTTTGTGGTGATAAGACAAGCACTTTTTAGTTTGAAATTAAATAACCGAATTGAGTTGAAGATTTTTGGTTTGAATTTTATCAATATTTTTTCAATAGCTAACTAAATCTTCTTTTTTTTTTCAGCTTAGTTCTTAAGATTTTTAATTCAACTAAATTCTAAATAAAATTTAAATATACTATAATATGTAACGAAATTAATGTGTCTACCTGATCTAATATTTAAAAAGTATAAAATTAAAAATATAGATCTTTGATGCTATCTTGTACTTAATTGGAAGTTTGGGATGATATTTCTTTTGTTTTTTTATTTCTTCCTTTTAAACATAAATTGATGAAAAACACTAAAAATATATCTTTCCAACATACCAATAAATATAAATATAAAATATCTAGCTACTGAAAGAATTGGTATTCAAAAACAAAAGATAAAAAGTCATTTTTATATAATAAAAAGAAACAAATTCAGTTTTGAATTAAAAAAAAAACATTTTGCTTACATTTCAACTCAAGTTCTGTTTATTTTTTTTTAATTAAAAATCAAAACGAATGTATCAAAACCAAAATCTATAACAGGTTGAGTTTTAGCAAAAATACAAAAAGAATTAACTCAGTATAACTTGGTTAATAACTCGAGTTAATTCATAACCGGTTTAACTTGGACAAAAAAACTCAATCAAAATTTGTTTGGTTTTTTTTTAAAATAATAATATTTCATTATCTTTCAATAATTTTTTTTAAAATGAGCTTTCTCGGATCATGCTCTGTCGCAACGATGATTTTTTCGCACTTCGCACCCCGCAATCCCCGAATAGGGAGATAATGGCGCATGGTGAAATGAGGTGTTTGTTATAGTCGTAAAATTACGACTATAATTATCAGGAGTCACCGCCTAGTATTAAAGTTACTAGGAAACCTATTGGTCTGCGAGAGTCATCACCCCCATTGCACCCTACCTAAGGCAAGTTGCATTGTTGTTTGATTGTTTTTCTAAGTTTAATTTTTTACACTACCTTTTCAAAAAAAAATTATCTGCGGGTGTACTTTACAATGTAATTTTATACCACAGTTAAAACTCTTTTTTTGTGGATGTACTTTACAATGTAATTTACATCTTCATAGATAAAACAAAAATAATATTTTTTTTTTATATATTTTGGCCAAATTCCAATGGATAATCATAAATCGGTTACGATATCCAATTTTTGTTTCAAAATATGAGAAAGATGCAACTTATTTTTTTATGAAAAATATACATGTAAAATATTGGAATTTAGTCGTGTGCATGAAAACAACACATTTTTTTAAATGTAATTTTTTTGTATTTTTTTTAAATAAAAAAAATAAAATCTGAGCTGGGTCTGGCCTAACCAAATGGGTCGGCCCAGCCAAGTTGGGCCAATGGCTCAACTATGAGAGGCTTGGGCTAGGCTGGGCTGAGAGCAGCCCAGCTCACCCACACAGCATATATATGTATATATTACACGCTGCAAGTAAAGTGGTGGTCGGCTGACCACAACGAGAGGCTCACCTATCACTTCCACCGGGTAGAGAAGGTCGAGGTGGTTCTCCCCGTCGTGGTGGCGTCGAAAATGGCGGCCTGTGATGCTGGAAGGGTTGCCTCTGTGTCGTCCCCGTTGCTGTTGCTCATCGGAGCTGCCTCTGCAACTGTTGGAGTTCACGGTGAGCTAGCCAGTGATGGTGGGATGGTCCTTGGTGATTGGTTGGCTGCTGTCGGAGGAGAGGAGGAGCTGTTGCACGTTCGTTAGGGAGGAGCCATCGGGGAGAGAGAAATAAGGGAGTTACAACAGAGAAGAAGAGAGGAGTTGCAGCCACTTGCTGCCAAGCTTTGCCATCGCTTAAGAAGACGATGGGCTGCTGCGTGTGTAATGGAGGGATGGTCATTGATCGTGCCTTCGTCTTCTTCCCCTACTAATTTTCCATTTTCCAGTGTCTGTGTGTATTTGTTTGTTATATTGTTGTTAACACGATGGTCTCTCCCGAGTCAGAAATTTTTCTTCTAGTTTCACGATCCTTCTTCAGTCCCCCCATAACTATTGTGTTTTTTTTCTGCAAAGATTTCCCCAGTTTTTCCTCGTTGTTAACTGGTCTCTCCCTGTGATCGTCAAGTTTCAAAATTTCTCCCCCCCCCCCCCCCGTCTGTGTATTTTCTCCTCCTATTTATAGGCGAAGAAGGCATGGTGCAGGGCATGGAGGTGTTGTCCAGGGGATGGTGTTGCAAAGAGAGTGGGTTGAAGGCATCGCTGCAGCATGGCTCCAGTGATGGTCTCAGCAATTTTTTTTTTGAAAATATGAAATAAATAAGTTGTGACAAAAAAGAGTTGTTCGATGGGAAAAACCAGGAAGAACGATGTTTTTTGTTCAATTTTGGCTTCCGATTTCACCCAAAAAATTTCCTCACCGAAAATTCTGATCGTCTCAATTTAACCTAGATTAGGCTTCCAAACTTAATTCTCACCAATTAAGCCCTTAATAAAATTAATTTGACTCATTTAAAGTATAATTAAGCCCTTACACTTAATTAAATCCTTCAATTGGGCTCTCAATTAATTCTGAAGCATAATACACTTTAAATTGGCCGATGATAAAATCAAATTGACCCATAAAAATATAATTATGTCTTTCGACTTAAGTTTTACACAGATATATCCAATAATAAATTATTTTAGCCTTGAATCTGCATTTTCTGGGCAAAAAAAAGGTACGACCGGACTCTCAAAAGCATCCAAAATTTCCACCTTTATTTTTCTACCAACGCCGGCCCCTTTTATTTTATTTTTATTATTTTTTGGTAGATTTTGAAGAATAACCCAGAAATTGGGTTATGACAATGGTTATGAACATAAATGATTTTATTATGTTTCTTCATAAAATCTATAGTTTCTGAAATTTGGTAAATATAATATTTTAAATAATTTATGAAAGAGAAACCAGCCCATTACACAAGCTTTTTGGGCTTGCTTTTCTTTTTCAGAACAATCTTAGATGGTTTGAAGCTATCATTGGCAAAAAAAAAAGGCTCATTGAACAAAAATGAAATGTGTGGATATATATATATGCCCCCGCGCCTCGTCGCGGGCGACATCATATTTTTTTCAATGTAAAAAATATTAATGATATGTATTTTTTTTATAGTATTATAAATGTAACAAAAATATTAAATTTGTGCAGAAATCCTGTTAAGTGCAAGTTATCAATAAAATATATGAATTTTAAATCGCTATAAATTTATCTATTTAGTAGCTTTCAAGGAAATAACCAGCATTAACAAAAAAAAAAGAATAAAGAGAAAAAGGGAGGAATATTAATTTTAAAATAATTACCAACATAAATTAAAATTTCAGGTCTGAACCAATTAAAAATAAAACCCCAATAAAAAAACAAAAACCAAAAGCATAAATGCATAGAGATGAATAAAGAATAAACATTTTCCAAGAATTAAAAAAAAAAACTATATGAATTAAGACCAAATAAAAATCTACAATAATCAAATAGCAAATATAAAGAGTTAATTTTATATCGATATAAAAACGAAAACATACATTAAAAATCCATCATCATGTTATTGTTGTTATCATTGTTATAACAATTGAAATTATCATCAACATTACGGCTAAAAAAATCAAAATAATTAAATTGACCTGAACAATCATTTAAAAAAAAAGAAAAATATTTTATAAGGAAATAATAAAAAATTAATTACTAAAATTATCGTTATTATTGTGCAAATAATAAAATCATCAAAATCATTTAATCCAAAGAGGGAAAAAATAAACAGAAAACAGGAAAAAAATAAAGGGAAAAAGAAAGCAATATTAATTTAAAATACTACAACAATAGCAACATCGGAGTCTTAACATCTAAAATTATTATTGCTATTACTATCAAAACAATAAAAATTATCAAATTAGACCGAGGAAAAGAAATTAAAAAGCATAAAAAAATAGTAAGCAAGAAAAACAATTAAAATATCATTATTATTATTATTATTATTATTATTATTATTATTATTATTATTATTATTATGATTATTATGAAAGAATAAATAAATAATTGAAAGAAATTTTTTTTTGTTAAAACTACAAAAAAATATTAAAAAAAAACAATAAAAACTTCAAATTATCATTGTTATTACTGTTAAACCAAAAACAATTATCAAATTATTCTGAGAAACAAATAACCTCAAAAACATTAACAAAAGAGTAAGAAAAAAAAAATTAAATTATTGTTGTTGTTGTTATTATTATTATTATTATTATTATTATTATTATTATTATTATTATCATTATCATTATCATTATCATTATCATTATCATTATCATTATCATCATCATCATCATTATTATTATTATTATTATTATTTTGATTGATTTGTTTTATTTTTGTGTTAATATTGAAAGGGAAAAAATGAAAGACTATAAAAATTCTAAAACTTCAACAAAAGATCAAACAAAAGAATAAAATGAAAACAAAAATTATCATTGTTATCACTGTCAAAACAATAAAAATTAGCAAATTATCTTGAGAGAAAAAAACTAAAAAATATTAACAAAAGAGTGAGCAAGAAAAACAATTAAATTATTATTATTATTATTATTATTATTATTATTATTATTATTATTATTATTATTATTAATGAAAAAAATAGAATAAATGAAAGGCTAAAAAAATCATAAAAACTTTAACAAAATTAAAATCATAAAAAGAAATCAAGGGATTAAAATAAAAAATTAAAAGTATGAGGTCCAAAACAAAAATCAAATATAAAGGGATTAAATTCAAAAATTAAAAGTATAAGGGCCGAAATAAAAATCAAATATATTATCAATTTCAATCAAAGGATAGAATTGAAAAAAATAAAAACTACTGTACCGAATAAATTAATATGTTTCAACCCAATTAGAAAATTAAAAGAAGAAGGACCGAAGTGAAACATTAAAACTGAATTAATTTCAATCGAAGGACTCAATTGAACTAAATCAAAACTTATATAAAACAAATCAGGATCATACACAAAATTCAAAGTCCATGGACCGAAGTGAAATTGACAGAAAACCGGGGGACGCTCCTGTGCGTTTACATGCAGGAGAGAGAGAAAGATGGCCAGCGTCTTTAGCCGGCCACCGCGGCGTCCACGGACGTCCGTTGCTGAAACGCGTCGTGCCGGGATGACGACCACGCGGAGGCGCAACGGGAGAGACGCCGGAATCACAACTCCGGGCACCTAAGGACACCGCACGCGCCTCCTAAACAGGGCGTGAGGCGGCAAACCGTCTAGCGCGTGCCCCTCACGCTCTAACAGTTACCGAAAGTATTAATTAAAAAATATGGTCAATTACTTGTCTGCCCCTGTCCCGAATTCAACGTTTTTGTCTTATTAGGGGCTATATCTGTATTTAGCCAATTTAGAAAAATAATAAAAAATCGGAAGGGCGGTGGACCAGGCCGGTCCAAGGTGGGAAATGACCGCGGAGCCCCTCAGTCCTGGCGGCGTGTTTTGTCGTTTTCGGGGGGTAGAAACGTTAATACACTGTTCATAAACGGGAAAAAGAAAAAAAAAAAAGGCGGACGAACTCGCGCGACGCACGGACGGCAAATGTCCAGTCCACAGTGTCGTTGAGTCTTGAGCTACAGTAAATTTGTCTACAGGAAAAACCCCACGCGGTTGGTATAGTTAAAATTATATATATATATATATATATATATATATAATTTTAACTATACCTTGAGACATCTTTTATATCTTATTGATGTTTTGCTTGCACCATGTTGTAATCCAATTTAGCAAATTCAAGAGGGGTAGGATTGAAGTTTAATCTCCTATTCTCATATACATCTACGAGCCATCTTGCCTCCATCTTTTTCATCCTCCATTGCAATGGGAGCTCTAGAGCATGATTCACCAACATTGAAAGATAGTGATCATATAAAAGCTTAGTAATTTGGTCAAATTACTCATAATCAATTACAAATTATTTATTTTAAATTATAAGTGATGAGTATCCAGATAATTTGGAATAATAGCCCGTAAACTTTTACTCGGTTCAACACCTTTACTTCCAAAGTATATATGTTTTAACGCAGCTCCCAGCCCAGCTACTGAAACTGATGGGTCGTTTTGGCTCATTTGATTGGGCCATTCAACTCAAAAAAAAAAAATCTCCATAAAAAAATACAAAAAATATTTTTGTTTTCGTGTGTATATAGTCGAGTTGTAATGCTTTTCTAAACATATTTAAAAAAAAAAGTATCTTTTTTTTTTCTTAATTAAAATGAGATATAGTAACTAGTTTATATTATCTGTCAGGCGAAAATATCAAAAAACTTTTACCAATCATATTATTTATTTTTTAGTCGTAAACGAATTGAAAACAATATTGAGCTTATAAAACTTTAATTGTTTTTTTAAGAAATTTCCTGTAAGAAAAATAATACTGTTTCAATAAAATTATCTGATATTCCAATAAGCTAGGCACTTTTACAGATCAATTATCTAACTGGGGATGTCCAGCTTTGACTGCTCTCAATTCTCCCAAGCAACCAGTCCTGGGCATGGGGATGCTGATCCCGAACTTGTTTAAGCACAAGCAGACAGAGCAACATCGAGTCTTTAATGAGAAATTATGTACAAATTAAACGTGTTTCTCTAACCATTTTGATGATGGATTATTTTGAGATGAGTCATAATGCTGTAGAAGTCTCTTTTTTTTTTTCTTTGATTCGAGAAACCCTATTCCTTAGAAAATATATTTTATTAGCGAGTAAAATCTTGGTTATTTCAAATTTTTATAAAAAATGCACGTCCTAACTCGAACTCGAGATTTTCTGTATACATCTCAATCTGCTTGGGGTTGGTAGAAAGGATCGAAAATAAAAACCAAGATTCAAGAGTATCAAGCCAGAAAAAACAAGAAAAAAACTAAAAAAATGTGCAGAAAACAATCTATATGCTGATATATAACCTGACAGATTAACAAATAAATCCTTCATCGTGGAGATATAAAGATGACAAGCAAGCTGAAATGAAAAGAAAAATTGAAGTGAGAGAGAACAAGAGAAACAAACTCACAGAAGCAGAGCAGCAGAAATTACTATGGCAATCACCCCATCACACCCTTTACCCTGAAATGTCAATATCTATAGCTAAAATCACAACCTCGAGTCATTACTCCTCCTAGACCTCAACGAGTCTCTTCAGGTTCTTTCTCCCCTGCTGTTTCAGTAGTTTTTGTCTCAGTCTGTACAGGTTTCTTCTCCTCCAATGTTTCAGAAGTTTTTGGCTCTGCTTCTTCTGCTGCTGGTGGTGCTGGTGCTGGTGGTGCTTCCTTCACGGCTGATGGTTCTTCTTTAGGCACTTCTGGCTCAGTAGGTTTATTAGTTTCTGAAGTTTCTGGTTTCTCCTGTTCTGCTGGTGCGTCGTCACTTTCTGTCGGCTCCTTCCCTTTTTCATTCTGCGTAGCATAAAATTCTAACCATAAGATATCGCATAAAAATTCTGTCGGCTGTTGTGTCAGAATTGTTAGCCTTGATTCGAGAAAGAATTTGGGTTTTGTGGGCCATGTCAATGTATCTTTCTCTGATTCCACTAAATTCTTGGCTTTGAATCCTAAATTTCTCAGACTAACCCTCCAGCCAGCTAGTTTCAGCAGCCATGGCATAGCCTGTTATGAACACCGGTCCTTTATCGGCCATTTAGCCGGAGAATAACCTATCCAGTTTGCTGTAATTGTGTGAACACGGCGACGCAATTGTGATTGTGCAGATCAATAAAGTGCAGGGAGCATAGCTAAGAGGCTGAAAGATATGCTGCGAAATTCAGCTACGATCAACAACAATCTGACACAATTCATCGAACTGGTAGGGAAAAGATGATCATAACAATCCAAGCCCCAACAACCAGTACAGCTAGATACAAGTCTTTTATGGATGTCGAGTACATCTAACTAAGTCCCAAGAACGTGAGGCGATAGCAAAGAGCTCGAAATCTACACACAAAATCTTGAATTTGAGTCAGAATATAAATTTTTTTATAAAAATTTAGAACTACTAGAGTTTTATTCGTTCATTTAAATCTATAAATTATATTTTTCGAGAGATACAGCTAAAGAGTACATCTAACTAAACCATCAATTTTGTCATGCTTTATGGCGCCCACCATCGACTAGGGACATACATATCCAACCATTGTTGCTCAATTGTTGCTTTCGATTACTTTCCTACCTAGATCACCATTATAAAGTTTTCAAATATATTTTTCTATCCTTTAATATTTTTATATCACCTTCCACACATCAAAACTGCACAATTATGTAATCAGTTTTAAGTATTAAAATTGAAGTTTTGCTCGAGATGCAATCTCATTTCTAAACAAATTCTAAGTATTATTTTACCAGAATTAACTATTTTACTAATAAAATTTATGTCGTTATTGTAATGTAAATTTTACTAGTCAATGATTTCTTAACCAGCACATAGACAAGAAATGTCCGTCTATAAAATTATCGTTGGTAATTTTGTTTTTGTCGGTGACTTCGTTGACAATGTTCTTATCAATAAAAACACCAATTCTAAATATACCAACAAAAACATTGGCAGTTTTAATAATTATTAATGCAAGTGTTTTATAAAAATGTTTTTTTGTTTAAAAGTATATCAAAATATTTTTTCAAGGAAAAAGCATCCAAAAACATATTAAAAAACAATATATTTCTTACTTCTTTATCCAATAAGATCACTTTAAAATACTAAAACCTTCACAAGATTAGTATATAAAACTATTGTGGGCAAAACATATTTTAAAAAATTATCTCCTTCAAGGGTATGAAAATGAAATTAAATCATGGAAGAACAAAGCAAAAAAGGGGTCCTTAATAAGAGTTAATTTGTTTGCATGTCATCAAATGAATATGCAAAATAACTTTCCTGTTCATAGAATCTAAATTTCTATTTATTGCTTATAAACCTAATGCAAATAGCTGCGTATACTTTAGTTTTTCATAGAGAAAGTGGGCTTAAGGAAAAAAGATTTAATTTAGCTTTAAACTTTATGGCTCATAAATGTCTTAAAATAAATAAAATCAAAATCTTTCATTGACGACTACACAAAAGAAAAAGTATGGAAAATCTTGACATGAGAAATAAAATAAAAAATAATTACCTCCTTGAACAAATTACTTAGAGACCGTCTCTTATTGTCATCAACAATCTCAGTCTCCTCCACCTTATCGCCACCAGCATCGCTAATATCTTTCTCAAAAACGACTTTCTTTTCCTCTTCATCGACAGCTACGACCTTATCTTCAACCTGAACACCACCACCTGTTGTCACCACAGCTTCCTCCATGGCAGCCTCGGGAGTCTCACCCTCCTTCAACGCCTTCGGCTTGGTAGCACTGTGAGAGATAAATTTGCTGTGAAAGAAAGAAACTGGAATTGCTAGAAACTGAAAATGAATTGTCCACGTTTATTAGCTACTTGAGCTGGCTTTTATAGCTTGTAAAACAGAGGCTAAGCATGCAACATGCATGTGCAACTAAAAACTGAAATAACAGAAAGTAAACCAACAATTTCACAGCCTAGAGTTATAACTAACTCTAACAGACTGTTAACAAGAAAATTAAATCCTTTCAAACCCTCCCTTAAGCTAATTAGTTGTAAACAATTTGCTTAATTCTGAAATGTCACAAACTCCAAGTAAAGTTCGAAGTCTTTGGAAATCATCAGTCTTCAATGGCTTAGTCATTATATCAGCTAACTGATCCTTGCTTCCGCAGTGAACCAGATCAATCAATCCTTCCCTCGTAAGATTTTGTAAGGAATGATACCTTACGTCTATATGTTTACTTCGCCCATGCATCACCGGATTCTTTGAAAGCTTAATGGTAGAGCTATTATCGCACCAGATATACGTGCAATTTTGATCATTATACCTCAGCTCCTTCAGTATTCTCCTTATCCATATGGCTTGGCATGTACATACAGCGGCAGCCACAAATTCAGCTTCGATTGTAGATAAAGTGACAATCGGTTGCTTCTTTGAACACCACGATATCGCGCCACAATTCAATATGAAAACATACCCACTTGTGCTCTTCCTATCCTCCACATCACCAACATAATCACTATCTGTATAAGCAAGCAGTTCTCCATTCCCATCTCTCTTATAGAAAATGCCATAGCTCACTGTTCCTTTGAGATACCTAAGAGCTCTCTTTGCAATTTGCAAATGAAGATTAGTGGGCTTTGCCATATATCGACTTACCAGACTTGTAACAAACATCATATCTGGTCTCGTCGCTGTGAGGTACATCAAACTTCCCATTAACTATTTGAAGTACGTTTCATCCACGGGAGTCCCATCTTTATCCTTGATGACCTTGAAACTTGGAATAATTGGGCTAAACACCTCATTACTTTCCAGCATTCCAAACCTCCTGAGAATTTCTAACGCATATTTTCATTGACATATAAAAATACCATCTTCTCTTTGTAGAACTTCTATCCCAAGGAAGAAATGCATGCCTCCCAAATCTGTCATGTCAAATTCCTTCAACATAGAATTTTTGAAAGCAGATACCATATCTCTATCATTACCCGTGAATATAAGATCATCAACGTAGATGCTGACGATTACGATCTTCCCGCCGCTGCTTTGCTTAGTGAATAGTGTTTGTTCATTTTCACATCTTTGAAAACCTTCATCAATAAAATGTGCTTCAATTTTGTTAAACCAAGCTCGTGGAGCCTGTTTTAAACCATACAAAGCTTTGTGTAGCTTGTAATCCATATGCTCCTTCCCCTTCTTTACGTACCCCTTTGGCTGCTCAACATAAACACTTTCACTTAAAACCCCATGCAGAAATGACGATTTAACATCCAACTGGCAAATTTTCCATCCCCTTTGCGCAGCCATGGATATAATCATTCTTACTGTATCCATTCTCGCGACTGGTGCAAAAACTTCTGTATAGTCTACCCCGAATTCTTGGGTGTAACCTTTTGCCACCAAACGCGCCTTGTGTTTAACAATCTCACCATTTTCATAGTACTTGGTCTTGTATATCCACTTAACACCAATTTTCTTTGCATTGACAGGTAACTCAACCAAAGTCCATGTATTATTCTTCTCAATAGACTTAATTTCATCATCCATTGCCCGTACCCATTTTTCTTCTTTCACAGCCCTTTCAAAATAAAATGGATCTTCAGCAGAGACTTGTGCAACAAACATTTCATCTTCACTCAATCCTTCACCAACAACATAATCACTCAACCATGCTGGACTACGAATAGCCCTGCCCTCAACTGCACTTCTCCCTGCCACAGCTGCACTTCTCCCTGCCTCAGCTGCAAATCTCCCCATTTCTTCTCAAGTCAGTTTCACTCCCTTGTTCTTCTTCACTCCCCTGCTCATCATTCTGGGCAATTCCACCTTCTCGGTCACACCACTCAAGGTCCACCAAGATTTGCTCTTGGTATTCTATTCCCCAATCCCACTCCTTTTCCTTTTCAAAAACTTTATCTTGACTGATAACCACCTTCTTCATCAAAGGATCATACAATTTGTATCCCTTTGTTTCTTCACTAATTCCAAGCAAAATACACTTGAAACTCCTGTTATCCAACTTGCTTCTTCTTTCCTGTGGAATATGCACATGTGCAAGACACCCAAACACTCGAAAGTGTTCCACAGACGGTTTTAATCCACTCCATGCCTCCTGTGGAGTCATCTTCTCTATTGCAGCTGTTGGACATCTGTTGAGGACATAACAAGTCCACACTACTGCTTCAGCCCAGAAATTCTTGGGAATTTTCTTTCCTGTCAACATGCACCGAACCATGTTCATCATGGTTTGATTCTTCCTCTCAGCCACACCATTTTGTTGTGATGTATATGCATTAGTAAGCTATCTTTTAACTCCATTCATCTTGCAGTGATCTGCAAATTCTGTTGAATTAAACTCCCCTCCCCTATCTGTTCTTAAACACTTCATAGACAGCTCCTTCTCCTTCTCAACCAGTTTTTGAAACATTTTGAAGTGATGGAAAGCTTCACCCTTTTCCATCAACAAATACACCCATGCCTTTCGGCTATAGTCATCAATAAACACAAGAACATATCTCTTTCCACCATTGGACCTAGGTGAAATAGGTCCACAAATATCAGCATGAACCAACTCTAAAGGTTATGATGCTCTCCACATGCTCTTCTTTGGAATAGCATCCCTTCTTTGCTTTCCAACATAGCAATCTGCACATGCTAATTTTGAAACTTTAAACCGAGGGAATCCATTGACCATCTCCTTTTGTTGGATTGTCTGCAATCCTTTGGCACTTAAATGTCCATACCTTCTATGCCAAAGCTGTGTTAAATCCCCAGAATTTGCATGCAAGCATCGTTGAACACTCAAAGTTCCCTCATACTCAGCCAACAAAACAAACATCCTGTTTGCACTCATAATGCTTTCAATTATCAATCCCTTCTGTGGATGATAGATTTTACACTTTCCACCTTTAAACAAAACAGCTAAGCCACTCTCCTGAAGTTGCCCAACACTAAGCAAATTATTGGACAATTCTGGAACCAAATACACCTCTCTCATAAGGTGTTTTATTCCATTCAAAATTAGCATCACACTTCCTTTTCCAGTCACCCTCATTCTAGCATTATTTCCCAATTTAACTGAGTGTTGAAATGTAATGTCTATATCAGAAAACATACCTTGCTCACCACACATGTGGTTTGAGCAGCCCGAGTCCAAAAACCAAGCATTGTTTCGATTCCCCTTCTGCATCTCAATGTGTGTCATGAGCAGCCTCTCTTCTTCTTGATTTAGGTCTGCAAACCCTGGGCATTCCAGTTCTGCCAAAACTGGACTCAAATTTGCAAAACCTGGGCATTCAAGTTCTGCCAAAAATGGACTCAAATCTGCAAAATCTGGGCATTCATGTTCTGCAAAATTTGGGCATTCATGTTCATCAAAATCAGCTGAGATTTCTGCCATCAATAACATCTCCTCTTCTTGATTCAAGGCTGCATAATTTGCTTCTTTGTACAAACCTGGACATTCATATTGAAAATGTCCAAGTTTGTGACATTTAAAGCACTCAACCGTGGCTCTGCTATACATTTGAACTCCTCTCCCACGGCTTCTTCCTCTATAGTTGCCCCTCCCTCGATATCTGCCTCCAGGTCTTTCATCATAGGTTCTCAATGCTTGATCATCCCCTTTATTTCTTCGAAATTTCTGCTCATGAACTAGCAGTGAACTCTGCAATTCATCCACTGTCAAACGATTTATATCATTTGACTCCTCAATTGAGCAGACAATATAATTGAAATTTTCAGTTAATGTGCGCAAGATTTTCTCAACAATCTTCTCATTGGTCACATTTTCTCCTGAATTTCTCATATCATTAGCTATTAGCGACACTCTAGAGAAATAATCTGTCACAGATTCTCCAATTCTCATCTCCAACACTTCGAAATTCCTTCTTAGAATTTGAAGTTGTGCGCGCTGAACCCTAGCATTCCCTTGGTATTTGATCTTCATTGACTCCCATATTTGCTTAGCTGTATCTTTCTGAGTGATCGTCTTCAAGATTCTTGTCTATTGACTGGAACAAGTAATTTTTAGTTTTCAAATCCTTCAATTTCATCTCATCTGCAGCCTTCTTCAGTCCTGCTGTTAGTAATTCCCTAGAGTTCGTCTCCACACACCCAGTCTCAATGACACTCCAGTATTCTTTTGATCTCAAGAGATTCTCCATGAGCATGCACCAATGATCATAATCTCCATCGAACTTGGAAATAGAGGGCTGGGCAAAGTTTCCTGAGTCTGCCATTTTCGTGCAGCTCTGATACAAATTTGTGAGAGATAAATTTGTTGTGAAAGAAAGAAACTGGAATTCCTAGAAACTGAAAATGAATTGTCCATGTTTATTAGCCACTTGAGCTGGCTTTTATAGCTTGTAAAACAGAGGCTAAGCATGCAACATGCATGTGCAACTAAAAACTGAAATAACAGAAAGTAAACCAACAATTTCACAGCCTGGAATTATAACTAACTCTAACAGACTGTTAACAAGAAAATTAAATCCTTTCAGGCACAGGCTCCCATATTATCCTTCCTTCACTCCCTTTAACAAGAAAATATCACCTTTTCTTTTGGTATGCGTTAAAGAAAGTTAAGAGAATGATCAAGAATTGTAGACAAACAATTTAAAGCGAGAGGAAAGAAAATATGGGAAACATAAGGGAAGAAAATATGAGGTGGTGGAAAAGAAAAAATATATATATATATATATATATATATATATATATATATATATATAGAGAGAGAGAGAGAGAGAGAGAGAGAGAGAGAGAAACTGGTTTGCAAAATAAGGGTTTTCGATGTTTTTATGGAAGCTTGATGCTTGTGAAAAATATTTTTCTTAAGAAAATATATTTGGAATTATGGTAGAACAGGTGTCCCGGGAGGGAGAGGGAGAGGAGTTTCTGAGAAGGGTGAGGAGGGAAGGGGAGGAGGGGGGAGAGAAGGGGGGAAAATGGATGGTTTTTAGTTCAAGCGGGGAATTTGAGGGATTCATGATTCATTTCTTGTATTTGATTTAGATTTTATTATTCATTTATTTTTTATATTTTTGTGTTATATGTACTTGCTAGTGTGTATTTGATATTGCAATAGATTTTGTTATTCAAACAAATATATGTAAGAGAAACATTTTTAATTGCAGTTTTTAAAAAATAAATTTTAAAAAAATGTGTTTTGTTAGAATTATTGTAAAACTGATTTTTACATGCAAAATAAATACAAAAAAAAAACATTATTTTAGCTTCTACAAAACTTTTAGTTATGGTTGTGATTGATGTTGAGTTTTTTAAAATGCTACAAATTATAACTTTCAAAATTAATATATTAAAAATATGTTTTTGAAAAGCTACAAATTGACACATTGAAAGAGATGTGATATTAATGTTGCAGATTAGAGTGGGTCTTCGATGAAAAGAAGGAACGAGAGATAATGTAGAGGGAGACAGTTGATTGGGATGTGATGGGGATGAGCAGCTAAGTCTGTATCCAATTTGCTGTACGAAGAGGGGGAGATGACAAAGGAGATGATTTTCAATGAGGGGGAGAAGTTTTTAAAACCAAAACCAAACTAGACCGAGTAGTTTTTATGATTTTTAAATTATTTGTTTAGTTTTTTTCTCACTCAATGTTTTTGGTTATTACAATTATTTGGCTGATTGTTTTTTTTAATACAAACAATGGTTTATCATAAAAAAAACCTAGCTTAGGAGCAACTTTGCCCCTTGGTGGCAATTCCTTGGTCAAGACTAAGACTAAGTGTGTTTGTTACTGTGATTGTTTTTGTGATAGAGATTAAAAAAAATAATTTCATAAAAAAATCACTTTTAATTGAAGCTAATAACTTAAATTTAAATGTGTGGTTAAAATTATAGTTGATATCAAGGTTGAACAAAATGACTTTAATGACTTTAGCAGCAAGTTTAGAACATAATATCTTGTAAGCGATTAAAATGATTTTAAATTTATATTAAAATAATATTATATATTTTTATATTTGCATATCAAAATAATATAAATATGCTAAAAAAATCAATTTGAAATAAAAAAAAAATAGTATTTTTTAATTTTTTTCAAAAGCATTTTAAAAAATGCAGTGCAAACAAGCAATTAATCGACTGATAATAAAAATATAATCAAGGAAATATTACTTGGACCGCTGCTGTGAATTTTTTGTTCGTTCGATTTGATGAGTTGACTTCAACCTGGGAATAGATTCAATAAAAAAATTAAGAAAAAGAAAAAAAAAGTCATGCATTCTCTCAATGAATTGATTTTTTTTAAAATAAAATATATTTGGTAAAAATAATATAGTTTTGATGCTTAAAACAAATGTAAAGTGGACCCACCGCCCATGACTCGGGTATGTGATGTGGATGGATTGAAGCATAGATCATCCATGTCTTAGACATTGTAAATTCCTTTTTCTTTTTTGTAGAATTTGTAAACTATCCTTCTAGTATATTAATTTCATTTTGGTTTCCATTATACAAGGAGAGTCTCGTGTGTATGTTCCTTGGCTCTTTTTTTTTTTTTTTTATCTCTGGAATGATAAGTATAAATTTATTTTTTTAGGGTTGATTTTAGGTTTATGAACCATTTTTTTGAGGTTATATAAAAATTTATCAAGGTCTTTATAGCATTTCATATGTGTTTTGGATAAAAAAATAAGTTCAAAATTAAAATCTTAGGTCCAAAACTCACCAACCTTGATTTTTCAGCCATCATTATTATAAATAAAAATATATGTTTTTCTTAAATAAATTAATATTACATATAATCACTCCATTGACTATAGGATATATACCCAACAAGAAGTACTGATTAACAAGCAATGATTCATACCATGAAACATGAATCACAAATAAAAGATAATAGTAGTTTTGTGACTGTTTAGTTTTAATATGTCTCTTATTCATGATAAGAAATTTCTGGTTCGTGGCATCACTTTATATGAACTGGATAAAGATCCTGGGCTGAAGAAGAAGAAGATGCGATCAATGGTACCTCAGATGACTTCACGAGGGACTTAGTTTCACTTGAACTTCCACTGAATGAAGCTTGAGCAAACTTGTTAAATGAGGTCGTAGCAAACCCTGATTGATCACTCGATGTGCTTGGAACCATGACTAGTTCCTCGACATCAGTTTTTCCTTCGAGCATACTCACTACCGTAGACATTATAGGTCTAAGTGTTGGGGATTGATTTGTGCATAGCAATGCTACATTGATCATTCTAACCACTTCTTTCTTGTTGAATGCAGACCGTAATCTTGGATCAACCATCTCCATTATGTCCCCATTTGTTTGTAAATATAGAGCCTAAAGTAACCAAACACAAATTTATGAGATATATAGGAAACTGAGACTAAAAAAGAACAAAAAAATAAGAGATTAAATGGGCATAACTTACCCAATCTAGAAGGCATACAAAGTTTTCACCCCTCCTAAATTTTGCATTGTTCATCCCAGAAACAATTTCCAATGCTACAACACCAAAACTGTAGACATCTGCCTTGTAAGTCAAGTAACCATACAATGCGTATTCCGGTGCCATGTATCCCCTGCAGAGAAAGCGTAATATCTTGATGTGTAATTAGTGGTTGCATCAGCGTACTTGCCTATTGTTTGTTTTTGTATTTCACAGACAAAAATATATTTCTTGCAGCCTAAATAGGATTTCAAACCCGGGATGATAATGTGAATAGCATATTCATTTGGCAACCAGGCTAAACCTCTCCAAGGGATAGTCTTTGAGGGACACGACCATAGATGGGGGAAACCTGATCCATGGCAACCCTGCAGTGCATGATTTAAACCCTAGATGTCTGCCTACCACATATTTTGAAGCTAACCCCTTCCATCGGTACTCAAGCCCAGTTATAGCATCATACTATTTAAAAATAAAAGCTACTTGTCTGACCTGATGACTCAAAAACAAAAAAAAGCTAAGTGTATCATACTGTTGGACCTAAGAGCAAAGACTAGCTGTAAAATGGTGAAATGTCTGACATGGTGTAATAAAAAAATGGTGAAATGGACCTCCTATGGTGAACAAAAAGATGAGCCCAATAGCAAATAACATGGATATCAGAAACTCACATTGTTCCAGCAATTCTGGTATCGATGTGGGTGTTGTCCTCGTCATCAAGCTTGGCCATTCCAAAATCAGATATCTTGGCGTTCATGTCCTTGTCAAGAAGGATATTGGTACCTTTTATGTCTCTATGAACAATTTTGAGTGTCGACTCCTCGTGCAGGAAAACCAGACCTTTCGCTATATTTACACATATCCTCTGCCTTGTACGCCAGTCTAGCTTCATTGCCTCCATTTCCTCTGTTCCTATAATCATCATGCACAACTCAACTCGTCAGTTTCTTCGACATTAATCCTATTTATATGTCATTCAAAGAACTTGTTTTCTTTCTCATTACTTTACATAAGATACTATAGGGAAATGATCAGAGGCCTACCGAACAAAACATGCGCGAGGCTATTGTTTTCCATGTATTCATATACCAACAACAATTGCTTCCCCTCAATGCAACATCCATACAATCTAACAAGATTTGGGTGCTGCAAAGCAGAAATCATGCCTATTTCGTTTACAAACTCACGATTCCCCTGTTTTGATTTCGCTGAAAGCTGCTTAACCGCAATCTGAGTGCCATCCGATAGTACTCCCTGCAATGAGAATAATTTTAGACAAAGAAAAGAAGTTTACTAGGCCATTCCATGCTGATTTGAAAACAAAAATTTGCACTATACTTTATAGACACAACCAAAACCGCCTTCTCCTAGTTTGTTTGCTGCATCAAAGTCATTCGTTGCGGTTTTGATTTGTCTGAAGGTGAAGATACCAGTTACCAGATCTAGCCCAATAAGTTCTGCACACGAAACAAAGAGAACATGTATATATTAGTTGATCTGCATGAAAGATTCATCAAAGGAAGAACATAGTTTTTGCAGTCCCACAAGTAAACAACATTGAGATAGCCATTTCCTATTGAAGAAAACATTGTTTATTGAGATAGTTCTTTGATAAATGTATGCATTCATCGATAGACATAAAAAAATAGGATGCATTATAGTGACTGGATTCCTCACTAGAATTTACAAGATCAAATAAATGTATCAACTGTACCTCGATCCCTCGATTTCCTTCCTCCCAAATAACCTTTCCACCAAACAGAGGATAAAAGTATGAAAATGAGGAATAACGGCAAAACCACAGCCCCAGCGATGATGAATCTCTTTCTCCTGTCGTTATTAGGAGGGGCGAAGTCTAGGCAGAAATAGAATTGCAACAAGAGCAAGAAATGTCAGATCACAGTACTAATTACTCCTTCATTAGCATGTCATTCCATTATATGTCAACCTACAAGATTCCACATCAATGGCTGATATTAGAGGACCATATGTTTTTGTTTCGGGAGACCATGTGGTTCCTTTCCCAGCCCAATGAAGGCGGATCTCTAAAGCTCTATTGGTTACAAGTGCTGTACAATTATGAATGTATACCTTATCCACCCCTCCCGCTTTCGTCACTATATTAAAATCCTTCAGCACAACAATGTTCTGCGAGAACAATTCTTCAATCCTTCAGCATAACAATATTCATACTGCATAAAGAATGAATCTTTGATCTTTTAATTAATAGATACCTGAATATAAACATCAAATACTCGTCTTCCTAGACTGTAGTAGGATCTGTTACCCCTGATTACAATCTCTGCAAAGTGCAGCTTGACACTGTAATTCCCATTTGCCAGACAGGGAACGTAGTATGTGAGAGACAAAGGCGTGAGTCTTGCTTCTGTGTACAGTACAGAGTTGTGCATTCTGAGTATGGACATGTTTTGAGCTATGTAGTTATTCAAGGGAGAATTAACATCCCAGAAATCTCCCGTGGTACTTTTTTGCCAATCAAGTATTGTGGGCACATATTGTGCTGCACCTCCTTTCTCATCATCTGCTTCGTAGGTGGTTTTTCCAATGGTGGCTGCTGGTCCCCCACAATTTATGTGCACTGAATATCGCTCTATACATAGACATAAAAATGTTCATGGCCACCGATATGATTAAACAAATTATAACACAAGAAATATTAGGATCAGACAGTCTGCAAAATCAGAGCAAACAGAACAAAAACAGTCAAACACAAAAGCAAATTAAGATTTTGTGATGCAGGAGCATCCTTTTCCTCCTAGAGTGGAAATCATGGTGGGACCAACAGTGCAAAGGCCCATAAATTAGATGGTCCTAGAACCTTTAGATTTATGACAGAGACAATTGTTCAATAGTTCATATTCTTGTATATATTCAGTTCTTTTCTATACATCTCCAGATAGTACATTATAAAGGACTAGAATACTAATCGGAGCACTAGATTAATGCTCATTTATGTATGACAGTTACTCTAGCTTAAATGACAGTTAATGATGATTTAATCTATACATTACACCTTCCTCTTGATACGTTACAGCTCATGTTAACACTCCCCCTCAAGTTGATACGTATGGTTCCCGTATGTTCAACTTGACTAGTGAGTTGTGGAATTCTTTACTGGACACCGCTTTGGTGAGTACATCCGCTAGCTGGTCTTCTGACTTGACAAACGGGAATTGAATTATTTTGTTTTCCAGATTGTGTTTGATGAAGTGCCGATCCACCTCCACATGTTTTGTTCTATCATGTTGGATTGGATTGTGAGAGATATCTATGGCCGCTTTATTATCACAAAAGAGATTCATTTCTGAAGTTGGAGCAAAACCCACCTCAGTTAATAGTCTCTTCAACCAGAGAAGTTCACATAATCCCTTGGCCATCCCACGAAATTCTGCTTCTGCGCTTGAGAGGGCCACCACTTTTTGTTTCTTGCTTCTCCATGTCACAAGGTTTCCTCCCACAAATGTGAAGTATCCTGAGGTAGACTTCCTATCTGAAATATTTCCTACCCAGTCTGCATCAGTATAACCATCCACTTTCAAATGGTTATGTTTAGTGAACATGAGTCCTTTTCCTGGAGATGACTTCAAGTATTTCAGAATCCGGGTTACAGCCTCCATGTGGTCTTCACTTGGACAATGCATAAATTGGCTCACCACACTTACTGCAAATGCAATATCTAGACGAGTATGGGATAAATAAATTAATTTTCCCACTAACCGTTGATATCTCCTCTTATCTGTAGACTTTTGGTCTGGGTAAATTCCCAACTTATGATTCTGGATGATCGGGGTATCTACCGGTTTGCACTCCAATAATCCAACCTCAGATAACAAATCCAGGATATATTTTCTCTGTGATAAAAATATACCTTTGTCTGATCTGATAACCTCGATTCCCAGGAAATATTTGAGCCCGCCTAGATTCTTCATTTCAAATTCTTTAGCCAATTTTCCTTGAAGTTGTGATATTTCCTCTTTGTCATCTCCTGTGATAATCATATCATCAACATAGACAATCAAAGCCGTCGTCTTACCTCTTTGTTTTTTGAGGAATAATGTATGATCTGAGTTGCTCTTTGTAAAGCCATATTTCTTGTTTCTTCATTGCCAGGCTAAATCTCCCGAACCATGCCCGCGGTGATTGCTTGAGCCCATATAAAGCTCTTTGTAGTTTGCACACTTCGTTGGTTCCTGAAGTTACAGAGTAACCGGGAGGTATGTCCATATACACTTCTTCTTCGATATCACCATGAAGAAAGGCGTTCTTCACGTCAAACTGGTGTAGTGGCCAATCTAAATTTGCTGCAAGAGATAATAATACCCTCACAGTATTTAGTTTAGCCACTGGTGCGAATGTTTCTTGATAGTCCACGCCATATGTTTGTGTGTACCCCTTTGCCACAAGTCTTGCTTTGTATCTTTCTATTGATCCATCAGCTTTGTGTTTGATAGAGAACACCCATTTGCACCCCACTGTTTTCTTTCCTTCCGGCAATGGTACTAGATTCCATGTCTTGTTCTTTATTAGTGCTTCCATTTCTTCTTTGATGGCTTGGGTCCACCTTCGGTCTTCCATGGCTTCCTCCACTTTTGTTGGAATATGGTGAGTAGAGAGATTATGCATGAAACTCTTCAGAGAGTCTGTCATTCCCTTTGTGGACACATAGTTTGCAATGGGATATCGTGATCTTCTCTCCTCTACATCTGGATCATAGTGGTTTGGTGGCTTACCACGATTCTGCCTGTGGGGTAACATATAACTAGGAAAAGATTCCATAGTATTGTTGTTTAGAGAGCTTACCTCAGGGTCATTCTCAGGAGTTGGGTCTGCTGGTACTTGAGAGGGGGAAGGGTCTTCAGTAGGGATGACTTCAATAGGGGCTTCCAGATTAGTTGCTTGATGATCAACTGATCCATGTGCTGATTGGATCTGCTCCACGAGTTCTTCAGGTAAGTTTGGCTCTTCAGGTAGGTTTGGCCATTCTAGTTCCATCCATTTCGGCTCTTCCTGTCTAATCTCCCCCGGAAGTGAAGAAGTGGGTGGATAAAAAGTTTATGTTTCCACGAAGGTGACATCCAGCGAAACATATGTGTGATTAGACATGGGGTCGTAACATCGATAGCCTTTTTTATGAGTTGCATATCCCAAAAAAATACAGCGACGAGCACATGGGTCTAGTTTTGTCCGTTGGTTTTTATGGAGATGGACATATGCGACACATCCAAACACCCAGGGTGGAAGCATCAAAATTGAAGGTATAGGAGAATGTGCTAAGAGTGCTTGTAGTGGTGTTTTGAATCCCAAGGCATTAGAGGGCATCCGGTTGATTAGATGAACTGCAGTGGTAACGGCTTCAGTCCAAAATTGACTAGGAGCATGAGCACCAATTAGGAGAGCTCGAGCGGTTTCAAGAACTTGTCTATTTTTCCTCTCGGCAACTCCATTTTGTTGAGGAGTTCTGGGACATGAGGTCTCATGGATAAGACCGTGTTGCTGAAAATACTCCTTCATCTGGTTATTTACATATTCACCATTATCTGATCTGAGTACCTGAATCTTAGCAGAAAACTGAGTCTGTATCATAACATGAAATGATTTAAATATCCCCAGTACATCGTCTTTATGTTTGAGCAGGTAGAGCCAAGTCATACGGGTACAGTCATCAACAAATAGCACAAACCATCTGAATCCAGACACAGTAGTAATTGGGGAAAGACCCCACACATCAGAATGTATCAAAGTGAAAGGAGAGTCCTTTTTATTTTGTCGCAACGGATAGGAGACTCTATGACTTTTTGCTAGAATGCATGTTTCACATTTATCATCAAAGTTTTTCACTTGAGAGAACAAATTTGGAAACAAATGTTTCATATAGGTAAAAGACGGATGTCCTAATCGACGGTGCCATAACCAGATTTCTTTCTCTTTGATATTACCAGAATATCCCATGTGGTGAACTTTGCCCAAACTCAAGTCATCCATATAGTAGAGCCCCCCCCTCCTAGTACCACGCCCAATGATCTCCTTGGTGAGAATGTCCTGAAGAAGACAAAAGGTAGGGTACAACATTACAACATAGTTAAGAGCAGATGTTATTTGGGTAACAGAGAGAAGTTTATGAGATAGTGAAGAAACAAGTAACGTATTGGGCAGTTGTAATAAGGGAGATAAAAGCACAGTGCCGGCACCAATGACAGGAAAAATATCACCATTAGCATTAGCAATATTAGTCCGTTGTGGTATGGAAATCTGTGTAAAATCCTCAGGATCAAAAGCCATATGGTCAGTGGCTCCAGAATCCAACAGCCATGCATCTTTTTCAGCATCATCTACGCATCCGGTTTTACCTGGGTCGGGGTTGACTGAATTTTTTTCAACCGGTGGTGTAAAGGACAATTGAGGTGCTGAATTAACCATAGCAGCAGTGCCGTGGTCATCATCTCTGCCAGTGGTATCCCGACGTTTTTTTGATTGAAGATCATTCCACCAATCAGGATACCCATTTAATTTAAAGCAATTCTCCCGTGTATGTTTTTGATTTCCACAATAAGTGCATTTCATTCCCAATTTTTCTCCCGATAGCACACGGGTTCTCTGTCTGTGAGCCGTGGAAGACGATGTGGCTGTTGGTGGTCCCAATCGGAGTCCCTTGGTGGTGAGCACAGCACCAGGGGTGGTGCTCTCTCCAGTGATCATCATCGCCTGCCGGACTGATTCACGACGAACGTGGGCATAGGCTTGTTCTACGGTGGGGAATGGGTGGAGCTGCAGTACGTCGCCCCTAATTTTGTCAAGTCGGTCGTCCAAGCCATCCAAGAAGACATACACCCTTTCTTCTTGAACAAGAGCATTATAGTGTTGTATATCGATTGGGCATTCCATTGGGTTAGGTCGCCTGAAGTCGATTTCACGCCATAGTCCCTGGAGATCGTTGTAGTATTTTTCCAGGGGGCCGCCGGATTGTTTCAATTTGGCCACTCGTCGTCTGAGATCATACACCTGAGAGGTGTCGCTGCCATCGAAGAAGGTGGTAGCAATGGCGTCCCACACCATTTTTGCTGTGGGGAATCGAATAAAATTCCCTATCAACGAGGGATCCATTGAATTAATTAGCCACCCTTTGACAATGGCGTTGTCGGTGCGCCATCTGCGAAAGGAGGGGTCTGTCTGTGGTGGTTGTGGTAAATCACCGTTGATAAATCCCAATTTGTCTTTGCCGGAGACATACATCTCGACAACTTGGGACCAAAGAGCATAGTTGCTGTTGTCCAATTTAATCCCAATCGGAGCAGCAGCAGGTTCAGTGGTCAGTGATGGTGTCTGGACCTTGCCCAGGGCTTTTGTGATTTTTGCTGTGAGTTCAGTCATCATGGAGTCTGATTGAGATGCACCAGTATTGTGCTCTGATTCAGAGTCCGATGACATGTTTGGTAGGGGTGAAAGGAAGAGGGAATTTTCAGGGATGGGAAGAACCAGGCCTAGGCAGGGGAGCAATTTTCAGGGTAAGATTCAAACCCTTGCTCTGATACCATGTTCAATAGTTCATATTCTTGTATATATTCAGTTCTTTTCTATACATGTCCAGAGAGTACATTATATAGGACTAGAATACTAATCGGAGCATTGGATTAATGCTCATTTATGTATGACAGTTACTCTAGCTTAAATGACAGTTAATGATGATTTAATCTATACATTACACCTTCCTCTTGATACGTTACAGCTCATGTTAACAACAATATTATCTGGTGAATATAGGAATCAGATTTGATTTCTTTCCATAGGTGGATGATGCAGCGCATCTTCTTCCTCTTGGGATGGAAATCGTAGTGGTTGGATCCATGATGGGGTAGCCACACACAAAAGGACCATTGTATTCATGACTGAGATGTTATGACCTGATGAATATAGAAATAAATTTATAGTGTAGGGCCTATAGACTGGCAGGTTGTTCTTGCATCACTTTTCTATCTAGTTCCAGGTGAAATGTAAAAGCGGATAACTTTACAAATTATGAGTACCTGCAGAACAAGCACCCAGGCACTCAACAGGTTTCCTGGAAAGATTGGCCAGATAGAATCATCAGCTTATTTAAAAGAAATGAAAAAGAGAAGAAAATAAAATGATCTATGTTTTAGATATTTATCAAAGTAGAAGCTTACGAATAGTTCCATCCCCAAGTACTTTTGAACAGATTTCTGGCAAGCCAAGAAGAGTTAAGTTTTGTAGGTTATGAAGTGAATGGTGATGTAAAAAGACGCCGACTTTCAAAACAAACGTAAGGCAAGGAAAATGAAATCAATCTTACAGTGTTTCTCTACATTTTGCTGCCGAAGTAAAATTGTTGTAAGAAAGATCGATTTCGCTGCACACAAAGATAGCTTCCTTAAACATTCAGCCAGTATTTTTAATTTTTTTAGAAAATTGCATGCACGTGTTATAGACAGCAAGACAGAATAGATGAACTCAGTTGGGACAGAAGGAACATGTCCTCACCTCATGTCCCTTCTATTTTTAAAAGATAAAAATTCAATCTAAAACAGATTTATTTTTATATCTTCATCAATGCAACCAAACACATTTTTGACCCTATTTATCCTAGGACATTGACCAAATGAAACCTTGGATATAGTTTGATCATTCACGCACAGCTCTGGAAACTGGGAAGGATCATTGGTTTATCAGCTTCTCATCAGGATCACTCTTCAAAGACTAGGACATACTATTAAACCTACAGACACGTTTCTGAAGTTCATGATTAAGCTTTTGGGTTGAGAATTAGGATAAAGGTGAACCCAGGTTGACGATCATTTCTGTCTTTCAGGGGAGAATTAGGATAAAATATTCAATAATCGTGATTGAGTAAAAAGAAAATATATTATGAACTCAAATCTCAAAAATCATAATTCATATACAAAAATTAAGAAAAATAACATACTGGCCACTATTTCTTGTGTTGATCCAATCTGGGATGGGCCCCGTAAAATTGTTCCATGTAAGATACCTACGCAGAAAGTAAGAATTGTCATTTGGTTGAACATTTGTCCAAGGCTATCACTGCAAATGAACATTTTGATAAAGATAATAGTTACAACTGTTAATAGAGATATGGAAGGAGGAGTATGAGCGCTGATTCATAGCAAGAGATAATGAAGAATGAGCAATTTGTGCTCAACCGTGATTCTGTAATCCCTAGAAAATAGGCTTCAATTACTCATGTAATACTAGTATAAATACATGTTAATAATATAACCACAGTGTGGGATTTTCCTGTATTTGTTTCTTTGCCTAAATTCTACATGGTATCAGAGCCTGGTTTGGATTCATCTACATCATCTGTTTCATCAACATCCTCTGCACCCGAGCCATCCCTAGCCAAAACTCAACTACCTGATATCTCGACCAAACTTGCCTCAAACAACTACCTGTTATGGAAAGCTCAAGTCACACCAATTTTGAGGGGCCACGGTCTCCTTGGTTATGTCACCAACGAGATCACATGCCCTGATGCAAGTGTTGCAGATGCAAATGGCATCTCACAACCAAATCCAGCAGCAGCAACTTGGCTGCGCACGGACCAGTTGATCCTTGGATGGATCAACAGCTCTTTGTCTGATGGTCCTCTTTCCCAAGTCATCAATAGTGAATCTTGTCATGATGCTTGGATGGTGTTAGAAACTCTCTATGGAAGTCACACTAGAGACCGAATTCAACACATGAAGGGAGAGTTGCAGATTCTCTGCAAAGGATCTTGTTCCTTGGAAGACTACTTACACAAAGCCAAATCCTTGGCTCTATCACTACGTGGTGCAGGCAAACCAATGGATGAGGATGATCTAATTGTTTGCATTTTGCGTGGTTTAGGATCTGAATTTGATCCAATTGTGGCAGCACTTAATGCCAGAGATATGTTCCCATCACTTGAAAGTGTAATCAGCAAATTACGTGATTTTGAACTCAGGATTCAAAATACTAAAACCACATCATCAAATGTGGCCTTTTATTCCAACAGAAATCAATCTCAGCAAAAGCATCAAGGATATGCCACACGGGGACGTGAACGATCTGGAGGCTATTTTAAAGGGCAAATTCAGGGCCGTAGCTGAGAAGCATACAATTCACGAAATGGTGAAATTTTTTCCAGAGAAGCGTACAATTCATGAAATGGTAAGAATTATTCCAAATCAAAGCTGCCTCTACCCACTCGCACAACTCGTAACTATGGCCGTGGAAGAGGAGGAATCACGTGCTTCAGGTGTGGAGGACCAAACCACAAAGCTGATGGCTGTTTTGCTTCAGAAGATGATGCTGCCCAGTATAAGGCATTCACAGCCATTCAAATAACAGACAATGCAGATGACAGCTGGTACCCGGACACTGCTGCAAATCAGCATATGACGTCAAACCCAAGTGAGGTTCAAGGTATTGACTCATACTCTGGTAGTGATACTGTAATGGTAGGCAATGGTAATGCTCTTACTATAGTTGGCAGAGGACATACTACCCTACCCACTACTGCTCTTAAGCTCAATAATGTGCTGGTTGTGCCTGAAATCAAAAAGAAATTATTGTCTGTCTCTCAATTTACACGAGATAATAATTGTTACTTTCTGTTTTATCCATGGGGGTTTCTCCTTAAGGACATGAAGACAAGGAAAGTGCTTCTTAAAGGTCTCATGACAGATGGTCTTTACCCCCATCAATCTACGGCAACTTCAACATTATGCATTCAGTTTTCTTGCAAACAAGGTTCCAAGAAGCCTGTGGCATGCGAGATTGGGCCATCCACATCCTCAAATCATTGGCAGATTGGATTTACCATCCTTGCATGGGAAAATAGGATTCTGTGAAAGTTGTATGCTTGGAAAATCTACAAAACTTCCATTTAGTTCTCGGCAGACTTATGCCACTGAATTTTTGCATACATTGCACACGGATGTTTGGGGTCCGGCCTCAGTCACCTCTTTTGATGGTTTTCGGTTTTATTTGATTATTATTGATGAATATTCGCGTTATGTGTGGTTATTTCCTATGGCTCGCAAGTCTGAAGTAGCTACTATATTTCCTATGTTCATTAAACGCATGGAAAATCAATTTGCTACAACTGTGAAAATTATTCAAAGTGATGGTGGGGGAGAGTTCGTCAACATTGTTTTGCAAAGTTATTTTGCAAACCATGGCATCATTCATCAAAGATCATGTCCTGGAACACCAGAACAAAACGGATTGGCTGAGAGACGTCATCGGCATGTGGTTGAAACTGGGCTCACTCTAATGGCTCATGCGTCTGTCCCAACCAAGTACTGGACGGCTGCATTTCAAACGGCTGTGTTTCTCAAAACTATCTTCCATCTTCGGCTATACAGCATAAATCTCCTCATGAAATGGTATTTGGCTCCTCACCTAGTCTTGAATTCTTACGGGTATTTGGTTGTGCGTGTTATCCCTTGCTGTCACCATTTGGCCGATCCAAGTTACAATACAAATCAATCTGTTGCGTCTTCCTTGGATACTCAGCACATCATAAGGGCTACCACTGTCTTGAACAAAATTCTGGTCGCCTATACATCAACAGACATGTTAAGTTCAATGAGCTGCACTTCCCCTTCAAGACTTCTACTTCCTCACCGCACGCAAATTCATTATTCCAGTTGAGATCTTTGCCTAGAAATCTTGCACAATCAGTGTTGCCGCAGCCTTCACCTAGCATGCACCATGTTGTCGCCACAACCACAGATCCTGAAGCCACCACACACCCACCATCAGCCCCCCCTGTCACCCCAACAGAGGGTTCACAAGCCACTCCACCATCAACCTTACCTGCCACTACTGCAACCTGTCCAACATCCATGTTACCTACCCGTGCTCATCCAATGGTGACACGTGCTCAGACAGGCAACCTCAAGCCAAAAACATTTATCACAACCAGGCATCCCATTCCCATGTGTTTCCTGGCAGACTATACAGCCCAACCTGCTAAGCCGTCTTCTTATCGCCAAGCACTTCGCATTCCTCATTGGCAGCAAACTATGCAAGATGAGATGGCTGCTTTGCATAACAATTCAACATGGACTCTAGTGCCGAAGACACCTGACATGAATGTAGTCAGCAGTAAATGGATTTTCAAAGTGAAAACACACTCTGATGGTACCATTGATAGGTACAAAGCCAGACTTGTTGCTCGTGGCTTTACTCAACTGCCAGGGTTAGATTTTGATGAAACATTTAGCCCGGTTGTCAAACCAGCAACTATCAGGCTAATTCTCAGTATGGGTTTCTCTCGTGGGTGGCTAATCAGGCAACTAGATGTGAGCAACGCATTTCTCCACGGTGACTTACAGGAACGTGTCTATCTGGCACAACCCCCGGGATTTGAGGACTCTAATCACCAAAATCACGTCTGTCTTCTGCATAAAGCCTTGTATGGCTTAAAACAAGCACCCCGTGCTTGGTATCTGAAATTCAGCAATTACATCCAGACGTTAGGCTTCACTCGTTGTCCTTATGATTAGTCATTATTTTATAAGCAGCAAGGGTCTGATGTCCTACTTCTACTGATCTATGTGGACGACATCCTGCTTACTGGGTCCTCTCGGACTCAAATTAATGACTTTATTACACATCTCTCATCTGTGTTCCGAATGAAAGACCTTGGGGATGTTCATTACTTCCTTGGACTGCAAGTCACACGCAACACTGCCGAACTAACAATCACTCAAACAAGGTATCTTCTGTCTCTTCTCCATAAGTTTGGCCTTGATGGAGCCAAACCAGTTGCTACACCTCTAGCATCCAGCACCAGCCTCTCAGTAAATGAAGGAAGCTTGTTAACAGATCCCATGCTATTTCGACAACTTGTGGGATCATTGCAATACCTCACACTTACTCGTCCGGACATTTCGTATGCCGTCCATCTTGTCTGCCAATACAAGCATGCCCCAAGGGAACCACACCTAATAGCTGCTAAAAGAATTTTTCGCTATCTCAAAGGTACTCTCAACATTGGCCTTCGTTTTGTTCCTGTGAGCTTCACTGCCCTTCATGGCTTCTGCGACGCTGACTGGGCAGGATGTAAAGACGACCGACGATCAACCACTGGTTTTGCCATCTACATGGGTGCAAATTTATTGTCATGGGGTGCCAAGAAACAGGCCACGGTCTCTCGTTCTACAGCTGAGGCGGAATATAGAGCTATAGCTTCCACCACAGCCGAATTAATGTGGTTCATGAATCTGCTAATCAATTGGCTGCTGTCTTCCACCTCCCAAGCTGTTCTGCGATAATGTCAGTGCGATCACTATGGCCAAGAATCCAGTCTTCCATCATCGCACCAAACACATAGAAATTGATGTGCACTTCGTCAGGGAAAGTGTTGCAACTGGCTCTCTATTGCTTGAACATGTTGCAGGAACGACTCAAGTTGCTGATATTCTGACAAAACCTCTCTGTTTAGACAAATTCATTTCAAATCATGACAAGCTCTTCGTTGGGTCCAGACCACCTTGAGCTTGAGGGGGAATGATAAAGATAATAGTTACAGCTGTTAATAGAGATATGGAAGGAGGAGTATGAGCGCTGATTCATAGCAAGAGATAATGAAGAAGGAGCAATTTGTGCTCAACCGTGATTCTGTAATCCCTAGAAAATAGGCTTCAATTACTCATGTAATACTAGTATAAATACATGTTAATAATATAACCACAGTGTGGGATTTTCCTGTATTTGTTTCTTTGCCTAAATTCTACACATTTATCATCATATTTGTCATACTCGACTGAAGACTAACTTGAAAAATAGGATTGAGTCATTGGGTCTCTTCAGGTCAGCAGTTTTATTTAAACAAATACATTTTGTTCCAATCAGGTTGGGGCAGGGTTTGGCCAAGTCAAACGGGTTTGGCAGTTCAATGTCTTGATGGTTCAACTGGAATCTCAGTCCTAGTCTAGGTTCAAATGGATTTTCTAGGTTCACTTGCCTGGTCAATCTAGGTTTAATAACGATGCTTTCATATAGCAAACATTAATTTCAGGAGGTACACTTACATTTTCTCCAAGCTTTGTAGGCCATCATAATTTTCTGGAAGTGGACCACTTAATCTGTTGAAACTGAGATCCCTGTTTTCGAAACGAAGAGAGGGGAAAAAATGTGAAGGCCGATACAACATTTAGAAATTTATTTACAAATAATAATTTAGCTGCAATATAAAGTCAGCAGCTCTAAGTATCCATGAAATTCACACTTCAATCTTCATGACAGCATGGATGATATAGAGAAGGGATAGAGTAAATTACAACATTATCAGCTGCGACTTATTGGTCAAATATTCGGGAAAAAATCCTGACAAGTTGCAGTTGCTCAACATCCTGCAAAATACATTAATTTCATGTGAGCTAAATATATATACGGTGTTGTAAATTAAATATGATCCTGATATGAGAGTGTGAACTGCAAGAACAACTCACAAATACTCGATGCCTGCTATAGGCTCTAGGTTGGGAATCTCTGAACCATTTCCAAGTAAGTTGCTTATTCTTCTGCTCAATATTAGACAGCATAAAAATGTGTGATGCTCAAGATTAAAGTGAAACTTGGACAATAAATTTAAAACAAACATCTTACAGCTCAGTTAGATTAGTCAAGAGAGAAATGTTTGAAGGAATGGGTCCAGTGAAACCACCAGCTTGGATCTCTCTGTCAATACAAAATTAAATGAGGGTTAAGGTTCTTCTTTCGTGATGAGACTCAGATCTTGTGGTAGAAATTAGCACATACAATACATTAAGATGTTTCCAGCTCTGAATAAATTCAGGTATTCTTCCAGTGAAGTTATTCCTGCTAAGCCGACTGCATTCGCCCGGATGGAAAACACAGAATCAAGAAACCTGGAGAGTAAAGAGATGCGTCTGTAATATCAAATACTGCAACCATGTGAAATAAGAGCTTACAATGCCTTCAATTCGGTCATATTAGCAAGAGCCAAGGGTAGCTCTCCACTGAGATTATTGGCACTGAGATATCTGCGATCACATAAAGAGAAAAAAACTTAGCATTCAATAATTAGTTAGGACTGAATTTCTAGTACAAAAGGTTGAATGAACTGACAGACTCTCCAGGTTAACCAAGTCTCCAAGCTCAGGGGGGACAGTTCCATAAAACATATTGTTCACAATGTTCCTGTGCATAAATGTCAACTCTCAGGATTACTCCTGACTAAACAATTCTACAGAATTTAAATAAATAAAAACCAATAGATTGACTGGTAGGAAATGCATACAAGTATCTAAGTGTGGTAATCTTTCCCAGATAGCTAGGAATTTTTCCACTCAACCGATTCACGCCGATAGACCTGTAGCTTATTCAATCTATTAATTAAATAATTACGAGTAAGCAATTCCTTGGCTAGAAAACATGAATACAGTATTTTCTTACAATCGTTCCAGCTTGGTATCAGCCCATTCAAGTGGTATATTGCCACTCAGGTAGTTGGCCCAAAGACTTCTGCAGAGACGATAGAGTTCTAATAAAATTGAATCATACGATACAAATTCACGGTGCTCAATCTGTAGAAATGTAGTAATTTGAAGCACTGCTTACAATTGTTTAAGGTGTGGTAGTTTCTGTATAGCTTTTGGGAGACTGCCATCAAGATCTTGCTCTACGAGATATCTACATTGCAAGAGCACTAGACCCATCAATTCCTCAATATAAGGTCAAAATTCAAAACTTCCAAGCATTGCAAATGAGTGGAATATAAGACATAACTACAAGAGCCAATGGAGTAGAAAACCAAAATTGTTGACATCTAGCAGAGCTTAGCTGAAGATCCTTTCTTTATGTTCAGCCTGATTAAGTCCTCCTTCAGATCATTAGTATACTTGTTTTTATATAATTTTACTGCTAATGAATTTCTTTTGAATTTCATAAAATAAAATTCTACTATCGTAGGGGGTTTATAAGGAGATTTTATCCACCACAAACAAATCTAATATTAAAGGGTAAAATTGAAAACAAAATAAAAAAACCTCAAAAAACAAATTGAATCAACTTAGATTTACCTTTCAAACCTGTGAATTAGTTTATAAGATTATATAACTTTATAAAAATCAAATAAAAAAATTACAAAGCCCAATTAAAAAGAAAAAAAATAGAATAAATTCAGGTTAACCTTTTTATCATGATATTAAAAGAAAATTGATAAAAAAAATATTCAAACTTATTTTATATTAAAGATTGACATCAACAATAAAAATAAATAAATTCATGTGATCAATATGTAAATAAAATAAGAAAATAAACAAAAAAAAATAGAAAACACTATTCTTAAAACCATCTAATATGAAATAATAAAATTAATATAAAAAATTGATTGTTTTTACGATGAAATATATATATGTACTAGATAATTGCCCGCGCGTTGCCGCGGGTATTTTTTTGTATATAATTTAATATAATTAAATTGACAACAATAAATTTATATGATATAAGTAAATAAAAACTATACATCAGGAGATAAAATGTAAAAAAATTTAAGTAGAGTCTATTGCGCAAGCATAGATTACATCATTTAGAATATAGATATTATGTTATGAAAGATCATAAAAGAGCGCGAACTAACATTTTCAAAACCAGAGCAAAATATTTTAATAAGGGGAAAAAAATTAATCACAAAATCATTATTGTGCAAATAATTAAATTATTATTATTATAATTATTATTATTATTATTATTATGTTAGTAATGAAAGGAAAAAAATAAATGAAAGACTCAAAATATCCTATAAACTTTAACAAAAGATAAGAGAAAAAATGAGGAAAAAGTAAAAATTATCATTGCTATTATTGTAAAAACAATAAAAAATTATCAAATTATCCGGAGGGGAAAAAAATATTAACAAAAGAGTAAGCAAGAAAAATAAGTAAATTATTATTATTATTATTAATAATAATAAAAAGCTAAAAGATAGAGCAAAAAAAAAATATTATAGATGATAAAACAGAAATAAAAATTAATAGCTGAAAAAAATTCATTCAAAAAAAATAAAATATTCAAAGAATAAGGGTCAAAATGAAAAATAACATATATAATTAATTTCAATCCAAGGATAAAACTGAAAAAAAAAAAATCTTGGGACCAAAATAAATAATGAAACAATAATTATGGTAATTGCTGTTATTATATGAAAAAATTAGAAGAAGGGGGACTGATATGAAATGTTGTTTATATTAAGAATTTTAATTGGAGGACCAAATTAAAGAAATCAAAACATCCGGACCAAACAAATTACAGGAACAAAAAAGAAACCGAAAATCATAAGTTTAGGGACCGAAATTGAAATTGCTTTATATAATTAGTTTGCATTGAAGGGCACAATTGCAAACAATCAAAGTTTGAATTACCGAAATCAGGCATACAATCGAAATCCAAACCTCAGGGACCAAAATTAACTTCTTATATACATGAGGGACGGGACCTGACATTGGGCCCTCAGGAGAGAGAAAACGTGCACCGGACACAAAACCGGACCCCTACGTTTACCCTGACATATGGGACTCACACGCGCCGCGACGGGAGATAGAGGACCAGGAGGCGCACCGTATTGACCGGCGGAACGGAATTTTTGACCATCGCATGGTGCCGCACGCTTCGCTTCTATGGCGCGTTGGCGTTGAGCGCCGCTGGCGCGGCCAGACGACGCGCCAGCTGTCCTCCCGGTAAATGACCCAAACAGCCCTGACGCCACTGGTATTTACGAAAATACCGAGAGGGAAAGGACGCCGAAGCCCCCGATCACTGTGCACAATTTTGTCGTTATCGGGGGCTTATTTCGTCAGTGTACTGTGCAAAATATTTGGAAAAGTCGACGGCGCCCCTGGTCACTGTGCACAATTTTGTCGTTATCGGGGGCTTATTTCGGCAGTGCACTGTGCAAAGTGCGGCTGTTTGAAAAAAAAAAAAGCCAAAAACCGAAAATACCCCCATTAAATAAATACAAAACGCCTCAGCCTCAGACCCATTGTCGTCCCTGCACTGCCACAATCCACAGTGGATTGTGAGGGCAGCTACAGGGCAAAATGCTACGCCCTTTATTTTGTTTTTAATATATGAGTGTGACAAGCATGGAGTTATATATATATATATATATATATATATATATATATATATATATATATGAGTGTGACAAGCATGGAGTTGTAAGTGAAGAAATATACATGGCAACAACGTGGCACACCCCCCCAGGAAATGAGCAGCTGCAGACAACTTTATTGTTAGCATCTGGATACTGAGGTAAAACTGTAACTGTTTCATTACACAGTGTCATATTGCGATTCCAGCCTTTTTTGCCCAGTTGTGTTGCGACTTCAAGAAGAGCTTCCACTGCATAAATCAAAATTAAATCTCAACTTCTAATTCCGGGATGATTATTCGGTGGCTTCTACAAAGCCTTACAAAAAAATGTTTGCAAAAAACACAGAATTCTGCAGAAAAGTCATGCATGATGCAATTACTAGCATGGTTACAGAACTCAAATTTGATGAGAATGATGCAGTGAGGGTTTTGCAGATAAAAACAGTACTCCTGCTTGAAGAAGCCATTACAAGCGCCTGTCTTCCTCTAAACATTAAGGAATTAACCCATCTGAACCAAATTAAAAATATAAATACATATATATATGTGTACATGTGTGTGTACCTTCATCATTAGCAAGGCCCGCAACCTGGGCCTCCAAATTTATTGCTCGCATGCAAAACGTTAGTAACATAAGCATGAGTGAGGTAGATGTGACTCTCAAAATATCAGGAGCCATCTTCCTTCGTCTTCTGCAATCCACCTTAAGAGTATTTGATAGCAAGGCTGCCTGGAGAAATGAAGCTTTATGCATTATTATAGTCGACTTTTCAGGATGATGTAGGGTCTTCCTTCCGTTGTCTTATAAACAAAGATAACCCCACACTGAAATTACACCTGTGTGTAAATCGATTGTTTTTTAAAATTATTTTTGTGTAGAAATATATTAAAATAATATTTTTTTTTAATTATTTTTAGTATCGTAACATATATATAAAAATACTTAATAAATTAATTAAAAACAATAAAAATCATAACATGTTTAGAAGGCGGTGAAAAAGTAATGATAAATATTGTGGCTGGCTCCATTTTGCTCCGCGTGATTAAGAATTTGGAAGTTTAGTTTAGGGATGGACCCGTAAGGTAGTGTCTGCAGTATTGTAGTGATTGGTTTTAAAATATATATATAAAAGTATTATTTTTTATATTAAAAAAATCATTATTTTATTAAAATATCGAGACCATCTAAATATAATTTAAAAAACATATTTTTAAATTAAAAAAAAAATCATCCTTTCCAGCTTGTTCCCAAGAATAAACCCGCTGCACTTCTCACAAAAACTTCAGACACTACTGACTTGTTTGTTTCAAGAAAACTGAATTCCTGGAATTTAGTTTCCTCAATTTCCAGTGTTTGGCAACTTTTCGGTCAACCCTAAAAATACCCTTCAACCGCGAAAAGTGTTTTCCTACACAAAAGGAAAACACTTTCCTCTCTTTCCCTCGTCTCCCTTTCGTCTCTTCCCCACATTTCCGGTCTCTCGCCTCCTCTGTGTCCACAAAAACTTCAGACACTACGAAGAACATACCCACCTGCCACCTTCTTCTATCAGTTGATACATTTATTGTTAGCTTTCTTTCCTGTTGTTTTTCAAGGATTTCATTATTATTTTTTATTAATTAATAATCACTAATTTAACCTTATGAAATATATTTTTTTCTTGTCCCAAGCAAATAATATGTTTTTCTATTTAAAAAACCTAGTTTTTTCTCTAATGTCATCATTCAACATTTAATTTATTAGATATTAAACTTAATAAATTATTCTATTTTTTATGATTATTTTAGTCTTATGATTTATATTATAAGCTTTTATTTTATTTATTTTTTAATCTAGTTGATGTAAGCTTTTATTTTATTTATTTTTTAATTGATTTTTTATTCAATTTGCAATGGATAATCTATTGCAGATTAAAAATATTTGAAATGGATTATTAGTTGTTGATTAAAAACATCTGTTGTTTTAAAAAGCGTAGCAATAGACGTTAACAATGACATACAATGACATGCAACATGTAGGTATAAAAGAAATTGACTCCGGTCAGATTCCCCGACAAACTAATTTAAGAGATTGAGAAATGACCACACGTTGACTCCAAAAATCAACGCATATCTCCTTACACACACACACATAGGACATTAGATATCGTTTAAAGGTGGTCCTACCAGTCTCAGTTGGGTGGCTTTTCTCTCTGTTTCTGATGCTGACTGACGATGAGTTCAAGTGTTTTTTTCTTGGAAATTTCAACCTTTTAATATGCTGACATGAAAACTTTTCACATGTCGGTTTTCTGGTCCTCCACAATATTTGATCAAAATATTATCATTGTCATTGTCCTTGTCATTGAGGAAAGTATTTTTCATAAACGGACATGTTATGCAATTAATATAAACCAATGGTTATATATATATATATATATATATATATATATATAAAATGAGTTACAAAGAAAATGTGTTAGTGAGTTCATTTAAATATAATTTTAATCAAGTTGTAGATCACAGTTTTTTGATGTGAGAATACGAAAACACATCAAAATAAATAAATCACATTAAAATAATCAAAACTTAATCCAATATTTTTTTCGGAAAAAACACCTTCCCCAGTGGAGTCGTCATTTTGTCGCACGTCGTCGCGTGATGTTCAGGAGGGTCTTGTCAATGTTAAGGAGTCACCGCCTAGTTGTTCACGGTTGCTGTGAAAACCTGATTGTACTGGTCTAATCAGATATTTGAAGGTACAGGATTGGTTGTGTGGTGGGAATTTATTAGAACCTCTGATATATCTTACCTGAGATAAATTGTATTGTGTATTTTTTATCTGATTAAAATGTTTTTGATAGATAGTATTTATTCATGTGAATAAATCTAGATTTTGAGATTTTATTGTGGGATCGTGTACCTAAATAAAATATCAGGAAAAAAAATTCATGTAGAGACCCTAAAAAAGATCATATATGCTTGAAAGCGAATTGGTTTTTCACCATTCATCCTTCATAAAAATATTGGGAAAAAAAAACAATCACTGCTAAGAACAACTCTAAGAATTTTTTGGTTGTTTCTAGATATTTAAATATTAGTCTACTTGTAGGATTAATATTTATTATCCGAATTTACTCCATTAATTCTCATGAATTAAATTCATATGCAATGCTTTTTTACATTTATGCTTTCACATTTTACAAATTACACCACATTTATAAAACCACAAAAATTCAAATCCACAAATTTAAATACATTAAAAAATTAAATATTACAATAATGTCAAAAACAAGAATCATCTAAAACTAACAAAATGGCTAGGAATAGTGGTTGTTGTGGCAAGAGTAGTGGGCTCAAGCATCATCGTTGCTAGTGGCGCGTGGTTCCACACGCCTCCATTAGTGAAGCACCGGATAGGTGTGTGTGTGAATCTGCTCTTTCCCTCTCTTATCCTCTAACTTCATGTATTTAAATTATTTTGATATACTTCTCAATAAAAAATATTTTTAAAAATAATATCAATCATATTATGAGACAGATTGAAAGAACATACACACCTTCTTATATCAACAGTCACATAAAAATAAATACATAAAAATAAACTTGTTTCAAAACTAATTTTAAAGTAATTGTTTTCTTTTAAAAAAAATAGAGAAAAAGAATATATTTTCAGAGACTAGATTTATTATTATTTATTTCTAAAATACCTTTGTAAGATATTTATTTTAATCGCATTGTATCTCGAAATAATTTCTCAAAATGAAATATCTTAAAGAACATTTCAAAGTTGGATTCCTACGAGTCTCACTTGGGTGGCTCTACTATCTCTGTTCTGATGTTGACTATGAGATTCGTGTGTTTTTTCCTGGAAATTTCAAGCTTTTAACATGCTGACATGCATTTATCATATTTTTTTTTATTATTATTACAATTATTATTATTGACATTGCGCAAAGTGTTTTTTTATAAACGGATGCGTTAGGAAATTAATATAAACCGATGGTTAAATAAAAAAAAATGAGTTTAAAAGGAGAATGTGTTAGTGAGCTAGTTTAAAATAATTTTTTAAACTATTAAATCTAAAGTTTTAATTAAAATAATTTTTTGATAAATAGATTATATCAGAATGCAAATTTAATAATAAATATATACGAGTACAAGTTTTTTTACTCTGATAATAAATAATATTATTTCTATCTCTTAAAATAAACAATCAAAATGATCATGATATAGACAAAAAGAATGAGATTATAAACAAATATAAAAGATTAACCACCAAGATTAACTAATTGTTTTTATTAGACTACAAAAACTAAATTATAATTAACTCATATAAATATAATTGTTTATATTTTGTTAGCATAACTGTTGTGGGTAGCTTTTTTTGTTTGGCATGATTTTTGTTTTTTATTTCTTCTTTTTAAAAATAAATTGATGAAAAAACACTAAAAATATATTTTTTTTAACATACCAATAAATATAAATATAAAAGATCTAGCTCGTGAAAGAAATGGTATTCGAGAACAAAAGATATAAAATCATTTTTATACAATAAAAAGAAACAAATTCAATTTTTAACTTAAAACAAAATAAAAAAAAACCAAAACATTTTGCTCACATTTCAACTCAAGTTCGGTTTAATTTTCTGTTAATTAAAAATCAAAACAAATGTATCAAAACCAAAATCAAGAACGGGTTGAGTTTCAGCAAAAATATAAAGAGAATTAACTCAGTATAACTTGGTTAAAAACTCAAGTTAATTCATGACCTGTCTAACTTGGAAAAAAAAAACTCAATCAAAATTTGTTTGATTTTTTTTAAAATAATAATAATAATATTTCTTTATCTTTCAATAATATTAAAATAAAAATGAGCTTTCTCGGATCATGCTCATGATTTTATTATGTTTCTGCATAAAATCTGGAGTTCTTGCACCTTGGTAAATATGGAAAAACCAGTCTATTACACAAGATTTTTGGGCTTGAAATTAACATACCTTTTTCTTTTTTCAGAACAATCTTAGATGGCTTGAAGCTATCATTGGCTAAAAAAAAAAACTCATTGAACAAAAATGTGTGGATATATACGATAATTTTAAATATAAAAAAGAAATATGTGGATGTTAGTTGAACAAATTAAAGCTCCCAATAAGCAGATTCTCTTTACCTTGAGGCATCTTTTATATCTTCTTGGTGTTTTGCTTGCACTATGTTGTAATCCAATTTAGCAAACTCAATAAGGGATGAGTATCCAGATAATTTGGGTAAAATATATTTTGAATAATAGCCCGTAAACTTCTTTTTTTCATGCCTAGCCCAAATTATTTTTTCTTTTATCCGAATATTTTTGCTACAATAGTTACACACGAATTGAATCAAGGTGCAATGGTATACAAATCCAATAAATCTAAGTTAATACAATAAAAAAACAATTATGGCTACAGAAAGCAAGCATTGAGGAAAGGTTTTATATATTTTTAATTAAAAAATATTTTTTTAAAAAATAAAACATTGTCTTTTATCCCCTACACTGATCCACATGAAATTTGTCTCTCCATCATGCAATGAAATTATGTTCCAGCTGCGAAATGACATGTCATTGATAAGAGAATATATTGCATACATATTTCAAGTCATTGCTACTTGATTTTAGAGAATTTCATTGGATTTTTAGTAAATTGTCTAGAGTTTTAGGTATCTTTCAGAATTATTCACTTCTTGAAAATTCAATATATTTTCAGGTATTAGACTACTGGATTATGCTGAAATTGTGATCATATGAAGAAGTGTAGACAACAATGGTGTCTGTGGGATTGAAATTTCGATATATTCTTCTCCTTGATGGAGGAAACATATATACAGAGTCTTTGATTCTATTCTAGGAAATTGCATTAAATCTGTACAGTAATTGGAGCAAGATTACACTTGCTATGTTTGGAGCAGATTTCTCACAATCACTACTGAATATTATGATTACTTCCTTTATAAGATTAGGTAGTAATCATATTACACGATCATGATTTATTTTCTATAGTTGCATGGGAGTTTCCTTCTATGCGCCAACACTCCCCCTCAAGTTGGAGCATAGATATCGGTCATGCCCAACTTGGCAATAATATTTTGAGTAGCAGGTCGAGACACTGCTTTAGTTAGGATGTCAGCTAATTGATTTGCCGACTGTACAAAGGGAAACTGAATGAGTTTTTGATCCAATTTTTCTTTGATGAAGTGACGATCAATTTCGACATGCTTTGTGCGGTCATGTTGGACGGGATTGTGCGCAATGGAAATTGCCGCCTTGTTATCACAATGTAGAATCATGGGATCGGGACACTGAATTCCTAACTCGGTTAGGACTCTCTTAATCCATAATAATTCGCATACCCACTGAGCCATGCCCCGAAATTCAGCTTCCGCACTAGATCTTGTGACCACGTTTTGTTTTTTACTGCGCCAAGTAACCAGGTTTCCATTGACAAAGGTGAAGTAGCCGGATGTTGATTTTCACGTGGTGTGATCCACGACCCAGTCAGCATCTGTATAACCCACAATGCTTGAGACACCATGTTTGGAAAATAGTAAACCCTTGCCCGGAGTCCCTTTCAAATATCGCAATATTCTATGAACGACCTGTAGGTGGTCTTCACTGGGTGCATGCATAAATTGGCTGACAACGCTCACCGCGTAAGCTATGTCAGGTCTCGTATGGGATAAATAAATCAAGCGTCCAACTAATCACTGGTAGCGTCCCATATCTGTGGGAACTTGGTCAGGAGAATTTCCAAGTTTATGATGGATATCCATGGGTGTTGATGCTGGTTTACAGGCAAGCATACCTGTTTTGGTCAGTAAATCCAGCACATACTTCCGTTGGGACATTGATATTCCATGAGCTGATCGAGCGACTTCAATGCCCAAGAAGTATTTTAGAGGACCAAGGCTCTTCATCTCAAATTCAGCAGCTAACTGGTTTTGGAGAAGGGTCATCTCCTCTGGATCATCACCAGTCATCACCATGTCATCCACGTAAATAATAAGGGCTGTGATTTTCCCATTTTGATGCTTGATAAAGAGAGTATGGTCTGACCCGCTTTGTGTATAATTGAATGCCTTCATTGCAGCCGAGAACCTCCCAAACCAAGCCCGAGGTGATTGTTTCAGTCCGTATAAAGATTTCTTCAATCGGCAGACTTTATTTCGGTTGTCAAAATGGCAATTTACCCCCGGAGGCATATCCATATATACTTCTTCTTCTAAATCCCCATTCAAGAATGCGTTCTTCACATCGAATTGTTTCAAAGGCCAATCTCGGCAAGCTGCTATGGATATTAGGATGCGAATGGTATCTAGTTTTGCAACTGGTGCGAAAGTGTCTTGATAATCAACTCCGTATTTTTGGGTGTATCCCTTTGCCACCAAACGAGCTTTATACCTGTCCACACTGCCATCCTGTTTAAGTTTTATGGTGAAGACCCAGCGACATCCAATAGTCTTCTTATCGGGTGGTAAGCATACAAGTTCCCACGTCGAATTTCGTTGAAGTGCTTGTAGTTCTTCATTTACAGCCGTTGCCCAAGCTGGATCTACCAATGCCTCCTGCACGTTACTTGGGATAGAGATATGGGATAATTGATTTACAGTGAGTGCATATGAATCAGACAGCCTATGGTTAGAGACATAGTGATTAATGGGATATCTCACATTGGCTCTATGATCGGGTTCATACAAAGTCTTGGGGATACCTTTGTTTGATCTCTGGGAGCACCTCGGGACTATATGTGTGGGGGAAGGATCTGGTGGAGAGTTATTATTTTCATTTAAAATAAAAGGCATAGGGTGTAGGGGTACCTGATCAGGAGCATTGTTCTGCGGGGTTTCATTTGCTGGAGGTGTCATCTGAGGCAACTCTATATTTGGTGGTGACATTCCCTCCATATCCCGTGACCCTCCGTCTGTATTTCTGTTCTCAAGATGTTCAAGCATTGTTTCCAGTTCAACAAACTCATGTGTGTCGCGCTGCATTTCATTCATGCTGAGATGATTACCAATGCTATCTGTCAGCATTAGACTTTCACAACCAGATTGCTCCCCCTGGGCAGGACTGTTGTGATAGGGAGATGTTGGATAAAATGGTTCTGTTTCTCGGAAGGAGACATCCAAAGTAACATGAAGTTTATGTGTGTTGGGGTCATAGCATCTGTAGCCCTTCTGTAAGTCAGAATATCCAACAAATACACATCGGTTGGCACATGGATCAAGCTTTGTTCGTAGGACCTTTGGAACATGCACGTAAGCAGTGCATCCGAATACCCTTGGCTCAAGATTAGGCAGATGCAGGGTGGATAGTGAGGCCTGCATACGTTGTTGTGGAGTTTGAAACTCTATGACCCGAGAGGGTATTCTATTTATGAGATACACAGCTGACTTTGCAGCCTCTCCCCAGTAGTGCCGAGGCATGTTCATGCCAAATAGAGATGCGCGAACCACTTCTAATATTTGTCTATTTTTCCGTTCGACCAATCCGTTTTGTTGGGGAGTATAGGTACACGAAGTTTGATGCCGAATTCCATGTTGGTGTATATATTGTTGTACCGAGGAATCTAAGAATTCCTTAGCATTATTGTAGACAACAATGGTGTCTGTGGGATTGAAATTTCGATATATTCTTCTCCTTGATGGAGGAAACATATATACAGAGTCTTTGATTCTATTCTAGGAAATTACATTAAATCTGTACAGTAATTGGAGCAAGATTACACTTGCTATGTTTGGAGCAGATTTCTCACAATCACTACTGAATATTATGATTACTTCCTTTATAAGATTAGGTAGTAATCATATTACACGATCATGATTTATTTCCTATAGTTGCATGGGAGTTTCCTTCTATGCGCCAACAAGAAGCAAACAATAGAATGAGCTTAGAATTCAAACATTGGTTAGTCTGCCTAGACAATCATGAGCATTGATTGGTTTTTGAGGTATAACAGGAGTTATACAACTCTGTTTCATATGTTTTTTTACCTTTATGAAAAGAGGATACACAGGCCTACAGCTCTTATGCAATGAGAAGAACCCAATTTTTTTGTTTTGAAGTCCAAAAATCGAGTCGAAAAGCAGAGTCCAAATCAAACCAGGAGTCCATGCAACCCAGACACTATCTCGGGGTTTAGACCATATCCAGAGTTCTAGATGCCTAACAATTGTGAGCTCAAGTCCATTGGAAAGAAAAATGGATTTTCCATAACTTTCAAACTTTCCCAGAAATAAACGAGTCTTAACTCACACGTGTACGACCCCGAAATTGGCTTGAAATATCAAAAAGAAACAGAATCAACGTTTTCCTTTGGAGGAAAAATTCAGCATATATATATTTCATAAGGCAGCAGTTAAAGGGGGTCTTTTTAGAGAGAAGAAAACCCTAAACACATTACAAAAGAGAGAAGGCAGCATCTAGGAGAGGAGGCAAGCAAATCAGAAAGAAAGAAGTCAAGAGCAGCAGCCCATTCAAGACGTCCAGCTCTCCAATTTTCCAATACTCTTGAGTGATGTTCATCGTATCAAGTTTGTTTCTTTTTAATTTTGCTATGGAGTAGTTTTTAATTCTAGGATTTTTTATGTAGCCTAGATATGAGTATGTGAACAATTTCTTTGATTGAATTAATCTAATACTTGTTGAGTGTTTTAATTCTATGCTTAGTGCTTGTATACGTTTGATCACCGTTTGCATGATTTGGAATTCGATTTGAGATTGAGAAATGATAATTGTTTCAGCCATTGTTTGAAATACCATAAGAAATATATAAGATAGAGATATCTATGGAACTTGTGTAATCGTGCAAGGTTTTATCATTTTTAATGTATTTCGACGAGTTTTAGAATTTTCACTGAGAGGTAGAAAGTTTGCTTATTAAAATAATTCATTGATGCTAGAGAGAGATTAGTGATTAAATTAGTAAAACCTGATTATCAACAATAAGAAAGAAATTTTGAGAGGATTAATTCAATTGAGAAAATTCACATAAGATTAGTTATGGTGAAATCAAAAATCCTAGGATCTGTTAAACTTGATTTCAACACCATTTAATTTTTTGCTTGTTTGTTTTAATTATTCTTAGTTTCGTAAACCTTTATAATTGAATCATCAAATAGATAGGGATTTAATAATTTTGATACTTATTGATAATTTTTGCAAATTCTCATGGGACGATACTTTATTCATCACTTTATTACTTGTTACGATTCGTGCACTTGCGATATTGAATAGTCTAGCTGATGAGTATACTTAAACTTGTTTTATAAGATATTGACTAGTCTAACGGAGGAATTTCCATAGCATATATTCACGAGAACATGTCACGGACTGACAGGGATGGAGATAGAAGGACAATAATGCATGTCTCTTCCACAACGTGAAGGCCAGCAGGCCACCCTAAATTATTTTCCAACGCTACTTTGGGACTTAGATTTTCTCCTTGATCTTGCCCTAAATTGTGTGTTTCATATTGTGTTATAGGGTGTTTTTTAGTTTTATTTTTTAATTAAAGATATAATAAATAATAATTTTAATTTTTTTTACATTAATACATTATATATATAATCAATTCTCTCTAGTTAGATGACTAATTTTACTCGGTTCAACTACTAAGCTCTAATGGGTCGTTCGGCTCATATGGCTGGGCAGTCTAGTCCCAAAAAGATTGGTTGTTTGGGCTTATTTTATTGGACAGTCCAACCCAAAAAATGAAAAAAAAAAAGCATAAAAAAATACAAAAAATATTGCCGAGTTTAAATACTTTTCTAAATATATTTTTGAAAAAACAAATACAACTTTTCTCATCTTTTAAAATAAAAATGGGATATCGTAATATTTGTCAGATTTCAGCTAAAATATTAAACAAACATTCACCATTTAGTTTGTTTTTTTAGTCGTAAACTTGAATTGAAAACGAAATTGAGCTTATAGAACTTTAATTGTTTTTTCAATAAAATTTTTAATAAAAATTAAAACAACACTGTTTCAATAAATTTATCTGATATTCCAATAAGTTAGCACTTTTCCTGATCAATTCTAACTGGGATGTCCAGCTTTTCATGACAACAGAAGCCTATACTTTCACTGCTCTCAATTCTCCCAAGCAATCAGTCTTGGCCATGGGGGATGCTGATCCTGAACTTGTTTAAGCACAAGCAGGCAGAGCAACATCGAGTCTTTAATGAGAAATTATGTACAAATTAAACGTGTTTCTCTAACCGTTTTTTACATACAATGTTTTAATTTAATCTTGAATTAAAATTTTGATGATGGATTATTTTGGAATGAGCCATAATGCTGTAGAACTCTCCTTTATTTTATTTTTTTTGAATTCGATGAAACTCTATTTCTTGGAAAATATATTTTGTGGGTTAAAGTGAGTGAGTAAAATCTCGGTTGTCCCAGGCTCTTACAGAAGACGCCCTGACTTGAACTCGAGACCTATTATGCAGTCTCAAACCCTTTGGCATCACGGCACACCTCTTAGGGCTGGTAGAAACGATCGAAAATAAAAACAAAGATTCAAGAAGCAAGAAAAAAAACTAAAAAAATGTGCAGAAAACAATCTATATGCTGATATATAACCTGACAGATTGACAAATAAATCCTTCATCGTGGAGATATAAAGATGTCAACCAAGCTGAAATGAAAAGAAAAATTGAAGTGAGAGAGAACAAGAGAAACAAACTCACAGAAGCAGAGCAGCAGAAATGACTATGGCAATCACCCCATCACAGCCTTTACCCTGAAATGTCAATATCTATAGCTAAAATCACACTCTCGAGTCATTACTCCTCCTAGACCTCAACGAGTCTCTTCAGGTTTTTTCTCCCCTGCTGTTTCAGTAGTTTTAGTCTCAGTCTGTACAGGTTTCTTCTCCTCCAATGTTTCAGAAGTTTTTGGCTCTGCTGCTTCTGCTGCCGGTGGTGCTGCTGGTGGTGCTGGTGGTTCTTCCTTCACGGCTGATGGTTCTTCTTTAGGCACTTCTGGCTCAGTAGGTTTATTACTTTCTGAAGTTTCTGGTTTCTCCTGTTCTGCTGGTGCGTCGTCACTTTCTGTCGGCTCCTTCCCTTTTTCATTCTGCGTAGCATAAAATTTTAACCATAAGATATCGCAGAAGATTCAAAATCTAAATGTAGCAGACGGGTATGCTGCAAAGCAAGAGATTTGAGGACGCATAAAATGTTGTATCTTTCTCTGATTCCACTAAATTCTTGGCTTTGAATCCTAAATTTCTCAGACTAACCCTCCAGCCAGCTAGTTTCGGCAGCCATGGCATAGCCTGTTATGAACACCAGTCCTTTATCGGCCATTTAGCCGGAGAATAACCTATCCAGTTGGCTGTAATTGTGGAAAAAACATCCAAAAACGTATTAAAAAAACAATATATTTCTTACTTCTTTATCCAATAAGATCACTTTAAAATACTAAAACCTTCACAAGACTAGTATATAAAACTATTGTGGGCAAAACATATTTTAAAAAATTATCTCCTTCAAGGGTATGAAAATGAAATTAAATCATGGAAGAACCAAGCAAAAAACGTTTGCATGTCATCAAATGAATATGCAAGATAACTTTCCTGTTCATAGAATCTAAATCACAATCAAAATCTTTCATTGACGACTACACAAAAGAAAAAACTGTATGGAAAATCTTGACATGAGAAATAAAATAAAAAATAATTACCTCCTTGAACAAATTACTTAGAGACCGTCTCTTATTGTCATCAACGATCTCAGTCTCCTCCACCTTATCGCCACCAGCATCGCTAATAACTTTCTCAAAAACGACTTTCTTTTCCTCTTCATCGACAGCAACCGAAGGGCAGCTTCCTCTGCTATAAATATGAGCAGAGGGAACAGACGGGAGGGGGGCAGAGAACAGAGGAGACAAAAAAAAAAAAGGAAAGGAATTTACGTGAAAAAAAGAACAGAGAATGAGTAGAGAATAAGTAGAGGATTGCAGAGAAAATTTGCAGGACCTCCTTTCCCACGCTGCAGCTACTCTCACTCTCTCAAATCGACTCTCTCTCTCACTAAAACCAGGCACTCCGGCGTCACTCTCATCTCTGCTAGCAGTCACCCAATCCGGCCACCACGCACCACCCCGTCGACACCAGACTCTCCGCCATCTCTCCAGCGACCCAACCACGATCCCAGGCGACTGTAGCAGAGGCCGCAGCAGCTGTCGCAGCGTGACCCGTCCACTTTCCGAAGCCTATTCCGGCCACCACAGGCCACCATTTCCAATAGGCAGAGAGTTTGAAATTGGGGCTACAGCACCCATTATCCAAAGAAAAATGGCAGTATATCTTCACAGGCTACAGCACCCATTATCCAAAACAAATAGGCAGTATATCTTCACAGTATACAGCCCCAATTTCATAATGCTAAAAACACATGTAAATATAATTCTGAAATAAGAACTAATCCTTACCATCAAATACTCAAAGAATCTCCAACACCCATTATCCACCGTCCGATCAAAACCACCCACCTATATTCTCCTTTCCGCTGCCAACGTACGCAATCTTTAGTTCTTTACAGCCTCAAAACCAAAACCTTCCCAGACAAAAACAACCATAAAGAAAACATCAGCTTCACCATGGCGGCAACAATGTCTTCTCCCTGGAGCAAACCCGGTGCGTGGGCTTTAGACGCCGAAGAACACGAAGCTGAACTCCAACAAGAACACGAAAATTCCCAAAAAGCATCCACTTTCATAGCTGCCGTGAGAAGATTTGGGGAAGAAGTGAAGAACCGATGAATTGAAATTTGGGGAAGAAATGAAGATTTGGTGTTGCTGCTGCCGTGTGGAAGAACAGGTTCGATGTGGAAGAAAGTGAGTTTTTTAGGTGAGGGATTACATATTAGGGTTCGAAAACTTGAGATTTGAGTTGAGATTTGGGTTGATTTTTGAGCGATTACGGATGAATTGAGGTTTAAGAAACGAAATTGATTTGGGAATTGTGGAACCGGGGGCTGTCTCAGTGTATTTTGTTAGGGGGCATGAAACGACGCTGTTTTGATGAACCCGGAATGGCACGTCCGGTACCGAACCAAGGCATTCCGGCCGGAATTGCCGGATCGGTCCGGAATTCTACCCGGGACAAAAACGTCGCCGTTTTGTCCCGGATTTTTCAGTGGAATGGGCCGTAACGGCCGTTCCGGCCGGAACGGAACGGGATTTACATCTCTGGTATTAACAGATACACCTTTCGTCACACTCCAAAAATCCTACATTTTACTGTTGAATCATCTCTGTAACGGGGTAGTGAATTAATTCACCCCCCCCCCCCCCCCCCCCCCCACTGTTCTGCATGCAGAACAGTGGGCTGGGCTGGTTGGGCCGGGGATAAGGCCTAGCCTGGCCATGGGAAGGGGTGGGCCGGTTGGCCCACCCGGGGCTGGCAGTCCAGCTCCAAGTGATGGGCCTCTTGGCCCATCAGGGTTGGACAGTCCAGCCCACCAGCAATAAATAATAAAAAATAGAAAACAATATAAATTGAAAAAAATAAAAATATTATTTTTTTTCTTGAGAAAAATACCTAAAACAAAAATGTGATTTTATGCATACGGCCAATACACTAGCATCTTTTAAAAATTCTTTTTCTTTCAAAAAATATATGTTATCTTGGAGTTTGAAGACAAAATGTGTTTTAGCATGGATTTCACAAAAAAAATCATTTCTTGCATCTTGAGATTTTACAACATGTTTGTAAACATCCAAAGGGTATTGGCCAATATTTCAAAAATATTAAAATCTTATTTTTTGGAATTTATTATTCACTTTCGGTGTTTGGATAAATAAATCCTAAGAGGTCAATATCCAAAATATTTGACGGGAATAGTATGCTATTATTCACTGTTCGGTGTTTGAATAAATAAATACTAAGGGCAAGTCCAACAGGGAGAGGCATCCCGACAACCAAAGCTAAATTTTTGAATTTTGGGCTATTTTTGTTCTTTTAAGGTCTCCAACGGAGAGCCAAATCAAAAGCCAAAATGGCTTTTCCTTACCTGCAGAGCTATTCCTACAGATTTTCACTGGAGAGCCAAAATTGAAATATTATCGTTGGAGTTGGAATTGTACCGTTGAGTTCTACTTATCTCAGCTCCCGAACAGATCTTATTTCCTCTACTTGCTATCATTTTCTCAGCAATCAAACAGAAAAACCAAGAACTACGATCCAAACAACAATCAAGTAAAGTAAAAACGACTGACTTTAACATTAGAGAGAAGAACTGCAGACTCAAGAAATGAGGTCAGACTGAGTCCGGGAGGGATAGTGATGCAAGCCGACCTCGAGATCGGAAGCTTGGCCGGTGACATCAGCTAGTACCTAGCACCACCACCGCTGGACTTCGGCCTCGTTGGATCGCTGCAGTCGGAAACCTCAGAGCGAGAGTTATTGTTGTCCATTGTGAGTGAGAGACTGAGCGATTGAGTGTGCGAAGGTTTTGCGAGATAGAAGTGCAAAGCAGAGGTTGACTTGTTACATTGGATCTGGAGGGAGAGGTTTCATTCTATTGGCTTGTCATTTATATTGGATAAGCAGAGTGAGAAGGGAGGAGGGAGGGGGCGACGGCTGGAGGAGAGTGGAAAAGGGAGGTAGGGTTCTTAAGTTTGAGAGATGGGGGGTTATACTAATTATTATTATTATTATTATTATTATTATTATAATAATAATAGTTAGCATAAAAAAATAGGGGTATTAATTTGTAATTAATTTGATTGAATTATTTGTAATGGAATGTATTTTAATTAAGTATGTTTGAACTTATTGATTATTTGTTAATGTGTTCATTTTGTTTTTTTAAGTTTTTCTAACACACAAAGACAATAAGTAATATTAATTAATTTCAAATACAACAACCATAAAAAAAACATACAATTACTTGAAAAACATACAATAAGTAGCTTAAATTTCAAATTTTAAATATTGCGGGTCTTTTAATTATATTTAAATTTATTTTTTTAATTTAAATATAATTAAATAATTTTATTGTCGGAGGGTTTTTCAAAAAAAATTATTTAATTATATAACTTACTCCTATTAATTATATAATTAATTGCATAATTAAACTATATACAAAATAATTGAACTTTATTTTAAATAAGAAAAAAAAATGGCTCTCCAAAATGGCTCTTACCATTGGAGAGCACATCAACTTAAGAGCCATTTATACACTATTCAAAGAGTCATTTCTATAATTTGGCTCTTAAAAATAGCTCTTGCCATAGGACTTGCTCTAAGGGGTCAATATCAAAAATATTCGGCGGGGATAGTATGCTATTATTCACTGTTCGGTGTTTAGATAAATAAATCCTAAGGGGTTAATATCCAAAATATTCGGCGGGGATAGTATGCTATTATTCACTGTTCAGTGTTTGGATAAATAAATCCTAAGGGGTCAATATGCAAAATGTTCGGCGGGGATAGTATGCTATTATGCACTGTCGGTGTTTGGATAAATAAATCCTAAGGGGTCAATATCCAAAATATTTGGTGGGGATAGTATGCTATTATTCACTGTTCGGTGTTTGGATAAATAAATCCTAAGGGGTCAATATCCAAAATATTCGGCGGAGATAATATGTTGTTATTCACTGTCGGTGTTTGGATAAATAAATCCTAAGGGGTTAATATCCAAAATATTCGGTGGGGATAATACACCATCATCATTTCACCAATATATTCTTTGAAAGATCAAAATCATAACAAATCATATGCAAACAAAAACACCAAGCAGCTTACCTTAGGTAGGGCGTACTAGGGGTGCTAAAACCTTCCCTTTACGCAACCAGTCCCTCATCCTAGAATCTCTGAAAGACCAGTCTAGGTTTCCTAGTAACCATAATACTAGGTGGCGACTCCCTTTTCCACTGAAATAAAAATTAGACCCCGACATTGAATATTCCCCCGCCTCGCGGGGAAGGTCGTCAAGTAGGAGATGAAGCTAGATGATTAAGAGCCATTTTTTATGGTGTTATCTTCAAAGCAAGCAAGTTGCTACTTTTTTTTTATTAATGTGTATACTCAGATCAGTTTGCGTCTACCCCTCAATTAATCTCATAGATTTTGAAGGACTCTAACCTGTTATCATAAGGAGAACAAATTTTTTAATCTCAAACTCTTACCACTAGTTGCGAGAACTGTGGACATAACTAACATGTTATTACCCTTTTTGAAATAGCAGTCTAGCCGTGATTTAAAAAAAAACAAATACTTACAATTATATTATTATTTTTATATTTATTTGAATTGTTAGAGAAATTTGTACCACATTCATCTGCTGAAACAGAAGAAGGACAAAGATGAGATCCATCAACGAAACCGATGATTCCATTGCTCTCTAGTAATAATTGCATTTGGAAATGTCAGTTCAAGTAATTTATGTCATCGAGCTTCACATTCACAAATATCGAGATTGTTGAGATTAGAGCTGTAATTGGAGATTGGAGAATTTGAAGTTGTGCTGTTGTAACCATTGCTTTAGAATGAGCAATTCACAAAAACCTTTTATCAAATACTGTTAGCAGTTTACACAATAATTTTGTTCAAGAAAACACAAAATTCTGAAGGTGAATTTTGCGTGAATGTTTTTTGAATTTCGTGTGAACTAATTAAGGAAAGAAGAAAATTCAAATTTCTATTGTACTGTTGAATTGTTAATGCATACAATCAGCATGCATACACTAACACAAAAAAGGATGAAAATCTCGTTTCAAATTCTATGGAATGATCAATCTTGGTCTATGCATCTTGTTTAAAAATCTTAGACTCATGCACAAATCCATGAAATACTAAAATTATAGCAAAAATAGAGAAGTCTTGGGAACGTTTCTTTCTTTGCAACTTCATTGGCAAGTGTTGAATAAGGATTTCTTTTCTTTATTATTATTATAAATAAAAATATATGTTTTGCTTAAATAAATTAATATTACATATAATCGCTCCATTGACTATAGGATATATACCCAACAAAATGTATTGATTAACGAGCAATGATTCATACCACGAAACATGAATCACGAATAAAAGATAATAATAGTTTTGTGACTATTTAGTTTTAATATGTCTCTTATTCAGGATAAGAAATTTCTGGTTCGTTGCATCACTCTATATGAACTGGATAAAGATCCTGGGCTGATGAAGAAGAAGAAGCAGTCCATGCTCCCTCAGATGACTTCACGAGGGACTTATTTTCACTTGAACTTCCATTGAATGAAGCTTGAGCAAACTTGTTAAATGTGGTCGTAGCATACCCTGATTGATCACTCGATGTGCTTGGAACCATGACTAGTTCCTCGACATCAGTTTTTCCTTCGAGCATACTCACTACTGTAGACATTATAGGTCTAAGTGTTGGGGATTGATTTGTGCATAGCAATGCTACATTGATCATTCTAACCACTTCTTTCTTGTTGAATGCAGACCCTAATCTTGGATGAACCATCTCCATTATGTCCCCATTTGTTTGTAAATATAGAGCCTAAAGTAACCAAACACAAATTTATGAGATATATAGGAAACTGAGACTAAAAAAGAAAAAAAAAAATAAGAGATTAAATGGGCATAACTTACCCAATCTAGAAGGCATACAAAGTTTTCACCCCTCCTAAATTTTGCATTGTTCATCCCAGAAACAATTTCCAATGCTACAACACCAAACCTGTAGACATCTGCCTTGTAAGTCAAGTAACCATATAATGCGTATTCTGGTGCCATGTATCCCCTGCACAGAAAGCATAATTTACTAGTTTGCTAAATGTCTAGTGCCCCGTTTCATGGTAGTTTTTTATTTTTTGGTGAATATCTCTATCTTGATGTGTAATTAGTGGTTGCATCAGTGCTCTTGCCTATTGTTTGTTTTTGTATTTGACAGGCAAAATTATATTTCTTGCAGCCTAAATAGGATTTCAAACCCGAGATGATAATGTGAATAGTATATTCATTTTGCAACCAGGCTAAACCTCTCCAAGGGATAGTCTTTGAGGGACACGACCATAGATGGGGAAACCCTGATCCATGGCAACCCTACAGTGCATGATTTGAACCCTGGATGTCCGCCTACCGCATATTTTGAAGCTAACCCCTTCCATCGGTACTTAAGCCCAGTTATAGCATCATACTGTTTAAAAATAAAAGCTACTTGTCTGACCTGATGACTCAAAAACAAAAAAAGCTAGCTGATGTGGTGAAATGGTTAAGAGAAAAGACTAGCTGTAAAATGTTGAAATCTGGAAATTATGATTCCAGGCCTGCGAAGAATTACAAGCTGAAGGAGATGAAGAATTGAAGAATTGAAGACATTGTAATCATGTTTATATTGTTTTGTTTCTAATTCATATTGTGTTAGTCAATTAGTCAAACTTTGTTAGTTAATTCAGTTAAGGTTGACTTTGTTTTTTGTTGACTTGGTTATTTCAGAATTATCAGAATTATAGCCATTGTAATTGTTTGATTCTTATAAATAAAATTTATGGGATGGAAGTAACCATACGAAAAACTATTCTGCCCATGTTTGTTTGTTCTCTCTGCTCAAAACAATCAAATTCTCAAGTTCTTATTTTCTGGAAAATTCCATTCCCAGTTCTTGATCTCTACAGTAGCTGTTCTTCAGGAATTTTGGGTATTCGTCCGTACAAATCTCTACAGTGTTTGTTCTTTTGATTTTCTCAGAATTCTTCCTCAAATTCCAACATGGTATCAGAGCAGAATAGGTCTTAGAAAAGGGATTGATAAGAGAAACACCAGTGATTAGAAAAAGTGAGTTTTTTCAAGATTGAATCAAATCTTGAAAGGGAAAGAAGGAATTTTTTTTTAATTGGCAGATTCTCAAAATCAAGAATTTAGTCTTGATTTGTTCTTTAAAAGGATAAACAATTGACAAGAATTATCAATTGATATCCTTGTTCTCCATTCGGTGAAGTCTTGATCGAGAATTGCAAGACTAGAGAAGAAACTCTAGCTGACAGACATGGATTCTTCTTTTTCCACAAAATCTCCAATCTTCACAGGTGTGAATTATGGAGTATGGGCAGTGAAGATGAAGATATACCTGAAAGCTTACGATTTGTGGGAGGATGTTGAGGGTGAAAGGGAACTAAATCCCTTGAACGATGATCCAACAATGAACCAAATCAGATACTTCCATGAACAAAGAGCAAAGAAATTCAAAGCCCTTACTTGCATTCACAATGCAGTAAGTGAGGACATCTTCTCAAGAATCATGGCATGTGAAACAGCTAAGGAAGCTTGGGACAAATTGAAGGCTGAGTTCCAAGGTGATGAGAAATCCAAGAGGATGCAGATTATGAATTTAAGAAGACAATTCGAAGGCATAAAGATGAAAGAATCAGAAACTGTCAAGGAGTTTTCATCAAAAGTGTCTAAAATTGTGAACCAAATGACTTTGCTTGGAGAAGACATTCAAGAATCAAGAGTTGTGGAGAAAGTTCTGGTCAGTTTGCCAGAAAAATTTGAAAACAAGATTTGCTCATTGGAAGAATCTAAGGATTTCACTACTATGAGTCTTCAAGAACTCATAAATGCCCTGCAAACTGTGGAGCAAAGGCAGGCACTTAGACAGGAGAATATAAGTGAGGAAGCCTTTACTGTTGGATTCAAAGGTAGAGCAAAGTTCCAGAATTCCCAGAATTCACAGGTGTTCTTCAGAAATCCAGAAAACAGAACCAGTTCTGGAAATTCATGGCAGAGGAGAAATTGGCCAAATAATCAAACACAAGGCAACAACTTCAATGCAAGGTGGAAGGAAAGAAGAGAGCAACTTCCCACCTGCAAGTACTGTCAGAAAACCAATCATCTTGAGTCATCTTGTTGGCTCAAGAATGCACAATGTCGAAAATGTAAGAAGTTTGATCACATAGAAAATTTTTACAATGAAGACAATGCAAACCAAGCTCAAGTTGCTGAAGTGGAGGAGACCAAAGAAGAATGTTATTCACAGCCATTGAAGCACACAAATGCAACAAAACTGAGGTAAACATACAAACTTGGTCTATTGATAGTGGTTGTTCAAACCACATGTCTGCAGCAGTAAGTATGTTTGAAAACCTAGACTTAAGCTACAAATCTAGGGTTAAAGTTGTAAATAGGCAATATGTAAGTGTTGAGGGTAAAGGGGAAGTTGATATTGAAACTCTAGCTGGAATCCGAAAGTTTAAGTATGTGTTGTATGTTCCAGAAATTGACCAAAATTTGATAAGTGTAGGTCAATTACTTGAGGATAGATACTCTTTGCAGTTTATAGATGGCAAATGCATGATCAAAGATGATCAAGGTACTCTCTTATTCAATACAAAAATGTCAAATAGATGTTTTGAGAAACAGCTAGAACACCAAAGCAACATAACTGAAAATGAAGAAGGGTTAGAAGCAGATGTAGATTCATCTTTTGAGATATTCCGTGAAAGTGATGAATTAGCTGACGAGTACAATTACGACTATGATGATTATGTTAATGAATCCATGTGGGGAGATGAACAGAGGTCAGAAAGGAAACATGAGATGCTGGAGGATTATGTGAATATAGATTCACCTATCTTGTGCACTCCTGTGATTGCTGACATTGATAGTGATGGAGTAGCTGAAATAGCTTGGTGATATAGATGTTGGGAAATATGTTGCCAGTTCTATTGCTGTATCCAACCTTGATACAAAGCAAGTTAAGTGGAGTCGAGAACTAGATTTAAGTACAAGTACTGCAAAATTTCGTGAATATATATACTCTTCACCTTTGGTTAATTTGGATGGTGATGGGAACTTGGACATTCTTGTTGGGACTTCATTTGGCTTGTTCTATGTCCTGGATCATCATGGAAATATTAGGGAAAATTTTCCTCTGGAAATGGCTGAAATTCAAGGTGCTGTAGTTGCAGCTGATATCAATGATGATGAAGAATTGGTTGCTGAATTTAGAGCCAATATGAAAGGCAAGTTCCAAATAAATGAACTTGGACTTTTAACCTATTGTTTGGGAATAAAACAAGCAGATGAAGGCTGCTGTGTGTGTCAAAACCAGTTCACCACCAAGTTACTGAACAAGGCTGCAATAGAAAAGATCAAAGCTGTGAGCACACCAATGGTGCTGGGAATGAAGCTCACCAAGGAAGATGGTGCTACCTGTGCAGATGGCAGAACCTATAGAATACTAATTTGCAGACTACTCTATCAATTTATCACTCAACCAGACATAGTATTCTCGGGTATAGTAACTGCAGACCAACTAGTTTGGTTAAGGAAAGCATTAAAGGATTTGAACTTTGATCAAGGAGAGCCAAATGAGGGAATATGCAGCTCAGGAATCAAGGGGGAGTGTTGAAATCTGGAAATTATGATTCCAGGTCTGCGAAGAATTACAAGCTGAAGGAGATGAAGAATTGAAGACATTGTAATCATGTTTATATTGTTTTGTTTCTAATTCATATTGTGTTAGTCAATTAGTCAAACTTTGTTAGTTAATTCAGTTAAGGTTGACTTCTTTTTTTGTTGACTTGGTTATTTAAGAATTATCAGAATTATAGCCGTTGTAATTGTTTGATTCTTATAAATAAAATTTATGGGATGGAAGTAACCATACGAAAAACTATTCTGCCCATGTTTGTTTGTTCTCTTTGCTCAAAACAATCAATTTCTCAAGTTCTTATTTTCTGGAAAATTCCATTCCCAGTTCTTGATCTCTACAGTAGCTGTTCTTCAGGAATTTTGGGCATTCGTCCGTACAAATCTCTACAGTGTTTGTTCTTTTGATTTTCTCAGAATTCTTCCTCAAATTCCAACATAAAATGGTGAAATGTCTGATGTGGTGTAATAAAAAATGGTGAATCCTTCTATGGTGAACAAAAAGATGAGCCCAATAGCAAATAACATGGATATCAAAAACTCACATTGTTCCAGCAATTCTGGTGTCGATATGGGTGTTCTCCTCGTCATCAAGCTTGGCCATTCCAAAATCAGATATCTTGGCGTTCATGTCCTTGTCAAGAAGGATATTGGTACCTTATATGTCTCTATGAACAATTTTGAGTGTCGACTCCTCGTGCAGGAAAACCAGACCTTTCGCTATATTTACGCATATCCTATGCCTTGTACGCCAGTCTAGCTTCGTTGCCTCGATTTCCTTTGTCCCTGTAATCATCATGCATAACCTAACTCGTCAATTTTTTTCTACATTAATCCTATCTATATGCCATTCAAAGAACTTTTTTTCTTTCTCATTACTTTACATAAGATACTGTGGGGAAGTGATCAGAGGCCTACCGAACAAAACATGCGCGAGGCTATTATTTTCCATGTATTCATATACCAGCAACAATTGCTTGCCCTCAATGCAACATCCATATAATCTAACAAGATTTTGGTGTTGCAGAGCAGAAATCATGCCTATTTCGTTCACAAACTCACGATTCCCCTGTTTTGATTTCGCTGAAAGTTGCTTAACCTCAATCTGAGTGCCATCTGATAGTACTCCCTGCAATGAGAATATTTTTAGACAAAGAAAAGAAGTTTACTAGGTCATTTCATGCTCATTTGAAAACAGAAATTTGTACTATACTTTGTAGACACAGCCAAAACCGCCTTCTCCCAGTTTGTTCGCTGCATCGAAGTCATTCGTTGCAGTCTTGATTTGTCTGAAGGTGAAGATACCAGTTACCAGATCTAGCCCAACAAGTTCTGCCCACGGAACAAAGAGGACATGTATATATTAGTTAATCTGCATGAGGATTCATCGAAGGAAGAAAACAATTTATACAGTCCCACAAGTAAACAACATTGAGATAGCCATTTCCTATTGAAAAAACATAGTTTATTGAGATAATTCTTTGATATATGTACGCATTCATCGATAGACATGAAGAAAATTCGATGCAGAAAATCTACAAGATCAAATAAATGTATCAATTGTACCTCGATCCCTCGATTTCCTTCCTCCTAAATAACCTTTCCACCAAAGAGAGGATAAAAGTATGAAAATAAGGAATAATAGCAAAACCACAGCTCCAACGATAATGAATCTCTTTCTCCTGCCGATATTAGGAGGGGCAAAGTCTAGGCAGAAATAGAATTACAACAAGTTGTCAGATCACAACACTAATTATTCCTTCTTAGCATGTCATTCCATTATATTTCAACCTACCAGACTCCACATCAATGGCTGATATTAGAGGACCATATGTTCCCTTTTTTGGAGACATTGTGGTTCCTTTCCCAGCCCAATGAAGGCGGTTCTCTAAAGCTCCATTGGTTACAGGTGCTGTACAATTATGAATGTATACCTTATCCACCCCTCCCGCTTTCTTCACTATATCAAAATCCTTCAGCACAACAATGTTCTGCTAGAACAATTCTTCAATTAAGCTGTAACATATTGCATAAGGAATGAATCTATGATCTTTTAATTAATAGATACCTGAATATAAACATCAAATACTCGTCTTCCTAGACTCTTGTAGGATCTGTTATCCCTCATTACTATCTCTGCAGAGTGCAGCTTGACATTGTAATTCCCATTTCGCAGACAGTGAATGTAGTACGTGAGAGACAAAGGCGTGAGACTTGCATGTGTGTACAATACAGAGTATGGAAATGTTTTGAGTTGTGTAGCTATCCAAGAATTAACATCCCAGAAATGTCCTGTGGTACTTTTTTGCCAATCAAGTATTGTGGACGCATATTTTGCTGCACCTCCTGGAACATCATCTGCTGCGTAGGTGGTTTTTCCAATGGTGGCTTCTGGTCCCCCACAATTTATGTGCATTGAATATCGCTCTATACATAGACATAAAAATGTTCATGGCCACCGATATGATTAAACAAATTATAGCATAAGAAATTTTAGGCTGAGACTGTCTGCAAAATCAGAGCAAACAGAATAGAAACAAACAAACACAAAAGCAAATTAAGATTTTGTGATGCCCACACAAAGGTGTTATAGGGGCCTCGATGGGATGGTCCTGGAACCTTAAGATTTATGATAGAGACAATATTATCTGGTGAACATGGGAATAAATTTGTCCAATAACATTTGTCTAGGCTTTTGGGACCAACTGGTAGTTTATTCCAACAACAGTTGAAGGTCTTAGATTTGATTTCTTTTAAGAGGTGGATGATGCAGAGCATCTTCTTCCTGTTGATATGGAAACCCTAGTGGTCGGGTCCATAATGGGTAGCCACACACAAAAAGACCGTTGAGTTCATGACTAAGATGCTATGACAAATGAATATAGAAATAAATTTGTAGTGCAGGGCCTATAGGCTGACAGGTTGTTCTTGCATCACTTTACAAATTATGAATACCTGCAAAACAATTACTCGGACACTCAATAGGTTTCTTGGAAAGATTGGCCAGAAAGAATCATCAGCTTATTTAAAAGAAATGACAGAGAAGAAAATAAAATGATCGATGTTTTAAATATTTATCAAAGTAGAAGCTTACGAATAGATTTCTGGCAAGCCAAGAAGAGTTAAGTTTTGGAGGTTATGAAGTGAATGGTGATGTAAACAGACTCAGACTTTCAAAATCAAAGGTAAGGCACGGAAAATGAAATTAATCTTACAGTGATTCTTTACATTTTCCTTCCAAAGTAAAATTGTTGTAAGAAAGATCGATTTCTCTACTCAAAGATAGCTTCTTTAAACATTCAGCCAATATTTTTAAAAAATTTAGAAAATTGCATGCACATGTTATAGACAGACATTTGGAAGATATTACAATCGGTTAGTTTTTGGTTGCTATCTCAAGACAAAAGAGATGAAGACAGTTGAGACAGAAGGAACATGTCCTCCCCTCATGTCCCTTCTGTTTTTAAGAGATAAAAATCCAAACTTATCTCAGAAACAAATTTATTTTTATATCTTCATCTTTGTCACTGCAACCAAACACATTTTTGCCCCCATTGTGTTGGAAATTTGGCAGAAATAGAGAATAGAAAAGAAAAAGGTTTAGGCTGCACACTCTCTAATTTGGTAGAATACAATACATATGAAAATGGTACTCTCACACTTTTTCATTATGAGATTCATACACTATATATAGACATTAATAGTTGCGACTTTTCAATACTAATAGATGCGACTCTTCAATACTAATAGATGCGACTCTTCAATACTAATAGATGCGCCTCTTGATAAATAAGTTTAATAACTAACATTCACCCCTCTTAAACTTGTTTCATCAATCTTCACGATTCCAAGCTTCTTCTGCAGATAACAAAAAACTTCAGTCTTCAATGGCTTTGTAAAAATATCAGCAATTTGTTCAAGAGTGTTGACATGAACTAACTCCACATCGCCTTCTTTTATGTGCTCTCTAATAAAATAAAATCGAGTATCAATATGCTTTGAACGTTCATGATGCACTGGATTCTTTGCAAGAGCTATAACAGACTTGTTATCAACGAAAATTCTTTTGGCTTCACTCTGTTTTTGTTGCAGATCTTCCATCAATTTTCTTAGCCATATTGCATGACACACACATGATGCAGCAGCAATGTATTCTGCTTCACATGTGGATAATGCAACAATAGATTGTTTCTTGGATGTCCATGTGAATGTTGTTTCTCCCATGAAAAATATGAATCCAGTTGTGCTTTTCCTGTCTTCTCCTTTCACTACAAAACCTGCTGGTTGCTCGACATATACTTCCTCTTCAAGATTGCCATTCAAGAATGCTGACTTTACATCCAACTGAAATATCTTCCATCTTTTCTGAGCTGTAAGTGAGATCATCAATCTTACTGTTTCCATTCGAGCTACTGGGGCAAAAACATCTTCATAATCCACTCCATATCGTTGTTTGTACCCCTTCGCTACTAATCTAGCTTTATGCTTTTCAATTTCTCCTTCTGCATTCTTCTTTGTCTTGAAGATCCATTTTACTCCGATTGCATTGTGTCCTTCAGGAAGTGTAGTCAATTCCCATGTATCATTTTTCCGAATGGAATTGGTCTCCTCTTTCATTGCTTTCTTCCACCTGTCTTCCTGATATGCTTCTTCAAATGTAATAGGATCATTTTCTAAAAATAGACAAAGCATGTTCACATCATCAAGATCCATTCTTTCTGTTACATCATAAATCTCCTATATGCTCTTTGTCTTTCTTGTTGAACTTGGAGAACTAGATGGGCTGCTAGTTGATGGAGATGGATTGATTATGATTTCTTCTTCATCATTCTGCATTTGTTCTTCTTCTACAACCAATTTCTGCAGTTGTCCCTTAGTACTCCAGTTCCATTCTTGCTCTTCATCAAATCTCACATCTCTTGACATGATCACCTTTTTTGTTACTGGATTGAACAATTTGTAACCATACGAATTTTCTCCATATCCTAGCAGTATGCATTTCTGACTTTTATCTTCAAGCTTGGTTCATTTTTCATCTTGAATTTTGGCATAAGCTATGCTGCCAAAAATCCTCAAGTGATCAACTCTCGGTTTCTTCATGCTCCAGGCTTCTTCTGGTGTAAGCATATGCAACCTCTTTGTTGTAAATCTGTTCAACAAATACACAGCACACACAACTGCATCTCCCCAAAACTCTTTAGGACAATTCTTTTCTTTTAACATACATCTAACCATGTTCATAATAGTCCTATTTTTCCTCTCCGATACTCCATTCTGTTGTGGAGTCTGTGGCATTGTGAGCTGATGTGCTATACCATTCTCTTTACAATAATAATCAAAAGCACGAGACACATACTCTCCTCCCCTATCAGTTCTCAGATTTTTCAGCTTGCATTCACTTTGCTTCTCTACCAGATTTTTAAATTCCTTAAACTTGCTCAGCACTTCTTTTTTTTCTTTCAACACATATACCCATGTTTTTCCACTAAAATCATCATTCAATGTAAGGAAATACCTGTTCCCCCTATTGTTGTAGGTGTAATTGGCCCACACACATCTGAATACACCAATTCCAGAGGCTGAGATGCTCTAGAACTCTTCTTTGGGAAGGATTTTCGGTGCTGCTTTCCCATCACACACACTTCACACAAATCGTTTGTGTGTTCAAGCTGTGGTATTCCTAGAACCATCCTGTGTTTCTCCATCATCATTAATGATCCACAATTCAGATGTCCATATCGCAAATGCCACAAGTTCGTCATATTTGAACTTTCTGCCTTGAAACAGTTTGACATACACACATTTAAGTCAAGAGGAAACATCCTGTTTTTGGTCATCTTGACTGAGGCAATTAAAGCTCCAGATTCATCAAAAATCTTCAAGTTCTTATTCTTCATCTGCACTTCAAAATCTTGCTCCAGAAATTGTCCTAGACTTAAGATGTTACTCTTCATGTCTGGAACGTAAAATACTTCTGTTATGAATTTCTGCTCACCATTCTTGAGTTGTATAAGAATTCGGCCTCTTCCTTCAATAGGTATTTGAGAAAGATCTCCAAAAGTGATTTTTCCTTTGTAACTCTCATCAATATCTGCAAATGCTTCTTTCATGCCACACATATGATTTGATGCTCCTGTGTCTAGATACCAGGTACTAGATCTACTATCATCAAATTTTCCACATGCCAGCAGCAGTGCAGGTTCTTCTGAATCACTTACCTTCTCAGCAAAATTAACAACTTTGTCTTCAAATCTGTATTGTGAACAGTCAGAGGCGAAATGACCATATTCCTTGCAATTATAACATTGCACGTCTGCATTGTTATTTCTCCAGTTTGAGTATCCTCCACGACTTCTTCCTCTGAATCTGCCTCTGCCTCTGCCATTGAAATTCTGATTTCGTGCACCATGAAATTCTTGATTTCTATATGATCTTCCTCCTCTTCCTCTTCTATGCAAAAATCTGCCTCTCTGGAATGCTCCTCTGTTGGATTCATTGGAATTCTTCAAAGTTAGTTGTGTCTGCAAAGCATGTTCAAGTGTTCTTCCTTCTCTTCTGTCAATTTTCTGCTCATGGGCTTGCAGTGATCCCATTAACTCTTCTACTGTCAATTCTTCTAAATCTTTTGATTCTTCAATTGCTACAACCACATGGTCAAACTTTGAATCCAGTGATCTCAAAATTTTCTCCATCACACGAACATCATCAATATTTTCACCATTCCTTCTCATTTGGTGAACCAAAGTGATTACTTTTGTAAAGTAATCTGAGATTGTCTCATTGCCTTCTTTGTTCAGCTTCTCAAAATCTCCTCTCTGAGATTGTAGCCGAACTCTTTTTGTTTTTTCAACTCCACTATAAGTTTTGCTAAGCATTTCCCATGCTTCCTTTGATGTCTTTGCTGGTGCCACCATCTCAAGGGTTGCTTCATCAAGCCCTTGATAAATTGTGAATAACGCCTTGTTGTCTTTCTTTCTTGATTCTCTCAATGCTTGTCTCTCTGCATTGCTTATCACAGTATCTTCTTTTGGTTCAGTATAACCATCTTCAACCAGCTCCCATAACTCTTGTGATCTAAGTAGTGCTTTGTATTGGATACACCACAAATCATAGTTTTGTTTGGTAAGGCGGGGAATATGAAATTGGGAATTGTTGTTGTTGGAAGTCATGTTGTCTCTCGGGCTCTGATACCAGTTTTGTTGGAAATTTGGCAGAAATAGAGAATAGAAAAGAAAAAGGTTTAGGCTGCACACTCTCTAATTTGGTAGAATACAATACATATGAAAATGGTACTCTCACACTTTTTCATTATGAGATTCATACACTATATATAGACATTAATAGTTGCGACTTTTCAATACTAATAGATGTGACTCTTCAATACTAATAGTTGCAACTCTTCAATACTAATAGATGCGACTCTTCAATACTAATAGATGCGACTCTTCAATACTAATAGTTGCGACTCTTCAATACTAATAGATGCGCCTCTTGATAAATAAGTTTAATAACTAACACATTGTTTATGTCCCTTCTATCTTAGGACACTAACCAAATGAAACCTTGGACATTGTTTGATCATTCATGCACAACTCTGGAAACTGGGAAGGATCATTTGTTTATCAGCTTCTCATCATGATCGCTCTTCAAAGACTAGGACATATTATCAACCCTACAGACACGCATCTGTTATAGGATGAGGGAAACCTGAAGTTCATGATTAAGCTTTTGGGTTGAGAATGTTAGGATAAAGGTGAACCCAAGTTGATGATCATTTCTATCTTTCAGGGGAGAGTTATGGAATAAAATATTCAATAATTGTAATTGAGTAAAAAGAAAATATATTATGAACTCAAATCTCAAAAATCATAATTCTTATACAGAAATTAAGAAAAAATAACATACTAGCGATAAGTTCTTGTGTAGATCCAATTTGGAATGGGCCCTGTAAGATTGTTCCATGTAAGATACCTAAGCAGAAAGTAAGAACTGTCATTTGGTTGAACATTTTTCCAAGGCTATCACAGCAAATGAACATTTATCATCACATTTGTCATACTCGACTGGAGACTAACTTGAAAAAAAGGATTGAGTCATTGGGTTACTTCAGGCTAGCATTTAAATTTAAGCAAATGAATTTTGTTTGATTTTTTTTTACAAGATATTGACTCAATCAGGTTTGGCCAAGTCAAATGGGTTTGGCAGTTCAATGTCTTGTATAGTTTAACTAGAATCTCAGTCCCAGTGAGGCTCCGAGTCCTGGATTTTCCAGGTTGACTTGGTTGGTCCATCTAGGTTTAATAAAGATGCTTTTATATAGCAAACATCAATTTCAAAAGGTACACTTACATTTTCTCCAAGCTTCGTAGGCTATCAAAACTTGGTGCATCAAAACTTGATGGAAGTGGACCACTTAATCTGTTGAAACTGAGATCCCTGTTTTCGAAAACAAGAGAGGGAACAAATGTGAAGGCCTACACAACATAAACTGCGAACCATTATAATGCAACATTTAGAAATTTATTTACAAATAACAATTTAGCAGCAATCTAAAGTCAGCAGCTCTAAGTATCCATGAAATTCACACTTCAATCTTCATATAAGGGATAGAGTAAATTACAAAATTTTTAGCTGTGGCTTTCTGGTCAAATATTCGGGAAACTTTCCTGACAAGTTGCAGTTGCTCAACATCCTGCAATGTACATTAATTTCATGTGAGCTAAATATATATACTTTGTTGTAAATTAAATATGATCCTGATATGAGAGTATCAACTGCAAGAACAACTCACAAATACTTAATGCCTGCTATAGGGCCTAGGTTGGGAATCTCTGAACCATTTCCAAGTAAATTGCTTATTCTTCTGCTCAATATTAGACAACATAAGAATGTGTGATGCTTAAGATTAAAATTGAAAGTGAGACAATAAATTTAAAACAAACATCTTACAGATCAGTTAGATTAGTTAAGAGAGAAATGTTTGAAGGAATAGGTCCAGTGAAACCACCAGCTTCGATCTCTCTGTCAATACAAAATTAAATGGGGGTTAAGGTTCTTCTTTTGTGGTGAGACTCAGATCTTGTGGTAGAAATTAGCACATACAATGCATCTAGTTGTTTCCAGCTCTGAATAAATTCAGGTATTCTTCTAGTGAAGTTATTCCTGCTAAGCCGACTGTATTCGCCCGAATAGAAAACACAGAATCAAGAAACTTGGAGAGTAATAATAACCATGCGATATGAGAGCTTACAGTGCCTTCAGTGGAATATAAGACATAATTACAACAGCCAATGGAATAGAAAACCAAAATTGTTGACATCTAGAACATCTCAGCTTTTCTTCCAATGATTTTAAACTATCTCAAGCCTAAACTTTGAAAAATATTAGCTGAAGATCCTTTCTTTGCTATTCACTACATGTTCAACTTGATTAAGTCCTCCTTCATATCATTGAATTTGTACAGTAATTGTTTAGAACAATTACCGTTGAGATTAAAAATATGGAAAAATAAGAAATCCTGAAGAACCCGAAAATCATAAATATTGGAATGAATCACATTCAATTCATTCCAGAAAATCATAAATATTGGAATGAATCACATTCATTCATTCAATTTATTCAATTGAAACGTGCCTATTTATAGGCTTACAAGAACTAGAAATCAAAATAAACTAGAACTCTCAATAGACTAGGAGAGGTTATTAGATAAGGATAGGATTTATGATAAATCCTATTAGAAATAGTAATCAAAACTAATTAGAACTCTATAGCTAAAAAGAGAGCTAATCTCTTTAAAATTCTACAACTAAAACTTCTTATCTTCTTATCTTCAAAGCTAATCTCACTAAAATCTAACACTCCTCCTTGAGATTTGCTTTGGATATCCCCAACTTCATCTTTAGGAACTCCAATCTTGCTAGAGGAAGTGCCTTGGTCATCACATCATGCTGAACTGGATTTCATTAACTCTGTTTTGTCCCAAATCAAAATCAGCATTAACTTCAAATTTTGCTCCTCCTGTCTTCGTGTACCATTTCACACGGTCAACAATACAAATATGAGTTTGAGCTTCAAATTTCTGTGGCAAAGAAACCATTATTTTCTCTACCACCTTTTGATCTTCAATCACCTTTCCAAGCAGCCTCATTTGATTCATAACATCCATTAATCTGGTAGAATAATCCTTGACAGATTCAACATCTTTCATCTTCATTAGTTCGAACTTCCTTTTTAATGCAAGGATTCGAATTGTTTTGACTCTATTGCTTCCCTCAAATTCACTTTGAAGCTTATCCCATACAAGCTTCGGTGTCTCTAGATCCATAATCTTTGTGAAAATATGATCTGCAATTGTTGAATGGAGGCAAGTGATAGCTTTGTCCTTCTTCAGTTTTTCTTCTTCATGTGCTCTTATTTGAGCAAGTGTTGGATTGACTGACAATGGTGATGGATCAACATCGGTTGTGACCATATTCCACAACCCTTGAGATCTTAAATGGAATCTCATCTTTACAACCCATATGTGATAGTGTTCTCCAGTAAATACTAGAATGACAACAACAATATTGCTTGAGCTAGACATGTTTTGATAAAAATAAACCTCTTTTGTTTGCAATCAATCACTCTGTATTTAGCTCTCAAACTCTCTTGTGTTTATCACTCAACAAAATCCCACAACTAAAACTTCTTATATTCTTATCTTCAAAGCTAATCTCACTAAAATCTAACATCTAGCACATCTCAGCTTTTCTTCCAATGATTTTAAACTATCTCAAGCCTAAACTTCGAAAAATATTAGCTGAAGATCCTTTCTTTGCTATTCACTACATGTTCATCTTGATTAAGTCCTCCTTCATATCATTATTATACTTGTTTTTATATAATTTTACTGCTAATGAATTTCTTCTTAATCTCATAAAATAAAATTCAGCTATCGTAGGGGGTTTACGAGGAGATTTTATCCACCACAACTAGTCCTCCACTGTATCATTTGAGCTTAATACGCTGTAGATTAGATGAGTTTTTTCTTAACATAAAAACAATATTTAAACATCGTTAACATGTTGTCCAGTAAAAATAATAATCTTGAACTCAAAATATTTTGTATAATAGAGGATATATTTTTTATATATTGAAGGTTGAAATTGCGAAGAAAAAACTAAATCCATGAGATGAGATAACTCCATGAAAATCAAATTAAAAACAATTACGAAGCATGATTCCAGCCTATATATATATAGCGTAAGTGAAGAAATATACATGCCGACAACGTGGCACACACCCCCAAGAATTGAGCAGCTGCAAACAACTTCATCGTCATCTGGCTTTTGAGTTACACAGATTCATATTGCGATTCCAGCCTTTTAGCTTCCACTGCATAAATCAAAATTAAATCTCAACTTCTAATTCTATAAATCCTTGCCAGAAAATGTTTGCAAAATACACAGAATTCTGCAGAAAAGTCACTGCATGATGCAATTACAGAACTCAAATTCTGCAGAAAAGCCATTACAAGCGCATGTCTTCCTCTAAACATTAAGGAATTTGCCCGTCTGAACATAATTAAAAATATAAATACATACATATATATGCCTTCATCATTAGCAAGGCCCCCAACCTGGGCCTCCAAATTTATTGCTCCCATGCAAAACGTTAGTAACATAAGCATGACTGAGGTAGATGTGATTCTCAAAATATCAGGAGCCATCTTCCTTCGTCTTCTGCAATCCACCTTAAGAGTACTTGATAGCTAGGCTGCCTGGAGAAATGAAGCTTTATGCATTATTATAGTCTTTCTTCCGTTGTTTTATATATAAAGATAACCCCACACTGAAATTACACCGGTCTGTAAAACGATTGTCTTTTAAAATTAGTTTTGTGTAGAAATATATTAAAATAATATATTTTTTATTTTTTAAAAATTATTTTTGATATAATTATATTAAAACGACAAAAAATACTTATAAAAATTAATTGAAAAACAAAAAAGACTTTTTATCTCACACTCAACATGAAAATTATTGGTGAAAAAGTAATAATAAATGTTATGGCTGGCTGCATTTTGGCCCTCGTGATTAAAAATTTGCAAGTTTAGTTTAGGGATGGACCCGTAAGGTAGTGTCTCAAGTATTGTAGTGATTGGTTTTAAAATGTTTTTTATTTAAATATATATATATATATATATATATATATATATATATATAATATTTTTATTTTAAAAAATCATTATTTATATTAAAATATCGAGACCATCTAAATATAATTTTTAAAAAAATATTTTTAAATAAAAAAAAAAATCATCCTTCTCATGACGCTGTCCAGCTTGTTCCCAAGAACAAACCCGCTGCACTTCTCACAAAAACTTCAGACACTACAAAGAACATACACCAAATATCAAGCTTTTGATTAAGAAGCTTTGACTTGTTGAAAACTGCAGGGAGAACGAAGGAATCGACGGTAACACAGCTTGATGAAAATGTGGGATTATATAGGGTAGGAAGAGGTGTGCAATGCTAGAGACAAGTGAGATTTTTTTATTTTTTTAAGTAAATAATTTTTTTATGTTGTTGTTGTTGTTAATACTACCAATAAAAAAATAATATTATTATTAACTTGGTTTTTTTAGTTTGCAAAATAGTCTTTTATATATATTTTTTGTGTTAGATTGAAATCCTTATGACTATTAGAAATAACAGTTTTATCGACAAAAATATTTATCAGTAATTTCATGTGATTTCTATTGGTAATTACTTTCATGATGATCACAAGGATGGAAACCTTCCATCGGTGAAACTCTCGTCGGTAATTTCTATTTTGTTGGTAATTCCCTTGAAATAATATATACCGATAAAATCACCAACAGAATATTCCATCAGGGTAATCCGAGTAATTACTATTGAACTCTCTTGAAAATACCGACGGTATTTTTGTTTGTAATTTTGTCACTAGTATTTTAATTTTTTTTCAAAAGACTGACCAAAACAGCAACAAAACATTTTCTTTAGTAATGTTCATTGCAAAATTTTCCCTGTATTTCCATATGTATTAGCTGATTTTCTAGTAGTCAATGGCATTAGCATTTTCTTTAATAAAATTCTTTGATTATTTTTTAAAAAAAATTGTATGATTTTAGATATTCCCCTTTTAATTTAAATACTAAAGACACTAATGGTTTTGACTGATGATACTAATATCCTAAAAATCTATACCACGAGAGCATATTCATCTTGAATTAAATTTTATTCTTCTAGCCATTAGAAAAGGGAGATTCTTCACATTTTAGCTATTGATGGCTTTCTTCTTTGATTTCTCAAGTCCAAATGAAATTATAAGTATAATGTCACCAAATATTTAAATATAAGAAATCATCTTCTAATTACACTCAATTATTTAATGTTACTAATAGTTTTGTGTAGTGTCTCTTTAACCCAAGATATTACAAAATAATATCTACTATATTCCCAAACAGACTCTTAATAAGACCAAAACTTTGGAATCTTGGTCATGATGCAACTTGATCATTGGACTAGATATAGATTTTTCCAAAATATTTTTGCATTATCAAAATATTCTTCTGAATTTTCTTGTTGCTAATCGATCATTGATTGAAGACTTTAGCTATACAAAGATACTATTTGATGTTTCAATGGTTTCGTGGGGATTTTCCAAAAACTTAGGGTTTGTATGTTTTAAATTCTATTGTGTGTTCTGAAACTTGCTACCAAAATCTATGGAATAATGAATCTTGGTCTATTCATCTTGTTTAAAAATCATAGACCTACGCACAAATCCATGGAAATCTAAAATCATAGAAAAAATAGAGAAGTCTTTAGGAATGTTTCATTGGCAAATGTCTGATATACTTCATAGATTGGTAGTGGAAGAAGGATTTCTAGGACCACCTTTGGATGAACCAAATTAGAAATTGGATAATTGTTTGTGGTTTCCACAAAAAACATCCAAGATTGCCTAAATATTAGATGGTTTTTTGATTCATGTTATTTTAGTTGGGAATTTTGGGTAGAAATTTGGTCCCATAGGCCACTCCGAGGGATGAATAATGCCTAAGTATTAGGGAGTGTTTGACAATACGTTTTAAAAACGGTTTTGAAAAAAATTGAAAATTTTTTATTTTTATTTCTTACTTTAAATTGAAAAAAATGGTGTTTCTAGATCATTTTGATGTGCTGATATCAAAAATAATTTTTATAAAATAGAAAAATATTATTTTGTTGATTTCTGAACAAAAAATATTTTCAAAAACAACCTCAATCACACTCTCAAACAGACACTTAGGCTATTGAATGGGTTATGAAATTGGGTTGGTCTTTTTATGTATTGCATTTAATTTTGATTCTTCGATCAATATATTTTTATAATAAATTTAGGATTTATGTTAAGGAATCATCTCACCTAAAAGCTTAAGTTGTTAGGTGAGACTCTAGAATATGATTTATATTATTCTTTAACACACTCCCAAAAGTGAAAGCCTTTTGTGCTTGAAACTTGCACAGGCCCACACTACCTTGTGCCTAATTTTTATCAAATAGAATAAAAGTGGTGAGATTTGAACTCGTAACCATTGGATCAACAAGACTTAGATACATGTTAAGGAACTATCTCGCCTAAAAGCTTAAATTGTTAAGTGAGACCCCAGAATATGATTTATATTATTCTTTAACAATTTATTCATATCCTAAACTTTGAAATGTCAAATTGGAGGGAAAATACTTTTTCCAACAATCCAAGGATTTGAAAAGTCTTGAATTTTTCAAAAATACTTCAAAACAAAGGTGAAAAAATTGGATAGAAACAAGTATATTTACTTTATAATTTTGCTTACAAAACAATTATGCTCCAAGAAATTTATATGTACTCTAGACTCATTACTCAAAATTTAATTATTATAAATAAAAATATATGTTTTGCATAAATAAAATCAATATTACATATAATCACTACATTGACTATAGGATATATACCCAACAACAAGAAGCACTGATCCACGAGCAATTATTCATACCACGAAACATGAATCACGAATAATTTGTGGCTGTTTAGTTTTAATCTGTCTCTTGTTCATGATTTTTCATGATAAGAAATTTGTGGTTTGTGGCATCACTTTATTGAATAAAGATCCTGGGTTGATGAAGAAGAAGGAGCAGTACATGGTCCCTCAAATGACTTCACGAGGGACTTAGTTTCACTTGAACTTTCATTGAATGAAGCTAGTTCATACCCTTCTTGATCACTCAATCTGCTTGGATCCAGTTCCTCGACATCAGTTTTTCCTTCGAGCATACTTACTACTGTAGACATTGCCGGTCTGAGTGCTGGGGATTGATTTGTGCATAACAATGCTACATTGATCATTCTGACCACTTCTTTCTTGTTGAATGCAGACCCTAATCTTGGATCAACCATCTCCATTATGTCCCCATTTTTTTGTAAATATAGAACCTGAAATAACCAAACACAAATTTATCACATATATAGCTGACTTAGATTAAACATGAACAGAAAAATAAGTGATTAAATGGGCGCAACTTACCCAATCCAGAAGGCATACAAAGTTTTCATCCCTTCTAAATTTGACATTGTTCATCCCAGAAACAATCTCCAATGCTACAACACCAAAACTGTAGACATCTGCCTTGTAAGTCAAGTAACCATACAATGCGTATTCTGGTGCCATGTATCCCCTGCACAGAAAGCATAATTTACTAGTTTGCTAAATGTCTAGTGCCCCATTTCATGGTGGTTTCTGATTTTTTGGTGAATATCTCTATCTTGATATGTAATTAGTGGTTGCATCAATGCTCTTGCCTATTGTTTGTTTTTGTATTTGACAGGCAAAATTATATTTCTTGCAGCCTAAATTATATTTGCTCTAGTACATTCTTTTGGCAACCAGGCTAAACCTCTCCAAGGTATAGTTTTGAGGGACACGACCATAGATGGGGAAACCCTAATCCATGGTAACCCTGCAGTGCATGATTTGAACCCTAGGTGTTTGCCTACCACATATTTTGAAGCTAACCCCTTCCATCGGTACTTAAGCTCAGTTACAACATCATAATGTTTAAAACTAAAAGCTACGTTCTCCAGCCTCAAAAACTTGTCTAACCTGATGACTCAAAAACGAAAGAAGCTACAATACTGCTGGACCTAAGAGCAAAGACTAGCTGTAAAATGGTGAAATGTCTGACCTGGTGTCTAGCCCAGAACTTGTCAGGACTATTTCGGTGATTCCTCCTTTGGTGAACAAAAAGATGAGCCCAATAGCAAATAACATGGGTGCTAATATAAAAAACTCACATTGTTCCAGCAACTCTGGTGGAGATGTGGGTGTTGTCCTCGTCATAAAGCTTGGCCATTCCAAAATCAGATATCTTGGCGTTCATGTCCTTGTCAAGAAGGATATTGGTACCTTTTATGTCTCTATGAACAATTTTGAGCGTCGACTCCTCGTGCAGGAAAACCAGACCTTTCGCTATATTTACGCATATCCTCTGCCTTGTACGCCAGTCTAGCTTTGTTGCCTCGATTTCCTTTGTCCCTGTAATCATCATACAGAACCAAACTCGTCAATTTCTTCTACAATAATCCTATCTATATGCAATTCAAAGAACTTGTTTTCTTTCTCATTACTTTACTCAAGATACTATAGGGAAGTGATCAGAGGCCTACCGAACAAAACATGATCAAGGCTATTATTTTCCATGTATTCATATACCAGCAACAATTGCTTGCCCTCAATGCAACATCCATACAATCTAACAAGATTTGGGTGTTGCAAAGCAGAAATCATGCCTATTTCGTTCACAAACTCATGATTCCCCTGTTTCGATTTCGCTGAAAGCTGCTTAACCGCAATCTGAGTGCCATCTGATAGTACTCCCTGCAATGAGAATATTTTTAGACAAAGAAAAGAAGTTTACTAGGCCATTCCATGCTGATTTGAAAACAAAAATTTGCACTATACTTTATAGACACAACCAAAACCGCCTTCTCCCAGTTTGTTTGCTGCATCAAAGTCATTCGTTGCGGTTTTGATTTGTCTGAAGGTGAAGATACCAGTTACCAGATCTAGCCCAACAAGTTCTGCACACGGAACAAAGAGAACATGTATATATTAGTTGATCTGCATGAAGGATTCATCAAAGGAAGAACACAGTTTTTGCAGTCCCACAAGTAAACAACATTGAGATAGCCATTTCCTATTGAAGAAAACATTGTTTACTGAGATAGTTCTTTGATAAATGTATGCATTCATCGATAGACATAAAAAAATAGGATGCATTATAGTGACTGGATTCCTCACTAGAATTTGCAAGATCAAATAAATGTATCAATTGTACCTCGATCCCTCAATTTCCTTCCTCCCAAATAACCTTTCCACCAAAGAGAGGATAAAAGTATGAAAATGAGGAATAACGGCAAAACCACAGCCCCAGCGATGATGAATCTCTTTCTCCTGCCATTATTAGGAGGGGCGAAGTCTAGGCAGAAATAGAATTGCAACAAGAGCAAGAAATGTCAGATCACAGTACTAATTACTCCTTCATTAGCATGTCATTCCATTATATGTCAACCTACCAGATTCCACATCAATGGCTGATATTAGAGGACCATATGCTCCTCTTTCGAGAGACCATGTGGTTCCTTTCCCAGCCCAATGAAGGCGGATCTCTAAAGCTCCATTGGTTACAAGTGCTATACAATTATGAATGTATACCTTATCCACCCCTCCCGCTTTCATCACTATATTAAAATCCTTCAGCACAACAATGTTCTGCGAGAACAATTCTTCAATTAAGCTGTCACATACTGCATAAAGAATGAATCTTTGATCTTTTAATTAATAGATACCTGAATATAAACATCAAATACTCGTCTTCCTAGACTGTAGTAGGATCTGCTACCCCTGATTACAATCTCTGCAAAGTGCAGCTTGACACTGTAATTCCCGTTTGCCAGACAAGGAACGTAGTATGTGAGAGACAAAGGCGTGAGTCTTGCTTCTGTGTACAGTACAGAGTTGTTCATTCTGAGTATGGACATGTTTTGAACTACGTAGGTATTCGAGGAAGTATCATCATCCCAAAAATGTCCTGTGGTACTTTTTAGCCAATCACGTCCTGTGGACACATATTGTGCTGCACCTCCTTTCTCATCATCTGCTTCGTAGGTGGTTTTTCCAATGGTGGCTGCTGGTCCCCCACAATTTATGTGCACTGAATATCGCTCTATACATAGACATAAAAATGTTCATGGCCACCGATATGATTAAACAAACTATAACACAAGAAATATTAGGATCAGACAGTCTGCAAAATCAGAACAAACAGAGCAGACACAATCAAACACAAAAGCAAATTAAGATTTTGTGATGCAGGAGCATCCTTTTCCTCCTAGAGTGGAAATCATGGTGGGACCAACAGGGTAAAGGCCCATAAATTAGATGGTCCTAGAACCTTTAGATTTATGACAGAGACAATATTATCTGGTGAATATAGGAATAAGATTTGATTTCTTTCCATAGGTGGATGATGCAGCGCATCTTCTTCTTCTTGGGATGGAAATCCTAGTGGTTGGATCCATGATGGGGTAGCCACACACAAAAGGACCATTGTATTCATGACTGAGATGTTATGACCCGATGAATATAGAAGAAAATTTATAGTTCCAGGTGAAATGTAAAAGCGGATAACTTTACAAATTATGAGTACCTGCAGAACAAGCACCCAGGCACTCAACAGGTTTCCTGGAAAGATTGGCCAGATAGAATCATCAGCTTATTTAAAATAAATGACAAAGAAGAAAATAAAATGATCTATGTTTTAGATATTTATCAAAGTAGAAGCTTACGAATAGTTCCATCCCCAAGTACTTTTGAACAGATTTCTGGCAAGCCAAGAAGAGTTAAGTTTCATAGGTTATGAAGTGAATGGTGATGTAAAAGGACGCTGACTTTCAAAATCAAAGGTAAGGCAAGGAAAATGAAATCAATCTTACAGTGTATCTGTACATTTTGCTTGCGAAGTAAAATTGTTGTAAGAGAGATCAATTTCGCTGCACACAGAGATAGCTTCCTTAAACATTCAGCCAATATTTTTAATTTTTTTAGAAAATTGCATACACGTGTTATAGACAGCAAGACAGAATAGATGAACTCAGTTGGGACAGAAGGAACATGTCCTCACCTCACGTCCCTTCTATTTTTAAAAGATAAAAATTCAATCCAAAACTATCTCACAAACAGATTTATTTTTATATCTTCATCAATGCAACCAAACACATTTTTGACCCTATTATATCTGTCCCTTCTATCCTAGGACATTGACCAAATGAAACCTTGGATATAGTTTGATCATTCACGCACAGCTCTGGAAACTGGGAAGGATCATTGGTTTATCGGCTTCTCATCAGGATCACTCTTCAAAGACTAGGACATATTATTAAACCTACAGACACGTTTCTGAAGTTAATGATTAAGCTTTTGGATTGAGAATTAGGATAAAGGTGAACCCAGGTTGACGATCATTTCTGTCTTTCAGGGGAGAATTAGGATAAAATATTCAATAATCGTGATTGAGTAAAAAGAAAATATATTACGAACTCAAATCTCAAAAATCATAATTCATATACAAAAATTAAGAAAAATAACATACTGGTAACTATTTCCTGAGCTGATCCAATCTGGGATGGGCCCCGTAAAATTGTTCCATGTAAGATACCTACGCAGAAAGTAAGAATTGTCATTTGGTTGAACATTTGTCCAAGGCTATCACTGCAAATGAACATTTATCATCATATTTGTCATACTCGACTGAAGACTAACTTGGAAAAAAGGATTGAGTCATTGGGTCTCTTCAGGTCAGCAGTTTTATTTAAACAAATACATTTTGTTCCATTTTGTTCCAATCAGGTTGGGGCAGGGTTTGGCAGAGTCAAACGGGTTTGGCAGTTCAATGTCTTGATGGTTCAACTGGAATCTCAGTCCTAGTCTAGGTTCAAATGGATTTTCTAGGTTCACTTGCCTGGTCAATCTAGGTTTAATAACGATGCTTTCATATAGCAAACATTAATTTCAGAAGGTACTCTTACATTTTCAACAAGCTTGGTAGGCCATCATAATTTTCTGGAAGTGGACCACTTAATCTGTTGAAACTGAGATCCCTGTTTTTGAAAAGAAGAGAGGGGAAAAAATGTAAGGGCCGATACAACATAAACTAAGAACCATTATAATGCAACATTTAGAAATTTATTTACAAATAATAATTTATTTACAAATGCAATATAAAGTCAGCAGCTCTAAGTATCCATGAAATTCACACTTCAATCTTCATGACAGCATGGATGATATATACAAGGGATAGAGTAAATTACAAATTTTTTAGCTTTGACTTTGTGGTCAAATATTCGGGAAATTTTCCTGACAAGTTGCAGTTGCTCAACATCCTGCAATATAAATTAATTTCATGTGAGCTAAATATATATACGGTGTTGTAAATTAAACATGATCCTGATATGAGAGTACCAACTGCAAGAACAACTCACAAATGCGTAATGTTTTGTATAGAGTCTAGATTGGGAATCTCTGAACCATTTCCAAGTAAGTTGCTTATTCTTCTGCTCAATATTAGACAACATAAAAATGTGTGAAGTTCAAGATTAAAGTGAAACTGGGACAATAAATTTAAAACAAACATCTTACAGCTCAGTTAGACTAGTCAAGAGAGAAATGTTTGAAGGAATGGGTCCAGTGAAACCACCAGCTTCGATCTTTCTGTCAATACAAAATTAAAGATGGGGTTAAGGTTCTTCTTCAGTGATGAGACTCAGAACTTGTGGTACAAATTAGCACATACAATATTGTAAGTTGTTTCCAGCTCTGAATAAATTCAGGTATTCTTCCAGTGAAGTTATTCCTGCTAAGCGCACTGCATTCGCCGGGATGGAAAACACAGAATCAAGAAACTTGGAGAGTAAAGAGATATGTCCCTGATAAGTAATAATAACCATGTGAAATGAGAGCTTACAGTCCCCTCAATCGGATCATATTAGCAAGAGCCAAGGGTAGCTCTCCACTAAGATTATTGGCACTGAGAGTTCTGCAATCACATAAAGAGAAAAAAACTTAGCATTTAATAATCAGTTAGGACTTAATTTCTAGTACAAAAGGTTGAATGAACTGACAGACTATCCATGTTAACCAAGTCTCCAAGCTCAGGGGGGACAGTTCCAGAAAACATATTGTTCTCAATGGTCCTGTGCATAAATGTCAACTCTGAGGATTACTCCTGACTAAACAATTCTACAGAATTGAAATAATAAAAAAAACAAGAAATTGACTAGTAGAAAATGCATACAAGAACGTAAGTGTGGTAATCCTTCCCAGATAGCTAGGAATTTTTCCACTCAACCGATTCGTGCCGATAGACCTGTAGCTTATTCAATCTATTAATTAAATAATTACGAGTAAGCAATTCATTGGCTAGAAAACATGAATGCAGTATTTTCTTACAATATTTCCAGCTTGGTATCAGCCCATTCAGGTGGTATATTGCCACTCAGGTAGTTGGCCCAAAGATCTCTACAGAGACGATAGAGTTCTGATAAAATCTAATCATACGATACAAATTCACGGTGCTCAATCAGTATAAATGTAGTAATTTGAAGCACTGCTTACAATTGTTTAAGGTATGGTAGTTTCTGTATAGCTTTCGGGAGAATGCCATCAAGATCTTGCTCTACGAGATATCTGCATTGCAAGAGTACTAGACCCATCAATTCCTCAATATAAGGTCACAATTCAAAACTTCCAAGCATTGCAAATCAGTGGAATATAAGACATAACTACAACAGCCAATGGAATAGAAAACCAAAATTGTTGACATCTAGCAGAGCTTAGCTGAAGATCCTTTCTTTATGTTCAGCCTGATTAAGTCCTCCTTCAGATCATTAGTGTACTTGTTTTTATATAATTTTACTGCTAATGAATTTCTTCTGAATTTCATAAAATAAAATTCAACTGTCGTAGGGGGTTTATAAGGAGATTTTATCCACCACAAGCAATCCTCCACTGTATCATTTGACCTTCATATGCAGTAGATTAGAAATCTAATATTAAAGGGTAAAATTGAAAACAAAATAAAAAAACCTCAAAAAACAAATTGAATCAACTTAGATTTACCTTTCAAACCTGTGAATTAGTTTATAAGATTATATATTTTTATAAAAATCAAACAAAAAAATTACGAAGCCCAATTAAAAAGAGAAAAATAGAATAAATTCAGGTTAACCTTTTAATCATGATATTAAAAGAAAATTGATAAAAAAATATTCAAACTTATTTTATATTAAAGATTGACATCAGCAATAAAAATAAATAAATTCATGTGATCAATATGTAAATAAAATAAGAAAATCAACAAAAAAAATAGAAAACACTATTCTTAAAATCATCCAACATTAAATAATAAAATTAATATAAAAATTTGATTGTTTTTACGATGAAATATATATATATATATATGAGTGTGACAAGCATGGAGTTGTAAGTGAAGAAATATACATGGCAACAACGTGGCACACCCCCCCAGGAAATGAGCAGTTGCAGACAACTTTATAGTTAACATCTGGAAATGGAGGTAAAACTGTATCGGTACACAGATTCATATTGCGATTCCAGCCTTTTTTGCCCAGTTGTGTTGCGACTTCAAGAAGAACTTCCACTGCATAAATCAAAATTAAATCTCAACTTCTAATTCCGGGAAGATTAGTCGGTGGCTTCTACAAAGCCTTGCAAAAAAATGTTTGCAAAAAACACAGAATTCTGCAGAAAAGTCACTGCATGATGCAATTACTAGCATGGTTACAGAACTCAAATTTGATGAGAATGATGCAGTGAGGGTTTTGCAGATAAAAACAGTAAGGCATTTTCCCATCTGAACCAAATTAAAAATATAAATCCATGTATATATATGTGTGTGTACCTTCATCGTTAGCAAGGCCCCCAACCTGGGCCTCCGAATTTGTTGCTCCCATGCAAAACGTTAGTAACATGAGAATGAGTAAGGGAGATGTGATTCTCAAAATATCAGAGAGTGCAGGAGCCATCTTCCTTCGTCTTCTGCAATCCACCTTTAGAGTACTTGATAGCTAGGCTGCCTGGAGAAATGAAGCTTTATGCATTATTATAGTCGACTTTTCAGTATGATGTAGGGTCTTTCTTCCGTTGTCTTATAAATAAAGATAACCTACCTTCTTCTATCAGTTGATAAATTTATTGTTAGCTTTCTTTCCTGTTGTTTTTCAAGGATTTCATTATTATTGTTTATGTATTAATAGACACTAATTTAACCTTATGAAATATATATTTTTCGTGTCCCAAGCAAATAATATGTTTTTCTATTTAAAAAACCTAGTTTTTTCTCTAATATCATCGTTCAACATTTAATTTATTAGATATTAAACTTAATAAATTATTCTATTTTTTATGGTTATTTTAGTCTTATGATTTATATTATGGATTTCACAAATTAATCTAGTTGGAAAAAAAATGACTCCAGTCAGATTCCCCAACAACTAATTTAAGAGATTGAGAAATGACCACACAATGACTCCAAAAAATCAACGCATATCATTTAAAGGGTGGGTTCCTAGCAGTCTCAGGTAGGTGGCTTTACTGTCATTCACATGCTGAAGTAAGAAACAAGTTAGAAAATAAATACCACAGGATAATGGCTGTTGACATACTGAAGCATGAAACAAGTTAGGAAAATAAATTCCAGAAATTCGTGAGCATTGAAATCCTGAAGGAAGAATCAAGTTAGAATTGATCGACATCTTGAAGTAAGAAACAAGTTAGAAAGTAAATTCCTGATGGTTAGTAAAGATAGCTTAAACTCAAAAGACTTTCACTTGAGAAAGTATATTAGAGAATAATATAAATTATATTCTAGGACCTTATCTATAAAGTTAAATTTTTAGGTGAGATGATTCCTTAACAAATGGAATGGAATTAATTAAGAAATAATCTACTATTGTCCATTAATATTTCTTTACTAAATTAATTGACTTCTTCTTTTTAATGAAGGCAAACAAGGTTTCTAATACAAATTTATTTGGAACAAAACATTTGACATTGAATAATATTTAACATCTAAATTAAATTGCAAAACACATTCTATATTATTAATTAATCCCTAAAATCATTACAAATATCTTAATATAAAATGTAATTTTCAACCAACCCAGTATTGAACGATAATAAGTCAACGAGTGTGAAATCATTTTGCTTGTATCTCTTCCTGCTTCATATTACATAAAATAACTCTATACAAGGTAAGTACAATATTTCAAAGTATTTCATTATTTTTCTCAATTTTCTTTTTGTTAGGTTGTTTCTGATGCTTTTTAATATGCTGACATGAAAACTTATCACATGTCGGTTTTCTGGTCCTCCTCCACAATATTTGATCAAATTATTATTATTATTATTATTATTATTATTATTATTATTGACAATGTGCAAAGTAATTTTCATAAACGGACATGTTACGAAATTAATATAAACCAATGGTTATATATATATATAAATTTAACTTAAAATTATATTTAAATGAACTCACTAACACATTACAAAGAAAATGTGTTAGTGAGTTCATTTAAATATAATTTTAAGTTAAATTTATATATATATATATATAAATTAATTTTAACTATACCTTGAGAGGCATCTTTTATATCTTATTGGTGTTTTGCTTGCACCATGTTGCAATCCAATTTAGCAAATTCAGGAGGGATAGGATTGAAGTTTAATCTCCTCTTCTCATATGCATCTACGAGACATCTTGCCTCCATCTTTTTCATCGTCCATTGCAATGGGAGCTCTAGAGCATGATTCACCAACATTGAAAGATAGTGATCATACAAAAGCTTAGTAATTTGGTCCAATTACTCAAAATCAATTACAAATTATTTATTTTAAATTATAAGTGATGAGTATCCAGATCATTTGGAATAATAGCCCGTAAACTCTTTTTTTCATGCCTAGCCCAAATTATTATTTTTTTATCCAATATATATATATATATATATACATAAAACCAATTCTCTCTAGGTAGATGATTAATTTTACTCGGTTCAACACCTTTACTTCCAAAGTATATGAGTTCTAATACTTTTCTAAATATATTTTCACAAAAAAAAAATGTATCTTTTCTTTTTTTCTTGATGAAAATAGGATATCGTAACTAGTTTAATATTATCTGTCAGATTTGGCAAAAATATAAAAAAAAAATTACCAGTCATTTTATTTATTTTTTAATCGTAAAATTGAATTGAAAACAATATTAAAACTTTAATTGGTTTTTTAAGAAATTTCTTGTAAAAAAAATAATACTGTTTCAATAAAATTATTTGATATTCCAATAAGCTAGGCACTTTTCCAGATCAATTCTCTAACTGGGGATGTCCCGCTTTGACTGCTCTCAATTCTCCCAAGAAACCAGTCCTGGGCACTTTTCCAGATCCCGAACTTGTTTAAGCACAAGCAGGCAGAGCAACATCGAGTCTTTAATGAGAAATTATGTACAAACTAAACGTGTTTCTCTAACCATTTTGAGGATGTCTTATAAATAAAGATAACCCCACACTGAAATTACACCTGTCTGTAAAGCGATTGTTTTTTAAAATTAATTTTGATATTGTTATATTAAAACGACAAAAAATACTTAAAAAAATTAATTAAAAAACAAAAAAGACTTTTTATCTCACACTCAACATGAAAATTATTGGTGAAAAAGTAATAATAAATGTTGTGGATGAAAAATATGAAAAATAGGTTCAAAGATAATCTGGATGATTAGTAAAAAAATATTCTTTAACTTTAAAAAAAATCAAGATGATTTTTTTTAATATTGAGATGAAGCAAATTGGATTAATCTGGGATTCACGACTTAGATTTGAGTGATGGATTCCAATGAGTTTAAAAACTTTGTTTTCTAAAATATTTTATACTTAACTATGCGATAAGAAAAATAACAGTTGTAAAATTGAATACAAAGTAAATATCTGGATATTTGCTGAGAATATGATAATCTGACATAAAAAAAGTAAAATAAATTTTGAAAATAAATCCAAAATCAAGAATAAAATGTCAAAAAACGAAATCAAGAATAAAATGACAAAAAAGAAGAGGGAAATGAAGAGGAAAATCAAGAAAGAAAAAAACGACCTCGTTTACTGTAGATGTGACGGTAAAGAAGATGGGTTATATTAAGTCATCTTTTCATTTTCATCCATCCACTTGTTGAATTTTAATCAACTAATACATGACACGTTCCAAATCTTTTCAATTCACAGATGTTGAGATATAATTAGTTTAAAATTAATGACTCACACAATTAATGATGAATTCATATATAAAGGCAAGGGCATTTGGTATGATGTCTCTCTCTCTAAGACATGATATTTGACTAAAATGCCTTAACCTTGTCTCATTGTCTCTCTGTGATAAATGCTTAACCTTCGATTTTGGATTTTCCTCGTCATGTTCAGCTACATAGTCCACACATCTTTCACGTTGACTTTATTACACGCTTCCACTATTGGATGGTTGTCACATCTTCTCACTTGCGTCCTTAAATGGGTTTCATATAAAATTTACACTTGTAATATCAGTGATTTTCTTACCTGTAGCCATGAATTTTAAATTGATTTCAATGTTTGATGTAATCCAAGAAACTTAAAAAAACAATGTTAATCCAAGAAATGCTTAATTTAAAAACTTTACCCCTATACGAAACTTAAAAAAAAAGGCATTTCTTCAAAAATAAGGAATGCTTTTATGTAATCCAAGAAACTCTAAGCGGGAAATCCAGTGTACTGAAAAACAATGTTAATCCTCTGTACTAATTTTCCTTTCCTTTTCAATTTGTTCATTTTTTTTTGCTAGTTACCTTCTTTTAGGGAAAAATTGAAGTTCAATTACTAAGTAAAGACCAAGATTTAAAAAAAAAAAAGAAAATGAAGTGAAAAAAAACAAAGGAAATCGGTGGCAGTTTAAAAAATGGAGCAAAAAGTTCGTTGTGCCCTCCTACAATGAAAAATGCAATTTTGATGTCAATAAATTCCATTCGATGAAAATAATTATCCTAAGTGTTTAGAATATTTTATAGGTGTTATGGGTTTCTAGGTCAAAACAATCATCAGCCTCAAGTCTTCAACAACCATTGTGGTTGAAAAATGTGGAAAGACATACAACACATCAATTACCTTAGTAGGTGATGAATCATTATCCTCAATAGGGAATGTGTCGCCTAGTTATTTTATTTTTCAAAACAATTTTAGTGCAATCATGATAAATCCTTGGTGGATTTGCAATAGTAGTTTTGGAGGGTTTTGGATAAATCTTAACAACTGAAAGCTATGTATGAGGCTAGTTTTGCAATAGTGGTTTATGTTTTGGTGATTTTTAGTGGATTTGCTTAGTTGGAAGTGAAAATACTTATTTATAGCCTTTTGATCTTGAGAGACAGAATATTTGTTGAGTTTGTTGATGAAAATAGGATGTAAATGTTTGATGGAAGTAATATATCCTTGTAAACAGGGTATTTCTTAGTCAATTGGGGGTGGCTATAACCCTTACATTGGTTAGAAATTAGGGTTTTTAAATTGAGATTTGGCCAATTTCAACTTGATATTTGATCTATTAATTTTAATTGCGCCCGTAATTATCTTCCAACTTTACCCTTATAAAACTCAATTGATAGGCCCAAACACCTTTTCCTGATTTATACAAATTGACCCTCGATAGACAATTACACTGTCAATTTCTTTTAAATTGATCCTTAATTTGGTCAATTTCAATCCCTACATTCATGTGTCTTTTGAGTTTGGTTCTTGGTTTTGAATCTTCTTAATCAAGTCTTTAATTACACATCAAAATTCAATATTTATGCAAATAAATCTCTGATTTGACCAAATTAACACTGCAAAATTTTGATTAAACCCCAGACTTCAATTTCTTCCGATTAAAGCCCAAACTAAACTCCAAAATCAAATTTTCTTGTAATTAATCCCTTAATAAATCCAATTAAACCTTGAAAAAATCCAATTGAGTTGTCAAATATCCAATGTTGACTTTATATTCCCAAATTGGATTTTTCATGTCAATAGGGTCTTCATTAGTCAATATTAAACTATTAATTTTTTGAAATTTTGATATTTGATCCTCCCCAACCAATATTTCATAATTTTCAGGGTGATGTTCATATTCTCTCTATTGATGTTTTTTTACATTTCATTTTTTGAATTTTTTTTTTCTCTTTTTACTCATTTATATTAATATGAACCCCAAAATGCGTAACAACATAATTTACAAGTAAAATTATTATATTTGTTTATGTTAGTAGTTATTATCTCTTTGTATCCTAAAAATATTTTAACATTAATTTATTCAATTGCCTTCCTATTCATGTTTTTTTATTATATTTTTATTAAATAAAATATTCAAACCAATAAATAATGTTATTAGATACAATTAAGTTTGTGGCCCGTGTTTCAAGATCAGATGTTTCCAATCACATATATCTCTAAAATTTCTAATTTGGTCTTTGGCTAAAAATCACTTTTTTACATGCTTTTCATATAAAATTAAAAAAAAAAATCTTTCTTGAATATGTATAGCGAGTCATAATATATTTTTCTTTGATTTTATTTTATTGCTTTTATATGTGTATCTATTTCTATTATCGTTTGATTAAACAATTAAGTTATTAGACATAGTTGAATACATAGCTGTGATGCGAGAAAATTTCTTTGATCTACATTCATCTCTCTATTTTTCCAATTTAATCTTTAGTTATCTTTAACACAAAAAAATTATGCTTTATTGGCATGGATAATTGTTTGATTAAATGAATAATTTATCCCAAGAACTAAATTTTTTAAACAGAATTGGTACATAGTCCGTGTTGTAAGACCAAATATTTTGATCTACATCTATCTCTTTATTTTTCCAATTTAGTCTTTATTGGTCATTAACTATTCTTTTATGTTTATTAACATGAATAGTATTTCATTTATTTAATTAAATGCATGTATAAGTTTTTTAAAAAATTATTGTTATTTATTATAGTCAAATACATATTGAAAAACCATGCATATGTAAAAAACATTATATCGACACGTGACATATCACGTGTCAAATAGCCAATATGTAAATTGCATGATGTTCTATAGTTTCAAGTTTTTTTTTTATGTAACTACTAGCCTTGTCTTATGTACACTAACTTTTTTACTTTTGATGCATAGTTTCTATATCATAAAAAAAACAAATAAAATTACAACTTAGGTAATCAATAATTGTTTATAAAATAAGTAAAATTGTTGAATATGTGTAATCCAAAACTCAATTTTATGTATTCAAATTATACAATATAGTTAAGATAATGTTTTATTTCATAAATACAAAATAACTTAATCCATAATGAAAAACATTGGCATTTGATACATTTTTGGTTACCAATAATTACTGTCATACTTAGTTTTCTACATGACAAACTGGCTTTCAACACAAATACTAAATTTATTTTACAGATATACTTAATTTAGGATATATTTTATGTTATATCATAATACACTCATCCAAGTAATATGCTTTGAAGCTTACACAGACATGCAAGTACTTTATGCTTGATTTAAAATTATAGAAAAATAGTGTGCATATGTTATATAATGATTGTATAATGACTGTATTATGAAATAATATTTGTTGTATAATGATTGTGTTTTTCTAATTATAGAAAAATATTGTGCATAGGTTGTATAATGACTGTAGTTTATTTCATTATGATATAATTAGAAAGGTTTATACCTGTCATAAAGGACTTCAATGCAAAATTTATGTGAAAAAGGTAAAAAAAAAAAAACAATTATGGCTTTTTTTTTTATCAACATATGGCCTTTTTAATTCCAACACCATGAGTTGAGTACTTAATATTTTGTCTACTTTTTTCATCTAGATCATAAAATCTTGCAAGATTGTAGATGGTTCTCTTGCATGAAGGTGATAGCTATAATTATAAGCCAATACCCGATAATTTTTAAGGAACAAAGTTATCGGCTTTTTCAATATCAATTTAGTTTGTCCATTATTAGTGGACTAATACCTATAAGTTGTATATTTACCTCTCTTTGGTTGTCATAATATTATCTTATGTTTTACTCCACCTTTCAAACTTGAAAACTCAAAGCTTTAATAAGGTTTCAATTTCTTTATGAGATTTTTCATATTTATTGTTGTCATGCCTCTAGCCTTAGTGAAATATACAAAATAATACTTTGATACGAGCCTCATGATAACATGATCATGAGGTCTATGTGAGCTGGTATCAGAATTAGGCTCCAAAATTAAATTATTTATTTCTGAAGTTTTATTTGTTTTTTTAGTGTTTCTTAAATTTCAGGATGTATCATCGATTATCTTCTTGCCTTTGTGTTTTCAACGATTTAGAAAAAAAAAGGTTATTTTGTTTTGTTATTCATATTAATAGCATATACAAAACAAAAAAAAAATTGATGTTATTTAAATCTTGTTTCATATGTATTGTGAAAACATAAGTAAAAAAAAAAAAACCTAAGCAAGAAACCTCATAATCAATTAAGATTTCATATACTATTTTACCAGGGGTAAACTAGCATGGCATATCAAATTTTGCCTTATTTTCCTATTTTTTGCTTGAGGTTTCAATTTAAGGTTTAATATTGTCGTGAATTGATCATACAAGGGTTTTTGATACCTAGGAATAAGAGAATAATCTATAACATGATATCCATTTTTTTAGGTGTAAAGGATATTGTATATTAAATTTTAGGTCATTCTAAAGTTGTTAGGTCTAGGTTTCAATTCTAATGTTTATAATTGCGTAATAGGTTAGATTTGTGTCAAGTTTCAAAACAGATTCTCTATTATTTGTTTTGTTCAAATCAATCTATTTTTGTTATATGTAGTTTAATTTGGAGTCAAATAAACATTTTCATTAATTTTTTCTTCTATTTTATTTCAAGTCTTTGGTTCGTCTATAACTCATTTGAATTAATTGTGTTACTCGTGAAATCATAATTATATGGAGCTAGAGGACATAGTTTATATGGCTACAAAAGTAGAGAGACAACTCCGAAAGAAAAGACATGGTCAACCAGTAACTCAATTCGGGCTCTTCATCATTATAGAAGTTTAATTTGAGGAGAGAGGGGGTTGCCAACTAAAACCTTTTATCCCTACAATGTAAATGATTGAAGCCTCTTTAGGTTTCAAAGATAATTCTAACACTCAACCTAAATGTTCTCGTGATGTTAAATATTTTAGGTGTTAAAGGCTTGGATATTATGCGTAAAATTGTCCAAGAATGACATATTAGATTTTAAAAACATGCCACTATTGAGGATTGTGTTGATGATGAATTAAGATTAGCTATTAAGAAGTCTGTGGTTATAAGACATACATCTCAGGTTCAAGTCAAGGAAGATGACAGTAAATAGTTAAGGGATAACATTTTCCATACACATTGTTATGTACAAAAGAAGATGTTTAATTTAATTATAGATAGTGGAAATTACATTAATATAGTTAGTACTACCTTTCTAGTAAACATAACTTAAGTATTGTTAAGTATGCTAGACCTTATAAATTGTAATGGTTAAATGATAATGGTGAAGTAAAAGTGAATAAGCAGGTTTTGGTTTTATTTTCGATTGAAAAATATGTTGACAAGGTTTTGCGTGTTGTGGTACCAATATAAATTAGTCAAATCTCATTAAGAGAACAATGATAGTTTGACAGGAAGGCAACACATGAAGAGGTTAGAAATAGGTATACTATTATAAAAGATGATAGAACCATCACTCTTGTACCTCTTACACCAAAAAAAAAAATATTGATTAGTTAAAGTTAAAAAGAGAGTATGATGGTACGGGTAGAGAAAATGAAAATGAGAAATAAGGGGGGAAAGACAATTAGATTTAGCCACCACCTAAAGTTCAACTACTACCTAGTCGACCACTTTTCTAAAGAAACACAAACATCTAAACATCTCCCAAAACTATCAAACAATTCAACCACTTCACAAAATAACCTAAAATTGGTCTAGAGTGGAGGTAAAATAGAAGTAGTGAAGAAAGTGAAGAAAGTAAGTGTGCTTGATAATAATTATATAAAAAATTAAAGAAACAACCCAATTTTTATACAAAATAATATGAGATCAAATTTGTATTTTATACTAATAAGCTAAATAGAGGTTTACTTTAACTATAATGATCTTAATCTTGTTGATCCTAGTATGGTTGTTTCTTTATTTCATAAATTTGTTGACATATTTTCCAAAGCCATTCCAGTAGGTTATCGCTTTTAAGGGGATTAGAACATAAAATAGACCTTGACTCAGAGTTGTGATCTCTAATCGACCAACCTATAGAAGCAATTCTAATGAGACAAAGGATCTTCAAAGGCAAGTTCATAAATTTATGTTGAATGAGTATATTTATGAGAGTATAAGCCCTTGTGTTATGTCGATGTTACTTGTGCTTGAGAAGGATAAAACTTGAAGAATGTGTATTGACTATTGCATCATCAATAATATAGCAAAAACTTAAATAAGCATCTTAATCATTTGTGCGATGTACTTGATGCATTATGTATTGAGAAATTGTATGTTAATCTTTAGAAATGTACTTATTGAATGGAGAAAACTATGTTTCTTGGCTATGTTGTAACTGCACGAGGTATCAAAATGGATGAGAAAAAAATTAAGGTCATCCTGGATTGGCCTAATCCTAAATTGTAAGTGAGGTAATAAGTTTTCATTGGTAAACTAGTTTTTATAGATGTTTTGTGAAGGATTCAATACATTAGTTACACCATTGAATGAAATAGTTAAAAAAGTCAGTTGGGTTTAAATAGGGGTAATGAACAAGAATCGATATTTAATCTATTAAAAGATAAATTATGTTATGCACCTATTTTATCTTTATTTGATTTTACAAAAGCTTTGAAATTTAATGTGATGCATCCAAATAAGTTGTATTAATATAGGATTGGAGACCTATTACTTATTTTAGTGAGAAGCTAGGTAGAACTACCTTGATCTATCCCACTTATGATAAAAAAAAAGTTGTATGTTTTGATAAGAACACTCGAACATTACTTGTGGCCAAAGGAGTTAAGTGAGTTGAATAGGATACATGCTAAATAAGTTGAATTTATCGAGACTTTTTCATTACATAATCAGGTACAAACAAGGTAAAAAAACATAGTGGCTAATGCATTTTCATACAAGTATATTTTTTTAAACACCATGGATACTAGATTGTTAGGCTTTGAATGAATTGTATGCCAATGACTTTGATTTTGGTAAGATTTACAAACATGTGAACATTCAACTTTTCATAAATTTTATATGATAGATGGTTAACTATTTAAAGAGAATACATTGTTTACTAGCTCTTTTTATGAAGTACTTGTTCATGAAACACATAAAGGTGGTTTAATAGGTCATTTTAGGGTTGCTAAAACTTTAGATGTATTGAATGAATATTTTTATTGGTCAAAGATGAAAATACATGTGCGATGAATATATGAGCAATACACGGCATGTAGAAAAGCAAAATGCAGTGTACAACTACACGAACTGTATACATCATTAAACATTGGATAGATGTTCTTATGGACTTTGTTTTAGGTTTACTTATGTCAAATAAAGGTGCAGACTCTATGTTTCTTATGGTTGATAGATTTTCTAAAATAACACATTTCATTGCATGTCATATGACTAATGATGCATCTCATATAACAAATTTATTCTTTAAGAAAATTGTACATTTGCATGACATTTATAGGAGTATGGTTTGTGATTGCCAATTTTAAAATATTTTTTGGAGAATGTTGAATACTAAACGTTTATTTTTGATAATTTGTCATTATTAAACAAAATGACAAAACTTAGATAGTAAACATATAAACACCTAAGAGAAATATATATATATATATATATATATATATATAAACACCTAAGAGAAATATATATATATATATATATATATTATAGGTTGACTTAATTTTCGCTGCCGATTTCGTGACGCAACATAAAATCGTAAAGGAATACGACCAACGTCAATATTCCGTAATTAAATTGCAACGGGATGAACTCACAAAAATTCAAGGAATTTTACTGAGTAATTAATAGATAATTCGACCAGAGGCGTTACAATGGTGTTTAAAGCAAAACCCGAACCTCACCCATGACGGATAGGAAAACGATACTAAACCATAAATTTACCATAAATGGAAGATTTGAGATAAATGCAGAATATGATAGGTATATAAGCCCTGAGTAAGCATTAATTGACGAAATTCAATTCGGACATTTAAATCAAGAGTTATGGTTAAAACGAGACTTTCCTAAAATGACAAAAATGACAATTTCGGGGCTGAAATGATGGAATTTGGCCAAAAACCTGTGGACATCAAGGGCTATGCCATTGTCTTCTTCCCCAAACGGCGAACCGCATCGACTGGGTGAGTTTCGCGCCATTCCGACTTCGTTTAGTGATCGGTAGCGACCCAGTTTTCGCTGCCGATTTCCTAATCGGCAACGACGCAGTTTTCGCTGCTGATTCTTTAAAGAGCTAGGAGGGAGGGATTAGATAAAACCAGTTTTAGATAGAGGAAAACAAGGATAAGAACACATCTAAACCAATCCCAAACAACCCACCACATTACATGAGAAGTATAAATACAAGGAGGAGAGAGAGAGGATGACTCATCCTCTTCCCAAAACAGCAAAAAAAAAACTCGTTCTTCCCTTCCTCTGTAAACAACCAGTAATCAACCAGTAGGGAGTGTTTTGTGAGCGAGTGATGAAAGAAGAATTAAGACTGTGAGAGAAGATTGGACAGTGGCTTAGAGGAAGGAAAAAGAGGGCTGGAAAACGTGAGAGGAAAGAAGAAGAAAACGTGAGAGGAAAGAAGAAGGAAGAAAAACCAGCAGGAGAAGAGAAAGAGAAGTGTCAAACCTTCCTCAAACTTAGTTAAATCCGAAAGGTATGGGTCATGAAACCCCCTTCCTCTTCTCCTTAAGACCTAGAAAGAAAACCCTAAAGAAATTGACCTAAGACCCAAGACCTAAGCTAGTTGTAAAGGAAACTGAAATTAGCTAAAAGAAACAAGGAAACAGAAATAAAATGAGGCCAACTTTAGAACAATTACAAAGAAAAATGAATAAAATGGAAATTGTGTGTGTTTATGCTGGAAATTTGTGTTGTGTTTCTACTGGAAATTGTGTGTTTGTGCTGCAAATTCGTGTGTGTTTCTGGTGGAAATTGTGTTTGCGCTGGAAATTTGTGTGTGTTTGTGCTGGAAATTGTGTGTGTTTGTGCTAGAAATTTATGTGTGTTTCGGTTGGGATTTGTTGAAGGATTTTTGTGCCAAATTTGATGGTTTCAATGTGTGTGCTCTACTAAAAATTGGTGACAGGTTGTTACAACATGTGTGGTATTCATTTGTTGCCGAATTGTGTGTTTTGTAGCGCAGCGAATTGTGATGTCGCTGCCGAAGCTGTGACGGCTGCAGCGAATTAACATTCTCTGTCGAATGGTGTGTTTTACAACGAAGTATGATTCGCTGCCAAAACTGCCTGCAATGAATCAGTTTTCGCGAATCAGTTATCGCGAAGCAGTTTTCGCTGCTGAAGTGGCAGCCTGCAGCAAACCAGTTTCGCTGCCGGTTTCTAGAATAAGCCTTCTATACAGAAACAACTTAAATGCTAGTAACAATTTCATGGTGTGATGGTATAAAATGTGGAACACTTGAATGTGAACATATGAACTCTTGAAAATGAGTGTGGTGACGAATGTGATTCGAAAATACAAATGTACTGATTTATGACCATTGATGTCGCAGGCGGTGCGGTTGGGATTGGACCATCGTCAAGACAAGAACAACCCACAGGTGGAGCAGGTAGGTGACTTGCACATTCCCTTTACATACGATGCATAAGGAATTGCTTTAATACGAATATTATCCCATTGCGTTAGAGTTTATATTAGATTGTGGAATGCTTTAATGTTGACAAATGATTGATTAGCTTCGGCTAATGGCATCATGGCATCCGGAAGGATGGCCGGGATAAATGATTGATTAGCTTCGGCTAATGGCATCAGAAAGGATGGCCGGGACAAATGAATGATAAGCTTCGGCTAATGGCATCCGAATGGATGGTCGGGACAAATGAATGATTAGCTTCGGCTAATGGCATCCAAAAAGAGAGGGACCATAGGGAATGAACGATTAATCTCAGCAATTGATGCCTTATGAGGATAGCCGGGTTTAAGATTATGATTGCTTGAAAAAGAAAATGGTGCTTCTATAAACATTACAAGCTAATTGCATTAAGTATATGCAAAAATTATAATTGTTGACGCTTCATTTAACTGCCAAACCATTTGGTCACTATTATTATTATTATTATTATTATTATTATTATTATTATTATTATTATCATTAAGTAATTACATTCTCTTAAATGTTTTGTACTGCTACAGGGATGTCACATACATGAGAGGTCTAGGAAACCCGATACACTTGAACCTACTTTTGCAAGGGATCATGTAGATGTATTCTAAATCACAATGTATTTTGTATGAATTAATGTATTGAATGCATAACTTTTATTAGACCCTTTTGTTTAAATTTGTAATGGCTATTAGTAGGATAGGAATGTAAACCCATGTCTATGTATGTATATTTTTAATTTGAATCTCTAATTATGCAACCATAATATTACGCGTTTATGTAAGATTCACTCTTAAATGAAATGTTCGTTGTATGGGTGGTATTTTAATGATGTGAGGTGATCCGGTTTGATGAGTATCGGCACCATGTGTGTTGAGAAAAAAAAATATATTAGCCGGTTAAAACAAAAGGAGTAAAGTGTCAGTTCATTTGCATGCAACGGCCAATTGCAATGCAATGGTTTTGACAAGTATTTTAAAAATATTTTTGATTTTTTTTAATATTTTAATGTATTAATATAAAAAATAATTTTTAAAAATAAAAAGTATTATTTTAATATTATTTTTAAATAAAAAACATCGAACACAACACACAGCTGTGTTTCCATAAGCTAGTTTTTGTCCTTGTCCACTCCCTCCCTCCTCCTTCCAGCTACGATCGCAACTACATAAAACTACTTGAATAAAAACAGAAACAGCTGAAAAAAGATAGCACTTTATTGAAAGGGCAAACCATAGATTATTGAATAACCCAGCCTTGCTCAAGGTTTTCTTGTTCGATACAACGTCTGAACACGAAATAGCTGACTGTTAACGTGCGTCCGCATACAGACCTGGTTAATGTAATATATGTTTTTCAAAATAATCTTTTATAGGACTCTATTTAATCCTCGTATAAGTACGTTTTCATATGTGAAGACTAATTAAGTCCATCTCTCTTACCTCATCAAAGTTAGCGTGCACAATTGTCTTAACATCCTCGTATTTTTATGGGAATATATATCCAAAATTAATTAGAATTTAAGCATTAATTGATTTTCATAAATGACTTGATAAAAATCATTTTTATAAAACGACGTGACATGTTCTATCTTCTTCCATTGCCGACAACCGTATGTCAAAAAACAAGGAAATCATACTTCACGAAAAAATCTTTGACCTGTAATAAATGCGTGGTTTTTTCTTCGTATATTGGAGTTTTTGGCTGGGAAAAAAAGAAAGTATACATAATAGGTGTTTTACAGTACATTTTTTGGATTTTTATTTTTTTTATTAATTTACTTTAAATTAATTTTTTTTGGTTTTTTCGGATCATTTTGATGCAATGATATAAAAATAATTTTTAAAAAATTAAAAAATATTATTTTTATATATTTTTAAATAAAAAATACTTTTAAAATCAACATCAACTACACTTGTAGATAAATACATATATGTAGACATTCCTGCAGAATTACCTCTATTATTTTCATGAGAACATACACGAATCCATCCAAAAAAATAACAGGACACATAGAATCCAAAAAGGATTTTTGTAAGTTTGCTTTTATTAGCAGGAGTTTTATTCTTCATATTATTATTTAGAATTTAAATAATAAAAGAGGTCACAATAATTTTTTTTTTCTTGTGATTTGTGAAAACACCAAATAAAAATATAAATGATATATTTAAAACCCACAATAAAAATGAAACACTAAAAAATAATTGTCATTTTATCTTTTGAAAATTGAGTTGTAAGTTCCAATTTGTTTCTTCAAATTATGAAATTACAAGCAAAACAATTCAATATAGTTTTCTTTTTGAGAATAACAAATAATAAAAGGAATATAGTAATAGAAAAAAGATCTTATTTCTGAAAATGTAAACTGAAAATGTGATGTAGTGTAACGGTGTAAGTTACAACTCAAAAGTTACAACTCGAAACTCAAATTCAAACTCACAGGGCAGGTGAGTTTTAGGATTAGACTAGTTAGATTGCCCGCATTACGTTGCGGGCAATATATAATTTTTATAATGGTTCAATTTAAAATAATTTATAGATTTATTAATTTAAAAATATAATATAATATCTATACATGCAAAGTTTGATATGATACAACACATCAATACACCCTACCGCAATAATAATATCGAAGCTTTAACATCAAAAAGACGAAAATAGGTAATTGTCTCGAAAGTTTTTCAACAAAAAAATAAGGGAAAACATAGTTTTTTTTCCAACATTTACATCAACCTTTGTGATGTTGTCAGTTTGCACTATGTCGTAGGTCGAGTAAATAATTTTTATAACTGTTAAGATTAAAATAGAATATTTATACATGTAAAGTTTGATATAATGAAACAGATGAACATACTTTATTATAACCACAATAACATCGAAGTTTTAACATTTAAAATTATCATCACTATCACCTTCAAAATAATAAAATTAATAAATTACCCTGAGGAAAAAATGCAAAAACTTTTAACACAAAAACAAATAAAAAACAAAAATTAAAATTATATTATTATTAATATTATTATTGAGCTAATAATGAAAAAAGGAAAATTAAATCAAAGACTAAAAAAATCATAAAAAAATTAATAAAAGAGAAAATAAAAAAATATAATAGATGATAAAACAAAAATAAAAATTATTAGCTGAAAAAAATCATTTAACTTGAAAATTTAAAAAAATATTCGCTCTACGTTGCGGGCTGAACAAATAATTTTTATAAGATTTGCTGGATCAAAATTAAAATATAATATTTATATATGCAAACTTTAATATAATGAAATAGATCAACACACCCTATTATAACAATAGCAACATCGGAGTCGTAACATCTAAAATTATTATTGCTATTACTATCAAAACAATAAAAATTATCAAATTATTACAAGAAAAAAAAATATTAACAAAATTGTAAGCAAGAAAAACAATTAAAATATTATTATTATTATTATTATTATTATTATTATTAAAGCAAAAATAAATAAATGAAAGACTAAAAAAATCCTAAGAACTTTAATAAAAGATCAAACAAAAAAATAAAATAAAATAAAATTATCATTGTTATTACTGTCAAAACAATAAAAATTATCAAATTATCCCGAGAAAAAAAAACCTAAAAAATATTAAAAAAAGAGTAAGCAAGAAAAATAATTAAATTATTATTATTATTATTATTATTATTATTATTATTATTATTGTGTATTATAATAATGAAAGAAAAAAAATGAAAGACTAAAAAAATCCTAAAAACTTTAACAAAAGATCAAACAAAAAAATAAAATAAAAATTATCATTATTATTATTGTCACAGCAATAAAAATTATCAAATTATCCCAAGAGAGAAAAAACCTAAAAAACATTAACAAAAGAGTAAGAAAGAAAAACAATTAAATTATTATTATTATTATTATTATTATTGTGTTAATAATGAAAAAAATAAAATAAATTAAAGACTAAAAAAATCTTAAAAACATTAACAAAAGATCAAACAAAAAAATAAAATAAAAATTATTTGGTAAAAAAAATCATTTGACTTGAAAATAAAAATAAAGAAACAAATAAAAAAACTAAAAGAAAGAACAAAGGGGAAAAAAATAGAAATATCAATTTTCAAATCATAAATACAAAATAAAATTTAAGAGCTAATTTTTTTGAAAAAAATATCAACTCAACAAATAAGAAAATCACAAAAATTAAAAATCAAAGCTAAGAGCAAACTTATATATACATGGACAAAAGTAAGGATTATTCTAGAAATATAAAGAAATAAAGGGATTGAAATAAAAAAATTAAAAGTATAAGGGCTGAAATGAAAATTAAATATATTATCTATTTCAATCAAAAGATAAAATTTAAAAAATTGAAACTGCTGTACCGAATTTAATTAGTCTTTTTAAACTTTATCCGGAAATTAAAAGAAGGAGGACCAAATTGAAACATTGACACTGAATTAATGTAAATCGAATGACCCAATCGAACTAAATCAAAATTTATATAAAAAAAATCAGGACCATAAACACAATTAAAACTACAGGGACCGAAGTGAAACATTACCAAACCCGGGGGACTCGCCTGCACTTTGACGTGCAGGAGAGAGAGAAATGGCTGCAGCGGCTTTAACCGGCCACCGCCGCGTCCACAGCCGTCGGAGGCCAACACGCGCCGCACTGGGAGGAAGACCACGCGGCGGCGCATCGAGGGAGATGCCGGTATCCCATCTCCGGCCACAGGACCAGCTCGCACGCGCCTCCTAAACAGGGCGTGAGGCGGAATACTGTCGGTCGCGTGTGACACACGCGCTGACAGTATAAAGAAAAATGTAATAAAAAAAGATGGTCAATTACCGGTACACCCCTGTGCCTAAGTCATTAATTTTGTCTTATTAGGGGCTATATGCGTAATTATCCATTTTCAAAATAATATAAAATAATAAAAAGGTAGGCGGACCGGACCGGTCCAGTCCGAAACAGTGCAATTACCGCAGAGCCCCTCCACCTATAACCGATTTTTTGTCTTTTTCGAGGGCTAAAATGCTAGTTTACTGTCCAAATAATGATAAAAAATCAGAAAACCGGCAAACCAACTGAACCGAACGAACCGAACGAAACGAGAACCGAATCGTCCCAAAAATACACTATTACAATCCACAGTGTTTTCACTCACAATCTACAGTGAATATGTGATCTCTTTTAGTTATATTTATAATTTATAATAGGACTTTATCAAAAAAAAATACATGTTATTCAAAAGAATCTATAAAGTTACAAAAAATGTTTTTCTTTCAATTATGCTTTCAACTTCTGAATTTTATTTTTAAGTTACATGTGAAAGTTGCATTCAATGTTTAATTTGGTCTCATCCCTCCTTATTATGGAATACATTGTAATTTAGGAAATATTCTGTAAAACAGGAAATATACGTAGAGATTATATTATGCAATAGGGTACATCATAACATGTGTAAATTGCCCTACATATATAAATAATAGAGGAGCAGTCGTACATTGATACACTGCCAAAAACACATTATTCAAACTCTTGTTTCAACTTGGTATCAGAGCTAAACATACCTTAATCGGTTCTTCTTATGCAAACTTGAACAGCCACGTTCTTATGTTTTTTTTGCTCCATTGTTTCTCCCCTGCCGCGTGATTTCTTTTTGCCCCGGCCTCTCCTTATTTGCAGACGTGATTCCTGCTCCCTGCTGCGCTGCACTCTCTCGGTTATTTCTTTAATTGGCTGCCTCTCCTGCTGCACTCTCTCTTTATTTGCAGACGTGACTTCTGCTCTTTATCTGCACTCTCTGGGCTTCTCTTCTACTGCTGAAAATTCTATTGCTTAAAATTGTTGCTCTCTTGCGTCTTCTACCATGACTCACTCAGAAACCAATGCTGATGTTAATGCCAGCCATTCTTCCCCAAATTCTGCTGCCACTGCATCCAACGCAGCCATGCTTTCTTCTGCTACAACAGCAGTCATTGTTCCTCTCTCCAACACTCAACAGGTTATTAATCTCAAGCTTACCAACAATAATTACCTATATTGGCGTATGTAGATGAAACCTTACCTGATTGGTCAAGGTGTGTTCTCGTTTGTTGATGGCTCAAATCCATGACCCTCTTCTCACGCCGCTGCTACTACTACGGTCTTGGCTTGGAAACAGCAAGATCAACTTATTCTTAGTACTTTGCTGTCATCTCTCTCAGTTGAAGTCCTTCATCTGGTGGTAGATTGTTCAACATCTGCAAGTGTGTGGAACACCCTTGAATGTGCCCTTGCTTCTCCATCAAACTCTAGGATCATGCAATTACATGGTTCTCTTCAGGATCTTCGGCAAGGTGATGATTCTGTAACCTTATTTTTACAACGCACAAAGGGGTTATTTGATGAATTGGCTGCGGCTGGCAGACCAATCTCTCTCACAGATTTCAATCTTTATGTATTTCGGGGACTTCGCAGTGATTTCCGTGATTTGGTTACTACCTTGTCTACTAAAGCTGATCCATTATCCTATTCGGAACTTCATAGTCACCTATCTACTCATGAATTTATTCATCGAAACTCAATGGCTTCAAGTATCACCTCTGCTGCACCTTTGCTCCCCACTCCTGCACTTCAGCCCGCAGCCTATGCAGCACAGCGTGGATTTTCAGGGTCTCACAGCTATGGCTTCTCGCGGGATAGAGGAAGAAGGGGTGGCTGGTGTCAATCACGCAACACTTACTCACAGCATAATGGACAGCCCTTCCGTGGTGGAGGAAATAATTCCTCTTGGAAGCAACAGTCCCGTAGCAACAATTGGCAACAGTCCCGTAATTCCTCTTCAAACCAGTGGCCTCGGCATCAAGTCAAGTGTCAGCTTTGTCACATATTTGGTCACTCTGCACAGAAATGCTCTCAACTTGCGCAACATGGAAACCAAGCATCAGCCAATCTCTCCTTTAGCACTGCATCAGGTGAGGATTCTGCCATAAAGGAATCTGTCGAATGGTTTCCAGATACAGGTGCAAATCATCATGTTACTCCGGACATAACTGGTATGGCTTCTACAAAACCTTATCTTGGTAATGATCAATTACATGTTGGTGATGGTAAGGGACTTGTCATATCTAATACTGCCCACAAAATTCTGCATACACGAAAAAGAGTCTTCTCCTTGTCCAATATCTTACATGTTCCTCACATTAAAAAAAGATTATTATCTGTTCAACAATTTTGTCGTGAAAATTATGTCTTCTTTGAGTTTCACTCCTTTGTTTTTTATGTTAAGGATCTCATCACCAAGTTCTTCTTTCCGGTCGGAGTAAAGATGGTCTCTATGTTCTTTCCGAGTCTTCCGCAACACTGTTGCCGCAAGCTTTTTTGTCCACCAGCTTGGCCGCTTCTGCCGATTTTTGGCATCGTCGTCTTGGTCATCCTAGTTCTCGTATTTTGAGTCTCTTAGCTTCAAATAAAAAGGTTACTTGTACCTCTCGCCATTTTGATTTTCAATGTCAAGCTTGTCCGCTAGGAAAATCCTCACATTTATCGTTAGGACCTACGGGTCATAAAACATCGACTCCACTTGAACTTATATTTAGTGATGTTTGGGGACCTGCCCCGTTTTTATCATCTGATGGTTTTCGGTATTTTGTCATATTTGTGGATGCGCATACAAAGTATATTTGGTACTATCCTATTGCTCTAAAATCCGATGTATTTGCTGTGTTTCAACAATTTCAGTTACTTGTTGAACGTCAATTCTCTCGTAAAATCAAAACTGTTCAAATTGATTGGGGGGGTGAATATCAAAAATTAAATTCCTTTTTTAAAACCATCGGTATTCATCATCGTCTCATATGTCCACATACTCATGAACAAAACGGTACTGTTGAGCGTCGTCATCGTCATATTATTGAAACTGGCATTACTCTTTTAGGACAATGTAAGGCACCATTAAAATTCTGGAATTATGCATTCGAAACATCGGTCTACCTTATTAATCGTATGCCAACATCGGTGTTAAACAACAAATCTCCTTTTGAATGCTTGTTTCGTCAAATTCCTGACTATGTTTTTTTACGCATTTTTGGATGCTTGTGTTTTCCTCTTCTTCGTCCTTACAATGCTCATAAGCTAGATTATCGCTCCACTCCGTGTGTGTTCTTAGGCTACAGTTCATCTCATCTAGGCTATCGTTGTCTTGATTTGTCAACTGATCGCATCTACATTTCCCGTCATGTCCGATTTCATGAGCATGTTTTTCCATTTGACAAATCCACCATACCGTCTCCATCCTCCTCCTCGTCCATGTCTGTCTCCGTCTTACCCTCCATTCCTATTTTGTCATCCAAGTCCGTCTCCACTACACCAGGTCCACCCACACAAGAGTCTGTCCCCTCTTTATCATCTCCATCTATGTTTTCTGATCATTATGCAGGTTCAGGTTCGGCTCTTCCAGTCACATCTTCAGTAGCCCCTTCTTGTGTTGCAGACCCTTCGGCATCGGCATCACCTTCTTCACCAGATTCAGCCAAATCTGTTCCCGGCCTGAATTTATGTGTGGATCTCTCCACGTACTCTCTTCCGCAGCTGCAGTCAACTACTTTGCCATCCTCTCCACCACCCACTCGCAAGCATCCAATGGTGCTGCGTCCACGGCAGCCAAAGGCTGCCAACTTGAGCTCCATCTCTACTACTTCCCCGTCCACTACTACCTCACAGGAAGTCACTCCATCTACTCATGAGCCCCTAAGTTTTAGGGAGGCTGATCGGTATTTATGTTGGCATACTGCCATGAAGGATGAAATTGCAGCATTACATGCAAATTCCACTTGGTCCTTGGTCCCATACGACCCCTCTATGAATATTGTTGGCAGCCGCTGGGTGTATAAAATAAAGCGCCAAGCAAATGGGGACATTGATCGCTACAAAACTCGCTTGGTTGCGCGGGGATTCACCCAACAGGAAGGTATAGATTATTCAGAAAACTTCAGCCCTGTTGTTAAACCAACTACTGTTCGGTTAGTTCTTACCATCGCAGTCTCCAAAGGATGGCAGATTCGGCAACTTGATGTTCACAATGCATTCCTTAATGGCTCTCTTCATGAAGTAGTTTACATGCAGCAGCCACCATGTTTTGTTAATACTGCTCTTCCCACTCATGTTTGTCGCCTTCACAAATCTTTATATGGGTTAAAACAGGCACCACGGGCTTGGTACATGCGCCTATATGATTTCTTCATGACCATTGGTTTCCGAGCTTCAAAGGTTGATACATCCCTATTTATTCTAACTCTGTTAAACGCGGAATTCAAACTGCGCGATTTGGGCCATGCACGCTATTTTTTAGGGATTGAAGTGGTTCCAACCAGTATGGGTCTTGTGCTCAGTCAACACAAGTATGTTCTGGAAATTCTAAATCGTGCTGGTATGACATCATGTAAACCTGTGGATACACCAGCATCTGTTTCTAAACTTGATCTGCAGTCTACAAAATTATTTTCAGACACCACCCGCTTTCGCCAAATTGTGGGTGCTCTTCATACACCAGTATATTTGCTATGCGGTAAACAAAGTATGTCAGTTTATGCATGCTCCTACTGAAAACCATTGGGCTGCGATTAAGCGTATCCTGCGATACCTAAAAGGTACCTCTTCTTTTGGCCTACATCTCACCCGTGATCCGACCTTGACTCTTCATGGTTATACTGATGCCGATTGGGCCGATAGTGTTGATGACCGAAAATCCACGGGTGGCTACATTGTCTTTCTCGGAACCACTCCCATTTCATGGAAATCTGGCAAGCAACGAACTGTTGCTCGCTCCTCCACAGAAACCGAGTATAAGGCCTTAGCCGATGGCACTGCTGAGGTTCTTTGGCTTCGCTATTTGTTGACTAATTTATGTGTTTCCCCGAGTTCTGCTACGACTATATGGTGTGATAATCTGGGGGCTACTTATCTGTCTGCTAATCCGATCTTTCATGCTCGTACAAAGCACGTTGAGGTAGACTATCATTTTGTCCGTGATCGAGTTACTAAGAAGGAAATTCAGATACGTTTCATTCCTTCCAAAGATCAATTAGCAGATGTTCTTACAAAGCCACTTGCCACGACGATGTTTACTTCTCTACAGTCCAAGCTTCACGTGGATCACCCACCCTCAGCTTGAGGGGGAATATTATGGAATACATTGTAATTTAGGAAATATTCTGTAAAACAGGAAATATACGTAGAGATTATATTATGCAATAGGGTACATCATAACATGTGTAAATTGCCCTACATATATAAATAATAGAGGAGCAGCTGTACATTGATACACTGCCAAAAACACATTATTCAAACTCTTGTTTCAACTCTCCTCAATAATTATTATTCTCTCTAAACTTTTTCTCAATTTTTTTATTTGTTTAATTGTTTTGTTTGAGTTTTTTTTTTTTTTTAAAATGGCGATATCAATATTTGATGGAGGCCATAATAACATATTTTTAAAAATCTTTGTATTTTTTTTAATTTTTAAAGATGGGATAGAAACAAGCCAAAATTGAGCATATCACGGGTGCTGAAATATAACTAGAAATTAATCCTTAAATTTAATTTATATGAAGACGACGACAGAAATGAGCTTAAAATTAAAGATGGAATACGAATACTTGATGGAGGCCGTAATAATTTCCTTCTTTTCTCTCTAATATTTGCAGTTTTCATCTCCCACCTCGTTGATTAGGGTAAAATCATACACTATTATTATAGCTTGTGGACCAAAATTTTTAACCTTGTCCCCTTGTCATTATGATCCATTTTGGATTTTCCTCGTCTTGTTGAGATATAATTATCATCATACCATATGCTAATGTTCGAACAATTATTATTTCTAGAGGCTTCTAATGACCTTTAGAGGCTAACAACAGTCAGCTTAATTTGTTTTTCTAGGTGGGGTAGGGCACATAGGGTAAACTAGGTTACATTTCCTTGGCTGAAGCAACTTCCGGCACTCCAGAAAACAACACTTCAGAGAAGAATCTCTATGATTTATGCTGATTCGAAATCAATTTACAGTTTGATTGATGGATATGATAAAACTCCATCACCAAAACCCGCATGTTATGAACAGTAGATCAGTAGAAGTGCCACGTAGATATTTTTGAAGTATAGGGGTTGTGATAAGCCACGTAGATCGGGAAGACCAACCAAACAAAATTGAGGCCATGGTCGCTGGCCGAGGCCTTCCAACATTTCTGAACTATGTGGATTTTTGGGATTGACAGGCTATTACCAAAAATTTGTTCGGAATTATGGTCTAAGCTCGTGCTCTCACGAATCTTCTGAAAAAGGGACAATTTGGCTGGCACGCAGAAGCCGAGGAGGCCTTCCAGGCGCTAAAAAGGGCCATGACTACAACGCCTATATTAGCAATGCCGAATTTTAATGAGACTTTCATTGTGGAAACAGATGCGTCAGGTGAAGGAATTGGAGCAGTACTACAACAACAAGGCAGACCTATCGCCTTTATGAGTCGAGCACTCGGTGTGTCAAAAAAATCCTGGTCTACATACGCGAAGGAAATGCTTGCTATTGTGGAGGCCATACGTAGGTGGAGGCCTTATTTGCTGGGGAGATGATTTATTATTCAGACCGATCAACGAAGTCTGAAATATCTTCTAGAGCAAAGAATTACTATGCCAGAACAACAAAAGTGGGTGGCTAAGTTATTGGGGTACGACTACGAGATTCAATACCGACCGGGAGCTGAAAATGCTGCTGCAGATGCATTATCCCGTCGACCTGACAGCCCTACTCTAAACCATTTATTCATTCCACAGCTGGATATTTGGGAAGAAATTAAGCAAGCAGCCGTCGGTGACAAGTATATGGATATCGTGAGCAATCTCGCTCAAACACAACCAGGAGGGTCGTTCACGCAACGTAACGGGATGATATTTTTTAAGGGCCGGATTGTAGTTCCTTCAAAGGCTTCCCTTCGCAGCAAGTTAATATACGAAGCCCATGATACAAAAATGGGGGGTCATTCCGAAATTCTACGCACTTTTAAGAAGGTGGCAACTCAATTTTATTGGCCTTCCATGCATAAGTCGGTGCAAGAATATGTGAGGAGCTGTGACACATGTCAACGCACGAAATCGGAGACACTACCGCCAGCAGGACTACTTCAACCTTTATCTATTCCATATCAGGTGTGGGATGATATTACTCTTGATTTTGTGGCTGGCCTACCACTGTCACAAGGAAAGGATACCATATTTGTGGTGGTAGATAGATTGAGCAAATATGCTCATTTCATGTCTTTAGCACATCCTTTCACGGCAAAAACAGTGGCTGACAAGTTTGTTGAAGGGGTGGTCAAGTTACATGGGATGCCTAAATCAATTATCAGTGACCGTGATCCGATTTTTATCAGCAAATTTTGGCAAGAATTTTTTACAATGTCTGGCATTAAGCTGAAAATGAGTTCAGCGTACCATCCACAATCGGATGGCCAAACCGAGGTCGTCAATCACTGCCTTGAGCAGTATTTAAGGAGTTTTGTGCATCAATGGCCCCGTAAATGGCATGCCTATTTGCCATGGGCAGAACTATGGTATAATACTACTTTCCATGTGTCCACAGGTATGACGCCATACCAGGCTCTCTATGGTAGGCCACCTCCCTCCCTTCCTGAGTACTATGAGGGAGCCACAGCAGTTCACGAAGTAGACCAGAACCTTCTCCACCGTGATGAGCTTCTTCTACAGCTCAAAAACAATTTGACCACGGCCATCAACCGCATGAAGCAGACGACAGACACCAAGCGAAGAGACGTTGAATTTCAAGCAGGAGACATGGTCTTCCTCAAGTTACAGCCCTATCGTCAAAGTTCAGCATTCAAACGAGTGCACCAGAAGTTAGCTAGCAGGTTCTTTGGACCGTATCCAATTCTCCAGAAGGTTGGCAATGTGGCGTACAAACTCCAACTACCGGAGGGCACACGTATACACCCAGTTTTTCATGTGTCATTATTAAAAAAATACATGGGAGATGCATCCAACGCGCACACAGACCTTCCACCTGTATCAGATGAAGGTGCAATTGTTTTGGAACCAGAGGCTATCCTTGATCATCGTTGGGTAAAACAAGGAGGAAAGTTTGTTACTGAGAGTCTTGTCCAATGGAAACATTTGCCAGCAGAGGAAGCCACCTGGGAAGCAACCGAAGTTTTGTCTCGACAATTTTCTCATTTGAACCTTGAGGACAAGGTTCATCTTGTTGGGGAAGGTATTGATAAGCCACGTAGATCGGGAAGACCAACCAAACCAAATCCCAAGTATCATGAAGTGCAGTAAACAACTCTCGGCTTCAACTCTGTTTCACAACAGCACACGTTCTAATTGCAGTTTTAATTCAATGTCTATTTCCGTTGTTTCAATTCAATGTCTATTTCCGTTTATGTTGCAATTAATAGTGTAATCGTTTGCAGTAATTTTCCATAATGTAACCGTGTAACGGGACCTTACAATTTCGGATGTATAACCGAAGTATTAATTGTAGTAAGGTTATAAATAAGTGCTGAAGAGAAATAAAGGGATATCAAAATTATTCAGTCCTAAATTACCTTGTGGTTCGTTCTCACCCGAAGAGAACATTGTGACATTTGGCTGTAGAAACTTAGCTCTTGATTGGGACCTATCAGGTTGGAGATATTTTCATTTTGGACAAGCAGAAAGCATCCAACAATTAAGATCACTTCGGAGATGGGAGTTGTAGATATTTTCAGTTAAGACAAGCAGAAAGCTTCCAAAAAAAGCCCCACGGCAAAGCCCGAGCACTATCACGAATGCTCCTTTAATTGGCTATTGGTGTTCAATATACTTTTTGACCCAACAAAGTCGTTTGCATAACTCGAACTTAACCCGTTTGATGCACTAGACAAAGCAAAATGATGAGTTTAGAGACAATTCACAAGGTGTTGCGCTCTTCTTCTCACAAACTCTTTGCACAACGCGCTTATAAAATATGCCATCACAGCAAACATCTATTACTTTCGGACTAAAAAAATTGTTTTTCTTGTAATTACTAATATAATAATTATTGGAGATTTATATAGTCATTAATTTTAGGATCCATAAAATTAATTAAAGTATGTACAAGGTGGGTGACCCAAACATCCACGTAATTACTAATATAATAATTATTGGAGATTTATATAGTCATTAATTTTAGGATCCATAAAATTAATTAAAGTATGTACAAGGTGGGTGACCCAAACATCCACGTTAATAATAATAATAAAAAAAAAGCCATCACAACTAATGATGAGAATCAACTCTCTAACAATTAGACAACATCCAATAATTCATCATAAATACCTGTAACTATTCTCCATCATTGCATCACTCTCCATTAGATGAGATGAGCTGAGATTACCAGGGTTGGTAAATATATATATATATATGTAAAACAACATTGAATTAACTCTCCGTGTCATTAAATCAAATTTAATCGAGATACGCGCAAGTTGAACTAAATACTCACATATATAACACCCAAATTTAACATGATCAAAGTTATAATTGATTTAATTTTAAACTTGACCTGTGTCGGGTTTTGAGCCGTGGATTTATAATGCATTGAATTATAAATAAAGTGTTGTATTATACCAAAAAACAATTATTTGGGAATAAAAACATGCATCATTTTCCATTTTCAAATGGGACGATGACTTCAATCAATCACATTATCCATTGAGTTTGTTTAGTGCTTTCAACTCTCATTCAAATTCTTAATGATAATTTAAGGGGGCTGAGTTGAGTGCGTTTTGTATTTTTCCTTTTTCAGAACCAATTAATTTAAGACTAGCTGTTCTACATCCAAATACTAAACGAGTTGGTTTAATTAATCCAAATACTAAACGAGTTGGTTTTCATTAAAACTCTCATTGTGTGGTCTCTAGTCTAAGAAGATAAAAGGTGCTCCGAGAAACTCCAGGTGGTCAGAAAACTATAAAAATTACTGTTTCTAATGATGATCTTGTGTTTTTGTTATATTCACACAACTGGGATTTTCATCTTTTCTTCTTAAAACCAAATTGAAATTAAACTTAACTACAAAACAATATTCAAATTCGTCAAGTGATACAATACGGATCGCTTTAGTTTGGAAATTAGAGATTTTATGTGTTTGTCCTTGCCATTAAAGCATTTACATATATCGAGTATAATTCTATTCACACAATATCCTGCTTACAATTTAAAATAGAATAATAAAAGAATAAACTTAATTAATTATGTGATTAGTACTTGTTAGACAATTTAGGAATCCTGACTTTCACTATAAATCATAATTGATAAAAATAAATAAGTAAAGACTATTTTAAGTTAGAAATATGCTTAAATCAATTTTTTTGAGTCAAAAGTTAATAAAAGAACTTAAATTAATTTGAAAAGTACAATTCATACAAAAAATAACCATATACTCAATGAGTAATTACTAATAAGTAGATTTTGACTATTAAAAAATTATTTATAACCAAACATGTTCATGAATATTCTTGAAGAAAAAGTAAAAAAAAAAAAAACTTAAATCAATTTGCAAATATCATACTAAAATTGATAAATGTGCATATTTTCCTGTCCAAATATATACAGAAGCTCCAAATAAAAATACATGAAAATATTTTTTATGTTGATTATTAGTTTGCATATAAACGGTAAACGAGGATTGTGTGAGAAAAAGGATTCAATCTAGATATGCGAATTAAAAACAAACTAAGGTAAAAGTAAAAGTAAAAAAGAAATAAAAAATAAGACATTGTGAGATTCTATTTGATAAAATACAAAAACAAAAGAAAATAAAAAAGGAACAAACTTAAAAACCTATTATTATGATTTAGAAAACAAAAAAGTAAAAGTTAGCACCCGTTGTGTTGCTTTTAATTTAATTGAAAAGTCCAAGTGATTTTATTTAACTCATAACATATAATTCTGTTAAATACGGACATCATATAAAGATTTTAATTTTCAATTTTGTTATTTAATATTTTATTTTCACTTAATAAATTTACAACTCCTTGAATAAGCAAATCACCCTCAATAAACTACCAAACCTGAAATTGAAGGAAACGAAATAAAAATTATAAACAAACTAAGTAATCTGAAATTATTAAAAATAATATTTAATCATATAAACTAAAAATAAAAATTATTTTCCTTAAAGTGCTCGATATAAAGAACCTTAAAATTAGTTTTATTTTTGCAGTAAAAAGAATTTTTATTGTAGAGGGCGGTTTATGATTAAGAAGTTTCAGATAAAAAATATTTATGTATGATGTTTGTCAGAATAATCAAGTCTGTATTTTTCTTATTCAATTGAGTATTACACAGCCCTACTTTACATACTTATAATCAAAGAATGAATCTTCTAATTAAGACTATACATATTACGTTCCTGTAATAAAGCTAACAGAGATGGAAAGTGAAACGTCTTTCCATCTCTGTTCTCATAATCAATCCTAGCATTTATATTGTACAGCTCACGCCAACACTCCCCCTCAAGTTGATGCATAGGGGTCCATTATGCACAACTTGACTAGTGAGCTGTGGAAATCTTTGCTGGACACGGCCTTGGTAAGTATGTCTGCTAGCTGATCTTCCGACTTGACGAATGGGAACTTAATTGTCTTTGTCTCGAGATTATGTTTGATGAAATGCCGATCGACCTCCACATGCTTCGTTCTATCATGTTGGACTGGATTTTGAGAAATACTTATCGCGGCTTTGTTATCACAGAAGAGATTCATTTCTGATTTAGGAGCGAAACCAATCTCGGTTAATAATTTTTTCAGCCAAAGGAGTTCACACACACCTTTTGCCATCCCGCGAAATTCTGATTCAGCGCTTGAGAGTGCCACCACCTTCTGTTTCTTACTTCTCCATGTCACTAAATTTCCACCAACAAAAGTAAAATACCCGGAGGTTGACTTCCTGTCTATGCAATTCCCAGCCCAATCTGCATCGGTATACCCTTCAACTTCCAAGTTACCATTCTTGGAAAATATAAGCCCTTTTCCTGGAGATGACTTCAAGTACTTTAGTATTCGAGTTACAGCTTCCATGTGTTCCTCACTTGGGCAATGCATAAATTGACTCACCACGCTTACCGCATACGCAATATCTGGACGGGTATGCGATAAATAAATTAGTTTGCCAACTAATCGCTGATATTTCCCCTTATCAGTTTGTTTCTGGTCTGGATAGATCCCCAGTTTGTGATTCTGGATAATCGGGGTGTCTGCTGGTTTGCACTCCAATAGTCCTACTTCTGATAGTAGGTCTAGGATATATTTTCTTTGGGACAGAAAAATACCTCGATTCGATCTTGCAACTTCTATTCCCAGAAAATATTTTAACCCACCTAGATTTTTCATCTCAAATTCGCTGGCTAGCTGTCCCTGAAGTCGTGATATCTCCTCTTTATCATCTCCTGTAATAATCATATCATCAACATAAATGATTAAGGCTGTTACTTTTCCCTGCTGCCTTTTGAGAAACAAGGTGTGATCTGAGCCGCTTTGCGTGAAGCCATACTTCTTCATTGCTAAGCTGAATCTTCCGAACCATGCTCGCGGCGATTGCTTTAGCCCATACAGGGCCCGCTGTAATTTACATACTTTATTTTCTCCAGTAGTTACTGAGTAGCCTGGAGGAATATCCATATACACCTCCTCTTCAAGATCACCGTGCAAAAAAGCGTTCTTTACATCAAACTGATGTAATGGCCAATCCAGATTTGCTGCAATGGATAATAACACCCTGACAGTGTTCAGTTTGGCTACCGGGGAAAAAGTTTCGCGGTAGTCTACACCATATACTTGTGTATACCCTTTAGCCACGAGTCTTGCCTTGTACCTTTCCACGGATCCATCTGCTTTATGTTTAATAGAAAACACCCACTTGCACCCTACCGTCTTCTTTCCTGTTGGTAGTGGTACTAGGCTCCATGTTTCATTTTTCATCAAGGCTTCCATTTCTTCTTTGATAGCTTGCGTCCACTTCGGATGTATTATGGCTTCCTCCACTCCTGTAGGGACTTGATTGCACGAAATGTCATGCATAAAGGTCTTGAATGGTTTCGGCAGTCCATGTGTGGCCACATAATTTGCAATAGGGTACCGTGATTTTCTCTCTTCAACGTCTGGTGAATATCTCCTTGGTGGTTTCCCACGATTGTGCCTGTAAGGTAATTCATAACTAGCACATGGTTCCAGTACATTAGTGTTTAAAGAGTTTACCTCAGGATTCTCAGGAGTTGGGTCTTCGGGTACTATAGAGGGGGGCGATACACCAGCTTCTGAAACAGCTTCTGGAACTATATCTTCTAGTGCTTGCACGGCTGTATTCTCTGCTCTTCCCGTTTCCACATAAGCTTCTGGGATCATCTCAATAGCTTGTGGGCAATTATCAGCTTCTACCTCAACTCCTCTGTTCCGATCGTAACATGGCTGTGATGATTCAGATAGGCCTGGCCAGTGTAATTCCATCCACTTCAACTCTTCTTGTCCAGTCTCCCCCTGAAGAGGAGAATTGGATGGAAAAAATGTTTTCGTCTCCATGAATGTGACGTCCATAGAAACATAGGTGCGGTTGGCAGTAGGGTCATAGCATCGATAACCCTTTTGATGGAATGCGTAACCCACAAACATGCATCGGCGAGCGCAGGGATCTAGCTTGGATCACTGATTCTTGTGAAGGTGAACATATGCCACACACCCAAACACACGGGGTGGAAGCATCAATACTGAGGGCAGCGGGGCATGTTTTGCAATGACTTGCAGTGGAGTTTGGAACCCCAGCACCTTAGAAGGCAGTCTGTTCAACAAGTGCACAGCCGTAGTTACTGCATCAGGCCAGTACCGAGAGGGAGCATGGGCATTTAGCAGAAGTGCTCTGGTAATTTCAAGGACATGTCGATTTTTTCGCTCAGCGATTCCGTTTTGTTGAGGAGTTTGAGGACATGAAGTTTCATGAATAATGCCATGAAGATTGAAATAATCGCGGAATTGATGATTCACATACTCCCCCCCATTGTCCGATCGAAAAACTTGAATCTTGGCAGAAAATTGTGTGTTTATCATTGCATGAAATGACTTAAACACATTGAACACCTCATCTTTATGCTTTAACAAGTAGAGCCAAGTCATGCGTGTGCAATCGTCAATGAAGAACACAAACCATTTGACCCCGGATATGGTATGAGTTGGGGAAGGACCCCACACATCGGAATGAATCAAAGAAAATGGGATATCCCTTTTATTCAATTGCATAGGATAAGGGACCCTATGGCTTTTTGCTAAGGTGCAGATTTCACATTGGAAATCAGAAAGCTGCACTTGAGAAAATAAATTCGGGAACAAGTGTTTCAAATAAGTGAAGGACGGGTGTCCTAAACGGGAGTGCCACAGCCATATCTCCTTCTCTTTACTGCCAACCGAATGCTTCATATGGTATGCTCTTCCAGTACTGAAATCCTCCACATAATAAAGCCCCCCCCTCTTAGTACCACGCCCAATGATCTCCTTGGTGAGAATATCCTGGATAAGACAGAAAGTAGGATACATGAGCACTAAACAATTCAGATCAGAGGTGATTTGGCTTACGGAGAGGAGCTTGTGAGTGAGGGATGGAATGAGCAATGTATTAGGCAGCTGCAATGTGTGTGTTAGTATCACTGTGCCTGCACCAGTCACCGGGGAGATAATTCCATTGGCATTTGCTATATTTGTGCGTTTTGGTAAGGATGTTTGAATGAAATCCTTGGCATCAAATGTCATATGGTCTGTGGCTCCAGAGTCCAGCAACCATTCATCACACTTATCTTCACATGATGAAGTAATACACACACAACTGGGGTTACCTGCATCTGCGTCTGAGGATGAGCTGGTGGCAGTCTGTGGTGTAAAGGATAGATGAGGTTCGGTGGTGGTCATTGCTGCAATACCAGGACCTTCTTCTTTGCTAGTTGCATCCCTGCGTTTTTTGGTTTGAAGTTCAGTCCACCACTCAGGATATCCATGTAACTTGAAACAGTTTTCCCGTGTGTGCCTTTGGTTCCCACAGTGGGTGCATTTCAGGCCTTCATTTGCTGCACGAGATTTCTGCCTCCCACCTTGTCCAGTAGGATTAAAGGAAAGTTGCTTAAGCCGAAGTGCTTGGCTCGGTTGGAATGCTTTAGTTGCAAGAACAGCCCCAGACATATTCTCATTTTCTGAGGTCATCACGGTTTGGCGAGAGGATTCGCGGCGAACATGAGCATAAGCCTGCTCCACGGTGGGGAATGGGCGAATCTGCAATACATCTCCTCTTACCTTGTCCAATCGGTTGTCCAATCCATCCAAGAAGACATACACCCGTTCTTCTTGGAGAATAGCATTGTATTTGTGGATATCCACTGCACACTCCATTGGATTAGGGCGTCTGAAATCAATTTCGCGCCATAACCCTTGGAGATCATTGTAGAACTGTTCCAAGGATCCTCCTGCCTGTTTCAGTTGCGTCACCCTTCGCCTCAGATCATAGACCTGAGATGTGTCGCTTCCGTCAAAGTAAGTGGTAGCAATGGAGTCCCATACCAATTTAGCAGTAGGGAACCGAATAAAATTCCCAATTAGTGAGGGATCCATTGAATTGATCAGCCATCCTTTGACAATGGCATTGTCTGTACGCCACTTGCGAAAAAATGGATCTGTTAATGGTGGTTGCGGAAGGTCACCATTGATATATCCCAATTTGTCTTTGCCGGAGATATACATCTCGACAACTTGGGACCATAGGGCATAGTTGGTGCTGTTCAACTTGATGCCAATCGGAGCCGCAGGGGACTCAGTAGATATGGTAGGTGTTTGCATCTTGCTAAGAGCTTCGGTAATTTTCATAGTGAACTCTGAAAGCATAGATTCTGGTTGGGGTATGTCAGACTGCTCTGTATCAGTCTCTGAAGCCATGGGTGGCCGGCTAGGGGGATAATTTAGGGTTAGGGATTTTGGAAAAATATGGGATGCTCTGATACCATGTCAGAATAATCAAGTCTGTATTTTTCAATTGAGTATTACACAACCCTACTTTACATACTTATAATCAAAGAATGAATCTTCTAATTAAGACTATACATATTACGTTCCTGTAATAAAGCTAACAGAGATGGAAAGTGAAACGTCTTTCCATCTCTGTTCTCATAATCAATCCTAGCATTTATATTGTACAGCTCACGCCAACAATGTTTTCATGATGAGGGATGATTTTTCATTGACAACTTTTTGCTTGAAGAATAATATGTTGGATGTTTTCTTAGGTAATTTGAACTCGATGATGAGTTCCTTACATCCAAAAAAGAGTGATGTAGGAAATCAAATATTAGTTTAATGATTAGGGTTTAAACATAGGGTTAGTATAAATAAGGTAGCTTGACTTGTATTTTTAGCTGACATAAATTATTAAAATTAATTATTTTGGTTTCTTCTCATTAATGTTGTTGTTTTGCTTAGTCTTTGAAGGTTTTGTCAAGTAACAAACTATAAAATTGATATCACAACTTGATGATTTCTAAAGATTATTTTTATGTGCTATTGAATCATCACGATTGAAGGTTGTAAATGACTTGTTCATGATGAAAGATGGTTTTTGATAGAGGAGATTCTACGTAAAGAATGGTATGCCAAGATGGATGACGATTTCTAACTAAGAAGGTTTTGTTCAATAAACAATATGTTTGATATTTTGAACTTGAGGACAAGTTTTTATTGTAATTTTATTTTTTTCTTATTAATTTATTTTTCATGACTAAGTTTTAAGAAAAATAATCTAAAATAATTGAAAGTTTGATAATGATATCTCAAATCAACTTTTTTTTAAAGAATGAATATGGTATATGCTAGAATCCATAGAGTAAAAGTTATTATACAAAAATTTAGACTAAATTTTGTTTAAACTTTTTTCATTTTGAGGAAAAAGTTATTTCTAACAAAACATGCTTATGTTTCTACTTTGAGTCAAGTGTTAAAAAATATTTAAAATTAAATTGTAAACATCATGCAAAACATAACCTACAAATATTATATGTCTGTTTAAGAGTGTGGGTGAGGTTGCTTTTTAAAGTAATTTTCGTTCAGAAATGCATCAAAATAATTTTTTATTTTTTAAAAAAAAAATATTTTTGATATTAGCACATGAAAATTATTTTAAAATACCAAAAAAATTTATTTAAAGTATAAAATAAAAAAAATCATTTTTTTAAAAAATATTTTTGTAATTTACATATGTTTCATAATGTTTTGTTTCATAATCTAACCTACTAAGTATAAGTCGATTTTATGATGAGAACTATAATGTGTAATTTTAATGAAACATCTACAATCATGGTAGAAAATGGACCATGAAAGGCATCAGAACCTTACATAACTACCATGGAGTTTCAACCTTAACCATCTTCAGTTATCATAAGGTAATAATAGATGATATTAATATTTGGCATCAATGCCTTGGTTATATCAACTTTAAAAACTTATTAAAGATTTTTAAAAAGAAGCAGTATGTGGTCTACCAGATCTACAAATAGTAAAAAAAAATGGTGTATGAGGAATGTTAGGAAGGAAAAGAAAACTAAAGCTAAACATAAAAAAAATACTTATATTCTAACCTTAAGACTTTGGTGGAAATTCGATCATGTTTTATATGAACCTAATAGGTACAATTTGATCTAAGAGTTTGGTGGAAAGAAGTATATCATGGTTATTGTGGATAACTATTCAATCTATATTTTAGTTATTTTGTTAAGATAAAATTCAAATCATTTGAACTTTAAGAAAACTATTCAGAAGACTATAAACATTAAAACATATTTTCATCTTTATAATTCACAATGACTATGACAAAGAATTTGAAAATATTATTTTTTTATCTTTTTTATGATGAATAGGGTACACATCAAGAATTCTCAAGAATTCTCTACTCCTATCATTCCTTAACAAAATGATATAGTTAAGAGAGAAAATAGAGAGATACAATAAATAGCTTGAACTATGTTGAATAGTAAACATATTGCATTGTACTTTTAAAGGGAAACTATCAACACCATTGTACATATTTAAAAATGTGTCATGCTTATAACTGGAACAAAAATCACTCCTTATAAGTTTTAGAGCAATATGAAGCCCATTAATCAAATACTTTAGAGTATTTAAATATTGTTATATCTTGAGGGATGAAAAATATTTACATAAGTTTAAGAGCTAGAGGGATAAAAAAATCTTTCTTGGATACTTATCACACAAAAGAGTTTATAAAGTCAACAACCTATGAACTAAAATAGTCATGAATCACGTAATCATATTATTGATGATAGTTTAAGAGAATTTTTCAAGAAAGATCTCAATAACATCATTGAGATAGTTGAAGAAACCTTATTAGAACTTGATGAGAAAAACAGGAGGAAAGTTCTTCACACATTTGTAAACAATCACGAAAGAAATATCATTCCTGAAGGATAAAATACAATCATCCTAAGAAGAACATAATGGGAAAATTGGATGAATGCATGTGTTATTTGTCACAAATTAAACCTAAAAAGGTTGAAAATGCCTTACAAGATGAAAGTTGGATCAATACCATGTATGAGGGACAAAATTAGATCATAAGAAATGATGTATGGAAACTTGTTCCATATCCTAATAGTCATGACATAATTGGAACCAAGTGGACCTTCAAGAACAAATCAAACGAGTTTGGACTACTGATCATAAATAAAGCGATGATGACTAGGTAGGTAATGCTGAAGATAGAAAAAAACAAAATTGAAGGGTGTTTTTATTCTGGTAGAAACTATGCAATAAGAATGAGTATGAAACAGAATTCAATCTTGTTGTCCACTACAAAAGCCGAATATATTATATCAGAAAGTTGTCACACACAATTTCTTCAGATAAAGAAGTTGCTAGTATAGTTTTTCTCAAGATATATTATGATAATTGTAGTGCATTTGGTATCTCCAAGAAAATCATATGTAACATTCAAAAACCAAACATATAAATATAAGACATCACTTCATTCGACACTTGGTTAAATAAAATATTGTGTCATTAGAACTGGTTAACACTAAATATCAATTAACTGATTTATTCATGAAACCTCTCGGTGGTCTAAGACTTGAATTTCTTAGGAAAGTCATGGTGTATGTGATATGTCATAATTATTAAAATAGATAAAAATTTGTAAATATCACTTTTCCTGGTCCAATGTGCAAATATGGAGCAAAATCGATAGAGTTTTGGTGAACCCTCTCTGGTGCAATCTCCAAATGGCTACTCATGTCAACTACTTACCCCTTGGCCCTTCTCTGACCACTCTATAGCAAGCATTCAGATTGGTGATAACCAGTGCCAAAACCGTCGAGCTTTCAGATTCTATAACATGTGGGTTGCTCATCCTGATTTCATGAATATTTTCTCGGGTGGCTGGGGCTCTCGTGTTCAAGGAACTCCTATGTTCAACTTCTATAGGAGACTCAAGCTAGCTTAATAGGCTATATTTCAGCCATATTTCAGAGCGAGTTGTTAGAGCTGAAACTAGCCTAGAGCAGCATCAAACCGTCCTACAGAATGACAAAGATAATATTCAGCTTTTAAATAGAGACAAGCATATGAGATTGGAGCTCATGAGTTTTAAAGTTGGGGAACAAATGTTTTTTGCCCAGAAACTGAAATGTGGTTTTGCTTAGGAGTGCGATGATGGTTCCCTCTCTACCCTTATGGAAGAAGTGAGGGACGAGTTTGTGAATTCTTACAAGCAGCTCCTAGGAACCTCCAAAGATACTCTTCCTTTGGATATAGTTGTTGTTCATTGTGGTCCATTCCTTGACCAAAGCTCATAGGATTACCTTTTAAGCCCTATCACAAATGATGATTGGGAATGATAAAGCCCCTAAGTCGGATGACTACTCTTTTTATTTTTTCAAAAAATCATAGGAGGTGGTTGGGAAAGATTTATGTGCTTCCATCCAAGATTTCTTAAGATCCTTCGACAGATCAACCACTCCATCATAGCTCTAGTCCCAAAAACTACAAATGTAAACTCTGCAAATGATTTCAGACCCATATTGTGTTACAATGTTATGTACAAGGTGATTGCAAAATTTCTAGCTGGGCGGTTTGGTCATGTCCTTACTGACATTACTCTCCCGATGCAAAATGCTTTCTTAGGAGGCAGGAGTATGGCAAATAATATAAATCTAATACAGTGGTAGGAAAAGGGCTTCCCTAGATGTCTCTTAAAAAATTACTTCAGAAAAGCTTTTGACTCAGTTAGTGGGCCTTCTTAAGGCAGTGTCTTTTGATGTTTCGCTTTCCTACAAGATTTGTCCACTTGATTATGAAGTCTGTCGAAACTACTTTTTTTGTGGCCATAAATGGTGACTTATATGGGTTTTTTTATTGTCACGTGTGGCATGTGATAAGGGGTTCCTTTTCTCTATATATGTTTATCACCTGCATGGAGTATTTCTCTCATATGTTTAAGCTAGCATCTTAAAAGGTAGACTTTTCGTTTCCATCCGAAATGCAACTCCCGTGGTATTACTCACTTAGCTTTTGCATGCATGGTATCCTTTTGGTCTCTCATGGGGATAAGAAACTTTATTCCACCATAACTGTTGGGTTAAGAAACTTTTATTCCTTGCCTTAAGATCAAAATATCCCAATCCTCCCTCATTTTTGGGCAAGCAAACTGTTTTCCAGACCACTAGAGCAGACTTAGTCCTCAAAATGTTACCTGTCCATAAGAAATCCTGACATATATGAGTGATCTGGTTTAAAACCAGACTTGGTATGGGAAAGATCCATAGCCAAAATTGCACCATACCATATAAAACTGACTTGATTAGTTCAAGCCTACCAGCAAAAGAGAGATTCTTCCCAATCTAACTCTGAATGACTAATTCCAACTTATACAAGAACGGAGAAAAATGATTGGCTAGAAGCCTGTGGGGGCTAATAGGAACTCCCAGGTATTTGAAGGGGAAAACACCAATTGAGAAACCAGTATCCTAAAGAATAGCTAGCTTTAAATTTCTCCAACTCCACCAAAAAAGATGGAGGATTTCCCCTTTCACTATGTTATTATGTGTTCTGCAAATTTCTTGATTTATGTTTCCGAAAATGATAATTTTCTTATTAAAGGGACATTATAAAGTAAACGTTAAGAAGAAAATTGAAAGCCCTATTTCGAGCTCTTTTAATGAGAGGAAGACCACGAGACCTTATCCCCGAAAAAGAATCCAAACAAACCCTCTAAGATTCGAAAGACATATAAAAAAGCAAAATTGTGCCTAATTCGTTTAAATCTGCAACATAGTCTAGAAAAACTAATTGCTTCACTTTCCTTAGTGTAAATATAGCTTACATAAATAACTTCACCAAGAAAAATGCATTAGATGAAATGGAGGTTTTGGAATGTGATCTTTTTTACCCTATATTTATGTTTATAAGAGATATACTTGAGAAAAGATAATAAAGAAGACTAATCAAAGGAGAACTTGCTTTATATGTTAAAGTATGTTATTTATTAGCCTTTCAATCTTAATGACAATTCCATTACTTTCATTGTTAAGGGTTAAACCCTTGAGTTATCTCTAGCTATCATTTAGAAGTTTATAAGCTACCTGAAATCCCATATCCTAGTTTTTCCTATAAGGAAATAAAAGCCCTTTCAAAAATTGAGATGGGTAATTTGTTTATTGACCTTAAGGGATTAAAATAATTTACAAAAAAAAAAGAAAAAAGATTGCCTATAAACACTACACTATATCTATACCAATTGTTAGTAAAAATTGTACTAACAAACCTCTAGTTTATTGGAAGACATATTGAGTTGATAGTTAAGAAAGCTTGGTCATGTATGCAACTATTACTGATATTCCCATCAACCTAGCCATATTCAATTTATTGATGTCATATAAAAGGCTACAATTAAGAAGGAGATGAGTATGCTTTTTGATGGGTTGATATTTAGGGTAGCAATCATGACCAAATTAACCTTGCGTGATAGTGAGCCAATAATCAAGATTTATGGAAAGATCTCAGATATAATTGTTGTCAAATCTGAAGTTGTTGTTAGTAAAAAAGGTTACATCTTAAAAAGCTTACATCCCCTTGGCCCAAAACTCCTCAAACCAGCCCCTACTCCCTTGTATAATTAAACAATTACAAGTATTATCATACAAGTTTGATAGTTTTACTAGTAAATGGGAGTAAAAGATTGATGTGGTTAACAAGTTGTTAATATGCAACACGATATTATACAGGTTAATTACATGTTGGTGGGAGAGGCCACTGGTGGTGGCTTTGAAACACTCAAAATGGATAAAACACACTGTTTTATTTCAACAAAAAAATTACACAGAGGTTTGAACACACTGTCAAAAACTCTCTTTTTTCTCTCGTGTTTTCTCTCTAATATCTCCCACTACTCTTTTCTCCTTAACTAAGCTTCCTATTTATACACAAATGAAAGCTTGATATTTTTGAAGATAAGATAAGATATTTTGGCAAGTTGGAGGCGGCTTGCAGGAGAGGCGGTGGATGCAGGCGGTGGTCTTGCATAATGGCTGTCAGGGGCTTTAATTGATGGAAGCCGGTGGTTGCAATGCTTGACTTGTAGATTGAGTTTATCCTAACAAATTCCCCCTTTAAACTCAATCGGGAGATGTCATGCCAAGCATGAACTTCAATCTGATAAATATATCTCCCTTCAATGGTTTTGTGAAGATATCTGCAACTTGATCATTTGTTTTGCAAGAGATCAATTCAACTTCTTTGTTCTTCACATGCTCCCGGATAAAGTGATGACGTGTATCGATGTGTTTGCTTCTTTCATGATACACTGGATTCTTTGCTAATGCAATCGCTGATCGATTATCAATATAAATCTTCGTCGAATCTTCTTGAGGAAATCCCAGATGCTTCAGCATATTCCTTAACCATATTAAATGGCATACAGCTGAGTTGGCAGCAACATACTCAGCTTCACAACTTGATAATGTCACTATCGATTGCTTCTTGGATGACCATGTGAAAGATGTGTCTCCCATAAAAAATACAAACCCTGTTGTACTTTTCCTTTCATCCAAATCTCGACCCCAATCACTATCTGAGTAGCCAATAAGTTTAAAGTTCTTACTAGATGTATAGAACATACCTTCACTTATTGTTCCTTTGATGTAGCAGAGAATCCTCTTAGCTGCACTCAAGTGCGTCTGATCTGGTGTCTCCATATATCTGCTGATAAGTCCCACTCCATAGAGTATATCCGGTCTTGTACATGTCAAGTACCTCAAGCTTCCCACCAAGCTTTTAAAGTAAGTAGGATCAACATTTCCTACTTTACTTTTCCTCAATTCCACTCCATTTTCAACTGGAGTTGATACTAGATTGCAGCTTTCCATCTTGAACTTTCCAAGAATTTCTTTGGCGTAGCCGCTTTGGGACACAAAAATCCCTTCTTCTTTTTGAGTAACTTCTAAGCCCAAAAAATGTGCCATCAGACCAATGTCTGTCATCTCAAACTCCTGTACCATGTTTTTCTTGAAGTCTGTAAACATGGTAGGATTGTTGCCGGTGAATAACAAGTCATCAACATATAAGCAAGCAAATAGTGTGCTCCCATCATCTTCTTTCTTCACATATATGGCGTGTTCATATGGACATTTTTCAAATCCATTTTCTTGAAAATACCTTTCAATTCTGGTATTCCAAGCACGCGGAGCTTGCTTCAAACCATAGAGAGCTTTCTTCAACTTGTATACTTTGCCTTCATTGTCTTCTTCAATATAGCCAAGTGGCTGCTCAACATAAATCTCTTCTTCCAGGAAGCCATTCAGAAATGCTGACTTCACATCAAGTTGATAGATCTTCCATCTATGTTGTGCTGCAAGTGAGATAATCAGTCTGATTGTCTCTAGACGGGCTACAGGAGCAAATACTTCTCCATAGTCTATGCCTTCTCTCTGTTTGTAGCCTTTTGCCACCAATCTTGCTTTATGTCGTTGTACTTCACCTTTTGCATTCTTCTTGGTCTTGTAGACCCATTTCACACCAATTGCCTTCTTAGTTTCTGGCAGATTGGTTAACTTCCATGTAGCATTCTTCTCAATGGCATGTATCTCTTCATCCATTGCCGTGATCCATTTCTCTTCTTTAATAGCTTCATCAAAGCTAATTGGATCACTATCTGCGAAGAAACAAAATAATGTTGTATCTTCTATTACCTGAGTTGCATCGTATAAATCTTCAAGATTTCTCATCCTTGGTTCTTCTGATGAGGATGCTTCTGGTGATGTTGATGATGTTCCTGGTGTTGGAGAGTTTCTCCTGTTGAATACAGGAAAACTGTGTACCGGAGACTGTGGCTCCTCTTCTGGTACTCTTGGATCTTCAGCAAGTACTGTTGGTACTTCTGCTTCATCTTCAAGGATCAAATCTGCATTGATCCATTTGATTTCTTCTTGATTCTCTTTCCACTCCCAGGTTTTATCTTCTTCAAAGATAACATCTCTGCTGGTGATCACCTTCTTTGTGATGGGATTATACAGCTTGTATCCCATTCTTCTATCTCCATATCCCACAAAGATGCACTTCTCGCTTTTATCATCGAGTTTTGTTCTTCTTGCATCCGGGATCTTCGCATAAGCCACACAACCAAAGACTCGAAGATGAGTCACACTTGGTTTGTGGCCACTCCATGCTTCTTCTGGAGTGATGGCTTGCAAACTTTTTGTTGGGCAGCGGTTCAGTAAGTATACTGCACAAGATACGGCTTCAGCCCAGTATTGTTTGGGCAACTTCTTAGCTTTGAGAAGACTTCTTGCCATATCAAGAATAGTTCTATTCTTCCTTTCTGCTATCCCATTCAACTGTGGTGTATAGGCTGGTGTTGTCTGATGTCTGATGCCTTGTTGTGTACAAAAGGCTTCAAAATCATTCGATGTGAATTCACCACCTTGATCAGATCTTACGGATCTGATATTATACCCACTCTGCTTCTCCACAATTGCTTTAAAATCTTTAAAGCAATTAAACACTTCTGACTTCATCTTCAGAAAGTAAATCCAGGTCTTCCTACTAAAATCATCAGTAAAAGTGAGGAAGTACCTGTTATGTCCAGTTGACATAGGCTTTATTGGTCCACACACATCTGTGTGAACTAACTCCAGTGGCCTCTTTGCTTTCCAGTTGACCTCCTTGGCAAAACTGGCTCTGTGATGCTTACTGAGGACACAGCTCTCACAGACTTCTTCTGGATAATCAATGTGAGGCAATCCTTTGACCATCTGCTTACTTGCAAGCAACTTCAGGCTTGTAAAATTCAGATGTCCAAGCCTTAAGTGCCAAAGCCATTCTTCACTGTTGGTGATGGCAATCAAACACTTTGTTGCATCATACTGGATGTTTAAAGGGAACATCCTGTTCTTTGACATCTTCACAAAGGCAATCAATCTTCCATTGTTGTCTTTGACTGCAACATGACAATCTTTCATGAAGAGAGTATACCCTTTCTCCAGAAGTTGTCCTATACTCAGCATGTTGTGTTTGATAGCTGGAATATAGTACACATCAGCAATGTAGCTATCATCTCCATTCTTCAATTTTATCGAGATGTTGCCTCTCCCTTCAACTGGGACTTTGGAAGTATCTCCAAATGTGACCTGTCCTTGTACGGTCTCATCGAGATCACTAAAGAGGTCCCGTTGCCCGCACATATGATTGCTAGCTCCAGAATCTAGATACCATATATGCTCCTCATTTTTGCCCAGTCCTTGTTGGACAAATAATGTAGCTGATCCATTGATGATGGCATCTTCGTCTGCATAGTTAGCTTGCTCATGCAACTCTACTGGAGCTTTCTTTCGGCATTCAGTGCTATAATGCCCAAATTGATTGCATTTATAACACTGAATATGTCTCTTATCACGGTTATTGTAACCGCCTCCTCTTCCTCTAGGAGTCAAAGGTTGTTGTCCTCGTCCTCCTCTGATGGTGTTTCTACCACCTCTTCCTCTGAAGCTTGTATTCCAAGATCCTCTTCCTTGAAATCGTTGGAAGCCTCCTCTTCCTTGTTGATTTCTTCCTCGAGGAGTATATTCATGTGTTGAAGTCCCCCTTTGCTCATATATGTCTTCCTTCAGAGACAGTTTTGATTGTAAGGCATGCTCTATTGCCTTATCTCCATTTCTTCTTACAAGCTTTTGTTCATGAGCTTGTAAGGAACCCATCAACTCATCCACCATCAATTTATCCACTTCCTTGGATTCTTCAATGGCAACAACAACATAATCAAATTTTGGATCTAGGGATCTCAAAATTTTCTCTGTAATCCGAGCTTCTGAAAGAGCTTCTCCATTTCATCTCATCTAATTGATTATCACCATAATTCTGGTGTGATAATCAGAAACAGATTCTGAGGGTCTCATTTGTAAAGACTCAAATTCACCTCGCAAAGATTGAAGACGAATCTTCTTGATTCTGTCAGCTCCTTTGAATTTTTGTTGGAGAGCTTCCCATATATCCTTTGACTTTTCCGCAGAAGAGATAATCTCAAACGTGGCTTCATCAAGACCTTGATAAATGATGGTCTTGGCTTTGTTGTCCTTCTTTCTGTTGTTTCTGAGAACTTGCTTCTGCGCTTCTTCTAAAGCTTCCTCTGCTTCTCTGGACTCTGGTTCATCATAACCATAATCCACAATCTCTATGCATTCTTGTGAGCCAAGAAATGCCTTCATTCGGATGCGCCAATTGTCAAAATTATCTCTGGTCAGCTTCGGAATGAGTGTCTGAGCATTTTCTGTAGTCATTGTATTTGAAAATGACTATATCACCCTTTTTTCTTTCTCTTTTCACAAAACGGACACCACGGTTGGATCCGGAATGGTCCCAATAGTATAGTAGGGAACCGGTCTGAGTTGGTTCGAAATGAGGTCAAAATCGGGTGAACCGGTCCAAAAATCACTTCTGGACGCTGGTCGGTTCGTTCTGATTGAACCGGGAATATTCTAGGGAATATTCTTTTTGGCTCGGCTTGTGGCTCGGCTTGCACAGTAGCGGCTCCGCTTTGTGGCTCGGCTTGGCTTGGATCAACGGCTCGGCTTGTCGGTAGCGGCTCGGCTTATCGGCTCGGCTCGGCGTAGCGGCTCAAATATGGCGCGCGTGGAGACCACTCATCTTCTTCCTTGGGGCGCGTGACTGAGAGTGGTGAATAGTGTCAGATTTTCAGAGGGAGAGTGTGGCTCACCCCTAGCTCCGATTGAGTTGATTTTTACACCGACGAGTTCGTATTGAAGAGCTCTATACTCTGAAATGATCAAAATTTGTTTTTGACAAACTTGAAAATTCGGATGTACCCCCAAAAACCTCTCTGTTTTTGACGAACGAGACTCTGATACCAATTGTTGGTGGGAGAGGCCACTGGTGGTGGCTTTGAAACACTCAAAATGGATAAAACACACTGTTTTATTTCAACAAAAAAATTACACAGAGGTTTGAACACACTGTCAAAAACTCTCTTTTTTCTCTCGTGTTTTCTCTCTAATATCTCCCACTACTCTTTTCTCCTTAACTAAGCTTCCTATTTATACACAAATGAAAGCTTGATATTTTTGAAGATAAGATAAGATATTTTGGCAAGTTGGAGGCAGCTTGCAGGAGAGGCGGTGGATGCAGGCGGTGGTCTTGCATAGTGGCTGTCAGGGGCTTTAATTGATGGAAGCCGGTGGTTGCAATGCTTGACTTGTAGATTGAGTTTATCCTAACATTACAAACTTGTTGAACTTGACTTGGATGTTGAACAAATGCATTAATTTATTGATGGTGAAGATAAGGACCAGTATTGGTGCCTAACTAAGGGGTATATAAGGATGCATGAAAAGGATGCAAAGGAGGAGGAGAAGGAGGAGGAGAAGGAGGGAGAAGCAAGCAGATAGCTAGCCATAAGAATCTTTTTTTTCCTAGAATTTTACTATATTTTCATTAGTGATAAATATTGAATATTAATATTCTAGTATATAATAACTAGGATATTTTTTGTAGCATAAGAACCTCTATGTTAAATATTTAATGCATTTTGAACTTGATGCATGTAGTTTCATAATAATATTTGATGCATGGTAGTTTTTTAATATATTATGAATTATTAAAATCTAACATGTTGAATGTAATACTCTTTGAATATGTTATGAACAATTTGTATGAAATATATCAGGAACTATTAGTATGTTCATGCATAAATATATTTGTTCTCATGTTTCAATTATGGTTGCAAGTTTACTTTAATAAAACATCTAGTCATGATTGAACGATTCAAAAGATTTTTCATCCGCAACTAAATTAATAGCTTGTGTTTATTCTGCTACTGATCAATATTTGCAAAGTATTAACAGATTTTGTTATAAAATACAAAGAAAACAGTCCCTTCAATTCTGACCAAACATTTGTTACTGAACTAAGATTGTTTTGGGTTTTTTACAATTAGCCATTCTTGGTGTAATTTTTATGTACTTGGATTAACCGTTGAGCAAGCATTTCACATCGGGGATAGATCAATTCACAGTAAATTATCCGAAGGTATAAACCTTGAATAACATGAGCAACAAAGTAGCAGATATATATATATATATATATCAAGTGTTAAAAAGAATAACACAAAAGTTGGAAGAAAATGAAAAGGGAAAAATACACGTGGCCAGCCAGATATTATTTTTAAAGCTTCATGCTGACGCCCCACAGCTCTATAAGTAGCCCTAGTTCGTTCCATTCCAAAGCACACATCCCTCACCACTCCTGTCTTCCTTCTTTCTATCCTGCTCTGCACTGTAAAAGCTCTCCCTTTCTATCGCCCTCCTTTCGTTTTAGTTACTTTTCAATGGCCAGTGGGCTTAAGGCATTGTGGGCACTGTCCATGGTGTTGCTGGTGTCAAACTGGCAGCACTGGACTTGTGGAAAGGCCACACCTCAAGTTCCTTGCTACTTCGTCTTCGGAGACTCCTTGTTTGATAATGGAAACAATAACTACCTTAGCACAACTGTCAAAGTTAATTATCTACCTTATGGAATAGACTTCCCTACTGGGGCTACAGGGAGGTGTAGCAATGGCCTCAACATAGCCGACACCATTGGTCTCCCTTTGCTCTCCTCTCTTATAATACAGCATAACACTTTCGTTTTCCTTCACCTAACGGAAAATAAATATTCTCATTAGGAAGTTATCAAGATTATATTAAATTTAGAAACTGGTCCAAGTCTGCTACTAACGTTTTTGTTGCTTGAATTAACATATTTCATTACGAAAGAAATCAGCTTATTCATATATACCATTTTTGCTGCGCACAGGCTATGCTATATACATATACATATACATATACATATATGCTATATAATCATAAGGCTATTGAGCTAACTTATTATTGTTTTGTTTCAGCTGAACAATTAGGTTTCGACAGTTTCATTACCGACTTTGGTGTTGGAGGTTGCACTAATTTCCTAGATGGTGTGAATTATGGATCTAGTGGAGCTGGCATTCTTGATGAAACAGGATCCCATTCGGTGATTAATCATCATATTCATGCCTCTATTGAAAACTGTTGCTGATTATAAGACATATGTTGAAATGTTTTGCTTTGTTTTGGAGAAGTTGTGTTTATTTTTGAAAAAAATAACTTTATAGGAATAAATAAAACATATTTTCTATTTGAAAAAACATTTTTTTTTCTATAAAATGCTGGTTTTCTCTTTCCCCAATTCTATAGAAAACTATGATAGAAAAAAATTCTATAGAAAAATGAAAAATATCAAAATTAAAAAGTTATTTCCCAAATTATCATTTATAGTATGAGGGGCTCGTTTGTTCACCCCAACAGAAGTACTATTCATCACTTGTAATTTATTTTTTTCAATACAAGCCAAGCACGCTCTTATTTTCTATTTAATATACATATTTTCTTCATTTATCACAAATAATGTTTTTAGTACAAGAAGTGAAAATATAGAAATTATTTTTTAAGAGTAAACACGAAAGCTTTCAACCTATGGAAGATTAATATTAACTAGTTTCAGTTTTTTTCTTTCTGTTTAGTTTGGGAATATTGATCAACTTATTTCTTTCAATTACAAGAAAGAATTAGTTATATAATTGAGTATGAAGTTTGGCAACACTACTAACTATATATGTTTGTTTTGTGCACGCCAGGGAGAATTGCTTACCATGAATATTCAGTTATATAATCACAAGATAACTGTTTCACGCATTGGCAAACAACTGGGAAGCGATGAAGTTGCCAAGAAGTACCTCAGCCAATGCATCTATGTTACTGATATGGGTCATAACGACTACCTCAACAATTACTTCTTGGATACCTACAACAGCAGCCAGTTATACAGTCCTGAAAAATATGCTCAACTTCTCATCGAAACTTACAAAACTCAACTGGAGGTGTTACTTCTAAGACAGTAACTAATAATGTCTGATCTGATTAGAAACTAGCTAGCTAGCTAGGAGCCCCACTTAATTCCATTTTCCTTCCTTCCAGGATTTGTATTCTACAGGAGCGAGAAAGATAGCCGTGTTTGGACTTGTTCGGGTAGGATGTATGCCGTCCAACACACTGCAACATCCTAATGAACTAGATGATAATTCATGTGCGTACAAGCTCAACGAAGATATTCAGATTTTCAACACTAAGCTTCAGACACTGATCAAAGAGCTTGATGGCAAGTACGAGGATGCTGCATTTACCTACATAAACTCTTACGAGATTGATTCTGACAAGACAAATGAAGGTACTGATAGATTTCTTTCGTTCTTCTCGTTCTCTTTTTTGGCATGCAGAAAGTGGTTGAACGCAGACACTTTCCTTTAATTACACACCTGTGTTACTGATATTACTTTTGCTTCAATATCGCAGCTTTCAAATTTACCCGTGAGAGCTGTTGCAACGTAATGGCATCTGGCGGCGTCCCATGTAAATCCCTTACCATCCCATGTGCCAACAGGAGTGAGTATGTGTACTGGGACGGAGCCCATTTTACTGAAGCTAAAGCGTGGAACTTCGGGAAAAGAGCATATAAACGGCAGTCATCTCGGGATGCTAATCCTTATGATATCAGCGAGCTAGTTCAGCTAAAGCTTCATGATAATGATGGTGACATTGTTAACCACGCTCAGCTCTAATGTAGGACATGTGTGTGTTTCCATTATCTTATATGATAATAAATGCTGAGTGAATAAAATATCAGACACATGACAAACCACTAGGCTGTCATGTTTCTATCAAAAAACTCTCACCATATATCCTGTTGCAAATTGCATTCATGCTTTCCCAAAGATTTTTTAACACAAGGTGGTAGTAAGAATGAAGGGAAACGTTTTCTAAGATAACGTTGGCTCAAAGAAATTGTTTATTGCCCTCAAAATTAAACCCTTGTGTATATTACTGCTAGTATCCTCGCTCCCTTTCTCGGGTTTTAAGTTCGAACCTTTCATAAAAAAAAATACAATAAGTGAACTTATTTTATGAATAATATCATAGCTTATTTCTGAGTTATTTCAGAAAAATAATAAAAATAAAAAGGATTGGAGTGATGAGATCAAACCAGGTATTTTTGCAAATTTCAAAGCTTGATTGTGTTCCTATTCTGCAAAATATCATAAGAAAAATATAGATTCAATGTCAAAATATATTATTATTGAACAAATATGCATAACAATTAAGTCAAATGACATAATTAGATTTTTTAATAGGTCAATTCGATTTAATCATGAACCAAATTAAAATTTAATTATATTTAAGAATTCAATTAAATGATTTGATTAGATGCAAAGACTTAATTATACCTTAAATAAATCATATAAATTTTATTAGAGACTTAATTGATAAAAATATTAAGTTTTGCAGTCTAATTTGGGGTTAATTGAGAAAAATATATTTTTTTAGATTAAATTTATTTCTTACCAAGTTAATTGAATGAAATTAAAAATAAAAGTTTAATATTCAGTTAAAATCAAATTATATAAATATGAGATAACACACCCAAATAAAATTACATATAAAATGGGTGCCATTAAAATTCTGTGGGTTAAAATTGCATAAAATTTGAAGATAGTCACTACTGACTTATGTTGATGTAATACAGTCACTACTAAAAAAAGGGGGTGATTGCAACGGATTTTTGCAACGGCAAAAATCCGTTGCAAATTTTGCAACTGAAATTTTATTAGCAACGGATTTTCCGTTGCTAATCAATTTTTTAATAAAAAAAAAATAATGTGTTGCAACGGAATATCCGTTGCAAAATTTGCAACGGATTATCCGTTGCAACGGAAAATTAATTTGCAACGGATTATCCGTTGCAAATTGAAATTGCAACGGAAAATCCGTTGCAATGTAAAACAATTACAACGGATAATCCGTTGCAAATCAAAGTACATTTGCAACAGATTTTTCGTTGCAATTACGATTGGCAACGGAATATCCATTGCAAAATTGCAACGGATTATCCGTTGCAACGGAAATTTAATTTGCAACGGATTTTCCGTTGCAATAAAAAACCATTTGCAACGGATTATCCGTTGCAAATTTAAATTAAATTGCAACAGATTTTCCGTTGCAATTTACACACTTTGCAACGGATTATCCGTTGCAAATTTAAATTAATTTGCAAAATCATTTGCAACGGAAAATCCGTTGCAAATGGTTTTATGCAGCGCCCCTTATATAAATTCTGCTTCTCTACTTCGTCTCTCTCATTCTGCCTCATTAATTATCTCTCATTCTGCTCCATCTCCAGACCAGCCACTGCTCCCCGTAGCGCCACTCTTTTCTTTTCCATTTTTTTTCTCTTCGTTGGCAGCCCCACAACTGCAGCCTTATCTCCCCACTCTCTTCATTTTCCCTTTCCCGTTTTTCTCCACAAGCTACCGCCCATTTCCACAATCTTCCTCAGCCACGGTTTCACTCTCTTCCTCTCACAGCCAGCACAGGCTGCCCCTTTCGGTCCAGCATCCTCACTCTTTTTCCCTCTCACTTTCTCCTCCGATCGTCCACCGTCTCCCGATCTCCCCCACGCAGCCCTTCCTCTACATCTCGGCCTTGCTTTCAGCCCTTAGTGGCAGCCCCTGCCTTTCTCCTTCTTCTCCAAGACACCACTGCAGCAGCCTCCACGGTCTCATTATTCAGCCTCCACAGCCTCAAATATGCACTCTCCCTGTCAGATCTGTGCTCCGGCGCCGGCCACATGGAAGAATTGGTGTCTCAGAGTTTTGACAGAAAGAAAATGGCTGGCGCCTTTACCGGTGAGAGTGTAAGAATTATAATTTTAATTTTTTTAGGATTGTTTTATATTTTATTGTGTATAAAATTGAAGAATTAGTAGAACTACTGACATGCTTCGGAAACAGATGCCCTAACATATTCGAGCATTTGAATTTTAATCAGTTTTTTAGAAGAATTAATTTATGTAAGAATTTGGATATTTCTAATTCAAAACCAATCTTTCTTTACAAGTGCATCTTATGCTTTCAAGATTTAAATATTCTCCATATACCAGTTTATGTTCATTCTATGTTTTAATTTATTTTCATTTTTCTTTACATTCCATCGTGTATAGGTATCTGAGGCCTCTTGTGGCTGATGTTGCTGTTGTTGCGAAATGTCATTTAAGTGCTCTCTACAGACATGAAAAAGAGAAACTCTTTGCTCAACTGGTTGACTTGCTGCAGTTCTATGAGCGGTTTGAGATTAATGATTATTTGGCCCCTTCATGTTCTCAAACACCCGTAATATATTCAGAGCGAAGGGTTTGAAGGAAATCCCTATCTCCAGGAAGGATGCCAAGGTAAACTGGATATAGTAGTGCTTTGAATATGTGCTTTCGCAGGTTAATTATGTTTTTTGGCCTCCCTGTTCAACTTTGAGAGGCTGCAATGAATCATATGGTTTATTTGTTTCTTCTTTCTATTCTGTAGGGCGATTGCTGAATACGTATCTTGTGATCTTACAAGTTATCATCTGATGATGTTTTTATTACATCGGGTTGCACTCAAGCTATTGATGTTGCATTGACAATGCTTGCTCGCCCAGGTGCAAATATCTTGCTTCCAAGGCCAGGCTTCCCAATTTATGAACTTTGTGCTGCTTTTAGGAGTCTTGAAGTTCGGCATTTTGATCTTCTCCCAGAGAAAGGCTTTGAGGCTGATCTTGATGCTATTGCAGCCCTAGCAGATCAGAACAACAAGGTCTTATGCAAAATATGTATTTTTTTATTCCATGTTGATTTACTTATAAATGTAATTGTAACTGAATTTTTGTTGTATTATACATTTTAATTTATGAAATTTTTATTTCAACTGTATTTATTTAGTTCTCAATATTAATAATATATCAATAATATTTATGAAAATATTATTCATAATTAATTTAAAAATAAATAAATTCAAAATTGATTAAAAAATTTAATTGCAAATTTGCAACGGAATTTCCGTTGCAAATTAGCAACGGATTCACCGTTGCAACGTTGCAACGGATTAGCCGTTGCTAATTAGCAACGGCTTAGCCGTTGCAAATCAATTTGCAGTCAACGTTTTGCAACTGAATGCATCCGTTGCAAATGCAAATTTGCAACGGCAACCTTACTTATTTGCAACGGATGCTTCCGTTGCAAACACCCCCCCTTTTTTAGTAGTGAGTGCAGTGCAGCGTGTCACCGTCTCCTACATTACACTAACAAGTTTATCATTAAGATATACCGACGCTTACGTACTGTCATAAGGGGAAGAGTCTAAACCACCATTTCTGCACGCAACAATTGATAGCAGATCACCATTTCCCCTGTAAATACCTTCCTTACTACAAGCCAATGGAGGGGGAGGGAGGTAGAACAGAGAAATGAACAAACGAAAAAATATTAATACAATTAATAGTATAATTGACTGGTAGAAAATTGAAAAAATAGTTGCTCTGCATATATACTACAAGCCAAGAGTGTTAGGAGAGATCGGGGTGTTTAAATAGTAGATAATAATATTAATAATAATTCAACTAGGAATTGAAAAAAAAAAAAAAAAAAAAACAAGAAACTGACTGGTAGAAAATGCATACAAGGATCTAAGTGTGGTAATCCTTCCCAGATAGCTAGGAATTTTTCCAGTCAACTGATTCACGCCGAGAGACCTGTAGCTTATTCAATCTATTAATTAAATAATTACGAGTAAGCAATTTCCTGGCTAGAAAACATGAATCCAATATTTTCTTACAATATTTCCAGCTTGGTATCAGCCCATTCAGGTGGTATATTGCCACTCAGGTAGTTGGCCCAAAGACTTCTGCAGAGACGATAGAGTTTTAATAAAATTGAATCATACAAATTCACGGTGCTTACAATTGTTCAAGGTGTGGTAGTTTCTGTATAGCTTTTGGGAGACTGCCATCAAGATCTTGCTCTTGGAGATATCTGCATTGCAAGAACACTTGGACCCATCAATTCCTCAATATAACTACAACAGCCAGTGGAATAGAAAACCAAAATTGTTGACATCTAGCAGAGCTCATTTTAAATTATCTGAAGCAATTGTTAGCTGAAGATCCTTTCTTTGAATTCACTACATGTTTAGCATGATTAAATCCTTCTTCATATCATTATTATACTTGTTTTTATATTTTACTGCTAATGAATTTCTTCTAAATTTCATAAAATAAAACTCAACTATAGTAGGGGGTTTACGAGGAGATTTTATCCACCACAAGTAGTCCTCCACTGTATCATTTGACCTTATTACGGTGTAGATTTAGATTAAGGGTGTTTGTGTTACTGTTTTTCAAAAATAATTTTGAAACAATTCGAAAAAAAAAAAATATTTTAAATTAAAAAGATTTGTAATTTTTAGATATTTTTATATGTTGATGTCAAAAATGATTTTTTTTTAAAAAGCATCATTTTTATGTATTTATAAATCAAAAGCACTTTAAAAAACAACAACAGCTACAATCTCAAACGGGTACTAAGTTTCTCTTAACATAAAAACAATACTTAAACATTGTTAACATGTTGTCCAGTAAAAATAATAATCTTGAACTCAAAATATTTTGTATAACAGAGGATATATTTTTTTATATATTGAAGGTTGAAATTCCAAAGAAAAAACTAAATCCATGACATAAGATAACTCCACCAAAATCAAATTAAAAAAAATTAAGAAGCATGATTCCTAAAAAATCTAATATTGAAGGATGAATTTGAAAACAAAATAAAATAAAAAACTCAAAAATCAAATCGAGACAACTTACTTTTGAAACATGCGATTTAGTTTATGAAATTGATATAACTTTGTAAAAATTAAATAAAAGAATTACGAATCCCAATTAAAAAGAAAAAAATAGAGTAAGTTCAGGTTAACTTTTTGATCATGATATTAAAAGAAAAATGATAAAAAAAAATACAAAAATTGAATTCCAACATTTTTATATTAAAGACTGACATCAATCATTAAAATAAATAAATTTCTGTGACAAATATGTAAATAAAATAAGAAAATCAAGAAAAAAAATAGAAAACACAATTCTTAAAACCAACTAATGTTAAATAATAAAATTAATAAAAAAATTATATATATATATATATATATATATATATATATATATGAGTGTGACAAGCATGAAGTTGTAAATGAAGAAATATACATGGCAACAACGTGGCACACACACCCAGGAAATGAGCAGTTGCAGACAACTTTATTGTCATATTGCGATTCCAGCCTTTTTTGCCCAATTGTGTTGCGACTTCAAGTAGAGCTTCCACTGCATAAATCAAAATTAAATCTCAACTTCTAATTCCGGGAAGATTAGCCGGTGGATTCTGCAAATCCTTGCCAGAAAATGTTTGAAAAAAGCACAGAATTCTGCAGAAAAGTCACTGCATGATGCAATTACTAGCATGGTTACAGAACTCAAATTTGATGAGAATGATGCAGTGAGGGTTTTGCAGATAAAAACACTACTCCTGCTTCCTCTAAACATTAAGGAATTAACCAAATTAAGAATATAAATACATACATACATACATACATACATGCATATATGTGTGTGTGTGTACCTCATCGTTAGCAAGGCTCCCAACCTGAGCCTCCAAATTTGTAGCTCCCATGCAAAACGTTAGTAACATGAGCATGAGAAAGGTAGATGTGATTCTCAAAATATCAGAGAGTGCAGGAGCCATCTTCCTTCGTCTTCTGCAATCCACCTTAAGAGTTCTTGATAGCGAGGCTGCCAGGAGAAATTAAACTTTTTATGCATTATTATAGTCGACTTTTCAGGATGATGTAGGGGTCTTTCTTCCGCTGTCTTATATATAAAGATAAGCCCACGCTGAAATAACACAAATATCGATTATTTAAAAAATATATATATTTTTAATATTATCAATTTAAAATGAGATGAAACTACTTAAAAAAATAATTAAAAATAAAATAAAAAAGACTTTTTAGCTCACTCAATATGAAAATTATTGGTGAAAAAGTAATAATAAATGTTGTGGCTGGCTGCATTTTGCCCCACGTGATTGGTTTTAGAAATATATATATATATATATATATATATATATATATATATATATATATTTTTTTTTTTTTTTTAAATAATATAAAAAAAAAAAAGCATCCTTCTCATGACGCTGTCCAAGAACATACCCACCTTCTTATACCTACATTTTTTAAGTAGATGAGAAGAAAAAATGAATGCGGTCAGATTCCAAAAATGACAACTACTTGAAGAGATTTAAAATGACATTAAATATCATTTAAAGGTCTCTAACTTTGCATTGAAATTCGTCGACACGATGGATCTTGGAGGCCGTGGCTGTGGAACTTCGGATGTAATGAAATTACTGTGTGTACCTGATCTAATATTAAAAAACTATAAAATTAAAAATATAGATCTTTGATGCTATCTTGCACTTAATTGAAAGGGTTGGATGGTATTTCTTTTGTTTTTTATTTCTTCTTTTTAAAAATAAATTGATGAAAAATCACTAACAATATATCTTTTAACATACCAATAAATATAAATATAAAAGATCAAGCTCGTGAAAGAAATGGTATTCAAGAACAAAAGATATAAAATCATTTTTATATAATAAAAAGAAACAAATTCAGTTTTTAACTCAAAACAAAATAAAAAACCAAAACATTTTGCTCACATCTCAACTTATGCTCGGTTTAATTTTTTGTTAATAAAAAATCAAAACGAATGTATCAAAACCAAAATCTATAACGGGTTGAGTTTCAACGAAAATACAAAAAGAATTAATTAAGTATAGCTTGGCTAAAAACTCGAGTTGATTCATAACCTGTTCAACTTAGGGGAACTCAATCAAAATTTGTTTGATTTTTTTTATCTTTCAATAAAAAAAATTTAAAAAAGTTTTCTCGAATCATGCTCGAATATATAAATGATTTTTGGACTTGAAATTAACATGCCTTTTTTTTTCAGAACAATCTTAGATGGCTTGAAGCAAAAGGCCTGGTAGAGACACCTTTAGCTCTAGTCCTACCTTTCCCTCATGTGGTTCAAGATTCTGAGCTGTAGAATGTGACAACAAAATTTACTTTGATGTTTCCATTTGTGTACGAAATTTTAACCTTTGTTCGTAGTTAACATATGAGAATCTGATTATAAATTTTAATATTTTGATTTCAGACAATGTTGGATGGGGATTTCAGTTCTGTCTCGTAATTATATATGTTATGATTGATTAAGCATAGTAAACAAAATTAATCTCTATATATTTTCTGATGGAGTTTTTGGGACCAAACGACCATTCTCTCTTTTATTATAGATTCAAATCTCAAATTCAATCCTAAAAATTATATTTTTCATGATTTTTTTAATTTTAATATGAATAATTTGTTATTGACAATAGCAAATGGATTTTTTTTTCTATTAACAAATACACTAAAAGAAAACGAAAAACATTGTTCACGTACTCTAAAATCACTGTGGACGCGAGCTTTCTCCTCCGTGCGTCACGTGAGTTCGTCCACCTTTTTTTTTGTTTTTTCAACCTATGAACAGTGTGATGATTTTAGCCCCGGTAATAAGACAAAATAACTTTTTCGGCTGAGGGGTAAGGGAGTAATTGCGCGCGTACGGACCGGTCCGATCCGCCGCAACCTTTTTTTTGTTTTTAATTTTTTAAATGGCTAAAGACGGTTCTAGCCCCTAATAAGACAAAATCTATTAATTAAGGTCAGGGACATAACGGTAACTGACCATTATTATTTATATATATTTTAAAAATTGCTAGGCGCGTGCGGTGCACGCGCTCGACGATGTCCGCCCCGACGCCCCGTTCAAGCGGAGCGTGCGGTGTGATACGGTTGCCGGAAATGGGCTACCGGCGTCCAATCCTGTTCGCCGCCTCTTGGTCTTCCTCCCGGTGCGGCGCGTTGCTTCACACGGTGGCCGTGGACGCGGCGGTGGCCGGTTAAAGCCGGTTGTCCGTTTCTCTCTCTCCTGTACGTAAAAGTGCAGAAGAGCCCCTCGAGTTTTGTATAAATTCATTTCGGTCTCTTGACTTTTAATTGTGTATATGACCCTGATTTCAGTTATATAAGTTTTGATTTTGTTCAATTGGGTCCTTCGATTGCAATTAATGAAATGTTAACGTTTTACTTCGGTCCTTCATCTTTTAATTTTCGGATTAGGTTGAAAAGGCTGAATATATTCGGTACAGAAGTTTCAATTTTTGCAAATTTGTCCTTGAATTGAAAATGTTAATAAATCTAACTTTCATTTCAGCCCTTAAACTTTTAATTTGTTATTTTCATCCCTTTATATTTTATTTTCATTTCAGCCCTTATACTTTTATTTTTTAGAATTTCTAAAATAATAATAATAATAATAATAATAATAATAATAATAATAATTGCTTCTTTGATAAATTTTTTTTCCTTTGGATAATTTGTTAATTTTTATTTTTTTATCAGTAATAGCAATGATAATTTTTATTTTTCTTTTTTTATTATGTCTTTGTTTTATCTTTTGTTTAAGTTTCTAGCATTTTTTTAGTCTTTCTTTTATTTTTGTTTCTTTCATAATAATAATAATAATAATAATAATAATAATAATAATAATTTAATTGTTTCTCGTCCTTACTCTTTTGTTAATGTTTTTTTTTCTCCGTGTAATTTAATAATTATTATTGTTTTGACAGTAATGGCAATGATATTTTATTTTTTTCCTTTTGTTAAAGTTTCTAGGATATTTTTAGTCTTTCAGTAATTATATGTTCTAATATTTATTGAATATTATCTCATAGGAATATATATAGAGAGAAGAAAACATGACCTAGAATTTTTTAAATAAAAAAAATTAATATCAGTATTCTTAAATATATTTAATATAATGATATAATCAATAAATCGGATAACATAAAAAAACAATTGTCTTCGGATTTTAATTTTATACTTAACACAATAATAATAATAATAATAATAATAATAATAATAATAATAATAATAATAATAATAATAATAATAATAATAATAATAATAATAATAATTTAATTGTTTTTCTTGCTTGCTCTTTTGTTAATGTTTTTTTTTCTCCGTATAATTTAATAATTTTTATTGTTTTGGCAGTAATGACAATGATATTTATTTATTTTTTCTTTTGTTAAAGTTTCTAGGATATTAAAAAAAATTTAATATCAGTATTCTTAAACACATTTAATATAATCATATAATGAATAAATCGGATAACATAAAAAAACAATTGTCTTCGAATTTTCATTTTGTGCTTAACACAACAATAATAATAATAATAATAATAATAATAATAATAATAATAATAATAATAATAATAATAATAATAATAATAATTTAATTATTTTTCTTGCTTACTCTTTTATTAATGTTTTTTTTTTCCTTATAATTTAATAATTTTTATTGTTTTGACAGCAATGGCAATGATATTTTTTTTTCTTTTCTTAAAGTTTCTAGGATATTTTTAGTCTTTCATTAATTATATGTTCTAATATTTATTGAATATTATCTCATAAGAATGTATATAGGGAGAAGAAAACATGACCTACAATTTTTTGAACAAAAAAAATTAATATCAGTATTCTTATATACATTTAATATAATGATATAATGAATAAATCGGATAACATAGAAAAAATTTGTCTTCAAATTTTAATTTTGTACTTAACACAATAATAATTAAAATAATAATAATAATTAATATTATTATAATAATAATAATTTAATTGTTTTTCTTGCTTACTCTTCTGTAAATATTTTTTTCCCTCCGGATAATTTAAATTTTTTTATTGTTTTGACAGTAATAGCAATGCTAATTTTTATTTTTATTTTATTTTTTTGTTTTATCTTTCGTTAAAGTTTCTTGAATATTTTTAGTCTATCATTAATTATATGTTCTAATATTTATTGAATATTATCGCATAGGAATATATATAGGAAGAAGAAAATATGACCTAGCATTTTTTGAATAAAAAAAATTCATATCAGTATTCTTAAATACATTTTATATAATAATATAATGAATTAATCAAATAACATAAAAAAAGTTTTATTGAATATTATCGCCTATAAATATATAAAGAGAGGAAAAAAATGACCTAGGATTTTTTCCTTAAAAAAAATTAATATCAATATTCTTACATACATTTAATGTAATAATATCATTAATAAATCTTATAAAAAATATTTTTATATTTGTATATTTATGTCAAATTAAAATATGTAAAACTAATTATATGTTTTAATATTTATTGAATATTATCGCCTAAAAATATATTAAGAAAGAGGAAAAATGACCTAAGATTTTTTGAAGGACTGAAATTCATATCATGTTTTCTTAATTATATTTAATATAATAATATGATTAATAAATCTTATATAAAAAAAAGATTGGCTTCAAAATTTAATTTTGTGCTCTTTTATTTAAGTAGGTTTATGAATTTATCTCTCAATTCATTAGCATGTTCTTAGTAGCAGTTTGCAACTCCGCTTCTGTCGTTCCCGCCCGCCTGTCTTATTTGATTCAGTCAGTCGTCTGAAAATGCTTGCGGGGAATTTCCAATATTTTCATTTTTAATATTTTAGATCTAATATTACTGGAAAAAAAAAACATCTCCAAAAAAAAAATATTGACAAATTTACCTGCATTATCTACAAGTCAAATTAAAAAATATACAAGTCACTTCCCGTTTCCATTAGACTGTTTTTTTTAGACGGCAATAAATAATTATAGCACACAAAAAAATTAAGTTTATGTTTTAAAAACAAAATACAATATTTTTTATTTCTAATATGTCTGATATTTATTGAATATTATCGCCTAAAAATATATTGAGAGAGAGGAAAAATGACTTTAGATTTTTTGAAGGACATTCTTAAATATAATTATACTAACTAAATATTAAAATAATAAAATACAATATATAAAAAAAATCAATTTTGTACATAGATAAAAAAAACCCGCCGCATCGCGCGGGTAAACCGCTCGTACTATCTAAAACTCAAGAAGAAGAAAATATCATTTTCATCCTCCATTGCAATGGGAGCTCTAGAGCATGATTCACTTGTAATAGCGAAAATATCTAAAACTAATAATTTCTTATTAGTAAGATTCGATTGCTAGTAGATAAGAGTTGGGTGAAAGTGAAAGTAGGAGACCACGCTAGATGATTAAGAGCCATTGTTTATGGTGTTATCTTCAAAGAAAGCAAGCTGCTACTTTTTATTATTACTATTAATTTGTATATTCGGATCAGCTTGCATTCACCCCTCAATTAATTCCACAGATTTTGAAGGACTCGAACCTATGACCACAGGAAGAATAAATTTCTTAATCTTAAACTCTTACCACTAGCTGCGAGAACTGTGGACATAACTAACATGTAATTACCCTTTTTGAAATAGCAGTCCAACCGTGATTTTTTTTAAAACAAACAAATAATTAAAATTATATTATTATTTTTATATGCATTTGAATTGTTAGAGAAATTTGTACCACATTCATTTGCTGAAACAGAAGAAGGACATAGAAGTTAAAAAGGGGTTGAGCCAATTGTTTTATTAACTGGAGAAGTGTTTTTTGTACAATTGATCGGAAGCTATACAGTCTAAATATATAGATACAGGTATTACAAGCAAACTGGAATTCTACTTCTATGAATCCCTGATCCTTAGGAATCCTTTCCCAGTTAGGATTCAATATATTTCCTAATACTCCCCCTCAAGTTGGAGAGTGAAGATTGAGAACTCCCAACTTGTCTTGCAATTTAATGAACTGCTCCTTTCCCAAAGCTTTTGTAAATATATCGGCTATTTGAAAAAGTGTAGGCACATGTGTGGGATGAATTATGCCAGCTTGTAATTTCTCTCGAACTATATGACAATCAATTTCAATATGCTTGGTTCGTTCGTGAAAAACCGGGTTTGCTGCAATGTGTAAGGCTGCTTGATTATCGCAAAACAATGAAGCGGGAGCTTTCTGTTCAACTTGTAGGTCCTTTAATATGTAACGCAACCAAGTTATTTCCAGACAAGTATTTGCCATTGCGGTATTCTGCTTCAGCTGATGACCTGGACACATTACTTTGTTTCTTGGATTTCCAAGAGACGAGGGAATTACCAAGGAAAACACAATATCCTGTGACTGATCTTCTCGTGGTGCGACATCGTCCCCAGTTAGAATCACAAAAAGCTTTCATTTCTAAATTGTTGTTGGCAGAAAACATTAGACCTTGTCCAGGCGTTCCCTTAATATATCTAAGGATTCGTATAGCTGCGTCCAAATGCGGTTTCCTTGGCTCTTGCATAAATTGGCTTAAGATGCGAACAGGATAAACAATGTCCGATCGGGTAACAGTGAGATATGTCAACCTTCCAACTAATCTTCTATATTTTGTTGGGTCATTCAATAATATGCCATCTGTGGGTGTAAGAGCTAGATTTTGCTCCATTGGAAAGGATTCTGGTCGAGTACCGAGTAATTTTGAGTCTTGCAGGATGTCAAGTGCATATTTTCTTTGAGACATGAATATTCCTTTTTCTGAGCGTGCAAACTCAATGCTTAGAAAATACTTGAGTTCACCAAGGTCTTTGATGCGGAAGCGTTTGAGGAGAAATGCTTTGAGATGTGTTATTTCCTGTATGTTATTTCCTGTGACAAGTATATCATCTACATAAATGAGGATGACAGTGATCGAAGTATCTTGCACCTTAGTAAACAAAGAGTAGTCTGCTTTTGATTGACGATATCCTGCAGTTTGAACAACATCTGAGAAGGTGGTGAACCATGTTCTGGAGGCCTGCTTGAGGCCGTAAAGGGATTTTTGAGCCGACATACGAGATGCTCCCCCTGTCGGTGAAGTCCTGGTGGGGGAACCATATATACCTCTTCATTAAGAGTTCCATGAAGAAAGGCGTTCTGAACATCTAATTGGTGGAGGAACCAGTTGCGAGCAGCAGCGACGGCAAGTAGGCAGCGCAGAGTTGTGAGTTTGGCAGTTGGTGAAAATGTTTCTTGATAATCAACTCCTTCAACCTGTGTATATCCTTTTGCAACAACACTTGCTTTGTAACGATCAAGGGAGCCATCCGATTTGTATTTTTTCTTAAAGACCCATTTTGAGCCGATAGGCTTGTGTCCATCAGGGAGGGGAACCAAGTCCCATGTTCGGTTATGGTGTAATGCATCCAATTCTGCCTGCATAGCTTGTTGCCAGTTGGAATCAAGTGCAGCATCGGCGTAAGTGGTAGGTTCAGATGGTCCTGAAATTTGAGCTAAAAAGGAGCAATGGAAAGGAGAGAATTTAGAGTTTAAAAGGAAATCAGAGATGGGATATCGTGTACCTTTTGTAGAACATGGTGTCAGAGAAGAGTGAGTGACTAGGTTTGACATGTTGTAGTCTTTAGTCCATGCCGGTGGTTGCTTGGGACGAGTGGATTGCCTGAGGGATGAAGGAGGAGGTGGGGTAGTGACTGGGATGTCATTGTGGTTAGGGGAACCAGTGGAATCAGTGGTGGAAGGGATGGGTGTAGGTACTGGAGTGTGGGAAGAGATGGGTTGTGGGTTTGTGTTGGCTGATGAGGATCCGAGGATGGGGTCAACAATTGTAAGGAAGAAACGCGCCCCAGAGTGAGTTGGAATTTTATAAGGGCCCCATATGTCGCAATGCAATAAAAGAAATGGTGCATTAGTTGATATTGTGCTTAGAGGAAATAGGAGTCTGGTTTGTTTAGCCAAAGGACAGATATTACAATTATTGTCAAAAGAATTTTTTGTTGAAAGTAATGAAGAAGCTAATTTAAGACGGGAGACAGAAGGGTGTCCCAGTCGTAGGTGCCATAAGTTGGAATGGTGAGATACTTGGTAGGAGGCATGTGGTTGATGAATAGCTGACATGTAGTAAGGACCACCACGCATCTTACCCGAACCAATCATCTTCCCTGAAGCCAAGTCCTACAAAACACAAAATATGGGAAATAAGAGGGCACAACAATTTAGGGAGCTGGTTACTTTGCTAGCAGACATGAGATTGAGATTAAAAGAGGGAACACACAAGACATCGGTAAGAGTTATATCAGAATTAAATGGTAATGTGCCGGTGCAAGTGATTGGTATTGAAGAACCAGTGGGCAATTTCACAACAGGTATAGATGGCGTTCTTGTGTTGGTAAGTAAAGTAGGTTCAGCAGCAATATGATCTGTTGCTCCACTATCTAAGATTCACGGCTTATTAAATATAGATTTAAGGGAAATAAGTGGATCCAAACCTGCGGCATGAGTGTTACCATTACCAGTGGAGAGCAAAGAGATAGCATGGGTTAATTGATGTATTTGAGTTGCAGAAAGTGTACTCAAAGGGTTGGAAGATGTTGGCTGCGGCATGGATGTCTCTTGGGGATCTGGTATTGTCTCTACGGCATGTGCAGCAGGACGAGAAGAAAACCCCCCTTGAGGTCGGTTTTTTCGGCCCATTTTGTACCCTTGATTTCCATTGGATTGAGGTACCCATGTTCCATTTTTTATCTTACACCGGTCTTCTGTGTGTCCTTTTTTGTTGCAAAATTTGCAATGATATTTTAGAGTGCGACAATTGTGAATGGTGTGTCCTTGGCGATTGCAATGATCGCAGTGTTGATCGGAGGTGGTTTGTGCAGCGGCAGCGAGAGAGAAATTATTGATTGGCAACTGTTGTTGTTGCTCTAATGAAAGCTGGTGTTGTTGCTCATGGTTGCTGACGAATGAGTAAGCTTGATGAATGTTGGGTAATGGTGTCATCATGAGAATGCTTGTGCGAATAGTGTCATGGGTATTGTTGAGACCCATAAGAAATTGCATGAGTCTGTATTTGTCTCTCTGCTCATGGTGCATATCTGTCATGTTGCAAGTGACAGGGTCTTCATATGCATCGAGTTGGGTCCAGAGGTGCTTGAGTTCTGTAAAATATGTTGAGACTGTCATGGAGCCTTGGGACAGAGAAGCAATTTGCTTCTGAATTTGATAAATTGTTGATGTGTTTTGCTGTGAAAACTGATGTTTGAAATCTTCCTAAACCTTGTATGCGAATTGGGCATGTACAACTCCTTTAGAAAGATGGGTTTCGACTGAATTCGAAATCCATGACAGTATCATGCTGTTGCTTTGTGCCCATAGAGCATAGTCACCTGGTTTTTCTTTTTTAGAAGGAGGTTTGATGGATCCGTCAATGAATCCAATTTTATTTTTGGCTCGTAGTGCATGAAGCATAGATTTGCTCCAGGAGGAATAGTTGGTGCCATTTAGTTTTTCAGCAACAAGCACGTGACCAGGGTGATCTGAGGGATGAACATAGTATGGATTTGGTAATTCCATATCAGGTTTTTTAGATGGATTTGATAACTCCATACCAGGGTTGTCAGATGTATTTGATTGTTCCATACCAGGTTTGCTGGTTTGTTTGGTTGTCTTTTGCTGGTATTTTTGATCGATGGATTTGCTCTGATACCAAGTTAAAAAGGGGTTGAGCCAATTGTTTTATTAACTGGAGAAGTGTTTTTTGTACAATTGATCGGAAGCTATACAGTCTAATTATATAGATATAGGTATTACAAGCAAACTGGAATTCTACTTCTATGAATCCCTGATCCTTAGGAATCCTTTCCCAGTTAGGATTCAATATATTTCCTAATAATAGATGAGATCCATCAACAAAATCGATGATTCCATTGGTCTCCAGTAACAATTGTATTTGAAAATATCAGTTCAAGTAATTTGTGTCGTTGAGCTTCACATTCACATATATCAAGATTGTTGAGATTAGAGCTGTAATTGGAGATTGGAGAATTTGAAGTTGTGCTGCTATAATCATTGCTGATATTAAAATATCGAGACCATCTAAATATAATTTAAAAAATATATTTTTAAATAAATAAAAAAAATCATCCTTCTCATGACGCTGTCCAGCTTGTTCCCGAGAACAAACCCGCTGCACTTCTCACAAAAACTTCAGACACTACAAAGAACATACACCAAATATCAAGCTTTTGATTAAGAAGCTTTGACTTGTTGAAAACTGTAGGGAGAACGAAGGAATCGACGGTAACACAGCTTGATGAAAATGTGGGATTATATAGGGTAGGAAGAGGTGTGCAATGCTAGAGACAAGTGAGATTTTTTTATTTTTTTAAGTAAATAATTTTTTTATGTTGTTGTTGTTGTTAATACTACCAATAAAAAAAATATTATTTTTAACTTGGTTTTTTTAGTTTGCAAATAGTCTTTTATATATATTTTTTGTGTTAGATTGAAATACTTATCACTATTAGAAATAACAGTTTTATCGACAAAAATATTTATCAGTAATTTCATGTGATTTCTATTGGTAATTACTTTCATGATGACCACAAGGATGGAAACCTTCCATCGGTGAAACTCTCGTCGGTAATTTCTATTTTGTTGGTAATTCCCTTGAAATAATATATACCGATAAAATCACCAACAGAATATTCCATCAGGGTAATCCGAGTAATTACTATTTTTGTTTGTAATTTTGTCACTAGTATTTTAATTTTTTTTCAAAAGACTTGTTGCTACCCAAATTTTGACCTACTTATTTTTGTGTTTCGGAAGAAAAAAAAGAAAAAAATAGAAAAAAACAAAAAAAAAAATCCAAAAATATCTTGTTACATGGGCAAAATTGAATAAATTGAGAGTTTAATGGTTAATTGGAGGTTAAATCGCATAAATCAAAAATCAGGGACCAAAAGGAAAGAGGCGCGCAAAATTAAGGTAAATGTTGAAATGCGGAAAGGGGTGCAATTGCGCAAAATCATAAATTTAAATCTAATTGGAGGTGTAATAAGGGCAAATACAAGTCAAAGGACCAAATTGCATTTTTGCCCTTAAAAGCAGCCCCCTTCGCCTGCACCAACAGACCACGCACGCCTGCAGCAGCCGCCGACAGCTACCTGCGCTCGCCGCCGACAAGTTTCCTGCCCCAGTTGCCGACCAGCCACCTGCCTGAAGCCACCGACAGCCACCTGCCTGAAGCCACCGGCAAGCCGAAAGCAGCCCACCATTGTGCAACGGTAACTATTGAGCTGTTTATAAAAACGACGAGGAGAAAAACAGAGGGGGGAGAGTTCAGTTTTGAAAATTTCGGAGATTCTTAGCAAATAAGGAACAAGAAAAAAAAAACAACAAGAAGAACAGACGAAATAACGTGATTTTCCCATCTCTCTGGCTTTCGTTTTTTCTCTTCTCTCTCTCTAAAAAAAATAACAGACCCGAAGCTCTTTCTCTCTCTCTCCATCTCGGTTCAACCCTAACCACCGCCTCAGACCACCGAGCACCACCCTTCCATCGCCAGCAACCTCCACTCCACGCCAGACATCCCACCAGCAACTCAGGCGAAGGCAACGAAGAACAGCCCCGTCGCAGCCACACAGCCCCGTCACCGTCCAACACGTTTTCCGGCCACCACAGGCGACCATTTCCGACGAAACCACGACTGGAAGAATCACCTCGACGTCCTCTACCCAAAGGTGTTAACAGGTATACCATTCATCACACTCCAAAATTCACTGTGCATCGTCCCTGTCATCCCTGCATGCACCAGCGAGAGTGAATTCATTCACTCTCGCTGGGCCGTTCGGGCCGGGCTTTACGCCCGGCCTGCTTCTAGAAATGGGCTTCCAGCCCACTGAGCTGGAAGCCCGAATCGAGAGGAGATGGGTTCGGGCCTGTTTAGGCCGTGGCCCGGTCCAGGTGCTACCGGGCTGACAGTCCAGCCCGAGACAGGCTGGGCTGGCAGCCCAGATTCCCATTTCTCTGGGCTGACAGCCCAGCCCGAGACAGTCTGGGCTGGCAGCCCAGATTTCCAAGGGGTGGGCTGGCAAGCCCAGCCCACCCGTAAATAATAATATAATAATAATAATAAAATAATAAAAAAAATATAAAAAAATAAAAATATTTTTTTTTTTATATACAAAAATCTAAAAAATGTGTTGTTTTTCTTGCATAAGGCCAATACACTAGCATATTTTTAAAAGTTGTTGTTCTTTTGAAAAATATATTATCTTGGTTTTTGAAGAGAAAAAATGAGTTTTTAGCATGAATTTTGCAAAGAAAAAATCATTTCTTGCATTTTGAGATTTTACAACATGTTTGTAAAATCCAAAGGGTATTGGCCAATATTCAAAAAAATATAAAAAAACTTTTCGGTGATTCATATTATTCATGGTTCGGAGTTTGGATAAACAAATTCTATTCAAAATATTCGGTTGGAATAATATGCTATTATTCATGGTTCGATATTTGGATAAATTCTATCCAAAATATTCGGCGGGAATAATATGCTATTATTCACTATCGGTGTTTGAGTGGATAAATCCTAAAGGGTTGCTATTCAAAATATTCGGTGGGAATAATATGCTATTATTCATAGTTCGGTGTTTGGATAAATTCTATCCAAAATATTCGGCGGGAATAATAGGCTCTTATTCACTTTCGGTGTTTGGATAGATAAATTCTAAAGGATTGATATCCAAAATATTCGGCATGGATGATATATCATCAACATGGAAATATTTTTTTTATCTTAGTAATCATAAGACAAACAAAAACACCAAGCAGCTTACCTTAGGTAGGGCGTACTAGGGGTGCTAAAACCTTCCCTTTACGCAACCAGTCCCTTACCCTAGAATCTCTGAAAGACCAGTACTAGGTTTCCTAGTAACCATAATACTAGGTGGCGACTCCCCTTTGTTATAAAAAATAAATAATCCTTTGACATTTAACTTCCCCGCTCACGGGGACAAGTTGCCACGACGCCGCATACCACCATTTTTGGGGTGCGACAGAATGGCGACTCCACTGGGGACTTTGGACTAGGCTTGATAATTTTGTTTGTTTATGATATGTTAATTATTGGTGTGTTTATTTGTTCATTTATTCTCATGTTGCCATGAATTATTTATTTGTTTAAAAGCTTTAGCATGCATCTTTTCATCCTGTCATCATAATATGCCTCGTCATGCATCACTTTTTATTATTTTGAAAGCACACACTAAACCTTAAGTTAGGTGGGGGACTAGCAGCTTACCTATGACTTGAGTCAAGGTTGAAGTTTGTGTAAACCCCAACTCTTTGCTGAGAGCTTAGATGATAGTGATTGGTATACGTACCATCCCATTATCTGCTAAGACCCCATATTGCCTTTACGAAGGTGATCACTGGGACAGCGAGAGACCCTTTTTAGAGCCCAAATAGTAAGCCTACCCCCATGTCTCACATAAAAGAACTAGAACCTATCGTTAGGGTGTACGCTCCGTAATATATTTCACATGACATAAATCTAAAGAACATTTTCGCTTTACAGGACTTGTGAACAAAATGGCCACCACCACTAGACTTTCTATCATGGAATATGGGAAAATTTCTGAGTCATCACAATTGACCGAAGGAGACTGTATTAAGAGTAGTGCTGAGGTTCTACCACCAATCAAGAACCTGAATTGCACCCTGAATGAGGTGAGCAAGCTAATGACTCATTTTCATAACGTGGACAAAGAGGCGTTCTTTGGAAAGTACGGACGTTTAATGGAGATTGCAAAAGTAGAGGTTTTAAGCCCAGCAATACGAGCTTTAGTTCATTTCTGGGATCCAGATTATCGCCGATTTTCTTTTGGGAATATAGATCTATGTCCTACAATGGAAGAGTATGGGTTGCTGACTGAATTTCCAAATAACTTGTATAGAGCTTATTTTCCTTTAAGATGTGACAATATTGTACCTGAATTGTCGAAACTGCTCAGAATCTCTGGTTTGGAAAGGTTTTTTGAGAGAAGTGCCGTGGGTTTGAAATGGAAGATGCTAGAGTGTGAACTAGAAGCGAAGTCCGGTCTAGAAAGAGAGAGACTGATTGCCTTGGGCATATTTGGCCTTGTACTATTTCCAAGCCAAATAGGCATAATAAGTTTGGAAGCTGCTGCTGCTTATGTGGAATACGAGAATACTCGGATCAATCCAGTAGCCGCTATTCTAGCCGAGACCATCATCACGCTTAATCATTGTCGAAAAACCGGAAAAGGGGCAATGAGGTGTTGCACACAGCTATTGTATATCTGGATGGTCAGCCATATTGAGACAAAAAAGCCAATTTTCAATAATTTTTGGTGGTTTAGCCAAAAACCTTTGGAAATAGTTGTAAAAGACGAATGGGGAAATCTAGATAACCAAGGTTGGTTAGAAAAACTAGAAATCTTACCAAGGGGTGGTTTCAAATGGAGGGCTCCATGGATCAAGGCAATGGATGTTCTAATGAGCTGTGGGCAGCGATGTTGGGTTCCATTGGTAGGGATCACCGGTTATGTAAGTTATGCTCCTGCTCTCGTGGTAAGGCAACATGGGGGCAAGCAGTTCGTTCCAAGGACCAAAGGGGTTGCTCCGTTTTTCGGTTTGTTTAAAGATCCTGTGGCGCAAGAAGTCATGAGAGCCATCAAACAAGACTGGAAGCATCTGGTTTTGGTAGAAATAAAAGGTTTGGAGAATCCTAGTACAAGCGAAGGGTATACAAAGTGGAGAGATTCAGCTACCTCAGCCTCGGCCAATGGAGAAGAGACGTCGTCACAAACTAAAGAAAAGTCTGTTAAAAGGAAAAGGCTTGACAGTGAAGAAGAATTGAGGAGACAAATTGACAAACTTCAGATGGAATTGAACAAGACCAGAAAGGACAAGATGATGATGGAAGAAATGGTGCTCGAAGGTGACAAAAGGAGAGCATTTCTAGATGAACAACTACAGTCTAGGGATGCGAGATTAGCCAAACTCGAGTTGAAGATAGTCGAGGAAGAAAATGCTAGATTGGGAATTGAAAAAGAATTAGCGGAGATGAATCAGAAATGGGTGCAAAGTTGCTCTGAGCTCAGCGCATTGAAGACTGAACATAATGAATGCCAAGAAAGTATAGAATATTACCAAGAGAAGTTTGCAGAGGTTCAGTGCGAGTTGATGGACAGAATTGAAAAATATGAAGAATTGTATAAGAAATACGTAATGTCGGAGAGTCGTTCGGCGGAGCTTGTGAAGAATGAAGTTGGTGAAGCAGAGTTGGTGAATAAAGAAGACGAGATAAGAACTCTGAAAATGAAGCTTGACAAAGAGAGGGTAAAGATAAAACATCAAGAAGAAAAATTAGCATTGATAGAAAAACACAAGGATCAGATTGATGCTAATAATACTTCATTAAACAGGACCAACTTGCTGCTTGTTGAAAAACTGTCCAAGATGGACAAACAAATGGATGAAGCTGCTGCGCACGCTCGGGTCATTAGGACCAATGCTAGAAATGTGGGGAGAGACATCATCCGTTATCGGCAAAGTCTAGCTGAAACCGATGCTTTCTTGGAGTCAATTGAGAACCGCGGATTCGCTTTCCTACCTTTGGGGGAAGATGTGACCGAAGAAGAGTTTTAATTTGTTTGTCCTTTTTTTTGTGTTTTTCAAAAATGTAGCAAGCTTATCTATTCAATGAAAAAGGGCGTTACTTGTCTCTGATGCAAATTCTGTCTTTTGGTGAATATGACTTAAGCAAATAACTCGAAATGCAGTACTCCTAACGGCAATGTGATAAGAAACCCCTGTTCTATGAAGTGTTTGGCCATTAATTGTTCACAAGAGAAACCCATTGCATCTCATATACATCCATACAAGCATATTCATCATACTACATATATTTTCCATTTGCTTATGCATTCATGTAAACAGCTCAACCACGAAACATAGGTCCCCCTGCGAAGGTCCACAACACCCGGTTAAGAAGGAGAATGGAAAATGAAGAAAGGATCGAGCCTGAATCTCCGTACCAGAAGGAGCTCGAAGCTGTCCGAAATGATGTGGCGCGTTTGACCAGCATGCTTGAAAAGGTATTGAAAACAAAAGATGGAGAGGGGACGTCAGCTCAGACAGATGAAGCACCACCGGCAGTTCAATACCCGGAGGCACCTCATATGCTAGGCTCAAGATCACCAAAGAAACAAACCGAACCCACTCGGCCCGTCCCAATCCCCATTACATTGGATTTGACGGATGAGGAACCACAAGATTCTAGATTGTTTAGCCATGCAGGATATGACAAATGGTCCGCATTAGAGGAAAGATTAAGAGCAATTGAAGGGAACGATCTATCCGACCCAATCAGGGCAGCTGAAGCATGTTTGGTACCAAACATCGTGATACCACGGAAGTTCAGGGTCCCGGAGTTTATTAAGTATAGTGGGACAGAATGCCCCAAAACCCATCTTCGTTCTTACTATAACAAGATGGCGGAAGTAATACACGATGATAAATTGTTAATCTACTTTTTCCAGGACAGCTTGACAGGGTCGGCCCTTAGCTGGTACATGAGGTTAGATAACATCAGGATTAGAAAGTGGGCAGACTTGGCGGACGCTTTTTTAAAACAGTACAAGTTTAATATGGAGATTGCTCCTGATAGGACCAGTTTGTCTACCATGGAAAAGGGGGCCCAGGAATCTGTAAGGGCTTATGCACAGAGGTGGCGGGACCAGGCGGTTAATGTACAACCACCGTTGATAGAAACGGAAATGGTGAATCTATTTGCCAATACCTTTAGAGCCCCCTATTATGAACATCTGATGGGAAGCTCAGCCCAACACTTTTTTGATGCGGTACGAATTGCTGAGAGGATTGAGCAAGGAATCCGGAGCGGAAGAATTGTGGAGCCTGTAGAGAAGAGAGGTTTCATTGGGAAAAGAAAAGAAGTGGACGTGAATAATCTCGAAGAAAGGTACAAGGGGAAAGAGAAAAGTTACAAAAGCCACCAAACACCCACACCCCAAACCGCCAACATCAACTTTTCCAAACCCACCACTCCAAACCCGCCTTTTTACCCAAAATTCCCCACGCATAATCAAGGTAACTTCCAAAGGAGAGAGTACCAACAACCAGAGGAACAACTACCACCTTTGCCCATGACTTTAAAAGAGTTATACGCGCAACTGTTAAACATTGGACATATTGCTCCCCTACCACTACCCCCTTTGAAGCCACCTTTCCCTGCCTGGCACAACCCTAATTTGACTTGCGAATACCATGCTGGTAATTCAGGTCATAGCATTGAGACCTGTGCCGCGTTTAAGAGAAAAGTATTGCAATTAATCAAGATCGGATGGATCACCATTGAGGATCCACCCAATGTTAATCTGAATCCTTTGCCCAAACATGCTGCGGGAAGTAGTGGGGTGAATGCAATAGAAACTGATAACAAAGTAAGGGCTCTCAAGGTGACTATGTCTAGATTATACAGCATGTTGGTGCAATCTGGACAGTTGAGGGGATCGACCAAGCACGACTTCAGCGAAAATGATTTTTGCCCATTTCATAATGAAAAAGGGCATCACATTGATGAGTGTACCGAATTCCATCAAAAAGTCGCCAGGATGTTGACTTTGGGGGAGTTGAGGATAGAGAGTATGGAAAGTAGTGGAGAGGTAGCAGGAATGGAGAAATGTAGAGTTCAAGCAACAGCTAGTGGGCTATCGAGGTTGGTTTTGTATAAACCCTCATATGAGAAGAAGGTAGACTATAAGGCAACACCAGGAAATTATGTTGTCACTTCAAATGATGAAGCTCCTTCCTTCCAGGCTGAGATCGGTGGTTTGACTCGAAGCGGTCGTTGCTTCACGCCTGAGGAGTTGGGAAATCAAATGAAGAATAAGGGTAAAGAAGTAGTAGGCTTTGAAAAAGAATTAAGCAGACCTGTGACAGAAGAAGAGGCGAACGAGTTCTTGAAGTTGATGAAGCATAGCGAATATTGTGTGGTGGACCAATTAAAAAAGACCCCTGCCAAGATTTCCATTATGTCTTTGATACTTAGTTCTGAGGCCCATCGTAATGCCTTACAGAAGGTACTGAATGAGGCTTATGTACCTCAGGATATTGAACAAAGAACTATGGAGCATCTGGTTGGGAGAATTCATGCTTCAAATTACTTATATTTCACTGAAGATGAACTCGACGCCGAAGGAACAGGACACAACAAACCTCTGTACATCATAGTCCGATGTAAGGATTGTCTAATTGGGAAAGTTCTTATTGATAATGGCTCCGCCCTAAATGTGTTGCCAAGACACATGCTGGAAGAGATGCCAGTAGATCCTTCTCACATGCATCCAAGTGGGATTACGGCGAGAGCATATGATGGTGCACCGAGGCAGGTGTTGGGGGCAATCGAAGTCGAGCTAGCCATAGGTCCCCAAGCCTTCTTGGTAACCCTTCAGGTGATGGACATCCACCCTTCCTATAGCATGTTGTTGGGAAGACCATGGATACATGCTGCCGGAGCTGTTACTTCTTCGTTGCATCAACGTTTGAAGTACATCGCCAATGGTGTCCTCGTTACCGTCAAGGCCGAAGAAGCTATATCCGTGATGAAAAATGTGGCGGTCCCATTTATTGAAGCTGAAGATTGTACGGATGGAAACCTGCACGCATTTGAGGTTGTGAATACCGAGTGGGTGCCGGAGAATACCGCAAGAAGGAAAGCCAGGATCTCAAGGGCCACTAAAATGGCCGCTAAAAGCCTCTTAAAGAACAAGGTTCCTGCCCGATTTGGAGCAGCAAAAAAGAAACTCGAATGGGTTGGGGTAACGAAGCTAAAGGCTGCAGAACAAAGATTTGGGTTGGGATATAAACCTAAAAAGGAGGACTATCAGCGGGCTGCTATGGCAAGAAGAGAGAAAAGAATGGCGAGGATCGAGGGAAGGAAGCCTGAAGAAGAGGATTTAGTCATTCCTCCGATCAGAGTCTCATTCCCAAAGGCAGCGTATGTCATACAACCTGATCCAGGACACGAGAGCTTTCTTCAGAAGATGTCATCTATGAGCATAAATATTGTGGAAAAAGAGGAAGTTCAGAGCATCGTTAAGAAGACTCAGTCAGGGAAAAGGGATGAAGAGCTACCACAGTTGACCATCTATGCCGTTGAGGAAGTCACTGCCCATGCATGCATTCGGAAGTTAGCCAAGGGAGAGAAGTTCCAGAATTGGGAAACCCAAGAAGCTCCATTGGTTTTCAGAATGTAATGAACAATGTTTTCTACATGTGTTTTGGTTTGTTTTGTTTTAAGGCCTAATAGGCCAATCGGATTTTATCTTTGTTTGTTGTTAACTGAATTTTTATGAAGATCATGCATTTTTGTTCATCTCTTTTCTTATTTTTATTTGGTGCATTTACACTCATTTTCCGCTTTCAGGAACCCTGAAAGCGGAACCTCCACAGCACCACTTGCACTTTACACTGAGAACGAATGGCCGAATTATAAAGAACACATAATAGCTGTAGAAGAGGAAGACGAGAATGAAAATAACATTAAGGAATTCGCAAAATTATTAGAGCAACATGAACAAGTTTGGAAGCCCGCTAAAGAGGAACTTGAAACCATAAATATGGGCACGGAAGAAAGCCAAAGAGAACTCAAGGTAGGAACTTTGATCACGCAAAAGGAAAGGGAAGACTTGATTGCACTACTTCGAGATTATACGGATGTTTTTGCTTGGTCTTATGAGGATATGCCCGGACTAGATACAAATATCGTAGTCCATAGGTTACCATTGGAGGAGGGATGCAGACCGATTAAGCAAAAGCTAAGAAGAACGCACCCAGAAGTTTTGATCAAAGTAAAGACAGAGATTGAAAAACAATGGAACGCGGGTTTCTTAGAGGTGGTTAAATATCCACAATGGGTGTCCAACATAGTAGTGGTACCCAAAAAGGAGGGCAAGATTCGAGTCTGTGTGGACTTTAGGGATTTAAATCGTGCTAGCCCTAAAGATAATTTTCCTCTACCACATATAGATATGTTAGTTGATAATGCAGCTCGTACCTCCATGTATTCCTTTATGGATGGTTTCTCAGGCTATAATCAAATAAAAATGGCACAGGAAGATAAGGAGAAGACGACATTTGTTACACCGTGGGGAACTTTCTGCTATAAAGTCATGCCATTTGGGTTAAAGAACGCTGGTGCCACTTACCAAAGGGCTATGGTGACTTTATTTCATGACATGATGCACAAGGAGATTGAAGTATACGTGGATGACATGATCGCTAAATCTGGAAAAGGAGAGAATCATGTCCAAATATTGAAGAAATTATTTGAAAGGTTAAGGAAATATAAGTTGAGGCTTAACCCTGCAAAGTGTTCATTTGGGGTGAAATCTGGGAAGTTGTTAGGATTTGTGGTGAGTGACAAAGGAATAGAAGTGGATCCTGAAAAAGTAAAGGCTATTCAGGACATGCCAGCTCCGAAGACTGAGAAGGAAGTAAGAGGATTCTTAGGAAGGTTAAATTACATTGCTCGATTCATATCCCAATTAACCACAACCTGCGACCCTATTTTTCGTTTGTTAAGAAAGAAGAATCCTGGCATTTGGAATGCAGAATGTGAAGAAGCTTTTGAGAAAATCAAGCAGTACTTGCTAAAACCACCTCTACTGGTCCCCCCTGTACCAAAAAGGCCATTGATTTTATACTTAACAGTGACTGAAACAGCGATGGGATGTGTGCTTGGGCAACAGGATGAGTCTGGGAAGAAGGAAAAGGCCATTTATTATTTAAGCAAGAAGTTCATGGAGTGTGAGTCTAGGTATACTATGATTGAGAAGTTGTGTTGCGCGTTAGCATGGGCTGCAAAAAGGTTGCGACAGTATATGTTGTATCATACCACATGGCTAATTGCTAAATTAGACCCGTTGAAGTACATTTGTGAAAAGCCCTATTTATCCAACCGAATTGCTAGGTGGCAAGTGCTGCTATCTGAGTATGATATAGTGTACATGACAAGGAAAGCAGTAAAAGGGAGTGTTATTGCTGATCACCTGGCAGACCATGCTATGGAGGATTATGAGCCTTTAGATTTTGATTTTCCTGATGAGGATGTGTTTTCAGTTGAGGAAGAAAAACCAGGATGGTGGACTATGTACTTTGATGGTGCTGTGAATGTATGTGGTAACGGAGCCGGGGCGGTGATAATATCTCCTGACAAGAAACAATACCCAGTTTCAACTAAATTGCAATTCGGGTGCACTAATAACACGGCCGAGTATGAGGCCTGTATTCTTGGTTTAGAGACTGCGTTGGAGTTGAACGTAAAAAAGATAGATGTATATGGAGATTCGATGCTAATTATTTGTCAGGTAAAAGGGGAATGGCAAACCAAAGAAGAAAAGCTAATACCCTACCAAGAGTACCTATCTAAACTGGCTGAAGAGTTTGAGGAAATAGAGTTCACACACTTAGGAAGGGAAGGAAATCAGTTTGCAGATGCCTTGGCTACACTAGCTTCTATGGCTAGAATAGACTTCGGGCGAAACTTACAGCCGATACACATCGACATCAGAAATAACCCGTCTCATTGTTGCTCAGTGGAAGGAGAGATAGACGGAAACCCTTGGTACTACGATATCAAGAACTTCATCCAAAATCAGACTTATCCCATGGGGGCATCCAACATCGAAAAGAAGACCTTGAGAAGGCTGGCAATGGATTTTTACCTTGATGGAGAAGTTTTGTATAAGAGGTCATCTGATGGGACTTTGCTGAGATGCCTAGATGGAGTTGAAGCTAGAAACGCATTGCGAGAAGTTCATGAAGGGATCTGCTCGACCCATGCTAGTGGACATATGATGGCTAGGAAAATACAAAGAGTTGGTTACTTTTGGATGACATTAGAGAAGGATTGCATTGACTATGTCCGCAAATGTCATAAGTGTCAGATCTACGGGGACAAAATGAATGCCCCTCCGACCCCTCTATTTAATTTGTTATCCCCATGGCCTTTCGCGATGTGGGGAATCGATGTGATTGGACCTATCAACCCAAAAGCCAGCAATGGTCATAGGTTCATTCTCGTGGCAATCGACTACTTTACAAAATGGGTAGAAGCCGGGTCATTTGCTCATGTAACACAAAAGGTGGTAAAGAAGTTTGTTGAGAGAGATTTGATATGTCGGTACGGGCCACCAGAAAAGATTATAACTGATAATGCACAAAACTTCAATGGGAAGATGATAACAGAACTCTGTGCTAAATGGAAGATCAAACATTCAAATTCCTCTCCTTATAGGCCCAAGATGAATGGTGCTGTGGAAGCTGCTAACAAGAACGTCAAGAAGATTGTTCAGAAAATGGTAGTCACCTATAAGGATTGGCACGAAATGTTGCCATTTGCTCTTCATGCATACCGTACCGCAGTTCGGACCTCAACAGGAGCCACTCCGTACATGTTGGTGTATGGGATGGAGGCAGTAATGCCTTTAGAAGTAGAAATCCCATCATTGAGAGTATTGATAGACTCCAAACTAGATGAAGCAGAATGGGCAAAGGTCAGATATGAGCAGTTGAATTTGATCAGTGAAAAGAGGTTAGCCGCAATCTGTCATCATCAACTATACCAAAGAAGGATGGCCAAATCATATGATAAGAAAGTTCGACCTCGAAAATTTCAAGAAGGCGATTTGGTATTAAAGAAGATATTGTTTGTACCAGGGCAAGATCAGAGTAAATGGGCCCCGAACTATGAAGGTCCTTATGTAGTGAAGAAGTCATTCTCAGGAGGAGCTTTGCTATTATCTAGAATGGATGGAGAAGATCTAGCTAGGCCTGTGAATTCTGACTCTGTAAAGAAATATTATGCCTGATATGTTGTAATCTTCCTCAAAATTCGGCCATGAATTCTCGTTGCAAGAAATTTTTTTTCAAAGCACAGGATCTTATAATATTTATTTACGTTCTATCATTTATTTTTGATATATTTTGTGCATCACACTGGGGGCAAAATCATAAAATAGCGATTTGCTTTAAAAGTGTCAATTGGCAAACAAAACCATGTTTTGAAATTCTTTCAAGTATATATCGTTTTGAGTTTTTGGACATGACTAAAAATAAAGAAAACTACAATGGAGCTAGAAAGGGTCCTATGTGGAACAAAAGGTCTCGTCACCAAGCGTAAAGATATGGCATGGGGAACACATCCTATGAAGGAAGGTTACCACGAAGAGGGGGGGGACCTATGTTTCTAAAGAGGTAACAAAACATGCATATTATTGTCATAATACTAACCTGACAGGAAAGGTGTGGTGAAAGCTGATGTAATTGCAAGTCATGAAAGATATGGAGAAACAGAATCTTGGGTCGACAAAACCGCGGAAGATAAATGGAGAATCGATGTTGTTTCGTTCCTCGAGTCGGGTCGGTCACCCATAAAAATGAGACCATGATAGCCGGGTCGGTCACCCATAAAAATGAGACCATGCTATCCGGGTCGGTCACCCATAAAAATGAGACCATGATAGCCGGGTCGGTCACCCATAAAAATGAGACCATGCTATCCGGGACGGTCACCCATAAAAATGAGACCATGCTATCCGGGTCGGTCACCCATAAAAATGAGACCATGATAGCCGGGTCGGGTCACCCATAACAATGAGACCATGCTAGCCGGGTCGGTCACCCATAAAAATGAGACCATGCTATCCGGGTCGGTCACCCATAAAAATGAGACCATGCTATCCGGGTCGGTCACCCATAAAAATGAGACCATGCTATCCGGGTCGGTCACCCATAAAAATGAGACCATGATAGCCGGGTCGGTCACCCATAAAAATGAGACCATGCTATCCGGGACGGTCACCCATAAAAATGAGACCATGCTATCCGGGTCGGTCACCCATAAAAATGAGACCATGATAGCCGGGTCGGGTCACCCATAAAAATGAGACCATGCTAGCCGGGTCGGTCACCCATAAAAATGAGACCATGCTATCCGGGTCGGTCACCCATAAAAATGAGACCATGCTATCCGGGTCGGTCACCCATAAAAATGAGACCATGATAGCCGGGTCGGTCACCCATAAAAATGAGACCATGATATCCGGGTAGGTCACCCAGAAAAATGAGACCATGCTAACTTGGGTAGGTCACCCAGAAAAATGAGACCATGCTAACTTGGGTAGGTCACCCAGAAAAATGAGACCATGCTAACTTGGGTAGGTCACCCAGAAAAATGAGACCATACTAACTTGGGTAGGTCACCCAGAAAAATGAGACCATGCTAACCGGGTAGGTCACCCAGAAAAAATGAGACCACGCTAACTTGGGTAGGTCACCCAGAAAAATGAGACCATTCTAACCGGGTAGGTCACCCAGAAAAATGAGACCACGCTAACCGGGTAGGTCACCCAGAAAAATGAGACCACGCTAACCGGGTAGGTCACCCAGAAAAATGAGACCATGTAACTCGGGTAGGTCACCCAGAACAATGAGACCCTTCTAACTTGGGTAGGTCACCCCAGAACAATGAGACCCATATCTAACTTGGGTGGGTCACCCAGAATAATGAGACCCATATCCATCATTCTATTTTTCTTTACAACACTTACTATTTAAAGTCTTTTACAAGACTTTAGTCGTAAGCATTGTAAAGAGGGGGCATCTGTTGCTACCCAAATTTTGACCTACTTATTTTTGTGTTTCGGAAGAAAAAAAAGAAAAAAATAGAAAAAAACAAAAAAAAAAATCCAAAAATATCTTGTTACATGGGCAAAATTGAATAAATTGAGAGTTTAATGGTTAATTGGAGGTTAAATCGCATAAATCAAAAATCAGGGACCAAAAGGAAAGAGGCGCGCAAAATTAAGGTAAATGTTGAAATGCGGAAAGGGGTGCAATTGCGCAAAATCATAAATTTAAATCTAATTGGAGGTGTAATAAGGGCAAATACAAGTCAAAGGACCAAATTGCATTTTTGCCCTTAAAAGCAGCCCCCTTCGCCTGCACCAACAGACCACGCACGCCTGCAGCAGCCGCCGACAGCTACCTGCGCTCGCCGCCGACAAGTTTCCTGCCCCAGTTGCCGACCAGCCACCTGCCTGAAGCCACCGACAGCCACCTGCCTGAAGCCACCGGCAAGCCGAAAGCAGCCCACCATTGTGCAACGGTAACTATTGAGCTGTTTATAAAAACGACGAGGAGAAAAACAGAGGGGGGAGAGTTCAGTTTTGAAAATTTCGGAGATTCTTAGCAAATAAGGAACAAGAAAAAAAAAACAACAAGAAGAACAGACGAAATAACGTGATTTTCCCATCTCTCTGGCTTTCGTTTTTTCTCTTCTCTCTCTCTAAAAAAAATAACAGACCCGAAGCTCTTTCTCTCTCTCTCCATCTCGGTTCAACCCTAACCACCGCCTCAGACCACCGAGCACCACCCTTCCATCGCCAGCAACCTCCACTCCACGCCAGACATCCCACCAGCAACTCAGGCGAAGGCAACGAAGAACAGCCCCGTCGCAGCCACACAGCCCCGTCACCGTCCAACACGTTTTCCGGCCACCACAGGCGACCATTTCCGACGAAACCACGACTGGAAGAATCACCTCGACGTCCTCTACCCAAAGGTGTTAACAGGTATACCATTCATCACACTCCAAAATTCACTGTGCATCGTCCCTGTCATCCCTGCATGCACCAGCGAGAGTGAATTCATTCACTCTCGCTGGGCCGTTCGGGCCGGGCTTTACGCCCGGCCTGCTTCTAGAAATGGGCTTCCAGCCCACTGAGCTGGAAGCCCGAATCGAGAGGAGATGGGTTCGGGCCTGTTTAGGCCGTGGCCCGGTCCAGGTGCTACCGGGCTGACAGTCCAGCCCGAGACAGGCTGGGCTGGCAGCCCAGATTCCCATTTCTCTGGGCTGGCAGCCCAGCCCGAGACAGTCTGGGCTGGCAGCCCAGATTTCCAAGGGGTGGGCTGGCAAGCCCAGCCCACCCGTAAATAATAATATAATAATAATAATAAAATAATAAAAAAAATATAAAAAAATAAAAATATTTTTTTTTTTATATACAAAAATCTAAAAAATGTGTTGTTTTTCTTGCATAAGGCCAATACACTAGCATATTTTTAAAAGTTGTTGTTCTTTTGAAAAATATATTATCTTGGTTTTTGAAGAGAAAAAATGAGTTTTTAGCATGAATTTTGCAAAGAAAAAATCATTTCTTGCATTTTGAGATTTTACAACATGTTTGTAAAATCCAAAGGGTATTGGCCAATATTCAAAAAAATATAAAAAAACTTTTCGGTGATTCATATTATTCATGGTTCGGAGTTTGGATAAACAAATTCTATTCAAAATATTCGGTTGGAATAATATGCTATTATTCATGGTTCGATATTTGGATAAATTCTATCCAAAATATTCGGCGGGAATAATATGCTATTATTCACTATCGGTGTTTGAGTGGATAAATCCTAAAGGGTTGCTATTCAAAATATTCGGTGGGAATAATATGCTATTATTCATAGTTCGGTGTTTGGATAAATTCTATCCAAAATATTCGGCGGGAATAATAGGCTCTTATTCACTTTCGGTGTTTGGATAGATAAATTCTAAAGGATTGATATCCAAAATATTCGGCATGGATGATATATCATCAACATGGAAATATTTTTTTTATCTTAGTAATCATAAGACAAACAAAAACACCAAGCAGCTTACCTTAGGTAGGGCGTACTAGGGGTGCTAAAACCTTCCCTTTACGCAACCAGTCCCTTACCCTAGAATCTCTGAAAGACCAGTACTAGGTTTCCTAGTAACCATAATACTAGGTGGCGACTCCCCTTTGTTATAAAAAATAAATAATCCTTTGACATTTAACTTCCCCGCTCACGGGGACAAGTTGCCACGACGCCGCATACCACCATTTTTGGGGTGCGACAAGACTGACCAAAACAGCAACAAAACATTTTCTTTAGTAATGTTCATTGCAAAATTTTCCCTGTATTTCCATATGTATTAGCTGATTTTCTAGTAGTCAATGGCATTAGCATTTTCTTTAATAAAATTCTTTGATTATTTTTAAAAAAAATTGTATGATTTTAGATATTCCCCTTTTAATTTAAATACTAAAGACACTAATGGTTTTGACTGATGATACTATTACCCTAAAAATCTATACCACGAGAGCATATTCATCTTGAATTAAATTTTATTCTTCTAGCCATTAGAAAAGGGAGATTCTTCACATTTTAGCTATTGATGGCTTTCTTCTTTGAGTTCTCAAGTCCAAATGAAATTATAAGTATAATGTCACCAAATATTTAAATATAAGAAATCATCTTCTAACTACACTCAATTATTTAATGTTACTAATAGTTTTGTGTAGTGTCTCTTTAACCCAAGATATTACAAAATAATATCTACTATATTCCCAAACAGACTCTTAATAAGACCAAAACTTTGGAATCTTGGTCATGATGCAACTTGATCATTGGACTAGATATAGATTTTTCCAAAATATTTTTGCATTATCAAAATATTCTTCTGAATTTTCTTGTTGCTAATCGATCATTGATTGAAGACTTTAGCTATAGAAAGATACTATTTGATGTTTCAATGGTTTCGTGGGGATTTTCCAAAAACTTAGGGTTTGTATGTTTTAAATTCTATTGTGTGTTCTGAAACTTGCTACCAAAATCTATGGAATAATGAATCTTGGTCTATTCATCTTGTTTAAAAATCATAGACCTACGCACAAATCCATGGAAATCTAAAATCATAGAAAAATTAGAAAAGTCTTTAGGAATGTTTCATTGGCAAATGTCTGATATACTTCATAGATTGGTAGTGGAAGAAGGATTTCTAGGACCACCATTGGATGAACCAAATTAGAAATTGGATAATTGTTTGTGGTTTCCACAAAAAACATCCAAGATTGCCTAAAATATTAGATGGTTTTTTGATTCATGTTATTTTAGTTGGGAATTTTGGGTAGAAATTTGGTCCCATAGGCCACTCCGAGGGATGAATAATGCCTAAGTATTAGGGAGTGTTTGACAATACGTTTTAAAAACGGTTTTGAAAAAAATTGAAAATTTTTTATTTTTATTTCTTACTTTAAATTGAAAAAAATGGTGTTTCTAGATCATTTTGGTGTACTGATATCAAAAATAATTTTTATAAAATAGAAAAATATTATTTTGATGATTTCTGAACAAAAAATATTTTCAAAAACAACTTCAATCACACTCTCAAACAGACACTTAGGCTATTGAATGGGTTATGAAATTGGGTTGGTCTTTTTATGTATTGCATTTAATTTTGATTCTTCGATCAATATATTTTTATAATAAATTTAGGATTTATGTTAAGGAATCATCTCACCTAAAAGCTTAAGTTGTTAAGTGAGACTCTAGAATATGATTTATATTATTCTTTAACACACTCCCAAAAGTGAAAGCATTTTGTTCTTGAAACTTGCACAGGCCCACACTACCTTGTGCCTAATTTTTATCAAATAGAATAAAGGTGGTGAGATTTGAACTCGTAACCATTGGATCAACAAGACTTAGATACATGTTAAGGAACTATCTCGCCTAAAAGCTTAAATTGTTAGGTGAGACCCCAGAATATGATTTATATTATTCTTTAACAATTTATTCATATCCTAAACTTTGAAATGTCAAATTGGAGGGAAAATATTTTTTCCAACAATCCAAGGATTTGAAAAGTCTTGAATTTTTCAAAAATACTTCAAAACAAAGGTGAAAAAATTGGATAGAAACAAGTATATTTACTTTATAATTTTGCTTACAAAACAATTATGCTCCAAGAAATTTATATGTACTCTAGACTCATTACTCAAAATTTAATTATTATAAATAAAAATATATGTTTTGCATAAATAAAATCAATATTACATATAATCACTCCATTGACTATAGGATATATACCCAACAACAAGAAGCACTGATCCACGAGCAATTATTCATACCACGAAGCATGAATCACGAATAATTTGTGGCTGTTTAGTTTTAATCTGTCTCTTGTTCATGATTTTTCATGATAAGAAATTTGTGGTTCGTGGCATCACTTTATTGAATAAAGATCCTGGGTTGATGAAGAAGAAGGAGCAGTACATGGTCCCTCAAATGACTTCACGAGGGACTTAGTTTCACTTGAACTTCCATTGAATGAAGCTAGTTCATACCCTTCTTGATCACTCAATCTGCTTGGATCCAGTTCCTCGACATCAGTTTTTCCTTCGAGCATACTTACTACTGTAGACATTGCCGGTCTGAGTGCTGGGGATTGATTTGTGCATAACAATGCTACATTGATCATTCTGACCACTTCTTTCTTGTTGAATGCAGACCCTAATCTTGGATCAACCATCTCCATTATGTCCCCATTTTTTTGTAAATATAGAACCTGAAATAACCAAACACAAATTTATCACATATATAGCTGACTTAGAGTAAACATGAACAGAAAAATAAGTGATTAAATGGGCGCAACTTACCCAATCCAGAAGGCATACAAAGTTTTCATCCCTTCTAAATTTGACATTGTTCATCCCAGAAACAATCTCCAATGCTACAACACCAAAACTGTAGACATCTGCCTTGTAAGTCAAGTAACCATACAATGCGTATTCTGGTGCCATGTATCCCCTACACAGAAAGCATAATTTACTAGTTTGCTAAATGTCTAGTGCCCCATTTCATGGTGGTTTCAGATTTTTCGGTGAATATCTCTATCTTGATATGTAATTAGTGGTTGCATCAATGCTCTTGCCTATTGTTTGTTTTTGTATTTGACTGGCAAAATTATATTTCTTGCAGCCTAAATTATATTTGCTCTAGTACATTCTTTTGGCAACCAGGCTAAACCTCTCCAAGGTATAGTTTTGAGGGACACGACCATAGATGGGCAAACCCTAATCCATGGTAACCCTGCAGTGCATGATTTGAACCCTAGGTGTTTGCCTACCACATATTTTGAAGCTAACCCCTTCCATCGGTACTTAAGCTCAGTTACAACATCATAATGTTTAAAACTAAAAGCTACGTTCTCCAGCCTCAAAAACTTGTCTAACCTGATGACTCAAAAACGAAATAAGCTACAATACTGCTGGACCTAAGAGCAAAGACAAGCTGTAAAATGGTGAAATGTCTGACCTGGTGTCTAGCCCAGAACTTGTCAGGACTATTTCGGTGATTCCTCCTTTGGTGAACAAAAAGATGAGCCCAATAGCAAATAACATGGGTGCTAATATAAAAAACTCACATTGTTCCAGCAACTCTGGTGGAGATGTGGGTGTTGTCCTCGTCATAAAGCTTGGCCATTCCAAAATCAGATATTTTGGCGTTCATGTCCTTGTCAAGAAGGATATTGGTACCTTTTATGTCTCTATGAACAATTTTGAGCGTCGACTCCTCGTGCAGGAAAACCAGACCTTTCGCTATATTTACGCATATCCTCTGCCTTGTACGCCAGTCTAGCTTTGTTGCCTCGATTTCCTTTGTCCCTGTAATCATCATGCAGAACCAAACTCGTCAATTTCTTCTACAATAATCCTATATATATGCAATTCAAAGAACTTGTTTTCTTTCTCATTACTTTACATAAGATACTATAGGGAAGTGATCAGAGGCCTACCGAACAAAACATGATCAAGGCTATTATTTTCCATGTATTCATATACCAGCAACAATTGCTTGCCCTCAATGCAACATCCATACAATCTAACAAGATTTGGGTGTTGCAAAGCAGAAATCATGCCTATTTTGTTCACAAACTCACGATTCCCCTGTTTCGATTTCGCTAAAAGCTGCTTAACCGCAATCTAAGTGCCATCTGATAGTGCTCCCTGCAATGAGAATATTTTTAGACAAAGAAAAGAAGTTTACTAGGCCATTCCATGCTGATTTGAAAACAAAAATTTGCACTATACTTTATAGACACAACCAAAACCGCCTTCTCCCAGTTTGTTTGCTGCATCAAAGTCATTCGTTGCGGTTTTGATTTGTCTGAAGGTGAAGATACCAGTTACCAGATCTAGCCCAACAAGTTCTGCACACGGAACAAAGAGAACATGTATATATTAGTTGATCTGCATGAAGGATTCATCAAAGGAAGAACACAGTTTTTGCAGTCCCACAAGTAAACAACATTGAGATAGCCATTTCCTATTGAAGAAAACATTATTTATTGAGATAGTTCTTTGATAAATGTATGCATTCATCGATAGACATAAAGAAAATAGGATGCAGAAAATCTACAAGATCAAATAAATGTATCAATTGTACCTCGATCCCTCAGTTTCCTTCCTCCCAAATAACCTTTCCACCAAAGAGAGGATAAAAGTATGAAAATGAGGAATAATGGCAAAACCACAGCCCCAGCGATAATGAATCTCTTTCTCCTGCCGTTATTAGGAGGAGGGTCGAAGTCTAGGCAGAAATAGAATTGCAACAAGCAAGAATTGTCAGATCACAACACTAATTATTCCTTCATTAGCATGTCATTCCATTATATGTCAACCTACCAGCTTCCACATCAATGGCTGATATTAGTGGACCATATGTTACTGTTTCGGGAGACCATATGGTTCTTCCTTTCCCAACCCAATGAAGGCGGATCTCTAAAGCTCTATTGGTTACACGTGCTGTACAATTATAAATGTATACCTTATCCACCCCTCCCGCTTTCGTCACTATATTAAAATCCTTCAGCACAACAATGTTCTGCGAGAACAATTCTTCAATTAAGTTGTCACATACTGCATAAAGAATGAATCTTTGATCTTTTAATTAATAGATACCTGAATATAAACATCAAATACTCGTCTTCCTAGACTGTAGTAGGATTTGTTATCCCTGATTACAATCTCTGCAAAGTGCAGCTTGACACTGTAATTCCCATTTGCCAGACAAGGAACATAGTATGTGAGAGACAAAGGCGTGAGGCTTGCTTCTGTGTACAGTACAGAGTTGTTCATTCTGAGTATGGACATGTTTTGAGCTGTGTACAATTCAGAGTTATCCAAGAAAGAATTAACATCCTGAAAATCTCCTGTGGTACTTTTTAGCCAATCACGTCCTGTGGACACATATTTTGCTGCACCTCCTGGCTCATCATCTGCTTCGTAGGTGGTTTTTCCAATGGTGGCTGCTGGTCCCCCACAATTTATGTGCACTGAATATCGCTCTATACATAGACATAAAAATGTTCATGGCCACCGATATGATTAAACAAACTATAACACAAGAAATATTAGGATCAGACAGTCTGCAAAATCAGAACAAACAGAGCAGACACAATCAAACACAAAAGCAAATTAAGATTTTGTGATGCAGGAGCATCCTTTTCCTCCTAGAGTGGAAATCATGGTGGGACCAACAGTGTAAAGGCCCATAAATTAGATGGTCCTAGAACCTTTAGATTTATGATAGAGACAATATTATCTGGTGAATATAGGAATAAGATTTGATTTCTTTCCATAGGTGGATGATGCAGCGCATCTTCTTCCTCTTGGGATGGAAATCCTAGTGGTTGGATCCATGATGGGGTAGCCACACACAAAAGGACCATTGTATTCATGACTGAGATGTTATGACCCGATGAATATAGAAATAAATTTATAGTTTAGGGCCTATAGGCTGTTTGGTTGTTCTTGCATCACTTTTCTATCTAGTTCCAGGTGAAATGTAAAAGCGGATAACTTTACAAATTATGAGTACCTGCAGAACAAGCACCCAGGCACTCAACAGGTTTCCTGGAAAGATTGGCCAGATAGAATCATCAGCTTATTTAAAAGAAATGACAAAGAGAAAAAAATAAATAGAGTAGAAGCTTACGAATAGTTCCATCCCCAAGTACTTTTGAACAGATTTCTGGCAAGCAAAAAAGAGTTAAGTTTTGTAGGTTATGAAGTGAATGGTGATGTAAAAAGATGCCGACTTTCAAAATCAAAGGTACGGCAAGGAAAATGAAATCAATCTTACAGTGTTTCTCTACATTTTGTTTCCGAAGTAAAATTGTTGTAAGAAAGATCAATTTTGCTGCATACAAAGATAGCTTCCTTAAACATTCAGCCAATATTTTTAATTTTTTTAGAAAATTGCATGCGCATGTTATAGACAGCAAGACAGAAGAGATGAACACAATTGGGATAGACGGAACATGTCCTCACCTCACGTCCCTTTTATTTTTAAAACATAAAAATTCAATCCAAAACTATCTCACAAACAGATTTATTTTTATATCTTCATCTTCATCAATGCAACCAAACACATTTTTGCCCCTATTACATTTTTGCTCTGGAAACTAGGAAGGATCATTTGTTTATCAGCTTCTCATCAGAATCGCTATACAAAGACTAGGACGTATTAGTAAACCTACAGACACACATCTGTTATAGGATGAGGGAGACCTGAAGTTGATGATTAAGCTTTTGGGTTGAGAATTAAGATAAAGGCAAACCCAAGTTGATGATCATTTCTTTCTTTCAGGGGAGAGTTATTGGATAAAATATTAAGTAATTGTAATTGAGTAAAACAAAATATATTACGAACTCAAATCTCAAAAATCATAATTCATATACAAAAATTAAGAAAAATAACATACTAACGACTATTTCTTGTTTTGATCCAATCTGGGATGGGCCCCGTAAAATTGTTCCATGTAAGATACCTACGCAAAAAGTAAGAATTGTCATTTGCCTGAACATTTGTCCAAGGCTATCATTGTAAATGAACATTTATCATCATATTTGTCATACTCGACCAGAGACTAACTTGAAAAAAAGGATTGAGTCACTTTGTTCCATTTTTACTTAAACAAATGCATTTTGTTCCATTTTGTTTTTTACAAGATATTGACCCAATTAGGTCGAATGGGTTTGGCAGTTCAATGTCTTGTATGGTTCAGCTAGAATCTCAGTCACAGTCAGGCTCCGATTCCTGGATTTTCGAGGTTCACTTACCTGCTCGATCTTAGTTTAATAACGATGCTTTTACATAGCAAACATTAATATCAGAAGGTACACTTACATTTTCTCCAAGCCTTGTAGGCCATCATAATTTTCTGGAAGTGGACCACTTAATCTATTGAAACTGAGATCCCTGTTTTTGAAAAGAAGAAAGGCTGAGACAACATAACTAAGTGTTAGAGAATAATATAAATCATATTCTAAGATCTCACCTATAAGCTTAAGCTTTTAGGTGAGATGGTTCCTTAACATGGTATAACCATCATAATACAATATTTAGAAAGTTATTTACAAAAAATAAGTTAGTTGCAATCTGAAGTCAACTTCAATCTTCATGACAGCATGGATGATATATATAAGGGATAGGGTAAATTACAAAATTTTCAGCTGTGACTTTCTGGTCAAATATTCGGGAAATTTTCCTGACAAGTTGCAGTTGCTCAACATCCTGCGATATACATTAATTTCATGTGAGCTAAATATATATACCATGTAGTAAATTACATATATATGATCCTGATATAAGAGTATCAACTGCAAGAAAAACTCACAAATACTTAATGCCTACTATAGGGTCTAGGTTGGGAATCTCTGAACCATTTCCAAGTAAGTTGCTTATTCTTCTGCTCAATATTATACAACATAAAAATGTGTGATGTTCAAGATTAAAGTGAAACTTGGACAATAAATTTAAAACAAACATCTTACAGATCAGTTAGATTAGTCAAGAGAGAAATGTTTGAAGGAATGGGTCCAGTGAAACCACCAGCTTGGATCTTTCTGTCAATACAAAATTAAAGATGGGGTTAAGGTTCTTCTTCAGTGATGAGACTCAGAACTTGTGGTACAAATTAGCACATACAATATTTTAAGTTGTTCCAACTCTGAATAAATTCAGGTATTCTTCCAGTGAAGTTATTGCTGCTAAGCGCACTGCATTCGCCCGGATGGAAAACACAGAATCAAGAAACTTGGAGAGTAAAGAGATGCGTCCCTGATAAGTAATAATAACCATGTGAAATGAGAGCTTACAGTCCCGTCAATCGGATCATATTAGCAAGAGCCAAGGGTAGCTCTCCACTAAGATTATTGGCACTGAGAGTTCTGCAATCACATAAAGAGAAAAAAACTTAGCATTTAATAATCAGTTAGGACTTAATTTCTAGTACAAAAGGTTGAATGAACTGACAGACTGTCCATGTTAACCAAGTCTCCAAGCTCAGGGGGGACAGTTCCAGAAAACATATTGTTCTCAATGGTCCTGTGCATAAATGCCAACTCTGAGGATTACTCCTGACTAAACAATTCTACAGAATTGAAATAATAAAAAAAAACAAGAAATTGACTAGTAGAAAATGCATACAAGAATGTAAGTGTGGTAATCCTTCCCAGATAGCTAGGAATTTTTCCAGTCAACCGATTCATGCCGATAGACCTGTAGCTTATTCAATCTATTAATTAAATAATTACGAGTAAGCAATTCATTGGCTACAAAACATGAATGCAGTATTTTCTTACACTATTTCCAGCTTGGTATCAGCCCATTCAGGTGGTATATTGCCACTCAGGTAGTTGGCCCAAAGATCTCTGCAGAGACGATAGAGTTCTAATAAAATCTAATCATACGATACGATACAAATTCACGGTGCTCAATCACCAAGATCTTGCCATATAATTTGAAGCACTGCTTACAATTGTTTAAGGTATGGTAGTTTCTTTATAGCTTTTGGGAGACTGCCATTAAGATCTTGCCCTACGAGATATCTGCATTGCAAGAGCACTTGGACCCATCAATTCCTCAATATAAGGTCACAATTCATAACTTCCAACCATTGCAAATCAGTGGAATATAAGACATAACTACAACAGCCAATGGAATAGAAAACCAAAATCGCAGAGCTTAGCTGAAGATCCTTTCTTTTCTATTCACTACATGTTCAGCCTCATTATGTCCTCCTTCAGATCATTAGTATACTTGTTTTTATATAATGTTACTGCTAATGAATTTCTTCTGAATTTCATAAAATAAAATTCAACTATCATAGGGGGTTTACAAGCAATCCTCCACTGTATCATTTGACCTTCATACGCAGTAGATTAGAAATATAATATTAAAGGGTAAAATTGAAAACAAAATAAAAAAAAACCTCAAAAAACAAATTGAATCAACTTAGATTTACCTTTCAAACCTGTAAATTAGTTTATAAGATTATATAACTTTATAAAAATCAAATAAAAAAATTACGAAGCCCAATTAAAAAGAGAAAAATAGAATAAATTCAGGTTAACCTTTTAATCATGATATTAAAAGAAAATTGATAAAAAAAAAATATTCAAACTTATTTTATATTAAAGATTGACATCGGCAATAAAAATAAATAAATAAATTCATGTGATCAATATGTAAATAAAATAAGAAAATCAACAAAAAAAAATAGAAAACACTATTCTTAAAATCATCCAACATTAAATAATAAAATTAATATAAAAATTTGATTGTTCTTACGATGAAATATATATATATATATGAGTGTGACAAGCATGGAGTTGTAAGTGAAGAAATATACATGGCAACAACGTGGCACACCCCCCCAGGAAATGAGCAATTACAGAGAACTTTATTGTTAGCATTTGGAAATGGTAAAACTGTAACTGTCTCGTTACACAGTGACATATTGCGATTCCAGCCTTTTTTGCCCAGTTGTGTCGCGACTTCAAGTAGAGCTTCCACTGCATGAATCAAAATTAAATCTCAACTTCTAATTCCGGGAAGATTAGTCGGTGGCTTCTGCAAATCCTTGCCAGAAAATGTTTGAAAAAAGCACAGAATTCTGCAGAAAAGTCACTGCATGATGCAATTACTAGCATGGTTACAGAACTCAAATTTGATGAGAATGATGCATTCAGGGTTTTGCAGATAAAAACACTACTCCTGCTTGAAGAAGCCATTACAAGCGCATGTCTTCCTCCAAACATTAAGGAATTTGCCCATCTGAACCAAATTAAAAATATAAATACATATATGTGTGTGTGTGTGTACCTTCATCGTTAGCAAGGTCCCCAACCTGGGCCTCCAAATTTGTAGCTCCCATGCAAAACGTTAGTAACATGAGAATGAGTAAGGAAGATGTGATTCTCAAAATATCAGAGAGTGTAGCTCCCATGCCATCTTCCTTCGTCTTCTGCAATCCACCTTAAGATCAGTTCTTGATAGCTAGGCTGCCTGGAGAAATGAAGTTTTATGCATTATTATAGTCGACTTTTCAGTATGATGTAGGGTCTTTCTTCCGTTGTCTTATAAATAAAGATAACCTACCTTCTTCTATCAGTTGATAAATTTATTGTTAGCTTTCTTTCCTGTTGTTTTTCAAGGATTTCATTATTATTGTTTATGTATTAATAATCACTAATTTAACCTTATGAAATATATATTTTTCGTGTCCCAAGCAAATAATATGTTTTTCTATTTAAAAAACCTAGTTTTTTTCTCTAATATCATCGTTCAACATTTAATTTATTAGATATTAAACTTAATAAATTATTCTATGTTTTATGGTTATATTAGTCTTATGATTTATATTATGGATTTCACAAATTAATCTAGTTGGAAAAAAAATGACTCCAGTCAGATTCCCCAACAACTAATTTAAGAGATTGAGAAATGACCACACAATGACTCCAAAAAATCAACGCATATCATTTAAAGGGTGGGTTCCTAGCAGTCTCAGGTAGGTGGCTTTACTGTCATTCACATGCTGAAGTAAGAAAAAAGTTAGAAAATAAATACCACAGGATAATGGCTGTTGACATACTGAAGCATGAAACAAGTTAGGAAAATAAATTCCAGAAAGTCATGGGCATTGAAATAAGTTAGAATTGATCGACATCTTGAAGTAAGAAACAAGTTAGAAAGTAAATTCCCGATGGTTAGTAAAGCTAGCTTAAACTCAAAAGACTTTCACTTGAGGAAGTATATTAGAGAATAATATAAATTATATTCTAGGACCTTATCTATAAAGTTAAATTTTTAGGTGAGATGATTCCTTAACAAATGGAATGGAATTAATTAAGAAATAATCTACTATTGTCCATTAATATTTCTTTACTAAATTAATTGACTTCTTCTTTTTAATGAAGGCAAACATGGTTTCTAATACAAATTTATTTGGAACAAAACATTTGACATTGAATAATATTTAACATCTAAATTAAATTGCAAAACACATTCTATATTATTAATTAATCCCTAAAATCATTACAAATATCTTAATATAAAATATAATTTTCAACCAACCCAATATTGAACGATAATAAGTCAACGAGTGTGAAATCATTTTGCTTGTATCTCTTCCTGCTTCATATTACATAAAATAACTCTATACAAGGTAAGTACAATATTTCTATTTTTCTCAATTTTCTTTTTGTTAGGTTGTTTGTGATGCTGACATGAAAACTTATCACATGTCGGTTTTCTGGTCCTCCTCCACAATATTTGATCAAAATATTATTATTATTATTATTATTATTATTGACAATGTGCAAAGTAATTTTCATAAACGGACATGTTACGAAATTAATATAAACCAATGGTTATATATATATATATATATATAAAAAAAATTGAGTTACAAAGAAAATGTGTTAGTGAGTTCATTTAAATATAATTTTAAGTTAAATTTATATATATATGAATCTTGCCTCCATCTTTTTCATCCTCCATTGCAATGGGAGCTCTAGAGCATGATTCACCAACATTGAAAGATAGTGATCATATAAAAGCTTAGTAATTTGGTCCAATTACTCGTAATCAATTAAAAATTATTAATTTTAAATTTAAACAAAAAATAAGTTTACTCTTAAATATTAACAAGAAACTTACCATACTTTTTTCATTACCTTTTCAAAGTAATTGCCTTATTACAAGGGATGAGTATCCAGATAATTTGGGTAAAATATATTTTGAATAATAGCCCGTAAACTCTTTTTCTTCTTGCCTAGCCCAAATTATTTTTTCTTTTATCCGAATATATTTTTTTACCATAGTTACACACGAAATGAATAAAAATGAAATGGTATACAAATCCAATAAATCTAAGTTAATACAATAAAAACCAATTATGGCTACACAAAGCAAGAATTGAGGAAAGGTTTTATATATTTTTAATTAAAAAATATATTTTTAAAAAAAAAAACATTTTTTTTTATCCCCTACGCTGATCCATATGAAATTTCTCTCCATCATGCAAGGAAATAATGTTCCAGCTGCGAAATGACATGTCGTCCATAGCCAAGATTCACAAGAACATGTCACTCAATGACAGCACCAGACTGACTGCGAAATGACAATAATGCAGGTCTCTTCCACAACGTGAAGACCAGTAGGCCACCCTAAATTATTTTCCAACGGCACTGTGGGACTTAGATTTTCTCCTTGGATCTTGCCCTAAATTGTGTGTTTGATATTGTGTTATGTGGTATTTTTTAGAATTATTTTTTAATTAAAGATATAATAAATATCATTTTAATTTTTTATATTAATACATTAAAATTATTCAAAACCTCAAATATCATTGCAACCAGCTTTAATCCTTCTTCAAAATTTTATCATTGGTTTGTCACACAATTTCTGGAATTCTTGACTTAGTGATAGGCCAAGAATATCAGAAAGAATCCCTAAGAAAAATCCCAAGTTATCGGTTTGAATAAGACCAAGTATCAGTCTCTTACATTCTGTAGTTGTTTTGCATTTTTTTTATTCATTCGAAGTTGTTATAACTTGTTTCGTTAAAATAAGACTGGCGAATTTCTTGAGTTAAAGCTAATTTATTAAGCTTAACTCTATTTATTGGAAGGTTAGCATGAAATAAAGGATAAGCAATTTTTCCTTGAAACACTTGTGGTTTAATTTTCACTCAAAGAAAGCCAGAGGTTATTAACATTGTTTCTGTTATGATTGGGACCTATCATTGGTATCAGATTTTTTTTTATGCAAAATATACATGAAAAAATCTTGGAATTCGGCCGTATACACAAAAACAACACATTTTTTTTAATAATATTTTTTTGTATTTAAAAAAATAATAAAAAATAAAAATTTCGAGCTGGGCTGGCCCACCCAAGGGCCAACTATGATACACTTGGGCTGGACCCGGCAAAACGTTAGTAACATGAGAATGAGTAAGGTAGATGTGATTCTCAAAATATCAGAGAGTGCAGCAGCCATCTTCCTTCGTCTTCTGCAATCCACCTTAAGGCCTTAATTGTTTGCTGGAAACAACTTTCCTGGAAACAATTTTCCTGTGTTTGGTGAACTTTGAGAAACCACTTTCCAAGAAAGTGGTTTCCAACCAAGGAAAACACAACCCTTTCCAAAAGGAAACTGTTTTCCTCTTTTTAAGCACCGGAAAACACTTTCCTTTTCTTCAACAAAGAATAAACCCCACACCCTAAAGGATGAATCACCATAGAATACTACTTCTATAAAAATAGCTCAAAACTACCATAGAAAAAAATAAAATTTTGCATTGAGATTTTGATTTAAAATTAAAAAAAAACTTATTTTAAGCTTTTAAAATTGAAAAAAAATATATATTAATAAGTTTTACTTAAAAAATATTTCACAAGCTTATTTCTCTATAATATGATATGACATATATTGTTATATTTTATAAAATAAGCTATGTATGAATATAGGATATAATAAAAAAATTCATCATTATACTTTTTAGATTTCATTTTTTTATTTTAAGTGATTAAATATTTTATATATATTAGATAAACTTGAAAAAAAATTAATTTTTAATAAATTATTTTCCAGTTCATTTTCCATAACACAAACAAACACTGGAAAGTGTTTTTCCAGTTCATTTTCCATAACACTGCCAAACATCGGAATTCACTTTCCAGGAATTCACTTTCCCCGGAATTCACTTTCCAAAATGAAACCACTTTCCTGCAAACAAACAGAGCCTAAGAGTACTTGATAGCTAGGCTGCATGGAGAAATGAAGCTTTATGCATTATTATAGTCGACTTTTCAGGATGATGTAGGGTCTTTCTTCCGTTGTTTTATATATAAAGATAAGCCCACGCTGAAATAACATGAATATCGATTATTTTTTAAAAATTATTTTTAATATTATCAATTTAAAATGAGATGAAACTACTTTAAAAAATTAATTAAAAATAAAAAAAGACTTTTTAGCTCTCACTCAACATGAAAATTATTGGTGAAAAAGTAATAATAAATGTTGTGGCTGGCTGAAAGGTTGGGATGATATTTCTTTTGTTTTTTATTTCTTCTTTTTAAAAATAAATTGATGAAAAAACACTAAAATTATATCTCTTTAACATACCAAAAAATATAAATATAAAAGATCTAGCTCATGAAAGAAATGGTAGTCAAGAACAAAAGATATAAAATCATTTTTATATAATAAAAAGAAAGAAATTCAGTTTTTAATTTAAAACAAAATAAAAAACCAAAACCTTTTGCTCACATTTCATCTCGTGCTCGGTTTAAATTTTTTGTTAATTAAAAACAAAACAAATGTATCAAAACCAAAATCTAGAACGGGTTAAGTTTGTTAAGATGGTGAAGAATCACCGAGAAATATAGTAATTGAAGATAAGGAGAGAAGAATCTTGCAGATTAGAAGAGGAAGAAGAGACGAGAGAAACATAGATGAAAAGAGAGGGAAAAGGAAATTTTGAATTTATATATTCTGTTATTATTTCTTCACACACTACACGTGGGTAATAGTTGGTATTTATAGTAATCTATAACAACTACAAATACCATACAATACATCCTACATATTTTCAATACCCATATCTATGTATACCATATGTATACTCTAACATCCCCCCTCATTCTCATGCTTTGGTAAACTAAGCATGAGATTGCAACAATGGATTTTAAACAGAGGAGCACTCAACCCCTTGGTGAGAATGTCAGCATATTGTTCCTTGGAGGAGACAAACTGCACACACAATTGATTTTCAACCACCCTTTCACACATAAAATGCACATCAATCTCAATATGCTTGATCCTTTGATGCTGAACAGGATTGAAAGACAGTGCAATTGCCGAGAGATTGTCACAAAAAATGGTAGGAGGTTGCAAAAACATTATACGCATGAAGACCAACAACTACTTAAGCCAGTCAAGTTTAGTAGTTGTAGATGACAAGGCTCGATACTCTGCCTCCGTAGATGAACGAGACACTGTAAGTTGTTTCTTAAAAGACCAGGAGATAAGATTGGATCCAAGAAAAACAACAAAACCAGCTGTTGACCGTCTATCATTAGGGTCACCTACCCAATCAGTGTCACTAAATGCATGAAGGTCCAAGGAACCATGCCCAAAGTTGATGACATAAGAAGCAGCGCCTTTCAAATAACGTAACATACGTTTAACAACACCAAAGTGTATCATCATGGATTTTTGAATGATTTGACAAACCTGGTGCACTGAAAATGCAATGTCAGGCCTTGTGAATGTCAAATACTATAAGGCCCAACAACACTACGATATAAAGTGAGATTCTCAAATGGCACCCCCATCATCTTTGAGCATTCTCTGATATAGAAGGCAGGGAGTGTCACAAGCTTTGGACTCTAGCATATCAGTTTTGACTAGTAGATCATGAACATACTGAGATTGAGATAAAAACATACCATGTGGAATACGAGTGATTTGAATGCCCAGAAAATAATGTAGATCACCTAAGTCCTTAATATCAAATTCAGCAAGAAGAGCATGAATAATCTTCTGAACCTCACAAGACTGATTCCCAGCAATAATAATATCATCTATGTAAACCAATAGAATGATAATACCATCATCAAAGTGTTTAACAAATAAAGAGCAGTTAGAGTAAGTGCCCTGAAACCCCGGTGTTGGTAAAAAATTGGTGAACCGTTCATTCCATGCTCTCGGGACCTGCTTCAGGCCATATAAAGACTTGTGAAGTCTGGAAACAAGTTCAGGATGATTAGTGTGTGCAAACCCCGGGGGTTGAGCCATGTAAACCTCTTCATTAAGAATGTCATGAAGAAAAACATTCTTTACATCCAACTGTCGTTAAACCCAGCCAAAATGTGCAGCCAAAGCTAGAACAACTCTAACTGTAGAAGGCTTCACCATTGGGCTAAAAGTCTCCCCATAATTAAGACTTGGTTCTTGGTTGAATCCCTGGGCAGCTAATCTGGCCTTATACCGAGCTATAGAACCATCAACAATCTTCTTGATTTTAAAAATCCATTTGCAACCTACCAAGTTTTTTGTGAGAAGGAAGAGGAACTAGACTCCAGGTACACTGAGAATTAAGAGCATATATCTCATCCTGCATAGCAGTAACCCACACTGGTATTTACATAGCCATTTTATAAGTGTTAGGCTCTGTCAATGAGCAATCAGTAACACCAGAATTTATAACTGTGTAGAGGCAGGATTTCCTCTTGATAATACCACTTTTACTTCTAGTCTACATAGAATGCAGGTTCATCGGAGGAATTTGCAAAACAATTGATATGGCCTCAGGCCGAAAAGGTTCAACAGAAGGCAAGGAGTCAACATTCATGAGAAGGAAGCAGGAGTAATGGACAAGGAAGAGGTTGATGATGGAATAGCAGCAGTAGAATACTCAATAGGGGGGATTGTGATAACATTGTTATGTGTGACAATAGGTCTTATAGAAGATGATGTGGGAGAGGAAGATGCAATAGATGATTGAAGTTTGTGAACTAAAATCTTTGTAAGGAAAGACATGTTCATGAAAAATAACATGCCTAGAGGCATATACATGCTTGCTAGATACATGATAACAAATGTACCCTTTATATTGAGCAGCATAGTCTAGAAACACATATATGGTAGTTTTGGGTTGAAGTTTATTTTGACAATAAGATCTGAGTAATGGAAAACAAGCACACCCAAAGATTCGTAAATGAGATATAGGAGGTATGGTACCAAACAACAATTCAAATGGTGATTTGTGTTCTATGACAGCAGAAGGCATTCTATTGATTAAGTAAAAAACATTATGCACGACATAAGTCTAGAATGTGGAGGGTAACTGAGCATGTTGAAGTAATGTGATTGAGGTTTCAATGAGATGTCTATGCATACGATCATCCAATCCATTTTTTTCAGGTGTGTATGGACAAGATTTATGGTGTATAATCCCCTTATCTTTAAGAAAATTTTGAAAGGACTTGCTAACAAACTCACCCCCCCCCCCCCATCACTTTGAAACACTTGAATGGAACTAGAAAATTGAGTATGAACATAAGAGTGAAAGGTAGTAAACACTGAACATAAATAATTTTTATTGACAAGAGGAAATAACCAACAATATCTAGTGAATTCATCAACAAGGATTACATAATATCGATATCCATCAACTGATATGCTTGGTGAGGGACCCCATAGATCACTGTGGATAGTGTGAAAAACAGTTAAAGATGTACCTAACCTATGCATACGAGAGGAAAAGGGAAGTTTACAAAACTTACCCTCAATACAACTACCACATACATCATTAGTAAACTTTGAAGAACAATGAATATTGGCTCTCTGTTACATGAGATTGACAATTTTATTGCAAGGATGACCTAACCTATAATGCCAAGTAGACGATACAATCAACTGACCAATGTAGGCATGAGACTGGAATCTGCCAAGAGATTTAGAAGAGGCAAACGACATAGGATAGAGGCCATTACTACACTGTCCCTTGTACATGATTCTCCATGTGGCTTTGTCCTGAATCCAAAAGCAAAATGCATCAAATATTAGGTAGTTGTTGTTATCCAAGCAAATGTGATGAACAGACAGTAGGTTTTGAGTCAGTTTAGGAACACATAACACAGAATTCAAATGAAGAGGTTTAGGAGACATACGAATTTTTGCAGAACCAATATGAGATACTGACAAACCTTCTCTATTGGTTGTTTGAACCATGTCATTGGCAGGATAGGAAGAGCTTAATGGCAAATTTGACAAATCATCTGTCATATGATTTGTAGTTCATGTATCAGTAATCCATACTGAAGGAGAGTTATGATCTGAGGCTTGCTAAGAAGATTGACAGGTATTGTGCATAACATACAGAGCATGATGCTGAGTTTGAGGAGCTGAAGGACCACTTGCAGGAGAACCACTTACGGAACCAACAAAGCTAGCGTCATTCGCATTATAAAAACAATACCAAGTTGAATGGTTTGGTTTGCCATAGATAGTGCACTGAATTCTCTCATAACCTCTAGAGCCACACGAAATAGCTATTTGCCCTTCATTGTTACATAATTGACACACAACATTACTGGAAGAAGCTGATAAGGGATATGAAAAGGGGGCATATAAGACTAACACACCTGAAACATGTGGTTTAGTATGAAATGAAGCTCTCGGTGTGAAATTTTTCTGATTGTTGTAATTAGGTTGCCCCTATTCCTATTAAAAGATTTATATCCACCACTATCATAGGAATTGTATCCATGTTGTCCTCGAGAAAAGGATTGAAATACCTGTGTGGAAGGAGACTGGGTTTTGGCAATAATGTGTAAGGTATGTGGAATTGGGAGGTGTGATATTCTCTACAATATGTTCCTCAATAAGCAATTGAGACCTAAATTCCTTCAAGGTGATTACACTTTCTCTACCTCTAATAACACACCTAAAGGTATTATACTCAGAAGGTAATTCGTTCAAGCCCAAAATCACTATATCTTCATCATCAAAAAATACCCCTGTAGCAGCCAAATAATCCCTGACCTCTTTGATTTTAAGAAGATATTGACTTATAGTATTCATCCCTTTCCTAATATTCTGCAAATTGGATTTCATTTGAAATATATTTGTCTTAGAAACCATAGAAAATTGTTCTTTCAGTCTTAGCCAAAGTTCTTTAGAGCTACTACTACCAATAGCACAAGACATTGATACGGAAGACAAAGTTGCAGTGATTAATTGCATAATTGCCCTATCATGTGTTTTCCACACCAACATATCATCACACTCTATATAAGATGAAGAAGTAGAGTTAGAAGCATTTGTACCAAATTCATCCGAAGGAGCAAGGCACGGATGAGAACCATCAACAAATCCAAAGATGCCATTGCTTTCTAGTAGGAGTTGCATTTGAAAGTTCCAATTCAAGTAGTTAGAATCATCTAACTTAACATTTACAGACGTTGAAATGGTGGAGATGAGGTTTGTAATTGGAGATTGAAGAATATGCAATTGTGCAGTTGTGACCATTTTGAAAATTGCGCTTGATTCTCAGAAATTTAAAGAGAAGAAGTTGAATTAGTACAAATATCAACCTAAGTGAAGTCCTAAGTGAAGTTGACTACAAGATCATTTTCAAGATTGAGTCAATAAATGTCGAATCAGTAAAACTTTGAATTTTATACAGTGAATTTGAAAAGGTAGTTCACGATTGCAGAAGAGTAAATTGAATCATTTTAGCTCTGATACCATGTTAAGGGTGAAGAATCACTGAGAAATATAGTAATTGAAGATAAGGAGAGAAGAATCTTGCAGATTAGAAAAGGAAGAAGAGACGAGAGAGAGAGAAGAAAAGAGAGGGAAAAGGAAATTTTGAATTTGTATATTCTGTTATTATTTCTTCACACACTACACGTGAGTAATAGTTGGTATTTAGAGTAATCTATAACAACTACAAATACCATACAATACATTCTACATATTTTTAGTACCCATATCTATGTATACCATATGTATACTCCAGCAAGTTTCAGCAAAAATACAAAGGGAATTAATTCAGTATAGCTTGGTTAAAAACTCGAGTTGATTCATAACCTGTTCAGCTTGGGGGGAAAATCAATCAAAATTTGTTTGATTTTTTTAAAAAAAATAACAATAATTTTTTTTATCTTTCAATAAAAAAAATTTAAAAAAAAGAACTTTCTCGGATCATGCTCGAACATATAAATGATTTTATTATGTTTTTGCATAAAATCTAGAGTTCTTGCACCTTGATAAACATGGAGAAACCAGCCTATTATACATGATTTTATCTGAATGCAAATATAATAATAAATAATATAAGAGTGCAAGTTTTTTGACTCTGATGATAAATAATATTATTTCTATCTTTTAAAATAAACAATCAAAATGGACATGATATAGACAAAAAGAATGAGATTATAAACAAATATAAAAAGATTAACCACAAAAATTAACCACAATATAAGGTAAAAAATCAAAACGAATGTATCAAAACCAAAATCTATAACGGGTTGAGTTTCAACAAAAATACAAAAAGAATTAATTAAGTATAGCTTGGCTAAAAACTCGAGTTGATTCATAACCTGTTCAACTTAGGGGAACTCAATCAAAATTTGTTTGATTTTTTTTATCTTTCAATAAAAAAAATTTAAAAAAGTTTTCTCGAATCATGCTCGAATATATAAATGATTTTTGGACTTGAAATTAACATGCCCTTTTTTTTTCCAGAACAATCTTAGATGGCTTGAAGCAAGAGGCCTGGTAGAGACACCTTTAGCTCTAGTCCTACCTTTCCCTCATGTGGTTCAAGATTCTGAGCTGTAGAATGTGACAACAAAATTTACTTTGATGTTTCCATTTGTGTACGAAATCTTAACCTTTGTTCGTAGTTAACATATGAGATTCTGATGATAAATTTTAATATTTTAATTTCAGACAATGTTGGGTGGGGATTTCGGTTCTGTCTCCTAACTATATATAGTTATGATTGATTAAGCATAGTAAAAAAAATTAATCTCTATATGTTTTCTGATGGAGTTTTTGGGACCAGAAGACCATTCTCTCTTCTATTATAGATTCAAATCTCAAATTAAATCCTAGAAATTATATTTTTCATGATTTTTTTAATTTTAATATGAATAATTTGTTAATGACAATAGCGAATGAATTTTTTTTCTATACTATCTGTCATAACCCAATTTCTGGGTTATTCCCCAAATAAAAATAAAATAAAAGGGGCTGGTGTCGACAAAAAAAAATTAATGTGAAAATTTTGGATGTTTTCGAAAGCCTGGTTGTACCTCTTTTTTTTTCCCAGAAATGAAGGAAAATGCAAATTCAAGGCTAAAATAATTTATTATTAGATAAATATGCATGAAAGTTAAGTCAAAAGACATAATTATATTTTTATGGGCCAATTCGATTTAATCGCTGACCAATTTAAAGTGTAATTATGTTTAGGGATCAATTGAGAGCCCAATTGAAGGATTTAATTAAGCGCAAGGGCTTAATTATACTTCAAATGGGTCAAATTAATTTTATTAAAGGCTTAATTGATGAGAAATTAAGTTTGGAAGCCTAATCTGGGATAAATTAAGAAGATCAGAGTTTTCGGTGACGAAACTTTTTGGGTGAAATCGGAAGCCAAAATTGAAGGTAAAACATCGTTCTTCCTGGTTTTTCCCATCAAAAAACTCTTTTTTGTCACAACTTATTTATTTCAATTTTTCAAAAAAAAAATAAGAAAAGAAAAGGCCCATCATACAAGCCACCATACCTGGACAACACCCCATGCCTGCACCATGCCTCATTCACCTATAAATAGGCGGGAGAAAACAAAGCAAAAGGGGGGGGAGGATACGGAAAAAAAAACCTTGAAAAAAAAGGAAGCACAAAAGAGGGGAACAACTGGGCAAATAACACTGTCACAAGGGAAGAAATTTTGGAATTACAGGGGGGAGATCATCGGAAAATAGGAGGAAAAAAAACTTTGAAACAGGTGGGGCTGAAAACTGAGGAAAAACCGAGGGGAAACAATACACAGACGGGGGGGAGAACACTGAGAAAATTTTGGGACAGGGGGGAGGACAGACGGAAAACTTGAGGGAAAAAGCTGAGAAAACAGGGTTGAAAACTAGGAAAGACAGAGGAGAAAAAAAAACAAAACGGGGAAGAAAAGGAGAGTCTTTGCAGAGTGGGAAAGTTGTAGAAGCATTTTTGCAAGAATAGAAAAGCAAAACAGAAAATATAACACAAAAATAACACACACAGTTGCAGCTCATCATCTTCACCAGCACCGGTGGCCATCTCTCTCGGTTGCATCTTTTTCTCTCTCCCCGACGGTGTTTCTCTCTCTCAACTAGCAGCAGCCACCCCTCTCTTCCCCTCACCACCGTGAGCTCTCCATCCTCAGCTCCGTCGCCAGCAGCTCCAGCCAAGCCTTCTTCTCCAGCTCCGGCGAGAGCTCCAGCCGTGAAAGTTGAGCACAGCACAGACCGGCAGCTTCAGGAGCTCCTCCGGGCCACCACGGGCCACCATTTTCAACGCCACCACGACAGGGAGAACTACCTCGATCTCCTCTACCCGTCGGCAGTGGCAGGTGAGCCCCTCGTGGTGGTCGGTCAACCACCATTTACTGTACACGCTGCATGAATTAATTCATGCAGCGTGAAATATATATATATATATTTGTTGCGTGGGTGAGCTGGGCTGCGCTCGGGCCAGCCCAGGTGGCCGGGCCGGGTCCAGCCCAGCCCAAGTTTCTCATAGTTGGGTTCTTGGCCCACCTTGGCTGGGCCGGCCCATTTGGTTGGGCTAGGCCCAGTCTGGATATTTTTTTATTTTTTAAAAAATACAAAAAATACATTTAAAAAAAAAAAAAATGTGTTGTTTTTGTGCATACGGTCGTATTCCAAGATTTTTCCATGTATATTTTTCGTAAAAAAAATATGTTGCATCTTTCTCATATTTTAAAATAAAAATTGGATATCGTAACTAGTTTATGATTATCCGTTGGAATTTGGCCAAAATATCAAAAAAAATAAAGAATATTTTTTTTTTAGCTATCTCGGTGTAAAATTACATTTTAAAGTATACTTGAAGATACTAAAAAAGGATTTTCTTTTATTTGCGGTGTAAAATTTCATTGTAAAGTACACCTGCAAACAAAAAAAAATGTTTTTTTTTATGCAGTGTAAAATTCTTTTGGTTAGTCTTTCAAACTCCTAACGAGGTAGAGATTCTCTTATGAAGAGAGATCTACGTCGACTTTAGAAAAGACAACAAAAAAATCAAACTTAGGAAAAACAATCAAACAACAATGTAGTTTGCCTTAGGTAGGGTGCACTGGGGGTGATACGTCTTCCCCTTGCACAACAAGTCCCCTTACCCAAGACTCTCGCAGACCACTAGGTTCCTAGTGACCTTAATACTAGGTGGCGACTCCTAATAATTATAGTCGTAATTTTGCGACTATAAAACACACCTCCCATTTCAGCGCGCGTTGTTGTCTTCCCACCCGGGGGACGGCGGGGCGCGAAGCGCGAAAAAATCGTCGTCGCGACACTATCTAAAACTCAAGAAGAAGAAAATATCATTTTCATCCTCCATTGCAATGGGAGCTCTAGAGCATGATTCACTTGTAATAGTAAAAATATCTAAAACTAATAATTTCTTATTAGTAAGATTTGATTGCTGGTAGATGAGAGTTGGGTGAAAGTGAAAGTAGGAGACGAAGCTAGATGATTAAGAGCCATTGTTTATGGTGATATCTTCAAAGCAAGCAAGCTGCTACTTTTTATTATTACTATTAGTTTGTATATTCGGATCAGCTTGCATTCACCTCTCAATTAATTCCACGGATTTTGAAGGACTCGAACCTATGACCACAGGAAGAATAAATTTCTTAATCTCAAACTCTTACCACTAGCTGCAAGAACTGTGGACATAACTAACATGTAATTACCCTTTTTGAAATAGCAGTCCAACCGTGATTTTTTTTTTAAAACAAACAAATGCTTAAAATTATATTATTATTTTTATATGCATTTGAATTGTTAGAGAAATTTGTACCACATTCATCTGTTGAAACAAAAGAAAGACATAGATGAGATCCATCAACGAAACCGATGATTCCATTGATCTCTAGTAACAATTGTATTTGAAAATGTCAGTTCGAGTAATTTGTGTCGTCGAGCTTCACATTCACAGATATCAAGATTGTTGAGATTAGAGTTGTAATTGGAGATTGGAGAATTCGAAGTTATGCTGCTATAATCATTGCTTTAGAATGAGCAATTCACATAAACCTTTTATCAAATACTTTTAGCAGCTTACACAATAATTTTGTTCAAGAAAACATAAAATTCTGAAGATGAATTTTGCTTGAATTTTGTTTTGAAATCAAGAATTTTTGGAATCGGGAAGGCAGATTTCGGAAGCAAAGGGTTTGGATTAGTATGTTTCCGTGAGCATTTTTAGCTTTGATACCATGTTGAGATTAGCAGAAAAGTGAAGAAATTGCACAAAGAAGAAGAGATCTAAGCAGAGAGAGAGAGAGAATTTGGAGGAAAAGAAGAAAATTCAAATTTATATTGTACTATTGAATTGTTAATGCATACAATCCGCATGCTTACTATATATACACAAGAGGTAATCCTTACGTATGCATACTATACACTAACACACAAAAGGATGAAAATCTCGTTTCAAATTCTATGGAATAATCAATCTTGGTCTATGCATCTTGTTTAAAAATCATAGACTCATGCACAAATCCATGGAATACTAAAATTATAGCAAAAATAGAGAAGTCTTGGGAACGTTTCTTTCTTTGCAACTTCATTGGCAAGTTTCTGATATCCTTCATAGATTGGTAGTCGAAGAAGGATTTCTTTTATTTATTATTACTATAAATAAAAGTATAATAATAAAAGGATGTCTGATATCCTTCATTGAGAAGTCTTGGGAAAGTTTCTTTCTTTTATTTATTATTATTATAAATAAAAATATATGTTTTGCTTAAATAAATCAATATTACATATAATCACTCCATTGACTATAGGATATATACCCAACAAGAAGTACTCATTAACGAGCAATGATTCATACCACGAAACATGAATCATGAATAAAAGATAATAGTAGTTTTGTGGCTGTTTAGTTTTAATCTGTCTCTTATTCATGATAAGAAATTTGTGGTTTGTGGCATCACTTTATATGAACTGGATAAAGATCCTGGGCTGATGAAGAAGAAGAAGCAGTCCATGGTCCCTCAGATGACTTCACGAGGGACTTATTTTCACTTGAACTTCCACTGAATGAAGCTTGAGCAAACTTGTTAAATGTGGTCGTAGCATACCCTGATTGATCACTCAATGTGCTTGGAACCATGACCAGTTCCTCGACATCAGTTTTTCCTTCAAGCATTCTCACCACTGTAGACATTATAGGTCTAAGTGCTGGGGATTGATTTGTGCATAGTAGTGCTACATTGATCATTCTAACCACTTCTTTCTTGTTGAATGCAGACCCCAATCTTGGATCAACCATCTCCATTATGTCCCCATTTGTTTGTAAATATAGAACCTAAAATAACCAAACACAAATTTATGAGATATATAGCTAAGTTAGACTAAAAAAGAACAAAAAAATAAGAGATTAAATGGGCATAACTTACCCAATCTAGAAGGCATACAAAGTTTTCACCCCTCTTAAATTTTGCATTGTTCATCCCAGAAACAATTTCCAATGCTACAACACCAAAGCTGTAGACATCTGCCTTGTAAGTCAAGTAACCATATAATGCGTATTCTGGTGCCATGTATCCCCTGCACAGGAAGCGTAATTTACTAGTTTGCTAAATATCTAGTGCCCCGTTTCATGGTAGTTTCTGATTTTTCGGTGAATATCTCTATCTTGATGTGTAATTAGTGGTTGCATCAGTGTACTTGCCTATTATTTGTTTTTGTATTTCACCGACAAAATTATATTTCTTGCAGCCTAAATAGGATTTCAAACCCGGGATGATAATGTGAATAGTATATTCATTTGGCAACCAGGCTAAACCTCTCAAAGGGATAGTCTTTAAAGGACACGGCCATAGATGGGGAAACCCTGATCCATGGCAACCCTGCAGTGCATGATTTGAACCCTAGATGTCTGCCTACCGTATATTTTGAAGCTAACCCCTTCCATCGGTACTTAAGCCCAGTTATAGCATCATACTATTTAAAAATAAAAGCTATTTGTCTGACCTGATGACTCAAAAACAAAAAAAGCTACAATACTGCTGGACCTATGAGCAAAGACTAGCTGTAAAATGGTAAAATGTCTGACATGGTGTAATAAAAAAATGGTGAATCCTTCTATAGTGAACAAAAAGATGAGCCCAATAGCAAATAACATGGATATTAGAAACTCACATTGTTCCAGCAATTCTGGTATCGATGTGGGTGTTGTCCTCGTCATCAAGCTTGGCCATTCCAAAATCAGATATCTTAGCATTCATGTCCTTGTCAAGAAGTATATTGGTACCTTTTATGTCTCTATGAACAATTTTGAGTGTCGACTCCTCGTGCAGGAAAACCAGACCTTTCGCTATATTTACACATATCCTTTGCCTTGTACGCCAGTCTAGCTTCATTGCCTCAATTTCCTTTGTCCCTATAATCATCATGCAGAACTCAACTCGTCAGTTTCTTCGACATTAATCCTATCTATATGTCATGCAAAGAACTTGTTTTCTTTCTCATTACTTTACATAAGATACTATAGGGAAGTGATCAGAGGCCTACCGAACAAAACATGCGCGAGGCTATTGTTTTCCATGTATTCATATACCAGCAACAATTGCTTCCCCTCAATGCAACATCCATACAATCTAACAAGATTTGGGTGCTGCAAAGCAGAAATCATGCCTATTTCGTTGACAAACTCACGATTCCCCTGTTTTGATTTCGCAGAAAGCTGCTTAACCGCAATCTGAGTGCCATCTGATAGTACTCCCTGCAATGAGAATAATTTTAGACAAAGAAAAGAAGTTTACTAGGCAATTCCATGCTGATTTGAAAACAAAAATTTGCACTATACTTTATAGACACAACCAAAACCGCCTTCTCCCAGTTTGTTTGCTGCATCAAAGTCATTCGTTGCGGTTTTGATTTGTCTGAAGGTGAAGATACCAGTTACCAGATCTAGCCCAACAAGTTCTGCCCACAGAACAAAGAGGACATGTATATATTAGTTGATCTGCATGAAGGATTCATCAAAGGAAGAACACAGTTTTTGCAGTCCCACAAGTAAACAACATTGAGATAGCCATTTCCTATTGAAAAAACATTGTTTATTGAGATAGTTCTTTGACAAGTGTATGCATTCATCGAAAGACGTAAAGAAAATAGGATGCATTATAGTGACTGAATTCCTCACTAGAATTTGCAAGATCAAATAAATGTATCAACTGTACCTCTATCCCTCGATTTCCTTCCTCCCAAATAACCTTTCCACCAAAGAGAGGATAAAAGTATGAAAATGAGGAATAACGGCAAAACCATAGCCCCAGCGATGATGAATCTCTTTCTCCTGCCGTTATTAGGAGGGGCGAAGTCTAGGAAGAAATAGAATTGCAACAAGAGCAAGAAATGTCATATCACAGTACTAATTACTCCTTCATTAGCCTGTCATTCCATTATATGTCAACCTACCAGATTCCACATCAATGGCTGATATTAGAGGACCATATGTTCCTTTTTCGGGAGACCATGTGGTTCCTTTCCCAGCCCAATGAAGGCGGATCTCTAAAGCTCCATTGGTTACAAGTGCTTTATAATTATGAATGTATACCTTATCCACCCCTCCCGCTTTCGTCACTATATTAAAATCCTTCAGCACAACAATGTTCTGCGAGAACAATTCTTCAATTAAGCTGTCACATACTGCATAAGGAATGAATCTTTGATCTTTTAATTAATAAATACCTGAATATAAACATCAAATACTCGTCTTCCTAGACTGTAGTAGGATTTGTTACCCCTGATTACTATCTCTGCAAAGTGCAGCTTGACATTGTAATATCCATTTCCCAGACAGGGAATGTAGTATGTGAGAGACAAAGGCGTGAGTCTTGCTTCTGTGTACAGTACAGAGTTGTTCATTCTGAGTATGGACATGTTTTGAGCTATGTAGGAAGATTTAACATCCCAGAAATGTCCTGTGGTACTTTTTAGCCAATCACGTCCTGTGGACACATATTGTGCTGCACCTCCTTTCTCATCATCTGCTTCGTAGGTGGTTTTTCCAATGGTGGCTGCTGGTCCCCCACAATTTATGTGCACTGAATATCGCTCTATCATAGACATAAAAATGTTCATGGCCACCGATATGATTAAAGAAATTATAACACAAGAAATGTTAGGATCAGACAGTCTGCAAAATCAGAGCAAACAGGACAGAAACAATCAAACACAAAAGCAAATTAAGATTTTGTGATGCAGGAGCATCCTTTTCCTCCTAGAGTGGAAATCGTGGTGGGACCTATAGTGTAAAGGCCCACAAATTAGATAATCCTAGAACCTTTAGATTTATGATAGAGACAATATTATCTGGTGAAAATAGGAATACAATTTGATTTCTTTTCGGAGGTAGATGATGCAGAGCATCTTCTTCCTCTTGGGATGGAAATCCTAGTGGCCACACCATTGAGTTCATCACTGAGATGCTATGACCCAAAGAATATACAAATAAATTTAAAATCTAGACTGACAGATTGTTCTTGCATCACTTTTCTATCTAGTTCCAGGTGAAATGTAGAAGCGAATAACTTTACAAATTATGAGTACCTGCAGAACAAGCACTCACGCACTCAACAGGTTTCCTGGAAAGATTGGCCAAATAGAATCGTCAGCTTATTTAAAAGAAATGACAAAGAGAAGAAAATAAAATGATCTATATTTTAGATATTTATCAAAGTAGAAGCTTACCAATAGTTCCATCCCCAAGTACTTTTAAACAGATTTCTGGCAAGCCAAGAAGAGTTAAGTTTTGTAGGTTATCAAGTGAATAGTGATGTAAAAAGACGCCGACATTCAAAACAAACGCAAGGCAAGGAAAATGAAATCAATCTTACAGTGTTTCTCTACATTTTGCTGCCGAAGTAAAATTGTTGTAAGAAAGATCGATTTCGCTGCACACAGAGATAGCTTCCTTAAACATTCAGCCAATATTTTTAATTTTTTTAGAAAATTGCATGCACGTGTTATAGACAACAAGACAGAATAGATGAACTCAGTTGGGACAGAAGGAACATGTCCTCACCTCACGTCCCTTCTATTTTTAAAAGATAAAAATTCAATCCAAAACTATCTCACAAACAGATTTATTTTTTTATCTTCATCGTCATCAATGCAACCAAACACATTTTTGACCCTATTATATCTGTCCCTTCTAACCTAGGACATTGACCAAATGAAACCTTGGATATAGTTTTGATCATTCACGCACAGCTCTGGAAACTGGGAAGGATCATTGGTTTATCGACTTCTCATCAGGATCACTCTTCAAAGACTAGGACATATTATTAAACCTACAGACACGTTTCTGAAGTTCATGATTAAGCTTTTGGGTTGAGAATTAGGATAAAGGTGAACCCAGGTTGACGATCATTTTTGTCTTTCAGGGGAGAATTAGGATAAAATATTCAATAATCGTGATTGAGTAAAAAGAAAATATATTACGAACTCAAATCTCAAAAATTATAATTCATATACAAAAATTAAGAAAAATAACATACTGGCGACTATTTCTTGTGTTGATCCAATCTGGGATGGGCCCCGTAAAATTGTTCCATGTAAGATACCTACGCAGAAAGTAAGAATTGTCATTTGGTTGAACATTTGTCCAAGGCTATCACTGCAAATGAACATTTATCATATTTGTCATACTCGACTGAAGACTAACTTGAAAAAAAGGATTGAGTCATTGGGTCTCTTCAAGTCAGCAGTTTTATTTAAACAAATACATTTTGTTCCATTTTGTTCCAATCAGGTTGGGGCAGGGTTTGGCCAAGTCAAACGGGTTTGGCAGTTCAATGTCTTGATGGTTCAAATGGATTTTCCAGGTTCACTTACATTTTCTCCAAGCTTTGTAGGCCATCATAATTTTCTGGAAGTGGACCACTTAATCTGTTGAAACTGAGATCCCTGTTTTCGAAAAGAAGAGAAGGGAAAAAATGTAAAGGCCGATTCAACATAAACTGAGATCCATTATAATGCAACATTTAGAAATTTATTTACATATAATAATTTAGCTGCAATATAAAGTCAGCAACTCCAAGTATCCATGAAATTCACACTTTAATCTTCATGACAGCACGGATGATATATATAAGGGATAGAGTAAATTACAAAGTTTGCAGCTGTGGCTTTCTGGTCAAATATTCGGGAAATTTTCCTGACAAGTTGCAGTTGCTCAACATCCTGCAATATACATTAATTTCATGTGAGCTAAATATATATACTATGTTGTAAATGAAATATGATCCTGATATGAGAGTATCAACTGCAAGAACAACTCACAAATACGTAATGTTTTGTATGGAGTCTAGGTTGGGAATCTCTGAACCATTTCCAAGTAAGTTGGTTATTCTTCTGCTCAATATTAGACAACATAAAAATGTGTGATGTTCAAGATTAAAGTTGAAACTGGGACAATAAATTTAAAACAAACATCTTACAGATAAGTTAGATTAGTCAAGAGAGAAATGTTTGAAGGAATGGGTCCAGTGAAACCACCAGCATCGATCTCTCTGTCAATACAAAATTAAATGGGGGTTAAGGTTCTTCTTTCGTGATGAGACTGAGAACTTGTGGTACAAATTAGCACATACAATGCATTAAGTTGTTTCCAGCTCAGAATAAATTCAGGTATTCTTCCAGTGAAGTTATTCCTGCTAAGCGCACTGCATTCGCCCGGATGGAAAACACAGAATCAAGAAACTTGGAGAGTAAAGAGATGCATCTATAATATCAAATACTGCAACTAATAAGTAATAGTAACCATGTGAAATGAGAGCTTACAGTTCCTTCAATCTGGTCAGATTAGCAAGAGCCAAGGGTAGCTCTCCACTGAGATTATTGGCACTGAGATATCTGCGATCACATAAAGAGAAAAAAACTTAGCATTCAATAATCAGTTAGGACTGAATTTCTAGTACAAAAGGTTGAATGAACTGACAGATTCTCCAGGTTAACCAAGTCTCCAAGCTCAGGAGGGACAGTTCCATAAAACATATTGTTCGCAATGCTCCTGTGCATAAATGTCAACTCTCAGGATTACTCCTGACTAAACAATTGTACAGAATTTAAATAAATAAAAACCAATAGATTGACTGGTAGAAAATGCATACAAGGTTCTAAGCGTGGTAATCCTTCCCAGATAGCTAGGAATTTTTCCAGTCAACCGATTCACGCCGAGGGACCTGTAGCTTATTCAATCTATTAATTAAATAATTACGAGTAAGCAATTCCTTGGCTAGAAAACATGAATGCAGTATTTTCTTACAATATTTCCAGCTTGGTATCAGCCCATTCAGGTGGTATATTGCCACTCAGGTAGTTGGCCGCAAGATATCTGCAGAGACGATAGAGTTCTGATAAAATCTAATCATACGATACGATACAAATTCACGGTGCTCAATCTGTAGAAATGTAGTAATTTGAAGCACTACTTACAATTGTTTAAGGTGTGGTAGTTTCTGTATAGCTTTTGGGAGAATGCCATCAAGATCTTGCTTTTGGAGATATCTGCATTGCAGGAACACTTGGACCCATCAATTCCTCAATAAGGTCAAAATTCAAAACTTCCAACCATTGCAAATCAGTGGAATATAAGACATAACTACAACAGCCAATGGAATAGAAAACCAAAATTGTTCACATCTAGCAGAGCTTAGCTGAAGATCCTTTCTTTATGTTCAGCCTGATTAAGTCCTCCTTCAGATCATTAGTATACTTGTTTTTATATAATTTTACTGCTAATGAATTTCTTCTGAATTTCATAAAATAAAATTCAACTATCGTAGGGGGTTTATAAGGAGATTTTATCCACACAAGCAATCCTCCACTGTATCATTTGACCTTCATACGCAGTAGATTAGAAATCTAATATTAAAGGGTAAAATTAAAAACAAAATAAAAAAACACTCAAAAAACAAATTGAATCAACTTAGATTTACCTTTCAAACCTGTGAATTAGTTTATAAGATTATATAACTTTATAAAAATCAAATAAAAAAATTACGAAGCCCAATTAAAAAGAAAAAAATAGAATAAATTCAGGTTAACCTTTTAATCATGATATTAAAAGAAAATTGATAAAAAAAATATTCAAACTTATTTTATATTAAAGATTGACATCAGCAATAAAAATAAATAAATTCATGTGATCAATATGTAAATAAAATAAGAAAATCAACAAAAAAAAATAGAAAACACTATTCTTAAAACCATTTAATATTAAATAATAAAATTAATATAAAAAATTGATTGTTTTTCCGATGAAATATATATATATACTAGCAACTTGCCCGCGCGTTGCCGCGGGTATTTTTTTGTATATAATTTAACATAATTAAATCTACAATGATAAATTTATATGATATAAGTAAATAAAAATTATAAATTAAAAGATTAAATGTTGAAAATTTTGAGTTGAGTTTGTCACGTAAGCATAGATTACATCTTTTAGAATATAGGTATTGCGTCATAAACGATCACAAAAGAGCGCGCATTAACATTAGAAAAAAGAGCAACATAATTGAATAAGAAAAAAAAACCTTACTGAAATCATTATTGTGCAGATAATAAAATTATACAAATCAATTAATAGAAAGAGCAAATAAAAAAAAAGGGAAAAGGAAGCAATATTAATTTAAAATATTATAACAATAGCAACATCGGAGTCTTAACATCTCAAATTATTATTGCCGCTAGAATAAAAACAATAAAAATTATTAAATTATACCGAGAGAAAAAAATAAAAAGCATGAACAAAACAGCAAGCAAGAAAAACCAATTAAAAATTATTATTATTATTATTATTATTATTATTATTATGAAAGAATAAATAATCACTATTATTATAATAATAGAATACATAATCACCATTATTATAATATTAATAATAATCACTATTATTATAATTATAATAATTATTATTATTATTATGTTAATAATGAAAGAAACCAAAATAAATGAAAGACTAAAAACATCCTATAAACTTTAACAAAAGATAACAACAAAAAAAACTATTATTGCTATTACTGTCAAAAAAAAAATTATGAAATTATCCGGAGGGAAAAAGAACATTAACGACAGAGCAAGCACACAAAACAATTTTATTATTATTATTATTATTATTATTATTATTATTATTATGTTAATAATGAAAGGAAAAAAACAATGAAAGACTAAAAACATGCAAGAAATCTTAACAAAAGATAAAAAAACAAAAACAATTATTATTGCTATAACCGACAAAAAAAAAACATATTATCAAATTATCGGGAGAAAGGAAAAAAACACAGAAGAGTAAGAACAAAAAATAATTAAGTCATTATTATTATTATTATTATTATTATTATTATTATTATTATTATTATTATTATTATTATTATTACTACTATTACTATTATTATTATTATTACTATTATTATTATTATTACTATTATTACTATTAATTATTATTATTATTATTATTATTATTATTATTATTATTATTATTATTATTATTATTATTATTATTATTATTATTATTATTATTATTGTGTTAAATACACTTTTATATATACATGGACAAAAGTAGGGATTATTCTAGAAATATAAGGAAATAAAAGTATAAGGACTTAAATGAAAATCAAATATAAAGGGCTGAAATTAAAACATTAAAAGTCAAAGGGCTGAAATGCAAATTACATTTATTCTCAATTGAAATCAGAGGACAAAATTGCCAAAATCGGAACTTTTGTACCGAATTGATTGAGTTATATACAGCCAATCCGGAAATTGAAAGTAGAAGGACCGAAGTGAAACTTTGGCATTCAATCAATTCCAATCGGAGGACCCAATCGAACAAAATCAAAACTTATATAACAGAAATGAGGACCAAAAACGAAATTAAAAGTCGAGGGACCGAAGTGCAAAGTCCAAATATATGGGGGACTCTCCTGCACATTGACGTGCAGGAGAGAGAGAAACGTGGCCGGCGGCTTCAACCGGCCTCCGCTGCGTCCACGGACATCTGGTGGTTACACGCTCCACCGCGGGAGAAAGACCACACGGCGGCGCATCGTTCTGGCTTCCGGTAGACAATTTCCGGACACCGAAGGAGGCCGCACGCGCCACCTGAACAGGGCGTGAGGTGGAAAACCGTCTGGCGCGTGCGCCTCACGCCCTGACAGACGCCGATTAAATAATTCGAAAAATAGGGCCAATTACCGTTCCCACCCTGCACCCAATTCATGGTTTTTGTCTTATTAGGGGCTATAATCGTATTTAGCCATTTATGAAAATATTAAAAAAAGAAAAAGTTGCGGCGGACCGGACCGGTCCGGCCACGCGCAATTACGCCGGTGTCCCTCAGCCGGAGGCGTTATTTTGTCTTATTATCGGGGTTAAAATCGTTAATACACTGTTCACAAATGATTATTTAAAAAAAAAAGGAAATAAAGAGGAAAAACCGAAAATGGCCCCATGAAAGCAGCTCATTTGGCCGCGCGGGCGAAGGAGAATTTCGGGCGAGCACTGCCGCAATCCACAGTGCATTTAGAGAGAAGGCACAGTGGATTGCACAGTGTTTTCGCCATGCCTTTTAGATTTTTGGTTAATATATATATATATATATATATATATATATATATATAAGTGTGACAAGCATGGAGTTGTAAGTGAAGAAATATACATGGCAACAACGTGGCACACCCCCCCAGGAAATGAGCAGTTGCAGATAACTTTATTGACAGCATCTGGCTCTAGAGGTAAAACTGTATCGTTACACAGTGACATATTGCGATTCCAGCCTTTTTTGCCCAGTTGTGTTGCGACTTCAAGTAGAGCTTCCACTGCATAAATCAAAATTACATCTCAACTTCTAATTCCGGGAAGATTAGTCGGTGGCTTCTACAAAGCCTTGCAAAAAAATGTTTGCATAAAACACAGAACTCAAATTCTGTAGAAAAGTCACTGCATGATGCAATTACTAGCTATAGCATGGTTACAGAACTCAAATTTGATGAGAATGATGCAGTCAGGGTTTTGCAGATAAAAACAGTACTCCTGCTTGAAGAAGCCATTACAAGCGCCTGTCTTCCTCTAAACATTAAGGAATTAACCCATCTGAACCAAATTAAAAATATAAATACATATATATATGTGTGTGTGTACCTTCATCATTAGCAAGGCCCGCAACCTGGGCCTCCAAATTTGTTGCTCCCATGCAAAACGTTAGTAACATAAGCATGAGTGAGGTAGATGTGATTCTCAAAATATCAGGAGCCATCTTCCTTCGTCTTCTGCAATCCACCTTAAGAGTATTTGATAGCAAGGCTGCCTGGAGAAATGAAGCTTTATGCAATATTATAGTCGACTTTTCAGGATGATGCCTGGGTCTTTCTTCCGTTGTCTTATAAATAAAGATAACACCACACTGAAATTACACCTGTGTGTAAATCGATTGTTTTTTAAAATTATTTTTGTGTAGAAATATATTAAAATAATTTTTTTTAATTATTTTTAGTATCGTAACATATATATAAAAATACTTAATAAATTAATTAAAAACAATAAAAATCATAACATGTTTAGAAGGCGGTGAAAAAGTAATGATAAATATTGTGGCTGGCTGCATTTTGCCCCGCGTGATTAAGAATTTGGAAGTTTAGTTTAGGGATGGACCCGTAAGGTAGTGTCTGCAGTATTGTAGTGATTGGTTTTAAAATATATATATATAAAAATATTATTTTTTATATTAAAAAAAATCATTATTTTATTAAAATATCGAGACCATCTAAATATAATTTAAAAAATATATTTTTAAATAAAAAAAAAAATCATCCTTCTCATGACGCTGTCCAGCTTGTTCCCAAGAATAAACCCGCTGCACTTCTCACAAAAACTTCAGACACTACGAAGAACATACCCACCTTCTTCTATCAGTTGATACATTTATTGTTAGCTTTCTTTCCTGTTGTTTTTACAAGGATTTCAATATTATTTTTTATGTATTAATAATCACTAATTTAACCTTATGAAATATATTTTTTTCTTGTCCCAAGCAAATAATATGTTTTTCTATTTAAAAAACCTAGTTTTTTCTCTAATGTCATCGTTCAACATTTAATTTATTAGATATTAAACTTAATAAATTATTCTATTTTTTATGGTTATTTTAGTCTTATGATTTATATTATGGATTTCACAAATTAATCTAGTTGATGTATGTTTTTATTTTGTTTATTTATTAATTGATTTTTTATTCAATTTGCAATGGATAATTTATTGCAGATTAAAAATATTTGTAATGGATTATTAGTTGTTGATTAAAAACATTTGTTGTTTTATAAAGCGTAGCAATAGACGTTAATTTATAAATTGACATCGAAAAATTGTAACCGATTAATCTTTGCATATATTTTTTTGTAAGAATATATTTTATATTAATACATTAAAATTATCTAAAATTACTAAAATAAAAATTATTTAAAAAAAATATTTTTAAAATACAGCTGCCTGTATCAGCCGCAATTATCACACAAGGAACTTTACTGGGTCTTTGTAGATCCCCAAAACCTTCCATAAAGATCACACTTGCTACCATCAATCGCTGAGATTGATAGCCAATTGGATTCGATTTTTTCGACTGATGGATGCATGTTGACCGTTCAATTATTTGCCCGCCGAGCACTCATGAGCAAGTGGTTTCAATTAGTTTAACGTGTTTTAAGCCGTGGACTTGATCAGTCTTATCATTGGTCTTCGTTAATAACAAAGGGAAAGAAAACAAAGAGGATATGATTATGAAGTGTGTGGCCTCAAGTGACAGGGCAGGTCATGAATATCATAATCCTTGTCATCTTTGTGCCTTTTAATTATCATGATTCCATGCAGTAATTTATACTTTCAACGTTGTTAAATCATTTCTTTTAAATATAAAAAAATTATTTAAATTGTGGGAAGTTTCTCACATTGTTAATAAATAAGTGGAGTAGATCAATTTTAAAATTTCTCATGATTTTGAATTTTTAATCTAATTGTGTTGAAACTGACCTGATTTAAATTAATTAATTAATTATTATTTATTTTTTAAACTATTTTCTATTTGACTATATAATAATAATAAAAATAGACGATAATCTTACTATAAAAATCAAAATGAAACCAATTATGAAAATAAATTCTTAAATAATTTAACATCTATAAATGAGATTAAAAAAAGGATTTAACTTGCCAAATCCACAAACCATCTTAATCAATCAAACCTATAGAGATCCATGCATTTTATAAAATTTAATGACATATTTTTTTAAAAAACTATACAAGAAAAAAATGAATGATGTTAAAGTTAAGTTCAATTAAAAAAAATACCTTATAAAACTCATAAATAATATCAATTTAACTACCCTAGTAAACTTGCAAGCCACTTTAACTATAAAAAATAAATGTATAACTTAATTTTAAATTACTCTAACATGAAAAGATAAAAAGGATATATATATATATATAATATTTTTTATTTAAAAAAATCACTATTTTATTAAAATATCGAGACCATCTAAATATAATTTAAAAACATATTTTTAAATAAAATAAAATCATCCTTCTCATGATGCTGTCCAGCTTGTTCCCAAGAATAAACCCGCTGCACTTCTCACAAAAACTTCAGACACTACGAAGAACATACCCACCTTCTTCTATCAGTTGATACATTTATTGTTAGCTTTCTTTCCTGTTTTTTTACAAGGATTTCATTATTATTTTTTATGTATTAATAATCACTAATTTAGCCTTATTAAAAATGACCACACATTGACTCCAAAAAATCAACGCATATCTCTTTACGCACACACATAGGACATTAGATATCGTTTAAAGGTTGGTCCTACCAGTCTCAGTGGGTGGCTTTTCTCTCTGTTTCTGATGCTGACTGACGATGAGTTCAAGTGTTTTTTTGTTGGAAATTTCAACCTTTTAATACGCTGACATGAAAACTTATCACATGTCGGTTTTCTGGTCCTCCACAATATTTTATTAAAATATTATTATTATTATTATCATTGTTATTATTATTATCATTTACAATGAGCAAAGTATTTTTCATAAACGGAGGTGTTACAAAATTAATATAAACCAATGATTATATATATATATATATATATATAAAATTGAGTTACAAAGAAAATGTGTTAGTGAGTTCATTTAAATATAATTTTAATCAAGTTGTAGATCACAGTTTTTTGATGTGAGAATACGAAAACACATCAAAACAAATAAATCACATTAAAATAATCAAAACTTAATCCAATATTTTTTTTCAGAAAAAACACCTTCTCCAGTGGAGTCGACATTTTGTCGCACGTCGTTGTGCGATGTTCAGGAGGTCTTGTCAATGTTAAGGAGTCATCGCCTAGTTGTTCAGGGTCGCTGTGAAAACCTGATTGTACTGGTCTAATCAGATATTTGAAGGTACAAGATTGGTTGTGTGGTGGGAATTTATTAGAACCTCTAATACGCCTTACCTGAGATAAATTGCTTTGTGTATTTTTTATCTGATTAAAATGTTTTTGATAGGTAGTATTTATTCATGTTAATAAATCTAGCTTTTGAGATTTTATTGTGGGATCGTGTACCTAAATAAAATATCAGGAAAAAAATTCATGTAGAGACCCTAAAAAATATCATATATCCTCGAAAGCGAATTGGTTTTTCACCATGCATTCTTCATAAAAATATTGGGAAAAAAATCAATCACCGCTAAGAACAACTCTAAGATTTTTTTTAGTTGTTTCTAGATATTTAAATATTAGTCTACTTGTAGGATTAATATTTATTATCTGAATTTACACCATTAACTCTCGTGAATTAAGTTCATATGCAATGCTTTTTATACATTTTTGCTTTCACATTTTACAAATTACATTAGATTTATAAAACAACAAAAATTCAAATCCACAAATTTAAATACATGAAATAATTAAATATTACAACAATGTCAAAAACAAGAATCATCTAAAACTAACAAAATGGCCAAGAATAGTGGTGGTTGTGGCAAGAACAATGGGTTCATGCATCACCGTCAGTAGTGGCGCGTGGTTCCACGCGCCTCCATTAGTGAAGCACCAGATAGGTGTGTGTGTGAATCTGCTCTTTCCCTCTATTATCCTCTAACTTCATGTATTTAAATTATTTTGATATACTTCTCAATAAAAATATATTTTTAAAAATAATATCAATCATATTATGAGACAGATTGAAAGAACATACACACCTTCTTATATCAACAGTCACATAAAAATAAATACATAAAAATAAACTTGTTTCAAAACTAATTTTAAAGTAATTGTTTTCTTTTAAAAAAATAGAGAAAAAGAATATATTTTCAGAGACTAGATTTATTATTATTTATTTCTAAAATACCTTTGTAAGATATTTATTTTAATCGCATTGTATCTCGAAATAATTTCTCAAAATGAAATATCTTAAAGAATAACATTTCAAAGTTGGAATCCTACGAGTCTCACTTGGGTGGCTCTACTATCTCTGTTCTGATGTTGACTATGAGATTCGTGTGTTTTTTCCTGGAAATTTCAAGCTTTTAACATGCTGACATGCAATTATCATATTTATTATTATTATTATTATTATTATTATTGACATTGCGCAAAGTGTTTTTTATAAATGGTTATTATTATTATTATTGACATTGCGCAAAGTGTTTTTTATAAACGGATGCGTTAGGAAATTAATATAAACCGATGGTTATATAAAAAAAATGAGTTTAAAAGGAGAATGTGTTAGTGAGTTAGTTTAAAATAATTTTTTGAGTGATGTTTATCGTATCAAGTTTGTTTCTTTTTAATTTTGCTATGGAGTAGTTTTTAATTCTGGGATTTTAATTGTAGCCTAGATATGAGTATGTGAACAATTTCTTTGATTGTATTAATCTAATACTTGTTGAGTGTTTTAATTCTATGCTTAGTGCTTGTATACGCTTGATCACCGTTTGCATGATTTGGAATTCGATTTGAGACTGAGAAATGATAATTGTTTCAGCCATTGTTTGAAATACCATAAGAAATCTATAAGATAGAGATATCCATGGAACTTGTGTAATCGTGCAAGGTTTTATCATTTTTAATGTATCTCAACGAGTTTTAGAATTTTCACCGAGAGGTAGAAAGTTTGCTTATTAAAATAATTCATTGATGCTCGAGAGATATTAGTGATTAAATTAGTAAAACCTGATTATCAACAATAAGAAAGAAATTTTGAGAGGATTAATTCAATTGAGAAAATTCACATAAGATTAGTTACGGTAAAATAAAAAATCCTAGGATCTATTAAACTTGATTTCAACACCATTTAATTTTTTGCTTGTTTGTTTTAATTATTCTTAATTTCATAAACTTTATAATTGAATCATCAAATAGATAGGAATTTAATAATTTTGATACTTATTAATAATTTTTGCAAATCCTCGTGGGACGATACTTTATTCATCACTTTATTACTTGTTACGATTGGTGCACTTGCGATGTTGACTAGTCTAACTGATTAGTATACTTAAACTTGTTTTATAAGATATTGACTAGTCTAACTGAGGAATTTCCATAGCAAAGATTCATGAGAACATGTCACTCAATGACAGCACCACAGACTGACATGGATGGAGATAGAAGGACAATAATGCATGTCTCTTCCCCAACTTGAAGGCCAGTAGGCCACCCTAAATTATTTTCCAACGCTACTTTGGGACTTAGATTTTCTCCTTGATCTTGCCCTAAATTGTGTGTTTCATATTGTGTTATAGGGTGTTTTTTAGTTTTATTTTTTAATTAAAGATATAATAAATAATAATTTTAATTTTTTTTACATTAATACATTAAAATTATATATATATATAATCAATTCTCTCTAGTTAGATGACTAATTTTACTCGGTTCAACTACTCAGCTCTAATGGGTCGTTCGGTTCATATGGCTGGGCAGTCTAGTCCCAAAAAGATTGGTTGTTTGGGCTTATTTTATTGGACAGTCCAACCCAAAAAATGAAAAAAAAAAAGCATAAAAAAATACAAAAAATATTGCCGAGTTTTAATACTTTTCTAAATATATTTTTGAAAAAACAAATACAACTTTTCTCATCTTTTAAAATAAAAATGGGATATCGTAATATTTGTCAGATTTCAGCTAAAATATTAAACAAACATTCACCAATTAGTTTGTTTTTTTAGTCGTAAACGTGAATTGAAAACGAAAATGAGCTTATAGAACTTTAATTGTTTTTTCAATAAATGTTTTATAAAAAAATAAAACAACACTGTTTCAATAAATTTATCTGATATTCCAATAAGTTAGGCAACTTTTCCTGATCAATTCTAACTGGGATGTCCAGCTTTTCATGACAACAGAAGCCTATACTTTCACTGCTCTCAATTCTCCCAAGCAATCAGTCTTGGCCATGGGGGATGCTGATCCTGAACTTGTTTAAGCACAAGCAGGCAGAGCAACATCGAGTCTTTAATGAGAAATTATGTACAAATTAAACGTGTTTCTCTAACCATTTTTTACATACAATGTTTTAATTTAATCTTGAATTAAAATTTTGATGATGGATTATTTTGGAATGAGCCATAATGATGTAGAACTCTCCTTTTTTTATTTTTTTGAATTCGATGAAACTCTACCTGAAAATATATTTTGTAGGTCAAGGTAAGTGAGTAAAACCTCGGTTGTTTCAGGCTCTTACAGAAGACGCCCTGACTTGAACTCGAGATCTATTGTGCAATCTCAAGCCTTTTGGCATCACTGCACACCTCTTAGGGTTGGTAGAAAGGATCGAAAATAAAAACAAAGATTCAAGAGTATCAAGCCAGAAAAAGCAAGAAAAAAACTAAAAACAATGTGCAGAAAACAATCTATATGACGATATATAACCTGACAGATTAACAAATCAATCCTTCCTTGTGGAGATATAAAGATGTCAAGCAAGCTGAAATGAAAAGAAAAATTGAAGTGAGAGAGAACAAGAGAAACAAACTCACAGAAGCAGAGCAGCAGAAATTACTGTGGCAATCACCCCATCACAGCCTTTACCCTGAAATGTCAATATCTATAGCTAAAATCACACTCTCGAGTCATTACTCCTCCTAGACCTTAACGAGTCTCTTCAGGTTCTTTCTCCCCTGCTGTTTCAGTAGTTTTAGTCTCAGTCTGTACAGGTTTCTTCTCCTCCAATGTTTCAGTAGTTTTGGGCTCTACTGGTGGTGGTGCTGGTGGTGCCGGTGCTGCTGCTGGTGGTTCTTCCTTCACGGCTGATGGTTTTTCTTTATGCACTTCTGGCTCAGTAGGTTTTTCAGTTTCTGAAGCTTCTGGTTTCACTTGCTCTGCTGGTGCGTCGTCACTTTCATTTGGCTCTGAAAGAGTTTGAAGAGATTGAAGAGAAGAAGTGAAAAAACAGAATGCAGATTTTGATTTGAACAGTGGAAGTTTTTACTGTTTATTGAACTGGAAAATATCGTTTGATTGCTTACTTGTTTCAGCGATCTTTACACGATTAAATAGACTTGAAATAAACTGAAATTGCTGGTTTGTAGCACTACAATGTGCCACGTTCAGCTGACCACTAACATGACCACTAACATAAATGTGCCATGTTTTAGCTAACAACATAACTGACTCCTAAAGACTAGTTCACGTCCTGAAGACCAGCTCTAGTCTTTTATTACAGCTGAATTAAAATTAACAAAGACAAACAATAATAAAACAAAGGCAGCAACTTAAGGCATAACTCCAACACTCCTCCTTGCATTAAGGGCTGCATACTCCTATCAGCCTTGTGAGAAATTCGAACCTGTTAGCAGGAAGTGCTTTGGTAAACAAATCAGCCATTTGATCTTCAGTCCTGCAATAAAGTAGCTTAACATCTCCATTCTTCTGCACCTCTCGGATAAAATATAATTTGATGTTGAAATGTTTGGTTTTCCCATGAAACACTGGATTGTTAGAGATTGCTATAGCTGCTTGATTGTCAACTGAGATTTCAGTTGCTTCTTCCTCTTCCATATGTAGATCACGCAGTAACTTTTGAAGCCACAAAGCTTGGTTAACTGCAGCTGTGGCAGCACTAAACTCTGCCTCTGCAGTTGATTGTGCAACAATGCTTTGCTTCTTGGATGACCATGAAAATATTGCTGAGCCTAGATTGAAACAAAAACCTGAAGTGCTTTTCATGTCATCAATGAATCCACCCCAATCACTGTCAGAAAAGCCATGCAATTTCAGAGTTTTACATTGCATAAATTTAACACCAAAGCTGCATGTCCCTTTGATGTACCGCAGGATACGTTTGGCTGCCCTCATATGTAGCTCACTTGGACAATGCATAAACCTTGATAGAAGGTTTGTTGCATAAAGAATGTCAGGTCGAGTTGCTGTCAAATACAGCAAGCAACCAATCAAGCTTCTATACTTTTCTTCATCTACCTTGGCCGATCCATCCTCTTTGCTGAATTTATCCTTCTGATTCATTGGAGTAGCAGTTGGTTTGCAATTCTCCATTTGGAACTTCTTCAAAATCTCCTTTGCATATTTTTCTTGACCAATGAAGATCACTCCTCTGCTTTGTTTAATCTCCATGCCGAGAAAAAAGCTCATGAGTCCAAGGTCACTCATTTCAAAAGCTTGCATCATGTCCTGCTTGAACCTTTCAATTTGCTGCAAATTACTTCCAGTTACAAGTAAATCATCAACATAGAGGGACACAATAAGAACATTATCATCAATTTTCTTCACATAGAGAGTTGATTCAGAAAGACTTTTCTGAAATCCAAACCCTGTCAAGTAGTCATCAATTCGGCCATACCAGGCCCTTGGTGCCTGTTTTAATCCATAAAGTGCCTTCTTCAGCTTGTACACCTTGTCTTCTTCTCCTTGAACAACAAATCCAGAAGGTTGTTGAACATAAATTTCTTCTTATAAATCGCCATTGAGGAAGGCTGATTTTATGTCCATTTGGAACACTTTCTAGTTTTTGTGTGCAGCTATCGCAAGCAACAATCTGATGGTGTCCATCCTTGCTACTGGAGCAAATGTGTCTGAATAATCCACTCCATACACTTGAGCATACCCCTTGACAACCAGCCTTGCCTTGAATTTGTTGATGGAGCTGTCAGCATTCAATTTGGTCCTGAAAATCCACTTGACGCCAATAATGTTCTTGTCTGCAGGTCGATCAACAAGTTCCCACGTATGATTCTTTTCAATCATGTGTATTTCCTCCTTCATTGCTTCCTGCCATACTGGATTCATCTGCGCATCTTCATAATTTTCTGGTTCACAAACAGCCACGTTGCTCCTTTGATAGATTTCTTCAAGTGATCTCGTGCCACGTACTGGTGATTCATCAATTGATTCAATTTGCAGAGGAGCAATAATGTGATCATCAGGCACCGTGATCTCTAGAGTTTCATCCCAGTTCCATTTGTCATCTTCATGGAACTGCACATCCCGTGTAATTGTAATCTTCTGGGTTTGAGGGAGATAAACTTTGTAGGCTTTAGAAATTGTACTATAGCCAACAAAGATACCTTGTATTGCCTTCTTGTCCAGCTTGTCCCTCTTAATCTGTGGAATGTGAACAAAGCATGTGCTGCCAAAAACCTTAAGAAAACTAAATGAGGGTTTGTAATTATACCACACTTCAAAAGGAATTTTTTCTGCCAAAAGCTTTGTTGGGAGATGATTTTGGAGAAATACTGCTGTGTTAGCAGCTTCGGCCCAAAAAACTTTAGGCAAGTTTTTCTCATGTAGCATGCATCTAGCCATCTCCATTATGTACCGATTTCTTCTCTCACTAACCCCATTATGCTCTGGAGTGTAAGGGGCTGTGAGCTGATGCTCAATACCAGCTTCTTCACAATAAAGATTGAATTGTGTTGATGTGTATTCTTTGCCATTGTCTGAACGAATTGCTTGAATTTTGCAGTTGCTTTGATTCTCCACATTCTTCTTGAATCTCCAGAAAATTCCAGCCACCTCTGATTTGAATTTCATGAAGTAAATCCAGCACATTCGAGAGAAATCGTCAATAAACAGCAGGTAATATTTACTGCCATTTAATGATGGTGTGCTTAGAGGACCAGCCACATCGGTATGAATCAGCTGCAGCTTTTGGGATGATCTCCAAGTTGATCTCGGAAATGATTTTCTATTTTGCTTACCAAACTGACAAGCATGACAGTTCAATGTAATTTCAGTAAATGGAGGTATACCTCTGACAGCCTCATGGTTTTTCATTGTGAGCATTCTTTGTTGATGGTAGTGCCCCAACCTTTTATGCCATAACTCAGTATAATTGAGTTTTGTTGGGAAAGCATTATGCTCCTCCTCAAATGGCAAAAACGAGAAACTTTTGCCCTTCATTCTAACTTGTAGAATTTTGCAGCCAGCAGCATCAAAAATGCAGCAATGTTGATTTTCAAAAATCACCTTCATTCCTTTCTCAATTAATTGCCCCACACTCAACAAATTCTGATCTATATTAGGTACATAAAGAACATCTGCAATTGTTTTTGTACCTGAATTTGTTGTGATGGTAATTGTTCCCTTTCCCTTGGCTTCAATGCATTCACCATTTCCAATTCTGACTTTTGCAACTTCTGTAGGCTGCAAATTTCGGAAGAGACTTTTATCAAAAGTCATGTGGTTGGTGCAACCACTATCAATTAGCCAATGGTCTGAGGTGGTTTGAATCGAGAAGCATGCAGCTACAAACATCTGATCCTCATCATCTTGGTTCGCAACTTGAGCATCTTCTTCTTGTTTTTGATTTTTGAATCTGCAGATTATTGCCTCATGTCCAAGCTGATTGCATTTGCTGCACCTTGCATCAGGCCTCTTCCAGCATTTGAATGGTGGGTGACCACTCTTGTTGCAGTGTTGACAAGGTGGAAAATTTCTCTTAATAAATTTCCCTTTGTTGTAACCTTGATTGGGTTTGATGCTGCCTGGAGCTGTGTTCTTTCGGAAGAATTTCTTCTTGTCATGGTCTGCAAATTTTGCTTGCAAAGCTCCTTCAATTGCATGATCCTGCCTCATAAGCCTTCTCTGCTCCTGAGCTTGTAAGGCATTTAGCAACTCTGTCAATGTAATTTTTGACAGGTCTTTAGTATTCTCCAATGTTGTAATTGAAGCTTCATACTTTTCTGGTACTGTGACCAGAAGTTTTTCAACAATTCTGGAATCTGCAAATGAGGTTCCCAGCAGCCTGACTCTATTAGCAATCCCCATCAATTTATCTGAGTACTCCTTTATAGTCTCAAAATCCTTCATCCTTTGCAGCTCAAATTCACGTATCAAGTTTAAGCTTTGCATTCCACGAATTCTTTCATCTCCTGCATATTCTTTCTTCAAGTAATCCCAAACATCCTTTGCTGATTGAAGTAACATGATCCTGGTGAAAATGGTGGTTGAAACAGCAGCAAACAGACATGCCTTAGCCTTCGATTTCTTGGTCTTTCTCTCCTTATGACTTTTGATCTGAGTCATAGTTGGATTATTAGGCAGTGGTGGCACCTCATAATCCTCTTCGACAGCTTCCCACAAATCTAAGGCTTCTAGGTGAGTTTCCATTCTTACTGCCCATAGTTGAAAATTCTCTCCATTGAAGATTGGAGGAGAAATATGGGTGAAACTTGATTCAGAATCCATCACAGGCCCTTCAAGAAAATTGCTCTGATACCAATTGAAAGAGTTTGAAGAGATTGAAGAGAAGAAGTGAAAAAACAGAATGCAGATTTTGATTTGAACAGTGGAAGTTTTTACTGTTTATTGAACTGGAAAATATTGTTTGATTGCTTACTTGTTTCAGCGATCTTTACACGATTAAATAGACTTGAAATAAACTGAAATTGCTGGTTTGTAGCACTGCAATGTGCCACGTTCAGCTGACCACTAACATGACCACTAACATAAATGTGCCATGTTTTAGCTAACAACATAACTGACTCCTAAAGACTAGTTCACGTCCTGAAGACCAGCTCTAGTCTTTTATTACAGCTGAATTAAAATTAACAAAGACAAACAATAATAAAACAAAGGCAGCAACTTAAGGCATAACTCCAACAGGCTCCTTCCCTTTTTCATTCTGCGTAGCATAAGATATCACAGAAGATTCAAAATCTAAATGTAGCAGACGGTTACGCTGCAAAGAAATGGGAGGGATGAGAAAAAAAGAATTTCATTGGTCTATTTCTTGACCAGAATTTCATTTGTCTCTGTAAGACTTTGAGAAGAGAGGGATGAGAAAAAAGAAATAGGAGGTAAGAGAGGTGATAGAATGGGTTTGAATTTCATTTATCTACTTCAGTTTTTCTGAAGGATTTCATTTGGCTTCTTCAGTTTTTCTGAAGTTTTTCATTTGCCGATGAATTTCTTAATCTGTGTAAGAATTCATTTTCTTCTTCTTCTTCTTCATTGGATTAAGTTTTTCTCAATCTCTTTTTTTTTTTAAAAAAAAAAAAAACGGCACCGTACCACACAATAACAACGTATTCTATCAAACGACACACACAAAGCATCACCACAATACAAACGACACAAAACACAAAACCTAGGGTTTCTACTTCTTTCTCTCTCAGCAGCCGCCTCAAGCGCGTCTCTCTTCTCTGCCAAATCGATTTTATTCTTCCCCTGTTCCAGCTCCACCTTGCACGGCTTCAGCTGTCACCACGAAGAATCCAACAGCCTGCTCTCTCTCCAATCGCTGCCAAGTTGCAAGAAGCTGGTTATGACAGAGTGAGAGATGTTGTCGCAGAAAAAATGATGCTCCTGAGAACTCTGCGCTTCAGACTTAAACTTAGACAGATTTGCGTGTTGAATAATTTCACTCTTCTGTATTTTTGCCTTAGAAACAAAAGAATGAGCAACATTCTCCAAACTATCATTCAACACTCCAGTCATCACAGCAGTAATCGCCTCCGCTTGCTTCGACGGCACGTCGTGCGCTTCCAATCGTATATCGGCGAAGTGCAGGTCTTTGGCAGCTTGAGGAAGTGGATGAATAAGAACCTCGATTTTGAAATCAGTCAGTTGAATCACAGAGCTCTCCTTCTCCTTCTCCTCCATTTATGTATTGATTTTGAGAAGATTCTTAGATGAAGGAGACGATATGTGATTGTATTGCTTCAGATTTTTTTTTTGAGCAGAGGATCCGCCCTGCGATATCGGTTTGCAGAGATTATTCATCTGAACATGAGCATAGAGAAGATGAGGAAGCTCTGACCGGCGATGATTTTTGAGCTCAGGTTGCTCCGATCATCAAGCTTGGAGTGAAGATGCTTGGAGTGAAGAAGACGAAGATTTTTCTGTAGCAACTCACTGGAAACAAGATTGTGAAGAAGAGCAGATTACGGAAGCAAGAAATTTGAATTAATATGTATGCGTGAGCATTTGAAGCTCTGATACCATGTTAGAATTGTGTAATTGATGAAGAACAATTAGAGAGAAAACAGGGGAGAGAGAACAAAGGAGAGGGAGAGAAGAGAATTTGAATTTTATTGTAATTGTCACACTCATTGTGTGTTACAACAACCACTCATATTTATACTCTAACACCTAGGATATAATTTATATTATTCTCTAATACATGGGACTGTCATATTTGACGGGATCTGCTGGTGTATTCTCTTTACTATCAGATGATCTGGTGTATTCTCTTTACTATCAGCAATATCGAAGCAAGGAAATCGGGAGTTTGTGAACGAAATAGACATGTTTTCTGCTTGGCAACACCCAAATCTTGTTAGATTGTTGCATCAATGGGAAGCAACTACTGATGATTTATGAATACATGCAAAACAATAGCCTTGCGTAAATCAATGGCTATGCTCATTTCCTTGAAGTATTAGCTTTTATAAATCGATTGAAGAAATTGAATGGAATATAGAAAGAATTAAGGCACAATCCATATCTCCACCAGACTTGCTGGAACATTGTGAGTTTCTGCTATCTCATTTTCTATCCAGCTACCCTTTTCGCATAGGTTTAGTAGTGCTGCAACTATTTTTTTAACTTAGCATGGTATTATAATAATAATGAAAAAAACTCCTAAATCTATTCATCAAGTTTTCCCAAAATTAACCTTTATTATTGTTTGAATAATATTAACTAAAACCTAAAAAATCTTTTTTGATGGCTTTAAAGATTCTCTAATATTTAAATGCCTTTTTAGATAGAGAAGTCAATGATATTTAAAGGAAGAAGATTCTCTAATATTTAAATATCTTTTTGGAGAGAGAAGTCAATGATATTTAGAGGATGTTTGGTATTGTGGATGAGAACAGAGAGATTAAGAACAATTGCCACGATCAAGATGATTTCTCTATGAATTGTCCGCAGTATAAATATTCGTACATGGGTTTGACTTTCTCAAGTCTATTTATAGAAATTCAACAATATATAAGAAAAGTACAATTAATTAGAGGGATTGTCGATTATTAATTCTTAGTCGTTGCTTGTGTTTCAGAGGCTGATCAACGAATTACATGGTATTAAATAATTATTTCATCTAAAAATTTAAACTGTTAGGTGAAATTATAAGATATAATTTATATTATTCTTTAACATATCTCTTCATGTGAAAACCTCTCTGCCTTGAAATTTGCACACAAACCCATAATATCTTGTGTTGGATTTTTATCAAATAGGATGAGGGTAGTGAGATTTGAACTCATGACAGTTCAGTCAATAAAATTCTGATACCATGTCATAGAACCATCTCACAAAAAAACTTAAACTGTTAGATGAGATCCCAAGATATAATTTATATTATTCTCTAATATGTGGGACTGTCATATTTGACGGGATCTGCTGGTGCAATAGCTGCTGGTGTAATGATCTGCTGTGTATTCTCTTTACTATCAGATGATCTGGTGTATTCTCTTTACTATCAGCAATATCGAAGCAAGGAAATCGGGAGTTTGTGAACGAAATAGGCATGATTTCTGCTTGGCAACACCCAAATCTTGTTAGATTGTTGCATCAATGGGAAGCAACTACTGCTGATTTATGAATACATGCAAAACAATAGCCTTGAGCAAATCAATGGCTATGCTCATTTCCTTGAAGTATTAGCTTTTATAAATCGATCGAAGAAATTGAATGGAATATAGAAAGAATTAAGGCACAATCCATATCTCCACCAGAGTTGCTGGAACAATGTGAGTTTCTGCTATCTCATTTTCTATCCAGCTACCCTTTTCGCATAGGTTTAGTAGTGCTGCAGCTATTCTGATGCGAACCCTAGCGGAATTTAATGGTATTCGCGACCCAAGATCAATATAACCCAAGTTTATGGAGATTTGAATGAGCTTATCACAATGGAAGACTTGCTCCAAGGCAACAAGACTATAAACCAACTCAATCACAACGCCTACACCTGGAGACGAGCAAAAGAAGTATAAATTCACAACAAAGAATGGTCAATTCTTTGAAGAGTTGAAAGTTCAATCAAGAACCAAGATGAAGCAACCAAAGACAGCTACAATGCTGGAAAATATTGTTCAAAAAGTTGCCCTAACATTATTCCTAAAGAGTATTTATACTCCAAGCCAAAACCCTAGTTTCCCTAATGGGTCTCACTTAAGCCCAAAATAAATAATAATCAACCCAAGATAAAACTAGCCCAAACTAATTAAAATAAACAAATAAACCAGTCTAGAAACCCAAACAAATTGTCTCCTCTCAAAATAATTAAAATTTGATAGCCCAACTAATTAAATAAGACAAGTTCGTTGTTTCCGCATTTTGTCGGGCAGCAGCAAGATCCAACTTAAAACGGATGGTTCTCTCTCGTCTTAAAGAATTAGAAGGCGTTCCATATACCGTTGGAAAGGTATTGAAGTCTAGTTTCCATCCCAACTAGAATCACATCAAAATTCGATCTGTAGCTCCAGTTATGACTAAAACAGTAACCAAAGGTCAAACTGTCCGAATCTAGTCTTCTTCTCCCAATCCTTGTGTAATGGTCTTGGTTCCACCAACAAGCCCTTCTTGAACATGAATGAGATTAATCAAGGCTTGCTCTTTATTATTACAAATCCTCTTGAATTCCACCTTAGCCCATGTATCTTGAAGAAGTCCATTGAAAGCTTCTTTGAACTTCTTAGCCTTAAGCCTAGTAACTGGACCAACTGGAACCTCCAATGGATCCTTTGATGGTTGGATCGCATCATCCCCTCGCTCCTCAAAAGGATTCGACCTCGAATCATCACCTGCATCAAACGAAGAAAGATCAGAAACATTGAATGTAGCACTTACACCATACTCACCTGGTAGATCCACTTTGTAGGCATTATCATTAATCCTTTCTATGATTTGATAAGGACCATCTCCTCGAGGCATCAACTTTGATCTTCTTTGTTCAGGAAACCTTTCCTTCCTCATATGCACCCAAACCCAATCACCTGGTTCAAATCTCACTAATTTTCGTCCCCTATTGGCTTTGTTTGCATATTGTTCATTCTTCTTTTCTATTTGTTGCCGAATCTTTGCATGGAGGTCTTTCACTACCTGGGCTTTTTGATTACCATCAAAACTAACTCTTTCATCAACAGGCAATGGAATCAAATCTAATGGTGTCAAAGGATTAAAACCATAAACAATCTCAAATGGGGAATGATCAGTAGTAGAATGCACACTACGATTATATGCAAATTCAATGAATGGCAAACAATCTTCCCAATTTTTAAGATTCTTTTGAATGATAGCCCTTAACAATTGAATCAAAGTCCGGTTAACAACTTCAGTTTGGCCATCTGTTTGTGGATGACAAGTAGTGGAATATAAAAGTTTAGTTCCTAACTTACCCCACAAAACCTTCCAAAAGTAACTCAAAAACTTAACATCTCGATCGGATACAATGCTCCTAGGGAGACCATGTAGCCGAATGACCTCTCTAAAGAATAGGTCAGCTATATTTATTGCATCATTAGTTTTATGGCAAGCAATGAAATGTGCCATCTTAGAAAATCTATCCACAACAACAAATATAGAATCTCTCCCTTTCTTAGACCTAGGTAGACCTAAGATGAAATCCATAGAAATATCAACCCAAGGTTCCTTAGGAACAGGCAAAGGTGTGTATAATCCATGAGGCATTACCCTAGATGTTGCTTGTCTACATGTTATGCACCTGTCACACATTCTTTGCACATCTCTTTTCATATTAGGCCAATAAAAGTGCTCATGCAGAACCTCCAAAGTTTTAGTAATTCCAAAATGCCCCATTAAACCTCCCCCATGTGCTTCCCTCACAAGCAATTCACGTAAAGAACAATTAGGCACACATAACTTATTTTTCTTAAACAAAAACCCATCATGCCTAAAATATTTATCTTTGGCCGAAACCTTGCATGTGTCATATATAGCACCAAAATCATGATCATCAAGATACAATTCCTTAATATACTCAAATCCTAGCAATTTAGTATTAAGAGTATTAAGAAGAACATACCTTCGCGATAAGGCATCGGCGACCACATTTTCCTGACCCTGCTTGTATTTAATCACATATGGAAAAGTTTCAATAAACTCAACCCACTTAGCATGTCTCCTACTTAACTTACCTTGGCCCTTCAAATGTTTCAATGATTGGTGATCAGTATGTATGAAAAACTCTCGGGGCCACAAATAATGTTGCCAAGTCTCCAAAGCCCGCACGACTGCATACAACTCCTTATCATAAGTGGGATAATTAAGAGCTGCACCATTGAGTTTCTCACTAAAATAAGCAATGGGTCGTTTTTCTTGCATTAAAACGGCTCCAATACCTATTCCTGAAGCATCACATTCAATCTCAAAAGCTTTATTAAAATCAGGTAAAGATAGTAAAGGTGCCGAAATCAACTTTGATTTTAACAAGCTAAAAGCATTTTCTTGTTCTTCTCCCCACTTGAAACCCACGGTTTTCTTAACAATTTCAGTCAATGGAGAGGCTATCCTACTAAAGTCTTTGACAAATCTCCTATAAAAACTAGCCAAACCATGAAAACTTCTAACGTCTGTTATGGATTTTGGTGTAGGCCATTCTTGAATAGCCTTAACCTTAGCCTCATCCATTTCTATACCTTTTGCACTAACCACATATCCAAGAAAAACAATCCTATCCATGCAATCACACTTTTTCAAATTAGCATATAAGGACTCTTTTCTAAGCACATCAAGAACTTGTCTCAAATGACTTATATGCTCATCAATCTCCTTACTATAAATCAAGATATCATCAAAGTAAACGACTACAAACTTACCAATAAAAGCACGCAACACATGATTCATCAATCTCATAAAAGTACTAGGTGCATTAGTAAGTCCAAAAGGCATAACCAACCACTCATACAAACCATATTTAGTTTTAAAAGCAGTTTTCCATTCATCCCCTTCTTTCATCCTAATTTGATGATAACCACTTTTCAAATCAATTTTCGAAAATAATTTAGAACCATGTAATTCATCCAACATATCATCTAATCTAGGAATGGGATGTCGATACTTTACAGTGATGTTATTGATGGCTCGACAATCCACACACATTCGCCAAGTTTTGTCCTTTTTTGGAACAAGGAGCACAGGAACTGCACAAGGACTCATGCTCTCTCGAATGTATCCTTTCGACATCAACTCCTCCACTTGCCTTTGAAGTTCCTTAGTCTCTTCAGGATTGCTCCTATAAGCCGGCCTATTTGGTATAGATGCTCCTGGAACAAAGTCAATTTGATGCTTAATACCTCTAATTGGCGGCAAACCACTAGGAATGTCATCCGGAAAGATATCCTCAAATTCCTGCAAAAGAACTTTAACAACACTAGGAACACAAGAATCTAACTCATCTGAGTTAAAGAATGCCTCCTTATACACAAGTAAAATCATAGGCAAGTTAGAAAGATAGGCATGTTTAAGATCATTAGATTTTGCAAAAAAATTAAGGTGTTTCCCCACTTTTTCTACACACTCTTCTTTTCTCACCCTTTCTTTCTTCTCTCCACTCATTTTCTCTCCACTCTCGGCCTTCTTTTCATTTTTTTGTTCTTGGCCATGACCCTCCCCTAATGTCCTAAGGGCCGAAACTTTGTTCCCTTTGGTTTTCAACTCATGGCTCACTTTCTTTTCTCTCTTCCTCACATCCTCACCATGTTGTTCAGCTTGTTTTTCCATTTTGGCCAAGTCTTTTTGTTCCTCCACTTTGGCCAAAACATGTTGCTCTTCTTCATAACCCTTCTTCAATTGAATTTGATCTTCATACACTTGCTTTGGTGAGAGTGGGGCAAGTGTATAAATCCTTCCATCCTTCTCTAATGAATACCTGTTCTTAAACCCATCGTGTTTGGCTTTTCTATCAAATTGCCAAGGCCTCCCTAGTAACAGATGAGTAGCATGCATAGGCACAACATCACATAACACTTCATCCTTATATTTGCCTACTGAAAAATAAATATCACCTGTCTATTCACCCTAACAACACCACATTCATTCAACCATTGAAGTTGATAAGGCCTCTCATGCTTTATGGTATTCAATCCCAACTTTCTAACCAAAGTAACACTAGCAACATTAGTACAACTACCACTATCATTGATCATACTACATACCTTATCGTTGATTAGGCATCTAGTATGGAAGATGTTCTCCCTTTGTTGCTCCACATCATCCTCCTTAGTTTGAATACTAAGTGACCTTCTAACCACCAAAACTTTATCACCAACAGCATGCTCTAAATCACTAGCATCCTCAAGTGGGGGCATGTCATCACAATCAGACTCCTCACTAGTGGACACAATCTCTCCATCATCCCTTAGAATCATAACTCGATGATTTGCACATTCTGATGCATAGTGTCCCAATCCTTGACACTTGAAACACTTTATATCACGATTACGCTTCGGTTGAACTTCTCCATTAAGTTTTTGATCATTGGCTGAAACCTGCTTCTTCATGGAGTTAGGTTCGACAACTTTAGAAGTCACCAAAGGCTTCGATGATGCATTACCCTCTCTCCTATAATTCATCTTCCAACCTGAAGAAGACCCCGTATAAGCTCCAGATCGTGTATTACCCTTCCTTTTCAATTGTCGTTCAACCTTAATGGATAAGTGTACTAACTCCTCCAAATCAACATATGATTGCAACTCCACAACATTGGCTATGTCTCTATTCAAGCCATTCAAAAACCTAGACATCGTAACTTCCTCATCTTCATTAACATTAGCTCTAATCATAGCCACCTCTAATTCTTTCTGATACTCCTCCACACTCTTATTACCCTGTGTAATCATTTGTAAACGATTAAACAACTCCCGATAATAATGTTTAGGAACATACCTCTTCTTCATTATTGTTTTCAACTCCTCCCATGTGCTGACTGGTCTTTCTCTATTCCTTCTTCTTTCAACCACCAATCTCTCCCACCAAACCATGGCATAGTCAGTAAACTCCACTACAGCTAACTTAACCTTCTTTTCTTCGGAGTACCTATGGATGTCAAAAATCATCTCCACCTTTTTTTCCCAATCTAAATAAGCTTCCGGATCAGTTTTTCCCTTAAAGGATGGGATTTTTAACTTAATACTACCCAAATTTCGGTCTATATCTCCCAAATCATCAAAATCCCCTCGATGCTCAAAATCCCTATGTGGCCGAATATGTCCCCTGCTTGGCCGATTCTCATACCTCTCTCCTCTATGTGTACGGAACCCACCACTACGGTTAAGATCATCCTCGGCTTCAGTTGAAGAGTTTCCAGCAACACTCTCCTTTTTCCTAGCTTCTCTACCCCTTTTACTTCGTCCTCCATCAGACCTAGTCTCTAATTTTTCAATCCTATTCATCAGCTCACCAAACATAAATTCCATTTGTTGTTGCATTCTCGAAAACCCATCTTCTTGGATTTCACCGATCTTTTGTGGCACACTATTAGAAGACATTTTTTTTTTGAAACCTGCACGAAAATCGTTAGTAATAAAAAAAAAATCACCTCACGCACTCGTGTTTCACACAAATTTATAGGCTTTTCACTCGAATATGCTCCCTATGCCTTTTTCCACTCAAATTGCCTTTCTTTAGTTCTTGAGATCACTTAGCAACAATTCAGAAAAAGCAACCAACTAAGCAGTGAACTTATAAATTTGATATAGACTCTAGAAGCAAGAAATTACAAAACTAACAAAACGAAACTCGATGACAAATTCACGAATAGCAATGCAAATTTGTACGAATAATATGACGATTTGAAGACACGAACAAAAAAAATCAGAAAAGAGCGAAATAATTTCAAATTATCAAGGACTAAGGATTTAATTCAAGAAAATTCCAGCAACTCAAAAAAAAAAAAAATCAACTAAACTACCCAAATTTTCAAGGTACACAAATAAGACTACTAAGTGGAAGATTAACTAATTTCCCAATGCTCAAGGTTTTCTCAAACATGTATTCCCCCAAAACAACAATAAAAGTGATTTTTCTTCTTCTTTTTTTCTTTTCTCTTTTTCTTCTTCTTTTTTTTCTTCTTTTTTTTTTTTTTTTGCTTTTTTTCTTCTTCTTTTTTTCTTTTTGCTTTTTTTTTTTCTATGTAGAAACAACCAAGATTTCAAGATCAAGCACCTTTTTTTTTTTTTGATCTATATATGTATATATTTCGGCAAGAACACTAACTTATGATTAAGTGTTCAACAAAGCAATAACAAGTAAGATCCCAATTTTTTTTTTTTGGTGGTCGAATCTATCAAAAACAAAACAGGAAACAATAAAAACTCAAATTGAAGGATATAACCTGTCATTAGATTAGCTCTGATACCAACTGATGCGAACCCTAGCGGAATTTAATGGTATTCGCGACCCAAGATCAATATAACCCAAGTTTATGGAGATTTGAATGAGCTTATCACAATGGAAGACTTGCTCCAAGGCAACAAGACTATAAACCAACTCAATCACAATGCCTACACCTGGAGACGAGCAAAAGAAGTATAAATTCACAACAAAGAATGGTCAATTCTTTGAAGAGTTGAAAGTTCAATCAAGAACCAAGATGAAGCAACCAAAGACGGCTACAATGCTGGAAAATATTGTTCAAAAAGTTGCCCTAACATTATTCCTAAAGAGTATTTATACTCCAAGCCAAAACCCTAGTTTCCCTAATGGGTCTCACTTAAGCCCAAAATAAATAATAATCAACCCAAGATAAAACTAGCCCAAACTAATTAAAATAAACAAATAAACCAGTCTAGAAACCCAAACAAATTGTCTCCTCTCAAAATAATTAAAATTTGATAGCCCAACTAATTAAATAAGACAAGTTCGTTGTTTCCGCATTTTGTCGGGCAGCAGCAAGATCCAACTTAAAACGGATGGTTCTCTCTCGTCTTAAAGAATTAGAAGGCGTTCCATATACCGTTGGAAAGGTATTGAAGTCTAGTTTCCATCCCAACTAGAATCACATCAAAATTCGATCTATAGCTCCAGTTATGACTAAAAGAGTAACCAAAGGTCAAACTGTCCGAATCTAGTCTTCTTCTCCCAATCCTTTTGTAATGGTCTTGGTTCCACCAACAAGCCCTTCTTGAACATGAATGAGATTAATCAAGGCTTGCTCTTTATTATTACAAATCCTCTTGAATTCCACCTTAGCCCATGTATCTTGAAGAAGTCCATTGAAAGCTTCTTTGAACTTTTTAGCCTTAAGCCTAGTAACTGGACCAACTGGAACCTCCAATGGATCCTTTGATGGTTGGATCGCATCTTATTCTTTTTAACTTTGCATGCTATTATAATAATAATAATGAAAAAAACTCCTAAATCTATTCATCAATCTTTCCCGAAATTAACCTTTATTATTGTTTGAATAATATTAACTAAAACCTAAAAAATCTTTTTTGATGGCTTCAAAGATGCTCTAATATTTAAATGCCTTTTTAGAGAGAGAAGTCAATGATATTTAAAGGGAGAAGATTCTCTAATATTTAAATATCTTTTTAGAGAGAGAAGTCAATGATATTTAGAGGATGTTTGGTACTGTGGTGCCACCTCAAGTTGAAAAAAATCAGGTGAAAAGCTTTTTGATAATGCATTAAATCACTAAAATTGCTGCAGGAACCCACAAATTTTCTCAAAGAAACCAGAGGTTGGGGAGTGTTAGAGTATCAAATAGAGAGTATACAAGATGTATAAATAGTGGTTGTTGTAACACACAATGTGTGTGACAAAGATAATAAAATTCAAATTCTCTTCTCTCCCTCTCCTTTGTTCTCTCTCCCCTGTTTTCTCTCTAATTGTTCTTCATCAATTACACAATTCTAACATGGTATCAGAGCTTCAAATGCTCACGCATACACATTAATTCAAATTTCTTGCTTCCGTAATCTGCTCTTCTTCACAATCTTGTTTACAGTGAGTTGCTACAGAAAAATCATCGTCTTCTTCACTCCAAGCTTCTTCACTCCAAGCTTGATGATCGGAGCAACCTGAGCTCAAAAATCGTCGCCGGTCAGAGCTTCCTCATCTTCTCTATGCTCATGTTCAGATGAATAACCTCTGCAAACCGATATCGCAGGGCGGAACCTCTGTTCAAAAATCTGAAGCAACACAATCACAAATCGTCTCCTTCATCTAAGAATCTTCTCAAAATCAATACATAAATGGAGGAGAAGGAGAAGGAGAAGGAGAGCTCTGTGATTCAACTGACTGATTTCAAAATCGAGGTTCTTATTCATCCACTTCCTCAAGCTGCCAAAGACCTGCACTTCGCCGATATACGATTGGAAGCGCACGACGTGCCGTCGAAGAAAGCGGAGGCGATTACTGCTGTGATGACTGGAGTGTTGAATGATAGTTTAGAGAATGTTGCTCATTCTTTTGTTTCTAAGGTAGAAATGCAGAAGAGTGAAATGATTCAACACGCAAATCTGTCTAAGTTTAAGTCTGAAGCACAGAGTTCTCAGGAGCATCATTTTTCTTTGCTACAACATGAGACTGAAAAATTCAGAGGAGACATAGAGAAAATGCGCAATGAATTGAAGTATGAAATTGATATGGTAACTGGTGGACAGTGTTTGGATTTGACTCTAGAAAGAGGATGTATACGCGACGAGTTGGCAAAACAGAATGCAGAAACCACAAACAAGCTTGATAGAGAAATTCATGCCTTGAGAGCACACCTGGAAGCAGCGATGACTCACCGTTTCAAGGAATTGCTTTCCTCTTCAAATTTGCCTTCCACCTTCTCTCCAAAACTCATCTCAATCAAAGTCTCCACATCATCAGCTCTCAACTCCAGAGAGAACAAGCAGAGAGACATAGGATTGTTGAAACATTGGATGTCGAGATCAAGCGTTGGGCTGCAGGAAAAGAGGAACATTAATGTGCTCTGCTATCAACACTCCAATGTGATGTGGCTTGAATGTGAACGGCAGCCTATTTCCTTGACCGATTGATCACTGGTGCTGCAATTCCAAATGAAGCGGCGGACATGCACTCTCTAACATTGAGCTAGGGTTGCTTTATGCCTTTCTTTATCTTTTATTTCCTTCCTTTTATGCGTTGTTATTGTGTGGTACGGTGCCGTTTTGTAAAAAAAAAAAAAAAAAAAAAGATTAAGAAAAACTTAATCCAATGAAGAAGAAGAAGAAGAAGAAAATGAATTCTTACATAGATTAAGAAATTCATCGGCAAATGAAAAACTTCAGAAAAACTGAAGAAGCCAAATGAAATCCTTCAGAAAAACTGAAGTAGATAAATGAAACTCAAACCCATTCTATCACCTCTCTTACCTCCCATTTCTTTTTTTCTCATCCCTCTCTTCTCAAAGTCTTACAGAGACAAATGAAATTCTGGTCAAGAAATAGACCAATGAAATTCTTTCTCTTCTCTCGTTTACATACTGTTTGTCAAAAGAATTAAGTACTCTTGTATTTCATTTTCATTGTTGCAATCTCATACTTGGTTTATCAAAGCATGAGATTGAGGGGGGATGTTAGAGTATCAAATAGAGAGTATACAAGATGTATAAATAGTGGTTGTTGTAACACACAATGTGTGTGACAAAGATAATAAAATTCAAATTCTCTTCTCTCCCTCTCCTTTGTTCTCTCTCCCCTGTTTTCTCTCTAATTGTTCTTCATCAATTACACAATTCTAACAGGGAGAAACAACTATTATTAGCTGCTTAAAATTCTTTGCTGGCTTTTAAATTATATATATATATATATATATATATATATATATATATATATATATATATATATATAAATAAATAAATGTGTGTGTATAAGTTTATGCCTTTTAAAGTAATTTCACAAGTTGAAAGCAATATGAAAAACTTGGTAACCAAACACTTGAAACTGTTTTTCATTAACCTCAAACTCAACCACAGTTTTAGCCAAGCACTTCAAAAATTATTTTAAATCGTAGTTAAAGTACTTTTCATGAAACTACTTTTTTAAAACCTCAACCATAAAAATAAAAGCAATACCGAACACACCCTTAAAGTGAGATACTTTGAAAATATATGTGCCGAAGATCATGAACCTGGGTTTTGAAGGAATTCATGGAGTATTTCACTTTTATTGAGTGGAGGAGGGATGAGCTATAACTTCCTCTTGATAGTATTAACAACGTATTAATATTAAGTTATTAACCTCCTTTTAATCCTTTGAAATTAAAAGGAATATATCGTCACCCATTATCTTTCCATGAACTATGGGGATTTCCTTTCGCAATTCATACAACGGCAATGACATGGAAGTGGTCATCCCAAGATAATAACCCATTCATGCCACTTCCATTCTCAAACAATTTATCTACTTGGGTGCTCATATTATCAGAGGCATTGATTGATATTCAATAAATGAAACGGTTAAATTTGAAAGCAAAAAAAATATATATGATAGAACAATGAATCTCATTACCGTAAAGCAAAATTATCTCGTCGTAAAATTAATTCAAGTACATATAAGATATCTATATAAGTTACGTTATCAAATATCTATAGTGCAAAAAAAAAATATGATAGAACAATGAATCTCATTACCGTAAAGCAAAATTATCTCGTCATAAAATTAATCCAAGTACATATTAAGATATATCTAAAAGATTACGAAAAAAACTGTTCATTTACTGTTCACCCTCTCTGCTTTCACTGTGGACGCGAGCTTTGTCGCCGGTGTGTCGCGCGAGTTCGTCCACCCTATTTTTTTTTGTCTTTTCCTGATGTGAACAGTGTAATGGCGAAACAACCCCGATAATAAGACAAAAACACGTTTTCGGCTGAGGGCTAAGGTTGTCATTGCACGCGTACGGACCGGTCCGGTCCGGTCCGGTCCGCCGGAACCTTTTTGTTTTTTAATATTTTTAAAAATGTGTTATTACGAGTGTAGCCCCCGATAAGACAAAATGCATTAATTAGACTCAGGGGTGGTTTAGTAATTGACGCACACGTCACTGTGCGCTTGCGTCAGCAACGTCAGGTGTCCGTACAGGCGCGTCGGAGCGCCATCGCTTCAGGCAGCGCGTGCGGCGTCATGCGGCGGTCAAAAATTTTCGTCCGCCGGCTAGAACGTTTCGCAACCCTTTGATGAATCTCATGGAGCGGCGCGTGTGGTGTGATTATCGACTTAGAGGCTCATATAGTCGGTTTAACGTTTATGTGCACTTTTCTCTCTCCTCAGCGCCGGATTCAACTTCAGTCCCCCGATTTATTGTTGATGCATTTCAGTCCCTTGGCTTTTGTTTGATTTCTGTAATAGAAGTTTCGATTTCTGTCAATTTCGTCCTTTAATTCAAATTGATATATATGCAATTTGCATGTCAGTCCTTATTCTTTGAATTTTTCGGTTTTCTATTAGATCAATTAATTTGTTTAGTGCAGCAAGTTATATTGTTTTCAGTTGTGTCCCTCATTTCAAATTCATTATATATTGCACTTTAATTTCAGTCCCTCTTCTTTTAATTTTTTTTCCTTTTAAATCTTTTAATATTTTTGGTACAAAATTATTAATTGTTGTCAAATTAATCCTTCATTTTAAATTAATTATAATATAATTATATAATTAATCATAATAATAATAATAATAATAATAATAATAATAATAATAATCTTTTTTTTTATCACAAATATTTTTTAAATGCTAACAATAATAATAATAATAATAATAATAATAATAATAATAATAATAACAATAATAATAATAATAATAATAATAATAATAATAATCATAATAGTATTTTTATTTTATTTTTTTGTTTTATCTTTTGTCCTCTTCTTTTAAATTTTTTTCCTTTTAAATCTTTGAATATTTTTAGTACAAAATTATTAATTGTTGTCAAATTAATCCTTCATTTTAAATTAATTATAATATAATAATATAATTATTATTATTATTAATAATAATAATAATAATAATAATAATAATAATAATAATAATAATCTTTTTTTTTGGATCACAAATATTTTTTAAATGGTAACAATAATAATAATAATAATAATAATAATAATAATAATAATAATAATAATAGCAATGCTAATTTTTATTTTTATTGTTTTTTTTTCTTTTGTTAAAGTTTCTTGAAATTTTTAGTCTATCATTAATTATATGTTCTAATATTTATTGAATATTATCGCATAGGAATGTATATAGGGAGACGAAAACATGACCTAGGATTTTTTGAATAAAAAAAAACTTAATAATAGTATTCTTAAATACATTTTATATAATAATATATTGAATTACTCAAATAACATAAAAAAAAAAAATTATTTAATATTGTCGCCTATAAATATATAAAGAGAGGAAAAAAATGACCTAGGATTTTTTCCTTAAAAAAAAATTCATATAATATTCTTAAATACATTTAATATAAAAATATAATTAATAAATACTATATAAAAAAATGCCTTTGAATTTAAATTTGGTGCTCTTTTGTTTAGGTTTATTTCTTAAAAACAAATTTGCAATATTTTCATTTTTAATATTTTAGATATAATATTACCGGGGGGAAAATTAAACTCAAAAAAAAATTACAGATTTACTTAGGTTATCTACAATTAAAAAATATACGGGTCACTTCCCGTTTTGATTCATGTTCTTTTTAAACGAGAAATAGGTCATTATAGCATGTAAAAAAATTAAGTTCATTTCTGGAAAAAATATAAATATTTTTATTTTTAATGTGTCAGATCTAATATTGCTAGGGAGAAAATGAAACTCAAGAAAAATATATAGAGGGAGAGGAAAAATGACCTAGGATTTTCTTAAAGACAGAAATTCATATCAGTATTCTTAAATACATTTAATATAATAATAAGATGAATAAATCATATAAAATAAAAAAAAATATTGGCTTCAAAATTAAATTTTGTGCTCTTTTGTTTAAGTTTATTTCTTGAAATAATTTTGCAGTGTTTTGACTTTTTAATTATATATTTATGTGTTTATATCAAATTAAAATATATTAAACCAATTATATGTTCTAATATTTATTGAATATTATCGTCTAAGAATATATAGAGAGAGAACAAAATAGCCTACGATTATCCTTCAAATTAAATATATTATGGAAATTATGTCAAATTAATTATATATTTGTATATTTATGTCAAATGAAAATATGTAAAACTAATTATATGTTTGAATATTTATTCAATATTATCGCCTAAAAATATATTGAGGGAGAGGAAAAATGACTTAGGATTTTTTTAAGGACAAAAATTCATATCATGTTTTCTTAAATATATTTAATATAATAATATGATTAATAAATCTTATATAAAAAAAATATTGCCTTCAAAATTTAATTTTGTGCTATTTTATTTAAGTTGATTTCTTTACAAGAATTTTTAATGTTTTCATTTTTAATATTTTAGATCTGATATTACTGGGAAAACAAAACATCTAAAATTTTTTTTTTGGCAAATTTACCTCCAATATCTACAAGTCAAATTAAAAAATATACAAGTCACTTCCCGTTTCCATTAGACTGTTCTTTTTAGACAGCAAATAAATAATTATAGCACACAAAAAAATTAAGTTTATGTTTTAAAAACAAATCACAATATTTTTATTTCTAATATGTCTGATATTTATTGAATATTATCGCCTAAAAATATATTGAGAGAGAGGGAAAATGAGTTTGGATTTTTTGAAGGAACAAAATTCATATCAGTATTCTTAAATATAATTATACTAACTAAATATCAAAATAATAAAATACAATACATTTAAAAGCAATCAATTTTTAACATAGATAAAAAAAACCCGCCGCATCGCGATTTTCTTCAAATAATCAAAACATTGCAATTTTGCAATCTATGAGTTAATTAAATCAACACACAATTCAGATCCAAACTGTAACTAAATTATTCTCCAAGCCAGTAAAATAATGTTAACAACCAGCCAGATCAATGCAAACAAAAAATAATCTATCTTTAATAGATTTCAGCGATTCCAATATTGCTATCAACCAGTTAAATGCTTAGTAACTGTTAAAAAATATTTAACCATCAACACATTAAATTGAAGACAACAAAAAATCATCTTTCATTCATTTTATTGATTGCAGATTTACATCAACCAATTAAATAACCATCAAAACAATTAGTACATGCTAAATAATTAATCAATTATGATCTTGCAATACTCAAATTACAATTAGCTAATCTTTCAAAAAAATTATCGCCAATAATTTTTAAATTTCGCAATTGAATTATTATCTGAGTATTTAAGCTTATAACAATAATGAACTAATTCAATACATAAAAAAATATTATAGCATTATTTAAAATTTACAATTCTCTATCTATCAACTAAAAAATTCTTTGTTTACCACATAAATAATCAGTTTGCTACATATAAAAAGCCCGGCGCAACGCGCGGGCTATCCAACTCGTAAGATAACTATATAAGTTAGGTTGTCGATTATCTATATTGCAAAAAAAATATATGATAGAACAATGAATCTCATTACCGTAAAGCAAAATTATATCGTCGTAAAATTAATCCAAGTACATATAAGATAACTATATAAGTTAAGTTATCGAATATCTATATTGCAAAAAAAAAAAATGATAGAACAATGAATCTCATTACTGTAAAGCAAAATTATCTCGTCGTAAAATTAATCCAAATACATATAAGATATCTATATAAGTTACGTTATCGAATATCTATATTGCAAAAAAACAATATATGATGGAACAATGAATCTCATTACCGTAAAGCAAAATTATCTCGTCGTAAAATTAATCCAAGTACATATTCGATAACTATATAAGTTAAGTTATCGATATCTATATTGCAAAAAAAAAATGATAGAACAATGAATCTCATTACCGTAAAGCAAAATTATCTCGTCGTAAAATTAATCCAAGTACATATAAGATAACTATATAAGTTAGGTTATCGAATATCTATATTACAAAAAAAAATATATGATAGAACAATGAATCTCATTATCATAAAACAAAATTATCTCGTCGTAAAATTAATCCAAGTACATATAGGATAACTATATAAGTTAGGTTATCGAATATCTATATTGCAAAAAAAATATATGATAGAAAAATGAATCTCATAACTGTAAAGCAAAATTATCTCGTCGTAAAATTAATCCAAGTACATATTCGATAACTATATAAGTTAAGTTATCGATATCTATATTGCAAAAAAAAATATGATAGAACAATGAATCTCATTACTGTAAAGCAAAATTATCTCGTTGTAAAATTAATCCACGTAAATATAAGATAACTATATAAGTTAAGTTATCGAATATCTATATTGCAAAAAAAAAAAAATATATATGATAGAACAATGAATCTCATTACTATAAAGCAAAATTATCAGGTTGTAAAATTAATTGAAGTACGTATAAGTAAGTTATCGAATATCTACATTGCAAAAAAAAAAATGAAGCAAAATTGTAAGCATGCAGATACAGTGGCAAGGCAAACTGCTCGTCCCAGCAAACATAATTCACTGGCAATAATTGTTCTATCGGTTAGCTTTGACATCAAACGCCAATGAAAAACAAAAAAAATAAAGGAAAAAAAATATAAAGAGCCGTAAGAAAATGCAATCCATAATTTCTTTCATGGTATTTATGTATCGTGCATTTGATAATTTTATCAAAAAATGCTATGATATAATAATAAATAAATATAAGCTGACTAATATTTAATAAAATGATATTTTAGAGTTATTTTCATGAATAAAATGTAATTTAAAAAAAAAAAAGGTATATTGTTCCCAATAAATAAAGGTAAAGTGGTTGACAACGTGTAGCCCATCTAACACGTTATCTTTTTATTTTTTGTTTATTGTTTGTCCACCTTTTTTAAAAAAAAAAAAATAGACGCAAATAAAAAAAATCTTTTCTCTACCTCAATTTATTTTTTCAAAAATAATAAGAGAAAGAAAACAAATAAATTTCAATAACATCAGGAATAATTTTTTTGGTGGTCATAATTTGGCCAACCAATTACTTTCTCTCTCTTTCATTATTTTCTAGAGGCTTTCTCTCTTCTATTTCAAACAAAGTAATTATAAAACAAGCAAAAACTCAACTTTTTAATGAAAAAATAAAAATAAAAAATGTGATCGATCATTTATTATCTTTGTATTTTATACTGTGATCCTCTCCTTTAATTGTATTTTCTATATAATTTAAAATTTTATTTCATGGAATTAGTTTATACAAGAGTTGAATCAAAATAATAAAAAAACATGTGGATGGAATTAAAATAAATAAATTAAGTACCTCTCCCATTCCCCACTTGAGGCAATTCAACGGTGACTTCAGCCTTATGGATTAGACCCTAAATTGTTCGTGCAGTCAAATATATTGCCTGGTATCAAGGATACCCTACCAAGAAATTAAGGACGGGCACAAACAAATATGAGAGATATATTTGAAGGTAATAATGTTTATTTAAAAATAAATGTAGTTATTTCTTAAAATATTATCTATTTAAAAAATATATTAAATTAATATATAATATATAATTTTTTAATTTATTTTTCATATCATTATAAAAATAAGTCAAAATTTTTTATAAGAAAAATCCAAAACATTTCAGAAGCATAGTTTGAGTGCACTCTAAACATATCCGAATGAATCTAGGTTCCCCCACCTCCTTCACTAAGAAGAAGGTGATTTTTATTATTATTATTATTATTTTATTATTATTATTATTATTATTATTATTATCATTTGATGTTATCGAGGGATTAATTTCAGCATTCAGTTACACAATTTATTTCTTTTGGTCAATGTCTATAGAGATATTGATTATGGTCCATGAACAAGTTGTGGGTAACCGGGGAAATTGAATTCTAAATTAATGCCCTAAAAATCTAATTTAAAAGGATTATATAAAAAATCATACCAATTTGTTTTTCTTTAATTTATTTTTGTAATACATAAAATTTGTATCATCACCTCACTGCTATATGGCAAGAGGGCAGTCATGGCTTAACCAAGGTCACGAGTTCGAGACTGGGCTTGTCCTTGGGTATGCAGTGGCGCTTTGTGGGAGAGCTTTAGCCGCCCTAACGGGTCTCTCCCGGCTCGAATCCAGATTAGTCGGCTGTGGCCGGATTACCGGATGGTTAAAACCAAAAAAAAAAGTAATTTTATAGTTTAATTAATGTTTTATAATTTCCTTAGAATTAATTCCTTTGGATCAATAGGCTCTACTATTAATTTTTTTTTAAAGGGAAAATGATGCTTTCTTACGAATTATTTATTGTTCGGTAATCACAAATGGAACAAAAAAAATATACATTTGTTATTATTTTTTTTTCAGAAAAATAAGGAGAAAAGTAGCATTCTGTGGATTGAAAGCCACCTATAGTCCACCACTCTATATTTGGAAATTGTGTACACGTAATCAAGATGACAATTGTGGATATAGGAAAGTTGACTTTAGAACATTATAAACATAAGATTAAAAATAAATGACTTTTTTATTGTTATTTTTTAAAATATTTCCGGGAATAACTCAAGATATGAGATATAATCCACAGAATGTAGGTTCTGTTTAGATATGTATTTTCTTTGAAAAATTATAATATTATATTATTTTATGATTTTAACCTGCTAATATCAAGAAAAAAAATTAAAAAAAATTATTTTAATATATTCTCAAATAATTTGTTTTGGATTGGTATAATTTATATGGAAATATATTTATGATCATCTTATTGTTAACTAATTTTGATGGATTACAATAATAGTTAAAATGATTTAAGACTTTCATATTATAAAAAATCTTCTAATGTGGGTGTGAAAAAACTAGACTTACAATAATATTTTCTTCTACTTGTCTCTAGCATCGCACTCCTCTTCTACCCTATATAATCCCCACGTTTGCATCAAGCTGTTACCATCGATTTCTAAGTTCTCCTCTCAGTTTTCATGCTCTATTGCTTCAATTACTTGCCTTAATTTCCTTCAAATTGATCAGAAATGGCACACAAGATCATCAAATCATTGTTCTTACTACTTGTCCTATTGAATTTGGTGTCAAATTGTGCCCATGCAGCTCCACAAGTGCCATGTTTCTTCATTTTTGGAGACTCTTTGGCGGACAACGGCAACAACAACAACCTTGTCACGGCTGCTAAGGCCAACTACCGCCCATATGGAATCGACTTCCCTGATGGAACCACCGGAAGGTTTACTAATGGCCGGACCACGGTGGATATGATCGGTGCTCCCTTCTCATCTCCTTGCACGTTAATTATCACTTTCATATTAGTTCCAAAATGCAATATAATTTTTCTCATATATACCAAATTATATAATTAGTCCAGTCTTGTTTACCACTTTTAAGGAATCATCTTACTTAAAAGCTTAAGCTGTTAGGTGGAGTTCTAGAATATGATTTATATTATTCTTTAACATATTCCTTCAAGTGAAAGCTCTTCACAGACCCACATTAACATGACCAATGGGTCAACAAGGTTCTGATACCATGTTAAAGAACCATCTAATCTAAAAGTTTAAGCTGTTAGATGAGGTTCTAGAATATGATTTATATTATTCTATTGCAACCATGAAATATATAATATTAATGACAGAAATCCCTTAACCTTGATCAAATTAGCAGAACAGTTTATTAATTTGCTCATACGGATACGGTTCAGATGGTGATTAGACATTACATTTCGGCATTTGCAGGTGAACTTTTGGGATTTAACCAATCTATTCCACCATTTGCGACTGCTAGAGGCAGAGACATATTGGTTGGTGTAAACTACGCATCTGGGGCAGCAGGAATTCGTGACGACAGTGGAAGGCAACTGGTGCCAAATAATTTTCTTTGTATTTTTTTTTTTTTTGCTTTTGAATATTTTTATAGCGTCCTATATGATTTAACTTCACTTTTTTTTTTTTTGTATATATATATTTGTGGTGATATGTTCCAGGGTGATAGAATCAGCCTAAACGAGCAACTGCTAAATCATGCTGTTACAATCAATCGCTTGATTCAACTGCTAGGGACTGGGAAGGAAGCAACAAATTACCTTAATAAGTGCTTATTTTATGTCAGCTTGGGCAGCAATGATTACTTGAACAACTACTTCATGCCTAGTTATTATACAACAAGCCGTATATATACCCAAGATCAATATGCCAAGATTTTAATTAATCAGTATAGTCTGCAGATAAGGGTTGGTATTACTATACATTTCGCTTCCTAGAGATATTTCTATGGATTGGATGTGATTTTTTCTCTTATTCTTGTATATGTTTTTTATATTGCATGAGGATTCGTAGCTACAAAACTTGAACAATATAGTTTTTTTTGTTTTAGTAGTTGTATTATGTACCTTAATTTATATGCATTGCATGTAGTGATCACTATGTTATGGAACTAATCCACTTAAAAGGTTAAACTTTAAGTGAGGTATTAGAATATAATTTATATTATTCTCTAACACCTCCCTCCCAAGTAAAAGCTTTTTGAGCTTGAAACTTACACATGTTTATAGTGTCTTGTACTTGATTTTTATCAAATAGAATGGGGGTGGTGAGATTCAAACTTATGACCGCCGGGTCAATAAAGCTTTGATACCATGTTAAGAAACCAATTCACCTAAAAACTTAAACTTTTAGGTGAGACCCAAGATATGATTTATATTATTCTCTGACAGTGGTCAATATGTATTTCTATTTATTTTTGTAAATTTATATGTTTTTGTTTCTATTTTTCGTCAGCTTTTGTACCTCCTAGGAGCCAGGAAAATTGCCTTGCCTGGGCTTGGATCAATTGGCAGCATTCCTTACTCATTTTCTACTCTATGCCGCAACAATCTCTCTTGCGTGACAAATATAAACAATGCAGTCCAACCTTTCAATGCTAGACTCGTATCACTCGTTGATGAACTGAATAGAGAGTTGACTGACGCACGCTTTATATACTTGAATACTTCCGGGATGTCAACCGGCGACCCTTCCATGCTCGGTAAGTCATCCATCCTGTTGGTGGACATTACAATTCATTAATGAAGATGAGATTGATCAGTATATTGAAAATTGTACCCGACGATCTCTACTCTTTCATGAAGATGAGATTCATGAATAGCTTTTATAATGGTTTTATATTTGAGCAATGGAAGTTGTTTGTTCTGCGTATTAAAGAATTATCTCATCTAAAAGTTTAAGCTGATAGGTGAGGCTCCAGAATATGATTTATATGATTCTCTAACACATCTCTTTAAATGAAAGCTTCTTGGGCTTGAAACTTGCAGAAACTCACACTACCTTGTGTTTGATTTTTTATCAAATAAGATGGGGGTGGTGAGATTCAAACTCATAACAGTTGGGTCAACAAGGCTTTGATACCATGTTAAGAAATAATCTCATCTAAAAAATTAAGTTGATGAGGCTATAGAATATGATTTATATATATTATTCTCTAACATTGTGCATATATAACAGGGTTTAGGGTTATAGACACTGGATGTTGTCCAGCACGCAGTGATGGCCAATGCATTCAAGACTCAACCCCATGCCAAAATAGGAATGAGTATGTGTTTTGGGATGCAATTCATCCTACCGAAGCTGTGAACCGATTCACTGCGAGCAGATCGTATAATGCTTCACTTCCATCTGATGCTTATCCAACCGATATCAGTCATCTAGTCAATTAACATGCAGATCGAAGTCAAGGAAGAAGATGATATCCCATAAATAATTTATAGAAATAATGTGGTCAAGGTCACTTTGTCACCTGATGATCAAAATATGTAAAACAGAAGTCAAATATATATGACTTCTTGTTGTGAACGAATTTTAATTTTCTGCAAATAATATATTTCAACTTTTCAAGTGTTATCTTCTAAGGCCCCGTTTGTTTGCTAGAAAGTGATTTCCTTCTGGAAAGTGAATTCCGGGGAAAGTGAATTCCTGGAAAGTGAATTCCTGGAAAATGAATTCCGATGTTTGGCAGTGTTATGGAAAATGAACTGGAAAACACTTTCCAGTGTTTGTTTGTGTTATGGAAAATGAACTGGAAAATAATTTATTAATAAATTAATTTTTTTTCAAGTTTATTAAAATAATGAGGAACAAATCTTACAAATTAAAAAGTTGAATGAGAATGAAATTGAAAAAAAATATAATTTCACAAATTATCTCAAATAAAATAAATAATAATCAAAATAATAGAGATCAAATCTAAAAAATTAAAAAAAATGAAAGGTGAATAAATTAAAATAATAATAATTAACATTTCATAAATTATTTCAAATAAAATAAGTAACAATAAAAAAAATGAGGACCAAATTTGATAGATAAAAAATTTCAATAAAAAAATGATAAGAAAAAAGCAAATAGCAATTATAAAAATAAGGACCAAAATTAATATAAAAATTAAATTTTAAGAGATGGAATTGAAAAATAAATATTCAAAACAAATTATATATAGCAATCAAAAGTTTGAGGATCAAATTTGATATAATCAACAAATAATGACATTTCTAAATTTTTCACAACTTCCGGAAAGTGTTTTTAGCCCAAATTTTCCGGAAAACACTTTCCTGAAAACCAAGTCAAATTTTTCTTTGACTGGAAAGTGTTTTCCGTTGACCAACTTTTCGGAAGGCAAACAAATACAGGAAAGTTTAGAAAGTGGTTTCCCGGAAACCACTTTCCTTGAAACAAACAAGGCCTAAATGATTTAGTTTTTTATTAATGCAATTTATTATCATGAAAAAAAAGTCTAACAATATGATATAGCATGCATGTATGGCGTGCGTCCAGAAATAAACCTCAAAAGATTAGCCTGGCAGTAAAAATCTTACCCTATAAGGTGTATGCTTCCTTTAAAATTCAAGATTTGAATTTTACTGGCTACATTTTCTTGGGGTCGCGTCTGCTGATATAAAAAAGAGTGACTTAACCTCTTGTAATGTGGGAAACATTTGTGGGCAAAAGTATAAACACTAGGCACTAGTCTCGGTTGAAAACGAAGTTTAAGCAGAAGCAAATTGAAAGGAGGATTGTAGGTAAAGTAAAATCCTTTCCCTGTATCATAAATGTAGAGACCTGCAACTGGGATTCCCACTAAATGTAAATTTTTCTCGTTCTTTCGGATAGTCGCTAATGGTGAATGGTGATTAGAGAGTCTACTTTCAGTGCTTCTTGGAGGGAGTCATTTCCTTTTGAGTGCTAGTGAGTTTCTTCTTCTGGGTGAGTGGAAGTTGTAGTTTTTTTACCTTCTAGACGGTTTTCTGCGGTTCCCCTTTTCCTTCAGTTGGGGTTGGATTCCTTTTGAAGGTATGATTTTATGAAATGACATGCCTAAAACCATACTAAACTAAAAGGAAACTTTTCCCTCCATCCTTATATTTTTGTATGTAGTGAAAGGCCTTGCAATTGACATGAGAGTAAAGAACGAACGGAAGGCAGTAATAGACCTATTGGAGAAGGAAAGGAAGAGAGGTGAAGCCCAGGCCCTCAATCACCTAAAGATTTAGTCGAGATGCGCACAAGCCGACCAGATACCGAAGTTATTATAAAAAAATATACTTACAGAATGATAAGATCATTTTTTTTTTTAATTATTTTTGAATAAACTATCTTTTGGTGTTTATAGAATATCAAATTTAAGATGAGATGAGGCACTGGTCTGGTCTAAAATATCCAAACATCATACTTGTAATTGGCTTGTTGTAACCTATCTGACCTGCTAGGTCAACTCGTAATCCAGAAAAACTCAGCAATGACCTTTTTTTTAGGTAATAATTTTCAAAGAACTCAAAAACTGAATCTATGAAACCATAACATGGTAACCAAAATATCAAATAAATTAATAGTAAAACTACAATATTAAATCAATGGAAGGGCATTGGTGTTGGCTTGTACGCATGGTGGGGGAATTTGGGGCTTTCCTCTACCTTAAATAATAAAGATAATATTAAAATTACATATCTTCGTATCAATATATTTATAGAATTTAAAAGTATATACCTTGAGATCAATATGTATTTAGAGTTTAAAAGATAATTTTTTATTCAAATTAATTGAATAACTTGGTAGGAGGTGACATGTATAATTATTAGATTAATTAATTTTAAAACTATGTTTTTTTGGTTTATTATTAGAATACAATTGATTATACATTGTTTGTTTAAAAAAACAAAATCAATACAACATTAAAAAATAAAGTATCCTTGACATATTTTACTTTACATTTTTTGAACTTTCGTACGTCCATATTTGATACCGTATCTATATTTGTGCTTCTATGTCAAAAACAATGTCACCCAAAACCTCAAAGATCACTGTAACCAGCTTTAATCCTTCTTCAAAACGCTAAATCGAAAATATTCAAATAAAATTATAGATTTTAAACCTTATATACAAAGATTTGTCTACAAGATGTGGTAGTTGTGGTCAAAAGCTTCGAAACAATGATCCATGCTCTGATGGATTGCTGTTGTCTAAACCAATTTGAGTGGTAATTAATTGACGCAATGTATATCGATAAATAGAAAGTTAAGGCTAGTTTGAGTAGCCTGCACATATTAATTACGTCATTAATAATTGAACTGCCACTATTTTTTCTTCGAAGTTAACTGGGATAGGTGGCTACAGCGCGCAGCATCATTTCTCAAATGAATGTTATGGTGATCAGATTCTGAGGCTCGTTCGAATTTTATGGGTTTATTGTGTGATCATCACAGATGGAAACTCCCTCGGTAATCTAGGTAGAGTACTACTGGGATGAAAGTGGAAGCTGGAATTTGTAGATATATTTGTAGAGATATCAATATGAATGCTGAGCTTAGTACATGACCTATCTTATCATTCAGGAGATACAAGTGTTAAAGAATTATTTCATCTAAAAGTTTAAGTCATAGGTGAGGTTCTGTAATATGATTAATATTATTCTTTAATACCCCTCTCAAGTTTAAAACCCAAAGGATTTTCACTACCTTTGGGCTTTAAACTTGCACAAATCCACAATACCTTGTGCTTGATTTTTTTTTTTATCAAATAGAATGAGGGTGGTGAGATTTGAATTCGTGACTGCTGAGTCAACAAGGCTCTGATACGATGTTAAGGAATCATTTTCCTAAAAAAAACCCTGACATGAATTCCCCGCTCATGGGGAGGGTTGTCGTGATGCCGTGCTCTCGCGGAGGGTGCGACATAGAATATGAGAATAAACAAATCAATCAAGTGGCCTCTATTTTGGCTAAAACCATCATGACACTTAATCATTATAGAAGGACCGGAAAAGGAGCAATGATATATTGCACGCAGTTACTGTATATCTAAATGGTTAGCCACATTGAAACAAAAAAGCCTGTTTTTAATCATTTTTGGTGGTTTAACTAGAAACCATTAAGAATAGTCGAAGAAGAAGAATGAGGAGATTTAGACAACCAAGGCAAGGTAGAGAAGCTAGAAGGTTTACCTAGTAGTGGTTTTAGGTGGAGAGCTTAGTACATGACCTATCTTATCATTCTGGAGGTACAAGTGTTAAGGAACTATCTCATCTGAAAGTTGAAGTTATAGGTGAGGTTCTATAATATGATTAATATTATTCTTTAATACCCCCCTCAAGTTAAAACCCTTTGGGCTTGAAACTTGCACAAATCCACACTACCTTGTGCTTGATTTTTTTTATGAAATAGAATGGGGGTGATGAGATTTGAATTCATGATTGCTGGGTCAATAAGGCTCTGATACGATGTTAAGAAATCATCTCATCTAAAAAAAACCTAACATGAATTCCCCGCTCATGGGGAGGGTCGTCGTGATGTCGTGCTCTCGCGGAGGGTGCGACATAGAATATGAGAATTGTCATCACCCAATTTCTTGGTTACTCCCCAAAATCAACCCAAAAATAACAAAAATAAAATAAAAGGGGGTCGACGTTGGTGGAAAAATCAATGTGGAATTTTTGGTCGTTTCCGCAAGTCCGATCGTATATCTTTTGTCCCTAAAAATAGAAGAAAATACAGATTCAAGGCAAAAATAATTTATCATCGGATAAATCTGTTTAAAACTTAAGTCGAGAGATATAATTATATTTTTATGGGCCAATTTGATTTAATCTTCGGCCAATTTAAAAATATAATTATGTTCGGGAATTAATTTAGGGTCCAATTAAAGGATTTAATTAAGTGCAAGGACTTAATTATACTTTAACTTGATCAAATTAATTTTAATAAGGGCTTAATCAATGAGAAATCAAGTTCTTGAATTTAATTCGGGTTCAATTGAGAAGTTTGGAATTTTTCGGAGACTGAATTGAATTTTTCCAAGCCAATTATGCGAAATCAGGGGTCCAATTGAAGACAATTGAGAGTTTAATGGTCAATTAAGGGTCAAATAGCATAAGTTGGAAGCCAGGGACCAAAATAAAAAGAGCGCGCAAATTTAAGGCTAAAATTAAATTTTTCACGGGGACACAATCACAAAAAATTAGAAGTTTAAAACCAATTAGAGGTGCGATTGAATCAATTAAAAGTTGAGGGCCAAATTGATTTTTTTCACCCTTCCCACAATGGCTTGACTGCACTGTTCAGTCACCTGAACAGTGCAGGCACGCCACCTGCGAGCACAGGCGGCAACCCATCGCTGCACGCAATGGGCAGCCGAAGGGTTGCCGTCCTCTGCTATAAATTTGCATGCATGCACTGCACGAAAGGGGGGAGAAAAACGGGAGGAAAAATCGACAGAAATTTGGGCAAAGAAGAGCAAGAAAAAAACAGAGAAGTTTTGAGAGAACAGAGGAGAGTATTTTAGTTTCAGTTTCAAATTAAGGCTGGACGAGGAAGACGAAGACGTGGTAAATTTGCAGAACACAAGCATACACACGCAGAGGCAGCCACCCTTTCTTCCTCTCCAGCTCCGGCGACACAGCAGCCCTTTCTCTCTCTCTCCTTCGTCTCTCGGCCTATTGCAGCTCCTTTCTCTCTCCCCGACAGCATTCTCTCTCTAAAACCAGAGGACCCGGCGTCTCTCTCTCTCCTCCAACAGCCACCATTCAACCACCCATATCCACCCTCATCACCACCTTCAGCCTCCCCTCAAATACAGCAGCTCAGTCGTCCTCTCCGGCGAAGAAACAGCGACAGCCCCGACGACAGCAAGCAACAGACCGGCCACTTCCAACGCCTCCTCCGGCCGCCACGGGGCACCATTTTCGACGCCACCACCACAGGGACAACCACCTCGACCTCCTCTACCTGGCGGAAATAGAAGGTGACCCTCTCGTCGTGGTCGGCCGACCACCATTTTACTGTTCACGAAATACGTAAACTGTGTAATTAACATGTGCTAAACGGTGCCGTTTTGCCCTTTTCTTTTTTTCCTCTCCTGCGTATCTTGGGCTGAACGGCTCTCGGCCCAGCCCATTAAAATTGGGCTTTGGCCCATCTTGGCTAGCCGGCCCATTTAGTTGGGCCCGGCCCGAATTTTTTTTAAAAAAAATATTACAAAAAAAAATTGCATTTTAAAAAGAAATAAAAATATGTTGTTTTCGTGCATATGGCCGGATTCCAAGATTTTTTCCATCATATTTTTCATAAAAAAATATTTTGCATCTTCCTCATGTTTTAAAACAAAAATTGGATATCGTAACCGGTTTATGATTATCCGTTGGAATTTGGCCAAAATATCAAAAATAATTTTAAATATTTTTGTTTTATCTATTAGGGTGTAAATTTACATTGTAAAGTACATCCATGGATAAAAAAAAAGTTTTTAACTACGGTGTAAATTTACATTGTAAAGTACATCCGCAGATAAAAAAGATTTTACTATGGTGTAAAATAACATTGTATAATACATCCGTAGATAAAAAATATTTTTACTACGGTGTAAAATTACATTGTAAAGTACACCCGCAGACAAAAAAAGGTTTGTAACTGCGGTGTAAAATTACAATGTAAAGTACACCCGCAGACAAAAAAAATTGGTTTATTTGAAAATACAGTGCAAAATTTTTAACTTAGAAAAACAATCAAACAACAATGCAACTTACTTTAAGTAGGGTGCACTGGGGGTCATGCGTCTTCCCCTTGCACAACAAGTCCCCTTACCTAGACTCTCGCAGACCAATAGGTTCCTAGTAACCTTAATACTAGGTGGCGACTCCTAATAATTATAGTCGTAAATCTTACGACTATAAAACATCTCCATTTTCAACGCGCACCGTTGTCTCTCTAAAGAGGGATGGCGGGGCGCGAAGCGCGAAAAATCGTCGTCGCGACAAGAATAAACAAATCAATCAAGTGGCCTCTATTTTGGCTAAAACCATCATGACACTTAATCATTATAGAAGGACCGGAAAAGGAGCAATGATATATTGCACGCAGTTACTATATATCTAAATGGTTAGCCACATTGAAACAAAAAAGCCTGTTTTTAATATTTTTTGGTGGTTTAACTAGAAACCATTAAGGATAGTGAAAGAAGAAGAATGAGGATATTTAGACAACCAAGGCTAGGTAGAGAAGCTAGAAGGTGTACCTAGTAGTGGTTTTAGGTGGAGAGCCCCCGGGCCACAACAATATATTTGATCAAATCCTTAAAAGTTCTGTAATTTATGGGGTAACCCACCATCCATGGGGTCCACCATCCATGGGGTCCACGAAAAGTATTTTCCTCCAATTTGGCATTTCAAAGTTTGGGATATCAATAATCCTAAATTTATTATCAAAATATATTGATCAAAAAATCAAAATTAAATATACTATTATTATAAATAAAAATATATGTTTGACATAAATAAATCATTATTACTTATAATCAATATATTTTCACTTGATATATACCTAACACGAAGTGCTGATTAACGAGTAATGATTCATACCACGAAAAATGAATCACAAATAAAAAATATTTAGTTTTAATCTGTCTCTTGTTCATGATTTTTCATGATAAGAATTTTGTGGTTCGTGGCATCACGTTATATGAAGTGGATAAATATCCTGGGTTGATGAAGAAGAAGAAGCAGTCCATGGTCCGTCAGATGACTTCAAGAGGGATTTATTTTCACTTGAACTTCCATTGAATGAAGCTTGAGCAAACTTGTTAAATAAGGCCATAGAATACCCTGATTGATCACTTAATGTGCTTGGAACCATGACTAGTTCCTCGACATCAGTTTTTCCTTCAAGCATACTCACTACTGTAGACATTGTAGGTCTAAGTGCTGGGGATTGATTTGTACACAGCAGTGCTACATTGACCATTCTAACCACTTCTTTCTTGTTGAATGCAGACCCTAAACTTGGATCAACCATCTCCATTATGTCACCATTTTTTTGTAAATATAGAACCTGAAATAACCAAACACAAATTTATGAGATATATATAGATGACTGAGAGTAAACATGAACAGAAAAATAAGAGATTAAATAGGGACATCTTACCCAATCTAGAAGGCATACAAAGTTTTCATCCCTTCTAAATTTGACATTGTTCATCCCAGAAACAATCTCCAATGCTACAACACCAAAACTGTAGACATCTGCCTTGTAAGTCAAGTAACCATATAATGCGTATTCCGGTGCCATGTATCCCCTGCACAGAAAGCGTAATTTACTAGTTTGCTTAATGTCTAGTGCCCCGTTTCATGGTAGTTTCTGATTTTTCTATGAATATCTCTATCTTGATGTGTAATTAGTGGTTGCATTATTGCACTTGTCTATTGTTTGTTTTTGTATTTCACAGGCAAAATTGTATTTCTTGCAGCCTATATAGGATTTCAAACCCTGGATGATAATGTGAATAGTATAATCATTTGGCAACCAGGCTAAACCTCTCCAAGGATAGTCTTTAACGAACATGACCATAGATGCGGAAACCCTGATCCATGGCAACCTTGCAGTGCATGATTTGAACCTTAGATGTCTGTCTACCACATATTTTGAACCTAAACCCTTGTCTGACCTGATTACTCAAAAATGAAAAAAGCTACTTGTCTGACCTAATGACTCAAAAATTAAAAAAACTAGAATATTGTTGGACTTAAGAGCAAAGACTAGTTGTATAGTGGTGAAATGTCTAATGTGGTGCCTAGCCCAGAACTTCCTATGCTGAACAAAAAAGATGAGCCCGATAGCAAATAACATGGATATCAGAAACTCACATTGTTCCAGCAACTCTAGTATCGATGTGGGTGTTGTCCTCGTCATCAAGCTTGGCCATTCCAAAATCAGATATCTTGGCGTTCATGTCCTTGTCAAGAAGGATATTGGTACCTTTTATGTCTCTATGAACAATTTTGATTGTCGACTCCTCGTGCAGGAAAACTAGACCTTTCGCTATATTTACACATATCCTCTGCCTTGTACGCCAGTCTAGCTTCGTTGCCTCGATTTCATTTGTTCCTGTAATCATCATGCATAACCCAACAATTCAATTTATTTTACACTAATCCTATCTATATGCCATTCAAAGAACTTGTTTTCTTTCTTATTACTTTACATAAGATACTATGGGGAAGTGATTAAAACCTACCGAACAAAACATGCGCGAGGCTATTGTTTTCCATGTATTCATATACCAGCAACAATTGCTTCCCCTCAATGCAACATCCATATAATCTAACAAGATTTGGGTGTTGTAGAGCAGAAATCATGCCTATTTCGTTCACAAACTCACGATTCCCCTGTTTTGATTTCGCTGAAAGCTGCTTAACTGCAATTTGAGTTCCATCTGATAGTACTCCCTGCAATGAAAATTATTTTAGACAAAGAAAAAAAGTTTACTACGCCATTCCATGCTGATTTGAAAACAGAAATTTGTACTATACTTTATAGACACAGCCAAAACCGCCTTCTCCCAGTTTGTTTGCTGCATCAAAGTCATTCGTTGCGGCTTTGATTTGTCTGAAGGTGAAGATACCAGTTACCAAATCTAGCCCAACAAGTTCTGCCCAAGGAACAAAGATGATATGTATATATCAGTTGATCTGGATGAAGGATTCATCAAAGGAAGACAACATTTTTTGCAGTCCCACAAGTAAACAACATTGAGATAGCCATTTCCTATTGAAGAAAACATTGCTTATTGAGATAGTTCTTTTATAAATGTATGCATTCATCGATAGACATAAAAGAAAATAGGATGCTTTATAGTGACTAGATTCCTCGCTAGAATTTGCAAGATCAAATAAATGTATCAATTGTACCTCGATCCCTCGTTTTCCTTCCTCCCAAATAACCTTTCCACCAAAGAGAGGATAAAAGTATGAAAATGAGGAATAATGGCAAAACCACAGCCCCAGCGATAATGAATCTCTTTCTCTTGCCGTTATTAGGAGGGTCGAAATCTAGGCAGAAATAGAATTGCAATAAGAGCAAGAAATGTCAGATCACAGCACTAATTATTTCTTCATTAGCATGTCATTCCATTATATGTCAACCTACCAGATTCCACATCAATGGCTGATATTAGAGGACCATATGTTCCTTTTTCGGGAGACCTTGTGGTTCCTTTCCCAGCCCAATGAAGGCGGATCTCTGAAGCTCCATTGGTTACAAGTGCTGTAAAATTATGAATGTATACCTTATCCACCCCTCCCGCTTTCGTCACGATATCAAAATCCTTCAGCACAACAATATTCTACGAGAACAATTCTTCAATTAAGCTGTCACATATCATATAAATAATGAATCTTTGATCTTTTAATTAATAGATACCTGAATATAAACATCAAATACTCGTCTTCCTAGACTGTAGTAGGATCTGTTACCCCTGATTACTATCTCTGCAAAGTGCAGCTTGACAGTGTAATTCCCATTTGCCAGACAGGGAACGTAGTATGTGAGAGACGAAGGCGTGAGGCTTGCATTTGTGTACAGTACAGAGTTGTCCATTTTGAGTATGGACATGTTTTGAGCTATGTAGCTATCCGAGGAAGATTTAACATCCCAAATATGTCCTGTGGTACTTTTTTGCCAATCACGTCTTGTGGACACATATTTTGCTGCACCTCCTGGCTCATCATCTGCTTCGTAGATGGTTTTTCCAATGGTGGCTGCTGGTCCCCCACAATTTATGTGCAGTGAATATCTCTCTATACATAAACATAAAAATATTCATGGGCACCGATATGAGTAAACAAATTATAACAAAAGAAATGTAAGGCTCAAACTGTCTCTAAAATCAGAGCAAATAGGACAAAAACAATCAAACACATAAGCAAATTAAGATTTGATGCAAGAGCATCCTTTTCCTCCTGGATTGGAAATCATGGTGGGACCCACAGTGTAAAGGGCCACACAATTAGATGGTCCTAGAACCTTTAGATTTATTACAAGAGACAATTCTATCTAGTGAAAATAGGAATAAGATTTGATTTGTTTCCAGAGGTGGATGATGCATGTTAAGGAACCATCTCACCTAAAAACTTAAGCTTGTAAGTGAGGCCTCAAAATATGATTTATATTATTCTCTAACACACACCCTCAAGTGAAAGCCCTTTAGGCTTGAAACTTGCACAGGCCCACATCACCTTATGCTTGGTTTTTATCAAAAAGAATGGGGATGGTGAGATTCGAACTCGTGACCGTTGGGTCAACAAAGCTCTGATACCATGTTAAGGAACCATCTCACCTAAAAGCTTAAGCTTGTAAGTGAGGCCCCATAATATGATTTATATTATTTTCTAACAATACAGAGCATCTTCTTCCTCTTGATCTGGAAATTCTAGTGGTCGGATCCATGATGGGGTAGCCACACACGAAAAGACCGTTGAGTTCATGACTAAGATGTTATGACCTGATAAATATAGATAAATTTACAGTCTAGGCTGACAAGTTGTTCTTGCATCACTTTTCTGTCTAGTTACAGGTGAAATGTAAAAGCGGATAACTTTACAAATTAAGAGTACCTGCAGAACAAGCACCCAGACACTCAACAGGTTTCCTGGAAAGATTGGCCAGATAGAATCATCAACTTATTTAAAAGAAATGACAAAGAGAAAAAAAAAAGTAGAAGCTTACGAATAGTTCCATCCCCAAGTACTTTTGAACAGATTTCTGGCAAGCCAAGAAGAGTTAAGTTTTGGAGGTTATACAGTGAATGGTGATGTAAAAAGACATCAACTTTCAAAATCAAAGGTAAGGCAAGGAAAATGAAATCAATCTTACAGTGTTTCTCTACATTTTGTTTCCGAAGTAAAATTGTTGTAAGAAAGATCAATTTCGCTGCACAGAAAGATAGCTTCCTTAAACATTCAGCCAGTATTTTTAATTTTTTTAGAAAATTGCATGCACATGTTATAGACAGCAAGACAGAAGAGATGAACACAATTGGGACAGACGGAACATGTCCTCACCTCACGTCCCTTCTATTTTTAAAAGATAAAAATTCAATCCAAAACTATCTCACAAACAGATTTATTTTTATATCTTCATCTTCATCAATGCAACCAAACACATTTTTGCCCCTATTACATCTGTTCCTTCTATCATATGCACAGCTCTGGAAACTAGGAAGGATCATTTGTTTATCAGCTTCTCATCAGGATCGCTATACAAAGACTAGGACGTATTAGTAAACCTATAGACACGCATCTGTTATAGGATGAGGGAAACCTGAAGTTCATGATTAAGCTTCTGGGTTGAGAACTAGGATAAAGGCAAACCCAAGTTGATGATCATTTCTGTCTTTCAGGGGAGAGTTATTGGATAAAATATTCAGTAATTGTAATTGAGTAAAAAAAAAAGAACTCATATCTCAAAAATCATAATTCATATACAAAAATTAAGAAAAATAACATACTAGCGACTATTTCTTGTGTTGATCCAATTTGGGATGGGCCCCGTAAAATTGTTCCATGTAAGATACCTACGCAAAAAGTAAGAATTGTCATTTGCCTGAACATTTGTCCAAGGCTATCATTGCAAATCAACATTTATCATCATATTTGTCATACTCGAGTGGAGACTAACTAGGAAAAAAGGATTGAGTCACTTTGTTCCATTTTTACTTAAACAAATGCATTTTGTTCCATTTTGTTTTTTACAAGATATTGACCCAATTAGGTCGAATGGGTTTGGCAGTTCAATGTCTTGTATGGTTCAACTTAGTTTAATAACGGTGCTTTTACATAGCAAACATTAATATCAGAAGGTACACTTACATTTTCTCCAAGCCTTGTAGGCCATCATAATTTTCTGGAAGTGGACCACTTAATCTATTGAAACTGAGATCCCTGTTTTCGAAAAGAAGAAAGGCCGAGACAACATAAACTGAGTGTTAAAAAATAATATAAATCATATTCTGGAACCTTACCTATAAGCTTAAGCTTTTAGGTGAGATGGTTCCTTAACATGGTATAACCATCATAATGCAATCTGAAGTCAACAACTCTAAGTATTCATGAAATTCACACTTCAATCTTCATGACAGCATGGATGATATATATATAAGGGATAGAGTAAATTACAAAATTTTCAGCCGTGACTTTCTGGTCAAATATTCGGGAAATTTTCCTGACAAGTTGCAGTTGCTCAACATCCTGCAATATACATTAATTTCATGTGATCTAAATATATATACTATGTTGTAAATGAAATATGATCCTGATATGAGAGTATCAACTGCAAGAACAACTCACAAATACTTAATGCCTGCTATAGGGTCTAGGTTGGGAATCTCTGAACCATTTCCAAGTAAGTTGCTTATTCTTCTGCTCAATATTCGACAACATAAAAATGTGTGATGTTCAAGATTAAAATTGAAACTGGGACAATAAATTTAAAACAAACATCTTACAGATCAGTTAGATTAGTCAAGAGAGAAATGTTTGAAGGAATGGGTCCAGTGAAACCACCAGCTTGGATCTCTCTGTCAATACAAAATTAAAGATGGGGTTAAGGTTCCTCTTCAGTGATGAGACTCAGAACTTGTGGTACAAATTACCACATACAATGCATCAAGTTGTTTCCAGCTCTGAATAAATTCAGGTATTCTTCCAGTGAAGTTATTCCTGCTAAGCCGACTGCATTCGCCCGGATGGAAAACACAGAATCAAGAAACTTGGAGAGTAAAGAGATGCATCTGTAATATGCATGTGAAATGAGAGCTTACAGTTCCTTCAATCGGATCAGATTAGCAAGAGCCGAGGGTAGCTCTCCACTGAGATTATTGGCACTGAGAGTTCTGCAATCACATAAAGAGAAAAAAAACTTAGCATTCAATATCAGTTAGGACTTAATTTCTAGTACAAAAGGTTGAATGAACTGACAGATTCTCCAGGTTAACCAAGTCTCCAAGCTCAGGGGGGACTATTCCAGAAAACATATTGTTCTCAATGTTCCTGTGCATAAATGCCAACTCTGAGGATTACTCCTAACAAAACAATTGTACAGAATTGAAATAATAAAAAAAAACAAGAGACTGACTGGTAGGAAATGCATACAAGGATCTAAGTGTGGTAATGTTTCCCAGATAGCTAGGAATTGTTCCATTCAACCGATTCACACCGAGAGACCTGTAGCTTATTCAATCTATTAATTAAATAATTACGAGTAAGCAATTCCTTGGCTAGAAAATATGAATGCAGTATTTTCTTACAATAGCTCCAGCTTGGTATCAGCCCATTCAGGTGGTATATTGCCACTCAGGTAGTTGGCCCAAAGACTTCTGCAGAGACGATAGAGTTCTAATAAAATTGAATCATACGATACGATACAAATTCACGGTGCTCAATCTGTAGAAATGTAGTAAGTTGAAGCACTGCTTACAATTCTTTAAGGTGTGGTAGTTTCTGTATAGCTTTTGGGAGACTGCCATCAAGATCTTGCCTTTTAAGATATCTGCATTGCAAGAACACTTGGACCCATCAATTCCTCAATATAAGGTCAAAAATCAAAACTTCCAACCATTGCAAATGCAAATCAGTGGAATAGAAAACCAAAATTGTTGACATCTAGCAGAGCTCAGCTATTCTTCCAATGATTTTAAATTATCTGCAACCTAAACTTCTGACAAATGTTAGCTGAAGATCCTTTCTTTGCTATTCACTACATGTTCAGCATGATTAAGTCCTCCTTCATATTATTATTATACATGTTTATATATTTTACTGCTAATGAATTTCTTCTGAATTTCATAAAATAAAACTCAACTATCATTTGACCACCATAAGTAGTCCTCCACTGTATCATTTGACCTTATTACGATGTAGATTTAGATTAAAGGGTGTTTGTGTTACTGTTTTTCAAAAATATTTTTGAAATAATTCTAAAAAAATTATTTTTATTTTATATATTAAATTAAAAATATATGTTATTTTAATATCATTTTTATATGTTGATGTCAAAATTGATTTTTTTTTAAAAACTTCATTTTGATGTATTTATAAATGAAAAGCACTTTCAAAAATAGCCGTAACTACAATCTCAAATGGGTACTAAGTTTTTCTTAACATAAAAACAATACTTAAACATTGTTAACATGTTGTCCAGTAAAAATAATAATCTTGAACTCAAAATATTTTGTATAATAGAGGATATTTTTTTATATATATTGAAGGTTGAAATTCCAAAGAAAAAACTAAATCCATGACATAAGATAACTCCACGAAAATCAAATTAAAAACAATTAAGAGGCATGATTCTCTAAAAATCTAATATTGAAGGTGAAATTAAAAATAGAAAAAAAATCAAAAAACAAACAAATCAAGTCAACTTAGATTTACTTTTCAAACATGCGATTTAGTTTATAAAATTGATATAAATTTATAAAAATTAAATAAAAGAGTTACAAATCCCAATTAAAAAGAAAAAAATAGAGTAAGTTTAGGTTAACTTTTTGATCGTGATATTAAAAGAAAATTGATAAAAAAAATACAAAAATTGAATTCCAACATATTTTATATTAAAGATTGACATCAGTCATTAAAATAAATAAATTTCTGTGACAAATATGTATATAAAATAAGAAAATCAAGAAAAAAAAATAGAAAACACAATTCTTAAAACCATCTAATGTTAAATAATAAAATTAATATATATATATATATGAGTGTGACAAGCATGGAGTTGTAAGTGAAGAAATATACATGGCAACAACGTGGCACACCCCGCCAGGAAATGAGCAGTTGCAGACAACTTTATTGTCTTCTTGCTTTGGAGGTAAAACTGTAACTGTTTCGTTACACAGATTCATATTGCGATTCCACCCTTTTTTGCCCACTTGTGTTGCGACTTCTAGTAGAGCTTCCACTGCATGAATCAAAATTAAATCTCAGCTTCTACAAATCCTTGCCAGAAAATGTCAGAAAAACACAGAATTCTGCAGAAAAGTCACTGGATGATGCAATTACTATCATGGTTACAGAGCTCAAATTTGATGAGAATGATGCAGTGAGGGTTTTGCAGATAAAAACACTACTCCTGCTTCCTCTAAACATTATGGAATTAACCCATCTGAACCAAATTAAGAATATATATGTGTGTGTGTACCTTCATCGTTAGCAAGGCCCCCAGCCTGGGCCTCCAAATTTGTTGCTCCCATGCAAAACGTTAGTAACATGAGAATGAGTAAGGGAGATGTGATTCTCAAAATATCAGAGAGTGCAGGAGCCATCTTCCTTTGTCTTCTGCAATCCACCTTAAGAGTACTTGATAGCTTAGGCTGCCTGGAGAAATGAAGCTTTATGCATTATTATAGTCGACTTTTCAGGATGATGTAGGTTCTTTCTTCCGCTGTCTTATATATAAAGATAACCCCACACTGAAATAACACAAATATCGATTATTTTTAAAAAAATATTTTTAATATTATCAATTTAAAATGAGATGAAACTACTTAAAAAATTAATTAAAAATAAAATAAAAAGACTTTTTAGCTCACACTCAACATGAAAATTATTGATGAAAAAGTAATAATAAATGTTGTGGCTGGCTGCATTTTGCCCCACGTGATTTGTTTTAGAAATATATATATATATAAGTAATATTTTTTATTTTAAAAAAAATATTATTTATATTAAAATATCAAGACCATCTAAATATAATTTAAAATATATACTTTTAAATAAAAAAAAAGCATCCTTCTCATGACGCTGTCCAAGAACATACCCACCTTCTTATACCTACCTTTTTTCTAGTAGATGAGAAGAAAAAATGAATGCGGTCAGATTCCCTGACAACTATGACTCCAAAAATCAACGCATAACCCTTTACACATAGAGGTTACAAAGAGGGTCTCTAACTTTGCTATAATTTGCATTGAAATTCAAGCTTCTTTCGTCGATCTTGGAGGCCGTGGCTGTGGAACTACGGATGGTGGCGGAGACTTTATGATCTTGGAGGCCGGATTCACCAAATTATGCGGAAATGGCAATGCTGATGGCGGTGGACCGACCAGTCTCCCTTGGTGGCTTTACTATCTATATTTTTTAGTGTTTTTTCTTCGAAATTGCAAGCTTTTATTATTATTATTATTATTATTATTATTATATTATTATTATTATTATGAACCGATGGTTATATAAAAAAAGAATAACATTTCAAAGTTGGATTCCTACCAGTCTCACTTGGGTGGCTCTATCTACTATCTATGTTCTCATGTTCAGTATGAGATTCGTGTGTGTTTTCCTGGAAATTTCAAGCTTTTAATATGCTGCCATGCATTTATCATATTTATTATTATTATTATTATTATTAGTGACATTGGGCAAAGTGTTTTTTATAAACGGATGCGTTAGGAAATTAATATAAACCGATGGTTATATAAAAAAAAATGAGTTTAAAAAGAGAATGTGTTAGTGAGTTAGTTTAAAATAATTTTTGAAACTATTAGATCTAATGTTTTTTAATTAAAATATTTCATTGATAAATAGATTATATCTGAATGCAAATATAATAATAAATAATATACGAGTGCAAGTTTTTTGACTCTGATGATAAATAATATTATTTCTATCTTTTAAAATAAACAATCAAAATGGACATGATATAGACAAAAAGAATGAGATTATAAACAAATATAAAAAGATTAACCACCAAGATTAACTGATTGTTTTTATTAAACTACAAAAACTAAATTATAATTAACTCATATAAATATAACTTCAAAATGATTAATTTTGTTGGTAGTACGCTATAAGTACTCATGAATTTACTAGTATATAATTGTTGTGGGTAGCTAACCAAATCTAATTTAGTTTTTTTTTTTTTATTTCAGCCTAGTTCTTAAATTTTTTAATTCAACTAAATTCTAAATAAAATTTAAATATACTATATTATGTAATGAAATTACTGTGTGTACATGATCTAATATTAAAAAACTATAAAATTAAAAATATAGATCTTTGATGCTATCTTGTACTTAATTGAAAGGTTGGGATGATATTTCTTTTGTTTTTAATTTCTTTTTAAAAATAAATTGATGAAAAAACACTAAAAATATATCTTTTTAACATACCAATAAATATAAATATAAAAGATCTAGCTCGTGGAAGAAATGGTATTCAAGAACAAAAGATATAAAATCATTTTTATATAATAAAAAGAAACAAATTCAGTTTTTAAGTTAAAACAAAATAAAAAACCAAAACATTTTGCTCACATCTCAACTTATGCTCGGTTTAATTTTTTGTTAATAAAAAACCAAAATCTATAACGGGTTGAGTTTCAACAAAAATACAAAGAGAATTAATTAAGTTGATTCATAACCTGTTCAACTTGGGGGAACTCAATCAAAATTTGTTTGATTTTTAAAAAAAAAAAAAAAAAAAAAATTTTATCTTTCACTAAAAAAAGTTTTCTCCAATCATGCTGGAATATATAAATGATTTTTGGACTTGAAATTAACACACTTATTATTTTTCCAGAACAATTTTAGATGGCTTGAAGCAAGAGGCCTGGTAAAGACACCTTTAGCTCTTGTCCTACCTTTCCCTCATGTGGTTCAACATTTTGAGCTGTAGAATGTGACAACAAAATTTACTTTGATGTTTCCATTTGTGTACGAAATCTTAACCTTTGTTCGTAGTTAACATATGAGATTCTGATGATAAATTTTAATATTTTAATTTCAGACAATGTTGGATGAGGATTTCGGTTCTGTCTCCTAATTATATATTGTTATGATTGATTAAGCATAGTAAACAAAATTAATCTCTATATATTTTCTGATGGAGTTTTTTAGACCAGACGACCATTCTCTCTTCTATTATAGATTCAAATCCCAAATTAAATCCTAAATATTATATTTTTCTTGATTTTTTTTAATTTTAACATGAATAATTTGTTATTGACAATAGCGAAGAGATGGGGTTTTTCTCTATACTATCTAAAACTCAAGAAGAAGAAAATATCATTTTCATCCTCCATTGCAATGGGAGCTCTAGAGCATGATTCACTTGTAATAGCGAAAATATCTAAAGCTAATAATTTCTTATTAGTAAGATTTGATTGAGTGTCATTGTTTATGGTGTTATCTTAAAAGCAAGCAAGCTACTACTTTTTTTTATTATTATTAATGTGTATATTCTGATCAGTTTGTGTCCACCCCTCAATTAATCCAATGAATTTTGAAGGATTCGAACCTGTGATTATAGGAAGAATAATTTTTTTAATCTCAAACTCTTACCACTAGCTGCGAGAACTATAAGGATCACTTTCTCTTCTCCTTCAAAAAAGCAAGGTTTCTCTCCACCTCAGATATTATCGATGATTATAATATATTATATTATTTACAGAATTAACTCATTGGAGAATTATATTTACGATGGCAAATCCAACAATATTATATGTATATTATATAAAAAAAAAGTAATTCAGTGAAGAATTAAATTTATATATATATATATATATATATATATATATATATATATATATATATATATTGACAACATGGAGAAAATCTTTTCTCTTTATTTCATTATGTATTTACATGAATAGGAGGACACATATAGCAGAATGTAAAGTAACGTAAAGTAACGTAAATTCCTAATTATGGCTATACATTTATGGCCTTAATTAGCTAATGAATATTTTGTTGATCTTCCTCCTTTATTCTCGCAGAAGACAGCTCACGCTAACACTCCCCCTCAAGTTGGTGCATATATATCTCGGATGCCCAACTTGCCAAGTGAGTTGTAGAAGTTTCTGCTACATACAACTTTTGTAAGTATGTCTGCTAACTGGTCTTCGGATTTAACAAACAGAAATTGAATTATCTTGGCCTCGAGATTTTGTTTGATGAAGTGTCAGTCTACTTCCACATGTTTGGTCCGATCATGTTGGACTGGATTGTAAGAAATATCAATTGCAGCTTTGTTATCACAAAATAGGTTCATTTCTCCCTTAGGAGCACGACCAATTTCGGTTAATAACCTTTGAAGCCAAAGAAGTTCACAAAGACCTTTAGCCATCCCACAAAACTCAGCTTCAGCACTTGATAATGCTATCACCTTTTGCTTCTTACTTCTCCACGTAACTAGGTTTCCTCCAACCAACATGAAATAACCCGAGGTTGACTTTCTATCGGAGATATTCCCTGCCCAATCAGCATCTGTGTAACCTTCCACTCATAAGTAATTGTTTCTTGTCAACATAATTCCTTTACCAGGAGAGAACTTTAGGTATCTGAGAACTTTAGGTATCTGAGAATTTGAATTACTGCATTCATATGATCTTCACTCGGACAATGCATGAATTGGCTTACCACACTCACTGCATAAGCCATGTTCGGCCGTGTATGAGAGAGATAGATCAATTTTCCCACTATCCTTTGATACCTTCCTTTGTTTGTTGGCACTTGGTCTGGGTATTCTCCCAATTTAAGAACTGTCATTTGGTTGAACATTTGTCCAAGGCTATCACTGCAAATGAACATTTATCATCATATTTGTCATACTCGACTGGAGACTAGCTTGAAAAAAAGGATTGAGTCATTTGTTCCATTTTGTTTTTTACAAGATATTGACCCAATTAGGTTTGACCAGGTCGAATGGGTTTGGCAGTTCAATGTCTTTCTTGTATGGTTCAACTAGAATCTCAGTCCCAGTCAGGCTCCGATTCCTGGATTTTCGAGGTTCACTTGCCTGCTCAATCTTGGTTTAATAACAATGCTTTTACATAGCAAACATTAATTTCAGAAGGTACACTTACATTTTCTCCAAGCGTTGTAGGCCATCAAAACTTTGTGGAAGTGGACAACTTAATCTGTTGAAACTGAGATCCCTGTTTTCGAAAAGAAGAGAGGGAAAAAAATGTGAACTATGAACCATTATAATGCAACATTTAGAAATTTATTTACATATAATAATTTAGCTACAATATAAAGTCAGCAGCTAAGTATCCATGAAATTCACACTTCAATCTTCATGACAGCATGGATGATATATATAAGGGATAGAGTAAATTACAAAATTTTCAGCTGTGACTTTCTGGTCAAATATTCGGGAAAATTTCCTGACAAGTTGCAGTTGCTCAACATCCTGCAATATACATTAATTTCATGTGATCTAAATATTTATGTTTTAAATTAAATATGATCCTGATATGAGAGTATGAACTGCAAGAACAACTCACAATTTCTTAATGCCTGTTATACGGTCTAGGTTAGAAATCTCTGAACCATTTCCAAGTAAGTTGCTTATTCTTCTGCTCAATATTAGACAGCATAAAAATGTGTGATGCTCAAGATTAAAGTGAAACTTGGACAATAAATTTAAAACAAACATCTTACAGCTCAGTTAGATTAGTCAAGAGAGAAATGGTTGAAGGAATGGGTCCAGTGAAACCACCAGCTTCGATCTCTCTGTCAATACAAAATTAAATGAGGGTTAAGGTTCTTCTTTCGTGATGAGACTCAGATCTAGTGGTAGAAATTAGCACATACAATGCATCTAGTTGTTTCCAGCTCTGAATAAATTCAGGTATTCTTCCAGTGAAGTTATTCCTGCTAAGCCGACTGTATTCGCCCGCACAGAAAACACAGAATCAAGAAACTTGTCATGCAAGCTCTCCATCATGCAAGGAAATAATGTTCCAGCTGCGAAATGACATGTCGTCCATAGCCAAGATTCACAAGAACATGTCACTCAATGACAGCACCAGACTGACTGCGAAATGACAATAATGCAGGTCTCTTCCACAACGTGAAGACCAGTAGGCCACCCTAAATTATTTTCCAACGGCACTGTGGGACTTAGATTTTCTCCTTGGATCTTGCCCTAAATTGTGTGTTTGATACTGTGTTATGTGGTATTTTTTAGAATTTAATCAGTGGTCTGTCACACAATTTCTGGAATTCTTGACTTAGTGATAGGCCAAGAATATCAGAAAGAATCCCTAAGAAAAATCTCATTCTGTAGTTGTTTTGCATTTTTTTTACTCATTCGAAGTTGTTATAACTTGTTTCTTTAAAATAAGACTAGCGAATTTCTTGAGTTAAAGCTAATTTGTTAAGCTTAACTCTATTTATTGGAAGGTTAGCATGGAATAAAGGATAAGCAATTTTTCCTTGAAACACTTGGGGGTTAACTTTCACCCTAAGAAAGCCAGAAGTTATTAACATTGTTTCTACTGTGATCGGGACCTATCTTTGGTATCAGATTTTTTTTATGAAAAAATACATGAAAAAATCTTGTAATTTGGTTTTATGCACAAAAATAACATATTTTTTGATAATATTTTTTAGTATTTTTTTTTTAAAAAAAAAAAAAATTCGTGCTGGAATTGGCCCACCCAAAAGCCCCACTGTGATAGACATGGACTGTTGGGCTGTCCCCGGCAAAACGTTAGTAACATGAGAATGAGTAAGGAAGATGTGATTCTCAAAATATCAGAGTGCAGGAGCCATCTTCCTTCGTCTTCTGCGATCCACCTTAAGAGTACTTGATAGCTAGGCTGCCTGGAGAATGAGCAATTCACATAATTGTTTTAGAATTAGCAATTCACATAAACCTTTTATCAAATACTTTTAGCAGCTTACACAATAATTTTGTTCAAGAAAACATAAAATTCTGAAGATTAATTTTGCTTGAATTTTTTTTTGAAATCAAGAATTTTTGGAATCGGGAAAATCAGATTTCAGAAGCAAAGGGTTGGGATCAATATGTTTCCGTGAGCATTTTTAGCTCTGATACCATGTTGAGATTAGCATAAAAGTGAAGAAATTGCACAGAGAAGAAGAGATCTAAGCACACAGAGAGAGAGAGAGAGAGAATTTGGAGGGCAAGAAGAAAATTCAAATTCCTATTGTACTATTGAATTGTTAATGCATACAATCTGCATGCTTACTATATATACACAAGAGATAATCCTTACGTATGCATATTATACACTAACACACAATAGGATGAAAATCTCCTTTCAAATTCTATGGAATAATCAATCTTGGTCTATGCATCTTGTTTAAAATTCATAGACTCATGCACAAATCCATTGAATACTAAAATTATAGCAAAAATAGAGAAGTCTTGGGAACGTTTCTTTATTTGCAACTTCATTGGCAAGTTTCTGATATCCTTCATAGATTGGTAGTCGAAGAAGGATTTCTTTTATTTATTATTATTATAAATAAAAGTTTAATAATAAAAGGATGTCTGATATCCTTCATTGAGAAGTCTTGGGAACGTTTCTTTCTTTTATTTATTATTATTATAAATAAAAATATATGTTTTGCTTAAATAAATCAATATTACATATAATCACACCATTGACTATAGGATATATACCCAACAAGAAGAAGTACTGATGAACAAGCAATGATTCATACCACGAAACATGTTTTGTGACTGTTTAGTTTTACGTGGCATCACTTTATATGAACTGGATAAAGATCCTGGGCTGATGAAGAAGAAGAAGCAGTCCATGGTCCCTCAGATGACTTCGCGAGGGACTTATTTTCACTTGAACTTCCACTGAATGAAGCTTGAGCAAACTTGTTAAATGTGGTCGTAGCATACCCTGATTGATCACTCGATGAGCTTGGAACCATGACTAGTTCCTCAACATCAGTTTTTCCTTCGAGCATACTCACCACTGTAGACATTATAGGTCTAAGTGCTGGGGATTGATTTGTGCATAGCAGTGCTACATTGATCATTCTAACCACTTCTTTCTTGTTAAATGCAGACCCTAATCTTGGATCAACCATCTCCATTATGTCCCCATTTTTTTGTAAATATAGAACCTAAAATAATCAAACACAAATTTATGAGATATATAGCTAACTGAGACTAAAAAAGAACAAAAAAATAAGAGATTAAATGGGCACAACTTACCCAATCTAGAAGGCATACAAAGTTTTCAACCCTCCTAAATTTGGCATTGTTCATCCCAGAAACAATTTCCAATGCTACAACACCAAAACTGTAGACATCTGCCTTGTAAGTCAAGTAACCATACAATGCGTATTCCGGTGCCATGTATCCCCTGCACAGGAAGCATAATTTACTAGTTTGCTAAATGTCTAGTGCCCCATTTCATGGTAGTTTCTGATTTTTGGTGAATATCTCTATCTTGATGTGTAATTAGTGGTTGCATTATTGCACTTACCTATTGTTTGTTTTTGTATTTCATAGGCAAAATTATATTTCTTGCAGCCTAAATAGGATTTCAAACCCTGGATGATAATGTGAATACTATATTCATTTGGTAACTAGGCTAAACCTCTCCAAGGGATAGTCTTTGAGGGACACGGCCATAGATGCGGAAACCTTGATCCATGGCAACCTTGTAGTGCGTGATTTGAACCCTAGATGTCTGTCTACCACATATTTTAAACCTAACCCCTTGTCTGACCTGATGACTCAAAAATGAAAAAAACTACTTGTCTAACCTAATGACTCAAAAATTAAAAAAGCAAAGACTAGTTATAAAATGGTGAAATGTCTGACGTGGTGTCTAGCCTAGAACTTTTCAGGAATAGGCTCTTAATAAAACCAAAACTTAATCTTGGTCATGATTTGCAAATGGATCTTTGGATTATTACGAAGAACTAGAGATAGATTTTTCCAAAATATTTTTGCATTATCGAAAATATTCTTCTGACTTTTGTTGTTGTTAATCGTTTATTGATTGAAGACTTTCGCTATAGAAAGTGACTATTTGATGTTTCAATGGTTTTGTGGGGATTTTCCAAAAACTTAGGGTTTGTATGTGTCAAATTCTATTATTGTTCTGAAAATTGCTACCAAAATCTATGGAATAATCAATCTTGGTTTATGCATCTTGTTTAAAAATCATAGACTCATGCACAAATCCATGGAATACCAAAATTATAGAAAAAATAGAGAAGTCTTGGGAAGATTTCTTTCTTTGCAACTTCATTGGCAAGTGTCTGATATCCTTCATAGATTGGTAGTGGAAGAAGGATATCTAGGACCACCATTGGATAAAACAAATTAGAAATTGGATGACTGTTTGTGGTTTCCACAAAAACATCCAAGATTGCCTAAAATATTTAGATGGTTTTTTGGATTCATAGTTATTTTAGTAGGGAATTTTGGGTAGAAATTTTGTCCCATAGACCACTCCGAGAGACAAATAATGCCTCAGTATTAGGGGGGTTTTGCACTCCGTTTTAAAAGCATTTTTGAAAAATTAAAAAAATATATTTTTATTTTTACTTTATATTAAAAAAAATATTTCTAAATCATTTTAATGTGCTAATGTCAAAAATAAATTGTAAGAAAAAATATTATTTTGATGCATTTCTTAACGAAAAACATTTTAAAGAAAACACTCCCAAACAGGCACTTGAGGGATTGAATGCGTTATGAAATTGGGTTGGTCTTTTTGTGTGTTGCATTTAATTTTGATTCTTTGATCAATATATTCTTAAAATAAATTTAGGATGGGAGGAAAAATACTTTTGCCAACAATCCAAGGATTTAAATTCTTTGATTTTTTTCAAAAATACTACAAAAACAAAGGTAAAAAATTGGATAGCAACAAGTATATTTACTTTATAATTTTGTTTACAAAAACAATTATGTTCTAAGAAATTTATATGTACTCTAGACTCATTAATCAAAATTAAATTATTATTATTATAAATAAAAATATATGTTTTGCATAAATAAATCAATATTACATATAATCATGAATCATGAATACAAGATAATAGTAGTTTTGTGACTGTTTAGTTTTAATATGTCTCGTATTCATAATAAGAAATTTGTGGTTCGTGGCATCACTTTATATGAACTGAATAAAGATCCTAGGCTGATGACTTCATGAAGGACGTATTTTTACTTGAACTTCCATCGAATGAAGCATGAGCAAACTTGTTACAAAAGGTCGTAGCATACCCTGATTGGTCACTCGATGTGCTTGGAACCATGACTAGTTCCTCGACATCAGTTTTTCCTTCAAGCATACTCACTACTGTAGACATTGTAGGTCTATGTGCTGGGGATTGATTTGTGCATAACAATGCTATATTGACCATTCTAACCACTTCTTTCTTGTTGAATGCAGACCCCAATCTTGGATCAACCATCTCTATTATGTCCCCATTTTTTTGTAAATATAGAACCTGAAATAACCAAACACAAATTTATGAGATATAGAGGTGACTGAGAGTAAACATGAGCAGAAAAATAAGAGATTAAATGGGCTCAACTTACCCAATCTAGAAGGCATACAAAGTTTTCATCCCTTCTAAATTTGACATTGTTCATCCCAGAAACAATCTCCAATGCTACAACACCAAAACTGTAGACATCTGCCTTGTAAGTCAAGTAACCATATAATGCGTATTCCGGTGCCATGTATCCCCTGCACAGAAAGCATAATTTACTAGTTTGCTAAATGTCTAGTGCCCCGTTTCATGGTAGTTTCTGATTTTTCGGTGAATATCTCTATCTTGATATGTAATTAGTGGTTGCATCATTGCTCTTGCCTATTGTTTGTTTTTGTATTTGACAGGCAAAATTATATTTCTTGCAACCTATTGTTTTTGTATGATAATGTGAATAGTACATTCATTTGGCAACCAGGCTAAACCTCTCCAAGGTATAGTCTTTAAGGGACACAACCATATATGGGGAAACCCTAATCCATGGCAACCCTGTAGTGCATGATTTGAATCCTAGGTGTCTGCCTACCTCATATTTTGAAGCTAACCCCTACAATCGGTACTCAAGCCTAGTTACAGCATCATACTGTTTAAAACTAAAAGCTACACTATCCAGCCTCAAAACTTGGTCTGACCTAATGACTCAAAAATGAAAGAAGCTACAATAATGGTGGACCTAAGAGCAAAGACTAGCTGTAAAATGGTGAAATGTCTGACGTGGTGTCTAGCCCAGAACTTGTCAGGACTATTTCATTGAGTCCTCCTATGGTGAACAAAAATGGGTGCTAATATAAGAAACTCACATTGTTCCAGCAACTCTGGTGTCGATGTGGGTGTTGTCCTCGTCATCAAGCTTGGCCATTCCAAAATCAGATATCTTAGCGTTCATGTCCTTGTCAAGAAGGATATTGGTACCTTTTATGTCTCTATGAACAATTTTGATTGTCGACTCCTCATGTAGGAAAACCAGACCTTTCGCTATATTTACACATATCCTCTGCCTTGTACGCCAATCTAGCTTCGTTGCCTCGATTTCCTTTGTCCCTGTAATCATCATGCAGAACCCAACTCGTCAGTTTCGTCTACATTAAAGCTATCTATATGCAATTTAAAGAACTTGTTTTCTTTCTCATTACTTTACATAAGATACTATGGGGAAGTGATCTGAGGCCTACCGAACAAAACATGCGCAAGGCTATTGTTTTCCATGTATTCATATACCAACAACAATTGCTTGCCCTCAATGCAACATCCATATAATCTAACAAGATTTGGGTGTTGTAGAGCAGAAATCATGCCTATTTCGTTCACAAACTCACGATTCCCCTGTTTTGATTTCGCTGAAAGCTGTTTAACCGCAATGTGAGTCCCATCTGATAGTACTCCCTGCAATGAGAATGTTTTTAGACCAAGAAAAGAAGTTTACTAGGCCATTCCATGCTGATTTGAAAACAGAAATTTGTATTATACTTTATAGACACACCCAAAACCGCCTTCTCCCAGTTTGTTTGCTGCATCAAAGTCATTCGTTGCGGATTTGATTTGTCTGAAGGTGAAGATACCAGTTACCAGATGTAGCCCAACAAGTTCTGCCCAATGAACTTTGATCTGGATTAAGGATTCATCAAAGGAAGAACACAGTTTTTGCAGTCCCACAAGTAAACAACATTGAGATAGCCATTTTCCTATTGAAGAAAACATTGTTTATTGTGATAGTTCCTTCATAAATGTATGCATTCATCGATAGACATAAAGAAAATAGGATGCAGAAAATCTACAAGATCAAATAAATGTATCAATTGTACCTCGATCCCTCGATTTCCTTCCTCCCAAATAACCTCTCCACCAAAGAGAGGATAAAAGTATGAAAATGAGGAATAATGGCAAAACCACAGCCCCAGCGATAATGAATCTCTTTCTCCTACCGTTATTAGGAGGGTTGAAGTCTAGGCAGAAATAGAATTGCAATAAGAGCAAGTATTGTCAGATCACAGCACTAATTATTTCTTCATTAGCATGTCATTATATGTCAACCTACCATATTCCACATCAATGGCTGATATTAGAGGACCATATGTTCCTTTTTCCGGAGACATTGTGGTTCCTTTCCCAGCCCAATGAAGGCGGATCTCTAAAGCTCCATTGGTTACAGGTGCTGTCCAATTATGAATGTATACCTTATCCACCCCTCCCGCTTTCGTCACTATATCAAAATCCTTCAGCACAACAATGTTCTGCGAGAACAATTCTTAAATTAAGCTGTCACATATTGCATAAGGAATGAATCTTTGATCTTTTAATTAATAGATACCTGAATATAAACATCAAATACCCGTCTTCCTAGACTGTAGTAGGATCTGTTATCCCTCATTACTATCTCTGCAAAGTGCAGCTTGACATTGTAATTCCCATTTGCCAGACAGCGAACGTAGTATGTGAGAGACAAAGGCGTGAGGCTTGCATTTGTGTACAGTACAGAGTTGTTCATTCTGAGTATGGACTTGTTTTGAGCTATGTAGCTAGCCGAGGAAGGCTTAACATCCCAGAAATGTCCTGTGGTACTTTTTTGCCAATCACGTCCTGTGGACGCATATTTTGCTGCACCTCCTGGATCATCATCTGCTGCGTAGGTGGTTTTTCCAATGGTGGCTGCTTGTCCCCCACAATTTATGTGCACTGAATATCGCTCTATACATGGACATAAAAATGTTCATGGCCACCGATATGATTAAACAAATTATAACACAAGAAATCTTAGGCTCATACTATTTATAAAATCAGAGCAAACAGAGCAGAAACAATCAAACACAAAAGCAAATTAAGATTTTGTGATGTAGGAGCATCCTTTTCCTCCTAGAGTGGAAATCATGGTGTGACCTACAGTGTAAAGGCCCATAAATTAGATGTCCTAGAACCTTTAGATTTATGACAGAGACAATATTATCTGGTGAATATAGGAATAAGATTTGATTTCTTTCCATAGGTGGATGATGCAGCGCATCTTCTTCCTCTTGGGATGGAAATCCTAGTGGTTGGATCCATGATGGGGTAGCCACACACAAAAGGACCATTGTATTCATGACTGAGATGTTATGAACTGATGAATATAGAAATAAATTTATAGTGTAGGGCTTATAGGCTGGTAGGTTGTTCTTGCATCACTTATCTATCTAGTGGAGAAATGTAAAAGCGGATAGCTTTAGAAATTAAGATTACCTGCAGAACAAGCACCCAGGCACTCAACAGGTTTCCTGGAAAGATTGGCCAGATAGAATCATCAGCTTATTTAAAAGAAATGACAAAGAGAAGAAAATAAAATGATTTATGTTTTAGATATTTATCAAAGTAGAAGCTTACAAATAGTTCCATCCCCAGGTACTTTTGAATAGATTTCTGGCAAGCCAAGAAGAGTTAAGTTTTGAAGGTTATGAAGTGAATGGTGATGTAAAAAGACACCGACTTTCAAAATCAAAGGTAAGGCAAGGAAAATGAAATCAATCTTACAGTGTTTCTCTACATTTTGGTTCCGAAGTAAGATTGTTGTAAGAAAGATCGATTGAGCTGCACACAAAGATAGCTTCCTTAAACATTCAGCAAGTATTTTAAATTTTTTTAGAAAATTGCATGCACATGTTATAGATAGCAAGACAGAAGAGATGAAGACAGTTGGGATAGAAGGAACATGTCCTCTCCTCACGTCCCTTCTATTTTTAAGAGATAAAAATTCAATCTAAAACTATCTCACAAACAGATTTATTTTTATATCTTCATCCTCATCGATGCATCCAAACACATTTTTGCCCCTATTGTATCCTAGGACACTGACCAAATGAAACCTTGGACATAGTTTGATCATTCACGCACAGCTCTGGAAACTGGGAAGGATCATTTGTTTATCAGCTTCTCATCAGGATCGCTCTTCAAAGACTAGCACATACTATTAAACCTACAGACACGCATCTGTTATAGGATGAGGGAAACCTGAAGTTCATGATTAAGCTTTTGGGTTGAGAATGTTAGGATAAAGGTGAACCCAAGTTGATGACCATTTTTGTCTTTCAGGGGAGAGTTATTGGATAAAATATTCAATAATTGTAATTGAGTAAAAAGAAAATATATTACGAACTCAAATCTCAAAAATCATAATTTGTATATAGAAATTAACAAAATAACATACTAGCGACTATTTCTTGTGTTGATCCACTCTGAGATGGGCCCTGTAAGATTGTTCCATGTAAGATACCTACGCAGAAAGTAAGAATTGTCATTTTCTTGAACATTTTTCCAAGGCTATCATTGCAAATGAACATTTATCATCATATTTGTCATACTCGACTGAAGACTAACTTGAAACAAGGATTGAGTCCTTGGATCACTTCAGGTCAGCATTTTTATTAAAACAAATGCATTTTATTCCATTTTTGTCTTACAAGATATTGACCCAATCAGGTTTGGCAAGGTTTGGCCAAGTCGAATGGGTTTGGCTCCGAGTCCTGGATTTTCCAGGTTGACTTGGTTGGTCCATCTAGGTTTAATATAGATGCTTTTATATAGCAAACATTAATTTCAGAAGGTACACTTACATTTTCTCCAAGCTTGGTAGGCCATCAAAACTTGGTGCATCAAAACTTTGTGGAAGTCGACCACTTAATCTGTTGAAACTGAGATCTCTGTTTTCGAAAAAAAGAGAGGGGGGAAAATGTAAAGGCCGATACAACATAAACTGAGAACCATCATAATGCAATATTTAGAAAGTTATTTACAAAAAATAAGTTAGCTTTAATATAAAGTCAGCAGCTCTAAGTATCCATGAAATTCACACTTCAATCTTCATGACAGCATGGATGATATATATAAGGGATAGGGTAAATTACAAAATTTTCAGCTGTGACTTTGTGGTCAAATATTCGGGAAAAAATCCTGACAAGTTGCAGTTGCTCAACATCCTACAATATACATTAATTTCATGTGAGCTAAATATTTATGTTGTAAATTAAATATGATCCTGATATGAGAGTATCAACTGCAAGAACAACTCACAAATACGTAATGCCTGGTATAGAGTATAGGTTTGGAATCTCTGAACCATTTCCAAGTAAGTTGCTTATTCTTCTACTCAATATTAGACAGCATAAAAATGTGTGAAGTTCAAGATTAAAGTGAAATCGGGACAATAAATTAAAACAATCTTACAGATCAGTTAGACTAGTCAAGAGAGAAATGCTTGAAGGAATGGGTCCAGTGAAACCACCAGCTTCGATCTCTCTGTCAATACAAAATTAAATGGGGGTTAAGGTTCTTCTTTCGTGATAAGACTCAGATCTTGTGGTAGAAATTAGCACATACAATGCATCAAGTTGTTTCCAGCTCTGAATAAATTCAGGTATTCTTCCAGTGAAGTTATTCCTGCTAAGCCGACTGTATTCGCCCGAACAGAAAAGACAGAATCAAGAAACTTGGAGAGCCGAGGGTAGCTTACACTGCAACTAATAAGTAATAATAACCATGTGAAATGAGAGCTTACAGTGCCTTCAATCCGGTCAGATTAGCGAGAGCCGAGGGTAGCTCTCCACTGAGATTATTGGCACTGAGAGTTCTGCGATCACATAAAGAGAAAAACACTTAGCGTTCAATAATACAAAATTTCTAGTACAAAAGGTTGAATGAACTGACAGATTCTCCAGGTTAACCAAGTCTCCAAGCTCAGGGGGTATAGTTCCAGAAAACATATTGTTCTCAATGTTCCTGTGTATAAATGTCAACTCTCAGGATTACTCCTGACTAACAATTGTACAGAATTGAAATAATAAAAAAAAAAAAAAAGAGATTGACTGGTAGGAAATGCATACAAGGATCTAAGTGTGGTAATGTTTCCCAGATAGCTAGGAATTGTTCCATTCAACCGATTAGCGCCGAGAGACCTGTAGCTTATTCAATCTATTAATTAAATAATTACGAGTAAGCAATTCCTTGGCTAGAAAACATGAATGCAGTATTTTCTTACAATAGTTCCAGCTTGGTATCAGCCCATTCAGGTGGTATATTGCCACTCAGGTAGTTGGCCGAAAGAGTTCTGCAGAGACGATAGAGTTCTAATAAAATTGAATCATACAATACGATACAAATTCACGGTGCTCAATCACCAAGATCTTGCCATATAATTTGAAGCACTACTTACAATTGTTTAAGGTGTGGTAGTTTCCGTATAGCTTTCGGGAGACTGCCATCAAGATCTTGCTCTTGGAGATATCTGCATTGAAAGAACACTAGACCCATCAATTCCTCAATATAAGGTCAGAATTCATAACTTCCAACCATTGCAAATCAGTGGAATATAAGACATAACTACAACAGCCAATGGAATAGAAAACCGAAATTGTTGACATCTAGCAGAGCTTAGCTGAAGATCCTTTCTTTTCTATTCACTACATGTTCAGCTTGATTAAGTCCTCCTTCATATCATTATTATACTTGTTTTTATATTTTACTGCTAATGAATTTCTTCTGAATTTCATAAAATAAAATTCAATATCATATGGGGTTTACGAGGAGATTTTATCCACCATAAGTAGTCCTCCACTGTATCATTTGACCTTATTACGGTGTAGATTAGATTAAGGGTGTCCGTGTTACCATGTTTTAAAAACATTTTTGAAATAATTTAAAAAAAAAATTACTTTATATTTTAAATTAAAATAAAGTAGTGTTTTTAGATCATTTTCATATATTGATATCAAAAATAATTATCAAAAAATAAAAAAGAAATATTATTTCGATGTGTTTATAAATAAAAAACGCAACTACAATCTGAAACGGACACTAAGTTTTTTTTTACATAAAAACAATATTTAAACATTGTTAACATGTTGTCCAGTAAAAATAATAATCTTGAACTCAAAATATTTTGTATAATAGAGGATATATTCTTTATATATTGAAGGATGAAATTGCAAAAAAAAAAAAAAATAAATAAATAAATCCATGACATGAGATAACTTCGCGAAAATCAAATTAAAAACAATTACAAAGCATCATTCCTAAAATATCTAATATTAAAAGGTAAAATTAAAAACAAAATAAAAAAACCTAAAAAAAAATTCGAGACAACTTAGATTTACAAATCCCAATTAAAAAGAAAAAAATAAAGTAAGTTCATGATAACTTTTTGATCATGATATTTAAAGACAATTGATAAAAAAAATACAAAAACTGAATTCCAACATATTTTATATTAAAGATTGACATCAGCAATCAAAATAAATAAATTTCTGTGACAAATATGTAAATAAAATAAGAAAATCAAGAAAAAAATAGAAAATACCCATCTAATATTAAATAATAAAATTAATATAATATATATATATATATATATATATATATATATATATATATGTGTGTGTGTGTGTGTGTGTGTGTGTGTGTGTGTGTGACAAGCATGGAGTTGTAAGTGAAGAAATATACATGGCAACAACGTGGCACACACCCCCAGGAAATGAGCAATTGCAGATAACTTTATTGTCAGCATCTGGCTCTAGAGGTAAAACTGTAACTGTTTGGTTACACAGATTCATATTGCGATTCCAGCCTTTTTTGCCCAGTTGTGTTGCGACTTCAAGTAGAGCTTCCACTGCATGAATCAAAATTAAATCTCAGCTTCTAATTCCGGGATGATTAGCCGGTGGCTTCTGCAAATCCTTGCCAGAAAATGTTTGAAAAACACATTACTAGCATGATGCAATTACTAGCATGGTTACAGAACTCAAATTTGATGAGAATGATGCAGTGAGGGTTTTGCAGATAAAAACAGTAAGGAATTTTCCATCTGAACCAAATTAAAAATATAAATCCATGTATATATATGTGTGTGTACCTTCATCGTTAGCAAGGCCCCCAACCTGGGCCTCCGAATTTGTTGCTCCCATGCAAAACGTTAGTAACATGAGAATGAGTAAGGGAGATGTGATTCTCAAAATATCAGAGAATGCAGGAGCCATCTTCCTTCGTCTTCTGCAATCCACCTGAAGAGTACTTGATAGCTAGGCTGCCTGGAGAAATGAAGCTTTATGCATTATTATAGTCGATTTTTCAGGATGATGTAGGGTCTTTCTTCCGTAATACTGAAGGTATACTCTGTGTATATCGATTATTTTTTAAAATTATTTTTGTGTACAAATATATAAATAATATCATCACAATAAAATGACATGAAAATATATAAAAAAAATAATAAAAAACAATTTCTCTCTCAAATACCTAAAAAAATTAATTAAAAGGCAAAATAAAAAAAGACTTTTTATCTCTCACTCAACATGAAATTATTGGTCAAAAAGTAATAATAAATGCTGTGGCTGGCTGCATTTTGCCCCACGTGATTAAGAATTTGTTTAGTTTAGGGATGGACCCGTAAGGTAGTGTGCAGTATTGTAGTGATTGGTTTTAAAATGTTTTTTATTTAAAAATATATATATAAATAATTTTATTTTATTTTTAAAAAATCATTTTTTATATCAAAATATCAAGAACATCTAAATATAATTTTTTTTTTAAATCATCAAACACGATACTACTTTTCATGTTTGTTTGATAATATGATTACAATTGTTTTTTAAAGTATTTTTCATTCAAAAATACATCAAAATAATATTTTTTATTTTAAAACTTATTTTTGACATCATTAAATAAAATTAATATAAAAAACCAAAAAAAATTAATCTAAAATATAAAAAAAATTATTTTTTTAAAAAAAATATAGTGTGAAATATCATTGTCCAACTTGTTCCCAAGAACAAACCCCGTACACTTCTCACAAAAACTTCAGACACTACCAATAGCATTCCCACTTTTTATTTTTTTATTAACTTAAATGTCTGGATCAGTTTCCGTGTATCTTGATTAATACCATATATTCTAAAATTAATGACTATAAATTTTTAATTATCATCATATTAACAACCACATAACTCGAACCCGAAAGATTCTTATATCAACAGGTCACAGCTACACCAAATATCAAGCTTTTGATTGAGAAACTTTTACTTGTTCATGATCATATTATGGAGTAGTGTTGTACATGATGAAAGCAACATGACCCTGGATCTTTTTAAAATACCGGACTTTTCAGTCTCAATTAGTATTATAGTCGACTTTTCACGATGATATTGGGCATTTCTTCCGTTGTCTTTTTATATAAAGATAACCCCACACTCAAAGTATATTTTGTTATTTTTAAAAATATTTTTTGTTTAAAAATCATCATTATAAAATTATCATCTCTATTAAAAAAATTTGGATAACCAAATTATTGAATTCACTATATTAAAATCAATCAATTTATTTTATAATTTATTTAAATTAAACACAATAATATATATATATATATATATATATATATATATATATATATATATATATATATATATATATTGTGTAAATACCTATAATAACCAAACAATAAAATAAGTCGTTGATTTTTTGCCTATAAAAAAAAGTAAACATCATTGAAAATCCATTGTTACATTTTTATCATTACCATGACCATCACCGTTAAAACTACAATCATCATTATGCCCAAGCAATGAAAATTATTAAATAATCTCGAAGAATAAAAAAAAACACTTTTATAAAAGACTTCAAGAAAATAATTAAAAAAATCTCTAAAATTATCATTATTATTGCGTAAACAATGAAAACCATAAAATTATCTCGAAGAATAAACAAAAAAAACTTCAACAAAAGAGCAACCAAAAACAAAAAAAAAGGACAAAACCAAAATAAATATAAAAAAGGAAATATCAATTTTAAAATGATCACCAACATAAATTAAAATCCAAGGACTAAACCGAAAAAAAAAACAAAAAAAAATGACAAAAAGCAAAAATCAAAACTAAAAGCATAAAAACATAAATACACATAAAAAAAATAAAGATTGTCTAAAAAGGACTGAAAAAATTAAAGTAATTAACACCAAATAAAAAATTAAAGGAATAAGAGTCAAAATAATAAAAAAATATATATATAATTAATTTCAATTAGAGGACAATAATGCAACACATTAAAACCTTGGAACCAAAAACATTAAAGGGATTTAAAACAAACAAAATATCAAAAGAATAAGGGCCAAAATAAAAAATAGCATATATGATAAATTTTAATTGGAGGACAAAATTGAAACAAATTAAAACCTACAAACCGAAAAAATTCAAGGAACCAAATACAAATCAAAAATCAAAAGAATAAGGGTTGAAATAAAAAAAACAACATATATTATCAATTTCAATTGAAGGGTAAAATTGAAAAAAAACAAAACTTGTATAGAAGAAATCAGGAAGAAAAACAAAATAAAAAGCTCAGGGACTGAAGTAAAACAGGGCCGATATGTATTTTGCCTTTGCATGAGAGAGAAAAAGGAAAAAATAAAAGAAACAACCACTGACAATCTTTCCCCTTCCGTCCACTGACACGCGCATCACCATGTGAAAGAGGACATGGCGGCACATTCGGAGACATGATGGTTGGACATTTCCGACCGACGAACAACACCACATGCACCGCTTGAAAGGCGTATTCGGTAGAAAATTGTTAGCTCGTCAGACAGACGTGCCTGTAGTAATTCAATATAAAAAATTTGAAAATATGAAATAACCCTAATACCCCCCCTGGAAGCCGGCGAAAACAATGAAAAAAAGGCATGAAAGTACCTCTATACCCGCCGCGTCAGGCTTCTGTTTTTGTCATTTCTGAGGGTATTTAAGTATTTTCACTATTCATAAAATATGAAAAACCTAGAATACCCTTAGCTCCAACTCCTTGTTTTTGTCCAACCCAATATTAAATGTGTTATTTTATTATTCATGGTTAGATGAAAAAACCAAAAATACCACTGCATTACTTCGTTTTGTTGTTTGTTTCCGGGGGTAAAAATATAGTTGTATTATTCAAATAAAATGGAAAAGATAAATATCCCCAAACAATCTGTAAATGACACACATGTGACCTGGAAATGTCCAAAACAACCTCGGTATCGAAGGTTAAATTTTATAGGTTAAAAGACAAAACTATTATTTCACTAGTGAATTGTTGAAATCCATAGTTATTTATATATAATTTAACATAATTAAATCCACAACGATCAAAATTATAATTGATGATAAAAAAAAAAATATTAGCTGGAAAAAATAATTTAATATGAAAATTTTAAAAAATATATGTTTTATGTTGCTGGTTGAGCGAACAATTTTTATAGGATTTGCTGAATCAAAATTAAAATACAATATTTATATATGCAAAATTTAATATAATAAAATTGCTCAACATACCTTATCATAACAATAGCAAAATCAAAGCCTTGAAATCAAAAAATATCATTGCTTTTACTGTCAAAACAATAAAAATTATTAAATTATCCTGGAGAAAAAAACTCAAAAACATTAACAATAGAATAAGTAAGAGAAACAATTAAATTATTATTATTATTATTATTATTATTATTATTATTATTATTATTATTATTAAAAATAAATGAAAGACTAAAAATATCCTAGAAACTTTAACAAAAGATAAGGAAAAAAAACTATTATTGCTATTACTGTCAAAACAAAAAAAATTATCAAATTATCCGGAGGGAAAAAAAACATTAAAGAAAGAGCAAGCAAGAAAAACAATTTTATTATTATTATTATTATTATTATTATTATTATTACTATTATTATTATTATCACTATTATGTTAATAATGAAAGAAACAAAAATCAATGAAAGACTAAAAATATTCAAGAAACTTTAATAAAAGATAAAAAAAACACAAAAAATAATAATTTATTATTGCTATTACTGGGAAAACAAAAAATATTATCAAATTATCGGGAGAAAGAAAAAAAAACAGAAGAGTAAGAACAAAAAATAATTAAATTATTATTATTATTATTATTATTATTATTATTATTATTATTATTATTATTATTATTATTATTGTGTTAAATACACTTATATATACATGGACAAAAGTAGGGATTATTCTAGAAATATAAAAAAATAAAAGTATGAGGGCTGAAATGAAAATCAAATATAAAGGGATTAAATTAAAAAATTAAAAGACAAAGGGCTGAAATGCAAATTACATTTCTTGTCAATTGAAATCAGAGGACAAAATTGCAAAAATCGGAACTTCTGTATCGAATTAATTGAGGTATATACAGCCAATCCGGAAATCAAAAGTAGGAGGACCGAAGTGAATCTTTCAAATTCAATTAATTAAAATCAGAGGACCCAATCGAACTAAATCAAAACTTATATAATAGAAATAAGGACCAAAAACCAAATTAAAAGTCAAGTGATCGAAGTGAAAAGTAAAACAAACTGGGGGACTCTCATGCACATTTACGTGCAGGAGAGAGAGAAACGTGGCCGGCGGCTTTAACCGGCCTCCTCCGCGTCCACAGACATTTTTAGGTTACACGCGCCACCGCGGGAGGAAGACCAAGCGGCGGCGCATCGGGATCGACTCCGGTAGCTAATTTCCGGACACCGTATGACGCCGCACGCACCACCTAAACAGGGCGTGAGGCGAAACACCATCTGGCGTGTGCGCCTCACGCCCTAACAGACACTGAATTTTAAATTGAAAAAATAGGGTCAATTACCGTTCTAACCCTGGACCCAATTCATTGTTTTTGTCTTATTAGGGGCTATAACCGTATTTAGCCATTTCAGAAAATATTAAAAAAATAAAAAAGTTGCGGCGGACCGGACCGGTCCGGACGCGCGCAATTACGCCGGTGCCCCTCAGTCGGATGCGTTGTTTTGTCTTATTACCGGGGACGAAATCGTCAATGCACTGTTCACAACTGATTATTTAAAAAAAAAAGACGAAAACACGAAAATGCCCCCATTCAACCCCCACATTTGGCCGCGCGGACGAAGGCCAAAATCGCCTCCACACTGTCGCAATCCACAGTGATATGTGAGAGAAGCTACAGTGTAACAGGCAACGCAGTTTATGTGTTTTGTAATTCACCGTGTTACTTCTCTATTTTTTTTCTTAAAAACAATGCTAACAAGAACTCCTGGTATCTGAGATAAGTTCATGATATGCACATGGCAGAAAAAAACACAAGAGGGATTATCAGTGAGAATGACATGGTACAGCAAGTGGTGATCATAATAATAATCACAAGAACGACGCCAGTCAGGGAGATTGAGTTATCACCAGTCTTTGCTTGTGTTTGGATGGTAGCAAATTTGCCACCACATAGCTTTATTAGAATCGAGACCGCTTACCAACCAGGATGGTTTTCGATTAGTCTGCATGCAATGGATGGACTTGTCTCCGCCATGCTATCTTTCCAAACCCTGTCCTAGTTGGGCGATAAACCCCGATTCCTCAACATTAAAGAATTGAAAAGTATTATATATAAAACATCGTGCTCCAAAATCATCATTGCTCCAAAATCATCGTGAGAAAACATTAAAGAATTGAAAAGTATTATATATATATATATATATCACTATCTTTGCCGAGTCGCTCTTATTAAGGAATTGAATGGTCTTCCTTTTCCAAGAGACATCGGAAAACATTGACAAGGTAGTGGACTTACGTTTGGCTTTCATACGTTGCTTTGATTTAGAGGGTTGTTATTATTAAATTATTTTGATTTGTATTTTGATATGTAGATATCAAAAATAATTTTTTAAAAGTAAAAATATTATTTTGATATTCTTATATTTTTTTTAATGGAGTTTAGACAATATATAATATTTGCTCGCCGATTCACTCGTGTTTGCTTACAACTAGTTTGTCCTATAAACTCAAGAGTTTCTCCTACTCTTCTAATGTCGTAAACAAGCAGAATATACAAGTAAATTCAAACAAAAAAAAGCACAAAAGAAATTAGAGGAATTCAACCCAATCTTTTATTAATTTGAAAGTGTATACACAAGTCCGTTTGTATAGATGTTATGCACATTTGTTCTGTATACAAAACTTGCATGCTACTCACATATATAAGGCCTATACAATGAGTACTACATACAAAGAATACAACAAAAATTGCCTGAATATATGTATTTAGTTTTCTTCCAAAATAGTAATTGTGTTAGTGAGTTAGTTTAAAATAATTTTAATCAAGTTTTTGATCACAGTTTTTTGATGTGAGAATACGAAAACACATCAAAATAGATAAATCACATCAAAATGATTGAAGTTTAATCCAATATTTTTTTCAGAAAAAACACCTTCCCCAGTGAAGTCGTCATTTTGTTGCACGTCGTTGCGTGACGTTCAGGAGGGTCTTGTCAATGTTAAGAAGTCACCGCCTAGTTGTTCAGGGTTTCTATGAAAACCTGATTGTACTGGTCTAATCAGATATTTGAAGATAAGGGATTGGTTGCGTGAAGGGAATTTATTAGCACCCCTAATATGTCTTATTTGAGGTAAATTGCATTGTGTATTTTTTATGTGATTAAAATGTTTTGATAGGTAGTTTATTCATATGAATAAATCTGGCTTTTGAGATTTTATTGTGGGATCGTGTACCTAAATAAAATATCAGAAAAAAAATCCATGTAGATACCCTAAAAAAGATCATATATCCTGGAAAGCGAATTGGTTTTTCACCATTCATCCTTCATCATAAAAATATTGGGAAAAAAATCAATCACTGCTAAGAACAACTCTGAGAATTTTTTGATTGTTTCTAAATATTTAAATGTTAGTCTACTTGTAGGATTAATATTTATTATCCGAATTTACACCATTAACTCTCGTGAATTAAGTTCATATACAATGCTTTTTATACATTTTTGCTTTCACATTTTTCAAATTACACCACATTTATAAAACAACAAAAATTCAAATCCACAAATTTAAATACATGAAATAATTAAATATTACAACAATGTTGAAAACAAGAATCATCTAAAACTAACAAAATGGCCAGGAATAGTGGTGGCTATGGCAAGAATAGTGTGTTCACGCATAACTGTGGCTAGTGGCACGTGGTTCCACGCGCCTCCACTAGTGAAACACCAGACAAGTGTGCATATGGATCTACTACTTCCCTCTCTTCTCCTCTAACTTGATATATTTAAATTATTTTGATATATTTCTTAATGAAAAATATTTTTACAAATAATATCGATCATATTCTCAGACAAGTTGAAAGAACATACACACCTTCTTATATCAACAGTCACACGTACACCAAACACCACAAAAAATTGCTTTACAACTTTACACCAAACACCACACAAAAAAATTTGATTTGCAACTTAAGATTTATTGTACATGTCACAATCTTATAGACAAAAGCTATCGAAATACAGAACACCACAAAAAAAATTGTTTTTCATGTTCATTTGTGTGTGGAATGGTGAAAAGATAGGCTTTAATCTATGAATCCACGAAACCATGAAAGAGACTCGTTGTATATAAAGGTTTCATAAAACTTTCTTAAAAGATGGTATTTAGACGATGATTGGTTATTGTTAAAGAAAAATAAAAATATGAATAAAAAAGCTAAAAGTATATTAAGTTGAAGAAAAAAACAAATACATAAAAATAAACTTGTTTCAAAAATAATTTTAAAGTAATTGTTTTCTTTTAAAAAATAAAGAAAAAGAATATATTTTCAGAGACTAGATTTATTATTATTTATTTCTAAAATACCTTTGTAAAATATTTATTTTAATCGCATTGTATCTCGAATAATTTCTCAAAATGAAATATCTTAAAGAATAACATTTCAAAGTTGGATTCCTACCAGTCTCACTTGGGTGGCTATAATATCTATGTTCTGATGTTGACTATGAGATTCGTGTGTTTTTTCCTGGAAATTTCAAGCTCTTAACATGCATTTATCATATTTTTTAAGAGTTCTTGATAGGCTGCCTGGAGAAAAGAAGCTTTTTATGCAATATTATAGTCGACTTTCAGGATGATGGAGGGTCTTTCTTCCGTTTTATAAATAAAGATAACCCCACACTGAAATTACACCTGTCTGTAAATCGATTGCTTTTTAAAATTAGTTTTGTGCAGAAATATATTAAGATAATATATTTTTTATTTTTTAAAAATTATTTTTGATATAGTTATATTAAAAGACAAAAAAATACTTAAAAATTAATTAAAAAACAAAAAAGACTTTTTATCTCACACTCAACATGAAAATTATTGGTGAAAAAGTAATGATAAATGTTGTGGCTGGCTGCATTTTGCCCCACGTGATTAAGAATTTGCAAGTTTAGTTTAGGGATAGACCCGTAAGGTAGTGTCTCAAGTATTGTAGTGATTGGTTTTTAAATGTTTTTTATTTATTTATTTTATTTTAAAAATATCATTTTGTATATCAAAATATCAAGAGCATCTAAATATAATTTTAAAAAAATCATCAAACACGATACTATTTTTCATGTCTGTTTGATAGTGTGGTTATAATTGTTTTTTAAAGTATTTTTTATTCAGAAATGCATCAAAATAATATTTTTATTTTTAAAAATAATTTTTGACATCATCAAATAAAAATGATCTAAAAACCCAAAAAAATAATTAATCTAAAATAAAAAATAAATCTTTTTTTTTTTCAAAAACAGTGAGATTGACATGGTACAGCAAGTGGTTATTATAATAATAATCTCATGTATGAAACGAAAATAATAATCCTAAGCTAATAAATTGTAATGACAAGAAAGTTATCACCAGTCGTTACTTGTGTTTGAATGGTAGCAAATTTGCCCCCACATGCTTTTATTAGAATCGAGACCGCTTACCAAACCCTGTCCTTGCTGGGCGATAAACTCCAAAATCATCGTGAGAAAACATTAAAGAATTGAAAAGTATTATATATATATATCTTTGCCGAGTCGATCTTATTAAGGAATTGAATGGTCTTCCTTTTCCAAGAGTCATCGGAAAACATTGACAAGGTCGTGGAGTTACGTTTGGTTTCAAACGTTGCTTTGATTTAGAGGGTTGTTATTATTAAATTATTTAGATTTATAGATATCAAAAATAATTTTTTAAAAATAAAAAAATATTATTTTGATATTATTATATTTTTTTAATAGAGTTTAGACAATATATAATATTTACTCGCCGATTTACTCGTGTTTGCCTACAATTAATTTGTCCCACAAACTCAAGAGTTTCTCCTACTCTTCTAATATCATAAACAAGTGGAATACATAGGACTTCTAATATCATAACGGATTAATCTGTTAATAATTGTTTTTAGTATATTAGAAAAAAAATGACTCCGGTCAGATTCCCCGACAACTAATTTAAGAGATTGAAAAATGACCACACATTGACTCCAAAAAATCAACGCACAATATTTCTTGGACATAGGACATTAAATATCATTTAAAGGTTGGGTTCCTAGCAGTCTCAGTTGGGTGGCTTTTTTCTTGGAAATTTCTACCTCTTAATATACATGAAAACTTTTCACATGTCGGTTTTCTGGTCCTCCTCCACAATATTTTATCTAAATGTTATTATATTATCATTATCATGTCGGTCATTTTGTCGCATGTCATTGCATGATGTTCAGGAGGATCTTGTCGATGTTAAGGAGTCACCGTCTAATGTTCAAGATCATTATGAAAACTTGATTATACTGGTCTAATCAGAATATATCAGATATTTGAAGGTAAGGAATTGGTTATGTGGTGGGAATTTATTAAAACCTCTAATATGTCTTATCTGAGATAAATTGTATTATGTATTTTTTATCTGATTAAAATGTTTTTGATAGGTAATATTTATTCATGTGAATAAATTTAGCTTTTGAGATTTTATTGTGGGATCGTGTACCTAAATAAAATATCAGGAAAAAAAATTCATATAAAGACCCTAAAAAAGATCATATATCCTCGAAAGCGAATTGTTTTTTCACCATTCATCCTTCATAAAAATATTGGGCAAAAAAAACAATCGAACAACTCTAAGAATTTTTTGGTTGTTTCTAGATATTTAAATACTAGTCTACTTGTAGAATTAATATTTATTATCTGAATTTACACCAACTCTCCAAATTTGTTGCTCCCATGCAAAACGTTAGTAACATGAGAAGGAGTAAGGGAGATGTGATTCTCAAAATATCAGAGAGTGCAGGAGCCATCTTCCTCCGTCTTCTGCAATCCACTTGATAGTCTGCCTGGAGAAATGAAGCTTTATGCATTATTATAGTCGACTTTTCAGGATGATGTAGGGTCTTTCTTCCGTTGTCTTATAAATAAAGATAACCCCACGCTGAAATTACACCTGTCTGTAAATCGATTGTTTTTTAAAATTAGTTTTGTGGAGAAATATATTAAAATAATATATTTTTTATTTTTTAAAATTATTTTTGATATAGTTATAATAAAACGACAAAAAAAAAATACTTAAAAAAATTAATTTAAAAACAAAAAAGACTTTTTATCTCACACTCAACATGAAAATTATTGGTGAAAGTAATAATAAAAGTTGTGGCTGGCTGCATTTTGCCCCACGTGATTAAGAATTTGCAAGTTCAGTGTAGGGATGGACCCGTATGGTAGTGTCTCAAGTATTGTAGTGAATGGTTTTAAAAAAATATATAAAAATGTTAGAGTATAATATAATCATATTCTGGGGCCTCACCTACAAGCTTAAGCTTTTAGGTAAGATGGTTCCTTAACATGGTATCAAAACCTTGTTGACCCAGCGGTCACGAGTTCGAATCTCACCACCTCTATTCTATTTGATAAAAATCAAGCACAAGATGATGTGAGCCTGTGCAAGTTTCAAGCCCAAAAGGCTTTCACTTGAGGGGGTGTGTTAGAGAATAATATAAATCATATTATGGGGCCTCACTTACAAGCTTAAGCTTTTAGGTGAGATAATATAAATCATATTATGGGGCCTCACTTACAAGCTTAAGCTTTTAGGTGAGATGGTTCCTTAACATGGTATCAGAGCTTTATTGACCCAGCGGTCACGAGTTCGAATCTCACCATCCCCATTCTATTTTGATAAAAAAAAACAAACACAAGGTAATGTGGGCCTGTGCAAGTTTCAGGCCCAAAGGGCTTTCACTTGAGGGGGTGTGTTAGAGTATAATATAATCATATTCTGGGGCCCCACCTACAAGCTTAAGCTTTTAGGTGAGATGGTTCCTTAACAAAAAATAATATTTTTTATTTTAAAAAATCATTATTTACATGAAAATATCAAGACTATCTAAATATAATTTAAAATATATATTTTTAAATAAAAACAAACCATCAAACACGATACTGCTTCTCATGACGCAGTCCAGCTTGTTCCCATGAACATACCCACCTTCTTATATCAACAGGTCACAGCTACACCAAATAGCAAGCTTTTGACTGAGAAACTTTGACTTGTTGATGATCATATTATGGATCGAGTAGTGTTGTACATTATAAAATATTATTTTTTTATCCCAATCAAATAATATGTTTCTCTTTTTTAAAAAAAAGTAGTTTTTTCTCTAATGTTATCATTCAATACTTAATTTATTAAATATTAAACTTAATAAATTACTCTATTTTTTATGGGTTTTTTAGCCTTATGATCTATATCTCGGCTTTGGCAAATTAATCTAATTGACTTGAGTTTTTACTTTATTTATTTTTTAATTAACTTCTTATTTCATTGCAGATTAAAAATATTTACAATGGAATATTTGTTGCTGAATATTACTTAACAACAGGTATTAGTATTGAAATATTTGTTTTTAATTTTTTTCTGCAATAAAGATAAATTATTAAATATAAATTTGTATTGGATAATAATGTAAATTAACGTTGCTAATGTTTATTAGCAATGAATTTCTTTATTAATTGATAACGGATTAATCTGTTAATAAATATTTTTTAGTACATTAGAAGAAAAAATGAGAAATGACATGGGACATTAAACATCATTTAAAGGGTGGGTTCCTACCAGTCTCACTCACTACTAAAAAAGGGGGGTGTTTGCAACGGCAAAAATCCGTTGCAAACTTTGCAATGGAATTTTGTTTAGCAACGGATTTTCCGTTGCTAAACAAATTCCGGAAATAAAAAAAAAAAACATGGGTTGCAACGGATTTTCCGTTGCAAATTTAATTTGCAACGGAAATTCCGTTGCAATTTGAAATCATTTGCAACGGATGTTCCATTGCAATTTAAAACCATTTGCAACGGATTTTCCGTTTCAAATGAAAATTACTTTGCAATGGATTTTCCGTTGCAATATAAATTTGCAACGGAAAATCCGTTGCAATTTAAAACTATTTGCAACGGATTGTCCGTTGCAAATGAAAATTACTTTGCAACGGATTATCCGTTGTAGTAGTATAAATTTGCAACGGAAAATCCGTTGCAATTTAAAACCATTTGCAACGGATTTTCCGTTGCAAATGAAAATTACTTTGCAACGGATTTTCCGTTGCAATATAAATTTGCAATTATGTTCGTGTGCTTTTACTGTGTTAAAATAAATTTCCTGTGCTTTTACTTTTTAATTATATATTTGTGTATTTATGACTAATTATATATTTGTGTACAATTATGTTGCAACGGAATACCCGTTGCAATTACAATTTGCAACGGATTGTCCGTTGTAAATAATTCATTTTGCAAATATGTATAATATATTGAGTATCAAATTGCAATTACAATTTGCAACGGACATTGAGTATCATTTAAAGGTTGGGTTCCTAGAAGTCTCAGGTCGGTGGCTTTTCTCTCTGTTTCTGATGCTGACTGACGATGAGTTCAAGTGTTTTTTCTTGGAAATTTCTACCTTTTAATATTTGATCAAAATATTATCATTATCATTATGTCATCATTTTATTGCACGTCATTGCGCGATGTTCAGGAGGGACTTGTCAATATTAAAGAGTCACTGCATAGATGTTCAGGGTCACTGTCGTAATCCAATTTTTGAGTTACTCTCTAAAATAAATTAAAAATAAAAAAATAAAAATAAAAAAGGTTTTGGCGTCGGTGGAAAATCACGATGAAAATTTTGAATATTTCCTAAGCTGAATCATATCTCTTTTGTGCCTCAAAAATGAGAGAAAATACAAATTCAAGGTAAAAATTAAGTCAAAAATTATAATTATATTTTTTATAGGCCAATTTGATTTAATCATGGCCTAATTTAAAATATTATTATGTTTGAGAATTAATTTAGGATCCAATGGAAGAATTTAATTAAGTGCAAGGACTTAATTATGCTTTAAATTGGTCAAATTAATTTTATTAAGGGCTTAATTGATGGAAAATCAAATTCTTGAGTTTAATTCGGGCTCAATTGAGAAGATTGAAATTTTTGGAGACCCAATTGAATTTTTCCAAGCTAATTGTGCAAAATTAAGGGTCAAATTGAAGTTTAATGGTCAATTGAGGGTCAAAGTGCACAAATCAAAAGTCAGGGACCAGAATAAAATAGGCGCGCACATTTAAGGCTAACATTGAACTTCAGAAACGGGTACAATTGCATACAATTAAAAGTTCAAAACCAATTGGGGGTGCAATTAGAACAATTACAAATCGAAGGACCAAATTGCATTTTTATTTCCTTCCAAAACAACAACCCGCCGCTGCCTTTATCTGCGCCTACCGACTAGCCACCTGCACGCTGCCGACAGCCCACCTGTGCCGCTGCCAACAGCCACCACGCCATTGTTGCAGGCGGCCATACCGACGACAGCCACAGTGTTTCAGCCACCGTGGCAGGCAAAGTTCTCCTATAACTAAAGCCATGCACGCTGCATGCAAGGGGAGGAGGGAGGAGGAGAAAAAGAAAAAAAATTACGAGGCAGGGGAAAAAACGAGAGATTCTGGAAAATTTGCAGAGAGTTTTGGCAAAGAAAAACGCAGAAAACAGAGGAGTAGAGTTACGTGGGGGAGGAGAAGAGAAACAGAGGAAAAAACGCAGAAAAAAAAGAAGAAGAAAAGGAGGAGAAAATTCCAGGAAAATTGGCAGAAGTTTTGGCGAAGAAGAACAAGGAAATATCACGCAAAATAAACTATCACCTTCATCTTCCTCGGTCTCAGCCTCAGCCATCTCTCTCGGTCTGCAGCGCCCCTTTCTCTCTCCCCGACATGGTTCTCTCTCTCTAAAAAACGGATGTGCAGCAGCTCCTTTTCTCCTCCGACAGCAGCCAGCCGATCACCAAGGACCATCACACCATCACCGGCGAGCTCGCCGTGAACTCCAGCAGTTGCAGAGGCAGCTCCGGCAAGCAGCAGCAACGGGGACGACGCAGAGGCAGCATCAGTCCGACAGCTTCAGGAGCTCCTCCCGGCCACCACGGGCCGTCATTTTCGACGCCACCACCGCAGGGACAACCACCTCGACCTCCTCTACAAGGCTGCATCATCAGGTAACCCTCTCGTCGAACTCGACCATTTACTGTTCAAGAACGTGGACATGTTAATTCTGCACTGTTCACGTTCTTCTTCGTTTAGTTTTTTTCTTTCTTTCTTTTCGGGCTGGGTTGACCGATCCAGCCCAGCAGCTCCCGGCCCAGCCATCAAGTTTGGGCAGGCTTGTAGGGCCACCGGCCTGGCTACCAGCCACCAAAGGATGGGCCTCTCGGCCCATCAGGGCTGGGCAGTCCAGCCCACAACCTTTTTTATTATTTTTTTTATTTATTTAAAAAAATAGCAAAAAAAAATATTATAAAAAACCAAAAAAAAAACAAAAAATGTGTTTAAAAAAAAAAACAAGAAAAATATTTTGTTTTCATGCATACGGCCGGATTCCAAAGCTTTTCCCATTGTATTCTTCAAAAAAATATGTTGCATCTTTTTCCATATTTTTAAAACGAAAATTTGGATATCGTAACCAGTTTACTATTATCCATTGGTATTAGGCAAAAATGTCAAAAGTAATTTAACAATTATTTTGTTTTAGCTTTCGTGGTGTAAATTTACATTGTAAAGTACATTCGCAGATAAAAAAAGATTTTAACTACGGTGTAAAATTACATTGTAAAGTACACCTACAGACAAAAAAAATGTTTTTTTGAAAATGCAGTGTAAAAATATATTTTTTTAACTTGGAAAAAACAATCAAACAACAATGCAGCTTACCTTAGGTAGGGTGCACTGGGGGTGACGCGTCTTCCCCTTGCACAACAAGTCCCCTTACCTAGATTCTCGTAGACCAATAGGTTCCTAGTGACCTTAATACTAGGTGGCGACTCCAGAAATTTATAGCCATAATTTTTACGGCTATAAAACACACCTTCTTAAGTCACCGCGCGTCGTTGTCTCCCCAAACCCGGGGGGATGGCGGGGCGCGAAGCGCGAAAAAATCATCGTCGCGACAGTCACTATGAAAACCTGATTGTACTGATCTAATCAGATATTTGAAGGTAAAGGATTGGTTGTGTGGTGGGAATTTATTAGAACCTCTAATACGCCTTACCTGAGATAAATTGCATTGTGTATTTTTTATCTAATTAAAATGTTTTTAATAGGTAGTATTTATTCATGTGAATAAATCTAGCTTTTGAGATTTAATTGTTGGATCGTGTACCTAAATAAAATATCAGGAAAAAAAATTCATGTAGAGACCTTAAAAAATATCATATATCCTCGAAAGCGAATCGGTTTTTCACCATTCATTCTTCATAAAAATATTGGGAAAAAATCAATCACCGCTAAGAACAACTCTAAGAATTTTTTTAGTTATTTCTAGATATTTAAATATTAGTCTACTTGTAGGATTGATATTTATTATCCGAATTTACACCATTAACTCTCGTGAATTAAGTTCATATGCAATGCTGTTTATACATTTTTGCTTTAACATTTTACAAATTACACTACATTTATAAAACAACAAAAATTCAAATCCACAAATTTAAATACATGAAATAATTAAATATTACAACAATGTCAAAAACAAGAATCATCTAAAACTAACAAAATGGCCAGGAATAGTGGTGGTTGTGGCAAGAACAATGGGTTCACGCATCACCGTCGCTAGTGCCGCGTGGTTCCACGCGCCTCCACCAGCGAAGCACCAGACAGGTGTACACGTGGATATGCTCCTTCCCTCTCTTTTCCTCTAACTTGATATATTTAAATTATTTTTATATATTTTTTAATGAAAAACATTTTTACAAATAATATCGATCATATTCTCAAATAAATTGAAAGAACATACACACCTTTCTATATCAACAGTCACACGTACACCAAACACCACAAAAAAAATGCTTTACGACTTTACACCAAACACCACAAAAAAATTGCTTTTCATCTTCATTTGTGTGTGGAATGGAGAAAAGATAGGCAAATTGAAAGAACATACACACCTTATATCAACAGTCACACGTACACCAAACACCACAACAAAATTGCTTTACGGCTTTACACCAAATACCACAAAAAAAATTGCTTTTCATCTTCATTTGTGTGTGGAATGGAGAAAAAATAGGCAAATTGAAAGAACATATACACTTTCTTCTATCAACAGTCACACGTACACCAAACACCACAAAAAAATTGCTTTACGACTTTACACCAAACACCACACAAAAAATTGCTTTTCATCTTCATTTGTGTGTGGAATGGAGAAAATATAGGCTTTAATCTATGAATCCACGAAACCATGAAAGAGACTCGTTGTGGTGTTTTAGGTTTGTGAACCATTTTTTGTATAAATGATGTTTTATGTTCAATTTTGGCTTCCGATTTCACCCAAAAAGTTTCGTCACCGAAAATTCCAATCGTCTCAATTTAACCCAGATAAGGCTTCCAAACTTAATTTTCTCACTAATTAAACCCTTAATAAAATTAATTTGACCCATTTAAACTATAATTAAGACCTTGTGCTTAATTAAATCCTTCAATTAGGCTCTCAATTAATTCTGAAGCATAATTACACTTTAAATTGGCCGACGATTGAATCAAATTGATCCATAAAAATATAATTATATCTTTCTACTTAAGTTTTACGCACATATATCCAATAATAAATTACTTTAGCCTTGAATTTGTATTTTTTAGACAAAAAAGAGGTACGACCGGCCTCTCAAAAACATCCAAAATTTCCACCTTTATTTTTCTACCAACGTCGGCCTCTTTTATTTTATTTTTGTTATATTTTGGTAGATTTTAGGGAATAACCCATTACACAAGCTTTTTAGGCTTGCTTTTCTTTTTCAGAACAATCTTAGATGGCTTGAAGCTATCACTGGCTCAAAAAAGAAGCTCATTGAACAAATATATATATATATATATATATATATATATATATATATATATAATTTTTTGGTTTTTTTGTTCTTTTTTGGACAAAAAATGTTCATATTTTATGTATTTGTACTTTTAGATTTTGTTTTTATTTTTTGTCATTTTATTTTTTGTATGTACTATTCTGAAATTTTAATTTTTGTCAGTTACACTGCATTTTATTTTTAAAAATTTCTTTATTATTTTTCGGTCCCAAGATTTTGATTTGTTGCAGCTCTATCATTTAATTGGAATTAATTATATATATATATTGATTTTCATTTTGACACTTATTCTTTTAATTTTTTTATTTAGTATTGATTCCTTTCTTTTTTTCTATCTTTCTTGAAGAGTGTTTATTTTTTATCCATAGGCATTCATTTAAACTTTTGATTTTTGTTTTGAATTTTTGTCATTTTATTTTTTATTAGCGTTTTATTTTTATTCAGTTCAATTCTGAAATTTTAATTTATATTGTTGATCATTTTAAAATTAATATTGCTCTATTTTTCTCTTTGTTCTTTTTTTTTGGTTTTCTATTATTTTTATCTGATTTTTGGATCAGATAATTTTATGATTTTGTTTGCACGATAATAATGATAATTTTAGTGATTATTTTTTTATTGTGTTTTGACAAAATATTCTACTTTTTTAATTATTCAGGTCAATTTAATGATTTCTACTATTTGGGCAGTAATATTGATAATAATTTTAACTGTTATAGTGATGATAATGACAGTAACGTGGGGATGAATTTTCAATTTATATTTTCTTCTTTTTGGAGATAGAAAATTAACTACTTATTTTTGTTTTTTATTAATGCAGGTTCTTTCACAATTTTTATTTTGTTTGTTGTGTTTAATTTAAATTGAATTATAAAATAAATTAATCTTAATTCAATGTATTCAATAATTCAGATATCCGATTTTTCTTGCCTTTTTTAATGATAATGATAATTTTATACTGGTTATTTTATTAAAACTTACTAAATAGATAAATTTATATCCATTTAAAATTCATATATTATATAAAAAACCTGCACTTCACAAGATTTCTGCACAGATTTATGATTTTATCCAAATTTATATTATAATAAAAAAATCACACATAATTAATATTTTTTTGCGTTGAAAAAAATATAATTCCGGCCGGGACGAGGCGCGGGTGCCATGACTAGTATTAACTATACTTTGAGAGGCATCTTTTATATCTTATTGGTGTTTTGCTTGCACCATGTTGTAATCCAATTTAGGAAATTCAGGAGGGATAGGATTGAAGTTTAATCTCCTCTTCTCATATGCATCTACGAGCCATCTTGCCTCCATCTTTTTCATCCTCCATTGCAATGGGAGCTCTAGAGCATGATTCACCAACATTGAAAGATAGTGATCATATAAAAGCTTAGTAATTTGGTCAAATTACTCATAATCAATTACAAATTATTTATTTTAAATTATAAGTGATGAGTATCCAGATAATTTGGAATAATAGCCCGTAAACTTCTTTTTTTCATGCCTAGCCCAAATTATTATGTTTTTTTCCCCAAATTTATGTAACAAAATCGAACATAATAATGCAGGTCTCTTCCACAACGTGAAGGCCAGTAGGCCACCCTAAATTATTTTCCAACGGCAGATATAAGAAATTATCATTTTTCATTTTTTTATATTAATACATTAAAATTATTCAAATATATATATATATATATATATAAAAATAAAAAAATAAATAAAAAACCAATTCTCTCTAGGTAGATGACTAATTTTACTCGGTTCAACACCTTTACTTCCAAAGTGTATATGTTTTAACGCAGCTCCCAGCCCAGCTATTGAAACTGATGGGTCGTTTCGGCTCATTTGATTGGGCCATTCAACTGAAAAAAACAATCTACATAAAAAAATACAAAAAATATTTTTGTTTTCGTGTGTATATAGTCGAGTTCTAATATTTTTCTAAATATATTTTCAAAAATATATATATATATATATATATATATCTTTTCTTCCTTTTTTTTAATGAAAATAGGGTATCATAACTAGTTTAATTAATATTATCTGTCAAATTTCAGCGAAAATATCAAAAAACTTTTACCAATCATTTTATTTTTTTTAGTCGTAAGAAATTATGTACAAATTAAACGTGTTTCTCTAACCATTTTGATGATGGATTATTTTGAGATGAGCCATAATGCTGTAGAACTCTCTCTTTTTTTTTTTTTGAATTCGAGTAAAACCTTGGTTATTCCAAGTTCTTACAAGAGATGCAGATCTGTCTTGACTCGAACTCGAGAATATAAATCTCAATCCCCTTGAGGTTGGTAGAAAGGATCGAAAATAAAAACCAAGATTCAAGAGCATCAAGCCAGAAAAAGCAAGAAAAAAACTAAAAAAATGTGCCGAAAACAATCTATATGCTGATATATAACCTGACAGATTAACAAATCAATCCTTTATCGTGGAGATATAAAGATGTCAAGCAAGCTGAAATGAAAAGAAAAATTGAAGTGAGAGAGAACAAGAGAAACAAACTCACAGAAGCAGAGCAGCAGAAATTACTATGGCAATCACCCCATCACACCCTTTACCCTGAAATGTCAATATCTATAGCTAAAATCACACTCTCGAGTCATTACTCCTCCTAGACCTCAACGAGTCTCTTCTGGTTCTTTCTCCCCTGCTGTTTCAGTAGTTTTAGTCTCAGTCTGTACAGGTTTCTTCTCCTCCAATGTTTCAGAAGTTTTTGGCTCTGCTGCTGGTGGTGCTTCCTTCACGGCTGATGGTTCTTCTTTAGGCTCTTCTGGCTCAGTAGGTTTATTACTTTCTGAAGTTTCTGGTTTCTCCTGTTCTGCTGGTGCGTCGTCACTTTCTGTCGGCTCCTTCCCTTTTTCATTCTGCGTAGCATAAAATTTTAACCATAAGATATCGCAGAAGATTCAAAATCTAAATGTAGCAAACGGGTATGCTGCAAAGCAAGAGATTTGAGGACTCGGGCCTGAGATTTTCTCTGATTCCACTAAATTCTTGGCTTTGAATCCTAAATTTCTCAGACTAACCCTCCAGCCAGCTAGTTTCAGCAGACCATTTAGCCGGAGAATAACCTATCCAGTTGGCTGTAATTATGTGAACAAGGCGACGCAATTGTGATTGTGCAGATCAATAAAGGGCAGGGTTCGAGCTTCGAAGGCTAACCGTAAGGTCCCTGTAAGAGCCTGGGACAGCCGGAGGTTTACGCGTGTCCTGGGCCCACAAAGTGCGCTTTCCGGGTCACGTAATTCCTCGGTCATCCAAAAAAAAAAAAAAGGGCAGGGAACATAGCTAATTAGATATGCTGCGAAATTCAGCTAAGATCAACCACAATCTGACACAATTCATCGAACTGGTAGGGAAAAGATGATCATAACAATCCAAGCCCCACCAACCAGTACAGCTAGATACAAGTCTTTTATGGATGTCGAGTACATCTAACTAAGTCCCAAGGACGTGAGGCGATAGGAATGAACTTGAAATCTATACTGCAGATCTCGAATTCAAGTCAGAACATATATTTTTTATAAGAATTTAGAACAATTAAAATTTTACTTGTTCATCTAAATCTATAAATTATATTTTTCGAGAGATATAGCTAAAGAGTACATCTAACTAAACCATCAATTTTGTCATGCTTTATGGCGCCCACCATCGACTAGGGACATACATATCCAACCATTGTTGCTCAATTGTTGCTTTCGATTACTTTCCTACCTAGATCATCATTATAAAGTTTTCAAATATATTTTTCTATCCTTTAATATTTTTATATCACCTTCCACACATCAAACTGCACAATTATGTAATCAGTTTTAAGTATTAAAATTGAAGTTTTGCTCGAGATGCAATCTCATTTCTAAACAAATTCTAAATATTATTTTACCAGAATTAACTATTTTACTAATAAAATTTATGTCGATATTGTAATGTATTTTTTATTGGTCATTGGTTTCTTAACCAATACATGGACAAGAAATGTCCGTCGATAAAATTATGTTGGTAATTTTGTTTTCGTTGGTGACTTCATTGACAATGTTCTTATCAATAAAAACACCAATTCTAAATATACCAACAAAAACATTGGCAGTTTTAATAATTATTAATGCAAGTGTTTTATAAAAATATTTTTTTGTTTAAAAGTATATCAAAATATTTTTTCAAGGAAAAAACATCCAAAAACATATTAAAAAACAATATATTTCTTACTTCTTTATCCAATAAGATCACTTTAAAATACTAAAACCTTCACAAGATTAATATATAAAACTATTGTGGGCAAAACATATTTTAAAAAATTATCTCCTTCAAGGGTATGAAAATGAAATTAAATCATGGAAGAACCAAGCAAAAAACGGGTCCTTAATAAGAGTTAATTTGTTTGCATGTCATCAAATGAATATGCAAAATAACTTTCCTGTTCATAGAATCTAAATCAAAATCAAAATCAAAATCTTTCATTGAAAAAACTGTATGGAAAATCTTGACATGAGAAATAAAATAAAAAATAATTACCTCCTTGAACAAATTACTTAGAGACCGTCTCTTATTGTCATCAACAATCTCAGTCTCCTCCACCTTATCGCCACCAGCATCGCTAATATCTTTCTCAAAAACGACTTTCTTTTCCTCTTCATCGACAGCTACGACCTTATCTTCAACCTGAACATCACCACCTGTTGTCACCACAACCTCCTCCATGGCAGGCTCAGGAGTCTCACCCTCCTTCAACGCCTTCGGCTTGGTGGCACAGGCTCCCATATTACCCCTCCTTCACCCCCTTTAACAAGAAAATATCACCTTTTCTTTTGGTATGCGTTAAAGAAAGTTAAGAGAAAGATCAAGAACTGTAGACAGACAATTTAAAGCGAGAGGAAAGAAAATATGGGAAACTTAAGGGAAGAAAATATGAGGTGGTGGAAAAGAAAATATGAGAATATATATATATATATATATATATATAGAGAGAGAGAGAGAGAGAGAGAGAGAGAGAGAAGAAAAACTGGCTTGCAAATTAAGGGTTTTCGATGTTTTTATGGAAGCTTGATGCTTGTGATATATATTTTTTTTAAGAAAATATATTTGGAATTATGGTAGAGCAGGTGACCCAGGAGGGAGAGGGAGAGGAGTTTCTGAGAAGGGTGAGGAGGGAAGGGATGGTTTTTAGTTCAAGCGGGGAATTTGAGGGATTCATAATTCATTTCTTGAATTTGATTTGGATTTTATTATTGATTTATTTTTTTATATTTTTTGTGTTATATGTGCTTGCTAGTGTGTATTTGATATTGCAATAGTTTTTGTTATGAAAACAAATATATATAAGAGAAACATTTTTAATCGCAGTTTTTTAAAAATAAATTTTAAAAATGTGTTTTGTTAGAATTATTGTAAAATTGATTTTTACATGCAAAATAAATACAAAAAAACAAATTATTTTAGCTTCTACCAAACTTTTAGTTATGATTGTGATTGATTTTGAGTTTTTTAAAATGCTACAAATTATAACTTTTAAAATTAATATATTAATTTTTTTTTTTTTGAAAAGCTACAAATTGACACATTGAAAGAGATGTGATATTAATTTTTAAAGTATTAATAATCATAGCTAAAAGACAAAGCCACAGTGAAAATAGTGATTACGATACTAAAAGACTTGTTTAACACCGCATTTTAAAAGTATTTTTGAAAAACAATTATTTTTTTATATTTTAAATCAAATTGTTTTAGTGTTTTTAAATCTGATAATATCAGAAATGATTTTTAAAAATTAAAAAAATATTATTTTAATATATATCTAAATAAAAATCATTTTCAAAAGTAAACTTAACTACACTTTTAAACCGTAACTAAATACTTATTGTGTGGATTTTTTCATTTATTTAATTTTCTAGTAATTTATAACAAGGAAATGGGACAATTGAGTTGGCTATGGTAATGTAGGCCCTAATTACAGGTTGGCAACTCTAGATTTTACATAATAAAACCTATATTTAAATTAGGGTTTCCTTTTGGGTTTTTGATAGTTTAAATATAAGATTTATTAGAAATAAAAAAAAAAGTATTTACAATAATATATATGTGTGTGCTGATTGCTCCGGAGATATAATTAGTGTTTGTTCGAGCGTTTTGTTCAGAAATATATTAAAATAATATTTTTTTATTTTTAAAAAATTATTTCTGATATCACCATAATTTAAAATAAAAATAAAAAATAAATCCATGTTTTTTCAAAAATACTTTCACAAAACTTACCGAAACAGTCACTTAATATTCATCAAATCGGAATAGATATTTGATGGGGACGCATATTTAGAAATTTCAAAAGCAAAGAGAAAAAAAATAGAAAATTATGTTGGATGTCTTAGCAAGAAAGAAAAATCAAGAGAAAAGTACGGAGGTTTGAAAAAAGAAAATGAAAGATGCAAAAAGAAATAATGTAGAAATAAATTTTGATCGTGGATTTATTTGGAAGGTAATTACTGTAAAAAGAAGGGTTCAAGTCATAATTTTCGTTGAATTTTATTTTTATATAAATTCATAAATCAACTTATTTATTTATATATTTACTCTCTTGCCAATTATGATCCCCTCCCACAACTTTTCAATAATTTTGGTGCTTCAAATTCAGAATCCTATGGAAGTGCCAAAATTAGCAAATTTTTAATTTTTAAAATACGAAATAAAAAATATTTTATTTTAGATTAACTCAAATCATTTCGGACAAGAGGGTTCGGGCTTATAAATAAAATAAATAAATAATATATATATAAAAAAAAAAAAAAAAAAAAACCAGGTAGGGCAGGTGTGGTACCCATATAATTTGATCGTGTTGGCCATTACAGAAAACGATTCTATGATCAAGGAGTAATTTGCAAGTTGAGTTTATTTTAATGCTCTGAATATATCCTTCCTTGCAATCACATCTTCTACTTATGGGCCATCACAATTTCTTAACTTAATGATGGTAAGCATTTTTAAAATTATTTTTAAAGTATTTTTTATTTAAAAATTTATATTTTAAATATCATTTTTAATATTATAAAAATAATTTAAAAACACCAAAAAAAAATTAAAATAAAAATTCAAAATAAAATATATATATATATATATATATATATATATTTTAAAAAAAAATATTTTTGAAACACAGTGTTAAACACTATTACACTTTAAATCTGTAATAAGAGAAAGCTTTAAGGTCATGGATTGATGTTTCCATTTCACCACTTGACATAATCACTCTTCAAATTGCTTGGATGGTAACGTTAAAAATATATCATTTATTCTTCATCTATTTTTTTTATTCTAATTTATTTGATTGCTACACTTTATTTATTACCTAAGGTTATAATTTAGTTTTTTTTAAAAAAAAATTACACCAGTTTATTAAAAACATCTAAAATAATACTAGTTTAATTCTTTTAGATGAATAGCAATTTAAAAAGTAAATCATAAATAAAGATTTCATGAATTATCTAACCTTCAATTCTATGCTCATTTGCAAAAATTATTTATCCTTTCCATGTATTTATTGTATTCAACCTTTAATTTTGAGATTTTGATTAACACCATCAATCCTCTTATATTTTATTCAATTTAATTCATATAATTAATTAGTGTCTATACAAGGTAATAATGCATGATTTTCTCTTCAACAATGAAATCAAGATTTATCAGAATAAATATAACCTAAATTATATCAATCACAGAAAAAATTAATTGTGAAATAAGAATTGCCCAAATTTAATGTTGATATAGATAGTGAAGGGGATGGCTTCTTTCTTTCTGTTTATGCATTTTCTCTTCTTTTTTTATTTCCTTGAATTATTTTAGCTTATGTAAATAAATATCTTATAAATAAAAAATTTAAACCAGGTGAAGCTCACCCGGATCGTGGATTAAATTGTGAAATCCAAGTATATCCAATATGTTTGTCTCAATATTAAATAAAAAAATCACCTTGATTTATTTTTTAAATCATACCATATTTTTTTACCAATTATTTGAGTTAATTTTTAACCCTTCAAATTAATTAGATCAAGATAGATAACTTTTATACGGTCTAATTTTAAAATCAGACAATAAAAAAAGTTGATCAATTGAACTAAATTTACTAAACTAGTAAAGAACACTCCAATGGTACTCCTTTTTGCAAAAGTTGTCTGAGGTAGGCTTGTTAATTCCGTTCCGTTCTATTAAAAAACCGAGACGAAACGACATCGTTTTCATCTCGATCTTAATTCCGATCCGTTCCGGAAATTCCACCTAAATTCCGGCCGGAACGCCTCGGTACCGTTCCGGCTCAAAATCATAATATTTCTTTTATTTTAGAACATTTTACTATCATAATATTTTGGAATTTTAGAGATGTTTCTAATTTTGAGATTATGTTTGTTTGACTTTGTATTTGTATTGTATAATTTAAAGTTAATTTATCTTGAATTTAAATTATACTTGTTAAATTAATATTTTAATTTTTTTCATATATATATATAATTAATTATATATGAACAGTACAGCCCCGAAACGGCACGCCGAAACGCTCCAAAACCGAAATGTTATGTTCCCATAAAAAAACCAGAACGACGACTGGAACGGTATTGACAACCTTTGTCTGAGGAGTTATAATAAGTAATATAATAATAATAATAATAGTAATAGTAATAATAAAGATTGAGCAATGATGATTTCATATGGTTGGGCCACGTAGCCTACCATCTCATCATTTCAGCCACTGCTTTCTCTTGGGTCTGTTAACACGACAGCTTTCATCTATAGGAAGAGTCCGAAAGGACTAAACTGTTGGGCCACGTGGACCCAATGAAAAGCTATTGGGTTACATCAAGCCCCTCGAGACTATTATTACATGGCAGATTGCATATGGAATAATGCCACGTGGGCCCATCATTTAAATCCAACGCTTGATCTTTGCTTAGCCCACCTTGTGATTAGTAATCTTGAGTTCAGGATTCTTGAAGCAACATAAAACTCCAAAAATAATGATAAAAAGGTTATGATTTGCACTCCTCTATTTATTTATTTATATATTTATTTTTAAATTTATCAATATTAGATATCGACATATTTACAAGTGCTTTTAATTTTTTTAAAAATAAAAATACATTTTTCAAAAAATAAAACCTAAAAAGACAAAAATCAATCCTATATAAAACCAAATTGTTTTATTATTAAGGTTTGAAAAGGTAAGTTCAAGAAAAGCTACAATTGTTTTTTAATTAAGGTTTCAAAAAAGAATTTTTAGTAAAACTATTCAAGACTAAAGTGTATATTATTAACTAACCAAACATTTTTTAAATATACATAGCGAGAAAAAAAATACATACTTTATGTTTTTGACCTAGAACTTGGTTTATTTTTAATAATATTATAATAAAAGTTAAAAAAAACTAAAGTTATTAAACTTGATTCAGGTTTATTAAGATAAATTTATTTTAATTATTTTTAAAAAAGTAAATCAAAAGGGGTGTTTTTTTTTAAAAAAAATAGATTTTAACTAAATTAATCGAGCGAATTTCATGTTATTTTAAAAAGAAAAAACCTGACTCGAGTTAAGATAAATCAGCTGAGTCACAAATTAACCCGCGAGACCAGGCCAGGAAAAAAAAATCCAAAAAATAGCTGCGCCGAGCCATGGGGCAAGGAGAGGACTTCGCCGCCCCACTCGTTAATCACCAGAGCTTCCAACTCTTTCTCTCTCCCCCTCGTTTTTTCGTGCCACAAGAACAACACTTTCAGCTGTGTAACAATAGCCCAATTACAAATAAATTCAGGAAAGCATTTGAATATTGTTTTTAGTCAAGACTTGTTTGTTTTCCTATGATTATGCAAATACCCAGATGGAGAAACGTGATTTTACTCAAGAGTTCATTGGTACCAGCTTCATCACAATCAAAAACAACAAGGACCCATTTTGCTTCAATTCATTCTACACCTATTGCATGTGACAAACGGAAGAGCAAACGGGGTGATGTGAGTTTAAATTCATTCTCTTCTGAGCAGTTTTGGTTTTTTTGCGGGAAATGATTAGATTTTTTATGAATCCTGGGATTTTCTTGTTTGTTTTTGTGATTCAATTTAAGGTGATGATTGATTAGCTGTATGGTGTTAGTTTTTGTGTCCTTTTTGCTCAATGTGTGTGGATATATCCATTGGGGTTGTTCCCTTTTGAAATTGAAGATTGAAACTTTATGTTTTGCTTATTGCTTCTTAGTCATAATTCGTAATGGTTCAGCTGAATTCTACTGACAGATCCCTATTTGTATTGGGTTACAAGTTAGATTCTAACTTCATTAGTATTGTGAACAAATTGTCTTGAATGTTGGGATTTGGGAGCTATGCGATTGCAGTAGGTTATTATGAACCAAGTGGACTTGTTCCGTGTTCTGTGTCCCATGCTATGAACTGAACCACATTTCTTTAGGTGGGGAGGAAACATGAAGCTTGCACGTTTTGGTAATTCAACAAAATGAACTGTACTATGACTATGACCTTGAGTTGAAATATGGAATAGTAAATTTTTCCTTGGGTTGAAAATGATTGAGTGGTAAATTTCTAGCAGTTCAAAAACTTGTTCAAACTCTTAGCAACTCTAGACTTTGAATGATACCACCCAAATTCCATGGATCTGGTGAAATTTCAACAAAATTATGACAAGATTGTGCTCTACAACCAAAAATTGTTGCCATCAACTTCCTGTTGTCGCACAGATTCCAAAAGTATGAATTGTTCATCATTTAGATTTTAGATAAAAAAAAATGGTATAAAGTGTGTTTCTCATTTATCCCCTAGGAAGTTATGAGAGCTGTACATGCCTCTGATAAGCTGCTAGAAGCATATTTGGGTTTCTCCTGTAGTTAATTTCTTTTTTAGATGTAAGTTAGAGAATCGTCATTGTTTTTGTTAGTCACATTCCTCGTCTATTCATTTATTTTCTCACAGCTCTGTGGATACTAAAGATTGCCTACGAGAAAGACTAACATTGTTCCTTGGCCAGGATAAAAGAGGATTCCAACAGCCATCTAAGGTAAAGAAAAATGTTGCCACTTCTAGTCAACAACATTTGTTACTGCTTCTCTCCCTGCCAATAAATTGAGATGTTAAAATTTACTTCTCACTTAAATTTCAAAAAGTCACAAAGCTTTTCTTGTGTCTCCTATCCTGATAAGATCTGCTTTTTTACTTTTTACATTAATGAACTTTGCATGCACTTTCCTTTACTGTCAGTGCATCTTATTCATTTAATTCTCTTTTAAAAAAAAAATTGTGACATGCAAATATAACTTCAGGATTACATAAAATTTGTAAGACGCCAAAAACGTGCTGATGAGAAGAGAGCATTGAAAGACTTTCTCTACAATGATGGACCTCTTAGAACATTTCTGGTAAACCTTTCTGTTACTTTGTCTGAATAACAGAAATCCTTGGTGCAAACTTACATTATTGCATTGACATTTACAGAGCATTTTAATTGGAAAACTCTATAAACAAGCAGTCAATCATTCTCAATAGCACAGTTTCACTGGTATAGCCTAGATTGCTCTACGTCTTTTATGTGACTGTATATCGCTTCCAGTTTGTCTTTGCTGAAAGGATTTACATTACGATTTTGCAATGTGTGTATGGATACGATCAGTGTCTTCTTGCCATGAACATGCTTTTCTAGTTTTATATCTATCTAACTCAAATTCTAGTTGTTTAATGAAAAGGTGCATCATCATCATATCAGCCATGCAGTGGTTTCGAATGGAAATCTGAGTCTTGAATCTGATTCTCCATTTTCTCTTGACCTGAAACAAAAGCCATGAATTGTTCCCTGTTCATTTATTATTTGAAGCATATGTATTTTCTCGTAGACAGAGCATTTACCTCAACCTTTAATTCTCTTCATTTTTTCTGGTCAAAAGTTTATTTTACATATTTTAGAAGTGATACATGCACTGATTTGCTTTTTTATCCAGCATAAGGACCCAATATGGTCATCCAATGCAGAGCCTCCAGTTGGCTCCAGAAAAAGGAATGAAAAGGCTTATGCTCGATCTGCTAAGAAATATCACCAAGATAGAACAAGAAGTGGGCCTTTTCCTTTTTTCCTTTTGTTTATTATTTCCAGCCAACAGGCCATAGTACAATGCGATTTCCCTGTTTCTCACAAAAGGATGGACTCCTAACTTAATGAAATGATCAGGTAAGCTAAGAGAAGAGAGTTCCGCAGAGGACTCTGGCGAACCTGAGACAGTTTTTCATGCAACATTTGGAAGCAGATGGTATACATGGTCTAACAAGTCTTGCCAAAGAGAACCATCTGGATTTGAGTGGAGAGAGTCTCCAAAGTGGAAGGACCAAAGATACAGGGAATGGGATGCTAATCGAGAAACAGAGTCTGACAATGCATCGTATTCTGTGGGATCACATTCTGACAGAACAATCCTTGGTCTGCCTCTAACTGGTCCTTTAAAGATTGAAGATGTTAAGAACGCGTAAGTGCTTTACTGGTTTTCTTGACCATAAAATTAAGCATCCTTTTTATCTTTAATGCAGCAAGTTTTCTTCATTACACCATTGTTGATCATTTCTACCTTAATCATGCCTGCAGTTTCCGCTTATCAGCTTTAAAATGGCATCCGGATAAGCATCAAGGTGCTTCACAGGTCAGTTGATAAATTTAACCCTCCACCCATACCTGTATCCTGAAAATCATGTTTAGTTTTGGTCCCTGGTTAGACTTCATTGTTTCTTGATCAACCAAGACATTGCCCTTCTATAAGCAGGATATGGTATCAAATCCTCATCGCATCACTTCTGATGATTATAGGGCACACCTATATTTATCATTTTGTTCTGTAAGTAGTTTGTTTAAAAGCGCGAAGATTTACAAAGGCTATTTTGAGAGAAGTACGTGGAAACCAAGACAAGAATTCTCTACAATGACATTGTTGGCCAATTGAAGTAGTGTAGTGCAGCTTGACAGCGTGTCAGTTCTGGGTACAAAATATCATGGGTTCAAATCCTGTCATCCCTCCTTATTACTTTGCCTCTGAGCAATACAATAACAAGGGATCAATTTAAAATCAGTAAGATTTAGATTCTCAAATTGAAATAGTATATGGATTATAGAATAAAACTCGAAAAATTATAAATGGGAAACAGTTGAATGAATTCAAATATAGAATAGCAGAATAACTTAAAGTACTTCCAGGCTCAAGTTTTTCTTTTTTTTGTATCTATAACCAAAGTGTTTCCTCAAAAGTTATTGAATTAACCTGGCTAAACAGGTTCTAGGGAGCCAAATCTTTGGAACATCTTGAAACATGTATCCAGCTCAACCTTGATTGATATTGTTAGCTCAAAGATTGTGAGTGAAAGGTTTTCTAATCTTGATCCTGTAAAAAGAGTAGTGTATCGAAAAGGTCTTACTCGCGAAGAAGACCATTAGTGGATAGTGAATGCTTGAACAAGGTTTAAAGAGTATTGTAGACGATTGTCTGAACCACTATAAATTGGTGCCTCTCGTACTCTCAATCTCATTTTATTTGTGCCTTGCATAATTGTGTTGTTGCCAAAATGGATGTATTAAATTTCTTAAAAGTATCAAACTTTCAATTGAACATCTAATTCACCTCTCTTGGTGCTATTTTAGATTTTCAGATATTGCTAGCTTCAACTTTGATTTTTTTTCTTTTTCTTTTTCTTGCTTGAGCATTTATTTTCATGAATATTTGCAGGCAGCTGCCGGAGAGAGATTCAAACTCTGTGTTGACGCATATAAATCATTATGTGATGCTCTCGCCTGAGTTGAAGCACCAGGCTGCAACTGATTTCCTCACATTCCTCACTGTTAGTCGCTACCTTTTTTTTTAATGGAGAAGAGGTGTACTAATATCATTTACTTATATTTTCTTCACAATATTATGAACTAATTCTTTCAATTTTCTTTTTCGCTCTACCTATCAATTCCTTAACCCCTTTTCACAGCAAGGGTTCAGTTTGAGATCTCAATCATTTTTGATAAATGGATGCTGATGGGTTTTGCCTTTAGTTCAAGTTCAATCCATGCTCTAAAACTGTTCGTATTCAATACCTTCGATTAAAATATAATGAAATGGATTAGGTTACTTGACCAGGCATTAAACAGAGAATATCTCCAAGAAACATTCTTGAAGATTCAAAGAACTCCAAAAATATTTCACTTTTACCAGTTCTTCATTAGAAGATCACGTGAATAAAGAAAAAAACAATAAATTATTTGATTTTTATTTTTATTTGGATTTCAATTGAAGACTATCTTTCAAAAACAATCTTCCATTGTCCCCATATGAACAGCCTTTTCACATTGTAGAAAGAAAAAGGTCATCTTATATGGTAGAGATGACAGGACTCTGGGGTCTGGTGTCTGAAAGTTTACATGAGTTGTCTGGGAAATTATTGTGATCCTTAACACTTCATGTTCTTGGTTCTATAGTGGGACCTGTCATTTGGACAAAAGCCATATGACTCTGAAATATTCAAGTGATGTTAGCCTAATCTATCAAGGGGTTCTAGCCAATAAGATAGGGTTATTTTTTAGTAATTCATTTTGTTTGTATAGTTTAATGTTGGGCGATTTAATCATAATTGAAAGCCAATTACTTTTGATTTCTTATTTAAGGGTGAAATTGAAAGAAAATGAACTGGAATACAGAAGGCAATAAACATGGTTGACTTGCTAGAAATTTCAAAAAAATACACTTAAGTCCTTCAACTTTAAAATTATACATTTTAGGTCTCTTTAAATTTATAACACTTTTGACATAAAAAAAAATATTTGTATTGTTTTTCAATTCTTGGTTAAAGAGATGAGAGAGAGAAAGGTGTTAGTCATTGTTCAAGTTGTCTTCGACCATCAAAATAATATTTTTTTTTTTATTCGCAGGTTCTATGAGATAAAAATAACTTAAAAGTGATTGTTTAAAGTATTAATGTTGAAAATTTCTGCATTCTAGTATATTGAAGAAGATATATTTAACCCAACATAATTTTGGGTTTTTGAAATGTTTTTTGGATATTTTAAGTTGATGTATTAGTTAATGAGTATTTCAAGGATTTTGATAAGGTATTTTGTACTAAAATAATTTAAAAAATAGGTTTTTTAATAGAAAAAAATTCAAAGCTAAAACACGTGTGCTTAATAACATCAGAAGAGCATTATTTCCATGAGACACGTGTATATATAGATGCTAAGTATAAAGTTAATAGAAACTATCCTGTCCTTTTAATTACCATAAATTTTGTTTTATCATTTCATAAAACTTATTTTGCCTAACGTGTCAAAAGATAAAGGCAAGAGTGAATTAATGCAGATGGACCCTTTTGATATCTTCTTTTATTCACCATGTGCATTTATTATGGCAATGTCAGATATTTTCATGGCTTTGTCCGGTTTGTGTTTTAAAAATATTTTTTATTTTTTTATTTTAAATTTAAAAAATTAAATGTTTTTAGATTATTTTAATAAGTTAATATCAAAAATAATTTTAAAAAATATTTTGATATATTTTTTAAATAAAAAATATTTTTAAAAATAATTTAAACCATACTTCCAAACAATAAATTGATATCTATCATTTTCTATAATTACTAGAATATATTATATAAATATAATACCATAAAATTACGCATTATTGAATATATGATGTATTTATATTATTATTTTTATCTTACCAGCCTGTAAACTAGTTGAAACTTGAGGATTCAACTCCAAATTTTCAGGATAGGAGATGATATTGATGAAGATTTTTATCAATTCTCAATGTCTCCCACACTTTGTATAGAATTTTGTGTTGGTTGCAAGTTTGTCAATTCAGTATCAGTTGATAATTTATTTTTTTAATTGGAACGAAATATTTTATTTTTATGTGTCATTTTAGAGTTATACTTTTATGTATATATATATATATATATATATATATATATATTAATTTTAAAAAATAGTTCAAATTTAAAAATTAAATTATTTAAAACCATACCATTTAATTCAAAAATCAATTAAAATAACCAAAAATTAGAATGTTTTTTTAAATGGATTAAACTAGTAAACATTTTAATTTTTTTTAACCAAGTTAGATTTTAGTAATTTAATTAAACCCAATTCAAACCTAATTAGATCAAAACTAACAAAAATAATTGATTGATCCTATGTATAGCAATACAATTATATGATTTCAAACATATTATGATATGTTTGTCAAACTTATATATGGATTGGGCTAAAAGAAACATGGGGAATAAACTTATATACTATTTTGTATTTTGTGTGGTAATTGTTCAATTTACCAGCATCCACCTACTAATCTCACCCCCACTAAAAGAGAGTTAAAAAAAAAGTAGCAAAAGTATTCATTATATCTCTCTCAAAAGCAGTCCCCATCATGCGCAGTCATCAAGCCCAAGACCTAGCTGGTAGCATCTTTGAATGACAATACACAGAAGATTTAATTAATGAATTATATCTAGAACCCTATTATTGAAAAATATAATTTATAAATTCAAATAAATATATTTTATAAATTCAAATAAGCAATGTAATGGCAGTAATGCTGAAATCCTTTACATAATATAGAATGAGCGAATCACCACCATGAAAGGAGAACAATAGCTTAGCATTCATGCCAATCCAGGAAACATAAAAATGGGATTCCAATTTCCAAATTGTGATTGAAATTAAAAAAAAATCTAAAAAATGAAAACAAATTCTCTCTTACATCAAATTATTGAAGTTTGAAACTATTTTTCTTGCTCAAACTTGTAACACTAAGCTTACACTTCTAAAACAGGTACTAAAAACAAAGAAGCACAACTGAAGTAGATACCATGAACGCATAGATGAAGATCAAGAATCCAAAATACAGAGCCCAGTTCCTCTTAAACTTACCAAAGTAACTCTCGGGTGGTTCTTGATAATGAATCTCAAGCTCACCCTCATCACTAACAAGAACATGATCGTGACCATACTCGTTGCTACCACCAGCTGTTTTCATCTTCAAATCCCTTAATTTCTCAGTAGCCAGGCCAAGAGTGAGCTTGTGACACCTTCTTTGGTACTTGAATCCATTGATGCACCTGAGGGTTTGAGCCACGGAGACATAGAAGATGAGATGTGATAGGGAGAGGAGAATAATGGGTGCCCAGCAATGGCGGCATTGAAGGCGATTCGGCTGAGCTTCGGCCATGAAAATGAGAGAAAGGAAGATGAAGAAGAGGAGGAAAAGTTTGTGGAGTTCTTTCTTTTGGAGGTCTATTGCTCTTTTCTTCTCAAGGGTTTTCTCAAAGTGGAGTTGGATTATGGTGTTTATAGCTTGGAAAGCTGTTTCTTTTGGGATTTGTTGTTGGTGATGCTGGTGATGGGTTTCGTAGTCTGCCATTGTTGAGAGAGGGGTCGCTCTCTCTGTTGTCTGTGGCAGGGGGATGGCTAGGTGGTTTGTGGAAAAGGCAATATTTTTATAGTGGCTGTGTTATCTAACGGGACATAAAATTGGTAGCCTTCAATTTATTGTTTGTTAGTTTTGTTTTCCGAGTGAGATAATACTAAACACACACTCAAATTAATTGTATTTTTTAAAAAAAATATATAATTTCTAAAAATAATTAAACAGTTTTTTAATCTACTTCAAATCAACTTTTATTTTTTACCATGTTATCCAGGTGAACTCTCTTTTTTTTGTATGAAAACCCAAACCAATTTAATATTTAAAAAATTATCAATTTAATTTTTTTTAAAATAAAACAATTTAAAAAATAAAATTCTTGAAGATGATTATGATTAACCACCCAGTAGTTTGAGATGAATATGGGATTAGTCGAGGCACACGCAAGCTAATTCGGTCATCCATGTTAATAATAATAATAATAATAAAAATGCTAGCAGTGCTGGATAATTTACAAATGGTCTATTTGGGAGGGCGGTTGCAGTAGCTTTTCAAAGTGTTTTTCGTACCGAAATACATCAAAATGATATTATTTTTATTTTTTAAAAATTATTTTTGACATCAGCACATCAAAATGATCTAAAAACACCAAAATATATTCATTTAAAATGATAAAAAAAAAATGAATTTTTGCGGCACGGCAGTTGAAACGCCGTGCCAAACGGGCTCAAAGACTTTGTAAGGTAGCCCAAATTAGCAAGGCTCATCTTCATCAGAACTCTGACCTTCACACACCCCTTCCAAGTTTCAACAGGGGTGTCCATTTTTCTCTACCATGATTACCACGACAACACCAATTTGCAGCAGTGAAAGTTTCCAAGAACAAGAAGAACGTTACACACATACGGCTAGCATATTGGACACTGAAGTGTAAAGCATTTTCTTCCAAGCTTCAGGATTGGAGGCCTGCCATGGCAGAAGTCAAAAGGTACTGCTTTTGCCAATCACACCAGATCAAAGCGCACGGGTGATTATGATAGGCACTCGTCAAAAAAGTGAGAATCACTTTCAACGTAGAGTTAGTGATGAGGGCAGTCTGCCATTTTGTTTTCTCCCATAGTTTATCTCCCCTTTATCAGCTCCATGGATTGGTCCCTCCTACACAAAAATAACCAAACTATTTGCAATTTGTCATCTCTAAAAGTGATGCTGGACTGCATTGATCATGAAACATTGACTGATACAAATATGAACAAAAATTTTCCACTTTTGCATACATGTGTGAGCTCACATAAGCTGCTGAAAAGTGAAGTGCAAACTATTTTAGTACATATCAATCTCCTACTAATTTCAACCTCTCTCTCTTGACAAGTTTATTCAACAAATGATGACCATATACACTATACAAATGCAAAGATGCCGCTTTCTATGAGATGTATTCCTAGTTGGTTCTTGACAATAATGTCTTCCAAACCGGAAAGTTCAAGGAACGAACTCCATAATCACTTTGACCCACATCTCAGAAAAAAAGGCACACTAAGTTTAGCTGTAGAAAGAAGAAATTCATTGTCTAATCACTCCATAATTTCCATTGAAGAAGGATCAATAGCTACAATTCGATAACCATCTCCATCTTCTTTGCCTCCATAGTCTTCTTGAATCTGATCGACATTTTCGCTTTCTCTGTCTTCTGTCGTGGCAGAATCTGGCAGTTGTTGATCTCCTTGGCCACCCATCATATGCATTAAAAGTTCTTCAGGCTTCAACTCGTAACCGGGATTATCAACCCTCCTAGTCTTCTCTCTGTATAGAGCATCAAGCTGTTGAAAATAAGGACAAGTCTTAGAATCCCCAGGTCTTTTTTTATTGCTCTCTTTTACCCTCTTGAAGTACTTGTTCATATTCTCCCATTTCTCTTTGCACCTCTTTGCACTCCTATCATAACCTAGATTTTTCATTGAAGTTGATATCTCCTCCCACAGCGGCCCTTTCGGTCCGTTTTCTTGACACTGTAATTCAAGATAAGTTCGTATCTTGATCAAAGATTCAATTTCTTCTTTAGGCCATCTAGATGAGTTCATGTTGACAAAACTCTCAAGACTGTTATTTTCATGTGTCTTCACTACATTCTCCACTGGAACTGCTTGGTCCTTGGGCAACCGCGCTGAAACAGAAAATTGCACTGGAACTGTTTGATTGTCAGGAAACTTCATCGGAACTGTAGGGCTGTCAGGCAATTGCACCGGGATACCTTGTTCAGAGAACTTCTGTAAGAAAGCAAGCACAGCTGCATCTTTTGCAGCTGAAATTGCTCTTTCGTGAACTAAAAGCTCGTGTTCTCTCTTAATCCTGTCCAATTCTTGCATCTTCCACGCTTCTTCTCTTGCTATCCTTTCTTGCTCGCATTTCTCTATCGCTTCTAGAAACTTATTTTGCAAATTCTCTTGCTTTTCTACCACTTCCTTCATCAACCTCTCAAAAAAATCTGTTAATCTCTGCTTCTTCTTTCTTGTTCCATCTGATTCCTCACTCGAAGTAGATGCAGTTGAAGTAGAGGTGGCGTCAGTGCAATTCGTACTGGGACTTTGGATAGAACATGGAGCAATATTTGGGATGAAACTCACTGGGTTTACCGAGGCCGAAGGCATTAAACAATGAGCTCTATCTGACGATGCAGGTGACACTAACGCATTGGTCTTATCTAAAGCTTGTAACTGTTCGAAAAACCTATAAGTCTTGCCATTTGGCCTACCGGACTGGCCTCCTTTGGTTCTTCTATGATACTTGTAAATGTTTTCAAACTTCTCTTTGCATTTCTTGGCACTTCTGTTATACCCAAGCTCATTCAATTTCCTGATAGCAACAGCGCCAATAGGAAACATAAAAAATCCATGGTCTCACTAACGGCTTGAACTTTGAGTAAGCCAATAAAATAAATCAAACATGATTCAATAACTAGAAAAATTAACACGAGAGTAATTTGAGCTAAAAAACCATCCTTATTAGACCCTTTTGACACCACGCACAGAGTTTAATGCTAATTAACTTAGACTATAACAATTTAACACAATAGACAAAAAGAGGAGTAATATTGCAATTCAGCTCAAATGGGTACCTCAAGATTGATTATTATGCAACAATTTGCTAAAAACAAGGTTTTCTCCACCATTTTCTCAGCAACCAAACATAAAATGACAAAAAAATCATAAAGTTTAAAACTCCACGTCAATTTCTATCAAACTTTCCGGAAGAAGCTAAAAAGCTCACCTTGAAACCTTTTCCCAAAGAGGAGCTTTAACAACAGAGTCTCTAAATGCAAAATCCATATCAGACCTTATCTTCAACAAAGCTAAAGTCTCTTGCTTTGGCCACCTGTTACCTGTCGAGCACTGCACACCCTCTTCAGCCTGCACTCTCATATCTTCATCGCCATCCTCATCCTCCCAGTCACCGGCGGCGGCGCTTGAATTCTCCGGGAGAGTGGTTGAAGTTTCCATGATTTGGATAGGAAAAAAGAAAAGTTACAGCTTTAGATAAGAAAGGTGAATTCTCCGGAGGGCTTGAGTTAAATTCTCCTCTCTCTTTTTCTGGGTTTTTGTTTTTTAAAATAAAAATAGGGTTTTTAGCCTCTCTCTTACTACTACTATCTACAATTCTACTCTGTGGTTATGGTTCAGTACAATGGTGGTGAAATTAAATTAGGGTTTTTAGTTTATATAAAGGGATAAAGTTGGGGTGTGTGATCAAGTGGCGGGTACAAAAAAACAAGAAGCTTGATTTTTTTGACATGTGAATTTTGGAAGTATTTTGGGGTTAAAGCAGATGGGGTTGGGGGTTGACTTTTGGTAAAAAAAAAAAAATAGGTGGCTTGCAAATAATAAAAATAAAATAAAATTGGTAGAGGGTGAAATTGAGGAGTAAAAGTTGAATGAATATGGATATTATTGTGGTGGCAAGTTGTGTTTTTCTTGTCTTCATTGATAAATAAGAGCCCTACCTAGCCCATTGTTTTCCCTTTCAATGTCTCCATTTTACATTTAGACTAGAGAGGAGGAATCCATGGCTTAGGATATAAAAAAAAAGATATTTAATTTGTAATTAATATTATTTATTATATTAAAAGAAAAGATAGATTGACATATTAAGAAAGTTAAATAAATTAAGCTCAAGGAAAGAATTTGTCTTCATATTGATTGTTTGATGTAGCTTTAATCCAATCCAATCCAATCCAATCATCTCAATCTGAATCGCATAACCAGTGTTTGTTTTTGTGGTGTAATATATTTTTTATAGTATCTTTTAATTATTATTTTTGTATCATTTTAATACATCAATGTTAAGAAAATAATATGTTTTTAATTAAAAAATACTTTTTCCTAACAATACTAAATTATATATATGAGATATGAGAAGGGGAAAAGGAATCAAATAATATTAAAATAAGATTAATGATTGTGGGTCTAGATGAGGCTCCACGTCATGATGCCATGTTTTCGAGATAAGTTACACGTCACAATGATCTAGAGATCATTTTGACAGCTTTGGATAGGAAATTAGGAACTTACTTTTACACCAAGAAATATGAGGGGAATAGAATAGAATTTGCTCATCCTAATCATGCAAGCTGGTGAGAAAAACTAATTTTTATAATTATAAAAAGAGTTAGCGTGATTGAAATAGTTTTTAAAATTTATTAAAATGATTTTTTTTTATTTTTTAAACATTAATTTTGACATCAATACTTGAAAATAATCTAATAACACCAAACAAATTTTAAATTTTAAAAACAACAAACATGACCTTTGTTAGAGAATAATATAAATCATATTCTGGAGTCTCACCTAACAGCTTAAACTTTTAGGTGAGATGGTCCTTTAACATGATATCAGAACCTTGTTGACCTAGCGGTCAGGAGTTCAAATCTCACCACCCTCATTCTATTTGATAAGAATCAAGCACAAGGTAGTGTAGGCATGTGTGCAAGTTTCAAATCCAAAGATTTTTCACTTGAAAAAATGTGTTAGAGAATAATATAAATCATATTTTTAAGATCTCACATAATAACTAAAATTTTTATATAAGATGTTCTTTAACCACTTTAGTTTAATAACACGATAGAAAAGCTTTGCAAAATTATATTTTAATATATCCCATTAAAATATATACATATATATATTAAAAATACCAATTGAAACATGAAAGAAACCCACTCAAATGATTATAAACGTCTTTTCATAGTTACCACGCAAGCAACTACAAGAAAACAGCTCATAAAAGTCCAATTTTTTCAACCATAGATTAAGGTGGTGAAATTGTGGACTTAAACCACCTCCGAGTAGATAAATGGGACCTTCGTGACCGTGACCATCCATTTCTATACACCTTTTGTCCTCTGGCTCAAAATATCTTGCTTCAATGGAGGTTTCTCAGTGTCAGCATCGATTTTTATGAGTAGATTGGAAGTTATTATCATGGCGGCATGCATGTTTTAATGCTACAAGTAACTCTCTGTTCTTGATGAAGACGTATTTCTAGCTTTTGATTGTGCTTTCAAATACATAATTACTTCCTTCTTGCGTAAGGGATTTCACATTCTCCATCGAAGTAGGTTAGGGATGTCCCGAGAATGTGATTGTTAAAAGATATATAATAATCGAGTGTATTGATTAAAAGATAATTATTCAGAAAACAATCCCTTGGAAGAGTAAAATATGTGTGCTACAAGCCTTATAATATATTAAATACTTGTTGAATTTAAACAAGAAGATGAGAAAATTACTGTGAATATATGTGCTGGCCCCTACTGCTATTATGTGAATTTTTTTTTTATTAAGAAGTATCCCGGATAGTTTGCGTGTATTTTGATTAATCATATAAATTCTAAAGTTAACGATCATGTAAATTTTCGGTGGTCATCATATTAATAACTACAGGGCTCGAACCTGAAACCACATGAAAAGCGAACCATTTAATCCCAAGCTTGGTCATCTTATCCATAAGCTCTGAAGGTAACGATCATGTAACCCTCTAATGGTCATCATATTAGTAACTATAGGGCTTAAACCGGAAACCACAAGGAGAGCAAACCCCGTAATCCCAACCTCGGTCATCTAATCCTACAGGTCTTGAAGTTAACGATCATGTAAACTTCTAACGATTATCATATTAGTAACCATAGGGCTCAAACCTGAAACCACGAGGAGACCAAACCCTTAATCCCAACCTCGATCACGTAATCCTACGAGCTTTGAAGTTAACGACTATATAAACCTCTAGTGATTATCATATTAACAATCACAATACTCGAATATAAAAATAACAAACCTTTTAATCTCAATCTGTGTCGCCTAACACATGTTTCTATCGTGAGAATTATTGTCCTGTTAGGTGCTGTGTTGCCTTGCTCTTAGTTTCTTTGGCTCTCACCATCTCATCTCAGTTGCTTTGTGAGGTGCCTGGTAACGTAAAAGACTAAAGAAGATTGCCTCCTCTAGAATAAGATGCAGTTTCATATAATCCAAAAAAAAAAAGGTGATAGCTGCCTACTTCGCAAAATAAAGAAATCATAGAATAAGATTGCCTCCTCTAGAATAAGATGCAGTTTCTAACCTAATTCATTCATGCGCCATGAAAAGTGAAAAGCATAGCTACCATCAACCACATGGAATGGAGGGTGAAAAGTATGTGAACGCTTCGAGGCTATAAAAGAAAGGCTTAAACTCGATGCCTTTTTTTTAATTGTGTTTTTAAAATATATTTGACTTGAAAAACCATCAAATTAATATTTTTTTAGTATTTTAGATAATTTTAACTTGTTGGTGCTAGAAATTATAAAAAAAATTAATTAATTTTAAACGAATAACAATTTAAAGATATTATGAACTACAAAACACACTCTTATAATCCCTGATAATTGAACCATATGGCGGCTAGAATGTGAAAACTTGTAGCTAAAAAGGAAAAGAAGTCTTAAGGCTTGTGTAGCAATTGGTTGGTAATCCTCTCTTTTTTTTCTATCAAACTTTTAATAAGGATATAGATAGATAGATAGATCGATAATTTCTTCTTTTTTTCACTTTTTTATTTTTTAAATCAGACAAAATAATCAAATAATTGTTGTATAAAGCACATCAACCACAACTCTTAACTCACCATGCATGCCTCTCTCTTTATTAATATCAAAATAATATATTTTTTTATAATTATTTTTTATATTAGCACGTGAAAATGATCTAAAAATAACAACAAAAATTCATTTTAAATAAAAAATAATAACAAAAAAAAATTAATGTGCAAACCGCATCTTAAAGAATTTACATTTAAGAAACTCCACTCCCCGGAAAATATATTTTGTAGATCTAGATGAATGAGTAAAACTTTGGTTGTTCCATACTATTATTTTAAAAAAGATATATATATATAATCTTTACCTTTGAGAATTAGTAGTTTTTTGGAGTGTGGTTAAGGTTGCTTTTTAAAATGATTTTCATTTAGAAATGTATTAAAATTATATTTTTTATTTTTTAAAAATATTTTTGATATCATGAAAATAATCTAAAAACACCAAAAAAAATTAATTTAAAATAAAAATTAAAAATAAAATATTTTTAATTTGCAAACCGCATCTTAAAGAATTGCTCTCCATAGTGCCGATTGTAAAATTAATACTCATGAGCCATAAATGAAGAAAATAAGAAGCACTAAAAAATTGAAAATGACTGTTTTGCAATGATTTTATAAAATAAATTGATGAAATTTTGGGGGAAACCACTCATCTTCCTCTAGACAAGCCTTGCAAATCGAATCTAGCCAAGATATGAAAGGACGCCCTAGATAACTTATTTATCTTATAAAATATTGGCTTCAATTATTTTCCATGGACTTGATAGAGATTGAAAAGGAAAAGTTAGAAAAAAAAGAAAAAGAAATTAGCTTTATTAATGGTAAGAGTTTTTTTAGGTCAATAAAAAAGCTATAATATTAAATATTCAAATCTCTTTATTCATTAAATAAAATATAATAGCAATCATGTGTTTGACTCTCTTTATTTTATTTTTTTGCGCACCACCTGAGAATATAAACTATTATAACATATAAACTTTAGAGTGTAAAATATAATTTTATAAAATAAAAGAAAGTACAAAAATTTAGTAAATTACATGAAATTTGTTTTTAAATAATTTTAACAACATTTCTTAAATATGTTTCCTGACATTCTTATTTTGAAAATAAAAAATAATAATTTCAAAACTATCTATAAAAATAAATTTATTTTATATCTTTATTTTTATCTTTTTAACCAAATACTTTTTACTAGTTTCTTTTGAAACAAAAACTTTTATTTTTATTTGATTAAAAAATATGATTGATATTGTAAATTATTCATTATTTAAAAAATAATTATTTGGCCGAAACAGAATAGATGAAACGAAACCGATATGTTTCAGCCGGTATTTGGGCGAAAAATCAGGAACGGGCTGGAATTTAAACAAGGTAAAGATGAGACAATTTTATCTCGTTTTTTTAACTGGTACAGAACATTTCGATTGTTTAGCGAAATTAACATCTATGGCTTATAGCACTAATCTCCGTGGACACAAAATTCAACCAGAGAGCGACATTACAAGGAGAGAGAGACAGAGATGGGAGTTACATTGAATCTACTTTCAAGTCAAAGTTGAATCCCTTACATCATGCAAGCTCCAGTTCATGTCTTCAGTTTCTGATCCCTGCCCCTTGAATATTTTTGAGTGTGTGCATCTGTTTTGTGGAATTATGCTATTGAAATTAGCAATCTTGAGCAAGTGGGGTCTGTTCACATTTTGCTTTTGATCAGTTTTTAATCTGGGTTTTGGGGCTTTAGTTGTGTTTGTTTTTGGTTTTTAGAAAATGGGTTTTCTTTGTTTATAGAAAATATTAAGGAATTACTATCCTTAAAGGGTTAAACTATGTTGGCCTTCCTGGGAGCAAATTCATTACTTTAGTGATACAATCTTCCAGAATCCATCACTGTTAAGTTTTAGAAGCCAGCAAAAGATTGTCTCTGCAACTGTTGAAAAGGAAAAATCAATCCAGCTTACATTACACAAGGCATCAAGAAGAAACAGGAATAATATAAATTATATTTCTAGGCATCACGTAAAAGTTTAAGTTTTTAGGTGAAAAGATATCTTAATATGGTATTAGAACTTTGTTAACCCAGCAATTATGAGTTCAAATCTCACCACTCTTATTCTATTTGATAAAAATCAGGCATAAAACAATATGAATCTATGACTCAAAAAATTTGGAGGGTATAGGCATTGTCTTGCGCACGGTGGGGTGAATCAAATTTTTTTTTTTACTCAACTTATCTTTATATACGCGAGTTCGCTCTACTTTCTTTGTTGGTTACTATCTCATCTCAAGTTTTATTATATAAACACTTGATAAAAGTCTTTTTTTCCAATGTGGAATAGTAAATCCTATATATACTCTTTGTAGTAAAAAGATTCTTTGTGTTTTATCAATGTGAGATAGTCTTTTAAAATACCCTTTATAGCTTTTACAACAGTTTATATTTTGAAGAAAATTAAAGAGAAACAGTATGTTCTTCGGAAGAAGAAAATTAGCAGCTTGTAGCAGACCCGATGCAGCAGCAAGTCTCCTAGAACAAGAAATGGGAAATAGCATGGCGTGATGTCAAAAAACTTGTGATTTGGACAATACAGATCACAAATTTAAGTCAGGGTATTCATCCTTGTAAGAGATTGTAACAGTTAGGATTTTACTCGCTCATAAAATACGATTTCCAGGAAATGATTTCCTCGCATACAAAAAAAAGAAAAGTCTCCTGCAGCTTGGAGTGCCAGTAACAGCAACAACAGATAAAAAGTTCAGTAGCGGTTGATTGCAGCAGCAACAAGTCAGCAACACACACAGTCCTTGCAGCAGCAAAATCAAAATTTCCGATTGTCCAAACGAATATAAAAATCAGAATTACATGGGAATTCTTCAAATTATTGGACGATCAGAAAAGCAAGGATTAAAAGGCTGTGTGTGTTGCTGGCCTTGCATGTTAAACTTGTAATTCTAACTGGATTTTAACATCAGTAGTCAAAACATCAGTAGCAGACATGAGAATTCTTCAAATTTGTTGGTTATTAGGATTGATCTGGTTCGCCCATGAGGGATGAACCCGGTCTATATATCTAGAGGTGCGGTTTGGCATTAGTTCACCCATAAGGGATGAACCTAGTCTATTTATCTAGGGGTGTTACTTATTGGTAACCGCTAAGTAACTTCTCCTCTCTAGTATAAATATGGACATCCCTCTCCATAATGTACACAAGTTATTCATATAATTGAATATAATTATCTCTCTCAATACTCTACATTAAACTTGTAAATATCTCCATAATGCCGTGAAACATAGTTTTGGTTCTAGTAATCGAAGTGGTCCTGAAGCAAAGATCCAGTAACAAACAAATAGAATATCACAAGTAAATTTTCCGTATTGAATCTACACAATTATTGAAAGGCTTAACAGTTAGAATTACATGTTTAACATGCAAGACCAGGATCGACAGTGAAGACACACAAACAATTGAAGATACTAAATTAATTATCACATGGAAGGCCAAGATCTTCAAGTTGAAACAGAAGCCAAGTAATTTGACTATAATTTAACCTCTTAAATCAACATAATTACCATTCAAACCGCAACATAATTTCTGGATTATAAAATCAGGGATTAATCTAATGAAAAAAAGGGTTTGGGGCTTGAATCGTAGGGGTCCCCAGAAAAGAGAACCCCTCCAAAAATAGAGGTATGCCGCTATCAATGGAGAGCACACGGTATTCTTTAGTAAAAGGCGAAAGAATAGTTCGCTCTGTGCTCACCACACGGCTCCACGAAATCTGAATCTAGGGTTAAGTTTCAATTTATAGGGACGGACGAGGGTTAGCTGCTGCATTTTGTCGATGTGGTACTGTCTTTGCTTTCGAAACATTTTGTAATTGCTCGGCTCGGTTTTCCTTGGCTATTTAAAAATGTTGTGGTGATTTTATTTATTTATTTTTAGTTAGATTAGTTTGGTTTTTAAAAGTAATTTTTTTAATGGTGTGTTTTAAAAGTATATTATAAAAACATGTGGGAAAAACAATGAAAGCACAATTGGAGACATAATAAAAAATTGGAAAATAAAAGATGAAATCCTTCAAAATTAACAGTGTATATGCGTGTTATATTGATTTTATATTTTCTTTTATAAAAATACACTATTTCAAAATTAAAATTGAAATAACTGTTAGAGAATAATATAAATTATATTTTTAGGTCTTATTTAAGAGTTTAAACTTTCAGATGAGATTGTTCTTTGATATGGTATTGGAGCCTTATTGACCCAGCGGTCACAAGTTCGAATCTCATCACCCTCATTTTATTTAATAAAAATTAAGCATAATGTAGTGTGAGTCTGTGCAAGTTTTAAACTCAAAAGACTTTTACTTGAGGAGGTGTGCTTAAAATAATATAAATTATATTGTGGGACCTCACCTAAGAGATTAAGCATTTAGGTGATATTTTTTTAATAATAATATATTGCTATATAATTATTATAAGTATTAGATTATTTTTTAAAATACATCTTTAAAACAATAAAAAAATCTTTTTTTTTATATTTAACTCAAATTAATTTATCCAACCCGTTACTCAGACTAAAACCCTGTTTAGTATCGTGTTTTGTTCCAACCACAATTTATGTTTTTTCATTAAAAGTCTTTTGTTTCTATGCTTCTAAATTTATTTATTTTTTTATAATCAGGGTATCCAGACCAGTTTACGTACATCACAATTAATCTCCGAATCCACTGAATATTCTATAAGCTCAATAAACAATTAAAACACCGCAGAGATAACAGTTATGTATAATGGACTTTGAATCCTGATACATCCTTTAATCAGCTGGGCCACGACCCTGCCAGCACTTCTAAATTTATTTCTAGAGAGAGAGAGAGAGAGATGCATATACCGAAGCATATTCTTTTGTTTTAAGATATTCCATTTCCATTCCCAAGTTGTACACTTTCCTGCAAGACTGCCTTTTCTTTCTTTCTTTATTCAATTTTCAAACATCATGAAAGAAAGACTTTGAATTTAGAAACACTACAAATGAAATTGTGATGAATCTTAAGATAGATGCTTTCGCAACACGAATATACTTTTGTATTATCAAAGCTAAATATAAATTATTGGGATATTTTTGTGCATTTATTTACAAACTGGTGTGATTAAATGAGCAAATTGAAGTGATTATTTTTACTATTTTTTTATGGATAACCTTTCTGTGTATTTATTATTTAGAAAAATATTATTTGATAAATGCTAAATATTCAAATAAATGGATTTTTAGATCATATAAATGTGAAATTGATCACTTGTCATATTTTCAATATGGATGACATCCGTGAAGTCATAAATATTCAAATGGGCACACTCATTTTTTTTAATGCAAGTAAAACCCCACTCCCCGAAAAACATATTTTACAGGTCCAAACAAGTGAATAAATCTCGGTTATTCTAAGATTTTTAAAAAAATACACGTTCATGTGCAAATTACAAGCACTTTACCATAAGACCGCATCTATCGAGTACTTACTCATAAATACTTTAAATGTAGAACACAACTTGAAAATCGTACCAAACATGTTTGTTTATTCTGTCATTAAGTTCTTTTTTTCTTCGATGTGACCATTCAACGATAAAAGAAAAAATATTCAACAGGCCGCCGCCACCTACCAGTTCTTTGTTTTCTTGTGGTTGGCTACAACAAATAAATTATCCAGCTGTTGGATCATTTCAAATCCACAGCTTGGAAACATTATTTTCACTTTTCGGTATTTAATTTATATATTCTTCATGGTTTTCTTTTAAAAAAAAATACTATTTCCTATAGAAAAGTATTGACATTAATGTTCAAAGACTAAGGGATCCGTTCAAAGTTCAAGCAGAGTAATTAAGAAGATTTCAATAGGGCTGATGAAAGCAAATTGACACTAACATGAAATTTCTCATACAATAACTATTAACATTAATGTTCTCAAGGAATTTTAAAAAAAAAACACCTTCAAATGTCGAGATGGAAAAAATAAAAATAAAAATAAAAATAAAAAAATAAAAAAGCATCATCACAATCACTCTCCGACTAGTAGCATCCTACTAAAAAGATGCAAGGTTGAAGCACAGATGATGTGGGAGGAAAGCAAAGAACTTGACTTCCAAAGTGTCTGCCCACCACATCTAGAGGGAGGGACCATCCCAGTTACGCATTGAATCACAAAGTCTATTCGATATATCGAATCAGAATGTTCTCCCTCCTCCTTCAATGACCTCCCCACCTCAACAAATTTTCCATATCAACTAGGACTTTGAGTTCATGACACCTTGACACGAAAAAAGCCAACTAAATAGAAAAAAAGAACTCACCACCACCGCACTTTTGGACTTAGAAGCACTTCCTGTGGACGATGGATGGGCCAGACTCGTCGTACTCGCCCTTGGAAATCCACATCTGATACAACACAAGCCGTACATAAATGTCAGTCTCTCGAGATATAAAGCAAAAGATAGAAAGTAATTGAATTCACAAATCTTCACCTGCTGGAAGGTGCTGAGAGATGCAAGGATTGACCCTCCAATCCAGACACTGTATTTTCTCTCTGGTGGGGCGACCACCTTAATCTTCATGCTGCTTGGGGCAAGGGCAGTGATTTCCTTGCTCATACGGTCAGCAATACCGGGGAACATGGTGGAGCCACCACTGAGCACAATATTACCATACAGATCCTTTCTGATATCCACATCACACTTCATGATAGAGTTGTAAGTAGTCTCGTGGATACCAGCAGCTTCCATTCCGATGAGAGATGGCTGGAAGAGGACTTCTGGGCAACGGAATCTCTCAGCTCCAATGGTGATGACCTGACCATCAGGAAGCTCATAGTTCTTTTCAACAGAGGAGCTGCTCTTGGAAGTCTCAAGCTCCTGCTCATAGTCAAGGGCAACATATGCAAGTTTCTCCTTCATGTCACGGACAATTTCCCGCTCAGCTGTGGTGGTGAACATGTAACCTCTCTCAGTGAGAATCTTCATCAAAGAATCAGTGAGATCACGACCAGCAAGATCCAAACGAAGGATGGCATGTGGAAGGGCATACCCTTCATAGATTGGCACAGTGTGAGACACACCATCACCAGAATCCAGCACGATACCTGTTCAAATGAGAAGCCACTCAGTACCAAAATCATTTACCAAACAATGCACATTTACCCAAACACAGATTCCAATAGCAATAGATACGAACCAGTTGTACGACCACTGGCATACAGGGAAAGGACAGCCTGGATGGCAACATACATTGCAGGCACGTTGAAGGTCTCAAACATGATTTGGGTCATCTTCTCTCTGTTAGCCTTAGGGTTAAGAGGAGCCTCTGTAAGGAGGACCGGGTGCTCCTCAGGAGCAACACGAAGCTCATTGTAGAAAGTGTGATGCCAAATCTTCTCCATATCATCCCAGTTACTAACAATACCATGCTCAATAGGGTATTTCAAGGTCAAGATACCTCTCTTAGATTGTGCTTCATCACCAACATAAGCATCTTTCTGCCCCATTCCAACCATGACACCAGTGTGTCTTGGTCTACCCACAATACTTGGAAACACTGCCCTGGGAGCATCATCCCCAGCAAACCCAGCCTGCAAACATCACAGCACAAAATAACTAATTAAATCCAAACAGATTAAGAGTAATAAAATGCAAATCAAATTTTCACAACTGGTAAAGTAACCAACCCACCTTCACCATTCCAGTTCCATTGTCGCAGACAAGGGGCTGAATATCCTCAGAATCGCCCATTTTCTAAAGCTCTGTACAAAAAGTCAATAAATGAGTAAAAGAAACAAACACACACCAGAAAAATACATTCTACATAATTTAACAATACATCTTCATATCTAATGAAGCATATAATCAAATACAATATATCTAGTTCCTCCTCTATTTACAAATGAAAATCGACTAGCCAATTAACTATTTCAAATCATTAACCATCTAAAGCTTAATCCAATCAACATGATCATCTTTCGTCATCATTCTACTATAATACAATGCAAACATCCATCGAAAAATCATCAATTTTAAGCTTAAAACACGTAAGTGTAACCTAAGCCTCAATCAATTACCGTATCATTTCCAATTTACACACGATTCAAATTCCAATTTACCGATATCTTTTAATTCACACTTGCAGATTATAATCTAACAATGACCAACAGAAGCATATCAAAATCAACCAGATCTTCTAATAACTTCACAGAAACATAAAGATCTAGATTCAACACAGTCAAATCAAGCTCTCAAACCAAACGACCAAAAACCTCCAGATCTAACCTTCAACAGCACAAAAATCACAGATCGGAAACAAAAACACGATAAAACTTCCCGATTACAAACCAGAAACAACAAAGCGAAGGATTTCAACCAAAACACGACCTACAAAGTTCGAATCAAGACGAATAGATAGAGAAACGGATCCTTACCTTAATCGGAGAAGTACAAGAGAGAATGATCAAAGAACAAACCAAGCCAAATCTAGCTACAGACGTGGCCTGGCCTAGTTTGCTTGCTTGTGTTGCGCTTACTGGTACGAGAGAGAGAGAGGGAGAGTAAGGGTTAGCTGAGGAAGGGAGAGGATGAATTTATATATAGTGAGAGAGAGAAAGAAAAGAAAGGATTTTTGAAATGCAAATGAAATTAAGACTAAATTTTTAGAGAGAGGAATCATTTCCACCACGAGAAAGATAGGGTGACCTGGCTGCTGACACCTGACAGCCTTTTTTTTCTTTTTTTAATGACTTCACTTGTGCTACCTACATGTTCTGGCTTAAGGGCTATGGACTCTTTCGGCTTTTGATGACTTGGTTTTTGACTTTTTTTAATTTCAGCCGTCGGATCTTTACTTGGACGGCTTTGGCGGCTAGGGGTGGTTGGGTTTTTTTGAAATGGTCGGGTCGGGAATGCTTGAACGGTTTATCGGAGAAACATTGAATTGAACGTGTAAATATTGTTTTTTTAATATATTAAAATTATATTTTTTTATCTCTTAGAATAAACATATCAAAATTAACTAGAAACAAAAAAATATAATTAAAAAAATATTGTTGAAAATTAGGTGTTTAAGAGGTGTTTTATACTGCATTTCAAAAATTATATTTATTTTTTATTTTAAATTAAATTAAAAAATTTTGATGTTTTTAAATATTTTTATATGCTTAAAAAAAATAATCGAGTCAATTTCAACTCTAATAAAGTTAATTATTCTTTTAGGTTACAAAATTCTGGATTTTCATATTAAATAACGAAAAATGTTAAAATCATAAAATGAAAGTATTTTGTAAGAAAAAAAATCAGTCTTTACATGATAAAAAAAATTAATTACAATCTCTTATAAGTATATTATTATATATATTTCCAAACACATTTTCATATCAAGTTATCAACTGTCTTTGTAATGATTTACTAATTATTTAAGAGAGAAAGCCGTATAAATTTATTTAATTTCTATTATAGGTGAAAATCATCATTCCTTTTATTAGTTTTATTATAAAATATTCATTTTCCTATTTTGGTCATTTAATCTTTCACTAGAAACTTTCCTTCTTAAGAAAATAATTAGAGAAACTTTGAAATGGAAGAAGAGTAATTGTATTCAGAGCAAAATCAAAAATCTATTCCGATTATATAGGTAATCTAAATTTCACCATTTAATTTTTATATATATTTTTAAAAAAAAATCAAGAATCTTCACCCATTTTCAAGACTTTTTATTCATATTTCTATCCAAACAATACTGAAAAAAATAAAAATAAAAGATATTTTGTATAAAAGATTAATGATTTCTGTTAACTGATTTTGAAAAAAAAATCATAATTAAAAATAATTTGAATGTAAAATTATACTATATTAATTTGATGTTAGCCCTTAAATTATTTTTTGGCATTACATTTTAACAGTGTTTTTGAGAAAATAAAAAAAGTATTTTTATTTTTTTATATTAAATTAATTTTATGATTATTTTTATATGATGATATAAAAATATTTTAAAAAAATAAAAAATATATATTTTAATATATTTCTAAATAAAACTTATTTTTAAAAATCACTTTAGCCAGCTGATAATAAGCAGTGACACGAGGAGTCGAGTCTGAAAAATTGCAAGCCTGGGGTCGGCTTGGCTTTCAAGTTTTGGCATTTAGGCTTGTTTGGGAGTCCGTTTGCGGTTACTTTTGAAAGTATTTTTTATTTAGAAATACATCAAAATGATATTTTTTTTATTTTTAAAAAATTATTTTTGATATCAACACATCAAAATGATTTAAAATAAAATAAATTCAAATTTTGAGCAAACGACGATACAACCACATAAACAAACAAAAACTTAATATTTTTCTATCATGTCATTACTGCAGACAGTGAAAAATCAAAATCAGAGGGGGGGAAATGTGGCCCTTCGACCTGCTTTTGGCCTTACTCGCTACTGTTGCTGTGAAGAAAAATTCATGGAACCTCACAATTCTTTTCTTTTCTTTTATCTATCTCTTGAAACCTTGATTTTGTTTTTTTTATACCGGATTTCATTTTGTATATAATTATGTATCAAATTTAAAATAATATATTTTTTAATCATATTTTTTTTCTTATTTGTTTTATATGAAAAAAAACATTTTATAATGATTTTAATCAAATACATGCTTTTAAAACCTATTTAAAAATAAAACATTGTTGAAAATATTTTTTTTTAAATTATATTTTAGAGTTTTAACTCTCAAGTTCACCTCTATTAGGGGTCTGTTTGGGAGGGCGGTTGCGATTGCTTTTGAAAGTGCTTTTCATTTAGAAATACATCAAAATGATATTTTTTTTATTTTTTAAAAATTATTTTTGACATCAACACATTAAAATGATTTAAAAACACCAAAAAAATTTTATTTAAAATGAAGAAGAAGAAAACAAAAAAAGAGAAAACGGTGGTTATACCGCCGTCCCAAACAGCTTCTAGATCAAGTCTGGTTTAATAACTATGACTTTAGTACTCTCTTGATATCTCTCTCAATGTTATCATATTTAAGAGATAAAATCAATTTTGGTAGGAAGAAACTCCATGATCATAAAACCAAAAGAAATGAATATCTAAAAACTACAAATGTATTTATTTTGATTAAAAAAGAGAGTTAATAATGTCAATTTAGTCATGAATTGACCTGTTAAGTTGTCATGGTTTAATCGAATGGTTTGAAAAAACCAACCTAGAACAAAAATAGAGTCAACAGGTCATCGAGTTAATTAGTCGAGTCAAACTAGGTTTCAAAACACCAATTAGTGCAGTCAATAAATATTTCTCATTTGCCTTCAAACTTGCATGTGCTTACATGTGCTAATATACACCTTACCGGCACATTAAATATTTTAAAAAATATATATATTTTAGATTTTTAACTCTCAAGTTAACCTATTAAATCAAGTCGGGTTTAACAACTATGATTTTAGTTCTCTCTTGATATCTCTCTCTATGTTATCATATTTAAGCGATAAAATCAATTTTGGTAGGAAGAAACTCCATGATCATAAAACCAAAAGAAAAGAATATCTAAAAACTAACACATTATTTTTAAATGGCATTGTCTCAAGAAATCATCATTTTGATCATAAAAAAGAGTTAATAAGGTCAATTTGGTCGCGGATTGACATGTCATGCCATCATGGTTTGATCGTTTGAAAAAACCAACCTAGAACAAAAATGGGGTTAGCACGTCATCGAATTAATTAGTCGAGCTAAACCAGGTTTCAAAACAGTAATTAGTGTTCTCAATAATATGCAAGAAATGATTGATAAAGTAGATGCACATGGATGTTAAATATTTTCTCATTTGCCCTCAAACTTTCATGTGGTCCCCAAGAGACATGACGCGATGACAGAGAGTTTGAGATCTAAACAGCAAATCTCAAGTTCGAGTCAAAACATGCATCTCTTGTGAGAATCTGAAACAGTCAGATTTTTACTCGCTCACCTATACCCACAAAGTATATTTTTCGGAGAGTGAGATTTTCTCGAATTCAAAAAAAAGAAGCTTGCATGTGCTTACATGTGCTAATGTACACGACCTTAAATGGATGGTGCGGCACATAAAATATTAGTGAATGTCGGGGGATATTGCTTGACATTTTCAGGATCTACAAAAGAATATTAATCAAATCAAGGTGTTGATCGATGCATGTTTGCACTCTTTACATGTCACCTTTTCTGGCTGCCACATTTTCACACCAAGGAAGAAGAACTTTCATCATATAGATCTAAAATTCTCTTCATTTTATTGAATTAACTAGTCTTGTACTCTTAGTGGCATGCCATTATAGGGGATCGTGAGTGTTTATTCCTTGTGATAAAGTTTTCTCATGTTGATGATGCTCGACATTACAAATCCGTTTCCATTTTTCTTGTTTTTTTTTTTCAATTTCAATTTTAATGATGGAATAATTTATTAACAACTCAAGTCCAAGCATCCCATGGACTTTCTGTATGTTTAGTATTGTGATGCATATATTTTTTTATATAAATATTTCTAAATCAACAATATTTTAAAAAAAAATACTTTTAAATTATTGAAAAAACTAGACAAAAAATACTTTGAAAATTCGTATGGGCTACAATACCAAATAATCACTGATGAATTGCATTCTACATTATTTAGAGCTTAGACTTTTGAAAAGTTCACAAGTAAAATAATTTTTTAAAAGGGTGTTTGGTACTGCGTTTCAAAGTGTTTTTTGAAAAAAAAAATATTTTTTTTAAATTTTTTACTTTAAATTAAAAAAACTGGTGTTTTTAGATTATTTTCATGTTTTGATGTCAAAAATAATTTTTAAAATAAAAAATAAAAAATATCATTTAATGCGTTTCTTGACGAAAATTTTGATTGGAAGTTGATACCCTACATAAGATCATGCTTCTCATGAAGAGATTTATTATTTTCAACGAAAAAATAATTTGAAAACACTCTTAAGAATTAATAATAACCTCCAATCATGTTTCTCGTAGTGTAAATAATCATGCATCCTCTAACAAGAGCTCACAATTGTATATTGATTTTGCTTTACAATGTTAGCATGGAATCATCAGGATAGAAAAAAAAAGGTGAATTTCAAGCAAAGATTCAATTATGACTTTAGGAATGTATGCCGAATGTAACTCAATGTAATGTAAAAAATATTGCTTTCTAATCACCCATACCATAATCTGATGCTATTTAGGAGAGCGGTTATGATAGCTTTTCAAAGTGCTTTTCGTGCCGAAATACATCAAAATGATGTTTTTTTTATTTTTTAAAAATTATTTTTAACATCAGCACATCAAAATGATCTAAAAATACCAAAACATATTTATTTAAAATGAAAAAAAAATTTAAATTTCAACAAAACAGGAGTTTGGCCCCACCCAAGGAATCGAAAACAGAAACTTTCTTGAGATGCTGTAGCCTTGGAGAATGATGATCAATAGATTTGAAAATGGTGATTTCAAGGTTGAGTCATATGTCTAACATAGTTTAAGTAAGAATTCAGTGTGTTTATTAAATTTGATTTGCTTCCATGCTTAGAGATGTGTTTTAATCGGGTAAATCTATGAGTTGACAAGACAATTCAATCAATATCAATTAAAAAAAATCTAGTTTGAAATGATATATGATTCAAATCGAGTTTCAACTCTTCAACTCTTCCATGTTTTATAAGCGTTCTTCGAGGGTGTTTGGGAGGGCTTTTCAAAAACATTTTTGAAAAAAATTAAAAAAATTTTATTTTTATTTTTAAGTTTAGATTAATAAAATTTAGTGTTTTTAGATCATTTTGATGTGCTGATGTCAAAAATGATTTTTAAAAAATAAAAAACATAATTTTAATATATTTTTAAATGAAAAAGCACTTTAAAAAACAACCGCAACCACACTTCCAAATAGACACTTGATATTTTTTTGATGTGAAGGAACAAAGGCATGTATCAACTTTACTAACAAAGAAGAAGAGATATGAAAACATCTAGTAGGTGACACATCGATATAAATTTAGGATTCAGAGGTTTGCTCCTCCTGTGGTATTATGTATAAGCTCTGTAATTGCTAATATAATGATTATTAAAAACTTATATGGTAATTAATTTCAGGACTCATGGAATTAATCGAGATAAAGAGACATTAACTTCATGATCCATAACTTAATGACCTCTTTTTTCTCCATGAAGGGACCGTGCTAAGCAAGCAAAGGCTGAACTTTGAAGGTCGTACTTAGTGCATGTTCGAGAGTGTAGTTAAGGTTATTTTTTAAAGAGTTTTTCGTTCATAAATGCATCAAAATGATGTTGTTATATTTTTAAAAATCATTTTTAACATCAACACATGAAAATAATCTAAAAACATCAAAAAAATTTATTTTAAATAAAAAAATAAAAATAAATTTTTTTAAATAAAAAATAAAAATAATTTTTTTTTAATTTTTTTTAAAAATATTTTTAAAATACAATGTAAAACATCTCTTATTTCACAACTTCCTATGGCAAAGCCACGACAACTCCCAAGAAAGAAAGAAAGAAATAACGGGCACCTCCTTGTGAACAAAGTCAAGAAATTCCAAAGTCGTTGCAGAAATGTTGTGGTCGGGTGTATTATTTATACAAGACGTGGGTGTCAACTCACCTCTCTTTCACTCTTTATATAAATAAATAATGAAGGATGCGATAATTTCTTTTTTTTCATATATATATATATATATTTGATCTAGAAAAAATATATTTTCTTATAAATTATTTTATGTGGTTTGTGGTCAAATTTATAAACATTTATTTTATTATTGATTAGTTAAATAAAAAATAAATTTTAAAATCAAAGTTTAACAGGTTAAGTATTTAAATCTAGATTAATCTATTATATCACTATTTTAATAGATTAAAATAAATAATAAATAATTATATCATTTGATTTGATGAATCTCATGAGTGACAAAAGTCGGAAAACATGTGCCATTTACATTTTTATCCCCCAAAACGTATAAACATGTCAGAATTATGATGTGAAGATACATCGAAGTAAGAGCCGGATCTTTCACTATCTATGTGGACTGGTGGTAAATACACCATTACCGCCATGTTAATTTGAATAAAAAATGGTAAAATATTCACCATTTAGTTTTATATTTTAAAAATATTTTTTATTTTTCTTTTTAATTATTAGTTTTAGATTATTTGATGGTTATAATGTTAAAAATAATTTTTTAAAATAAAAAATATTATTTTAATATATTTCTAAATAAAAAATAATTTACAAAAACAATCAATACTACGCTCTTGAACACTTTCTTAGTGAAGATCTGATAACGATGTTAAAATTATTTTTTTTTAAAATAGTTATGTTAAATGTTTGTTTTTTATTGAGTGGACAATGTTTTTTCTTGAAAATAATTCATTTTTTTACATTGTATTTTTAATGTATATTTTTGATATCAACATATTAAAACCATTAAGAATTACTTAAAAAATAATTAAATTTATTTCAAATAAAATATACTTTAAAACACTATCGAAAACAAAAAAGAATATTTCATGAATTGCCATCCTCACTATGCAGTAATAGATTATTATTTCTAACTAAATATACCCTTAATTATTTATTTGTAAAAAAGGATTAATACGATTATTACTCACCGAATTCAATCCCCATCCTAAAAAAGAGAAGAATATAGCAACTATAAGATAAAATTGCAGGAAATCATAATTTGAAAATTTGATTTGGGCTCTTTGTCATAGTTGGAGGACTGATTTGTATATTCCCCTTACATACACATGCCACTCTATAGCTCCTCACACACACACCACTAGTTTTATTGCCACTAGATTTCAAATTTGGATTTGGTGAAAAGGAGAGTAGGATTGTGGATGAGTGGTTCAAAATGAAGTGATGTAATTGGTTGGGACTTGATTTAGCTTCAACATCAAGATTTACTTTTAGATGTTGCCATCATTTTCTCTTTTAGGGCTTCAATTGGAGCCCTAATTTTCTTCTCCATGTGAAGGTGTGTGGCTTATCTTGGAGGTTGGTGCCATGTCCAACATAAGCTAAACTCTCATTTTCTATACTATGGAGATTTTTCAAAATATTTAATGATCACAAAAAAATTGTCATATTTAGGTCAAAAAAGGAAAGGTTGTCATCATCATCATGTTCCCTTCCACATTAGGATAGTTTAATTATTAGGGGTGAACATTTTCGGTTCAGTTTTATCAATAAATATAACTAAATCATTTTTTTTTAAATAAACCGAACTGGTCCTGGTTTAAACCAACTGGTTTCTGTTTGGTTTTTTTATCAAAAAAACCAGAAACAAATTCTTTTTTTTTTGTTATTTTTTAGCTTTAACCATGTTTTCTCCTTTTCCATTTAACCAAAATTAAAGCAAACCAAAAAAAATTGAACTCAACCAGAAGAATAAAAAAAATATAGCATATTTTTGTTTAATTTGAATCGGTTCGGTTTAGTTTTGGTTTACTGTTTTTTTACTTAAAAAAACGAGCCAAACTTAACTTTTTTTTTTTTTAAATCTAATCGGTTTTTTGGTTTTTTTCTCACCCCTAGTAATTCAACCTATTTTTCTTTCAAGGTTGGATATCATATAATTAGTATTGTTTTGGTAGTTTGTGGTTGTAATTAAATACGTTTTTAAAAGTATTTCTATTTCTAATTTTTAAAAATATACTTCTAGTTTAAACTGCTGCAAGATGGGTTCTTACATACAAAATAAATGAAAAACAAGTATGCGTGAATAAAAAAATATATTATATTAATTTTTACATAATTAAGATTCTGAATGCAATTATGTGTGAGATTTAATAATAAAAAACTATTTCGCTAACAAAATAATTTTTTATCTATGGGAAGGCAAAAAACAAAAGTTACTATAATTCTAAACAAATCTCTAAACATACCACGTGTATCTCATAATAATAATAAAAACTTAAAACCATGTTACTATTTATTAGACCAAAAAATAGTTTTATTTTATTAATTTATATGTTTATCAAAATTAAATCGGTTTAATGAAATTTGTTTTTAGTTTGAAATGAAGAATTTAAGTGAAAAGACAAACTGTTTTTTTAAGGGTGTCGGAGTTAATTCAAATTTACAATGCGATTTAAGAAAATAGATTTTTATGTATAAATGAAATAAATAATTTAAATTTGGAATGAAAGTAATTTATTCCTAATACATTAAAACTAATAAGATTATATTGATATTAATATCAAAATTATATTAATGCAAGATAGACATATTGGTTAATTGGGCAAAGTAGGCCCATTAAAAGTTGAGAAAACTTAAGCCCAGGGTTGTCCCATGAGATATTCAACGTGGCCCATTAAAAGTTGAGAAAACCTAAGCCCATGAGCATTGTTACTGATGCATTTATGCGAGGTGATTGGCCTTGGGGAGGAGATCATTTTTGGGTATCAATTGATTTTAGAGGTAGGCTTTCATTTCTACATATGTTTTATTGGAAAATAAATAAATTTAGTCACTTAAAAAATATATTATATAATACATTTATCAATCAACTAAATATACTTTTCTAGTTTTAAAATTTTAATTTTATCATATTCATATATCATGCGATGGTGTTCAAAATGTTTCCAATTTTATTGGCACACTCAATTGCCTTTCAAAAGAATTTTTATACCAATTGTTTTTTAAACAATATTAATCTAAAAAATTAAGTTATTATAGAATTAATTTTAATGAAAACATTTTGCATTATACAATTGGAAAGCAACGCCATGTATTGCAATTTTATTTTTAAATCCATGTTTTTCTTTATTTATAATCTCATCATTTAACATTTGAGTTTGTTTTTAAATTGAGTTTTATAATTTATTGTGGGTTGCTTTTTGTATAGTTATCATGGTCTCATAATCCATGACGTAGATTTGATAAGTTATCTTAGTTGACTTGAATTTTTTTAATTGATATTTTTTTTTAATTTTATCATTCAATATTGAGTTCATTTAGAATTAGATTTCATGATTTGTTTCAATTTTTTTTATGAGTGTTAGAGAATAATATAAATTATATTCTAGGACCTTGCATAATAGTTTAAGCTTTTAGATGAGATGATTCCTTAACATGGTATCAGGGCATTGTTGACCCAGCGGTTACTTGTTTGAATCTCACCATTCTATTATATTTGATAAAAAAATCAAGCACAAGGTAATCTTAGAGAATAATATAAATTATATTGTAGGACCTCACCTAATAGCTTAAGCTTTTAGGTGAGATGGTTCCTCAATAACTTTGTTATCCTAATCTTATAACTAATGTTATAGTGAATTTTAACCTTTAACAATGAGTTTATTGAAATAGAGCATTATAATTTCTTTCAAACTTTTTTAAGAGGTTGTACTAATATCATGACCCAAGTTGCAAGTTTGACAGATTAACTTCTGTAGTTTTCTTGGTTTATTTTTTATGATGTTATTCTAGTCTTATGACCCGGGTTACGTGTTTGACAAGTTAACCTGAGTTGACTTGAGTTGTTTTTATCATTTTTTTTAAATATCATTCAATATTGAATTAATTAGAAATTAGAATTCATAATTTATTTTGATTTATTTTCCATGAATCTTGGTTTTCTAAAACCAGGTCTTTGATGTGTTTTTTGATTAGCAACATGTTCAATTTGTTTTTTATTTGACTTGTAATGTATAGCAAACCAACTTTGTAGTGCTACTGATATATAATAGATTTTTTTTTTTGCGTTTCAAAAGCTCTCTCGAAAAAAAATAATTCCTTTTTTTTTCAAATTATTTTAATATGTTGATGTTTAAAAATAAATTTTAAAACATAAAAAATTTAATTTTTTTCATTTATAAAAGAAAAACTAAATTTTAAAAAATTTATTGTATATGATAACAACGATGCGTTTTTAGAATCTGATCTGACAACTATATAGATGATAAAAGCCAAGTGTTTTTGTACTGCAAGTAGCGTTTGTGCTCTTGTATTTAATTAGACCGTTGACCAGTTGCAAAAAATTATAATTTCTTCTCGATCACTCAATTAGAAGTTGACCAGTTGCAAAGATCATAATTCTTGACCATATGGACTTGCTCAAGTCTCTTGGTTTCAAGTCTTTGAAGTTATGGCCAGTAGAATTTCATTGGGGGTGCTAAATACTGGTGTTCTCGAGTACTGGAATCTTTTTTTATTGAAGCATAAATTGAAACAGGGTTGTCAGTTTTATTCCGTTTAAGTTGAAATGATCGAAATATTTCGTATCGGTTAAAAATAAAAATAAAATAATATTATTTTTATTTCGGTTTAAATTCCGGTCCATTTAAGATTTTTCGGCCAAATATTGGCCGAAACGTTCTGGTTTCGTTTAGTTCCGTTTCGGCCGAATAATATATATATTTTTTTAATAATGAATAATTTTACAATATCAATCATATCTCTTAATCTGACTGTTAGATTGAAATGAAATTTTACGAGGAGTCTCTTGATATATTTATAATTTCAGAGCAATCAGATAATGTAATGACTTTGTGAGATTGATGATGATATTCTCGTAATATTATACATGTTCATAATTTTGTTCAGAAAAATCATTTTATTGTGTCTTTTTTTAGATTAAATTGCACAATTCTAAATAATTTTATTTTTAGATTTGAACTATTTTTTTGAATTATATATATATATATATAAACAGTACAACCTCGAAATGACAGACCGAAACACTCCGAAACCGAAATATTATGTTCTAATTGAAAAAATAAAGTACCATCCGAAATGGAATTGACAACCTTAGTCTGAAACAATAATTCTCACCAGATATGCACATCTCCTGTTGATTCCAGCATCCTTTCCATACACAATACATTATGACAGCATGCAAGAGCATAATCTCATCATCTCCATCTGTGCAGTAGCTCAATTTACTGCAATGCTATTGCTTTCTCCTTTGAGTTCACCTTGCCATAGTTATAAAACTCGATGTAAGAGTTAACGCGGCCTAAGACTCAGGTCACAGATTAAAGATCAACTCGGATCAATCAAGTTTTTTAGTTATTTTTTTTTAAATAGAATTTTTTAAATGACTCGATTTAAACCAAACTCCGAGTTGATAAATCATTAGATCAACCAGACTTGCAGCCTTGTAACTAGTTACCATGCCAAAGCCTTAGCTTCTCTTTAGTGTCATTTGAGCATTAAAGTCAAATCAAGGACCCACATTCAACAATCATGGAGCATTACATGATTCTTTAGCCAGGGTAGAGTGATTCTACACTCTCCTCAATGAGTGACTTTCATGCTATTACTATCAAGGTTGTCAATACCGTTTCAATTGTCGTTCCGGTTTTTCTATTGGAACTGAAAGTTTTGGTTTCAAAGCGTTTCGGCGTGCCGTTTTGAGGTTGTACTATTCATATATATATATATATATATATATTAAAATATTAATTTAACAAGCATAATTAAAATTCAAGATAAATTAACTTTAAATTATACAATATAAACACAAAGTCAAACAAACATAATCTCAAAATTAAAAAAAATCATAAGTTAATCAAAATAAAGAGGATTTTAAGGCCGGAATGGTACACCCGGAACGGTACCGAGACGTTCCGGCCGAAATTTGGTCGGAATTTCTGTGACGGGCCGGAATTAAAACCGAGACAAAAACGACACCGTTTTATCTCGGTTTTTTTAACGGCACGGAACGTTCCGGCCGGAACGGAACGGAATTGACAAGCCTAATTACTATGATACAAAATCCTTTTTTTTTTTAGGAAATCTTATTTATTGAAAAGCATATTTTATAGATTTAAGTGAGTGAGTAAATCCTGGTTATCTCAAGTTTTTATAAGAGATATACATTTTGACTTAAACTCGAAACCTACCATACTGATCTTAACCTCTTTGCCATCAAGGAAATTCCCCTTTTATTTCAATAGGGAATAAGTGTTGCATTCATCCTCGACTTCCATTAATCTTTGATGCTCCTTTGATTGGATGAACATATTGTTTTACACATGATTGCTATGTTTTTAAGTCTTTTCAAGTGCGCTTAAAATGAGACTGTTTCCCTTTCTGTTGATTGCTTGCTTTGAAGTCAAGCTAATGAAAACAATGAGCACTCTTAGTGGATCAAGATTCTTGGAAAATAATTTGTGCTTGCATGAGTATAGTAAGAGGGATTTCCCTTTACTCTTTACACTCCCTCTTCACATTTACTCCTATATTACGCCACTCCTATAAGAATATTACAATATATTATATTGTTGTAATATTATTAGAAAATAATATAAATCATATTTTTGGATCTCATCTAAGATTTTAAATTTTTAGATGAGATGATTCCTTAATATAATATCAAAACCTTGTTGACCCTGCGGTCACGAGTTCGAATCTCTCTACCCCCATTCTATTTAATAAAAATCAAGCCCAAAAAACTTTAAATCATATTTTATAAGATGATTCGTTAACAATTTGTAGGTCTAGTGCCAATATTGAGATTTAGCATTCATTAATTATTAGCGAAGAGAAATCTTTAGCTAATTCACTCTCCTTATTGGCCTTCCACATTAAGACAAGGGAGCTTTTCAGTGATTGTCCTTCTCAGTTTCCTATAGCCATCATACTGACTCAGCTAGGTGTTTGAGGGACCCGAAATGGTTCCAGGTCCTTCAGGTTTTGTTTTCGATTGTAGTTCTGATTGAAGATCCACTGTTTAACACATTGTGAGGAAAGAAAAATTGTGCATCATGTTAACTATTTCAAACTGCTAAAAATTTACAGGTGTTCTGCACACTTCTTGTGGATGGTAGCCTATAACTTGTGACAAAAGGGGCAGGGTTTAGCATTTTATACAATAAAAAGTGGAAAAAAAGGGGTAAATTCTTAGCTATTTTCCCTGTAATCTCGTATCACACCTTCAGGTTCTAGTGGCAATATGCTCACAATGGTTTCTTGTACTGGTAGGGAAGAAGGTCCCGATGAGCTGGCCTGGCTACAACCAACAATCTTCTGACACGTCTCTATCAGGCAGTGCCTGCAAGTAGGGCAGGATGAGTGGGAGCTGAGCCACTTATCAATGCATTTGGCGTGGAATCCATGGTGGCACTTCGGAAGAAGCCGCAGTCGCTCACCGGCTGTGAATTCTGATAGACATATTACACACTCCGTGTCGAGTCCCGGCAGGTTCAAGTCGGTCGAGTAATTTACCATCGGGAAAGACTTCAACGCTTTCCGATTCACTCCGGTGTTTCCCGACCGAGTCGAGGGGTTTGCCGGAGATTCGGAAGATACTAAATTCGAGCACCTTAATGCACACCTGATGATGGAGTTTAGCCCCAGTGAGCAGATCAGTGCGCAGAGCAGAACTGAAAGAACCATAACAACATTCGCATCAAAACTGCTGTCAGGGCTAGTGTAAGGATCAGATGGGGAACTGTTTCCAGGAGCTGGAGGAGTTGCTGTATTTGTTGATTGGTAAAGAGGGGTAAGTAATAGCAATCTTCTTGAGTAGAAATCCCCATGAAAATCTTGAAAGAGTTGAATAGATGAAGTGGAAGGAGACATGTTTAGCTTGGACTTTGGAGGTTAAGACATGAATTATCTGTAGGTGGCTGCATATTGATGTTTATATATATATATATATATAAGGGAAAGTTGAAAGGAATCAATTTGCCACTTGATCTTTGATATTATATTCAGAATTATTTCACCAGTGAGGCTTTAATCACGAAAATTCCTAGGGTTTTAGCACACAACAAGTCATTATCTCTTATTTTATGTAGGTCTCTGACATGTGGATGCTCCACTGAACTTTTGTATTTTAATGGTTTTTGTTTATCAAACTGGGGCCATTCCACTTGCTGCTGTTAAGACATTGCCATGTGTCGATTTCATTTCAGGAATCAAAACCTCAAAATGCTGTCAGGGACCCAGAAAACTCCAGGAAAGACTCATGAAGGTTCCCTGGCTAAAGATGACAGAAAAATATGATCCCGAAGTCAATTCAAATGAGCTTTTGTACACTTTTATACAAGACAGAGGCTCTAGTTTTCATTTTCGATTTGATTCCAGAATTTTTCGAGTCAGACTCAACTCAATTTTGATTCAGCACTCATTGGTTTCTCTGTAGCAAATTCACTTTGTTTTTCCACCCCTGTTTTGCTTGGCCTGTAGGATCTTAATTAATCCTTTTCTGTGTGCTGAATCAACCTTAGTCAATAGATTAGCCACTGAGTGGTTTTTTTCTTTCAAATTCTTACTAGATGAAGTAAACTTTCTGTATGAAAACTGCTAATAACAAGTTCATAGTTTTTTTCTTCTCTTTTAGCATAATCTGAGTGACCCGTCTGAATCTCAATCATTATGTAAACCTCCACTAATTGGTAGCATCTTGGCTATATTCTTCTTCTTATTATACTAACCTCGATATTCTTACAAATCTGTTGTGTTGTCTAGATGGGCTACTGCGCGTCATCAGCCTTTGATTAAACACATTGATCAGTATCATCAAAGTTAGATTTGGGAATGGTACTAAAGATCCCATGTTTGTTTGTCTGCTATCTGTGATCTTTTGCCATACAAGCTGGTTGATTGTAATCTTAGTATGTTTAATTTATTACCTTAAAGATCCTCAAAGAATCTGCGGTAATATAAAAAATCATGCTAGTGCTCGATGAAAATTGACGAGGGACAATAACTAATAAGAATTAAAGCAAGAAAAGAAAAAAGTTTTAGAAAAAGAAAGAAGCTAAAGAAGAGGAAAAAGGGGATTCGAGATATTCAAAGTCTGCAATATTTTCATTAATCATCAAAAGCTCCCTCACAAAATGACAGAGGAAAATATAAATAGTAAACCCTAAAACATCTTGTTATTGAGCTTAACCCATCGAATCAAAATGTTTAACATAAATAATTTTAAATAAATAAAATAACAGTAAGATAGACCCAAATGAGTTTAGTCTCCCAACCAAAATGTGACATGCTGGACCATCCTACATCTTTTTCATCCATATACTCGTGTAGTTTGCGGTGTGGGTCAGGTGTCTCCACTAAAAATGTTAAAAACTTGTAGGCTAATGTTAAGGCTAGTGTGAAACTATTTTCCATGTTGGAGATACAGTTAACAGAACTGTTATTTAACTTTTTTTAGTTTCTGATAAGCAATAGATTATATCAAAACGCCAACAAGAGAGGCGAAAAATCAACAGAAACGAATCTGCAAAATCTACGAGTCAAAAGATAATCTGAACCAAGAAAGATTGCATAACCAAGAAGATCCAAGCCAGGCCACAAAGTCACAACACATTTTCTTGGAAAATCATCAGCCAATGGTCAGGATCGCGAAGAACATGAGGGAAAGATACAGAATCCAAAACATGAAGAGAATCTAGATACAGAGCTGTTATTTAACTGATACAATACTTTCAGGATCGATATTATAGATTCACGTGTACAAAAAGTTGCTCAATGGGGCCAAGAAAGCTAGTGGGGCAATACTTTTCTCTTTCTTTTTGCTAAATGGCAGCAAGAAAGATACGCTGGATTGAAGGATTTCTTTTGATTTTTGTTTGTACAAGAAGTACTACTGCTATGATCCATATCTATTCTTGGTGGATTTCAGTTGCATTGTGGGGCCAAAGAAGTAGAGCTGGAGAGGTGGATCATCGTGTTTTCTGATGCTCGTTCTGATCTCTTACTTGGGTCGACTCAGCGTGATGAGTTTTGATCTTGTCTGCTTGATTGTTGGTTTAATGAATCTAGAACGCAAAATGTAAGTGGGAAAGTTTCCATTAGCAAACGTTCTTGCCTGCTTTGATTGAAATCGCGTTTGAGCTACGATTCCAAGTACTGTTTTGAATTGAAAAAACAATGATATTGATAAATATATATTTTTTGTATAAAAACATCTTTTTAATAAAATACATGCATTATATTGTCCAACTTATCCATCTCACAATTAGCAGCAGATAAAGGGTAATTTGCTATATTCTGTCATATCTTAAAAGAATAATATAACTTATATTATGGGATTTCACCTAATAGTTTAAGTTTTTAGATGAGATGATTCATTGATATGATATCAGAGCCTTGTTGACCCAACGGTCACGAGTTCTAATCTCACCACCCTTATTCTATTTGATGAAAAATTAGGCACAAGTATTATGGGCTCGAGCAAGTTTTAAGTCCAAAGAGCTTTCATTTGAAGAAGTGTGTTAGAGAATAATATAAATTATATTATGGAGCTTCATCTAACAACTTAAGCCTTTAGATGAGATAATTACTTGATACCATAGACCAACCAACTACTATACAATACCTTGTCATTGAAGTATTGAAACTCAAAACCTTATTTGCATAGGATATCTAGCTAGTTAATTATATAATCACAAAATATACATATTTTTTAAAATCTTTGTGTTTTTTATTTTTTAAAAATATAATCAAAACAGGAATAAGCATTGAGTTATAACACCAGTCATAAACTGACTATAATGAATCCACAGAACAGGAGCAGCGAAACTCGAACTCGAAACTCGAAACCATTTAAACGTGTTTATGCTTTTGTTAATTTTGTTGTTTTCATTGATGCTTTGTGATCCTTGACAAGGTAATGGAGAATGTGCAACTTGACAAATATTTTTAGATTAATCTTATCCCCATATTATAGCAAGATCACCACTCAATTGCATGTCCCAATTAGACAATTTTGCTCGAGGGATTCTGCAAGAATATTAAAATGAAGTAAAACATTTGTGCTGCAACCACCATGGCTAGCTCTAGTTCGTCAGAGCAAGATTTCATTGCATGCTAAGATAAAAACAAGATCGTGCACCAGATAGAGCCACCGATAACATGGCAGCCCACTAAATTAATGGGGGTCAATGCATGGCTGACATTAATTATTAAATGAGCAAAACCAGCTCGATTGAGAGAAGATGGGGGGGGGGGGGGGGGGGGGGGTGACTTTTGGAGAAGTCGAGCAATGAACTGAGGTCCCTCCATAAAGACGTGAACAGTGAGACCATGTGCAGAGGCGATTGGATTGGTAGGGTAAGTGTTTTTAAGCAGCGTTGTCGATTATGTTTCGGTTTGTATATTTTGTTATGATTGGTGTATTGTTTTTTCAATTGGAGTAGAATGTTTTGATTTTGGAGTGTTTCAGTGTGCCATTTCGGTGTTGTAGTTTTTTTTTATATATATGTTAAAGATGTTTACAGAATAGTGTGAATGGCTAAAAGTCTCCTTGCATTGCAGAGGAGAAGTCTCTTCATTATATAACGTAAAGATAGCTATACAATCCTAAATAATAGGAAAGATATGAATACAATTAATGGCATAATTATCCTACAGCTATACATTAGTAAGATTACAGTAATATAAATATTACAACGTATATCATGGAGAATCACGAGATTCTCTCTTATCACCCCCCTGCAAGGTAAGCGTGGGAGAAGGTAGAACGCTAAGCTTGCTTCGAAAGAGGATAAACTGAGGCTTGGTGACTCCTTTGGTAAGTGAATCAGCTAGTTGCAGATGAGAAGGAACAAAGTCGATTTCCAAAGAGCCATTAGCAATAAGTTCTCGGACAAAATGATAGTAATATGAATACAATTAATGGCATAATTATCCTACAGCTATACATTAGCAAGATTACAGTAATATAAAGATTACAACGTATATCATGGAGAATCACGAGATTCTCTCTTATCATATATAATTAAATATATTAATTCAAAAAAACATTTAATTCAAATCCAAAAATAAACTTATTTAGAATTGTGCAATTTAATCTAAAAAAAGACACAATAAAATGATTTTTCTGAACAAAATTATGAACATGTATAATATTACGAGAGTGTCATCATTAATCTTGCAAGGTCATTATATTCTCTGATTGCTTTGGAATTTTAACATAATATATATAAATATGTCAAGAGACTCCTCGTAAAATTTCATCTCAATCTAACTGTTGGATTAAGAGATATGATTGATATTGTAAAATTGTTCATTATTTAAAAAAACATTATTTGACCGAAACAGAACGGGCGAAATGAAACAGGAACGTTCCGGCAGAAATTTAGGTGAAATTTACGGAATGAACCGAAATTTTAAACGAGGTAAAAACTACACCGTTTTATTTCTTTTTTTTTAACTGTTTTTGGTTGTTTTGTCCAAAAGAGAACAAAATTAACAACACTGTTTGTTTGTAAGTGCTTGAAGTTTTAGAACACTTAAATTATGTTTTTCGTGCTCTTAATCACATCAACAAAAGTAGAACACAGAGGTTGAAGCAAGGAATATATTTTTCAAATCAACTGCTCCAAGTGGTCTAGTAAACCTAATTATTTGTTGAAAGTAATCATGCACCATTGCTCTTCTTGTGGCCACGACCAGATAAAATGAAAGAGAATGATTGTAATTTATATTTGACCAAGTTTATTTTTATCTTAGGCAGAATCCACGGCTTGAAATCCTTCTCGCGGCCACCATCGAGTTCATCATATTGGATAGTGAGAAAGTAAATTCTTCAGTGGCACACCATGATTTTTCCATCGATCAATAGAAGGGGATCTCTTGCTAGTTGCTATTCCTGTAGAGTCTTATGAACAAATCTTGAATAATATAAACAACATGAAATGTATACCTGTCACTTGAGTGTATGGTCTGACTTGCCTTTTGAATTCTTAGAGTCAACTTCATAAAAGCATGTGCTTGGTCAATCTATTTTCCGAATTCAGAAATTGACCATGGCCATCAATGTCTGAAAATTGATTCTAACCATACTCTCATTAACATTAACCCAATCAACTTGCGCATATCTCGACTAATCTTACAGGTCTTGAAGTTTATGATCATGTAAACTTCCAGTGACCATCGTATTAGCAATTATAAGGAACAAACTTTTTAGTTCCATCTCTTATCACTAGACTACATACTAGATAGTTATTTTTGTTTTTGGTTGAGAGATGGGATGCACCCATCAACAAAACCATACATGATGATTTTATTAAAACATATTAACTGTCGTGGTTTTAAGTACCAACTAGAAAAAAAAATTCCGAGTTATTGAATTACTAGATTAACCCACAAACATATGAATCAAACCAAATTAATTATTTTTAATAAATTGTGTAATTTCATTCTCATTATCCTTTGAAAAATATTTTCTTGATGTTGACCTGAACATGTCTAAACTGAGTTTGATTTGATTAATCAGGTCCTAAATAAACTAAGTTATGTTAATCGGGATCTACTCAAATTAGATTTTAAGTTTTTTTTTTTTTATGGATCAACCTATCGGGCAGGGCTAGATGTAACAACTATGCTAACCCTTATAAAATATAAAATAACCCTTATAGTGATAGAACCGGTTCAAGAATTGACTTGGAAAAAGAATTGCGTTATTGGATCACTAAATCGACCAGGTCAATTATTTTTATTTAAACTTTGTTTTTTTTTTTTTAATTATTTTAAAGAATAGATCCTAGTTTTATTAGGTCAATGTATAACAAAAACCAAGAGCTAGAATTCGAATTCATTTCAACTAATTAATGGTGAAAAAAACTCTTACCATCAACTTTATTATATTAGTTTAATATGCATTTCATTCTAAATTGAAATAATAACTCTATTTCAAGAAATATGCAATTCTCCAGTTTCCGAGACTAGATATTTTTGAGATTATGTGTCTGTTTCGGAGTGCTGTTGTGATTGTTTTTTTTAAATATTTTTCGTTTAAAAATACATCAAAATGATATATAATTTTTTTTTAAATTATTTTTGACATCAGCATATGAAAATAATCTAAAAACACCAAAAAATTTAATTTAAACTAAAAAATAATTTTTTTTTTTAAAAACAAGTAATGACAAATAATACCTATACACATAAAGATATAGATGAAGCATGGACAAACTCAACAGGAGATAAAGGGGCAGGAAGATAGTATAAATAAGTGTGTTTGGTAATGAGATTTAATTGTTTTTAAATTACTCTTTATAATCTTGATGTATAAAAAAATAATAATTTTATTTTGATATATTTTAAATTAAAAATTATATAGTTGACTTATTTACTAAGTACAACGTTAACATACCTCCCACTATCAATCAATATGCATTGCCTTGTATGCACACCCACTGACAATAATGTACTTCTCTGCTTTTTTATTTTTTTGATTAATATAGATGATCGAATCAACTTGCATGTATTTTGATTAATTTTACGACCCTTAAAGTTCATATAAATCTCCAGTGATCATCATATTAGCAATTACATGATTCAAACCCGAGATCACAGGGAGAGAGAGAGCAAATCTCTTAGTCCCAACTTTTTATCATTAGACCACCTACTAGATGTTTTCTCCATTTTTATTTTTAAAAAAATGAAAATTTGTAATTTCTTCAATTTGTTACTTGTAGGTGGCACCAAAATCTACGCTTAAAATCATCTGCTAGTGAAATTATAAACTAAGTATATGGTTTCTCACAGTAAATGCTGCCCCAACATGTAGGCGTAAGATACATTTATGGATGGGATTATTGGCTCCATACATGTTGATGTTCTCTCTTACATTGATTCCCTTATTAAAACTCCAAGAATTATTTAATATAATTTAATTTTATATCTGGATTTTGGGGTCCAATTAGGAGAGCTATTTTTTTTACCAAACTATGGAATAAGACTTTCTAAAAAGTATAGAAAGCAATATTGTTGGTGCAACCAAAAGCCGACCATCTTAGCCGACAAATATTGATAAACATGTATAAAATATAATTAAATCCACTATATATAATACTATTATATATTTGAACCGTGTTTTGTCATGGGTCGAATATTTATTTTTAATAATAAAATTGAATATGATGTGCATCAGGTATAAAAAAAATAAAAATTATGCTCATATATAACTCTATTTATTAAAATTATTATTATTTTATTTTATTTAATCAATTGCATTATAGTAAAAATGGATACTCATATAAAATTGATTGAATAAAATCAAAGAAAAAAGAATATCTCGCAAGGTAGTACGTATTGAATATATTTTCACTTGGAAAAAAAGAGAGAGGAATTTAACTACATTATATAACTCTATTTATTAAAATTATTATTTGTTATTTAATCAATTGCATTAAAGTTTGATTGTGATTTGGTGATTACAAGATAATTGGCAACCATTAAAGTTTGATTGTGATTTGGTGATTGCAAGATAATTGGCAACCATTAAAGTTTGATTGTGATTTGGTGCATAGTATTATTAAATATATATATTTGATAATGCTGTCTAGAATGCTTAGTTTTAAAATGTATTTTTTAATTAAAAAAAAATATTAATTAAAATAGATTTAACCACAAAAACAAACATTTATTAAAACTTATCAATGAATGACATTTACTATTGTAAAATTGTTTAAGATATTTCAAAAGACTATCCTACATTGGTAAAACACAAGGGACCTCTTGAATGCAAAGAATATATATAGGACTTACTATCCCACATTGGAAAAAATAGTAATAGAGTGAGCTCGCGCACACAAGGATGAGTCGAGTAAGAGAAAAACCTTCGATTCACCTCCACTGCGTGCGAGGCAACACATATACTCTCTAAATTTGTTTTGTTAAAATATTTTGATAATCCTTAAACTGAAAACATTGAATTTGTAACCTTTGAAAATTATTTCTAACTGTTACAAATTTTAAAGCAATTTCGGTAAAAATTTTCAGCTATAATTGTCACCATAAATTTTATAACAGCTATATTTTAAATTATTGTGCATCCGAAAACTACTTCTCCTTTTCTTTTCATTTGTTGGTCTTCTCTTAGTTCTAAGCTGTTTTTGTGTTCCTCTCTTTATTTGAGGAAGACCTTATTGAATTTTGAAGGATACCTTCTTGTTGAGAAATATCTTTAAAGACAATACACAAGCACGCCTTAAGTGTATGGATGCATTTATAAATAACCTTTTTCTTATATAAAAAATATATACAAGTAGTTGGGTGTATGTATAAAGGGATCGACAATGTTGATGGTAAAAGCTTGAGTTTTTTTTTATTAAAAAAATATTTTTTATGTTTTTGAATTGTTTTGATGTTAATAATATTTTTTAAAAAATAAAAAATTATTATTTTAATCCATTATAAATAAAAAAATATTTTTAAATAACCCTTGTATGTTTTTGTTTTCTTATGACATATTATTATATTATATTATATTATGGGTTAGACCTGATCCAACCATCTAGTGCAGATCTAGATGGGCAAAGTTGGACAAATTGACAACATAACATACTTTTTTTTTCTTTTCTCTTTTCTGGATGGGGCTAGGTCTGACCTATCTATGTGAGCATAAAGCTTAGGCTCGATGCAATTGGGTTTATTGAGGTCCAAAACACTCATATTTAGGCTTTAAGCCACGTTTCATGCAATCATTAGACATGGGTTTGACCCGAACCCATATGGTCACTAGCCTAGACCCCCCCATGCATAATTTCTACTTGCAATGACTATAAGCAAGGGAAAAATACGAGGGAGAAAAAGAGAGAGAGGAAAAAAAAAGTTACTTAGCAAGATAATAAAGTAATTACTATCATGATGAAGGTCATCCATGGTGGTTAGAGGTGGTGGTGAAAAAGTAAGGTTGCCAACAAAAAAAAAAGGGGAGAATGTTGTTTTTTTTGTCAACTTTGCACTTGAATTTCTTGATACTTAACATATGAGATCCACCTCCATTTATATAGGTGGAAGAGGGATATCTTATCTTTATTGAGGATAAATATTGACCCTTATTTAGACCAAAAAGATTTTAATCGTTGGCTGAAAAATAACTATCATGAACTGTTAAGTTTGGAAAGCTAAAGGTTGTTTGGGTTGACCTTTTTTCAATGGTCTCGTGGTGTATGTAGCATCAATTAGATGAGAAAACCATACCAATGCGTAGTCAAATGTCAAGCCATCATGGTGGTGTATGTTTGATCAAATTTAATGAAAAGATGAAACATTTATAGCCAAGGAAGAAAAAAGTTAATGAATAGCAACAAAATTGTGTTGGATTTAAGGTGTTAGATTAGAAATTTGGTCAGAGTTCAATCTGGTCTTTTGACTTTTAAAGTTCTTAATTGCACCCCTAATTGACTTTAAATTTTTAATTTTATGCAATTACCGTCCTTGTCAAATCTTCAATTTAAGCCCTTAATTGCAATGTCTTTTTCATATTGGTTCTTCGCTTGGATTTTTTGAAATTGATCCTCAATTGACCATTAAACTTTCAAGTCTCATCAATTTCTTTCGCCTTTTGTAAAATAGTTCTTGATTGAGATTTTCTTAATTCAACCCTCAATTAACCCTAAACTTTCAATTTTCTTGCAATTTTACCTTTGATGTCAATCAATTTTTCCTTTTATATATAATATTATATATATATTAGCCCCGTAACAATCTCTAAAATGTTTTTTCAAATCTACTTTTTATATATATATATAAAAGTAGATTTGAAAAGGCATTTTAGAGAATGGTACGGGGCTAATACAATTGCCACAAAATTACAAGCAACATCGTGCTTCTCATGTATTTTTTGTGTCATGAAGACACGCCTGTATCCCACCATCTTTCTATTATATACCGAGGAATGGGGATTGGCTGAAAATGGAAGTGACCAATGAATCCACTCTATCTTTTTACCCTAATATTTTTTGAATATCTTTTTTGAATTTAAATGAATATCGTATGACTGCAAGTTGTGATTAATTATTTAAATTATTTATTGTGCAAGTTGTGGTCATTGGTAAAGTAGTAGGATCTTTCCCATAAGGTTATTAAATTATTACAATAAATAAATATCTCCATTATCAATATATATATATATATATATATATATATATATATATATATGATTGAGAATCTAGAAATTATTGTATTATAATTCCCGATTTTTTCTGATAGGGGTCGGGGTTTTTCAAGTTATTCTGTCTGCTAATGTGTATGTGTAGGTGGTACAAGTGCAATAGTTGGTCGATAGTTATCCTAAAAATAAAACTTTATTCTATACAGTTGATTCAAAATATCTTTCACATGGACAAAAGGTTTTCCACACCTGTCAATGTATCGAAGAGGACTTTTTTTTTTTCTTTCCAAACAAACAAACTGCTTAATAGCTAAATAATTTACATCTTAGTGGTGATCCATAATTGTGTTATAAATTTTAATTTTATAAAATTAAAATAATTAATTTTTTATTCATGGATATTTATTTATTTTTATTGAAGATATCCATACTAAAATTATTTTAACAAATTTATATTGTATTTAAATTTAAAATTTAAAATTACAACAAAACAATTTTTTTAAAAATATATATATATATATTTTTTTAAAAAAAATATCATCGCAAAAACTACCACAATCCCATTATATTATTATAGAATCACCCTTTTTATTTTTTTTAAGATTAAAAAAATATGAAATTGTATTACTAATTAACTAACTAATTTAAGAATAAACACAAGGTTTTAGCATCGAATATATAATTTTTTTTATGAGTTTCCAAAATACATACGAAAAAAATAATAAATCTATATTTTTTTTTTTTTTAGAGTTTGGGTGATTTTATAAAACAAATATAAAATTGTTTAGAGTTTATATGAAAATTAATTAGAGATCATATTTTTTTTTTTGGTTTGGATAATTGTTTCAAGTTTGAATTGTCGCAAGCCACGAGTTATTCGATTTCTTATTGTAATTCACATGAATTATTAGTGAGAAATCTCTTACACCTTTTTAGAAGAGAGAGATTAGTACTCATTTAAGTGTTAACTCTTTTCTTTTGTGTTTCTCAATTAGCTTATATAGTTTTTGTATTACTATATATTATTTAGAAAATAAGAGACATAATATTTTATTTATAGAAAAACCTGCAAACCCTATAAATAACAAAATATAAATCTGCTCCCTGAATAATATCACATATATTATTTCACGAAATAATTTTAGAAATTTATTTAATAAAGTCCCTACTTTATTTTTCTAGCTCTAGAATTGTAATTCCCTATATAAATTATACTCTAGTCTTCAATTTCTGAAACTTATTTACAATCAAATCTAATTAATCATCATATTTTAATTTATAACTAATAGTTATTATGTGTGTACTTTATTAGGTTTTCTAATAAGTTGTCCCAAATATAAATTACAATATTAAATAAAATAGTATTAAATAAATTAATTTATCATCAATTCAAAAATTGATTAATTTATATTTGAAGATCAAGGATAGTATCTAGCAACTTTCCTAGATCTTCTAAATATTATGAAAGTCAAGAGTGATTTGACTTAACTTTTCAGTGATAAGTTTTTCAGTGTATATTTTTTTCATCAACAATGTTTTGATTCAAATATTATAGCATTAAATGTGTATACTCTATTAAATTATGTTTGTTCTCAATATCATAGTCATTAATTCTTTGAATAAGATTTTTTTTTTTAAATCTCTCACTTTTCATAATGATTTACAATCAATACTATTTGAGAATGGATAAAATATTTTTCCTGATCCACGTAGGGTGATGAATCTCCTCTTGATTATTTAAATAACTTTATATAGTTCATGTTATATTTAATCTCTGCTCATTTGTTACTTTTGATTAATACAACATGTAGCGGGATCAAAACATAACATTATTTATATAAAATAACTTAATGGTCTCAAGTTCAAATATCTATCACTCACACAACAATCACGAGAGTATTTCCAATTATATATGTGATTTTTTCCTATGAATTTATCTTATGGATCAATCCAATGTATATTTCATCGCACAAGCATCTACATATTAGTTCTATGTATCTTTTATATCTAAATTTATGAGAATAACCACATCTTAAGCTTGTAGGTGAGGCCCCATAATATGATTTATATTATTCTCTAACATACGCCCTCAAGTGAAAACCTTTTGGGCTTGAAACTTGCACAGGCCCACATTACCTTGTGCTTAGTTTTTATCAAATAGAATGGGGGTGGTGAGATTCGAACTCGTGACCGCTGGGTTAACAAGGCTCTGATACCATATTAAGGAACCATCTCACCTAAAAGCTTAAGCTTGTAGGTGAGGCCCCATAATATGATTAATATTATTCTCTAACAAGAACATAATTCTCAACAACTCTAATTAATCCGATTATAATCATGTGTGTGTGATCTATGTTCTTAGAAAAAAATTCCTCCGTTGGCTACATTGGCAAGGAATTTGATATGACAAGTATATATACATTAAAGCAGCTCTAAAATAGTGTAAATTGGGAGAATTTCATGATTTAATCATTTTTTGGGGGGATGGCAAAGAGAATTTCATGATCTAAAATAGTAAGGATTTTATATCATTGAACTTACTGCGGCCATTACTTGAGTGCATTATTCCAAATTTCAACATCATAGAAAAGAGGATAACAAGTGCAATACTACTCAGCCACCACCTTTGACAGACAACAGAAATCCTTGAATTCAATCGTTTTCCTTGCCAACTTGAACTGTCTAGCGATATCATTTTCTACTTGTTGCCAATTGGGGTCAATTTGACAGCTCGAGCTTCAAATTGAGTAATCTTTAATTACAATTAAAATGGATGACAAAATAATTAACACAACCCACTTAGCTGACTCCTCCCCTGTAATTGCTGACCACACCTTCACGCTCGAGGGGAGCAATGTTCACAACTCTTTCTTGGATTAGAGGAGGTGGCTGCTCCGATGAGCTAGTCGGACTACCACCGGCAATCTTGCGGCATGTCTCCACCAGGCAGTGCCTGCATGTAGGGCAAGATGAGTGTGAGCTGAGCCACTCATCAATGCAACTCACATGAAAAACATGGCTACACTTGGGCAAAATTCGAACACGATCATCTCGTACAAACTCTGATATGCAGATGACACATTCTGTGTCCAGCCCAGGTAATTTACTATCTTTCACCGAGTAATTCACAACTGGGAAAGTTTTCAAGGCTTTTTTCTTGATCCCTCTGTTGGCAGAGCTCCCGTTTAAGTATGAACACCTTAATGCGCACCTTATGAAAGAATTTAACCCAATTGAACTAAGGAGGGCACCCATTAGAACTATAAACACAACAAAAACATTTATGTTGAAGCTTTTAACCCCTGTGGCGTTGGGATTCAATGGATCTTGGGCGTTGCTAGAAGGTAGAGGAGAAAGAGGGTTGTGTAGCAGCAATTTTCTGAGGTGAAAATCACCATGAAAATGCTGGAAAGGTAGAGGGTGTGTGGAAAAAGTAGTAGACATTTGTGTTGAGTGTGGGTTTTTGAGTGTGGATATTTCTTCTTTTATATATATATATGGGAGCAAAAGTACAAACCCTAGTTTTTTATTTTTATTTTTATGAATCTTTGATTTTGGATTTGCTTTTCATGACCCCACAAAAGGGTTTATCTTCTCTACATTATGAAACTTACCGAGCTAGGTTTATCTTCTGTACACGGTAATGAAACTTGCTGAGCTAGGTTTATCTTCTGCACACGGTAATGAAACTTGCTGAGCTAGTAGGTTGTTTAGGAGCTGGCTAGGGTTGGATTTTATAAAAAAATAAAATAAAAGAGAGTTAGTCATTAATTTAATTTTATTTTATTTTTTAAAATATAGTTAACTTAGATGAACCGTATTAATTCGATGTTATCTAGAACTTGTGCCAAGCTAGGTTTAATAGTAATTATTTTGTAAATAATTCATTTATTTACTTTTTGAATATTTTAAAAAACTTGTACCAAGGGGTGATTTTAATATAAAATAAGCAATAAAGTAATCTTATCTTGTTAATTGTTTAATTAGCTTTCAATTCAAAACGTGACCAACCCACCTTCTATTGCAAAGCGGGCAGCTGCCTTTCTTGAATAAATCATATCAGCGTATCGAAGACAAGTTTATCAGTTAAGATTCTTGAGGTTCTTAAATACATAATTTATTAAACCTGCCTTAAGTTGCAATTTAATTTATTGTCTTGTTGACGTATAATCTTTGTGGGGTTGGGTTTTTGAAAAATTGGTGTCATTAATTGACCGTTGGAATTTGACTGAGTTGTTTTAAAAAAACAATTCATTCATAAATGTATCAATATAATATATATATATATATTTAAATTTTTTTTTTTTGATATCATATGTAAAATGATCTAAATCTAAAAAATTTAAAATCATCATTTTTTTTATTTAAAATATTTTTAAAACGTAATGTCAAATAAAGTCTAAATTTAAATAATATAACAAGTAAATATATAATTTAATGATATAATCTGTGTGGGGTTGGGTTTTTGAAAAATTGGTGTCATTAATTGACCGTTGGAATTTGATTGAGTTGTTTTAAAAAAAAAAATTCATTCATGAATGTATCAAAATAATATATATATATATATATATATATATATATATATTTAAAATTTTTTTTTTTGATATCATATGTAAAATGGTCTAAATCTAAAAAATTTAAAATCATCATTTTTTTATTTAAAATATTTTTGAAACGTAATGTCAAATAAAGTCTAAATTTAAATGATATAACAAGTGAATACATAATTTAATTATCTTGATCAAACTCGACAGAAGTTTCATAGCGTCAACTTTAAAAACTAAAATCCATTGACACTATGATTTTTATTTTTTAAAATAATATTTTTTTATTGAAAACATAAAAACAATAATCATGAATTAGGCGTGTTAAGTAGGATTAAAATCAAAAGGACGAAAATCAATTAGCAATATGAAATTGGCACACTTAATTTATTTAGGATAGGGTGGCCCCTAGGGAGAGACGCACTACAAAATACAAGGTTGGTTCCTATTTCCAAAACATTTTAATCGAAAAGTGAACATTTTAAATTTAAATTACCTTATCTCTTGGTTCAAGCATGAATATTAGGCTTACATTAATAAATTCTAGTTGATGCAATCAAAGTTTTTTTTTTTTTTATTGAAATAATATCATTTTGTATCCCCCCCCCCCCAAAAAAAAAAAAAATCCATAGGATTGATCCTGCTATATATATAAACTAAATTATAGGCTAACTTGTTAGATAAATTAAATTAAATTAGATCGAGTTAATATTTGTTTTTAGAAATCAAAACATGAATCGGATGAAATTTCAATTATAAATTCTTAAGAGAAACGTACTAGAACTTTTTCATGTTTAATAACTATGATTTACATTATTATTTTAATGTCTGTTTGGGAGTGTGGTTGCGGTTGTTTTTGAAAGTGCTTTTTGTTTAAAAATACATTAAATTTTTTTAATTTTTTTTAAAAATATTTTTGAAAAGCCCTCCCAATCACCCCTTAATAAATTAATCATATAGATAATCATCACGATTTCTATTCCTTTCAATTTCGCATCTACCAACTCGCCATATTCTAATGAAAAATAATTAATATTAATACTTTTAGACTTAACCATCATGAGGCAGCGTGCCCGCTTATCATCAGTCACATCCATCCACTCAGAAGACAAATTTGAGAAAATTTATGGTCCCTCCACAACACTGATCAGCTCCTATTAGGGTTCCAATCAAGCTGACAGGCATGCAATCACAATTGCAGTCCGATGATGGAACATATCGTTCTTACATGAGATAATTATGTGATACAATATCATATAAAATTATGATTAATAGTTATGAGTTTAAATTTTATTATTTTATTTTATATAATTAAAAAATAATATAAAATAATATGAATTTGTACAAGTTTTAAGTTAAAAAAGCTTTCATTTTAGAGGATATATTATAGAATAATATAAATTATATTTTAGGATCTCATCTAGCAATTTAAGATTTTAGAAGAGATGATTCCATGACACGTGCATAGCTAATACTGTGTTTCAAAAGTGTTTTTTTTTAAAAACATTATTTTTAGTTATTGTTTTAAATTAATTTTTTTTGTGGTATTTTTAGATAATTTTGATATGCTGATATCAAAAATAATTTTTTAAAAATATAAAAACATCATTTTAATGTGTTTCTGAACGAAAAACACTTTAAAAATCAACAACAACTACACTAAAAGTATCCTAAATAAAACAAACAGTGTGTACTAGATGTTTGTGAAATCTTTACTAGGCATATAAAAGCTTGCAAGTAGTGAAGTGATTAAACATAAAGGTCAAAAAAAGTTTGGCAAAGAATCAAATTATTGATGATTTAATTGCAGCTGTGTATACCGTGCATGCAATGCATAGTTTTAAAACGTTGATAATATTATTTAAGCACTTGAGAGTTATCCCTCGAGCACGAGTGGTGGTGGTGGTGGTGTTATTTCTGCTTTTTTATTACTTTCTTTGCTTGATCCAATGGGTTTCGATATTTTATTTTTATTTTTTGTGATAAGAAATCGGGCATGGGCTAACCTCTTTGTGTGTGTTAGCCAGGAGCACCACTTGTTTGCATATCAAGCTTGTTCTTGGCTGGATTTCACTAGGATTTTATTTGATTTGTAAGCCTATAAAAAAGAATCAAGTAATATCTTTTCACAAACACAAGCAATTGAGAAACTTGTCTAGTCCCAACATTTTTTTTTATAACTGGAGTGTTCGGGTCAGTTTACGCGCAACACAACTAATCCCCGGATCCACTGAACATCGTATAAGTCTAGTAAACAGGTAAAACACCGCAGGGATGACAAACGTATTTAGTAGAACTTACACCTGTGCAGAAGAAAAAAATAAGTCTCTTTTACTACTAGACCAAGACCCCACCTGCAAGTCTCAACTATTTTGATATATGTAAGTAGGTGCTAACACTAGATATGTGTGCATGCAATACACTGTAGGCTAAATAATTTTTTTTAAGAAAAAAAAGTGCTAGGATAAAAAAGAATTTAAATTTTGAGTTATTAGTTTAAACGGTAAATTAAATATTATAAAAAACAACAATGAATTAATAATTAACAGAAAAAATGAATTATATTTGAATCTATATGAATTGTCAAACAATTCAATGATAATTTAATATTGAAGGAAATCCACAAGAAAAAAAGAGTAAAACTTCAAAGTAAACATCATCTTAAAATTGAAAAAGAAAAAGAAAACTCTAATGAACCTTTCAAACTTGATCTAATCTTAAAAACTTGCAACTCTTTATATTATGGACTTGAATTCAATCTAGAAACTTAACTGTCAACCAATTTAATTTTAAAGAATGAAATCATTAAAAAAATATTAATAAAAAAACTTGCATAAACAACAAAATGAGTAATGATAAAATTTGACAAAAAATAAACTCGAAGATGATGAAATCCTAAAAACATCATGAACAAAATAAATAACAACTAAAAGAATTAGAATAAAATTTAAAAGATTAGAGAATCATTGAGGCAAAATTAAAAACATTTAAGGGGTTTGTTTAATTATTATTTTTGTTTAGAAATATATTAAAACAATATTTTTTATTTTAAAAAACAATCTTTGACATCAACACATTAAAATAATAATAAAAAATTTAAATAAAAATAAAATAAATTATTATTTTTTTAAAAATACTTTTAAAATATAGTGCCAAACAACACTTACAAATATAATTTTATATAAAAATCTAAACTTAAAATAGATTATCATGATTGAGAAGGTTTGTATTGTAAGTTTTCACTTTAATTTCTTTCCCATAAAAGTTCACATAATCTTCATTATATTTCCTATGCTATTTTTTTATTTCACAATTTAAGAACGACAATTAAATTGGTGTCTTTTTGTTTTCCTTTTCTTTTGTTTCGTATTTTTAATTTTTAATAATATATTTTAGAATAATTTATTATTTTAACGTAGTTTTCCTTATGGTATGTAAAGTTTTAGGAGGAAATTATGATTATGAGAATATTGTAAATTTGGTTCTTATATGAATGTTTTATTATTGCTACCATGAGAATGATGTTCTCTAAACCTTTTTCGTGAATAATTATATAAAAAATAAATTCATATTATAATTTATAATTTAAGTTTATAATTTTTAAGAGATTAATAAAACAAATCATGATTTTTGTAAATAACAAAAAAAATACAATTATCTTTTCCAACATCCATGTTATACCTCTCCATTTATTTTGTCCATTTGGGATGGGCTAGGTTTCAATTGTAAGCCCGTATATGTTTGGGCCCAAGATGGCTCTTTTGAAGCATTGTAGTTAAGGCTTGAAGCCCATTTCAGTCAAAAATGTCAATTGTAGCTTGGTCTGGTCTAGAACTATGATTTGATTTTCTCTTTTAATTTATCCGAGTATCTAAGAGAATGGGTAGGGGGAAATATTGGAATTTCTATTTTAATATTTTTTAGAAAAATAATATATTCTTCATGATAATATTCTTTACCTTCAAATAAAAAAAATGTTTTTATTCTATTAATTTATTAATATAGCAACTGTATTTATCATCCCAAAGTGGGTAAAATCAATTGTGTCACACAAAGTTTCTACAATTTAATCACAATCTTCCAATGTGAGGCTAGAAGCTATGAAAGAATATTTATTTTATTTTGGGAAAACTTAAAGAAAACTCCAAGTATATATAGTTTGTATTAAATATATATTCTTGTATTGATGTTATCCTTCTAATTTTAGATATTTTCAATTAAACCTTTTTTTATCCATATTTAATAGTAGACTTCATCTAGATTTTTTTTATTTTTTTAATAATGTCATTGTGTAAGAAATGTTATATTTTCTTAAGAGTTCTGACATAATTAAGAAACTCAAATTATTTCAAAATAAAACTCGATAATAAAATATTTTGGATACAAAGTTGATTTACCCTAATTATTTGAGGTATATTTAAAGTTTTTTTTATTTCTTTTAAAAGAAGTCTTGATAAGAACAAGTAATTGAGATAACTTGAAAAACTCTACATCAACCATGAGTCCATGAGCAAAAACCTATGAAATTAGTCAATATCATATATTATTTGACATATGTTTGTTTTATGATCTAACTAAATGAAGTAGATTTAATACATCAATGAAAATATCTACAATACAAGTAAGATGGAGAAATTCCTTGAGTATAACTGGAATTCAAGATTTATTCAGCAAGGCTTCTAAATAAAGCCTAAAAGTTACTATTCAAGATTTATCATATTTTCCTAATTAATTTATTATTATTTTCTCTTATCTAGTTTATAAATCTTTAAATATTTTTTTATAATTGCTTAAGACATTTTTTTATAATAATTAAATATATGGAGTTTTTACTATTGATATTATCGTGATATGCATGGTGTTGAATGACAAAGTTGCTTCTTGGAATTGAAGAAGTTTTGAGTTTAATTATAAAGTTATGATTTGATAGAGTCATCATCTGGTATCATGATCATTGAAAAATCTATAGTCTATAAGAGCTTGAGTAAATGAACTAATTAAGCATTAAAAAGACGCATTATCCCCAATATGTCTTGTAAAAAATAAATTGCATTGTTAATTGATTGCTTTTTTATGTCATATTTTTTTTATGTTAGTCTTATATAAGGTTGAAGGTAAATTTCTCTTTGTGAGAAAATCTAGCTTATTGGATTAATTCGTAATTGTTCTAAAGCTTAAATTTGACATCACATTTATTTCATATTTTTAATACTCGAGGGTATACCTTATAGTGTAGTTTTATATTCTCAAGTATTAACGTGTAAAACTAAATTCTAACGCTCTGAATAAGGTAAAATAAAATAAAATAAAACTAATTGTTGTGAGAATTTGTATATTTTGGTCAAATCTTAATGGATAATCATAAACTAGTCATGATATCTATTTATATTTTTAAAATATTCTTAAAATATTGTATTTTTATAAATAGGGAATTTTTAGAATTTGTCCATATACACACAAAATAAAAAAAATAACTTTGTATTTTTTAAAGTGAGGAATTTTTAGAAATTTTAGCGAAAATCAATTACTTTAAATATCGATTATGTATCTTTAAAAAGAGTACTTGTTAATTAGAGTCATTTATTATTCCTAGTCAATTCATGTATGTCCTTTTTTTTTTTTTTTTTAGAATTTATTATAAACACCTAAAAACATTACTTGAAAAAATAACAATTATTTAATATATATAATTCATTTTATCGATTTTTATTGGGTCCATCTCTCTCTAGTTAAAATCAAAACAATGGAGTAATAATGGATAAGGTCGTACTTTCTCCTGACATCAACAACGACGTCAAAAGTTTTGTCTTTCATTCAAATTCTAAGATGTTATATGATATTTTTTTCCTTATAAAACAAAAAACAAAAACCCTAAAATCATCTAGCCACCACCATGCTATTACCTGTGATGATGGCAACATCAAATCCAAGATCATCAGACCCCAGAGAACAAACCGAGGCATCAAGATTTTTTGATGAAGAAGTAGCCGCACAATTTTCCAAACAGGATAGATAAGCCAATCAAACTTCAAAAGGCAGAAAATCCAAAGTTGCGTGTGCAACGCAGAAAACAAACTGGACCCACCTGCTTCTACCTCATCCCTTTCTCACCAACCTACGGAGACTTACGTCCATCTCTCTCAAAGTCGTTCTCTGTAAATATCTCTGTGTGGACATGTGTTTCCATGTCAGGGTTCTTTAAAAGAATTAAAAACAACAGGAAAAAAACAGGTAGAGTTCAAGTTTTTGAGTGAAAGACGCCAACCTTATCGTTGTACAGATGACAAAATAAAGAGAAACAAAAGGGATCCTTCAAAGTTTTGAACTTCTCTTTAAAGAGCCCAGATGAACAGTAAGTCTATGTCTTATCTCTCTTATAGTATTGATAGCTGTGGATTTAAGGTTAAATATCATTGATTGTGTTTGGCTTTTTGCAGTTTTTGATGATTAAGTTAATTAATTCAGTTTCCAATGAGTTTTTGGTTTATGGGGCTTTGTTTTTTTTGTAGAGTTTGATATAATTTTGCTATGATTTGTTCTGTTTTGCAGTGAAATTCTGTGAAGTGGGGTTCTTGTGATTTTCTTAAAAGTGGTTTGTGTGGTTTGTCTTCATCCTTTCCTTAAAAGGGTTTGTGCTGTTTTTAGCAGTTCTTTATTGAAAACATGGCATCACCACATAATAATACAAACACTGAGTCTGCGGAGATGGAACAAATTATCACCGAATTTTTTCCCAAGAGTCTTCAGATTATACATGAGTCGAGGTCTCCTTTCATGTCATCACGGGATTACAGTGGTGAACAAATGGTATCCTCATCTCCATCTTCGTCGTCGTCCAGTGTCTGGCCAAGAGATGAATGGTTCAATTTAGCCCTCAGGGAATGCCCTGCTGCTCATGAGAATCTTGATCTTTGGCACCAAAGCTATTTTGAGCCGATGATTGTTGATGTGATTCTGGTTGCAGCGCCACCAGTTGGGTGGGAGCCTGAAAGGGATTTTTCGACGACGGAGCAGTACCCATTTCACTGGAATTCAGATCAGGAAGAATCAGGGAGTGAGGGTAAGATTGAAAAGATTGTAGAGAGGTGGGTGTTGCAGTATGAGGGTAGGAAGGCAAGGGATAGTGGTGCTGGCAGCAGGAGATTTAGCAACACCTTGCAAACATTTTACAAGAAATCAATATTACTCATGAGATCTTTGTATGCAACTGTTAGGCTCTTACCTGCATATAAAATTTTCCGAGATCTCAATTCATCAGGGAGAATTCGTTCATACACACTTACACACAAGGTTTCTTCTTTTCTCGAGCCCTTTACATGCAAAGAAGAGGCTGAAATGCAGCGATTTGAGTTCACCCCGGTGGATTCTTCCTGTGGCAGGCTTTGTCTTTCGGTGCTGTATTGTTCTTCATTATTATTTGTCAGCCCTGAGTCGTCAACTCGAATGTTCCCTCAATATATCGATGATTATGTTGGGAGCCCTTTGGCAGAACCATTGAAGAGATTCTCCTCTCCTACTGTCGTTCAAGGTTCTCTGTTATCTTCGCCATTCTCAAGACGACATAGTTGGGTTTATGACCATGGTAAAGCCTCACCACCTTCATTTTCTTTCTCACCATCACCTAATCATTTAGAAAAACATGGATCAATTTCTAATCCTAGTTCCTGTCGATTCCAACCTTCAAGCTTGCCTCCTCATCTACCTGATTTGCCTCCAGTTCATAAGAAGAATATGAGCTTTGATGAATGTTATCCCTCTCCTAACTTTACACCATCTCCATCCCCATGACCACCAATCTATATTCTTTGGAGTCATCTTTCCACAGCTGTTTTACTATCTGAAAGTGCACCAGTTAGCATAGCTGCTACCAAATATGTTCATAGCAATGAGATTTTATTGCAAAACCATTTTGCTCGATAGGATTCTTTCTACTGCAGTTGTTCTCTGGAAAAAACACCACCCAACAGCTCTCCGCAGATTTCATTTTCCAGAACTTCCAGCAGTTCATGTCAGGATGATTTTGATGATTCTGAGTTTACTTGTCCGTTTGACTTGGAATATGGTGACATAATGGATCCAGGTAGCAGGTACGTGTAAAATATTGTTTAATTACTTCTAGCTCATTTAAGTTTTGCTGGTGCTGGTATTACATTAAGGGTGTCTGAATCCCTCTGTTCTGCTGAATATATCATCTTGCTGATGATATTTTAGGTGATGGAGTCATTAGATGTTAAGCATATGTACATTGGAAGAACAGAGTAATATCACTTCTTGCAAAAGAGTTGAACAATCCCGCTTGTTATAGAATAATATAAATCATATCGGGGATCTCATCTAATAGCTTAAGTTTTTAGGTGAGATGGAGTATCAAAGCCTTGTTGACCCAGTGGTCATGGATTCGAATCTCACCACCCTCATTCTATTTGATAAAAATGCGTAAAGTAATGTGGGTCTATGTGCAAGTTTCAAGCTCAAAAGCTTTCACTTGAGGGAATATATTAGAGAATAATATAAATTATATTCTAGGATCTCACCTAATATGCTTAAACTATTAGACGAGATGATTCCTTAACATCGTTTTCTTAGCCAAACTTTAATGAAAAGTGATGAAAATCATGGTGTTTTTGGTAAAGGTGAATTATTCTTCAATACCTGCACAATATCTATGATGCAGGTCTAATTATTAGAACAAGTGGCTGAAACAGAGACCTTGAATTCACTACTTGAGCTTTTGGAAAGAAGGAGGTTATTATTTTTAGTTCAAAGCCTTTGCAACTCTCAAATAATCTGATTGAATTGATCGTTGGGGGCAGCTAAGTCTGAAGAGACTGGTGTGAAACTCTTTTGAAGATTATTGTAAAATTAAGAATTAGCAGTTAGAAACATTATGCTGGAACCTTTATGCGCACATTGTAAAACATACCATTGATCTAGTGTGTTTTTGATTTTGGATGGTTGCAATGGTGTTCTCAATTTCGGGCAGAAAGGCTAAAACGTTTCATACTAATTAAAAAACAAGATAAAACAGTGTCGTTTTTATCTCGGTTTAAATTTCGGTTTTTTCCGGATTTTCTGGCTAAATATTTTTTTTTATAAATAATGAATAATTTTACAATATCAATCATATCTCTTAATCCGACCGTTAGATTGAGATAAAATTTTAAGAGGAGTCTCTTGATATATTTATATATATTGTGTTACAATTTCAAAGCAATCAGAGAATACAATGATATTGTGAGGTTGATGTTAATATTCTTGTAATATTATACATGTTAATAATTTTGTTCAGAAAAATCATTTTATTGCGTATTTTTTAGATTAAATTACACAATTCTAAATAATTTTATTTTTGAATTTGAACTATTTTTTTTAATATATATATATATATATATATATATATATATATATATATATATATATATATATATAACCATCTCCTTGTGTATGAGGCGATATGAGAATCTTGTTTTTTTTTTACCTTACTTCTACCACGTCAACTCTTGGAATGCTGCTCTTAAATGTTTAAATATATTGAGCAACCTTGCAATCATTCTCAACATGGCTGCCTACCTACCTAGCTATCTCACACGACAAGTTAAACAAAGTAAATACTTCGCTGTTTTTTCTTTTTTTCGTAAGAGTATTCTATGAGCGATTTGGTAAGCCCTCTTTTTGCATCTTAACGGGGTGTTTGGGATTGCTTTACAAAAGTATTTTTGAAAAAGTTTGATCTTTTTTTAGTTTAAATTAATAAAATTTAGTGTTTTTAAATTATTTTAATGTGTTTATGTCAAAAATAATTTTAAAAAAATAAAAAAACATAATTTTAATATATTTTTAAATAAAAAATACTTTAAAAAATAACCACAATCACTCTCTACATGTCTCATATTTGCAATCTATTTATAGCTTCGAGAGCCGACATTCCATGTTTGTCTATGATGGCACGGCAAGAAAAAGTCACGCAGAAATTATCCGTTAACACGTGTTTATAGTACTATCCAATTCATTGTTAATTGCTTGTACCATAAGGGTATAATTCATAAATATCAGGCATCGTCGAGGGGTCATTGGGATTGTGGCGAATTGTTTAACTGTTATTTTTAAAATAATTTAATTTCAATTAATTCATAAATTAATGCAAAAATATTATAAATTGTCACAAAAAGAAACATAAATACATACTGTTCAAGTTAAATCTTATTAATAAAATAGGTTATTTTGATTTATATTGGACATTGAATTGATTAAGGTGATCTTAGTAGTTTGACCTCACAAAACTCATAAGGAGATCCATCATGTTGGCTTCAAGAATTTTATTATTTAAAATTAAATTTTGTTTAAAATAACTTAGCTATAGATTTTATTAAAAAAAAAAACTATTAAAATTGCGATTAACTCGATGATATATGAACTGATCCAGTTGTTATGGCTGAAATCAAGTTTGACAATTATTTTTATATACGTTTCTTTTATTGTGAAGAAATCATCTCATCTTGTGCTTAATTTAAACAATGGTGTCTCACTCCACCGGAAAACATTTTTTACAAATCGATATTTTCACAAACATTTACTTGATAATAATAGTATTTATTCATTAAAAGAAGAAAAGACAAAAAATAAAGTTATTTTTTGACATATAGGAAACATAAAAAAACATATATTGTTTGACTATCCTTGAATATTAAATATTGGAAAAAAATATTTCCATTTATTTGCTACTACTACAAATGCACTTATCTTTCTATGGAGAACAATCAAGCCCTTTCTTTTGAACACTTTCAATCTCGAAGACCGCTGGCTCACCACCAACCACGATGAATCTTCTTCCCGTCTCTGGATCTTCCTCGCCAATTCCCCATGTAGTGTTTCGAACACAGTTCGAGGAAGCTGAGAATGAAGCAGTGAACTCGCTAGTTTCAGTGATGACTGTATCTCCTGGATTTGTTGGGGTGAAGATGACCGGAAGGCCTTCTGTCGAACCATTTCCGATCGGTGCCTGACCAACATAAGATGCACAAGATCCATTGCGAGCCACCAGAGTTAAGCCACCGGCTACATCGGTTATACCAGGATCGACGTAGTATTCTATGTTGAAGAATGAAGACTAAAGATTGATTCCAAGCCTACAATTAATGTCAGGATTTTACTATATTTCAATTATTATGTTTTCTAAATAAGATCATATTGATTGATTAAAGTTCTAGTTTTCATTTCAAGTATTTTCCTATTTAGATTGTAGAAGAGGAAGTTGTAATCAAATTGGGAAACCCTATTTGAATGTAACACTTCAAGCTTTCAATATAAATAAGAGAAGAGGGATAGCAGTAACCTAACCTTCGATTTTGCTCATGTTTGTCGAAATCAATTGTTCATCAGTGCTCTTTGTTCTTTGCATTCCCAGAAATTGATTCAAACAGTAACTGTTTGAATCAATAAAACAGTAGAGTAGGCAACATTTCTACAGGATAGAACGTTAACGAAGGCACGACAACGAAAAGCCCATTTCCTTGCTGTGTCTATGTGAACATGTGTAGCAAAAAAATTAAAATATTTGAAGCTGAATTTCAGAAAAGATGAAGGCTATGATGAAGGGGTGTTTAGATTACCCTTTCTGTAAATTGCATTTATACACGTGTTGTTGTCTAATTGGTCATATCAACTGAAACACAACCTAGCAGATTATTATCAGAATAGTTGTTGAACCAAACTTTTTTTCTTTTCTTTATCATAATCTCTAGAGAGTTGAATTCACGAGTTTTTTTTTTTTTTCCGGTATATTTGTTTTTTCTTTTACGAGAGTCTTTTTCATTGACATTTGTTGCAATATTTTGATTTTATAATGATGACCTATTGTTCAAATCTATTTTAATAGTTGAATTTTACATGATCTACGTGCTTGAATGTTCTGTAATAAATTAATTTGACTAATTCTTACAACCTTATAAAGCACTCCATAGCTATGATCCTTAATTAGGTTGGATTAATGGTCACAATCAACACAATTAAAATTTGTCTTATCTAAATTTGTCAATACCGTTTCAGTTGGTGCTTTGTTTTTTTAATTGGAATGAAATATTTCGGTTTCGCAGCGTTTCAGCCCACCGTTTCGAGGTTGTACTGTTTAAGTATATATATATATATATATATATATATATATATATATATATATATATATATTCAAGAAAAAACTAGTTCAAATCCAAAAATAAAATTATTTGGAATTGTGCAATTTAATATAAAAAAGACACAATAAAATGATTTTTCTGAACAAAATTATGAACATGTATAATATTACGAGAATGCCATCATCAATCTCGCAAGGTCATTACATTCTTCGATTGCTCTGAAATTTTAACATAATTTATATAAATATGTCGAGAGACTCCTCGTAAAATTTCATCTTAATCTAACGGTCAAATTAAGAGATATGATTGATATTGTAAAATTATTCATTATTTAAAAAAAAAACACTATTTAATCGAAATGGAACGGGCAAAACAATACCAGAATGTTTCGGCCGGTATTTGGATGAAAAAATCGGGAACGGGACGGAATTTTACTGAGATAAAAAAAAAATATTGTTTTGTCTTATTTTTTTAACTAGTACAAAATATTTCAACCATTTCGATCAAAACAGAACAAAAAAGATAACTATGATCTTATCTTCATCTACCGAGTTGTACGTGGTGTCAATCTTAAATTGAGGGACAAAAATATTAGCTCAGGTTGCATGATGATGCCAATGTCCATTATATTCGTAAATAAAATAATAGTAATTATAAGAAAAAACTAGCTATAAATTTAAAACAAGCACCAAGGAAGATCAAGTGTGCGATGTGAAAGATAAATAAGCTCTCTCGTGTCATAACTTGCACAGGAAGGTAGGACGTGGTTAATGGCTGATCCTCACACCTATCCCTTTACTCATTTTAGTTTCCAAGACTTCTACATGTGGTAACGAAAATCATACATGGATTTGATCGATAGTTTGAGTATTTCCAACTACGTGAATGAGTTTATAAGGACTTCGTAGCTATTGACACAACATTTTCTTCTCATAAAGTTCAAAGAAATTCGGAAGTGATCGTTGGGTTCAAGATATGAATAAGAGTTTGCCTCCAAGAGTTCTTATCATCATAATTTAGTCCACCTATGAGACAATTCAAAGCTTTCTATCTAGTATACAAATATGAAAAAAAACCTCATTGTTTTCAACCACTTGATAAGTTTTAAAAAATAATATAAATCATATCTTGAAACCTTACCTAACAAAGCTTAATCATTTAGATGAAATATTTTCTTGACATCTTATCACAGCCTTTTGGCTTAACAGTCACGAGTTCAAATCTCATCACCCTCATTTTTATTTGATAACAATTAAGCACAAGGTAGTGTGAAGCTGTGTGCGAGTTTCAAGTCCAAAAAATTTTCACTTGACAAGATGTGCTCGAGAACAATATAAATCATATCCTAGAGCCTCACCTAACAACTTAAACTTTTAGGTGAGATGATTTCTTGACAGTAAGAGGAACATATAAATATAATTGTCAAGTGTGATTTGGGTCATAACAATTGGATCGATTCATATATCATCGAGTTAATCTCAATTTTAAAATAATATTGTTTTGGATAATTTAAAAAAAAAAAAAAACTATAGCTAAGTCATTTTAAACAAAATTTAATTTTAAAGAATAAAATTCTTGAAACTAACATGATGGGTCACCTCCTTATGAGTTTTGTGAGGACAAACTACCAGATCACCTAGATCAATTCAGTGTCCAATATAAATCAAAATAAAACCTATTTTATTAATAAGATTTATCTTTAACAGCATGTGTTTATGTTTTTTGTAATGACAATTTATAATATTTTTGCATTAATTTAAGAATTGATTGAAATTAAATTATGTTAAAAATAACAGTTAAACAATTCGCCACAATCCCAATGACCCCTCGACGAGACCTGATATGTATGAATTATACCCTTATGGTACAAGCAATTAACAATGAATTGGATAATCCTATAAACACATATGGTAACGGATAATTTCTGCTTGACTTTTTTTTTGCCGTGCCATCATAGACAAACATGTTATGTCGGCTCTCGAAGCTATAAATAGATTGCAAAATCTGAGACAGAAGATGCAAACAGAGCTTACCAAATCGCTCATAGAATACTCTTGAGAAAAAAAAACAGCTAAGTATTTTCTTTGTTTAACTTGTGTGAGAAAGCTATGTTGAGAATGATCGGAAGCTTGAGCTTCATCTGGCTACTCATGGCCATTTCAACGGCGGCTCAAACCCAGCCGCCTCCTGTGCTGGATGCCGACGGCCAACCTCTCCGAAGTGGGGTGGAATACCATGTACTTCCTGGTGTAACCGATGTTGCAGGTGGCCTGACCCTCGTTGATCGGAATGGTTCGTGCCCACTTTACGTTGGTTTTGCACCGATAGGGTCCCGAGGTATTCCAGTTGTTTTCACTCCTCGAGTTAGAGATACGATTATAAGGGAGTCTCGAGACTTTACTGCTGCATTTTCCGGTGCCTCGACTTGTGTTCAATCTACTGCATGGATGGTGGGTGAGGAGAATCCTGAAACGGCGAGGAGATATATTGTGACCGGAACGGAGCCACGACCACCGTCTACGTTCTGGTACTTCAACATCCGAAACAATGGAGGTGTCTATTCTTTGAATTGGTGCCCGGAGTGTCTGACAACGAACTGTCCCAGGCCGAGGTGTGGAGCTGCTGGTCTCGTTGATGAGAACGGAAAGAGCTTGCTGGTCTTGGATGGTCCTGCCTTTCCTTTCATATTTAGAAGGGCTAATTAGTTAAGTTGCTCTCCTTGTATGAACCCAGAATAACTAATGACTTTCTGTCATCGTACTAAATATTAAATAAATGGAGATTTTATTTCTTTTCTTTAATCAAATATCAACTTATTTGAATCTCTCTAGGAGTTTTTTCGTAATTACTTTTTATGTTTATGTAGAAGCCCCCCCTCCCCGACCACGTACGAATGTTTACAAGTTTCCATCTACACTTTCGAGAATAATATATATCATATCTCGGGATATTATCTAAAAGCTTAAATACTTAATTTTTTAAATGAGATGGTTTCTTGACATGGTATCATAGTTTTGTTGATCTAGCGATCACGAGTTTAAATCTCACTGTTCTCATTCTATTTAACAAAAATCAATAAAAAAATAGTGTGAATTTTATATGCAAGTTTTAAACCAAAAAGACTTTCACTCAAGGGTGTGTATTAGAAAATAATATATATTATACTCAAAATTTCACTTAACTGCTTAAATTTTTAGATAAAATGGTTCCATCCGGACTGTGTTGATATTTGCCCAAGACTTCTCTCTGCAAATCCAGGTTTAGAACATGGCCTGACCCTAACATAACATATCTTTCTTTCATCCCTCCCGACTCGTGGAACCATCCATATTTTCTTATCTCTCGTTGCAGTTCAACGTTTGTCCTTCGATGAATTCTATCATCACAAGTTTTTGAGAAGAAAAGGGGTGGGAAAGAATCATGGTCAATAATAGATAGGTTTGACACACTCTCCATTGTTCTACTCTCATGGCTGCTGTGTCGAAATCTTATATGCTATCAAACATCTACCACAGATAGCCCTCCTTGATTTAGCTTCATTATCATCCCAAATCAAAGTTACATTCATTTCTGCTACAAGATCATAGAAATGGTCCTGGAATATTTTATAGTTTGCAGAGTTAAATTGCTGTGGAATGTAGTTCAACTAACTGAAGTAGTGATCTGTCTGAGTTTAGTTTTTCTGTTTTTTTCCTTGTTTCATCATTTCTAGTGGCACACCCTGCTTGTTTGCTGTTACATTTCCCTGTTAATGCTCTATTTAAAAATGGCATTTGTCTAGAAGTATTTGTGTATTGTAACTAGTAAGTTTCAGTGCCTTTAGAGTGATAAAGCTTGTTGAGCAGTTCATTGTGTATACTCTTGTGTATCAAGTCATTGTATATATGCTACATTTTGTTAGGCCTTTTCAAAGTGAAAAGTCTTAACTCTTCTCATTACATAAGACTATTTAACATGAAAAAAAAATTAAATTAATAAAATTGAGGTATTGAAATTTTATACTTTGCATAATTTCTGAAGAATGAAGATCAAAGTGTGTTTGTTTCGAAACTTTGGCACGCCACCGATTTTTATTTGTTTTTTCATTATGGTCCCTCTTAATTCTTATCATTTCTTAAGAGATTAAAATCAATTGGTCTTCAGTTAAGATGAAATCGATGGGAAAAAAAGTTTAAGGACCAAATTAAAACTTTTGCACAGTTCATCATCAGTAATATGTGAAAGCATGAACAATGCATACCTAATCAGTGAAAATATAATGTCTTCTAGATTATAGGTAGTTATTTCACATTTGTACGCAAGAACAAACAAGAGTCATTTTGTATTGTGCAATTTTTGCTTATTATTCAACCACGGAGAACAAATAGTGTTTGGTTAGTAAGGAGGAGAGAAGAAGGCAGTGACGGCGGCGACTCAGCCGCCAGGAGAAAAACAATTTTTTATTTATTTTTTCTGTTTATGGTTTTGGGATTTTTAGTGCCCGTTTAGGATTTAGGACAGCGTGTCAAATGCCATTTTCAAACAATTCAATTTTTATTTATTTTAAATGAATATGTTTTGGTGTTTTTAGATCATTTTAATGTGTTGATGTCAAAAATGATTTTAAAAAAATTAAAAAACATCATTTTGATATATTTTACTGCAACAGCTCTCCCAAACAGACCATTAATTTGATAGCAGAGGAGAGAAAGTGTCAAATTTTGGTCCCCTAGAATTGTTTTCCCTTTATATTTGTCTCCACCCTCTTACATGTATGTGGGGGGACAAACACACACACACACATAACTTTAGTTCTTGCATCAAGATATTTTTGGTAAATTTTAGTTATTTTGAAATAAAAAAATATCAACATCGAAACAAAGCGAAAACTCAAAAATTTTAAAATTGTGCATTAAAAGCTAAACGCGTCGAAAATATATAAAAATTCAAAGTCTTTCAAGATGACGTTAAAAAATACTAAAAATAATATAAATACATCAAAAATATTTGTTTATGGTTTTTTTGGTTTTTGCATTTCTTGGTTCTTTTTAAAAAACAATAAACGTACAATCAAAGATTTTAAAACTAGCGCATTAAAAGCTAATGCGTTGAAAAGACATTAATGTTTGAATTCTTTGAAAACAACGTTAAAAAAATACTCCAAATGATGTGAATACTTCAAATATATATTTTTTTTGTTTTCTTTTTAATACTTCAACAAGGGATTAAAAATTGGATACCAACAATGACATAGCATATAATATGGTTAAAGCTAGGGTTGTGGATGGATTAATTATATGGGAAGGTAAATTTGTCTTTTCATATAAATTTAAATATTACAAGTAAATATTATGGGAGGTTCAAATTAGTTTTCTTAATTCAAAATAAAAGATAAACATATTAATAATTAATCTAACCTATGAATCAAAACATCCCTATAAAATTTAGAGAATCTATCAAACTGTAGATGTGTGTTACAATTCCTTGGGCCATGTAGTTATTTGGTTATCTTTAAGAGCTCTCAGTGGCTTCCTATTAGCAGGAACTATCCAGCTGATATGTATGTTCTCTAATTACATCTCTCACAAGTCACAACAAAAAAAAATATATTAAAAAATATATTAAGAAATCATCTTATTTAAAAACTTAAATTATTAGGTGAAACCCTAGAATATAATTTATATTATTCCTTAACATACTCCCTCAAGTGAAAGTCTTTTGAACTTGAAACTTGTAGAGATTCGTATTACTTTATGCTTGATTTTATCAAATAAAATAAAAATAATAAGATTCAAACCCGTGATCGCTAGGTCAATAAAACTTTTTACTATGATTTATATGTCATTGGCACGGGGCTACATGCAATGCTCATAGTCAATCTAACACTATTGTTAATCAAATAATGCTGGAAAACTAAGCCTTTATTGGGTCCCTCTCAGAAAGGGACTGGTTTTTCAATTTCGTGCGGTAGATGAGTTGTCTGCTTCAAGCAGGTGCAATATTTATTTGTTTTTCCAAGTTCATGCTTACTTTCTAGGAATGATTTGTGGCCATTGAATCAGAATATCAAAAACTGATTTGATGTTTCCTTGGATTCACGATGCCAGTAAGTCTACCAGGGTTGGGGCCTAGCTAGTTTCACATCATCGTCTTGCTTCGTCACAACAGTATCATCATCTATCTTCCATACTTCATCTCATGGCTTTTGCTTATGCTGCTTTGTTTTTGTTAGTAATTTGTATTTTCAATCCTGCAAGTTCCCAGCAGAGCAACTCGACCTTGATAGGTTTAGGTTTTTCAATCTCCACCAACATCCATCCAACTTCATGGCGCTCCCCTTCTGGAACATTTGCCTTTGGATTCTACCCCCAGGGAAGTGGCTTTATAGTGGGGATTTGGCTGGTGTGTAAGCCAGCTGATATAATCACCTGGACAGCATTCCGAGACGACCCTCCGGTGCCGTTAAATGCTACGTTGGAGTTGACCGGAAACGGTAAGCTTCTTTTAAGAACTTATTATGCCAACAATGGGGCCGGTGAAGAGAAACTCGTTGCTAATATAGAGAGGTCAGCTTCACACGCTCGCATGTTTGATTCTGGAAATCTAGTGCTTTACAATGAACATTCTGATGTCATCTGGGAGAGTTTCAAATTTCCTACAGATACATTATTAGGAGGCCAGAATCTAAGTGAAGGGGGTGAGCTGATTTCCAGTGCATCAACAACCAATTCGTCAACAGGAAGGTTTCATCTTAAGATGCAGATTGATGGGAATCTTGTTTCATATCCCATAGACACTATAGACACTTCAGTAGATGCGTATTGGAACACTGCAACTTTTGATTCGTCTGTTACCAATCTGTGTTTAAATTATACAGGAGGACTGCTAATCCTTAGCAACAACAGTAACATAACTGTGTTTTCCTCTGATTCAAAATCGGAAAGCAGCGCGATTATCTACCGTGCAACTTTGGAGTACGATGGGATTTTTCGATTGTATTCTCATAACTTCGACAGCAATGGTGCCTTCACGACATCTCTTATGGATTATAGACCGAAAAATCAGTGCGAAGTGAAGTCTTTCTGCGGTCTCAACAGCTACTGCACCATGAACGATAATCAACCTTACTGCAGCTGTCTTCCTGGCACTGTTTTTGTCAATCCCAACCAGAGAAATAATGGGTGTAAGAGGAACTATACTGAAGAATTATGCAAAGTTGCAGAAGAAACAACCTCGTATAGAATTACTGATATGGAGAAAATGAGTTGGGATGACTTTCCTTATTCTACAAACTCCATGTCAGAGGAAGATTGCAGAAAGTCCTGTTTGCAGGACTGTAACTGTGCCGGTGCGGTGTACGTATCTGGGGACTGCAGGAAAGTGAAGTTCCCAGTAAAATATGCCAAGCGATTGGCCGATAACTCATCAAAGGTTTTCTTCAAGGTGGGTTTGAAGAGTATTGAAAGGAGTAGCAACCGATCCATTGCCACTGCAATGAATCCTCCAGTGGTCCACAAGACAAGCAAGAAGACGGTGGTGCTCATTTGTGTTATGAGCGTTGCGTTCATCACATGCTCTTCAATCGCCATTGCAGTATCTGGTCTTTTCCTCTCGAGGTCGAGAGCTGTTAAGGCCAGAATGCGGTTCGGAAGCGGGAATCTTGGCTTGGCCCATGAGCTTACTCTAAGAGCATTTTCATTTCGTGAGCTTAAAAAGGCGACCAAAGGTTTCAGAGAAGAGTTGGGCAAGGGATCTTTCGGAGCAGTTTACAAAGGGACGTTATACAAAGGTAAGAAATTTATTGCAGTGAAGAGGCTGGAGAAGTTGGTCAGTGAAGGTGAAAGGGAGTTCCTCACAGAGATGCGTTCAATTGGAAAAACTCATCATAAAAACCTGGTTCGGCTACTTGGTTACTGCACCGAGGACTCCCAGAGGCTCCTGGTATATGAATACATGAGCAACGGCTCCCTTGCAGATCTTCTCTTCCGAGCTGAAAGAACTCCGAATTGGAGTCACAGAGTGAAAATTGCTTTGGATGTTGCAAGAGGGATCCTGTATCTACATGAAGAATGCGAGGCACCAATCATCCATTGCGATATAAAGCCTCAAAACATTCTAATGGATGATTTTTGGAATGCTAAGATCTCTGATTTTGGGCTGGCAAAATTGCTAGTGCCTGATCAAACAAGAACCTTCACAATGGTCAGAGGGACACGAGGTTACTTGGCTCCTGAATGGTATAAGAACAGTCCAGTATCAGTTAAGGCAGATGTTTACAGTTACGGAGTTATGCTCTTGGAAATTGTTTTCTGCAGGAAAAACGTAGAAACTAATGTATCAACACCAGAGGAAGTTGAACTTTGTATTTGGGCATACGAGCTTTTGGTTGCAAGAGAATTGGACAAGCTTGATCTTGGTGTAGATGTAGACTTGGAGAATTTTGAGAAAATGGTTATGGTGGGCATTTGGTGTATTCAAGATGAACCAGGTATCCGACCTTCTATGAAGTCTGTTGTTTCGATGTTAGAAGGAATTACCGGTGTATCTGTTCCTCCAAATCCAACTTCAGCTTCAACTTCTGCATAAGTTTGTAGCCAGAAAAAAAAAATCAAAATTCTGTATCCTCTACTTAGTTTTCCTAGTGCGGACCACCAATCATCCATTGTTTTGCTCAAAAACACAATGTAAATACTATTCAGACGATTGATGGTAATTCATTTCTTACATATACAATTACATACTTGGTATTTGTTTCCATTTGCATCTTTTCTTCCTCTCAGGCATTTGATTTTACTAGCACTGATGGAGTTTCTTGAGAAATTTATTGGGATAATATTTACCATGATAAAACAGAAATTCAAGCTTTATTCTCTTGACTTGACTTGGAAGGTGGCTTCTGGGTAGAATTAAATGAAGATAATGACTTCTCTCAGCCAACTGGTCTAACACGTTTCTTAGACTTTTGTGGAACACCACACTGGGCCACTCTACGTCTGTAATGACTCATCTTGATTTAGACCTGAAAGATGAGTCTACGACTAGCTAACAAGGTACTGCCGAGAGGGAACAGATCATTCATTTCACAAGGTTTTAGTTTTGAAGTTTGCTAGACTTTTCATCGCATTGACTTTTTTAGTCTCAGCAAAAGCTAGCTTTTCTGTATCTGTTTGGCTCCTTACACCACACTCCTGTTCGCATGGCTTTGGCATCAGGGCTTCTGCTTCTAATTTTATCTATACTCTTTGTGGGAGCAAGAACTCAGCCGAGCCAATTTGGTAAAATACCTTTAGGTTCTCAGTTATCTCCCATCTCTGAAACACGTTCATGGCTATCCCCTTCAGGCCATTTCGCGTTTGGTTTCTTTTCACAGGGAAATGGATTTGCTGTAGGAATATGGATGGTGGGTCAGCCGAATAACACGGTCGTCTGGACTGCAAATCGAGATGATGAACCAGTCTCCTTCGGTGCTACAATTCACTTATCAGAAGAGGGTAAGCTATTTCTTCGAACTGAGCAGGGCAATGAAAATAATCTGATTGCTAATGTTTCAGAAGTCGCAGATTCAGCTTCCATGCTTGATTCTGGTAATTTCGTTCTTTACAATGGTTCTTCTGTTGTTTGGCAAAGCTTTGATCACCCAACTGACACCATATTAGTAGGTCAGAATCTCACTTTTAATGATACTTTGGTTTCAAGTGTGTCGAGCTCAAATCAATCCAGTGGAAGGTTTATCCTTCCGCTGCAAACAGATGGAAACCTTGTCGCCTACCCTAAAAAGAGTGCTAGTCTATCTGTTGATGCTTACTGGTCCAGCAATACTTATCAAAACGACAAGAAGGGGTTGAATCTCTATCTCAATAACCAGGGATTTCTGTTCATGGATACGGTCTCTGCTAAACCAGTCTTATTGGCAAGAAGTTCTTATTCCTGTAACAACAAAACAACAATCTTTCGTGCGACCCTTGACGCTGATGGGATTTTCAGGCTGTATTCACACTGCTTAGAGAACAAAACTAGCTGGATTGTGCATATTGAGTGGTCTGCGTTGAATGATCAATGCATTGTTCGTGGATTCTGTGATTTCAACAGTTACTGTACTGGCAAGGGAACTAATGCTGACTGTTACTGTTATCCTGGATTTGCTTTCAATGACCCCAGTGAGAGATTCAGTGGATGCTACAAGAATGTCACCGAAAGTTTCTGCACAGGCACCGATGAAGGGGAAATGTACGATGTCATAACAATGGAGAATATATCGTTCGAACGATATTCTTATTCTGTCCTAGATACGAAGAAGGAAAACTGTGGTTTATCCTGCCTGGAAGATTGTCTCTGTGATGTTGCTCTATACATCAATGAGAGGTGTGAAAAGTATACCGCACCGATTCGATACGGTAAAAAAGATATAAACGCATCATCCATAGCCTTCTTCAAAGTGCAAACAACTCCTGCCGCACCTCCAATGGGCCAGACAGTCATCACAGAAAGCAAGAAAAGCTTAATTGTGTTTCTTGCAATAGCATTCGGCGCCATTACTTTCTTGTGTTTTGTCATTGCAATCTCTACTTTCTGCGTGTACAGGGACCGAACTTTTCTTTACGAAAAGCTATCCGGAATCATAAGCCTGGCCGGAGATTTCACTCTGCGGTCATTCTCTTACAGCGAGCTCGAGAAAGCTACAGGTGGTTTCCGAGAAGAGTTGGGCAGGGGCTCAATCGGTGCAGTTTACAAAGGGACAATTCCCGGCGGTGACAGAATTGTTGCTGTTAAAAGACTCGAGAAAGTTTTAGACGAAGGGGAAAAGAAGTTCCGAGCCGAAATCACAGTTATCGGACAGACTTATCACAGGAACCTGGTTCGGTTGCTTGGTTTTTGTGTCGAGAACTCTCGGAGGCTTCTCGTGTATGAGTACTTGAAAAACGGCACCCTCGCAGATCTTTTGTTCCATTCTGACAAGCGCCCCATTTGGAAAGAAAGAGTGAGGATTGCCATGGAAATAGCTCGAGGAATACTCTATCTACACGAAGAGTGCCAAGCCTGCATCATCCATTGCAACATAACTCCTCGGAACATTCTCATGGATGATTCCTGGATAGCCAAGATCTCCGATTTCGGATTGTCAAAGCTGTTATATCCTGACGAGATACGAACCTCGATGGCACTCTCTCAGAGTAGAGGACACCTGGCGCCAGAATGGCAGAACAATGCCTCGGTGTCGGTAAAAGCTGACATCTACAGCTTCGGAGTTGTTCTGCTGGAGATCATCTGCTGCAGGAGCAGTGTAGAGGCTGACGTGTCAGCACCAGATGAGATGAATCTTTCCAGCTGGGCATATCAGTGCTTTGTGGCTGGACAGCTGGACAAGCTCGTGGAGGATGAGGATGTAGAGTTCGAGTCACTGGAAAGAATGGTGAAGATTGGACTGCTGTGTGTTCAGCATGATCCAGCCGTACGTCCTTTGATCAAGAATGTGATATTGATGCTTGAAGGGTCTAAAGACATTCCAACTCCACCATCTATAGCTCCATTCCACATCTCCGGTTAGACTTTAAATAATTCGCCTCATGTTTTGTATATAATAATCTATATGTAATGGATGTTCTAACCAGGCTTGTTAATTCCATTCCGTTCCTGTCGGAATGCCGGAACGTTCCGTGTCATTAAAAAAACCGAGATGAAACGACGTTGTTTTCGTCTCGGTTTTAATTCCGGCAGGAACGCCTCGGTACTGTTCCGGCCGTGCCGTTCCGACTCAAAATCATAATATTTTGAAATTTTAGAGATGTTTCTAATTTTGAGATTATGTTTGTTTGACTTTGTGTTTGTATTGTATAATTTAAAGTTAATTTATCTTGAATTTAAATTATACTTGTTAAATTAATATTTTAATTTTTTTTCATATATATATATAATTAATTAATTATATATGAACAGTATAACCCCGAAACGGCACACCGAAACACTCCGAAACCGAAACATTCCGTTCCATTAGAAAAACCGGAACAACAATCGGAACGGTATTGACAACTTTGGTTCTAACAATTTTCCCTCTTAATTATGTGATCGTGTTTTTTAACACATTTTCAATATGGTCCTCATACTTTTTATTTATATAATTGAATCCTTTTAAGCACTCAATTGCACGTTTTTCTCAGAGGGAGTGTTGAATCCAATAATGGGTCATCTTCTTGTGTGGACCTTTCTTTGTGGGTCAAGCATCAGGCCTGATTTACCAAACCCACAACATCTGGCATCATTCTTTTCATTTTTATATAATGTTTTTTTTTTGTAAATTACTTATTTTTATATGAATTCTTAAAAAAAAAATTATTTATGTTTTGGTTAACACCCTTTATTTGTAATTGTTTTTTCTTATTTAACATTTTTGAAATAGCGATTATTTTTTATTAAATAAAATGTATATATTATTCTGATATATTTCTAAACGAAAAGTATTTTCAAAAGTAACTCTAATAACACTCCCAAATAGTTATTTATATCTAAAATAAAAACAAATATATCAATAAAATATTTAAGAGAATCTACTTAAAACGTTATTATTTTTCTTCTTTTCTGACAAATTAACTTATTAATAAGCTTTTCAAACAAATATGTCTCAATGATTACGCTCTCTAGATTGCATGTTCCTTTTTTTTCTTTTTTTTTTGGGACCATCCTTTTATTTCAGAACGTGAGCCCAAAGCTACCATGCAAGTCGCTCGTCTAGTGCTTTTCCAACTTGCTTGGCACGTAGGATGCAGAGATTGGAACGACTGCTGGCCCTGCTAATGATTCAACTTGTTTCGTTCACCAGGTGTTTATTGTTTGTAATTGTGGCTAAAATTGTCTTTAAAATTGAAAATAATATAAAAACATTAAAAAATATTAATTTAAAATAAAAAAAATTCAATTTTTTTTAAATGCTTTTGAATCGCAATGTCAAATAGGACCGAAGTCAGGTCACTATCACAGAGCAGGGTTGTCAGTTTCGTTTTGTTTCGGTCAAAACTGCCGAAATATTTCGTACCGGTTAAAAAATAAGATAAAACAGCGTAGTTCTTATCTCGTTTAAAATTTTAGCCCGTTCCGGAAATTCCGTCTAAATTTTGGCTTAAACGTTCCGGTTTCGTTCCACCCGTTTTATTTGTTTCGGCCAAATAGTACTTTTTTTAAATAATGAATAATTTTACAATATTAATCATATCTCTTTATTCCAACTGTTAAATTGAGATGAAATTTTACTAGGAGTCTCTTAACACACACACACACACACACACACACACACACACATATATATATATATATATATATATATATATATATATATATATATTATGTTAAAATTTCAGAGCTATCATAAAATATAATGACCTTGTGAGATTTATGATGACATTCACTTAATACTATACATGTTCATAATTTTGTTTAAAAAAATCATTTTACTATGTCTTTTGTTAGATTAAATTGTACAATTCTAAATACTTTTACTTTTGGATTTGAATTATTATTTTTAATATATTTAATTATATATATATACACACACACATAAACATTACAACCCTGAAACGGCTAATTGATACTAATGAAAAAATATTAATTGAGATTGCCTTTTTTTGGGTTTTCAGTTTTTTTCTTTAAAGAAAGAAAAGAAGCAAGCAAGCACATGGACAGTTAAAAGAAGATGTGAGGGAGACAAAAAGGGAAGATTTGATTGCAAAAACAAGATCAGATTCCTAAACCATAAGCAAAGATATGTATAATAACCCAATTACAAAGCACTAATCTTAACAAAATACAGAAAACCCATATTCTTATGGCTTCCCATGACATAAAGCTTGGTAAAGGGACAGTCAATATTGACTATCCACATGTTGACCGACCAAAAATCATCTTCTCAAGTACAAAAGCAGCAAAATCCCAGCAAACTTCAGCCATAGAAAGCTTGTTTTGCCGTCGAGTAAACAAGGTGCTGACGACCGAACAGATCTGCAAAAACCCTCCAAAAAGGTGTTTGACATTAGAATGTTAATGTTTGATGCCTTGTCTTGGTATATATCATTATATAATAATATAAATCATATTGTGAGGTTTTATCTAATAATTTAAATTTTTAGGTTAGATGGTTCCTTAACATAGTATCAGAGTCTTGTTGACCAACGGTCACGAGTTCAAATCTCACTACTCTCATTCTATTTGATAAAAATCAAGCAAAAGATAATGTGGGTCTATGCAAGTTTCAAGCCCAAATTGTTTTTACTCGAGAGATGTATTAGAAAATAATATAAATTATATTTTGAAACCTCATCTAATAGCTTAACCTTTTAAATGAGATGATTCCTTAATATATATTTCCTCTTTCACTCACATTTTTTTTTTGTTTCAAAGAAGAAAAGAAAACTAACTGTGTGAAAGAAGAACATGTATCCTATTTAGAAGAAAAACAGAAGAGCATACCCAGGTGAAGCAAAGTTACATTTTCCATGACCTGCAAAATAAAACGGGGTTTGATTAGTATTGTGGTAGCTTTTACGATCATGGTTTAGAAAAATATATATGTTTTTGCTTGCAAAATTAGCTTCTACAAAATCAAAATTTGAAACGCAATTATATATGAAGAAGCTGAGTGTAAAAAGCAGAAGCTATTTAGCTAACCAGACAATTTCCTCCATTGGTTAGATAAAATAGCAGAAATTGAATTCTATTCCTACCCTTCTGCAAACCATGAAAAAGCAAAAATGGCAGAAAAAAGTGTAGGAGAAGAGAAAGTTCTCTCTTACTAGGATCAATGTTGGATAGAGTGGCAGTTCCTCCAAAATTGCAGGCTATATCAGAATTTCCATTTTGCTGGTAATAATTGTTGAACGCATAGGAGGCGTGAGAGACAAGTGTGTCAGGATCGAAACAAGCTCCACCCTGCTGGATTGGTTTACAATCTGCCATTCCCAGACCACAGGCCCAGTCTAATGCGTTCTGTAAATCAATTTGAGAGACACCTGAATGTGCTACACACCATGATGTGCCGCCGAGAAAAGTTGTGTTTCCTTCTGGAGGTGACAGTGTTGTTACTGGGATGGCAGACTCTGCTTTCTCTTCTGCTGTCATCTCCATTGCCAGGACTAAATGTTTGGACAGGAAAAAAAAATATTAGAAAGGGATAATCCCAGACACACATCAATGATACAATTCAAAATTTCTATCAAAAATCCTGAAGGGGGGGATGAAATCTAAGACACACAGTACTGTGTACATCTTTGAGCATTGGTGTGATGTGAAGCCGGGTATTGATGTACTCGCAGCCCTTTTTTTTTGGATTCGAGGAAAACCCATTTCCCGGAAAATACACTTTGTAGGTCCAGGTGAGCGGACAAAACCCTGGCTGTCCCAAATTTTTACAAGAGGTGCACGTCTTGTCTTGAACTCGAGACCTGCTGTGCAGATCTCAAGCCCTTTGCTGACTTTAAGGACGCAACCCTCACATCAATCTCCTCAACCACAAGACCGACCATTTGAGATTAATTGATTGGATCATAACCAGGCTAGAAAAAGGAAAAAAAGCTGTTGTAAAACACTTTTTACTTGTTAATTGTTCTTGTAATATAAGCAGCCTCGCAATTAGGTTCCTACAGCATCAGCTAAGACACACCTAGGAAGCAGTGTTTCTTCACACTCTTTTTTGTTTGATGTCTCCCCTGTGATTCTCAAGAAAAGTTTGTGTTTCCTTGGTAGTTGGTATCTTGAAACACATAAAACTGGATTAAAAATGCTTAAATGGGATTGAAATATGGGAAATCTAGAAAAAACAAAAGGATAAAACACAGTGGGTTAGCTAGGAACAGTAAGTTTGGATGAACAGTCAAAATGTGGACAAACAGATTGCCATCCTAAACATTCTGGTAACCAGGATCTAAAGAAAGAAATTATACTAAAAAGATGAAAATTATACTAGAAACAGTTCATTTTCATCGAGCTAATACCAGAGAGAGAGGATCCTAGCCAGCTCCAAACTACACCATGGAAGCCAGGATGAAATTGAAAAGTAGCCCAACAAGCCAAACCCCATTAGCAAAACTATAAAACAAGAAAGAAAACATACCTACACAACAATGGAGCAGCAAGAGACATTGCAAAACCAGAACTTTGTTTCTCATTGTGAATTCTTCGAAGCCTTGATGAGGACACTTCCAAGTCTCAGCAAACACACACACGCAAGGAACCTGAGTGTTAGTGAGAGTAATATAATACTGATAAGGGAATCTTGTTAGCATTTCTAGAGAGTTAAGGGAATCCATCAGTTTCTTCAAGGGAAATTATGTTTCTTCCTTTTTTGAGCTTTTCATCCAAGGTTGTCTGTTTTTGGTAACATAATGTTTTGATTTCGGAGTATTTCAGCGCACCGTTTCGGGATTGTACAGTTTATGTGTGTATGTGTATTAATCCAAAAAAAAAAACTTTAGTTCAAATCCAAAAATAAAATTATTTAGAATTGTACAATTTAATCTAAAAAAAACATAATAAAATGATTTTTTTGAAAAAAATTATGAACATATATAATATTACGAGAATATCATCATCAATCTCGCTTTGAAATTTTAACATAATATATATAAATATATCAAGAGTTTCCTCGTAAAATTTCATCTCAATCTAATGGTCGGATTAAGAGATATGATTAATATTGTAACATTATTCATTATTTAAAATAAAAAAATACTATTTGGCCGAAACGAAACCGGAACGTTCTAGACGAAATTTAAGCGGAATTTCTAGAACAAACTAAAATTTTAAACGAAATAAAAAGTATATCGTTTCATCTTATTTTTTTAACTGGTACAAAACATTTTTACAAATCTGTTTCAAATCAGTAGTGTGAAGTAAGAAATGGTTCAGCGTCTAAAGTGCTTGCCTTCCCTTGACAGGCCATATTAGGCATGAAATACTAGTCTAAAATTCAAGCTTTCACGTCCATTTAAATTCCACCCCTCGGGTTTGGGAGGCTTTTCAATTTCATCCCCACACTTTAGCTTTATGTCAATTAGCTCCCTGGAACTTTTTTAAACCTAAGGTGGTGGAATGGTCGATCGAGACACAAAGAAAGCTACACGTTCGATGCTCTTAGTTTAGTGGATGGAGATTGACGGGCAGTAATAACTGAAACTTCAATTAAATTTAAGGGCGATAATTGATAAAACTAAAGTTTAGGGTTTAAATTCATACAATCTGGAAATATTAGGGGGGGGGGGGGAATAAAATATAAATATAGTAAGATCTTTAAAAGGAGATTCAAAATCCTGCGACAAAAAGCATCGAGGGTCAGTCTTTCCCAAGCTCTCACGACACGTCTTTTGTGATTCTTTTTCATTTCTCACAATGCCAATTTTGGTCATATTAAAAAAAGAAATGAAAATAGAATTAAAAAAAAACCTAATTTATTAAATAAATTTATTATTCGAGTGCTCGGCAAAAACTTAAGATTTGGTTAATATTTTTTTATTTTAATTTATCTAAAATAATATTATTATCCTGAATAATTTTTAGTTCTCACAATCTTGTTATAAAAAGAAGAAAAATTATAATTATTAAATTTAACCTCTCATAATGGAACAAATTGATAAATTCTTGGTCTTGAAAATTCAAGTAAACATAATTTTAATTTATTTTAAAACTTATCTAAAATAATATTGTTACATTAAAAAAGCACAGCAAACCTAAACCAACTCACTAATATGTGGATTAATTCACCTCAGTGCCTGTTTGAGAGTGTGGTTGAATTTACTTCTAAAAGTACTTTACGTTCAGAAATGTATTAAAATAATATTTTTTATTTTTTAAAAATTATTTTAACATCAGCACACGAAAATGATCTAAAAACACTAAAAAAATTAATTTAAAGTAAAAAAAAAAATTAATTTTTTTTTAAAAATACTTTTAAAATGCAATGACAAACTGTGACTAAATTAACTAGATCTTATAACTATGAACCAAGTATAGGGTTTACGAAACGCTAATTGATTTTGATCATAAATATATATATTTCTTCACATATATTTTTTTACATTTTTGGGTTTTATTGCTTCAATGTATTAATATATAGCAATTGAATTTTCTATGACATTGGGATGGGTTGATTTAACTGTTTACATGAACAATGAATTAAATTAATATAAATTTTAATCATTTAATTAATAATTATATGGTAGCTTAATTGTTCACGTGTAGCAATGATAAGTGTGAGGTCGCAGGTGTGCAATATATTTTATAAATGACACCGGTTGGGCCATGTGTTTGGATTTTTGTAACAGGCCCAGCGTAGCTCAATGGGCTTGTTTTGTTTTTCAATTTTTTATCCCGTAGTTTTTTCTAATTTTCATTTTTTTTATCATATAATAAAATATAAAAAATAATTCATTCTAATTACCTTATAGCTAAAACAGCTCGGGATCCAACTGTTCATCAAGAGTAAAATCACTATTCACTGGACATTTGTCTCCCTGATTTGCGCGTGTATGTGCTCTTTGTTTTTTTTTTTTTTTTTTTTACTGTTTTGCTTTTTGTTTTTTACTTCCGGGTTACATTTTTCATTTCTATTTCTTTTTTTTTCTTTTTTTTTTAACTTCCGGGTTACATTTTTCTTTCTTTTTTTTCATTTTATTCGTTTCTTGCTTTTTTTTTTCTTATTGCTTTTTTCCCAATTTTTTTTCTTTCTTGCCTTTTTTTTGTTATTATGTTTTTTTCTAATTATTTTTTTCATATTTTCCCATGAAATATTTTTTTTTCTGGTTATATTTTTTTTTCTTTTCCGACTTATATATATTTATTTGTTATTTATTACAATTATATAAGTTTTGATTTGTTTCAATTTCATCCTTTAATTCAAAGTAATTAGATAATGTAAATTCAGTTCGGTCCCTGTGCTTTTAATTTTGCGTTTTGACCTGAAATCCTTAATATTTTTTATATCAAAGTTTTGATTTAAGTCAGTTTTATCCTTCCAGGAAAATTTATCATAAATCCTTAATAATTTCGGTGTTAAAGTTTGATTTTTTTTTTTTTTTGCTTTTTGTTTTTTACTTCCGGGTTACATTTTTCATTTCTATTTCTATTTTTTTTTTGCTTTTTTTTTTTTTTTTACTTCCGGGTTACATTTTTCTTTTTTTCTTTTTTTCATTTTATTCGTTTCTTGCTTTTTTTTTTCTTATTACTTTTTTCCTAAATTTTTTTTTCTTTCTTGCCTTTTTTTTGTTATTATGTTTTTTCTAATTATTTTTTTTTCATATTTTCCCATGAAATATTTGTTTTTTGGTTATATTTTTTTTCTTTTTCTACTTATGTATATTTATTTGTTATTTATTACAATTATATAAATTTTGATTTGTTTCAATTTCGTCCTTTAATTTAAAGTAATTAGATAATGCAAATTTTCTAACAAATTTTATCAAAAGTTTTTTAGCAATAGCAATATTCAATCACATTTTGGTTGAAAAAAATCATTTTTAACAAATTTTATTAATTACAATTATATTAATTAAATATGAAAATAACAAAATACAACATTTATAAAATCAATTAATTTTCTACATAGATAAAAAAGCCCAGCGGAGCGGGCAAATCGGCTCGTAAAGTCTATAACTCAAGTTGTAAGTTTTGCGACTTGACTAGTATAAACCTAGTCTATTTTTTATTTTATTTTTGTGAACAAGATTATATTAAGAAGACTAATAAAATTTAATTTAAAATTTAGACTAAACAAATAGTATGATAATGTTAAAAATAATTTTTCAAAAAAAAAAAAAAACATCATTTCGATGTATTTCGAAACGAAAAGCACTTTCAAGTTTCAAAAGCAACATTAGCCACCGTCCCAAACAGTCACTTCACATCGGTGTGTTTCAGGGCTTTGCCTTCTACAATGAGTAATAAGATGAATGAAATGACATTACTGATTATTATTATTATGAATGAAATGGCCATATTTGGCCAGATTCATTCATTCTATATCATGAACAAAAACTTCTTGTTGCCTAAGATAACAGGAGTTCATCCAATCTGATCCAATCAAATACTTTCTATAAACATTTCTGCTAACCATAAGGCATTACCAGCAACACATTTCTGCTTTTGTTTGGCACTTTCAGTGCCATGATCAGTTCCAAGCAGCTTGGATTTCAGATTGCTCTTTCTCACAGTTTCATAACCGCATAGATGAGTGTCCAAGAATATAATTAAAAAAATATGAATCATTAGCTATATTAATAGTCGCCAGCTCAAGCTTAGGAAAGTTTTACAATACATAATAGCATCAGAACATGACCAGGCTAAACTAAGTAGAAGGAATTCCAGAATTACTAGGCCGGGAATCACTATCTTGATATTGATAGCTAAAATTACCAATGCCATCATCCACAGCATTTTATTTTTGAGGTGGAATTACATTTAAGATGATAAAGCTTAATTCATTAAACTGTTGCAGATAATAAATAGAGCTTTTACTTGCAAATCTAACAGCTATCACTGACTACAAAGGACTAAAAAAAGATGATAGAATATTATTGCACAGGAGTGGTGTACCAGATACAGAAGCAATCGCCATATTCAGTCACAGATTAGATGGGTGCTGCACATGTTGTTCTAAAATGGCCTGTCTGGTTGCAACGGCTACAATGCACAACTCGCTTCACACGACCACGATCTTCTGCTCGGACTCGCTTCTTTCTTGGACGACCAGGTGGTCGAAGGGATTTGGGTGGATTAATGACAACCTCAATAGCCTTGTTGGAATTTGGGTCCCCCTCAGACAGCTCTGTCCAGAGACTTTTATCAGGAATTGGATGAATGGTTTGTGAATAAGTCTTTCGATAAGTTGCAACAGTGAAACAACTCTCTGTAAACCGATGCACATTCTGCCTGCAAGAGAGGAGAGCTGCCACAGCATGTGCACAAGGTAAACCATATAGCTGCCAGCCTCGGCAAAGGCAACAACGGTTCCGAATATCCACAATATTTGTTCCTTCATGAGATATAACTTCAAATTCAGCTTCGTTAGCACGAAGCACCTGATAAGTGCGTGCACGCTCCAAAGCCTCTGCAACACGCCTCTCAGCAGAAGGCACAAGTATTGATGTCCACTGCATACTGGTCTCTCGGCGTTCATTGAACCAGGTCATTAGTTGCCTCCTAATGCATTCCATCATCTGAATTATTGGAAGCCCTGATGCTTCCAAAATCCAAGTATTCATTGATTCAACTATATTAGCTGTCAAGTGTCCAAACCGAGTACCTTCAAAATAAGCAGTAGCCCACAACCGAGGGGGGATTCTTCTTATCCAATATGCAGCATCTTGGGATATCTCCTCAATCTCTAGAATTTTTGCCTCAAATTCAATGACAGTTAGAGCATGAGCAGCTTCCCATAGAAGATTGACAAGCATTGTGTTATTGAACTCTTTGCGGAAGCTTTCACTCAAGTGACGCATGCAAAATCCATGAAAAGCAGTCGGAAAATTTGCTTCCACTCCATCTATGATGCCCTTCTGCCGGTCTGACAGAATTGTTAGCCTCGGCATGTTTTCTGTATTAATCTCAAGGAGGCTATGAAGTTCAGATAGAAACCACATCCAATTCTCTTCATTCTCCTCATCAACAACACCAAATGCCAGGGGGAAAAGAGCTCCATCCCCATCAAAGCCAGTGGCAAGAAATAAAGTACCAAGGTACTTGCTTTTCAAAAAAGTCCTATCAAGTCCAAGGAGAGGCCGACAAGCATTCAGAAAACCATAAATCGATGCCTGAAATGATATAAAGAGACGCTGGAAGCAATTATCCATTGGGTTACCATATACAGATGAAATACTCCCAGGATTTGTCCGTTTAACCTGGTCACAATACTGGGGAAGCAAGCGATAACCTTCTTCAAAGGATCCACGCATTGCAGCCATGATGCGTTCCTTGCCTCTCCAAGCTTGCTTATATGATAAAGTGATACCGTGTACCCTGTGAATTTCTTCTAATATCTCCTTTGGCTTGTAATTAGGATTCTCCTTAAGCTGTCGCTCCACAGAGTTTGCAACCCATTGAACTGAAGCTTGCTGATGGCCAAGATGAGAAATTCCTCCACATGTATGGGACTCATGAATGGTCCTAATTGTGAAAGTTGGAACACCTGGGAGCTTTGCTGCATGTATGCGCCAGGGACATCCCTCACTTGCACATTTAGCTGTGAAACGTGTCTTGTCAGATTTTATTGTCTGCATTTCAAAGTGAAGGGCAATTGCTGTATCCCTCAACGCCCTGCGGCAGCTGAAGACATCTGGGAACTCTTGCCCCACTGCCAGCTCATAATTAGGAGCTATTGAAAGAGTACGGGCCTGAATAACAGGACTATGGACTATAAGCTGGGATTCCTCAATAGTCAAACTCTGAGCATGTTCCAAACTCATTTCCTGATCCTGGTCCATAGTTAGTTGCAGATTGTCATCAAGTTCTTGGTTTTCTGAAACAACCAACTCATTGTTCTCCGATAAAGCTAACTCATGGTTCTGTACAGTAAGAGCTAGCTCATGATCTCCGTGTTCAGGTTTTTGATCAATACCTAAATCATTACCATGCCCGTAATTGTGAACAGCTTCGCCCTCGTCATTCTGGCTCTGTCCCAAACCCATCTCATCATCATGAGGATGTCCTAAATCCAATTCATGCTCATGTTCCAAACCCAAATGATGTTCATGTGCTTGCCTCAGATCCAAATCATGGTCCTGGACTAGATCCAAACTGTGATCATGGCCTAGGGCCAACTGTTGATTCTGCCTGAGCCCTAAATTGTGACTTTGCCCAAGTATCAGGTCATGGTTAGCCATCGAAATGAATTAATCACAATATATCAACAGCGTAACAAATCAGCCCCCAGAACAAACTATCAATTATAAACTGATACGGTACCCTGTCAAGTGAATAGAACCGTGTTTTCAATAGTCCATTCAACATCTTCCGCATTCATACTCAAAGCTTAAGTACAAACATGACTCACAATAAAAGTCCTGATAAACGGATATATCAACAACATGGAAACTAAATGTAAGAGACACTAAGCCTAAGTTATTAATCAACAAAATTTTAATGAACCGGGCAATTAAGGAGATAAACTAAAACTTAACTCTGTTTTAAGGCTACTCCCACTTACTAACTAGGCATCAAAACAACACAAGACAGGAAACCAAGTTTGAGCTTTTCATAATTGTCTTTTCTTTTAAGGTTTAACTCAATTATCTCAAAAACCCTTAGCCATCAATGAACAACAAGCTCAAAACTCAACATTTTCAGTCAGAAATCATGTCTAACAGAAAGAAGAAAGCAGCAGTCATCATTTACACATCCCTTTCTACAACTATTCAGCAACAAAAATGACTTGAAGCAAAGAAAAATCCCATCAACCATAGCACTCATAGGAACATAATTGAGACTAAAAAACTGATAAAAAAAAACAAAGAACACACTGAAAAAAAAACCCTTAAAATAGAAATATAAACAAAAACAAGAGCTGGGATTTGCTCAAAACTATAGGAAACATAACCCCAAACTATCACTTCAAGAGAAATCCATAACACCCCACAAAACAAAAGTCAATCAAAATTCAAAACCCTAGCTGAAAAGCAAACCAACATCCATCAGAACCCAGAAGGTAAAAACCAACCTTGAACACAGCACATGGCAAATTATGAAGTGGGCACCGATCAAAACTGAACTTGTAGAGTGTAAGGACAGGTCCAAGTACAGATCGAACAAACAAATAAAATTAGGGTTGATCAATGTGTTTTGCGAAAGAAAAATTGAGAAGTAGAATTTGAAAATTGGCGGGTAAGGGAGGAGGGAGAAGATCGGGAAAATAAAAACAAGGGGAGAGAGGGAGAGTAGAAGGGCAAGGAGAGGCGAAGGGCAGAAGAGGGAGTGTAGGGTTTGTAAGGGCTGGGAAGGAAAATACAGAATTTGGGGATAAGAGAGAAAGAGGGTATTTGTGTCAATGAAATTTCTTAAGGGTGTTTTCCTCTTTGGTTTTTTTGGAATTACTGTTTTTTCGTTGGGAATTTTATAATTGAAATTGAGGCTTTGAGGGTGTTTACTTTGTATGGGAAGTAAGATTTCAATTTGATGGCTATTTTTTTAATAATTATCTTATTTATAATTAATTTATAAAATATGAATATTATTTAACATCATCTAAACCCAATGATATTCAACATTTTTTTATCGTAATATGTATAAATATTTATATTTTTCTTATTTAACATATATATATATATATATATATATATATATATATTGTTTTTTTAATTTAAATTGAATAATTAATAGTATTTAGATAATTAATGTCTGAATACTCTATACATAGTATATTAATATATAATATTTTAAGAATAAAAAAAAAAGAATTTATACATCCACAAACTCTTTATATAAAAGGAATTAAACTATTATGTGTAATTAGTGACTTGCATCTAACAATTTATCGAGTTTTATATGTTTTTCTCAGACTTTTTGAGATGATAAAGACTAAACTTTAATAAATATGAAATTATTTATTTGATTATTTTATTTTAATTATTTTTTGTGTAGTTAAAATTTATTGTCTGTGTTGTTAAAATCAAACAAAATAGTTTAATAATACAAGTGTTAATTAAGTGCCAAAAGAACAAAAATGTTAATAAAATAAATAAATAAATGTATTAAATTTGTTGGTTGTGTAATGGTAGATTAATATTGGATTTTCTCAATTTTATATTTCGTCCAATCTTGTAATGTAACAAATCACTAGTAATAGAATAACACTACCTAAAAATATAGTTGTATATTAGTTAAAAATAACATAACTCCCGCGTGAAGTTTTAGAGGGTGTTTGACACTGCGTTTTAAAAGTGTTTTTGAAAAAAAATGAAATTTTTTATTTTTTTCGTTAAATCAAATGTTTTTTTGTGTGTTTTTAAATCATTTTCTTATGCTGATGTCAAAAATATTTTTTTTAAAAAAACATCATTTTGATGCATTTCTGAACAAAAAACACTTTCAAAAGTAATCTCAACCACACTCTCAAACAAACACTTAGAAGTTAGAACAACATCTAAATTTTCTAAGAAAAAATCCAGTTTCTTAAATTTTGTACATAGAATATTAATATTTTTCATAAAAAAAATAAGATTCTTGAAAGATTGAAGTATATTTATATATATAATTATATTAAAAGAAATGATGTTTTAAATTATGTCAATATATAGAATAGATACTTGAATAACTCCAACGGGGAGAGCAATCAGGGCAGGCAAAGTCAAAATTTTAAAAAATTGGCTATTTTTGTTAAATTTGTGTCTCCAACGAGGAGAGCTAAATGGAGAGCCAAAATGAAGAAAATGAAATAGAATTTCTAATAATTTACTTGGAAAGTGTTTAATAAACTAAAATATGCTATTCAGTTAAAAATACATCAAAATTATATTTTAATTAAAAACAAATGACATAAATATATCAAAATCATCAAAAATATATCTAATAAAAAATGAATTTAATGATTTTTACATAAAAAAAATATTTTGAAAACCACAAGGAACCACAATGTCAAATGAACTTATAGATAAACACACCTATATCATATAAGAAAACCTATATCATAACTCAAATTTAAAATAGTAAAATTAATTGAAATTAAATATATAATCTAAAAATATCTAACTTGAAATCTCAAAACTAGATTAGTCCACTCCTTACCATTTAAAACCAATCTCAAAATCTAAAATTCATTAAATCTACTACTTGATAACTTTTATTTTAAATATATTAACAAGACCCTTATTAAATGATTTTTGTTTTAGAAAAGTTTGGATGAGTTAAACAAGTTTTCTAATAAAAACAAACGTAATTTTAATTCGACCGTCAAATTAAATTGGAAATTTGCGAGCATGTTATACACTCGTTTTTCTATAATAACAATCTACTAGCATTGATTATGATCAAATTAGATATATAAGTTGGTATTTTAGAATTATGCTCTTTATTTATTTTCAATTTTCCTTCCTAGTGAGATTCAAAATTTTATTTGAATTGAGTTTACAATAAATATATTATTTTTTTTAATTAATATTTAGACAATTTATATATTATCTTTAAAAGAATTAAAAATTATTGACAAGAGAATTTATCCAAAAAATAATAAGTTAATTTCATCATATAAGAATCATACCATTTAAAAGCTCCCATATCTCTTACTCCACATCAAAAGTAGTGAATAATCTTCACTATGAAGGACGTGCCACCATGAGAACCAGTAATTTTTTTTATAGCAAAGGCTACTACAAGTCTGAATAAAAACAGTTTTTACAGTTAATTTTCGCGGGAACATTTGCTCTTCTGTTAGACTACAGTTTGGTAAGCCCAAGCCAAAAAAGTCTCCTTTCAACTTTAATTTTTGCAAAGGGCAATACTTTCGGTCTCTTGTCTCTTTTCAACGCAGCCCCACTTTTAGGTTCATGGTCGGCGTGGATTTCCACTCTTGTTTTCTCTTTATACATTTAAATATTGCGTATATCTGAAGACAACGTGCACTGTTGTATTGACATCCAATTACTACAACAATTAATAAAGAAGTAGAAGCTGTCTTGTTTTTGTTTTCTTCTGTCTTTGTGTTTCTGCTACATGGGATTTGTTTCTTGTCTTGGATGTGAAGATAGGTCACTTTGATTTGACTCTCTGGCTCTGAATTCTTGGTGTTTTATTGGGTTCTTTACATTCACAGGTCAGTTTGTTAAACTTTGACTTTTTTCTGTCATGAGTTTATGTTATGTTTTTCTTTTTAATCTTGCTAATTATGAGATTTTTGTTGTGCTTGTTAATCTGTTGTTGATCTTAAATTAATGGGTTTTGATTTCTGATTCATGCTACAAGTTCAGATATTGATGCTCTAATTGTTTGCTGCTGTTTTGTTTTACTTTAAGCTTCTTAGATTTGACTGTCTGGTACTTTCATTTTCTGATTTTGGCTAATATTTTTTATATATATAGTAAGCTCTTAATCTGGGTTCTAAAAATGGGGTTTTGTGTTTTTTGATGCTATGAAAATGGGTAGTTTTTCCCTTATTGAGATGGCAAGTTAGCTCTGGTTAAGCACATAACTGGACCTTTTCATTGATTTTTTTTTCTGATGCACAGGTATGTGTCTTTTTCTTTGAATTTGTCTTTTCTTGTCGAGTTTAGGAGTGCAAATTAGCATTGACTTCCATTGATTTAGAACTTTCTTCCAAATTATCAAAGGAAAGGAAAAAAGAAGGATCTCTTACTTCAGCATATAAGTTCGATTTGGATTCAGAATCAGATTATAAGTTTTTATCTTGAATTTGGTCTGCTAGCTTGTGTGGAAACATGTCTAAGATGTTCCTGGAGCACTGAATTCGCATTTTCCTGTAATGATTTTCAATTTGTCTTCTGGGGCAGAGGTATATGCTGTATTTTTCATGGCTATCTATGTGTCAGAACTCACAAGAAGAGTGTCTACTTGGTTTATTAGTTTTGAGTTGATGCAGTATGTCAAGAGTTTCTGGTATTTTCCCCCTATTAGAATGCATCCATGCTTACCTATTAGAGAATAATATAAATCATATTTTGGAACCTCATCTAATGGCTTGAGCTTTTAAGTGAGATGATTCCTTAACATATTATCAGAACCTTGTTGATTTAGCGGTCATGAGTTTGGATCTCACTACCCTCATTCTATTTAATAGAAATCGAGCACAAGGTAATATGAACTTGTGCACGTTTAAAGCCTAAAAGGTTTTCACTTAAAGGGGTGTGTTAGAGAATAATATAAATCATATCATGTGGCCTCACCTAATAGCTTAAGATTTTAGGTGAGATGATTCCTTAACATAATCTCTAATTTAGGTTCTATTTGAGGTGCATCCAGCAACTCTCCCAGGTTTTAGTCACATCTTGTTAATGACTTTTGATGTTGAACTGCCATCAGATTTCTAATTTGCATAGCTCCTTTACGTGAAATGATTATATTTTAGTTGCGAGCAGTTCTTTTACATGTTTTCATAAAAAATTACTGAAAAAACGAGGACTTAAACCTTTTTTTTCCAGTATTCTTCAGGTTGATTGCAGTTTCGAATCTTGCTTTGGATTCTTGAACATCTTGGGAGGGTCAGTGCAGCTTCTCGTTTGATAAATCAATCTCATTCCAAAAATTTCTAACCCTGCTGGAACATGGCTCTCAGCGGGGTTTCATCTGTTAAATCGAAAAAAAGGTCCTGGAATATCAGCACTGCATTGGCGTCTGCTGCTTCGGAATGGCTGCTAATGTGTATGCTCTTCATCAATGCTATATTCTCGTATTTAATTACAAAATTTGCATGCCAATGGAAATTGCAAACCCCATGTTTGCTATGCTCAAGACTGGATCATATTCTGGGCTCTAAAACGTTGAAATATTACTGGGATTTGATCTGTGGCAATCATAAGTTGGAGATCTCATCCTTAGTTTTCTGTCACTCTCACAATAATCTTGTCGACGTCCATGGAATGTGTGAAAACTGCCTTTTCTCATTTGCCGCAATCAACAAGTCCAATGCTGAAACGTATAGGTTGCTGGTGGGGAAGTTGGGGGAGGATTCTGGCTTTGTTTTGGACCAGGACTCACAACTAGATGTTCATAGTTCAGTTACTAGACAATGTTCTTGCTGCAATGAACCATGGATTCCAAGAGGGTATTGCCAAAAGCTGATGAGGGCTATATCAGCTGGATCTGGGGCTGCTGATCTTGATTTCCCTTTATCAGATTCTATTAAACATGATTGCAGCAACCTGGAGAAGAGTAAACAATCTATACCTCTCAGAAGTACTCGACAAAAAACTAGTGGGTTTGATCATTTGTCTCATGTAGGGTACAGTGAACTTAAGTTTAACTCTGATACTGAATCTGAAGCCATGTTGTCTGATGATAATGGCGAAAATGCTGTACGCGAAGATCTTGCTGTTGAATATTTGAAGTCAGAACCTTGCACTGTCAGTCTAGTCGATGATGATTCTGTCACTGAGAAACTGATCGATCCAGCTTCTTCACCTGAGCCTTCAATTTTGGCCTCAAAGGTGCAGTCAGATGTTATTAGGGTTCCTGTTGAGCATGGTTTGGAGGAGCTTAATTGGCAACAAGCTGATTGCAAGGCTGATTCCTCTACACTTCCTGAGCTCATTTCCCATGAAAATGTTCCTCCATCATCGATTGCCAGAGAAAGCCCTCAAAAAGCATCAAAAGAAAGAGAGATTATTTCTCCAGATGATGTTCTTCAAATTTCATATGCCAAGGAAACTCCACCGGAAGCATCAGATGAGAACAGGATTGTTTCAGTAGACAATGTTCTTCCATCAACAGAGAGGAGAAACCCTGCCAAAATTTCACAGGAGAGCGAGCTTATTTCTATTGTTGATTCTCTTCCATCAACAAATGGAGCAGAAAATCCTGTTCAAGGACTAAAAGAGAGCTGTAAGTTCAAACTCCTCCTCCTACAAGACTTCTATTGGTATTTCTCAAATTAACAAAGGCTGCATCTGGATAATTTCATTCTGTACAGCTACATAGTGCCTCAATCATTGTGGATGGTGCTAATTCATATTTTGGTTACCTTTTCTTTCTTTATTGTTACTGTTAAAGAAACTCACCTAAAAGCTTAAGCTTTTAGATGAGATGGTTTCTTAACATGGTATCAGAACTTTGTTGATCCAGCGGTCACGAGTTCGAATCTCACCACCCTCATTCTATTTGATAAAAATGAAGCACACAATAGTATAAGTCTGTGTGCAAGTTTCAAGCCCAGAGGACTTTTACTTGAGGGAGTGTTAGAGAATAATATAAATCATATTCTGGGTGAGTTGGTTCCTTAACAGTTACATTCGACAGGTGTATCCAGAGAAGAGGAAGCTTGGCAAACATCGGTGACAGGCAGCGAGGATTTCGGCAAGGGAGAAATTCAGCCAGCTAGAAGAAATGACACAGCTTCAGAAATAAACCCTAGTTCTAGTGACAATGGTCAGCAACCTGCAAACTCATTGGATCTCAGTGATGCTTATAAACTAGCCGTTGGGAACAGGGGAAGGCAGTTGTCTGGCGTTCTTGCTGAACAAAGGACTGTAAAGGATTCTCCAAGGCTTAGCGAAGATTTGAAGCATTTACTTTCACAACTCTCCGCTGCTAGAGAGCAGTCAATGAATGATATGAGCCCTAGAGTACCCATTAGTCCCAGAGTAACTATTAGCCCTAAATTATCTACTAACAGTGACGAAGTAAAGATTTCTGATACTTCTAGTATCATGGGAATGCAAATTCTTCAAAAGCGAATCACGCTAGAAAGAAATGAGTCTGGTCTATCTTTCGATGGAAGTATTGTCAGTGAAATCGAAGGTGAAAGTGAGATTGATCGGCTAAAACGTCAGGTTGAGCATGATAAAAAAGTTTTGAGTGCTTTGTACAAGGAACTGGAGGAAGAAAAGAACGCATCCACAATTGCTGTTAATCAAGCTATGGCGATGATTACACGAATACAGGAAGAGAAGGCGACACTCCACATGGAATCTCTGCAGTGCCTGAGAATGATGGAGGAGCAGGCTGAGTATGATATGGAAGCATTGCAGAAAACGAATGACCTTCTCACAGAAAAGGAGAAAGAGGTTCAGGATCTAGAAGAGGAGCTTGAGTTTTACAGGAGTAAGTTCTCCAACGAAGTAATCTTCGGGACACCATTTTCTGACAGAAAGGCAACAGGTTCGAGAGCGGATCCCTCTGAAGCTGGATGTGCAGAAGATAGTGCAAGCACCAGCAGAAACTCAATTAAAGAAAAACAAGTTGAAGGATCGAATAAGAACATCATTACTGGGAATAGTTCATCATTGTTCGAGTTTGAAGATGAACAGTCGTATATCACACAAAGTTTGAAGAAGTTGAAAAGGAAGCTTCATCTATTTTCTAATAACGGACTGAGCTTAGAATTTATCAACAAATATTCAGGAGACAGGGAAAATGACTCGAGGGAGCAGAATAGTGAAGTGGGAGTTGAACAGAATGGTGGGGCAGAAGAGAAATCGTCAAGTTCCCATCAAGAACTTGATCTAGATTCTCTCGTAAATGAAGTTTCTGATCTGAGTCAGAAGTTGGAAGCTCTTGAGGCAGACCAGAATTTCCTCGAGCACAGCATTAACTCCATTAGATATGGAGAGGAAGTGTAAAAGGCAATAATCTCCTACCCGTTACAATTGATCTGCAATCAATTGTCAACGGTTACAAGTAGATTTATGGCAAGTTAATATGCAATTGATGTAATAGATAGCTTACCTTGTATAGATACTTTTCCCTGTATAAAGTATGGAACTATGTATGTATAATTCAATCAATTTTCAATACACAATAATTCGGATTTTCTCATGGTATCAGAGCATTGAAATTCTGAAAATCACATACTTTCCGCTGCAAATTCTCACAAAAACACAAAACCCATTACCATGTCTGAAGAACAATCAACAGACTCAAACCCAACAATCCAACAGTCCACAGACCCAATTATGCTCATCAATTCACCAAACATAACCGACCCACTTACCTTGCACCACTCCGATACACCGGGGCTCACCCTCGTGAATGCTCCTCTCAAAGGAAACAATTATGGACAATGGAGCCGCTCAATGCGTCTCAGTCTCAGTGCCAAGAATAAGCTTGGGTTGATCGATGGATCAATCAAAGCTCCACCACCAACAGACGACAAATTCCCCATGTGGCAGCGCTGCAATGATATGGTGTTGTCGTGGATCTTGCATTCGATACACCCAGACATCGCCGGAAGTGTTCTCTATTGCGATACAGCAGCTGCCGTGTGGAGTGACCTCAAAGATAGGTTTTCCCAGAACAATGACTCCAGGATCTACCAAATTCGACAAGAAATTGCCGAGTGCCGCCAAGGACAACAACCCATCTCCATATACTATACTAAACTCAAAGCTTTTTGGGACGAATTATCTGCCTATCAGGAACCCCTTGTCTGCAACTGTGAAGGGCTGAAGGCACTTGCAGACCGTGAGGAGAAGGAGAAGGTGATGCAGTTTTTAATGGGGTTAAATGATACTTACTCAACAATCCGTGGTTCCATTTTGATGATGAACCCTATACCCGACACTCGGAGAGTCCATGGCTTGATTCTCCAGCACGAGAGGCAGATGGAAGTGGCCAGCCGTCCCTCTTATTCTCACGCGATGCAGACCTCTCGCACAGTACCGGGATTTTCCCCAAATTTTTCCCGCAACTACAAGTCCCTCAAATGCTCTCACTGTGACCAGGAGGGTCACAATATTGATCGCTGTTATTACATCATTGGTTTCCCGGTGGGACACAAGTGGCATGGAAAGAATATTCAACCGAGGAACAAAAGGCCGCCAGCTCACACACACAAGAGGATTGCGGCTCACAATGTAGAAATGCCACAGCCCTCTACCGGTAATCAAATTACCACTGCTGCTGGAGGGAGTCCTACATTCACAACCGAGCAGTATAATCAACTCATGGAGGCACTTAATAAGAACGGTAATATCCAGTCATTCATGAATGCGACAGGTATAAATTCCTCCAGTTGTAATATTGCGCATCATGATTCATATTCCACCCTATATTGGATTGTGGATAGTGGGGCAACAGACCATATATCTCGCCATGCACTTAATAAAAATAAAACAACACATGATTTTGTGGGATTACCTCATGGTGAGCAAGTTGCTATTAAAGGAATTGGATCTATACAATTGACACCGGATTTAACCCTTGATGGAGTTTTACACGTCCCTCAATTTCGTGTAAACTTATTATCCGTGAGTAAATTGACTCGAGCATTGAGATGTATTGTAATTTTTTTTCCGGATTTTTGTGTTGTGCAGGACGTGGAAACGAAGAGGACGATTGGCCTGGGCAAGCATTTTGATGGGTTATACTACCTCACACCACAACAAAACCCACACCTAGCTGGTCACATCCACCGTACCTCGAACCTATGGCATCAAAGACTTGGACACCCCTCCCAGGCACCTCTCCAATTTTTATCTAAGACAATTCCTCATATTTTGATTGATTCTATGCATGTTTGTGATGTGTGTCATCTTGCAAAGCAAACACGCTTGCCTTTTCCTATTAGTTCAATAAAATCTGCCGCACCTTTTGACTTAGTACATTGTGACATATGGGGACCACATAAAACTCTTACACATTCTGGGGCACGGTATTTTTTAACTATTGTCGATGATCACACCCGGTTCACTTGGGTTCACCTTATGCGTTTCAAATCTGACACCCAACTTTTATTAAAATCTTTTTTTTCTTGGGTCAAAACACAGTTTCATCGTGATATTAAAATTCTCCGTGCCGACAATGGAGGTGAATTTCTTTCCATGCGTCCTTTCTTTGATAACCATGGTACCATTTTTCACCACACTTGTGTTTATACACCTCAACAAAATGGGGTTGTTGAGCGCAAACACCGCCACCTATTGAATGTTAGTCGAGCTTTACGTTTTCAAGCCAACATTCCTTTAAAATTTTGGGGAGAAAGTCTTCAAACTGCCTCTTATTTAATAAATCGACTTCCCTCACCCTTACTCAACCATAAAACCCCTTTCGAACTTTTACATGGGGTTCAGCCCGACTACTCTCACCTTCGGGTTTTTGGGTGTTTGTGTTACGCTACCAACCTAAATCCCATGCATAAATTTGATGCTCGTGCACGACGATGTTTATTTTTAGGGTACCCCCTTGGACAAAAGGGTTATCTTATTTATGACCTTGACAGCCACAAAATTTTCACCTCACGTGATGTCCTCTTCCATGAAAATACCTTTCCTTTTTCCACCTCACCTACTGAAGAAACCCAAGACCCACCAATTTTACCCATACCCATTACCGATTCCCACACTAATAACCAGCCCAAACTGCCCAGCCCAAACCACAACGCCCAGCCCAGCCCAGCTTCGCCTTCCACCTCCACAAATAATCCAGTCCAGCCCGATCCACCACTACATAGCCCAGCCCAGACAAGCCCGGCCTTCCTTAATCCATCCCTCACCTCAGCAGACATTCCAGCCCAGCCCGAACCACCTTTCCCCAACACAGCCCAGCACCATCAGCCCATCACCACCACAGCCCAACCAGAACACCCCACAACCAACACAGCCCAGCCCGAACAGCAATCAAACCACAACACAGCCCATTCACCCACAGCTTCCTCTCCCGTCGCACCACCTACACGCGACCAGCTCACACCCATCGTCCCACTTCGACGTTCAAACCGAACCTCACACCCACCTCCTCATTTCCAACATTACCAAACTCATCATGCTGCTCTGCTCACGCCGGACGTCCTCTCCCCTTCCTCGTCCAGCACAAGGTATCCTATACATCGGTATGTCTCTTATGCTCCTTTGTCAAATAATCACCGATCCTTTGTTTCCAACATTTCTCACCGGGTTGAACCAGCAAATTATGAACAGGCACATCGAGATCCCAACTGGATTTCTGCTATGGAATCTGAAATCGCAGCTCTTGAGGCCAACAACACCTGGTCCATGGTTCCCCTGCCCCCGGGTCAACGTCCCATCGGATGTAAATGGGTCTATAAGATCAAGTACCTCTCGGATGGCACCATCGAGCGTTACAAGGCCAGACTTGTCGCTAAGGGATTCACACAGAGGGAGGGCATCGACTACAAGGAGACCTTCGCTCCTGTAGCGAAATTGACCACTGTCCGTTGTCTTTTGTCTGTTGCTGCACTTCGGAACTGGTCTTTATATCAGATGGACGTCGAGAATGCGTTCTTACATGGTGATCTACTTGAGGAGGTATATATGAATCCTCCACCTGGCTATCGTCGACAGGGGGAGCAGATGGTTTGTCGACTCCATAAGTCCTTATATGGCCTTAAACAGGCATCACGCACCTGGTTTCAAAGATTTTCTTCTGCTGTCCAAGAAATCGGTTTCCAACAATCCCAAGCCGATTACTCATTGTTTACTATGGTTCGTGGTGAATTTATTACTGTGATATTGTTATATGTTGACGACATGATTATTACAGGAAATGATGAACAAGAAATTCGAAAACTCAAACAGTTTCTCAATGGCTGCTTTCGGATCAAGGACCTTGGTTTGCTAAAATACTTTCTTGGTGTGGAAGTTGCACGGTCTAAGGAAGGAATTTCAATCTGTCAACGCAAATATACCCTGGATATATTGGAAGAGGCTGGCTTGCTCGGAGTGAAACCCACCAAGGTACCCATGGAACCTGATATGACCCTAGCTTCAACTGACAGTGATGCCCTCAAGGATCCAACTCAGTATCGACGATTAATTGGAAAATTAATCTACCTCACCATCACCAGGCCAGAGATTACGTATGCAGTGAACACATTGAGCCAGTTCATGCAAGAACCCAAGCTACATCACCTCAAGGCATCACGGCAAATCCTCCAATACCTCAAGAACGCACCTGGACAAGGCCTATTATTTCCGGCAAAGGGTCAATTGAATTTGGTCAGTTATTGTGATGCAGATTGGGCTAAGTGTCCAGTTACACGTCGGTCAGTAACAGGCTATTGCATTTTCCTTGGTAAATCACTCATATCATGGAAAAGCAAGAAACAAGTCACGGTGTCCAGATCATCAGCCGAAGCAGAATATCGGTCAATGGCTGCAGCCACCTGCGAACTCACATGGTTGAGATATTTATTGAAAGATTTACAGGTATCACATCCTCAGTCTGCATTATTGTTTTGCGACAATCAAGCAGCCCTACACATCGCTGCGAATCCGGTGTACCACGAAAGGACCAAGCACATCGAACTTGACTGCCACATTGTTCGGGAAAAGATTCAGAAGGGAGAGATCAAAACAGCCTATGCACCTACAGGAGACCAAGTAGCCGACATATTCACGAAGCCATTAAGAGCACCGATTTTTCATACACACCTCAGCAAGTTGGGTACGATCAATATCCATACTCCAACTTGAGGGGGAGTGTAAAAGGCAATAATCTCCTACCCGTTACAATTGATCTGCAATCAATTGTCAACGGTTACAAGTAGATTTATGGCAAGTTAATATGCAATTGATGTAATAGATAGCTTACCTTGTATAGATACTTTTCCCTGTATAAAGTATGGAACTATGTATGTATAATTCAATCAATTTTCAATACACAATAATTCGGATTTTCTCAGGAAGGTGTTCAATTCATTCAGGAGATAGCTTCTCACCTGAAAGAATTGCGAAAGATCGGGATACAACAAAGAGAGCAAATCACTGCATAAGGCTTTTGTATACACATGATTCGCCGGAAAGTAAAGAAAAGTTGCCGGAAAAGGTGATGAAGATTGGCAATCAAGTGTACAGTCTCACAAGGTTGTTTCTCTTTGAACAAAATTCATAGGATTGAATGTCAGATTTCCCATTATTCCTTGGTTTGCAGTGATCACAAGTTACCAGTTCCCTGACCCCTTCAAACAAGAGCTTAGAGGGGGGGGGTTTCTTCTTTATTTTTTGATTTTGAGTGTGATTAGTGAATTCATAGTACCATAGTTGATTTCTGTGTGGATATTGTTGGCCATTCAAATAATACAAAATTAAAAAAAAAAAAATTAACATGTCAATGTGATGTGTTTGTAAATTTGAAAGAACTAGTGATCTTTATTTGTAAATTCACTGCCCTCTGAAAAGTTAGTGTGTGTTTTGTACTATAGTGCATGCATAGTGCTATCAAAAATGTTTTTTTATTTAAACATGTATCACAATAAAAAAAAAATTAGATTCTTTTTAATTTTTTTATATCACTACATCAAAATTGTTCTATTAATGTGATATTTTTTGGCAGAAGCAACCACACTCAGACGTGAAAAACAATGAAAGTGTACTTGAGGTTGTTTTTGAAAATGTTTTACGTTCAGAAATAAATTAAAATGATATTTTTTTATTTTTTAATAATTATTTTTGATATTAGCATATCAAAATGATATAAAAACACTAAATTTTTAATTTAAAGTAAAAAAATACAATAAAAATTCAATTATTTTCAAAAACGTTTTCTAAACACATTCCAAACACCCCATAAGCAGTTTTTCCGATGCTGATAAAACCCCTATAGTATCCCAAGTCCCAACAGGAATCTGTAATTTGAGCTTTCTAAATCTACATTTTTCAAGACTGTAGGTTTTACAGAAAATCAATAAATCAAGGCATCATGATCCAGAACAAACCCTAAATTATGCAGACAAAAAGAGAGACATAACAAAAACTTGGAGGGTTTTCTAATTTGTATCTGTGATTACAATGTGAAGCCTTTTTTATTCATGGAAAAAACTAAGGAAGACCTTGGCGAAGCTAAGTCCCCTGAACTCATCTTCCAAAATAACTTCTGCTACATATATCAGAACTTCTACAGATTTGAATAGACATCTTCCGATTCCATGCAAACTGCAAGGTGATCGATATTTGACGCAGCGGAAAACACAAAAAAATATGACCAATGTCAATATTTTATATAATATTCTAGAATTCCCAAAAACAAGAGAAATTCTCAAGAAAGTTTGAAATTTTATTGAATAATTCAGTACTGGGCAAGAAGGCTTATAATGATATTTAAAGCGAAAACTCAAGCTTTAATCCATGTTGGACAAGAAACATGATAGTTATTAAAAATTACCAAAAATAGAAAAATTGAGATAATTGCATAAATTAAAACTGTTATAAATCATGAGCAGACTGAAATTGATGGAAGTCGATTTGGTCCTAGAAATCAAGAGTTATGGTTATAACGAAATTTTTCTAAAATGACAAAAACGATGATTTTGGGGCCGAAATGACAGAATTCGGCCAAAAAAGGTATGCATCACTAATGCCGGACTCGCCGAAACGCATTAACTGGGTGAGTTTTGCATTATTCCGACTTCACTCGGACTGCTGAAAAATTCAATTGCCCTTGAATTTTGGATATTCTCTCTTCAACATGTACGTCTATGCCACTTGTTCTACAACAATTTTCCTATACAAATAAATTTCTAAAACTTCCACAACTCTGTCAAGTTTGTGGTCTCACGAGTCAGGAAAGAATCATCTCTCCATGAGTGTCGTTTTTGAAACAATGAGTTCTTCAACAGTTTAAGGACAATCAAAGCAAGAGTTCAGATTCTTCCTCCAAGGACTGGCTGATGCGTGTGTTAGAGAATTTTTCTACTTTTTCTTGAATCAACAATGGCTGAACATTATGATCATCCAATTTGCAAAAAAATCCCTGTGAATACAGCATCCTGAACCTTTCAGAATCCGTAGTTAGTAGAGCACAAGATCAATTCTATGATGTTGATAACGCTAGAATGTTATTTATGTTATTAGGTGAGGTTCTAGAATATAATTTATATTATTTTTTAATATATTTCTTCAAGTGAAAGTTTTTTGGGCTTAAAACTTGCACAGACCCACGCTACCTTGTACTTGATTTTTATTAAATAGAATGAGGGTGATGAAATTCGAACTCGTAACAGCTAGATCAAGAAGGCTCTGATACTATTTCAAGAAATCATCTTATCTAAAAACTTAAACTATTACGTGAAATCTCATAATATAATTTATATTATTGTTTAACACTATTGAAAATCCATCAAAAATCTATCCTTTTCTGTTTTTGATAAAGATGTTGTGTAAAAAACAAATAGTATGGTCGTTACAACAATATATTTTTCTTGATTTTCTATATTTAAGGGTTTGGGAATTTATTAATTTTTTATTCAATATTTTTAATCGATTTAAAAAAAATATAAGATTTAGTTTTTATTAATTAAAAAAAATGCATCGCTTTATAATTTATATAAGCATATATACCATACCCAAACATAAATTATTATATTTTCAAAAAAGAAAAGAAAGAAGAAACACTAACAAAAGATATAAAAAGAACTCCAACGTTCGAAACTCCACTACTTTCCTAGTTACAAGTTCCAGGCAAAAACCCCAGCCACAAAACCCTCCTCCGGCACAGGATGCTGCTGTTGCAACAGACAACCCTAGTACCTAAACTACTACTTTTTTCAAAATCTGATTTCAGTTTCAACCCTTGTTCTTCTTCCCCTTCAACAAAAGTATCTTTCATGGACAAACACACCAAGTCCTCTTCGCTAAAACAGTCTCACAAACAGTTTCAAAGTTCAGTCTTGGCTTGTCAAGCATCAACTGACACTCACGATACTTCTTTCCGGTTAGTACCCGTGTACCAATCTTGTGTCTTTTTGCTTTTTTGTCTCATTTTATCAGTACCCAGATTGACTTTTTTGCAAAAGAAAGAGAAAGCGAATTGAATTGTGCATACAATTGTGTATGTCATATTCAAGTTTGTGCTGTTTTGCTTCTTTTTTTTCATTGCATGAGTTCCCAGATGGGAATTTTTTTGATAGGAAATAAATAATCAAAAGAAATAGCTGTCTTGTGTTGGTATATTGTTGGAGTTGAGTGGTTAGATTGTTTAATGTGGTGAATGTAGGAAAGATGACTTGCCAGCTCATGGAGTGTCCGAGGTGATTGTTGGTGTATTGGGAGGTGGGCAATTGGGTCGTATGTTATGCCAAGCAGCTTCAGAAATGGCTATTAAAGTCATGGTTTTGGACCCACTTGCGAATTGTCCAGCGAGTGCGATTGCATATGATCATATGGTTGGAAGCTTTGATGATAGTGCAACAGTTCAGGAATTCGCAAAAAGGTTCAATCTTGATGGAATTTGGTTGTTATTGGAGTTTTTTAGTCTTTTTGTGTTAATTTTGTTAATTATGCTGTTGTAGATGTGGAGTGTTGACTGTGGAAATCGAACATGTTGATGCTGCTACAATGGAGAAGCTTGAGCAGCAAGGAGTTGATTGCCAACCGAAAGCCTCGACTATTAGAATTATCCAAGTATGTCTCTTTTGATTTTAAGAGTTGATGGGTAACTTTATTTTGTAAACCATATGCAACTTAGGCATTTGGACTTACTTCCTAGGGAGTTTGGATTTAAATTCAAAACCAAACATGACTTTGGCTCCATGATGAAATTTCTAAATGGATTCATGTTTCAATTTTTCAGGATAAATATCTCCAGAAGGTTCATTTTTCTGGGCATGGGATTCCCCTTCCTGACTTTGTGCAGGTTAGTTGCTGTTTGTAGTATTTCCCTGGAGGAAGCACATGCAGTCTTCACTTTTCATCACCTGTTAACTGATATTGAAGTATGACTAGTGCAGATTGATGATCTAGAAGGTGCCAAGAGAGCAGGCGACTTATTTGGCTATCCTCTAATGCTCAAATGCAAAAGGCTAGCTTATGATGGGCATGGGAATGCAGTTGCCAAGAGTGAAGAGGAGCTTTCTTCTGCAGTAAATGGTGAGAGGTTCAATACTGAGGCTCAATTACTAAGGAATTTTGGTTGAGAGATGCTATACTTGTATTCATATGTGCTATTGATTAACAGCAGTATAGTATCCACCATATCTCAATTGCCATTCAAAATGTTAAGGATCCAAATGTTATGGCTAGAGGAGATCCATCATATGTTTTATACTAGACTCTTTTCATGTCGTCCTGTTCATTTTGTCTGGACTGGACACAGTTATAGTATAATTATTATCTGCCTTGTGGAGAACAACAACCAAAAGATGTTTTTGACCTTTAATTTGGGTTTAGGGGTTTTGGCTGTAAAATCCTTATGAAACAGGCCACTCCCAAGGCACTGGAAATATATTTGATGTCATATTAAATTCTTGGAAAGAATGTGAAAGCCCGTTCATCTGGCTTGGACCAATAAAATAGAAAAAATACCAATCTTAGATAGATGTTTATCTGTGTGATTGTGCCATGGTTTAGATTATGCTATATGGATGTTGTTCAGAGGTCATAGTTTTTCTTATAAGTTAATCCAAAGCACAGGAAGTTGCTTCCTTCCTATATTTAACAACTCCAGCAATGAGCTTGCTGAGACCTTCAGCATTCTTCACTCTGACAGGAAAGGTTATCAATAGCCTGACGTAAAAGCCTTCATTTGTTTTTAAATGAAATCTCTCGTTGTAAGTCCATGTCTTTTGACTTGAAATAAAATTGCTTATCTTTTCATTATTTCTCCTACGTTTCCTAGTCACAATTGCTCACCTCTCCTCGTATTCATAGTCATAAGCAATTGTTGAGACTGTTTGGGTGATTTTGAACACTGATTGGTTTGTATTATTTTCCTCGTCCTTGCTGCTTTTCATGCCTAGTTTGTAGTTCTTGTTTTTGTTTTACTTTATAGAAATAGTTCCTGCTGAATCTACTCCTTGTTGTAATATATTATTCATGATGTTTTCCAGCTCTTGGAGGATTTGATCGAGGTTTATATGTTGAGAAATGGACACCCTTTGTGAAAGAGCTAGCTGTCATTGTGGCTAGAGGAAGAGACAATTCCATTTCATGCTACCCTGTTGTTGAAACTATTCACAAGTATGATATAGATAAGACATTTTCATGTTTTTTTTTTTTTTTGTAGCTTTTTTGGTTTTTGGTGCATTTGGTTTCAGCAATGTTTGAGTTTGCCAGATGAATTGGACTTGATAATGCTTATCAATTAGTGTAGTTGCATCTCCTTACATCTGATTGCAGACATTGTGTCTTGCAGGGAAAACATCTGTCACATAGTTAAGGCTCCTGCTGCTATACCGTGGAAGATCAGAAAACTTGCCACTGATGTTGCACATAAAGCTGTTAGCTCATTAGAAGGTGCTGGTGTGTTTGCAGTGGAGTTGTTTTTGACAAAGGATGGTCAGGTTGTACTTGTATTTCAGTGTATTTCATTTTCTCAGCACGATACATATCATAATTCTCAATTTCAGGATTTCAGGAAATTGCTGTCTTTGACTAATATGTTTATGTTTTCCCTTTTAAACAGATCTTACTGAATGAAGTGGCTCCCCGACCTCATAATAGTGGTCATCACACAATTGAGGCCTGCTATACCTCACAATTCGAACAGCATTTGAGAGCTGTTCTGGGTCTTCCACTTGGTGATCCATCAATGAAGACTCCTGCCGCTATCATGTATAATCTACTAGGTGAAGACGAGGTGAATTGTTTTCTTCTCCAATTCCAATTTTTTTATTTCCTTTTCCATTTTTTTACTATTTTGAACCTCTGTAAGTTTGGTGGGGGGTCCTTTGGTTTCCAAGTCATATGTTTTAACATTCTTTTATCATATGCACACACACAACCATTCATATGCACACAGATAGTAATTATTCATGTGTATGTTAATGTGTGTGAACTGCTATTGTGTTTCTGGCAATTCCCAAAGCAGTTTCACAACACAACTCACATGATGCACATGCCAATATTTAGTGAGAATTGGGGGCCAATCTCAGGAAACTTAGGGCATGATTTGAATTTAACTATGGATCTTGGGCAGGGATTGTGAATACAACATGCAACCAAGTTGTTTAACTGAGGGGTGTCAAACATCTTTCATGTTTTAAAAATTGGAGTAGGCTCATAGTTCCTAGCTAATGACGAGTTCTCAATAGAAGTCGTTTGGAGTTGGTCTGTGACATGTGCTTCTGACTTAATCATCCTGTTTCTAAAAATTTGCTAACTTCTGGTGCTCATTGAACTCTGATTCAATTCCAAATGTTAAAGGATTCTCAATTGCCTGCATGCATAGGAGTTTTGGGGTTTGGGTGGGCATGTAATTTTGTTAGTCGAAAAATAGGCAGCTCCTTCATAAGTCTACATCAAAATGTTCTCAAATTTTCTTTGCTATATTATGTGTTTTGTTACAATATTTCAAATAAAAATTTAATTGACCAATGACAATGTTTATGCTTTTAGGGTGAGCCTGGTTTTCACTTAGCTCACCAGCTGATTGGAAGAGCATTGAACATACAAGGGGCTTCTGTCCATTGGTATGATAAGCCAGGTTAGCTTTGCATAAATTCTATATGCTCCCTGATTTAATACTCTCCCTCTCTCTTTTTCTTCACTATAATAATAATTGTGCAGAAATGCGTAAGCAACGGAAGATGGGTCACATCACATTTACTGGCCCTTCAATGGGCATAGTTGAAGCACGATTAAATTCAATGCTGAAGGAAGAAGGTTCTGAGAGTCGGACTGCTGGTAAGTTTTCGTTGGATGACTTGATCATTGGACTCGATCTTGTGGCTAGATGACATGTTCTAGTTGTATAGTTTTTCTCACGTTCTCTTACTGCAAATTTCCATGAGTTGCATTGCAAAGTATGTATTTGTCTTAAAGTTAAAATGGAGATTAAATGTCCCTTCTATCATTCAAAAGATCAATTTTTGGATTTATGTTTTGCTAATTTCTTGGAGATAGGTACTAGAGATAGTAGACGATAGGTACAAGAGGTAGTAGACTTTTCATATTGTTCATTTTGGAGGATCTACACTCATGAATATAGTTCAGCTCAATTATAATCAGTTTCATACATTTTTCTTATTAAATATTATAAGACCTCACTGTTACTTAAGATGTATCTGTTCTTTCAGTTTAGGTTAATTTTGGTTCCTGTTGTTTGTTAAAATGTAGTTACACCGCGTGTTGGGATCATTATGGGCTCTGATTCAGATCTTCCTATAATGAAGGATGCTGCAAAGATTTTGACTATGTTTGGAGTACCTCATGAGGTTGTTTTCTAAATTGCAGTTTTCTTCTGGAATGTGCCAGCACTGGTTTCTTTTGTACCATTTATACTGACTTTCATGGCTAACAATATGTCACTTGCAGGTGAGAATAGTATCAGCCCATCGAACTCCTGAAATGATGTTTTCTTATGCGTTGTCTGCTCAGGACCACGGCATCCAAATCATCATTGCTGGTGCTGGTGGTGCAGCTCACTTGCCAGGCTAGTTATACATGTGATGGTTTATATAGAATATTATGCCTGTCAACTCTCACTGGCCTTAATAAAGTATCAGTTTGACTTTACAGGTATGGTAGCTTCGCTGACCCCCTTGCCTGTTATCGGTGTTCCTGTGCGTGCTTCTGCTTTGGATGGAATGGATTCGCTCTTATCAATTGTGCAGGTACACTATTTCATCAGATAATATAACATTTTCAGGATATCTGTTGTCGAAAATAACAGTGACCTCCAGTTTAGCATTCCAAGTTCCAATACTAGCTTATTTCCTAAAATGGGCAAGTGGAAAAGTAGACACCCGTTCTGTTTTTTAAATGCTTTTTTTGTACATTTTTTACATGTTTTTTTTTTAATCGATTCTCCTTCGAAAGGAAGCTATAGTTCTTTGTGACTCCTGCGGGATTTGCAAATGCAAGATTCTTTGGTTTGGTATTAGCACTGATGTTTCCTAGGTTCAGTTACTCTATGAGTATAATGCAGGCAAAAGAAAGAGAGCAGATCTTAACATCATGTTTATAGAAATATTAAACATAAACCAAGTTCCTATTGAAATTGAAAAGTTATAGGATGTTTTTGTCATCCAACACAGAATCTGCTGTTTGACCCTCATTGCTGGAAGTTGATGTCTAACAATAATGTCCTCAGATACAATCCATTGCCTGTGCTTGACATTTTTTCCATTTTTTTTTTAATCTGCTTATTATTATTTTTAATTTGCCTGTCATTAAATCCTTCCTTAATCTAATATCATCCAGATGCCAAGGGGAGTCCCTGTTGCAACTGTGGCAATTAATAATGCCACAAATGCAGGTTTGCTAGCAGTAAGGATGTTGGGTGTTGGTGATGCCGACCTCTTGGCGAGGTTCTATCTCTATCTCTCCTCTGTTTATGTGCTTGTGTGACAGGATAACAACTGAACGTTTCCCTCAACTGTAATCCTATTTGATTTGCAGAATGAGCCAGTATCAAGAAGACACAAGGGACGATGTCATGAAGAAGGCCGAAAAACTACAAACCGATGGTTGGGAAACTTATTTGAATCCTTGAGTAGTAGAAAACTTGCCTGGTGATTCTTGCTTTCTGTCCTCTCCGTCTGATGGACCATAATTGAGTGGTAGAAAACTTGTCTGGTGATTCTTGCTTTCTGTCCTCTCCATCTGATGGACCAAAATTGAGAGTTCCATACCTACCGAATAGATTCCTTCAAAACTCATCCCCACACAACACAATTTTGCATGTTCGTGCAAGCATATCACCAGGTAATGTGACAGATAAAAAACCCTGCTGTCCTCATTTTGAATTGAGCGATGCGTTCGGCATCATACGATAATTTTTTAGCATGTCGGAAGTTTGAAAAGCATAGAAATTTTATAAACAAAGAGGGGAGAGTTAGTTCTTTCTGTTTATGGTATCAGTTCTTTTCTTTCTTTTCTGGGAGCAGAAACAAAACTGAGTTCAATCAGGAGACTTCTGTTCCTCAATCCAGGCCTCACAATCAACATTGTAAACGATGTTTAGCAAGGTGATGACAACCATGTTATTTTCTTTGTGCTCCCAAACCTGTTAGGGATGCAAATGGAGATCCCTGGTTCAGTACTTGATACAGTAACAGTAACAGTAACAGTAACTGGCTTGTTAAAATTCTTTAACTCTCGTGTTTCCTGTTTGGAACAAGGTCAAACCTTGACTTTTTCAAAATCTATGAAATTCTTTGTTGAATTCTGATTGGTTTTGATGGAATGATTTCCATGCTGCTTTGGAAGACCGCTGCAAGTAAATTTGTTTGAAGTCATTAAATCAAAAAAAACACGCAAGCCGCTATGGCATGGAATTTTCACTGAAAGAGAAACATGAATGTCTTAAACTTTACGTGTGACCATGTGAAGCAGACTAGAGGGAAGTGAATAACGTGATGATGATATGAGACACGTCTCATGGCCTTGTATGATGGTATAGTCTTGTAATTTGTACAGTAGATCTTGAATTTAAGTTAAGATGTATATTTTTTATAAAAAAAAACTGGGATAATCAGAGTTTTACTCGTTTATCTGAACTCATTTGGGGTATAAGGGTGTGATATGATGACATAGAGTTTGTAATCTGTATAATAAATTTTGAATTCAAGTTAAGATATGTAATATTTATAAAAACTTGTAACAGTCGAGATTTTACTCTTGTAATTACAAATTGTGTTTGTAATTACAAATTGTGTTTATTAGGGAAATGGGATTTTCTCGTAAAAAAAAATATGAGAAAGGTTTTCAAATAATGGAACGAACGTTATTCGCAGCAAACAGATGACCAGAGGGCAAGGAAGCCGAATAAGGAACAGCTGTCATAGCCTGACTAGGAAACTTACTGGAAAAGTGAATTGGCCATTAGGTCAACTCATGAGCTATTATCTTTTTGCTTAGATTGTGTTTTTTTATTGTTAAGACTAAGACTATTATCTTGTTTTTTTCAAAAAAAAAAAAAAACCTTTGATCGGTTGACTAAGTTAATTGAATTACTAAAAACATATTGGTTTTTTCAATTAATATCTTATCAGATTCAACAAGAAATCTGGTTTGATATTAGCTCTAGGTGCCCGTTTGGGACGGAGTTTCAAATGCCATTTCCAAAAAAATCATTTTTTTTTTCATTTTAAATGAATATATTTTGGTGTTTTTAGATCATTTTGATGTGCAGATGTCAAAAATAATTTAAAAAAAAAACATCATTTTGATGTATTTCAGCACGAAAAGCACTTTGAAAAGCTACCGCAACAGCTCTCCCAAATAGGCCCTAGATCTAAGTTTTTGTTATTTAATTTCTTGGTGGGTTGAGTCTAATAAAGTGTGTTTTTCGAAGGGTAAAATTTCTTCGGGTTTAAAAGAAATGGTCGAGTTTAATAGAGTGATAACACCAGGCAAGTTTTCAAATAAAAAGGGCAAGTTACTAATGTTCAAGGATTCAAGGTAATGAATATTGTGACACTCTTGTTAGGGTATGATTTGTAACTGTATGGTAGTATGACTGAAGTTGTTTTTCATTCAGAAATATATCATAATGATATTTTTTTATATTTTTTAAAAATCATTTTTAACATCAGTATATCAAAATAATCTAAAAATATTAAAAAATAAATTATTTTAAAATAAAAAATAAAAATAAATTATTTTTTTTCAAAAATATTTTGAAACAAAATGGCAAGTGACCAAGTTTGGCCGGCTCAAGAATGAAGCCACCATGCTTGCCCTGACCAGCAATAGCCTGTTGAATTCCTTTCTTTCTATGGTTACCCAACAGTCCAATTGCATCCACATTTTCAAGTCTTATTCAATATGTTTTTTGAAAATTTGTCTACATTAATATATTAAAATTATCAATAAAAATATACTAAATTAATTTTTTATATATAAAATGTATTTAAAAGCAGAATACCTCCCCTTCCACACCCTGGCGTGAAGACTTTGGCCTTGAATGACAAGCCAGCCATTAGACAGCAGAAATATTGGCCATAATTCTTCTCTTTTTTTATTTTTTATTTTTTATTTTTTATTTTTCATAAAAAAAGACAACTAACCCTTTGCGTTTTGAAGTGGGATTTGACCCCAAGTATGAAATTAAGAGATAATAAACGGCTCAATATGAAATGCATCAATTAATTTTCCAATTACATTATAAGCACTCTCTTTTTTTCCCTTCTTATAATGATTTTACGGCTAGAAAATATTCCCGTGTAAAACATTAAAAAAAAAAACATTTTTAATAATAATATTACTCCAGAAAAATATTTTTTAATTTCATGAAGAATAAAAAAAATTTATATTATATAAATCATATTTTGGAGCCTCACCTAACAGTTTGAGCTTTTAGGTGAAATGGTTCCTTAACATGGTATCAGAGTCTTGTTAACTCATTGGTTACGAGTTCGAATCTCACCACCCCCATTCTATTTGATAAAAAACAAGCACATGGTAGTGTAGGCCTATGCAAGTTTTAAGCCCAAATGGCTTTCACTTGAGGAAGTGTGTTAGAGAATTATATAAATCATATTCTGGGGCTTCACCTAACAGCTTGAGCTTTTAGGTGAAATGGTTCCTTTATTAATCGTCTTATCGAACGCTATTACTACTATTTATATTATCAATATCATAAATACTATAATCATAATCACATTCCTAAATTTAAGTTTAAGACTGCGATGTCAATTTCCAAATTATACTAATTATCTGCTGGCACACTAAAAATTATAAGTTAAGAGATGTTTGGCACGGCATTTCAAAAGTGTTTTTGAAAAAAATGAAAATTTTGTGTTTTTATTTCTTACTTTAAATTCATTTTTTTAGTGTTTTAGATCATTTTCATGTGCTGATATCAAAAATAATTTCTTAAAAATAAAAAAATAGATCATTTTAATGCATTTTTTAATAAAAAAATATTTTTAAAAACAATCTCAGCCACATTTCCAAACCGTCAATAAGTATATCGTTCAAAAACAACATTTGACCAACACCCATAATGTTTCCAAACCCTAACCCAAACCATAACAGGCTCCCTTAGAGAGAAAATTTTGCTTCCCACCATCACATCCAGGAATATTACGAGGACTCCTTCAACTTTGATTAAATTCATGTTTAAAAGTATGTTCTTGTTTGCTTTTCAAGGTCTCTGTCTATAATTCAGACCTTCTCCATTCAAACTTCAAAACGCGGCCAAAGTCAGCACATGACATCTTGCTCCACATCAAAATCAAAAAAACCTTACCTTAACGTATATTTCATGTGTCCTTGCATGTATAAATATAGATCCCATCTTCCATATACCACAACCTGCCTAACCTCCACCACCACAACCACCACCACCACCACCCATTTTGCTAGCTCTCTGCAGGTGGCCAAATACTTTGCCTGATTAAAAGATCCCAGTAATCCTCAGGTGTCTCCTTCAAATGGGTTCTCAAAGAAAAAACCAATGCTTGACGATGATAATCTTTGCCGCCATTGTTCTTGGATCAAGCACTCAACAAATATTCGCAGCTAGGCCATTCTCCGGCGAGCGATTGATGAAGCAAAATCTTGGGAATATTCAGTCTCTCCAAAGTGCTCCGGTTCCACCAATCGGTGGGTCTTCATGCACTCATATTCCTGACCATGGTAGTGGCAACTGCCCGCCTCTCGGTGAAATGAATTTTGCCGGCCATGCTGCTGCTCAGGCACCACCTGCTTTTCCTGATGCCGTCGTAAGCTTCGGCGAAGCTTGATCAGTCGCTAGTAATGAGACTCAGAAACAAGATTCGAGCTCGTGAGTATCTTTAGGAGTTGAATTATACGTCTAGGGTTTCTCGAGAAAAGTGATGATAGATGAATAAAAGGATGGAGATGGTACTCATCTTTAATTTTATACTTAATTTTTTCTTCTTCTTGTTTTGCTGCAAGCCTGCAACCACTGGAAATTAAAGATAAGAGTGTGGTTGTGAAACAAATGTAGTTGATTTTTATTCATTTTATTTCAATGAATCAGCATATTTTTTCCCAATTAATTCATGTTTCTTTGTTTGTAATATATATGAACGACCATGCAAAAATGTATTTTTTGTTAAATTAATTATAAAATACTTTTAGAAAAAAATCTTAAACATGGTCATAAAGTCTCGAAAGCTTGATTTAATATAAGTTTAAGTTAACTTAGATTGATTCATTATTGTTTAACCTAGTCCAAATTCATTTAAAAAATTTAACAAATTTATAAATAAAAATATTAAAATAATATTTTTTAATTCTTAACCTCAATTAACTTTCCTATAGATAACACTAATGTTGTCTCAAAAATTTTTTTTTTTTGATAACCGGGGTATCCAGACTAGTTTGCACGCACCACAACTAATCCTCAGACTCACTGAACATCCTGCAAGTCCAATGAGCATGTAAGGCACCGCAGGGATAACAGGCGTGCATGGCAGGGCTCGAATCCAGGTGTCTGCCAGGAACAATCGTTGCACTTACCACGGGTGTCTCAGATCTGTTTGGGAGTGTGATTAAGTTGTTTTTAAAAATATTTTTTTGCTCAAAAATAAAAAAAAAAATCTTTTAAAACACAATAAAAAAACAGGGCTAAGTTTAATAATTTTTATTTTTGAATGTTCAAAAATATGTACTTGTGTAACACTTACGTAAAGATATTCCAAATTCACTTTTAACTTCAAAGTCACAGAGCTTTCCAGTCTTATCCATGCAAAACTTTGTCAAAGCTCAAATATTTTTTTTTTAATTTTCTTTTATTTTCTTTTTAATAATATTGGGGTTACGTATCCCAATATTCATCGCCAAATTAACACTTATGAGTTCTTGTTCGTCGTGTATGTGGTCAATTTGACTCGGTTTTATTCTCATCCCATATTGTTTTTTTAAGTAAAATAGGAAAAGAATGGTTTGACTCTTGATTTTTATTTTTTATTGTTTGACATTATTTATATAATATCATATTTGAAAATCTTATATTTAATAATATATTCTCAAGTAAACATTACATATTACAATTCCATACTTTCCATCATTGTTTTTTTTGCAAACAGCCTCCCATACTTGTAAATCTTATAAGAGAAAACTTATTTTGCAAATATTCATAATTTCCAACCATTAAAAATATTAAAAATATAATATAAATGATATATTCAGATCTTATTGATTCTTTTAATATAATTTTAGAGTTTTATTTACCAAGTGGTTATAAATATGAATATAATTATCTTATTTTATTAGATAAAAAAATAAACCTAAACAAGTTTAATTTGAGGATGTATATTAAAAAATAATATAAATTATATTATAATTTAATTTTTTTTGACAGGAAGCATAATAATTCCTTTCCAGCGTCTCAAGCTTATTGTCAACTTGAAAAAGACTTTGAATTATATAATTAATATAATTAATACAAGATAAGAATTGAAATAATATTCAATAAATCAAATGGACGTGTCTTGCAAGCTCAAAGAAGCTTGAATCTGTCCAGACTTAATTAGGTAAGAGTCAGAGAAGACGACAATCAAAGGGAACAAAGTTTTCTGTTGAATCTTCATCTCCAAGAAATTGAATAAATCAATTCTAGAAATAGATTGGCCCATGATGACGACACGAGCCCAACAATATATATGTATTAAGCCCATAAAGGATGCCTTGTTTGGTTGTTGGAGGCCTATGTGACATGGTGATGATGATGGTGATTGTAATCACGATGTGGTGGTGGTGGTAGTGGTGGTGGTGATGGTGTAACAGTGATGAAATAAAATTATTAATTTTTTAATTTTGATAATCTAATAACTCTTTTCTTGACGGAGTAGCTAGTAGAACATGTTTGTTACATGTAAAAAATCATATTTTATATATTTAAAAACTCTTTGACAATTAAATTAGTGTCTATTCAAGGAGAAATCAATTATATTTTTTGAGAAAAAAAAAACTTTTAAGATATAAACAAGCTATATATTTATTGGCAAGTGGGTTTTTGACCTAGCAGTTGAATAGACTTGTTCCCTCTCTCTACATCAGGATTCAAGTCCTACCATGTATGTTTATCACTCCCATGATGTCTTACTTGCTCATTGGAGTTGCAGGATATTTAGTGGGTTCGGGGATTAGTTGTGGTGCGTTTAAGCTGGCCCGAACACCCGATTATAAAAAAAAAAGTTATATATTTATTGGTTATGTCTTACTTACTCACTGGACTTGCAGGATATTTAGTGGGTTCAGGGATTAGTTGTCGTGCGTGTAAACTGGTCAGAACACCCTGATTATATATATATATATATATATATATATATATATAAAAAAGTTATATATTTATTGGATATGCTATTAAAACACAGTCTCGTGCAAATAAAAAATTAAAAAAAAATGCTTAAAAGAGTTTCAGCCAAGATCACTCCCATTATAATTACAGTGAATAATAAAGAGCGTCTATGGCCAGGAGAATCACATTTTCTATCAGTATACTTGTCTTTCTTTTCTCAACTGTAAAAACGAAATCTGTCACCGGAGCTGAACCCGGCACGGCGGGGGAGAGCCGGAGCACGAGGCTGCAGAGGGTGGAAGGCAATGCAGTGTTTTTTTCATGGAAATGGCAATCTGGCAGAGGAAGAGGAGAACATGTGAGCTGTGTCATGGCTAGTAGCAATTTCTTATTCATCGTCTTAGCTGTCGTTTGAATTTTTCTCAGGGCTGCAAAAACCTAGGCAAAATCATTCATGGCAGTGGCACACTTCTCAACGAGCTTCAATCCCCATCACGGTGGAACCACCACCACCACCCTCATCTGCATGTTTTGCAGAGCCAGTTGACAGATGCTGACGAGAAAAAAACATGAGCAGGGAGGAGGGTATTTATTCCTTCTCGAGTTCCAACCATGGAATATAAGGTGACACATGGTCGTATTTGTTTTTATTAAAATTCGTGCCCATTTTATATCAATTAATTTCATGAAATATAAAATTAAAAAACATATAAATTCGACCATATAAATTTTTATAAATAAATATGAACATGTTATGCCAATATTTCTTATAAAAACAACCAAAATATCAGATTGCAAATATTTTAAGATGGTTTTTATTTCTAGTTTGTGTGATTTTTATTTTTTTATTTTAGAGGTTTTTTTTCTAATCAAGAAAAAGAATTATTTTAAAAATATATCATGTCAATACAAATTATTAATTTCACATATGAAATATACAAATTAAGTAATTTCATATTCGAGTCGTATGGTTATTAATATAATAATAACTAAAGGCTTATATAGTCATTAACTTTAAGGCCTGCAGTATTAATCGAGATACACGTAAACTGACTCAGATACCCTTTAATTAAAAAAACATATGGTTGAATAGAAAATTTGATTATTTTTTTAGAAAAAGACATATTAGTGGGCCAGTTTGTCTCGAATACATCTATTTTCTTACACGATTTTAAAAAGTGAATCTCTTATATAGAAACAATAATAATGTATTTAAAGAAATTTAATAGATTTATTAACCTGAGATTTTTTAAAAAATAATTATATATTTTTAACTACCCTACCAACCATTTGAAACTAGAAATTATATTAAACATCCGATTACATAAGGAAACATTTTCCTTTTATATTAGATTATAAGTTCTATAAAAGTTAGAATAGATTTCATGAACTTTATTAGTAACTTGCATGTGCAAAAAATCTGAAAGCCCCTCGGCCAATGGTTTTCACTTTTCAGGCACTGACATTTGAAGGAGAATCAAATCAAAAAAAGAAAGGAGCAAATGACACAACAACTAGTTGAAGAACTCAGAGATGGCAAGTGGAGCCAAGTTTTATGCTTAGGGGTGTTTTGCACTGTATTTCAAAAATATTTTTGAAAAATTTGGATTTTTTTTATTTTATATTAAATTATTTTTTTGAATTTTTTTAGATCATTTTCATGTGTTGATTGTTAGGATTGGATTTCATAACATATAAAAATATTCATGTCGAATTATCAAGAACGCATAAAAAATTAAGTGGAAGCATACCTGAATTCATATACGAAAATCACTCTCTAGAGTTATACAGATGACCTTTAAGATTAACACGTTCTCCTTTTGAGAACCGTTTGATTCTCTCTACCGTAACCTCATTTTCTCTCTGATGATAAGATGTCAAAATAAGAATGAAACAGAACGTGTAATCCGGGGATAATGACCATATATACAGGTAACATACTATCTTTTAGTATTCATATTTTTTAACATTCCCATCCTTTGTTATTCCTATTTCAACCCATCAATAAAATAATAATAACTCTTTAATCTCTACACATTAAAGATTCAAACCCTATCAGATACACCAAAAACTCAATTGCCTAAAAATACTTAGCAGATCACTTTTAATTAAGTTTTATTTTATTGACAATCCACAAATACAAAATTATTGTCATATAAGCTCAACATTGGATTAATGATCCACCACTAACATCAAAAATAATTTTTTTTAAAAATATTCTAAAAACAACCGCAAATGTACTATCAAACCGTCACTAAGAAGCTATTTGGGAGGGCGGTTGTACCGCTGTTTCCTCAAAATTTGTTTTTTTTTTTTTCATTTTAAATGAATTTTTTTGTGTTTTTAAATCATTTTGATATGCTAATTTCAAAATTGATTTTAAAAAAATAAAAAAAATATCATTTTGATATATTTCTAAATGAAAAGCATTTTCAAAAACAACCGTAACTGCCCTTCCAAACAGGCCGTAAGTGTGTACTCACGCGCCAGTGTTTTGGCCAGAGACATATGTTAGCTAGCTGAGCTACGAAAAGCAATGACAGGATTGGAATTTTAGTACACAAATCACACCCCAACAATCCATCGTGTAAGAGGAGCATCACCTAACGAACCATTATTTTCATCTTCAGTTTATTGGTTTGACCCTAGTGTTCATATTGCTGGTCTCCCCCCACCTTAGGATCGGTCCCGAAAAGGTTTGAGGTTCCCATCTGCAAAAGTACAGCCATTGTTCTTCATGTTACTGTGGTGTTTCTGTGTTCAACCGTGCTAGTCCTAGCTAGCTCACCACCAGGTGGTAGATTCCTGATGAGTGGTGGCTGACAAGTTTGGGTCGGGTAGGGTTTTGTCTAACAATTCAAGTTTTTATATAAAATAATTTGTTAATAAGATAATGTAATCTAGTTGACGCAGCGATTACGAGTTCGAATCTCACTATCCTTATTTAATTTGGGCATAAAATAATATAGACCTGTGCAAGTTTCAAGTCTAAAGGGTTTTCACTTTAGAAAGTGTGTTAAGGAATAATATAAATTATATTCTAGAGTCTCACCTCAAGTTTTTAGATGAGATGATTTATTGATAAGATATTATAATCTTGTTGACTTAGCGATTACGAGTTCGAATCTCACTATCCTCATTTAATTTGAACACAAGATAGTGTAGACTTGTGCAAGTTTCAAGTCTAAAGAATTTTCACTTTAAAAAATATATATAAAAATAATATAAATTATATTTTAGAGTTTCACCTAATAATAAGTGAAATATAGGATGTTTAGCTTGGGCAGCGGGAATAACTATAAAGCAAGTCCCTTTTACGAGTTTGGAGAAACCCTAGATGTTGTGGTGGAAGAAAAGAGCTTAAGAAGGTTGTGTTATGCTTGGCTGTTTCGGATTGTAGTTGCAGTTGTTTTTTAAAGTGATTTTCGTTTCAAAATATATCAAAATGATATTTTTTTTATTTTTAAAAATTATTTTTGACATCAGCACATCAAAATGATATAAAAACACTAAAAAAATTGACGCACTAATATCAAAAATAATTTTATATAAAAGCACTAAAATATTATCTAAAAACACTAATTTTTTTAAAAAATACATTTGAAACATAATGACAAACAGCCGGAGAATATATACTTTTCTCATAAAGGAGAAAATAATTGTGAAAGAAATGATTGATTTGCCTTTGGAGTTCAACAATGTTCATGTTGTTCTGAACCCACATGTGTGTCCGTGAAAGGGTTTGGTGGTTACCGTGCTTGTTTCTTCCGGTAATTTTGAACCGCCGGTAGAATAAAGTCGATGAAATTTTGACCTCGTTTTGGGTTTTGTGAGCCATGTAGTATTGTTTATAATCAATCTCAATGAGACTCCCGACAATATCTTATTTAATACATGTATATATGTTATATCAACATGTTTGAAAGATTTTACTTGTTTTAAATATGTGTTTGGTAGTGATATATATATATATAAATTAACATTATTACATCACTATCCTCGTAGTCTCTCCCACACTAAGAAACCAACATCATAAGATTCTTTAAGATATTGGTACAAGTGTTTGTTTGGAAGCGCGATCAAGATTGTTTTTTTAAAGTGTTTTTTGTTCAGAAATACATCAAAATTATATATTTTTTTATTTTTTAAAAATTATTTTTGATATCAGCACAACAAAATAATCTAAAAACATAAAAAAGATTAAAAATTAAAAAATTTCAATTTTTATTTTTTTCCAAACACATTCTCAAACACCCCTTTAATGATATTTCACCAACATTATAAGATTCTCTAAGATATTGGTCTTAGTGTAGGTGTCCAGACCAGTGCGTATCTCGACTAATTTCACGGGTCCTAAAATTAATGATCATATAACTTTTTAGTGACCATCATATTAGTAATCACAAGGCTTGAACTTGAAACTATAGTGATAATAAACCTCCCATCACAAACTCTTGCAATTGAACCACCTACTAAATAGTTTGTCGGTAGTGTACTTGAAAAAAAATATTTTTTTAAAAATATTTTCCAAAAACATTGTTAAACACCTCTTTAATGCTATTTCACCAACATCATAAGATTCTCTAAGATATTGGTCTTAAGGTAGGTGTTCATACCAGTTTGTACGTGTCTCGACTAATTTTACGAGTCCTAAAATTAACGATCACGTAAACATCTAATGATTATCATATTACTAACTACAAAACACGAACTTGAAATTATAATGATAATAAACTTTTTATTACAAGTTTTTATAACTGGATGAACTACTAAATAATTTACCGGTAGTGTACATGAATCAAAGAATTGCCGACCAGCAGAACCTCAAATAGTGGGCTGGTACGTAGTCGCAGGTGATGAAGCCAAACTCATTGACAAACTTGGGAAGCCGACAATACATGCAGTAATTTATCTCTTTAATATATATATATATATATATATATATATACATGCAGTATATATATATATACATGCAGTAATTTATCTCAGTAATTTATCTCTTTAATATATATATATATATATACACACACAACTTGTAATCTCAATTCATCATTATTGACTTCCCTTCAAATCAACCATCGGTGGAGCACGCGATGATGGTCAAGTCGGAAGTGGAGCTGCTGAAGATCATAGTTTAGTTTAAAGTATTTATGAAACTCATGTTAATCTACTTCAAATTAAATTAATGAGAGACTTTGGGGTGTTTGGTAAGCATTGACAAAGTGTTTTTTGATATTTTTTTTAATCTAAATGATATATTTTGAGTATTTTTAAATGCGTTGATGTCAAAAATATATTTTTTTAAAATATGTTTTTTGATTTTTTTAATCTAAATGATATATTTTGGGTATTTTTAAATGTGTTGATGCCATAAATATTTTTATAAAAAATTATTTTTTTTATTTTTTTAATCTAAATGATATATTTTGAGTATTTTTAAATGTGTTGATGTCAAAAATATATATTTTTTAAAAAATATGTTTTTTGATATTTTTAATCTAAATGATATATTTTGGGTATTTTTAAATGTGTTGATATCAAAAATATTTTTTTAAAAAAAATATATGTTTTTTGATTTTTTTAATCTAAATGATATATTTTGGGTATTTTTAAATGAGTTGATGTCAAAAATATTTTTTTTAAAAAAAAAATATGTTTTTTTGATTTTTTTTAATCTAAATGATATATTTTGGGTATTTTTAAATGTGTTGATGCCATAAATATTTTTTTTAAATTATGTTTTTTAATTTTTTTAAATCTAAATGATATATTTGGAGTATTTTTAAATGTGTTGATACCTTAAATATTTTTAAAAAAATTATGTTTTTTAATTTTTTTAATCTACATGATATATTTCAAGTATTTTTAACTGTGTTGATATTAAAAATGATTTTTAAAAGACTATAATCTTATTTGATATTGTGTTTCAAAAATATTTTTAAGAAATTAAAATTATTTTAATATATTTTTGAATAAAACATTAGTATTTTTAGATAATTTTTATGTGTTAATATTAAAAAAAATATTTTTTAAAATAAAAATATTTTTTAAAATAAAAATATTATTTTAATACATTCACTCTTACCAACAACATCATCTATATATCAAACAGAAATTAAAATGTCCTTCATCAGAATAGAAAATCCTCGAACATGCCTGCCCCAAACCCAAGTTTATCTGCCATGAAAAATTTTAAAAAGAAAAAAAAAAAAGAGGGAAGAAAATAGCTCTCTTTGGTGGACCAAGAACCCTAAAATAGAGTCAAGAAGAAATCTCTTTAATCAAGGGAGGTACTTGATTTGGTTGGCAGAAAGATTTTGTCATTAAAAAATCATATGCATGTGGGCCAGGGGAGTGTCCGGTGGTGAACAACAATCCACATATAGGGTTTACTAAATTACTACTTCACCTGTATTCACATGAGCTATAAATTTGGGGTGGGTAATTTTCACTGTATTTTTAATATATATATATATATATATATATATATATATTTTTTTTTTTTTTGAAAATAAATTTTAATTTTTAAATTTTAAATTTTAATTTAATTTTTGATCATTTTCATGTTTTGATGTCAAAAATATTTTTTAAAAAATATAAAAAAATATCATTTTAATATATTTTTAAATAAAAATCATTTTAAAAAACAGCTGTAACCAAGGTTGCCAATATCATTCTGGTCCCCGTTCCGGTTTTTCTATTGGAATGGAACGTTTTGGTTTCGGGGTGTATCGACGTGCCGTTTCGGGGTTGTACTGTTCATATATAATTAATTATATATATATATGAAAAAAATTAAAATATTAATTTAACAAGTATAATTTAAATTTAAGATAAATTAACTTTAAATTATACAATACAAACACAAAGTCAAACAAACATAATCTCAAAATTAGAAACATCTCTAAAATTCCAAAATATAATAATAGTAAAATATTCTAAAATAAAAGAAATATTATGATTTTGAGCCAGAACGGTACTGAGGTGTTCCAACCGGAATTTCCAGAACAGACCGGAATTAAAACTAAGACAAAAACGACGCCGTTTTCTGACTGTAACTAAACACTTTAACTAAAGTCATAATAGTAGTTTATAAGAAATTAAAAAATTATTTTAAAAAAATTGTATTTAAATTGTGTGTGTATATATATATATATATATATAAATTCATTTTTTAAAACCAAACAACAAAACTTAATCCAATATCAAAATTAGCCGGGTTGATAAATATAGAGCCTGTTTGAGAGGACTATTGCGGTTCGTAGTCCTTTTCTCTTTCCTGCACCCAAACACGCTCACAGACAGGACAGAATACTTCTCTCTCCTCTCTCTCTCTATCGTGTGTCACGTGACCTCTCAATCATAAAGAAGGAAAAAGTAAAGAAAAGTTACCATCTTTTTACCAAGAAACCAGACAAAGACACACTCTCTCTCTCTCTCTCTCTCTCTGTAATGATATCTATCTATCAATCTTAGGTAGATAGATACACCCAGCTCTCTCCCTGTCTTACTTGCCCATGTCTGTTTAGAAAGAGAGAGAAGCAAATAGCAAAGGCATCTCTTTTGGCGTACCTGCTGTTGCTCTCAGCTCAGAGGAGGACACAGAAAAGAGAAAGGGACTCTTTTTTTTCTTTTTTTTGTTGAGATTATAGCTCGTTCTGTGTGTCTTTGGTTATAAATACTAAAGAAATGCAGCAGCACCTGATGCAGATGCAGCCCATGATGGCAGCCTATTATCCCAGTAACGTCACTACTGATCATATTCAACAGGTTCCTCTCCTCACCTCTCACAGTTTCTTTCCACCTGCTTCAGCATCTCCTTTTCCCCAGTTTCCAGTGCTTCAGCTTTTGTTTTCTTACTTCGTTTTTGGAGTTTCTTGTGTGTTCTTAAAGTCTACAACTGTTATTGACTATATATTCATCTAATGATTGTTTTTTCACTATCTTTTTGGTTAGTTTTCTTGTTTGTTCATGTTTCCTTATCATTGACAGCTCCTTTGTGCACTTTACTTGTAAGTTTTGATGTGTATTGGTTTACAAGGTTGTTCTTTTTTTTTTTGGTTCATCTGTTTGTTTTTGCAAGTGGGTTTTTATTCCTTCGTTGTTTCTTTATGTCATATATATGCTTTAGCTTTTTTTTCATCACTCGGGGTTCATCATTTCTGTCCAGTTCATATATATATTCTCCTTTTTGGGTGGTAACTCTATCTATAAGAAATAAAGTTTGAGTCTTTAGACTATCTGGTATTTTTCTAGTGGAGTTGGAGGATGGAGGTCAGCAGCTTATGCATGACATGTAAAGCATCATGTCGATTTTTGTTACTGTTTCATGCTTGTTGTTTAAATAGTGTTCATGGTTTATTCTATGTTGGATATATAGTATTGATTGCTCTTACTGTTACTTTAAAATCTAATCTCCTTCCTCCCTTAGTTCTTAATTGGATAGGCCAAGGATGGCCTTACCAGCGACCATATGGCAAATAGTTGGTCCTTCATTTAACCAAAGAATGGAGAGTGATAATAACACAAAGATTTTTTGTAACAAAAGCATATTTTACCAATTTGTTTTACAGCTGGGGGTTCAAGCTGCATTAACTTTTAAAGGCAGAATGTCAGGAATCAATTTTCTTAGCTTTTCCTTTTTGATGTCGATGCTCATTGAGGCAAGATTTTGTTCTTGAAATGATGATTTACAATGAAAAGGTTTCTTGTTTGATAAAAATCAAGCACTAAAAGGAGATTCTAAAGAACAAGACTAACAATGGTAAAAGTAGTTTTCTCCCCATTAAGATGCTCCATTGTATAGGGCCTGTTTTGCAGGTTCTACAATTGATTGCAAGTAACCGGTTGTATAAACTATGAGTATGTATTGGAAGTTGGCCCCTTTTGGCTTTCCCATTTTTTTCACTTAAATAACCTTGTGGTGGCCGCTGGCCTAAGTCCTGTAGCATCCTTATTCGTTTCATGAATTTCTGTAAATACCCTTTATCGTAGTAATGCTAAGCATTTCCCAGGGAAAAGCCAAACGTTAAGTATTGTGATGGGTTTTATTCAACATATTTGTTTCTGATAGTAGGATCAAGCCACATGAATCCTAGTTGTTGAATAGGATAATGGCCTGCACTGTAGGGACCTTTCTTGAAATAAATTGTCATTTGTTTGGATATGATGGCATTATTGCTGTTGTGGTCCTGTTTTGAGACTGGTCTTTCTTTAGTGGTCCTCTCCTGATGTTTTTCAAAACATATGGAGACATTAACGTGATATGCTGTGTATATTTCTGTCATCAAGATCTATTTTGAGCAAAGCAGGCCATTCTCCTTCTGTATGTTTTGAAACACAAGAAGGGTAATCAGCTCTAGGTTTTTGTTTTGTATTTTTTGATGAATTAATGGATTTTCGGCACTGGATTGACTAAAGTACTAAGCTCGTATAGGACCCTCAACAATTGGCTAGCAAAGGAACAAGGGAAATTTAACGCAAGTATTGTTTTTTAGTCTATTTGTTGAAGTGATGCCAAAAGCCCTAAGGGACAGCTACTTCAATCAACTACTGTACTTGTGGTTTCACATGATATTGACCCAGTCCATTATGTTTACCCCATGCCGACAAGGAAGTTTCAGGTGTGGTAATTTCCATTACATTAAGGCCAGTAAAAGTGCTTTTGCTAAGGTAGAAGTGCTTCTAGTTGCATGATTTCGGTCTGGATTAGATTTTTTTATGATTATACTTATCAGTTGATGCAATTAGCTCACTGATGTCTGTATTAGAAGTGAGAAATGCTTGGAAAACAATGTAGTAAGTTTTCCATGTTCCTTTGAAGGCAGTTAAAAAATGGCTGGTTGGACTAGCAATTGTGAACTTGTACTCTTTATGTGTATTTTGTCAAATTTGAGTGGTGACACAATCCAAATCTCTTCAAGCATTGCTGTATTTCAGAAAAATCAACTAATTTCATTCATGATATTGGCTCATCTACTTGTAAAGTGGAAGATTAGAACTAGCAGTGGAGTTTAAAGATTGAGGCAGTACTTAATTGCTTCTATTGTGCATTATTGAGACTTAACAAGCTTTCTTCTATTATTAACCCTGTTTCAGACAGTGGCAAAATTTGAAGTGGATACTTGTGTATTTTATGCATATGATAACCTTATTCCTTATAGTCTAGCACATCTGTATTGTATGTTCCCGATTCAAATTTCTGTTCCACTAGGGATTCGTCGAATAGCTTACTTGCTTTATCTGTATTATGTTTTAATTTAATGCTCATAACTATTAATTATTACTCAATGATGCTTCATAAATTTGATGGGAAACAAGAATGGATGTTTCTCTTTTGGCATGATTATGGAGAGCTACTGTGAAGCTTGGTGATAAGATCAACTAAGCTTTCTATTTTTTATTTTTGTACTTATTTTTTTGCTATTCATCGCTTTCTAATTATTGTTTAACTAATAGTCATCCATGCCTTCATTTTTTATTAATGCAGTATCTGGACGAAAACAAGTCATTGATTTTGAAGATTGTTGAGAGCCAGAATTCAGGGAAACTCAGTGAGTGTGCAGAGTAAGCTCTTGGCTCTCTCAATTAAACTTTTAAATGTCTTCTCTCTGGTAAGAGGAGACAACCCTACTGCTGCTTACAATCTGCAATTTATACATCAGTAACAGATAGCTAGATAGTCTTTGTTTGAAGGGAATATGGTAAAAGGAGGCATTGATCATGGATTATAATCAATGATTAACTGGTCCTTCAGATCTTCTCCAGTTGGCTGAAGTGATGATCTTGAAATCTAGTTGGGAAAATGATACTGTCGACATGTCGACAATTTACATCATGGAAGTCAGTCTAAACATCGCCTGCAGTGCTCTAACATAACTCAGCTGTGGTTGGAAATTGTTTGTTTTCAAATTGCTAAACATCGAACAATTTTTTGTCGTAGGAACCAGGCAAGACTGCAACAAAATCTCATGTACTTGGCTGCAATTGCTGATTGTCAGCCCCAACCACCTACCATGCATGCCCAGGTAAAAGGGCTATTAAGAATGTAAAGTATGTGAAAGTGCAGGCTTTAGAAAAGTATTTTAATGTGTTTCAGTTTGAATTTGATCTTTTATCTGTAAATTCCCTGCAGTTCCCTTCCGGCGGCATTATGCAGCCAGGAGCACATTACATGCAGCAGCACCAACAAGCTCAACAGATGACACCACAAGCGCTTATGGCCGCACGCTCTTCTATGATGCAGTATGCTCAACAGCCATTCTCAGCGCTTCAGCAACAGCAGGCTTTACACAGCCAGCTCGGCATGAGCTCCGGTGGAAACACGGGACTTCATATGATGCAAAGTGAGGCTAGCACCGCAGGAGGCAGCGGAGCGCTTGGTGGTGGACGATTTCCTGATTTCGGCATGGACGCCTCCGGTAGAGGAATCGCGAGTGGGAGCAAGCAAGATATCCGGAGCGCCGGGTCAAGTGAAGGGCGAGGAGGAAGCTCGGGAGGCCAGGGCGGTGATGGAGGTGAAACCCTTTACTTGAAATCTGCTGATGATGGGAATTGAGAGGTTAGAAATGGTAAACCTACTGGTTTGTTAACAGCCAAATCTTAGGAAGGTTTTGTAGGGAAGTTGATCTAGAAATAGAAAAGCAGAGAGGACTTGCTGCCTGGAAAACTTGTATGTTGCAAAAACATGTTGAAGACTTGCCACAAACCTTTCTCTGGCTTGTTTTGAAGTCGCAAGAAACTTACGATGAATCTTGTGCTAGTGTTCCCTGTAAATTTCTAGGCTATGTTTTGGTGTGCTATAGTCCTGCTCCCTTGCTTTTTGCTGGTGTCTTCAAATATGGGTTTAGTTTCAGTTATAAATTATAATCAATATAAATTATATTCCGGGATTTCATTTAATAATTTAAGCTTAAGTTTTTAGATGAAATAATTTTTTGATATGGTATTAGAATTTTGTTGATATAATTATTATGAGTTCGAATCTCATTATTTTTATTCTATTTGATAAAAATTAAGTATAAGATAGTGTGGGCATGTACAAGTTTGAAGCCCAAAGAGTTTTACTTGAAAGGGTGTGTTAGAGAGATAATATAAATCATATTTTTGGATCTTATATAATAACTTAAATTTAAGTATTTTTAGATGAAATGATTTATTGATATTATGATATTCTATTAATCACGTATTTGCTAGCCTTAGAAATTAAGAGTCATCACATGTACTTCACTAGTAACATTTGTAAGTGAAGTTTCGAAATCTGAAGCTTTGAAGAACACAGCTGTGATCAGTAGGTTTTATTGAATGTAATGCTTTACTTGAAAAATTGCAGTAGTGTGCTAAGAAACTATCTCACCTAAAAATTTAAGCTGTTAGGTGAGATTCCAGAATATGAATTTTCTAACACACCATCTCAAGTAAAAGTTTTTTGAACTTGAAACTTGTACAAGTTCATACTATTTTATGCTTGATTTTTATCAAATAGAATGAGGGTGGTGAGATTCGAACTTGTGACCGCTGGGTCAACAAGGCTCTGATACCGTATTAAAGAACTATCTCATTTAAAAATTTAAATTAGTACATAATATTTTAGAATATGATTTATATTAGAATATAATCTATAATTAATTGATTGGAGCTCTGCCTTGTTTGATCCATGGCATTTCCATTTTGCTAAAGCAGCAAAGTTTGTTTTTATCCAAATATATTTTTGATTTAAAGTGTTTTTTTTATTATAGATATTAAATTTAACTTATTCGAAAGGTTACAAAGTGGTTCATTAACCTAAATAAAGCTCAACTTGAGTTTTATCTTGAATGATCTCGTGATCTAAATGCAGGTTTGTGACTCGATGATCTTTCAAATTTTAATAAGATCCAATTAGATGAACGCAAAAGAATTTTTTTATCCAAATCAACTTATAATTTGGAATTGGCTTAGTTAATCCAATGACTTGTAGTTTACTTCGGAGACTTAATAATATAGTAATATAAAAAAAATTTAAAAATATTTTTCTTGAGTTTCAAATGGTTTTTTTTATATTTATTTTTAGATTAATTTGATAAACTTTGATATTAAAAAAAATTATTTTTTTAAAAAATATTTTACTATACTTTATAAATAAAAAACATTTTTAAAAATGATTATTATTACACCAAGGTTATCATCATGCTCTTATACATGGATTCACATGCATTTGTTAAAGAACCATCCATCTCATCTAAAAGTTTAAGCTGTTAGGTAAGATCTTATAATATGATTTATATTATTTTTTAACATACTCCCTCAAGTGAAAGTTCTTTGAGCTTGAAATTTGCATAGACCCACAATATTTTATGTTTGGTTTTTTTTTTTATCAAATAGAATGAGAATAGTGAGATTCGAACTCATGACTGCTGGGTCAATAAGGCATTAATACCATATCAAAGATCTAAAAACTTAAATTATTAGTTGAGATAAATTTATATTATTTCTAATATCATCCACTCGAAAAATTTCCATAAAAGAGAGTACTTTGCTAGTTAAGAACTTTTATATATATAATTCAAGCTCCTAGGGCTAACTAGATATCAGATTTAGCAAAAAAAAAAAAAAAGTATGCAAGGAACAAGTAAAACACAAGGCACGAATCATTCAAAAACACAAGGGGATTGAAGATCAACAGCCCTCTCAGAAACATCTTCCCCAAACGATGCCATCTTCTGTCTGTAAAAATGGAGATGTATAGTTGCAGAAAGCACCATCCACACTTCCCACATCAAACTGTGGAGTTCCATAGCGAGGAACTTGACTGGCCACTTCAATGGCATCAAAGGGATCTTCAACTTTGGAATCTTTGCCTGTTAGTTCTTGAACGATTGCCATAAACTCAGTGGCACTGGTTGCTTTCACCATTGTTGGGCTTGAAATATACTTAATCTTGACTGGTTCTCTCTTGTTCTTGCTGGATTTTTTGCCCTTTTTTGGCTGTTCTTGCTGATCAGTAAAACACTGTTCCCTAAACTCGCTCATTTTCTTCGATTCTTGGCGGAAATATGGATCAAAAAGAGAGAGAAAGCAGCTGGTTTTGGTTTTTGTTTTGGTGTCTGCTGATGGTTTGCTTTTATAGGGTTTCTGTGAGCAGGGATTAGGGCAAGAGGGTTGCTTCCGAGAAACAGAGGTTCAGGAAGAAGACGAACGGGAAAACCTGAGGATGACTGGACAGAATGAAAAGGAGTTTTAAGTAGGAGTGATTTTCTTCCCATGTTTGCTGTGGCCACTAACTAGTTTTCTATAATGGCTGCCTGAATTTAGTACAGTCTAAACAATTAATTAAAAAAACACAATTATTGAAATACATTACTTATTTCGTTACAGATTTACTTTTAAAAATTTAATTAATAGTTTTCTAAAAATATTTTTAGATAATTTTTATATATTGGTATTAAAAAAATCATATATTGTCAATTGATAATACACTTTTAAAAATTTGAGAGTATTTTTTAAAATTATTTTTAATATTGAATATACTGAGTTTAATCATCATAAATCAACCATCATATCAACAAATTTTCCATTCAAATTGAAATTCAACGTAATCAGATTCGACATAAATCAATGGTTTTTTTTTATTTTTTATTTTAAATTAAAAAAAATAGTGTTTTTAAATTATTTTCATATCCTGATGTTAAAAATAATTTTTTCAAAAAATATTATTTGATGTATTTTTAAATAAAAAATAATTAAAAAAACAATTTCAACCACACTTGCAAACAGATATTCAAAAAAAATTATTTGATGTATTTTTGAATTAAAAAAATACTTTAAAAAACAATTTTAACCACACTTTCAAACAAATATAGGGCATGATTGTGGTTGCTTTTGAAAGTGCTTTTCATTTGAAAATACATCAAAATGATATTTTTATTTTTTAAAAATTATTTTTGACATCAGCACATCAAAATGATTTAAAAATACCAAAAAAATTTCATTTAAAATGAAAAAAAAATTCAAATTTTGAGCAAACGGCGGTACAACCACAAAAACAAATAGACCCATAAAGTATATCATAATTATGCTAATTGGAGAGTAAACTATTTATTGTCAAAGATATTGTCGATGGTATATGGAAATCTAGGATTAATGTGTTCATAATGAATAAATAAAAAATAAATAAATAAACTTAGTGGTGTTGTGTATAATCTTGGAGAACAAATTAAAGGTATCTTTAACAATTAATTACGTGTACTCTTTGTCCTTTGGATTATAAATGTAACAATTGTCTTAAAACGACAACATTTTGTCAGTGGCTGTTCATGTCCAGAATTTTCAACAAGAAGAAAGTTGCGTGATTGAGATGCAAGATTGGTTATTGATTTGATATATCAAAGCATTCATTATGTTTAATGCTTTTTGACTTTTCTTAGTACAAATTTGTACCATTTTCCCATATATATATATATATATATACAAATTTAATTTTTATTGTAAATTATATTTTTAGTGTTTTTATATCATTTTAATATACTGATATCAAAAATAATTTTATAAAAATAATAAAATATTATTTTGATGCATTACTGAACGGAAAATACTTTAAAAACACCCTCAACCAAGGTTGTCAATACCATTCTGGTCGCTGTTCCGGTTTTTCTATAGGAACGAAACGTTTCGGTTTCGGAGCATTTCAGCGTTGTACTGTTCATATATAATTAATTATATATATATATATATGAAAAAATTAAAATATTAATTTAACAAGTATAATTTAAATTCAAGATAAATTAACTTTAAATTATACAATACAAACACAAAGTCAAACAAACATAATCTCAAAATTAGAAACATCTCTAAAATTCCAAAATATTATGATAGTAAAATGTTCTAAAATAAAAGAAATATTATGATTTTGAGCCGGAACGGTACCGAGGCATCCCGGCCAGAATTTAGCCGGAATTTCCGGAACGGGCCGAAATTAAAACCGAGACGAAAACGACGCCGTTTCGTCTCAGTTTTTTTAATGGCACGGAACATTCTGGCCATTTCAGCCAGAACAGGACGGAATTAACAAGTCTGTCTTTAACCACACTTTCAAATATATCCATCGTCAAAAATCAATCTTTATCATGTTTCTTTTATATATATATATATATATATATATATATATATATATATATATATATATATATATAAAGAAGAGGGAGAGAGCTAAATTCTAACTTGAGTTCTACCGGGCAGTGTTAAATTCAATAAATATATTGTTAGGAACATGCATGAATATTTATGTCTGCATAGAGTTTGTGATTTTGTATATGCAAGGAATTATATTAAATTATAGGTGTCACATCTAATAAAAAAGCATAGAACATTATATTATATTTGATAGGTGGCTCGTGTTGCATGAGCCGGGTCCATTTTTTTAATGTTACAAAAATGTTTGGATAGAGCTAGTGTATTTAAAGAAAAAAAAAAAGAGACTTAATAGTCATTAACTTTACTGAGTTATGGTTAATTTAATAATATAATTTAAAAATATTTTGAAAATAAAAAAAACCAGAAAAGATTGAAATGACAATGATTAATTTAAAAAAGTGAATGGTTGCCGATATTATGAAATATTATTAAAAAAAACTCCATGATCTTATTTTATTATAAGAAATATTAAATGAAAATGAGATAATGGCATAGAAAGCAAAATGAAAAAAAAATCTTAAACTCATTTCCAGAAAATTAGATTTCAAATTATAAGATTGATTTTTTTTTTAATAAAGAACAAATAAAACAAACTCGAGTCTACTCGAGTTGGTTTGTTAAATTTGTGACTTGATTATAAGATCAAAATAATCCAATGAAAGGTAAATTCAATAAAATTATGAAATTTAATTCTTAAACTAATCCAAAATTAAAAAAAATACAAATCTTATTTTTTAAAAATACAATAAAAATAAATTCCGAGATAACCAGTTAACTTGTCAAATATACACCTAGTGACTCATGTACATCTTTAGCTTATCCTTTTATTTTAGTCAATTAATATCTACATCAATAGTCAACCCTTTTGAATTGCTTTAATTAAGTGAAGCACTCCCGGATGTCATTATTGGAGTGGTTTAATTAGCAGAAACGTAATCACCATTAATATATATATATATATATATATATATATATATATATATATATATGAAAAAAAAATATCAATATAACAAGCATAATTAAAATTCAAGATAAATTAACTTTAAATTATACAATATAAACACAAAGTCAAACAAACATAATCTCAAAATTAGAAACACAATCACAAGTTAATCAAAATAAGGAGGATTTTAAGGCCGGAACGGTACCGAGACATTCCAATCAGAATTTAGCTATATTTCCGGAACGGACTAGAATTAAAATGGAGACAAAAATAACATCGTTTTGTCTCAGTTTTTTTGATAGCACGGAATGTTCTGACCGGAATGAAACAATATTGACAACCTGTTTGATGTTTGAGAGTATGTTTTTGGTGCTTTCAACATAGCATTTTGCTTGAAAAAAATATTAAAAATAAATAAAATATTGTTAGTGAAAAACACCCCACAACACAATATACTAAACACTGAAGACTACAGAAAATCATAGCAGTAGCTTTGGCTTAATTCTCCACGTGACAAAAATGGAAGCAGTCAAGGTCCCTGCAATCCCTATCATGATGTCGTATCAATTCTAGAAAAAGGTGATCAAATAAATAAAAATAATAATTTAGAGAAATGGACGTATAATTATTGTTGAAATTAATCCATATCTTAATTTTGGGTTGACTAATTGAAGCTTCCTGGAAACTATGATCAAATAATTAGTTTTAAAGAATGCAATTTTTACCGCTAGTAAGTTTTTCATACTCGAAAGAGTTAAAATCATATTTAAAGAGTGTTTGAGTTTAAAAAATATTATCATTATAATCTCTCAATTTTGTAACATTGATTATTAATTTAATATATTGTGTTTATTTATCTTTTTTATACGAGGAAACCCTATTCTTTGTAAAACACACTTTGTGAATTCAGATAGGTGAATAAAATATCGATTGTTTCAAACTTTTACAAGGATACACGTCCTAACTTGAACTCGAGACTTATTGTGCTTATTACAAACCTTTTACTATCACACCATGCTTTCTTGGAATTTTTGTGTTTATTTATCACTTAATCAGTGATTGTAAATTGCAAGATATAAAAAGATAAACATTTTTTTTTAAAAAAAAATATCAAATGATATTGAAAATAGACTTGGTTAATCAAGAAATGATATATAGCATATTTAAAATTAAACCAACTAAATAGAGATTTATTAAAATTGGAAGTACATCGGTAGTGATTTGCTGTTTACAACTCAAAACTTGAACTCAATGGTATTGCTTGTACAAGGAATAGAACAAGTTAAAAGATCAATATAACAATCTTGCTCTACATTTTTTTTATGTAATGAAATCTCATTTCTGGAAAGTGTATTTTGTAAATATAACTGAGCATAAAACATTGGTTGTGTATAGTTGTGAAAAAGGAATACCCGTCTTCACTCAAACTCGAGACTTATTGTGTAAATCGCAAATAATTTGTCATCATGCCATGTCATTTGAGAGCAACAATGTTGCTATATCGATGCTTGCATACTTTTGAATTAACCTGAGTAGAAAAAATAATTAAATAGAAAAAAAACACTTTGTGTGAGATTAAAATCTAGTCTGAGTCAATCTCCCTATAAAATAATAGAATTTGTAGAAATATCTAATAAAATTTTAGTCAAATCTAACAGTGAGATCTAAGTTCATAACTATTTTTATGAGATTGTGCTTTTGAGATGTTCGATCTTCTTTGTGAGCTTTAACTTGTATATCTGATTAATAAATATATTTACAATTCCTTACACAACAAAGATGCCTGGATCTGGATGGGGATGGCACCTTCAAAGATGGAACTCACCATCTTAACTTCATGTTTTTTTCCTTCTTTTTGCTGTGATTTTTCCGAGAAATTCGTTAACATGAAAATGATAAATAAAATGATCGAAAACTATTGGCCATCACATGATAACTTGACGTGATGGTAAAAGACTTGTGATTTGCATAGCAGATATCGAGTTCAAGTCAGGACGTGCAATTCTTGTAAGAATCTGTACTTCTAGTAAGAGTTTGAAACAATTAACATCTTACTCGCTCACTCAAGCTCATAAATATATTTTTAATAGCTTGACGTGATGGCAAAAAAATTGTGATTTGCATAGTAGATCTCGAGTTCGAGTCAAGATGTGCAACTCTTGTAAGAGTCTGCACTTCTAATAAGAGTTTGAAACAATTAACATCTTACTCGCTCACTTAAACTCATAAAATATATTTTTCGAGTCTATAGTAAAAAAGAAAAATGATCGTTAGCTAGCTAGATATCAGATTTAGCAGAAGCCAAGCAAACATCATTAGCAAGCAAAACATAACCTACCGATCATACAAAAACATCCCTCTCAGAAACATCTTCCCCAAACGATGCCATCTTCTGTCTGTAAAAATGGAGATGTATAGTTGCAGAAAACACCATCCACACTCTCCACCTCAAACCTTGGGGTTCCATGGCGAGGAACTTGACTGGCCACTTCATAGGAATCAAAGGGATCTTCAACTTTGGAATCTTTGCCTGTTAGTTCTTGAACGATTGCCCTAAACTCAGTGGCACTGGTTGCTTTCACCATTGTTGGGCTTGAAATGTACTTAATCTTGACTGGTTCTCTCTTGTTCTTGCTGGATTTTTGGCCCTTTCTTGGCTGTTCTTGCTGATCAGTAAAACATTGTTCCCTAATTTCGCTCATTTTCTTCGATTCTTGGCGGAGATATGGATCAGAAAGAGAGAAATAGCAGCTGGTTTTGGTTCTGGTGTCTGCTGATGCTTTGCTTTAATAGGGTTTTTGTGAGAAGGGATTAGGCTGAGAGGGTGCTTCCAAGAAACTACGGTTTAGGCAGAATTTTTTGTTTTGGGGAAAAACGAGAGATGATTGGACAGAAAGAAAAAAAAGAGAAATATATTAAAATAATATTTTTTTTTTTATTTTTGAAAAAATATTTTTGAATCTAAAAATATATTTTAATAATTGTAAATAAAACTATTAATTGTTTTTAAGACATACTTTTCAAATACATTCCAAGGTAGGTTTTTATTTTGTGGCTGTTAATGTTCAGTACCTGCAAGTACAAGAAAGTTGCGTGATTTAAGAGGGTGTTGAGGAGTATGATTGCGGTTGTTTTCGAAAGTGTTTTTCGTTTAGAAATACATCAAAATGATATTTTTTTATTTTTTAAAAATCATTTTTGATATCAGCACATCAAAATGATCTAAAAACACCAAAAAAATTTCATTTATAATGAAAAAAAAAATCAAAATTTGGCCAAACAACGATTCAACCGCTTAGCCAAATAATCACTAATTGCAAGGATGGTCGTTGATTTGATATCAAAGTATTGATCATGTTTAATGCTTTTTATTTTTTTAGTACCTTTTTTATTTTTTACCATTTCCCCCACATATAATTAATTTTAAAAAATCAAGCTTTTATCACCTCTTAGCAAAAGCAACATTGAATCAAAATGATCTGAAAAAAAAATTATTATTTTTTTCAAAAATATTTTTAATCTTATCTGTTTTGGCAAAATTTTCCAATATATATATATCAATATCAAATCTATAATAATAATAATAATAATAACAATAATAAAGGTTACTATCTACTTTAGGATGTAGCCCGCCAACTTATACTCTAATTTAATTAGTTAATTAATTAATATCAACATCAAGATCCAACCCTTTTGAATGAATTGCTTTAAATTACTTTTTTAACACTTAAAAATTTAATTAAGTGATAAGCACTCCCATATGCCAGATTTTCTCAGGAGTAGTTTGATTAGCAGAGACGTGATCCCCTTCAATATTTGATCACTCAAGACTTTTGAAGATCATAGCAGTAGCTCTTTTATTTTATTTTTTATTATTATCAATATGTGTGTCCGGATTAACTTATATGTACTTTAACTAATTCTATAAATTTTAAAATTAATGATCATATAAATCTCTAATAATCATCATATTAGTAATTATAAGACTTAAACCTGACAGAAAAACAAACACTTAGGGGATATTTGAAAATGTATTTGAAAAACATTTTTGAAAAAAAAATTATTTTAATTTATTATTTAAATTAAAAATTTTAGCATTTTTAGATTATTTTCATGTGCTGATATCAAAAATAATTTTTTAAAAATAAAAAAATATCATTTTAATATATTTTTAAATAAAAATTATTTTTAAAAATAACTTTAATTATGCTGTAAAACAAACACTTAAGCTAATATGACTAGGGTTGTCAATACCGTTTCGTTCCGTGCCATTACAAAAACCGAGACAAAACGGCGTCGTTTTCATCTCCGTTTTAATTCCGGCCCGTTTCGGAAATATCGGCCCGAACGTCTCGGTATCGTTCCGGATGTGCCGTTCCGGCCTTAAAATCCTCATTATTTTGATTAACTTGTAATTGTGTTTCTAATTTTGAAATTATGTTTGTTTGACTTTGTTTTTTTATTGTATAATTTAAAGTTAATTTATCTAGAATTTTAATTATGCTTGTTAAATTAATATTTTAATTTTTTCCATATATATATAATTAATTATACATGAACAATACAACCCCAAAACAGCATGCTGAAATACTCTGAAACCAAAACGTTCCATACTAATAAAAAAATCAAAACAACGACCGGAACAGTATTGATAACCTTAAATACGACTACAACTGACCACCAACTATATGGATTTTGGCAGTGATTTTCTCCACGTTATTCATATGGAAGAAGTCAATATCCCTGCAATCCCTTTCATGTCTTATCAGTTCTAGGAAAGGTGATCAGACGAAAAATATTTAGAGAAATAATTAATATTTTAATTTTTTTATTTGACTAAGTAAAGGTAAGGGAGCTTCCTAGAAACTATGACCAAATAATTAATTAGCTTGAAAGAATGCCACTTTCATATAGGGTGAACACACTCTTCTTTAGTGACCGTGAGAAAAGCTATTGAATGTTTTCTAACACAAGTTTAATAAGTTTAATTTTAAATGATTATATTTTTATATATTTTTAAAAATTAAATCCTATATTTCATTATTTTAATTTTACTTTTAAAATTTAAAATAATTTTGACAAGATCATGTAATGATTTGTTTAATCAATTAGGTTAACTCGTTTCAATTTATTTTAGAGCCTAAAATACGAGTTGAGTCTTTTATCGATGGATTAGCCGATACCAATTTAATTATATGATTTTGTTTTCAATTACAAGTTGATTGGATAACCTGAACTCAAATCTAAACTAATTTCTTTTTAAAATCAAAATGGATTTTGATAGTATCATATATTGATTTGTTGGATTAATCAACTCGACTTGCATCGATTTATTTTAAAACTCAATCCGAGTTAGATTTTGAATCGAAAAAATCACTAGATTGATCCGCCGGTAAGCCAGGATCGATTTAATATATATGTTATTAATTGTTTTAGTACTTGTAAGGGTATGATTTTATTTTAAAAGGAATTAAATTTTTAAAAATATCCTATTATAAAAAAAGGATTAATATAATTTTTTTCTATTTTCATAGTGATGATTAATTTAGTATTATGTGCTCTAAAATTTTTTTACGAGGGAAAGTTTGCAAGAGACTCGATATTAAAAAAAACTTGATTTTTAAAAAAAATAGCGTAATTAATAAAATTAATTAGAGAAAAACACAGTAAAATAAAAAATATAATAAAAAGCATGTCTTATTTAATTATGCTAGTTTCATTAGAATTAAAAAAAAAAATCATAAATCGCGTCAATCTCACCGTCGCACGACTTTTTGTCCGGCGGAGCGATCGGCGAAAGTTTGCAAGAGACTCGATATTAAAAAAAAACTTGATTTTTTTTTAAAAATAGCGTAATTAATAAAATTAATTAGAGAAAAACACAGTAAAATAAAAAATTAAATAGAAGCATATCTTATTTAATTATGCTAGTTTCATTAGAGTAAACAAAATAATAATAAATCGCGTCAATCTCACCGTCGCACGAATTTTTGTCCGGCGGAGCGATCAGCGAAACAAATTTTGTGGCGGCAATCCCACGGTCACAATCTTTGAGATTGAAGTTTTGAAATCAATGAGAACATGGTGCGCGCGCATATTTGTCGTATTTTAGAAAGATTCCGATGACTTCGATCCAGTAGGTAGTAGCTGGATGGAATGAATGGCTGCGGGCTTCTGGAAATTGATTTTGAATCGCAGTTTTCCACGGCTGGCCGGAGGGTGAGAGGAGACCTTTCAGCTTATGGATTTTACATCAGTGCTGTCACTGGCTTTGACCGGAGAATCGGTGGGCTGCATTTTCTGAGATTGAATTTGACCGGAGATTTCCACACAAGAACAGTCGATCCAATTTAAAATGATTGCGACTGTGGAACTACCGCCACAGATAAAAAGAAAATTTGTAGCGGTAGTAGCACCACTGTGAACTTCGCCGCCGTTTGAGAGTGCGGAATAAATGGATGTTAGTTATTTTTTTTACTGTTTTTAAACGTTTTGATGGTCAGAATATATTTTTTAAATGTATTTTTAAAAAAACTTTAAAAATTAATCGTCAACAAATTCTCTCAAATTTGTGTTAGCAGCGAGACCGGTGCGATTAGTTTTTTTTTTTTTTTTTTTTTTTTTTTTGTTTTGCATTAAAGAAGAATATTCTATATATTAAACCAATTAAAATGAAAACATATATTGTTTCAGAATTTCTTGCTCCTAAATTTGAGAGTGCTGAATAAATGGATGTTAGTTTTTTTTTTACTGTTTTTAAACGTTTTGATGGTCAGAATATATTTTTTAAATATATTTTTAAAAAACTTTAAAAATTAATCGTCAACAAATTCTCTCAAATTTGTGTTAGCAGCGAGACCGGTGCGATTAGTTTTTTTTTTTTTTTTTTGCATTAAAGAAGAATATTCTATATATTAAACCAATTAAAATGAAAACATATATTGTTTCAGAATTTCTTGCTCCTAAATTTGAGAGTGCTGAATAAATGGATGTTAGTTTTTTTTTTACTGTTTTTAAACGTTTTGATGGTCAGAATATATTTTTTAAATATATTTTTAAAAAAATTTAAAAATTAATCGTCAACAAATTCTCTCAATTTTGTGTTAGCAGCGAGACCGATGCGATTAGTTTTTTTTTTTTTTCTGCATTAAAGAAGAATATTCTATATATTAAACCAATTAAAATGAAAACATGTATTGTTTCAGAATTTCTTGCTCCTAAATTCGGTATCAATTATATTAATAATAATATATAAAATATATAATTATTATTTTTAAATAAAGAAGAAATGGTGCATTAACGAACAAATCTCAAGATTGATATTGTAAAATTATTCATTATTTAAAAAGTATTATTTAGCCAAATTGACAAAGGTCAGAATTTAACCCAAAATAAAAACAATGTCGTTTTGTCTCGTTCTTTTTAACTGATATGAAACATTTCAGCCTTACAGCCAAAACAAGACAAGATTAACATCCCTAATTAAAATGAAAACATATAATATTTCAGAATTTCTTGTTCCTAAATTCGGTATCAATTATATTAATAATAATATATAAAATATATAATTATTTTTTAAAAAATACAGAAGAAAAAGTGCATTAACGAACGGGATGTTGATCATGATTTTCTTTATCAATGTGTTATCAAATGATAATGTTTTCGATGATGGATGGGATTAAAATCCAACGGCCATGATGAAGCGACGAAGCATAATCCAATGGGATGAGCGATAGCATATAGATGGAGGCATTTTAGAGAAGACTTGGTTAGTAGCCACGAAATGGCGCGAAACCAACGGAAACTAAACCGAACTCAAAGGTCCTCTTGAAGACTGCCACATCATCTCATAGTCATTCACTATCTTCAATCTACCAAAAACAGAAACTTTCTTCACTCTCCGTTCTGTTTCTTCCTCTTCTGAACAAAGATTTCAACCAAAATTTTCAATTTCTTTTTAGTCCAAATTCGTTAAAAATCCTTTCTTTTATAATTTCCCACCATATTTGGAACTGGGGCGTGGGAAAAAGAGAGAAAGAACTGAACTTGATTCAGTTTTCGTGAAATTATGTGTTCGATTCATGTTTGTACCTAAAAGGGTCTTCAATGCGTGAAGGTAGAATCTTGAGCCAAGAATGGTTGGATCTTTACATTTTATGAAGATGGAGCTTGCTTAGTCAAACCTTGAATTTAAGTTTCTTCAAAATGGTAAGTGGATTGATTTCTTTTTGTTACTGAATTTGTTGTTTTTTCGCGTGACATGTCTTTGTGTGAATCCTTCTTATGATCAAGGAAGAGCAAATGATCATATGATCTCATAGTATATGTCGACTTGATCTGGCAACAACGTGGCTGCATTGAAGCAGCTTTCACGGGGCTGGAAAAATCATTTATCTTTGATTTTTAATGTGGGAATTACAAATGGTTTAAGCTTGGGTAATAGGAACTAGCTAGAGTGGAACTCTTCCATGAAGAACAGAAGAAGAACGCTAGGAGAGAGCAGTATGCTGTTGAGGTGTTAGAAAAGCTGAAAATTCACCACAACTTCGTTTTCTTCTTCTTCTTCTTCTTTGATCCCTTACAAGTTTCAGATACGCATTGCATCAATGGAAAGTGAAAGGTTATGTGCACTTCTTAGGTGTGCGATTGACAAGAAACATATGTCATTGACATTTTTGAAACCTTGGAGACAGAGAAGGAGAAGAAGATATTATAATTTTACTTGGAAAACTCACAACAGACTTGTTCTTTTATCTGTTGAAGTCTCCGGTCCAGTTTTATAAAGCATAGCTTAGCTACGGCGTCGAATAACTTAACATGCCTTGTGCTATGGTGGTTAGGGGCTTCAAGACTTGTGCTTTTAAAGTTTTTGATTTTTTTTTAAGTGTTTTAAATTACTTTTTTCACTGTTTTTTAATGTATTTTTAAATGATTGGCATTGTGTTGCAGAGGGTTTTTCACAAAAAAATTTGATTGAAAATATATCAATACATCAAAACCATCACAAAATATTAAAAAAATAAAATTCATTTGATATTCTTAAGGTAATGTTTTTTTCATTGCATGTAGTTAAGGGTGTGAAACCAGATATATATGTAAATATTATGAAAGTAACATTACATTCTAGCCAAATATTCACATCTTGCACCTTATATGTTTATGCTTTGAATACTCAGGGGAGTAAGGAGAATATAATTGTAGGTTCTCATGTTTGGGTTGAAGACCATGACTTGGCTTGGCTTGATGGGAAGGTATCCAAGATTACTGAACAGGATGCCGAGATCCAGGCTTCAAATGGGAAGAAGGTGCATCAAATACCTTGAGTTGTTTCTTTTTTCTTCACTTTCTTTCTGTAGTAATGATTTTACTTTGATTTTGATGTGGTTGATGGTTCTGAAGTAATGATTTTACTTTGATTTTGATGTGGTTGATGGTTCTGAAGTAATGATTTTACTTAGATTTTGATGCTTTGCTGCTCTGAACCTCAGAAAAATTCTTGTTTCTAGCATCTTCTGTGATACTAAACTGGTCGAGCATGTCTCCATTGCAAAAACAAGTGATTAAAACTAATATTGCAGTAATATTTATGATTTAGTCCTAACATTCTTCATATCCCATTTTTATATTTGAGTTTTTCTAGCTTCCTGAACTTGTCTTTCCTGTTTTGCTAACGAAGGTCACGGCAAAATTATCGAAAATATATCCGAAAGATACCGAAGCTCCTGCTGGTGGAGTTGATGACATGACAAAGCTTTCTTACCTGCACGAGCCTGGAGTTCTGGAGAATCTGAAAGCAAGATATGAACTGAATGAAATCTATGTAAATTTCCTCTCCCTTCATGTTAATAATACTTCCAACATTGTCCCCGGGGGGGTAGCGTGGCGGCAACGACCTCGCTCTTGATGTTTCAAGAGCGGGGTTCGAGTCGACCTAGCGCCCTAGTGACGCGAGTCACTCCTGCCCTGTAAGAGCCTGGGACAGCTGGGATTTTACTCACTACCTGGGCCTACAAAGTACGCTTTCCGGATAGTGGGGTTCCACGAATCCAAAAAAAAAAAAAAATACTTCCAACATTGCTCTAAATTAGTGTGTGTGTGTGTGTGTGTGTGTCTATATATATATATATGATTTCTGATTCAATGATCTATGTAACAATATGAACCTCTGCATTTCGATTTCAGACGTATACTGGAAATATTCTTATTGCCATCAATCCATTTCAAAGGCTGCCCCATATCTATGATGGTCACATGATGCAACAATACAAAGGAGCACCATTTGGAGAGTTAAGCCCTCATGTTTTCGCGGTTGCTGATGTTTCATACAGGTAATTCCTATTCCCATTTGTATTTCCATATCATTTTGTTTGTAAATGGGAACATGATCAATGAAATGCTCTATTGAATTCAGGGCAATGATCAATGAAGGGAAAAGCAATTCCATTTTGGTCAGTGGTGAAAGTGGTGCAGGTAAAACCGAGACCACCAAAATGCTTATGAGGTACCTTGCGTTTTTAGGCGGTCGAGTTGTCACTGAAGGAAGAACAGTTGAACAACAAGTTCTTGAAGTATGTTTGAACATTCATCTTTCGTTCTAATCTTTAGAGCTTCACCGTTTCATTTTATATTCTTCTAGGGTATTCCTTTCATTTCACACAGGCATCTGATTGAACTTTTCTATTATCTGATCTGGTTGCAGTCAAATCCAGTCCTTGAAGCATTCGGGAATGCTAAAACTGTTAGAAATAACAATTCCAGGTGAGATAATTCACTTTGACATGAACTAAATATCAGCTAAAATGGCTGCATGCAGCTTTAGCATCAAGTCTTCCACAACAATGAACCATGCCTCCAATAATTTTATTGACAATGTCATCGAGAAGTTTCAAAACTATGTTCATTGGTTTTTTTGCATTGACGTGTTCCTAAAATTAATACTGGTGCAGCCGTTTTGGTAAATTTGTTGAGATCCAGTTTGACAAGCATGGAAGAATTTCTGGAGCTGCCATCAGAACTTACCTTCTAGAGAGATCTCGTGTTTGCCAAGTTTCCAATCCTGAGCGCAACTACCATTGTTTTTACCTTCTCTGTGCCGCACCACAGGAGGTAACTTTCTGGTGAAATGAGTGCTCCCTGTTAAGGAACCATCTCACCTAAAAGCTTAAGCTTATAGGTGAGGCCCCATAATATGATTTATATTATTCTCAAACACACCCCTTCAAGTGAAAGCCCTTTGGCTTGAAACTTGCACAGTCCCACATCACCTTGTACTTGATTTTTATCAAATAGAGTGGGGGTGGTGAGATTCGAACTTGTGACCGCTGGGTCAACAAGGCTCTGATACCATGTTAAGGAAATATAAATCATATTATGGGGCCTCACCTAAAAGCTTAAGCTTTTAGGTAAGATGGTTCCTTAACACTCCCAACTGTGATTTTATAGTTTGTAGCTCGTGTTCATTAAGCCAGTTTGATACAAGTTCTAGCTTATTGTTAACAGGAAGTAGAGAGGTATAAGTTGGGAAACCCAAAATCATTCCACTATCTGAACCAGTCAAGTTGTTTTGAACTGGCTGGTGTAAGTGATGCTCATGACTATCTTGCCACAAGAAGAGCTATGGATATTGTTGGGATAAGTGCGAAGGAGCAGGTATAGCTTTTGAAGAAATGTGCTTTTGACTGCTGCCAGTCAGTCTGGCTTCTTACTCTCTTTCCCTCTCTCCCAGGAAGCAATTTTCAGAGTTGTTGCCGCAGTTCTTCATATTGGAAATATTGATTTTACCAAGGGAAAGGAAGCTGATTCATCGGTACCTAAAGATGATCAAGCTAAATTCCATCTCAAAACAACTGCGGAGCTACTGATGTAGAACATCTAATTTTCATATATACTTCAGCTTAGATGGTATCTGATTTGTTTCCTTTCATGTTTGATGTGATTCCCACTTTTTTTTTGCTCATTTCAGGTGTGATCCTGCTGGCTTGGAAGATGCATTATGTAAGCGTGTGATGATCACTCCCGAGGAGGTTATCAAGCGAAGTCTTGATCCTCAAAGTGCAGTGATTAGCAGGGATGGTTTAGCTAAGACGATTTATTCTCGGTTATTTGATTGGTAAGACATTACTGTCTTCAAATGATGTTAAGGAGTCTTATGGTGTTAACTTTGTCGGGTCATCTGCAGGATAGTGGATAAGATTAATAACTCCATTGGACAAGATCCTAACTCAAAATCTCTGATCGGAGTCCTTGACATCTATGGTTTTGAAAGCTTTAAGACAAACAGGTAAGAACCAGTGAAAACTAGATCATATAATTGAATGAATGGTATATATATATATATATATATATATATATTGCATGAACTACTCGGGCATTTCTCGTAACAATTGTACAATCATTTCTTTGCAGCTTTGAGCAGTTCTGTATTAATTACACAAACGAGAAGTTGCAGCAGCATTTCAACCAGGTAATCCTGCACACCATGTTGACCATTTAGCTAGAGTCATTGTCAACTATTTAACTAAAGAAGGTTTGGTAATGACTCTCAGCATGTCTTCAAAATGGAACAAGAGGAATACACAAAAGAGCAGATTGATTGGAGCTACATTGAGTTTGTCGATAATCAAGATGTCTTGGATCTTATTGAAAAGGTTTTTCCCTTGTGATTGGAACTATTTTTTTCCTTTCTACTATACCTAGATCGTTGATAAATGATCATGGGGGCATGTACGTGCAAGTTTTTAGCACTCTTCAACTATTTTTTTGTCATATTTTACACTCCATTGCTCCTATCATTTACTATTTTTTCTTGGGATATTGCAGAAACCTGGTGGAATAGTAGCTCTTCTTGATGAAGCTTGGTATGTTAGTTTAAGTCATGCTTTCCAGGATAATTTGCATCAAAATGCAAAGAATTCTGGCTGAAATTTCCACTTAAAGTAATTTAGAATTCTTGTCAGCTGCATGTTGTTTTTTTAAACTTCTTGTTGAAGATCAAATTGGTTTCTCAAATCTTGTTAACGTCTTCTTTTCAGCATGTTTCCAAAGTCAACACATGAAACATTTTCAAACAAGCTTTATCAGACATTTAAAGTTCACAAGCGCTTCATCAAGCCAAAATTGTCTCGCACGGATTTCACCATTGCTCATTATGCTGGAGAGGTGAGCCCTGTTAATAAAACATTAGTTGTATATACTAGCATGATTTGAACTAAATTAAGATTATTTTTCTGAAATTTTCAGGTCCAGTATCAATCTGACCACTTTTTGGACAAAAACAAAGACTATGTAGTTCCTGAACATCAAGATTTGCTGGGTGTTTCCAAATGTCCTTTTGTAGCAGGTCTTTTCCCTCCACTTCCAGTAGAGACAAGCAAATCTTCAAAGTTCTCCTCGATCGGTTCTCGTTTTAAGGTAGTTTTCCTATGTTATCTAGATGACAAAGGCAGTTTCTTTTTTCTTACATAAACACCAGTTGATCTGATAGTCTATACGTGTCTCCTATGTTTTTTGTCAGAAATATTGTATGCTTTCATGTAGTTCAGGATTTGAGAACTGACATTCTGTATTCAAAATGATGCAGCTACAACTTCAGCAACTAATGGAAACATTAAATTCTACTGAACCTCATTACATAAGATGTGTTAAGCCAAACAATCAGCTAAAACCTGCAATATTTGAGAATGTCAACATCATGCAGCAATTGCGTTGTGGTGTAAGTACTAGCTAGCTAACATTTCTTCATAGTATAGCTTGTTTTCTCAAAATGTTTCTGTTTCTCGAAGTCTTTTGCAAAAGAGGAAAGCATCTGATTCCCATTGCAACCCAACATTTATTTAGTTTCGGGTGGTTTTAACTCAAATTCTCGCTTCTTTTCTTTATTAATTTATTACTAATGGTTGTTCATGTAGGGTGTTTTAGAAGCAATCCGAATTAGTATGGCTGGATATCCTACTCGTCGCCCTTTCTTTGAATTCGTAAATCGATTTGGACTTCTTTGCCCAGAGGCTTTGGCAGGAAGGTAAGTGATCTGTTCTAGGATAAAATGCTGCTTAAGTAGAAGATATTTGTGACTTATTTCATTGCAAGGTTATGTGGCCACTTCTAAATAATTTCTTGAATTTTCTGATTACACTTGAAAAAGAAGTGGATTTATTATATATAAAACTTATTGTGAGCAGCTATGACGAAAAGATTGCTTGCAAAAAGATTCTGGAAAAGAAGGGGCTTCAAGGGTTCCAGGTAATCCTGAAGTTTCTTTCCTTTTGCTGGTAATAGCAGATAATGTAGGTGATCATTATGAGAGTGTTTTTCTGATATGATTCACAGTTCATGTCTATGTTACAAATTAATGAAAATCATTCATCCAGTCCCATATATGTCTCAAACTAATTGAATCCCTTGGCCAGAACTGTTTATTCAATTTTCCCTGGTTTGGCCTGCAGATAGGTAAAACAAAGGTATTCTTGAGAGCTGGTCAGATGGCTGAACTGGATGCAAGAAGAGCTGAGGTGCTCAACAATGCAGCAAAAACCATCCAGGGGCGTGTACAGACGCATTACGCTCGTAAAAGGTTCATTGCGTTGCGGAAGGCTACCGTGTCGGTGCAATCACTATGGAGAGGTGATTTATTAGAAAACATAATAGCCTAACCTGGTTTAGAAATGCATTTGTTTGTCTTAGATATTAATTCCATTTTTTCGCGTTCTTCTGCATGTTAGAGAATAATATAAATCGTTTTGCCTTGACTTACTTTATATGAATTTGTAGGAAGACTGGCTTGCAAAATTTTTGATGGAATGAGGAGGGAGGCAGCTGCTATAAAAATCCAGAAGCATACACGTAGATATGCAGCCAGAACAGCTTACAAGAAACTTCATGTATCTGCGCTTGTTGTGCAAACAGGTTTGAGGGCTATGGTTGCTTGCAAGGAGTTCAGATTTAGAAAACAAACTAAAGCTGCAACCATTATTCAGGTTATCTCCTTGACAATAAATTTCTGGTTCATTAATTCTATACTTTCTGGTCTTCCAACGGTCAAATATATCACTCTTTACCTGGATGAACAATGCAGGCCCGGTGGAGATGTCATAAAGCTGTTTCCTACTTTAAGAGGCTAAAGAGAAGTGCAGTTGTCACACAAACAGGATGGAGGAGTAGAGTTGCCAGAAGAGAGCTAAGGTTGCTCAAAATGGTCAGTATTGGTCAATCTTTTATTTATATGGATTTAAAAAGTTTTCATTTTCATGTTTGTAACCTATTGATCTAAGGGAATACCATACTTTAACGAATATAATTTCACAAACACTTGTATCAACTGTACTTCATCAGATAATCTTAGCATATTGGTTAACAAATGATTACCAGTTGAATGAAATTAAACCGAGTTCTTCAAGATCTAGAGATGGTAGTACTAATGAACAGCCAAAAGTTTCAGCACAAGCATATGATTATTGATGTATGTCTGCAATTTTTCGCAGGCTGCAAGAGACACGGGCGCGCTAAGGGAAGCCAAGGACAAGCTTGAAAAACATGTTGAGGAACTCACATGGCGTTTACAGCTCGAAAAACGTTTAAGGGTAACATGTTCTGCAGAATCATATTTTCCAAAGAGAATGTTCTTGGTTATGTGTAAATTTACAACATAATACACAACATCCAGCAGGATAGTACGATCTTGAATCTAAATGGAAAAATAATTGACTTCAACATCCTTCAATTATTATATGATCATTTATGATGAGAAGAAATTGTTGCTTTTAATTTTGATGATCATCTGCTCATGCCATGGCTTGAAATCATTGGTGCAGACCGATTTGGAAGAAGCAAAAGCGCAAGAGGCAGTGAAATTCCAGAATTCATTGGAAGAAATGAAGATTAAAATAGAAGAAGCCAATGCCTTGATAGTCAAGGAGAGGGAGGCTGCAAAGAATGCTATTAATGAGGCACCTCCTGTAATTAAAGAAACTCAAGTGCTTGTTGAAGATACTAAGAAAATTGATTCTCTAACAGAAGAAGTAGAAAACCTAAAGGTAAGAAGTTTTGATCTCGCAATCAAATAATTACCATTTTTCTTGTTGAATCAAGTAGTAATTTCTTTTTCAAATGAAGAAACATGTTCGGAAAATAATGCATCAGTTAGCGAAATCCCTTTCCACAATTTGGATTTAGTAGAATCAATGCATGCATGTTTATCATTCATCTAGTACTAAAAACACTTATGAGTTTGCACAGGTTTTGGTTTATCGTGCATGCTGGTTGCAAAATTTATTATTTCATTTAGTCAATCTTGTCACTGGTCTCATTCACTGCAGGCCACGTTAGATTCTGAGAAACAAAGAGCAGATGATACTCAAAAGAAATACAGTGAAGTACAAGAGATGAGTGAAGAAAGACGGATGAAATTGGAAGAGACAGAGAAAAAGGTTCACCAACTTCAGGAATCCATGCAAAGGTCATCAAAAATAGTTTCTCACTGCTTTATTTTGATATTGTAGAGACCACTTGTATGCAGAAAATTATAATTCTCGTGGACAGCAGACTTTTGAGGTTCTAATTAGTATCTTTACCATGGAAAATACTAATTTGACTTAATTTTTTCTATCAGGCTAGAAGAGAAACTTGCCAATTTAGAGTCAGAGAATAAAGTTCTACGGCAACAGGCTCTGTCCATGGCACCCAACAAGTTCCTCTCAGGACGCTCCAAATCAATCATGCAGGTACTTTCTTACAGTGTCGTATATTAGATTTTGAATTTTCTTTTGCAGAACGAGTTGCTTGTTAGATCTTTTTTCATTTTCTGATATTTGGCAGAGGGTTGAAAGTCATATTCCAGTTGATGCTGCAAGAACAAGTTTGGTAAGCATTGATCACATAATAAGAATCCATTTTCAATTTTTGAGTTCCTGTAATCTTCTTTCTTGACCCTTTTTTTTCTGTTTCTTTTCACCTGATCAAATGGATTAGGATCTGCAGAGCCCTTCAGTGAACCACAGGGAGCACTCTGAAGTAGATGATAAACCACAGAAATCATTGAACGAGAAACAGCAGGAGAACCAGGAGTTGCTCATTCGTTGCGTCGCGCAACACCTAGGATTTGCAGGGAATAGACCTATAGCTGCTTGTATCATATACAAGTGTCTTTTGCAATGGAGATCATTTGAAGTTGAGCGAACTAGCGTGTTTGATCGGATCATCCAGACCATAGGCCATGCTATTGAGGTTTGAAATGACAAATATGGTTTATTTATCACCATTCTTTTCCACCACAAGAAACCCTTTTTGACAAGTTATTTTAATTTGATCATCAGACCCAGGATAACAATGATGTCTTGGCCTATTGGTTATCCAATGCCTCAACACTTCTCTTACTGCTTCAACGTACATTGAAAGCAAGCGGCGCAGCCGGAATGGCTCCGCAGCGTCGACGATCATCGTCAGCTACTTTGTTTGGAAGAATGACACAGGTATGCACAATTCTGACTGAGATCACCAAGAAAAATTATTTTCTCTACTAAATTCAGGTGTCTATGTTATGTTCCTTTAGAGTTTCCGTGGAGCTCCACAAGGAGTCAATCTATCCTTTGTCAGTAATGGTGGAGTGGACTCTTTGCGGCAAGTTGAAGCCAAGTACCCAGCTCTGCTTTTCAAGCAGCAGCTTACAGCATATGTAGAGAAAATTTATGGAATGATTCGGGATAATCTGAAGAAGGAAATATCTCCTTTGCTTGGATTATGCATCCAGGTATATTTTCTATGCAATTATGCTTCCACGAACATGTTTAAATAATTTTTTTTGTAAATTTCTTAGATAGTATTTGCTTGAACACAATTTACATAGGCACCAAGAACATCCAGAGCAAGCTTGGTGAAGGGGGCACGCTCAGTAGCCAACACTGCAGCCCAGCAAGCCCTGATTGCTCACTGGCAAGGCATTGTGAAGAGCCTCGGAAACTTCTTAAACACTTTGAAATCTAATCATGTAAGAGACCTCCCTTTTCTGTGCTTGTTATCGAAGTTTCCCTACTTTCTGCATTGCTGTCAATAGTCTTCTCAACCTATTTGTGAAGGTAGAAATGACAGGAAGATGATCTCTGAGGGAACAATGGAAGATAGCAGGGATCGGCTGTCTTTTGTTTTTAATAGATTTTCAGAACTTGTTAACATCATGTGAAATGTAAATTAGTTTTCCTATGATTCTTTTTCTAGGTACCCCCATTTTTAGTTCGTAAGGTGTTCACGCAGATATTTTCCTTCATCAATGTTCAACTATTCAACAGGTATTCAGTCTACACTTCCATTTTCGTCTGTCTTCTACTTTGGCCATAGTTTTTATTTATTCATTTATGACCCTTTTTTTGGCAGCCTTTTATTAAGAAGAGAATGCTGTTCATTTAGCAATGGTGAATATGTTAAAGCTGGGTTGGCCGAATTGGAACACTGGTGTTACAATGCAACAGATGAGGTATCTGAGATTCATTTCCTCACACTTTGTGATCATAAACTATACGACACACTAACAAAACGAAAATATATAAATTCAGTATGCAGGTTCATCCTGGGATGAGCTCAAGCATATTAGACAAGCAATCGGGTTTCTGGTATCTTTTCGTTCTCTATTAATTTATCAGTTCTTCCACTAGATCATGATTACATGTTAAGATCCTTTTCTGATGCAGGTTATTCATCAAAAGCCAAAGAAAAGTTTGGATGAAATAAGCCACGACCTGTGCCCAGTGAGTGATGAATTATCATCTAAGAGTGCCTAGATATACTATATTTTTATGTTGTCATCTTCACTATATGTCATAACCAAATTAATTTCTATGTACAGGTTCTAAGTATCCAGCAGCTCTACCGGATCAGCACCATGTACTGGGATGACAAGTATGGCACTCATAGTGTGTCCATAGATGTAAGTTCTTGCCGATGCCATTACTACACTAGGTTAGAGTCATCTCTGTCACATTAGAACTGTTCGAGAATAATATAAATCATATTCTGGGACCTCACCTAACAGCTTAAGCTCTTAGGTGAGCTGGTTCCATGACACGGTATCAGAGCTTTGTTGACCCAGCGGTCACGAGTTCGAATCTCACCACCCTCATTCTATTCGATAAAAATCAAGCAAAAGGGTTTTCACTTGAGGGTGTGTGTTAGAGAATAATATAAATCTTATCCTCGAACCTCACCTAATAGCTTAAGCTTTTAAGTGAGATGGTTCCTTGACAAGAACAGTAGTAACCATTGCAGTATTACATTTCAGGAAAAAATGATCCAGCTGAGTTTTCCCATGTGTAGGTTATATCGAATATGAGGGTGTTGATGACAGAAGATTCAAATAATGCAGTTAGTAGTTCTTTCCTGCTGGATGATGATTCAAGGTCAGCAAACAACATTAGCAACTCCTTTACCTTCTACATCATTGAACCTTTTTTTCTTTTATGAATCTCAACTTGTGATGCACATTTTCTGATACCCAACTAAAAGTTTTAGCTGGAAATTCATTGAAATTAGCTAAAAATCTTGTTGATGGACAGAAGCTTATGAATGTTTCTCTGGAAATAGAAGATGCATCTCCTCAACAAACCTTGCCTATAACCTGACCTTGAGGCTGTCACTGACCAATTACAAATTCTTTCATGTTTGCAGCATTCCATTTTCAGTTGATGACTTATCAAAGTCCATGAAACAAATTGACATTGCTGACATTGAACCGCCACCTCTGATTCGCGAGAACTCGGGCTTCAGTTTCTTGCTGCCGCGCATTGATTAAACATTCAACACACTGCAGAAATGGATTGATTTCTATTCATTGGATTCTCACTGCTGAAAGATGTAAATTCAACCCTCAAGCTCCTCTGCTGTAGATGTTCTCCTGAGAGGTTATTCATTCTGAGAGATTTTGCAGTACACTAGACAATTCCTTTGAAATTCTTTTCTATAGGAAAGGGATGCCATAGCTCCCATGTCAATGTAGTGACATTTCTCTATTTTGTTGTACAACTAGCTGATATTTTTGAAGAGAAAAAAATAATGTTTGTGAAAGAAGATTAGGGGCTTGTTTGGGAGAGTGGTTGCGGTAGCTTTTCAAAGTGCTTTTCGTGCCGAAATACATCAAAATGATGTTTTTTTTTTGTTTTTTTAAATCATTTTTGACATCAGCACATCAAAATGATCTAAAAAAACCAAAATATATTCATTTAAAATGAAAAAAAAATTGAATTTCAGCAAAACAGCGGTTTGACCGCAGTGCCAAACGGGCTCTAGGTGTTATCATTGTCACTACCACTATAACTACTATTATTCTTATTATCATAACTAATTTTATAATAATAATAATAATAATAATAATAATAATAATTATAAATTATTATTGTTATTATTACTACTAATTTCATGGTCATCGTTGTCGTCATCGTTGTCGTCAATAATATTATTATTCTCATTACTTTATGTATTATTATTATTATTATTATTATTATTATTATTATTATAACAAACACTACTACTATTATTTTATCATCATTATCATTTTCATTAGTCTTCCTCTTCCCCTCATTAATGAAAAAAATAAATGATAAGCTTTTCGTTCATCAAAGAAAATATCAAATGAGATCCATCATAAACTCTATATAGAAAATAATTGCAATTTAAATTATAATTTTATAGAAACTAAGCTAAAATAATTTGCTTTTAATTTATAAATTCTTGTTTTTTATTTATTTTGTATGGAAAATCTCAACTCTCAACTATTTTAGCTAAACTTAATTTTTAAACCTATTTTTTTAAATGGCAACTAATTTTTTTAAAACCAAACTCAAACTCGCACCGCATCATTCTGTGATCATTTTTTTAAGCCTGAAGAACTACTGAGTCTGCATCATTTTGTAATCAGTTGTTACGTTTGAAAACACTTTTTGAAAAAAAAAAATGATTTTTTTTAAAATTAATTTTTTTTTGATGTTTTAAATTATTTTGATATACTAATATAAAATTTTATAAGAAATCTCTTGACAGATTTATATATATTATGTTAAAATTTCAAAGCAATCAGAAAATGTAATAATCTTGCGAGATTAATGATGATATTCTCATAATATTATACATGTTCATAATTTTGTTCAGAAAAATCATTTTATTGTTTTTTTTTAAATTAAATTGTACAATTTCAAATAATTTTATTTTTGGATTTGAACTAATATTTTTTTTAAATTAATATATTTAATTATATATATACATAAACAGTACAACTTCAAAACAGCACGTCGAAACGCTCTGAAACTAAAACATTTTATTGTAATTAAAAAAACAAAACACCAACCAAAACAAACGAAACAGAATTGAAAACCTTGCTACATACACCTGCTAAATAGACAAAACTGTATCTAGGCATCACATACACCATATTTACAAACTAGTTTGTCGAAGAAGTACCTAATCATGCAATGCTCTTTCCACGGAGGCACAAGGAAGAATGAGGCCAATCTGGCCGAAAGTAAGGTGCCACTCTGCTGAAATCCCATGAAATGGAAGAGCCACGACCATTATAAAGAACAACCTCAACCTTTTGGTTCACGAGGTGCACGATAAATATGTCTGGACCAGATCTGATGCAGACTGACTTGGAGTTTCGGTGAAGAAACGACAATATCTGAGTTTCTTTATCACGTGTGCAAAATTTTGTCATGGATGTGGGATTCTTCTTCCACATTGTTTTGAAGTTCAATCTATATCTCAAGTTCCAGCCTTTGTTTGGATATCCACCATCTGAGGGAGAAGTTGCATGGCCAGCTTCTTCCTTTTCAAGAACCCATATCTCTAACCCTGCCTTACAGCTCCAGCCATACTGCAACCGCCCGTCGAATGACTCCCCCAAAACACGCTCCTCGAAATCAATTGAGCCTGGTAGTTTAATCGACGATAAGTGCCGCTCGCCACTCTGAGGATCATAGACTGCTAAATTTCTCTGTGCTGCATACCAGTGAACAACACCTTTCACCACTGTGGCCACTGACCAAGAACATAGTGACAAAGTTGGAGCACAGCTCAATGTGGAAAAATTCCATGTACTAGTCTTGGAATTGAAAGTCTCAATGGGGACAGTTTTCATTTCTTCATTAGCACTGAAATCGCATTTTGCGCGAATGACCTTGTAGCACATATCGACACTAGGATGGTCCTCGGCAAGGAATGCCATGCACAAGTCTTCAAAGTATACTCGAGGCTTAGGAATTTTGTAGTGCTGTTTGGTGATGGGATTCCAAACAAAATATCTCTTCGGGTGGCGACCGCAAAGAAGAAGGCCATTGGAGGAGTCAATGAAGTAGCCAAACTGGTTGAGGATCTTAGAAAACTTCAAGTCATCACCCTCTTTACAAGTTGACAGTAAAGGCATAGCAGGTTCAGTTCGTGGCCGGCGTACACCATTTCGACCTCTCCCAAGGTACAGATTATTGCACACAAAGAAGCCCAACATGCGAAAAGCCAGTGGCCATCGTTTCAGATAATGCTGACAAAAAACAGGGCTGCAGATAAAATGAAGCCACCTCTTCGATACTATGATTAATTTGAAAACAGTTTCTGGTGGCACCCGAAGGAGGATCTCGCAAAGGATGTCATCAGAGCTCAAAGCAGCATTGGCATCATAAATACCACTCCTCGTCTTCTTTTTCTTCTTCATATGATCAAAAGAAGAAGAAGAATATCCTGCTAAAAGGCCATGTAAGAACTACATCATCTAATAAGCTTATTCAATCACTCAATCAAGGAGAAAGCTAACAAGAACCTCATTTATGAATTAATGCTAATAAATAGCTATTAAACACATTTAAAAAAAAAAACTTTGAAGGGCTTTACCCTTTTGGCCGAACTTCAATTCTAGCTGTTGAAACCACTGAATAGTTAAAGCCAAATGAGTAAATGATCCAAGCACAAAACTTCTAAAAATATCAAGAAACCCTCAAAAAACAAAATGGGTTTCAAGGAGGATTCATGATCAACAAATATATTATTGATGCAGACTAAAACTTCATAGAAAAATTCAAATTAAATCAGACTTACCTTAAAAGGAAAAAAAAGTTATGCGAAAATCAAACTGCAAAAACCTGCTCAAAACAGAAATCAAATGACCCAATAAGCTAAAATATTATTAATAAAAAAAGTAAGAATCAATAAATAAAGAGCCCATTTAAGCCATCAATCTCATCTTTTCAAAAAGTTTTTTTTAAAAAAATACAATGTCTGGTAGCTGAGAAAATCTAGTGAAAAAACCAAATCTTTATCATTAATCAGAAAATTAAAAAAAAAAACAAAAAACAAAGTGACAGGGCAATTTACACAGAACACACAAGTGCATGCAAATGGTAGAGAGAAAGACGAACCTGTAGCAGTGATGCATGCGGTGAAGGAGAATAATTAGAGAGAGAGAGGGAATTGAGAAGGGTGTGGCAGAAGCCACCATTTTCGTTTTTAAAGGAACTGTTTTCAAAGAAGGAGAAAAACGACCGGTCGTTTGTAGTTATAAACCTGAGCATAAGGACGGATCGTCTCCTACAGTCCTACTTTGGTTTTCCTCCATTTGTTTCCGGGACAGTTTTTTTTAGCTATAACATTAAAAAAATATGATAATGATTTGTTTTTTTATTTTTTAAGAATTATTTTTAACATTATAAAATAATATCAAAATATAAAAAAAAAATAAAAGAGAGAAAGAATTGAAATAATAGAAATGAACAGATAAAAGTAGGAGTGGGGAGTTATTGGGCTAAGCTCGAACCTACTCAGTACCATGGGCTGAGCTGTTCTTTGAATCTACGAGATCCTGCGACCCATCATTCTCTGCACCTTTAACGACAAGTCGTTCTGGGTTTCTTATTCAAAGCATCGGTTGTTTGATCTGCAGAAGGCATCTCACAGTCCCTTGTGTGTGTGTGAGAGAGAGGGGAGTAGACTGTAGTTTAGAATCAAGAAAATACAAATCTTTGAGAGAAGTTGCCAAGATTGGATTTTTGTTGGTGTATGATGATGGGGTTCAAGGCTTACAGTTTGTTCAGTTTTAAAATGTCTATATTTCTGTTGTTGTTTATTGATATTGCAACTGCATACAGTTCTCATTCTTCTTCAGCTGACACCACTAAGCATACTAACAACTGGGCTGTCTTGGTTTGCACTTCTCGTTTCTGGTAATCAAGTTTCGGCTTCATTTCTTTTCGAAGTTTTAATCCTTTTGATTTATTTGTGTTGTTGTTGGAATAGTTTTAATCATACCCATGTTAGAATTTAGGTTGTTTTTAGTATAGGTAACATGTTTGTGTGTTATGTGATTCACCCATGCTAAAATTTATAGGTTCTAAGTACTAGATGCTAACTTAGTAGTTATGTTGTGACACCATGTTAGAATTTTGTGTTTTTTTTATGTAAAACGATTGCATTTTTATGTGTTATATATGGTGTCAATGATTGGTTGTGAGCTTGTGATCTAATTAGGTATATATTGATAAAGAAAATGATAGAGAACTGAGTCATGTATATATAAAGAAAGAGTTAGTTAATTTTTTCTTTTCCAATGGTTTTTGATTTTTCATAGTTTGGACGTATCAGTGGAATTGATTATCTTTTATCCTTCCTTCTTTCAGGTTTAATTATCGGCACATGGCTAACACTTTGTCATTGTATAGGTGAGCATTCCAGTTTGTTGAATTTGTTGCTTTGATCACCTCATCATTTCTTTTTCTTGTTGTTTAGCCTTTTTTCTGTACTGTCTTAGTTTTTGTGTGTTTCCAGGACAGTTAAGCGATTAGGTATACCTGATGAGAGGATAATACTGATGTTGGCAGATGATATGGCTTGTAATGCGAGGAACAAGTACCCTGCACAAGTCTTCAACAATGAAAACCATAGACTTAACTTGTATGGAGACAATGTGGAGGTCAGTTTCTGGTTTCTGTTTAGCTCTCCTACCCTTTTGAAAAGCATATTTACTCCTTATCAGTGTTTTTGGGTCAAAAAGTTGTTGTGATGATATTCTTTGTATTCCCATTGTATTCAATATTGTAAAAGAACACATTTTTAAATAGAAAAGGATTTTGGATTATATGCTTTCCTGATCAGACCTGATTATATTGGGCTGCTAACACTCAGGTGGACTATCGAGGTTATGAAGTAACTGTTGAGAATTTTTTACGTGTTTTGACTGGTCGCCATGAAACTGCTGTTCCAAGATCAAAGCGACTCTTAAGTGATGAAGGAAGCCACATTCTTCTGTATATGACAGGGCATGGAGGAGATGAATTCTTAAAATTCCAGGACTCCGAAGAGCTCCAGAGTCATGATTTAGCTGATGCTGTGAAACAAATGAAGGAGAAACGTAGGTTGGGCTAGTTGCTTTGTTCTAACTTTTACCTTTGAAGAATGCTTGAAATCTTAGTCATCAAATCATAGTGAAATACTTTGTGGGTGCTTGAATAACATCTGGTTCTGACACTTTTGTTGAGCTTTTAGATAATCAGACAGTTCAGGATGAAAATTTCACACTTTTAAATGAAGTTTCTCAGAAAAGATAAATTATCTGATAATATACAATATTTTTAAAATTAGATCATTATTTGCTACTTCCTTTACTTTTACTGTTGTGATCCCTAAAGAACCATGGGCTCATAATTGTGGTTAATGTGACAAACCTAGATTCAAGGAATTGCTGATAATGGTGGACACTTGCCAAGCTGCCACTCTATTCAATCAGGTATTTTATCTGCTTTTGATTGGAATCTTATGAATATTGTGTCAAGGCTTGCCTTTATTTTGTTGCTATTCATAGTAACGTGATGTAATGTCATTTAGAAAATTTTGTTAGCAATGAATTATGAACATCTAAGTCCAAATTTTTGGTGTCAATATATGTAGATTAGTTGCTGCTAGTGAGAATGAGATTCTTTAGCATAATTTTCATAACTTTGTTGTCATGTTTATCAATAAATTTGGGTCAAGTGATGAATGATATGGAGATTAATAGTGGTCCCTATCTTTGATGTATTGAATGGTTATGCAGATAATGGACAAAAAGTGACAAGTTATTACATGCCTGAATTGTATATTGATTAGAGCACCAATTAATTTCATGAAGTTGAATTTATAGAAATATCCAAAATCTTTCTACAGTTAAAAGAAGAATATGGTCCTTCCGTGAATGTTATGGTTTGACAAGAAATCATGTTTTGTTCATGCAATCAAATTTCGGATTTTCAATGCATTGGTAAATTTGTCAATTGAAGAGCAAAAAAAGGAGCAAATTACACATTCATGGATTGTCTCTCAAGCACAATATTCGCTTGTTCCAGGAGATATGTAATCGGTGGATTCATAACCTTGGTGGTATAGTTCATGCCTATCACCAATGGATGGAGGAAAATATATAAGCTAATTGATAATGATACTGATGCAAGGACATTTTCTCCCCTTTTCAGCTCCATTCACCTGGTGTTTTGGCCATTGGGAGTAGCATGAAAGGAGAGAACTCATACTCACATCACTTAGACTCTGATGTAAGTAGCACTGCCTTAACTGTTTTTCACTTTCTCCAGTTGTATATATTTGGTGCCATGTTTTTAAAGTTCATTTCTTTTCCAAGTTTTAGTGCACAAAACACTGTAATGTCTTGTTGTCATGTATCACAGGTTGGTGTTTCTGTTGTGGATCGTTTTACATTCTATACACTTGCCTTTTTTGAGAGGCTAAATATGTATGCCAACGCTTCATTGAGCAGGTACGCTTGTAATAGGACTTCACACCATTAAAATGAATAGCTCGTAGCGTGTTTCCTTTATGTTTTATGGTGTCATCACAACCTTAATGTTCATATCAATTTAGAATACCTGGCTGCCGCCCCCCTCCTCATAACGAGTACCTGCTGGATCTCGTGGGCTTGTCTATTCATGTTTATTTACCTTCGGTTTTGGCAATTCTTAATTCATAACTGGTCAAAGATAACTGAACTGGTCCATGTTATTAGATGTAATCATAAAATGGATGGTTTAACTCAATTTTAAAGGGAAAAGAGCCTAAAGTGGCCAAAATTTCTCAATCAATATCTAATTTGGCTATGAAATGTGGACTGTGTTTGGTTCTTTTGCAGTCTTTTTACTTCATATGATCCAAAAACAATGATGTCAACTGCATATTACCGAACAGATTTATACCAACGACGTTTGGATGAGGTATTGAAGTTCTAGATGTCAATTTTTTCTTATTTTGTCTTTCTGATGTTTTGGTATCACTTGCTTGTACCAATGCAAGTAATTGATTTTCACCATCATCCTCCAATAGGTGGTAGTAACTGGCTCTCCATGAATATAGCTGTCTAGCCTATGGTTTTCTTTGTACTTTTGGATGTTCTATATCTTTCTATCTAGTAATGTTTCCCAACGATTCAAATGTGCATTTTATTTTCAATTCCAATTTTCTTAAAAAAATGTCCATTTATAAGAAAAACTCCAAGGTTGTACTGAATCTGGTTGTCTTCTCCATAAGAAGAAACAAAGCCTGCATCTTCTCCTTACCCAAACCAAAGACCTTGGAATTCTGTTTTTCATGTTTATCATGAACTCTTTATGTATTTGTATGGTCCTCTAGAAGAATGATAATTACATTTACAGCTTAGCCTTGTAAATTCACCTTGTATTCTGCTGCATAGTAATCCTTTTTGTAAGACAGAAGCAATTACCATTAATTTTCTCTCAAAATAAAATTTCTTTTTAAGAGGGAAGTGTCCTTTCATGCTTTTACCTGAATGTTAGGTTCAGGTTGGGGTATGTTCTAGCTGACTGTTTCATTATCTCTTCTGTCTCTCTGATAGGTACCCGTAACAAACTTTTTCGGCTCAGTAATGGAAACAATACATACAGATTCTGCCTATAGAGCCGCCCCTAGGAAAATGCCCAACAGGGCTGGAATCAGTATGGCTGTTGAAAAATCAGCTCAAGATGATTATAGAAGAACTATGATAGACTCAGATGTTCAGGACCCAACTAGCCATACAATGACAAAGGTAAATTACAACTGCTTCCAGGTTAATTATGAGAAAACTTATTCTCTAGTGATGGATGCAATCACTTTCAGATTTTTAATTAGTTTGGAGGTCTCAAAAACGTTAGATATGCGTTTAATGGATGTAGTTGCAACATATCTATATGGATCATTAGATAAAGACATCCATATGAAAATCCTTGAAGGATTTACAATGCCTGAAGCCTTTTGTAATAAATCTAAAAGTGTTTATTCTATTAAACTACAAAAATCTTTATATAGGTTGAAGCAATCTGGTCAGATGTGGTATAATCATCTGAATGAATATCTCTTAAAAAGGGGGTTTGAGAGTGATTCTATATAGTTTGTTATAGAGAATTTCTATTACTCGCCATTTACTGATTTCCCATGAACAATTAAAAATTCTATGGAACACTTGCTGCAGGATCAAAATTGCCCCTTTACGCGGACAATGAACACATTTTTTGAAAAGGTGGAAAGAATTGAACATCCTGACTCCTTGGTGAATTACGGATTGATATTGATGCTTCCTCTTTTGATGGTTTCTGTGTGGCTGTCGTCGTGAAGGGCTGGAGTTCTGCGTTCTGTTGATCATCTCCATCCAGGCATTTCTTCTGCCTCTCAAAATCTCTTACTTCCCCATGCTTGATCAATTATCATGTTTTTTTGTTGGAATTTTGATCCCACATGTAGTGGAGTGCTCCTCTGACTTGATCGATGACTCTGCCTTTCTTTGTGACTGAATCTTTGGGAAGGGGCAACAGTTGGCCATTGTATAGTTCGACATTGGATTAAAGAACGTTGCGGGATCTTCCGAGAAATACAGCACATTCAATGTCTTATTTAGTACCTGTTTGGCACTGCTGTTAAACCGGTGTTTGGCTAAAATTTGGGTTTTTTTTATTTTAAATGAATTTTTTTAGTGTTTTTAAATTATTTTGAAGTGCCGATGTTAAAAATAATTTTAAAAAAAAAATATCATTTTGATGTATTTCTAAATGAAAAGTACTTTTAAAAGCAACTGAAATCGTTTTCTCAAACAGCCCTTAGACATCATCTTTTGACATATTTTCAGTTTTTACTGTTGTAGAACCACGTATACAGAGTTTTTTACAATGAACGTTGCCCACGCGAAGTTTGAGTTGTGCTCCTTGTTAAACTACACTGGCTTAAACACAGGTGGTTTGAGCATAGTAATCTATTTCGGCTGAAATTACAGAAATATTCAGTACCAGTTTAAAAAATAAGATAAAATAATATTGGCTAAATACTGGCCGAAACGTTCAAGTTTTGTTCTGCTCGTTATGTTTCGGTCAAATAATATTATTTTAAAAAATAAATAATTTTACAATATCAATCATATCTTTTAATCTGATTGTTAGATTGAGATGAAATTTTACGAAGAATCTCTTGATATATTTATATTTATTATGTTAACATTTCAGAGTAATTAGAGAATATAATGGTTTGGCGAGATTGATGATGATATTTTTGTAATATTATACATGTTTATAATGTTGTTTAGAAAATTTATTTTATTGTGTCTTTATTTAGATTAAATTGTACAATTTTAAATAATTTTATTTTGGATTTGAACTATTTTTTTTTAATTAATATATTTAATTATAAATATAGTACAATCTCGAAACAATGTGTCAAAATACTGTGAAATCAAAATATTTTATTTCAATTAAAAAATAAAACACCAATCGAGACGGTATTCAGAACCTTGGGTTGAGTGGTTGAGCCCTATGGCTATTGTCGTTGGCTCAAAGTCTTATGTGGTTTAAACTATGTTTTAAAAATATTTTTGAATTTTTTAAAAAAAATTATTGAATATATTAATATTTTTTAAAAATATTATTTTAATATATTTTAAACAAAAAAATATTTAAAAAAACAATATTATCCAAGCTTTTCCTCCATGGTTGGAACTGTTGGGGTGACTTGCCTATCATCCGTTTGTCGATTAGGTGTGCCTGTTTTAAAAGCATTGGAAAAGTAATTTTTTTTTAAAAAAAAAAATCATTACAGCAAATTCTGATCTGAATATATTCAAAGGTTTTTTTAGTTTAATATTAATAGAATTAATTGAAAATGAAAATCCAAAAAATAATACTTTCTAGTTTGTATCTCGCCGTTCTCATGAAAAAATTGTAATTGTCAGTGTTTTTTTAAAAAGTTTATTTCTAAATAATATTTTTTTTTATTTTTAGTATTAATATATAAAAAAATTAAATAATTAAATAATTTTTTTATAAAAAGAAGGAGAAGAAGAAAGGAGGTTAAGATTACGTTTTAAAAATGTTTTTAAAATTTGAAATAAAAATTTAAATTTTTATAATTTTTATAATTCTCTATTTAAATTGTTTTTTTTTTATTATTTTAAAAACAACAAACCAAAAGCATAGCCACGAACAGAAACGAAAAGAACAGATAAGCAAACGGTGTCTACATCAGGAAGGTCCACTGATGGCTGCGCTATCATTATTGTTACTTTCTTTCAAAAAAACATTTACAAGAGGATGATTAAAAAGAGCAAAAACCCCATCTAAAGTAAAGAAGCAGAGCCAGAAATCAGTGCAAACAGATCATGATGCGATACAAAGAGGTAATCACTCTCTCTCTCTACAAATCTGCATTCATATATAAATGGGTTTCATTCTTCTTATGCAAAGATTGGATTTTTGGTGTCTTTTCAATGTCAAGATCTTATTTTTTTGGTACATTTTTTCATTTCCCCACTTTATGTTTGCAGGAAAAAGAAGCAAAGAAGGAAGCTTTCAGGAAATATCTTGAGAGTGGTGGAGTTCTTGATGCTCTCACCAAAGGTTTCTTCTTTCTGCTTCATTTTTTTTTTCTTCCCCAGTTTTTAACTTTTACTGTAGATTTTCTTATTTGTCCATGATTTTTTTTTGTGTGTAGTCTTGGTTTCATTGTATGAGCAAAATGACAAACCTTCATCTGCCATTGAGTAAGTTTTGATTTCTCTGTATTTGTGAAATGTAGCAAACTCTAATGAATAGATAGACTTGCACAGTAAAAAAAATGTTTTGTTTCTTTTCTTTTTATTTTTGATACAATTTATTTTCTTGTAAAAATGCACCATCACCCAATAAATTATTTATATAAGTAACTAAATTTAAATTTGGTTTGATAGATTCATTCAGCAAAAATTAGGTGGCCCAAGCATGTCTGAATATGAAAAGCTACAATCTGAAATGTCAGAGTTGCAAAATAAGTATGCTGATCTGTTGGGGGCCCATCAAGAAACTTGCAAAGAGGTGAGGCTTTTATGCTATATTCATGCATTGTGAATTTGTGATCTTCAATTTGAGAAATTATAGTATTTTTCCATTTTAAGTTAAAAAACCCTGATTTGTGGATTATAAGTTAAATGCTAAGTAATCATGAGATAGGTTTGACATGCTTCAAAGACCATGGACACTGTGGACCTAACAGCTGAATGCTGTTGTGTTTGATCCTGGTTTTGTGATGCTCAAGCAGAAGTATTGCTAGAGAACAGTTTGCCGATCGGCTGTGGCATTGGCTTTGGAATATCTCTCTCAAAATGTGTATCCAGACACACAGATAAAGATACATGGTTGCCGAATTCGGACAGCTAGGTGGCAGTAGATGGATCTACTTGCATATGAATCTTCCCTGACAATTTGCTGTGCCAGTCATATTATTACTATTTAAAACCAGAAATCAGGTGACCAGGTGAAGAGAATGAGCTGAAAATGCAATGATTCAGGTTTTGTCGATCGGCTGTGGTATTGGCTTTGAAATATCTCTCTCAAAATGTTTATCCATATATATCATATGCTGATGAGAAATCAAAACTCTCAAATGATAGGGAAATGGCAATTTGAGCTTGCATATGTTTAGGATTTGATAGACACGCAGATAGAGAGATACATGATTGCCGAATTCAGACAGCTAGGTGGCAGTAGATGGATGTACATGCATATGAATCTTCCCTGACAATTTGCTGTGCCAGTCATATTATTACTCTATTTAAAACAAGAAATCAGGTGACCAGGTGAAGAGAATGAGCTGAAAATGCAATAATTTAGGTTTGTCTACTTAAAAATTTAAGTTTCTTACCTACCACTTTCATCCAATCTGATTGCAACCAATGAATGCTTAATTGAAAGTCATCATGTTAATAAAATCTTAACCAGCTATATTTTCCAGGCAAGTAACTTCATGTTTTCAATAAGTTTCCCCATTGTTACAAGCTCCCCATCTGACCCTTGTTCGTTGTTTTGATGGTTCGATGCAGTTGGAGGAACTCAAGAACTCCCAAAATGTTGCATCTACTACAGAGACCACGAACAGGGAGGCACCGAAGGACGAGCCTTGAATATCCTGAGGAAAACTTGGAGCACCACCATGCCAAATAAACATTTATTCGGACAATATCATCATGTGATTATGAGAAACCATTGTTCAATGTTCCTAACTTGTTGTATCCTTGGAATGTAGTGTATAGCAGGATTTTTTTCGCGTACATTATGTTACTGGTTAATTTTTTTGAAAACACTTTGTAGTTCTCTTTCAATATAAACAAAATCTGGTCCCAAGTACTCTCACTTTGTGTCTTCACAAATGTTTTCGCTGATAGGTGTAATCCAAGAGGAAAGACAAGGTATGACTTTGGTGGATCCATTCCAGGTAATAAAACCAGTGTATTTATGGCTAGTTTTAGGCCAAATGTAGCCCTGAGAACTCACATAACAGTTAGCAAGGTGAACTATGCTTCTGCCTCCTGCCAGGACTGTTTTGGTTGGTGTTTTGTTTTGTTCAATTGGAACGGAATGTTTCGGTTTCGGTTTCGGAGCATTTCGGCATGTCATTTTGGGGTTGTATTGTTTGTTTGTGTGTGTGTGTGTATTAATTAAAAAAAAATTAGTTCAAATTTAAAAATAAAACTATTTAGAATTGTACAATTTAATCTAAAAAAACATGATAAAATGATTTTTCTGAATAAAATTCTCTGATTACTCTAAAATTTTAACATAATATATATAAATATATCAAGAGACTCCTCGTAAAATTTCATTTCAATCTAATGGTCGGAGATATGATTGAATTATTTATTACTTAAAAAAAACATTATTTGACAGAAATAGAACGGGTAGAATAAAACCAGAATATTTTTGCTGATATTTGGCTGAAAAATCCGGAATGGCATGGAATTTAAACCGGGATAAAAATGACGTTGTTTTATCTTATTTTTTTTAATTGGTACAAAATATTTTAAAATATACAATACAGGTAAGAAGTTCTCCATGATGCTTAAGATAATGTAATCAGGGATTGTTGTGTGGTCCTTGAGACCCCATCATGCTGTGTCAAAAATAGTTCCCACTTCTGAGAAGGGCATGTTCTTTCCTTTTGAGCACAGGTCTCCTGGAAAGGTTTGCACCATGGGTCATGCCGATGGTGAGAAAAATAAGTTATTTCTTGCATTAACAAAAAAATATAATGAATAACGAATCACTTTTTTTCTATATTAAAATGATGAATAACTTGCTAGCTGAGTAGAAATTATTAGGTGTCTGTTTGGGAGTGTGGTTGTGGTTGTTTTTTAATATGCTTTTTGTTTAGAAATACGTCAAAATAATATTTTTTTTATTTTTAAAAAAATTATTTTTGATATCAATATATTAAAATTATCTAAAAACATCAAAAAAAATAATTTAAAAAAAAATATATTTTTTTAAAAACACTTTTGAACAAGCTCTCTCAAACACTCCTAGACTGTTGTCCTGCGATGCGCTGCTGTGGATTGGAACAAATTAGTTTTTTTGATTAAAAAAAACATAAGGTGTAGTTAATGTTTTACTAGCAGGAAAATAAATAATTTAAATTGTGTATTAACTGATCCAATATAATATAGTTCATTTGAATCATCAATAAAAATATGGTTTAACTTCAAAAAAATATTGAAGACTATTTTTAAAAATATATATTGATATGAAAATATATTGCATTGAATTAGATCAATCATGATTAACCTTTTGAATTCACGTCTTGTGTCATGAGATCATGATAATTATATATAATATAAATTAATATAAATCATGAAACTTAATTTTCGATCAATCTAATGTTGAATAGTGAAATTGAGAAAATAAAATAAAATAAGGGACAATGAAATTAGTTGTTTATAGTCATAACAGTCCCAATGATAACTGAAACAGTTGATTAGTGTAGATTGATCAAGCTAATTGGTTGACTGATTCCTGTAGAATATTTAGGTGTTTAGCATAAATGAACAAATGATCAATCGATTTATCTGGTCAAGCTAAACAGTTGATTTAGTTCAGGTAAAATTACAAATTAACCAATTTTAACCTAGGTTATATTTTTATAACCCTTATATCAATCATTTAAATTGTTCTTGATTTGTTTTATTAAATTTTTCATGTCGGGTGATATAGTATTTGTATCAACATATTTTAAATTTATTTTCATCCAAACATATTATTAGTCCATTTTTATATTATTATTATCAACATCAAAATACATATAGAAAAACATACATGTCTGACTTAAATGTCAACAAAATTGTCAAATCTATGATAAAGACAATGGGACTTAAATAAAAACATAAAAATCAAATTATAACAAATCATGTATCTTGATTTCTAATAAATCACTAAAAATAATAATTATATATTATTAGAATAAATAGTGTTTTGAATTTTGTAAGGTGTTAGAACCATAGTTGTTAATTCCGTTCCGTTCCGTTAAAAAACCGAGATGAAACGGAGTCGTTTTTGTCTCGGTTTTAATTCCGGCCCGTTCTGAAAATTCCGGCCAAATTCCGGCCGGAATGTCTCGGTACCGTTCCGACCTTAAAATCCTCTTTATTTTGATTAACTTGTGATTTTTTTTTCTAATTTTGAAATTATGTTTGTTTGACTTTGTGTTTATATTGTATAATTTTAAGTTAATTTTTCTTGAATTTTAATTATACTTGTTAAATTAATATTTTAATTTATATATATATATATATATATAATTATATATGAATAGTACAACCCCGAAACGGCACGCCGAAACGATCCGAAACCGGAACGTTCCGTTCCAATAGAAAAACCGGAACGGCGACCGGAACGGAATTGACAACTATGTTAGAACAATAAAAAAAAAATATTTTAGTTTTTGTTAATAATAATAATAATAATAATAATATTTAATTTTTTAACCTTTTTTACAAATGTAATTGGTAAATTTATTCCTCCAGGCTTAGTTCTTTTTATCGGCTACATGAAAAATATTTTTTTATTTGATATTTTAAGATTAATTTACATGTTAATTAAAATTAAAATTTATTTTTAAATAATCTTAAATATACATTTTGCTATAACTATCGTACTTAATTTAATAAAAAATACAAGAATAAATAAAAGAGAATTAAATAAATAATCTTTAAATAGAGAAAAAATGTTTTTTTTAATATATTTTTAGTGGAACGGTATTTGAGATTTTTATGTCACATCTATCAGGTTGAATAAGTATTGGATATTAATGAAATAATTTTTTAATACGCGGAAATATAATTTTTTTTCTATTTACATATATAATTTAACTATCAAATAATTAATAATAATCACGTCATAAAGATTAAAAGTCTTTTAATCAAATTAATTTAAAATATTCAAATTTCCATTAAAAGAGTTAAGATAGTATAATTGGTTTATCTAGATATGCTAAGAAAAAAAGATATGCATCATCATTAAATCCATGCCAATCAAGTAAGAGATCCAACGGGTATAAATCACCCCCCCTCCCAAAAACAAAATAAAAAATAAAATCAAGAAATCTGAAAATTCCTTTTTCTCTCTCCTTAAATAAAAACCCTAAAAAACTCTCGAATCCGAATAAAAAAATCAATTCCTTCAAAAATCTTTTTTTTTTCTTAAAAAAATATCTCTCTCTCTCTAAAAGAAGGAAAAAAAAATGGAACCCAACGACCCACGCCAACAGCAGCAACACCACTTCACCTCTTACTTCTCCTCCACCCCCACTCCTACCCCCACCAACAACCCATCACCCACCAATGGCCTCTTGCCACCTCATCACTCCACAGACTCAACCACCCCTACCGGGCCACACTTGCTCTACCCTCATTCAATGGGACCCTCCACCACGGCTACAGTGACAGGAGGAGGAGCACCAGTGGAGGCAACATCAGCGAAGAGAAAGAGGGGGAGGCCCAGAAAGTATGGGACTCCTGAGCTGGCTTTGGCTGCCAAAAAAACGGCCACATCTGCTTCTGTTGCTGCGTCCAGAGAAAGGAAGGAACAACACCAAGCTGGTTCTTCTTCTACTACCTCCTCCTTTTCAGGCTCTTCTTCCAAGAAATCTCAACATGACTCCCTTGGTAAAGGATTTTTAACCCTATTGTGGTTGGTTTGTGAATTTGTTGAATTTTGAAATGTGGTTTAATTCCTTGAAGGGTTATAAATTCTTGAATTTGTTAGCTGTTTTTTCTGGTGTTATTCGTTGTGAAATGATGTTATTTTCTTGAAAGGTTTGCCCTTTGAAGGTGTAATCATCAAATTTTCCAATTAGTTGATGTTTTGCATGTTGTATGACACTTGCATGTATTTGTCTAGTGTGTATGTGTATTTTTTTAACAGTTTACTGTGACAAGATGTGCAATTTTTCCATTTATATGGTTTTCGGTTTTCTGGTGGCTTTGTATGTGAAATGTTGTTTGGTCTTCGGTGAAAATGTGATTTTTTTTTCTCTCACCAAATTTTCTAGTGGTTGAATGTGAAATTCATTGAATGTTTTTTGTTCTTTGGGAGGTTTTGTTTATGGGATGCTGTTTAATTGCCTTAAAGGTTTCATCTTTGATGGTTTAAAGTGAAAATTTTGAATTAGTTGGAGAGTGTAGCGAATTTAACTAATTCCAAAATGTTATTCCTTAAACAGTTGCTCAAGTGTTATAGAGCCATTTTAAAAAAATATATTTTTGCTGCTTAGTTGTGGAATTTAGTGAACTAATTCCTTGAAAAACTTCTCTCCTTTTGTGGTTTGCAATTGTGACAAGTGTTTAGAAATTTGCATTTTGTGCGAGGGTTTGTATTTGGTAACTAACAATTATGGAAATTTTGTTTTGTGCTTGGTTTGATGAGTTCTACAAGCCATTTGTATCTGTGATGGTTTCTAGCAATTCTCCTCTTAGTGGGAGGTTATCGCACATTATCTCTTAGTGACATCTTGTCTTTTGGTATGTTGAATTTATATTTCTTATGAATGAGGGTTTACATTTTGTTCTTCTAAGTACTTACATTGGATAATCCATCTTTTTTTTTCGCTGGGTTATATTCATTGGTTTCTGTATTATTCGCTGCATTTTTTTCCCGGGTCATTTTCATTGGTTTTTGTATTATTAGACAAGTCGACTATTAGTCTTAGACATTTATATAAATTATCATTTGATGGGAAAATTGAGCTAACAGTATTTAATTATGCTTATCCTACCACATGGGATTTTCTCTGAACATCCTTTAGCAATAAAGCATATCATATTAGGCATAGCAGAATAGTGCAAGAGGTGCTAGCTGATCAGAAAGGAAAGGAATTTTGCTGACATCAAGATTTCTTAATTTGTATTAGTATATAATGGAAAGGAATCAGAAAGCATCTACTTTATTAATAATTTTGGGCTTGCCATTGTATATGTGTAAATGGTTGTAGCTGTTTTTATGGGCCCTTGTGATCAACAAAGCTCAAGTACTAGTCTGGTGACTGTGTTGGGGTATATAAATTGTCACAGAGGCTGTGATTATTTTTACTTTGCAACGTGTATGTTCATTTTGGTTTGTGGACTCATCATCAAGTATTTTGATTATTTGATCCAAAGAATGGAAAAGAAATCTAGGCAATATTTTGCATATAAGGTTTTTTAACGAGGCTTCATTTTCATCAATCTCAGTTCTTTTCTGTCACGTTCTCTTTCCTCCAAACAATTCATTGGATGTCCCATTAACTGCATGCCTCTTTGATATAGACACATAATTTCATCTTTCTGCTATGCCCAGCATTCTTTGTTCTTTATATTGTTGTGTTAGTTGTAAATGCTATAAAACCATATCATTCTTAACTCCCGTCTCAGTTTTGAGCTTGATCATTCTACCACAGTATTGTACTTGTTGGATGTTCTGTTTCTCAGTGAATATTAGTCCTTATGACAATTCTTGTTCTGTGCAACATTTTCAGTGTATAGATAAAGAAATTGATGGAGGAGGGAGAACAAAATTAGAATCTATATAGCTTTGAGTAGGAGTATCTTGGTATACCTGGAAAAAATTAACAGTCTTTTTTTCATCAGCTTGTGAGTTTTTAGGAGGCTTGGATACTATCTTGGTGTTTGTCAGGCTCCTTTTGTGATGCTAGCACTTGACTTTTAGTTTGAGTAAGATGACAACCTAACCTACTGTACATGGGTTTTGGTTCAGTTTAAGTATGTCTTCTAGTTATGCAGTGTCACTGATGCTGCTTGCAGATTATTAAGTCAAAGCTCCTGCTATATATATGTTTTATGGGGGTGTCAAATGTAGCTTGCATTTGCAATTACATAAAGTAGGTTCCCTTTGCCTCCTTATGCTTTCATTCTTCGAGTGCCTTTAGGGATGTAATATAACTTCTTGTGCAAAACCTAAGCAAACCAAATAATTAAACAAAATAAAAGGGGCACAAAATATAACATGATTCAGAAAAGCCTACTCCACAAAATTTCACTATGAAATATTGTGGATTACACCCTCTAATTAAACACTGCACAAATACCTCACTACTCAAAACCCAAAATTATACCCAAGAAAATCACTCATGAAAAACACCACACTTTTTTTTTTTGGCTAAAGGCTTTGGCTACTGCACTACTTTTGGTTGCCACCACACATCATTGATATTGGAGTCCCACACAATCTATTCAGTACACATGTTATCTATACAAGCAACAAGTTTCTTTTTTAGGAAAACTTTAAAAAAGTCCTTTTCGTAAACATCATGTGTCAACACGCAACCGAAACCAACTCACCAATTTAAGCCGCAGCTCAACATAGCTGATTCTCAGCAAGATTGGATTGCTTTAGTTTTTAAATTTAGAGTTTGTTAGTATGTTGTGCCCGTAGACTGGAGGCTGACTTATCTTCCTTTTTGTGACTGGACTTCCCTTTCACTATTAATGCATTTTCTTTTCTGTAAAAAAATATAGTTTGCATTTGATAATATGTGTAGAGAGTTTGCTAGTGTAATTGAATTTATGTCTGACTTGCATTTGAGAACTGAGTGCATATTTTAGGTGGTTGCTGTATGTGATCCCAGGAAATTGTTTCAGAGCATAATTGATTGGGAATCTTTTCTAGTTAAATAAGATGAGATTATTGAGTTTATTAACCTCAAATAAGATATCAACTTGCTCATTGAATTTGGGAATACCTTCTTCAATTAGTTTTGGAGTTGCTAATGACACTCATTTCCTTTAATGTCATTTGTTGGTTAAGAACTTTGTATGTTATGAGACTGATATTTGTTCTGTTTTTGAAATTGTCCATACATCAATGTCATTTCTTTACATCATCTTTTTGTAAATGGTAAACTTGCATTCCTTCTGATTTATTTCCTTACTCAAATGATATTAATTTTCACTGTTCTCTTTGATTTTATTACACAGTTTAAACACTTGTCCATCTTGCTTTTTATTCTTTGTTGCAGGAACTGCTGGGCATGGCTTTGCATCACATGTTATTTCTGTAGCTGCGGGTGAGGTATGGAAACTCTCGAGACATGGATTACAGTACTGTTATTTGTAATGAGTTGGTAGTCTATAAATGCATTTATCTTGTTAGTATCTTTCACATGCTACATAGGAAAATCTTTGTTAATGAAAATTTCCTTAGCTCTGACTACTATTTTTTTTTTTAAATTTTGTATATAATACATATTCAAGCACTGTGTTGCTGTGATTGAGTTGCTCTTTCAGTGATTGGCTAAAAGGGTAGAAAATCATAATCATCCTGCTCATGTCTTTTAAAAACATGGATTCATTTACTTCCTGAAATTTATTTTTATTTTTGAATTTCAAGGGAAGCATGATTTATCCATGATTGGCCTGGTTTTCTGAACATCTGATTTTAAATTTTTCTGTAAAAGTGAAGTGTATACTTAGCTGTGACATGAAGGGATGTTTTCCTTCTCTTTCATGTAATCTTGCTGCATAATACATACTTATATTTCATGGGAAGCATAATATTTATTTGCTTCCTGAATTTTTTCTATTTTATTTTTGAATTTCATGGGAAGCATAATTTATCTGTGATTGGGCTGTGGTTTTCTGAACATAATTTTGATGTCAAACTGAAATATATACTTAGCTGTGACATGGAGGGGTGTTTCCTTTGCTTTCATGTGATTTTGCTGCTCAGTTTTTGTAAGCATATGCAGAAATCATTAACTTTTTCATGTTTTCTTTGCTGGGAGATTGCTAAAGTTCTTGGTGACTTCGCGCAATGTTCTAAACATGTGGCGTGCTTAATAGTTAAAGAACATGTAATTGTATGGTTGATTAAGTTTGCAAATATATGAGGAGATCTGTTTAGAACATGTCCAGTTCCTTTAGCTGTGGATGATTACAACATCAATATTTTAAAGAGTTTTGAGATTTCGAGTGATGTACTGTGTGCTGGACAGTTATCAGAGATGCATATGGTGGAAGGTTACTGGCTGCATCCTAAAACAAATATTTATGCTGGCCACTACCAGATATGTGATAAACAAGAAGACGATTAATTTTTTATTGTCTTATAGCTTATTGCTTACCTTTTGTTGTTGTGGGAAAAAAAAGTGAGAAAGCGTTCATTGACATGCATAATGAAGTTTTAAATATGAAAATGAAAATAAAATAAAAAGACTGATCTAAAATTCTTCATCGGCCGAATTCTTATGGCCCAATACTTGTGGTTTCCATACCGGAAAGGAAAAATAATAGGAAGTCAGAGAATAGAGTTGACTATGGAAGAATCTATATATATGGTGTCTGTGAATTCCAGACACAGCATTTATCTGATAATGTAGACTCTTTTGATTGTGATGGAAGATTGAATGTTAAAAGTTGGCCTTTTGGGTTGTTAAAATTTCCCAGGTTCCTTTTGCCAGGTGTTGCAATATCTCTTTATCATGGTCATTGTCTGTTAGTTGTTTTTTTACACTTTTTTAAAAAACTTCTGCATCATTCCATTCCTGTTCCTTTTGAAATGATAAAGTTTTCCAATTAATTTCTTCATGTAGATGTCCAGATGTTAGTCAGTCAAGGTAAGAAAACTGCATATGTTTTTCATTTTTGATCACTGGTTTGTGTTGGTTCCTTCTGTGATTTTTCCAAGTGTCTTGAAAATCTATGATTATATGCCTGTTATTTTAAATGTTTAACAAGGTGATTGGATCTTTTAAGGTATGTCATTTGCACATACATGCTGGAAAGGTATTCCTTTAAATGTGATGCACTGGTGATAGTGTGAATATATCTGTTCCTAAATTGTCAGTTAAGAGTTCCCTTCATTCTTGGTTTTTATTCTGATGAACAACGTTATGTGGTTGAGCTGTATACTCAAGAGTCTGGGGGCACTCAAGCATAAAGATTTGGGATGTGATTGGGGCGGGATAGACCATGGTTTATGTAGTTTGCAGTCATTTCTCGTGTCTATTCAGAGTTAGTTGCTACAACAAGAGGGTAGTCGGGATGCCAATAGTGGTTTTGTAGATACATCACACTATGTTTATTCCTCAGTAAAATAAGTTCCGTACAGGATGTTGGCCAGAAAATTATTCAATTCCTGCAACAAAGTACACGTGAAATGTGTATTCTATCTGCATCTGGTTCAGTCATGAATGTATCTCTTCGCCAACCAGCAACTTCAGGAGGCAACATTGCATATGAGGTATTTGTTTATGAGCATGTTATTTTTGAATTCCAGAACTTTGTTCTCTTTTCCTTGAATCTTCAGATGGACATGATATTGTAAAACAGGAGGAAAATAATGATGATAAAAAATTCAAAACTTACCTTCTCTTTTGTTAAGCACGCCAACTTTCATGCTTTGAGAAACATGCCAACTTATGCTTCTTTGATGGCCACCAGTTATCTTTTTCAATATCATGATTTTATATTTGACTGGAAGAAGGGTACTTCCGAAAGACGACATAAAGAATGAAATCTAAAAAGGGAACAAAAAAGTTGCATACCTTCAAGGCTATATGATAAGAAAGAATGACATTACAACTGCAAAGAAGTAGCCTCATGGTGGTCCAAGTGCCCAACTGGTTTTGAGAACTGACCTCTGGTTAGTGGTGGTATAGTGTCAAACTCTCCACTGCTGCACTTGGTAAAATAAGACTCATCTCCTGGGTGGTTGGGCAGGCTGAAAAGGATGTGTCAATAGTAAGGGGATTGGCATAGAGTTTTTTTTTTTGAAAATTCAAGGCCATACATGCAAAGGAACCTATGATTAGGTGGTCCAGTTCTACTACTACACAAATATGAATGACAGGGAAATACAAAAGATAACTGAGATCACCATTTTTCAGTACATTCCATGATATCATGGTTTGTTCTTGCTGCTTGGACAGACTAGTTGATGAAATATTTCTTGACTGCTCTGTGGATGATGCGGACAGAAGTATCTGCGAGAAAATTCCACAGCTCACTTAATGTATAACTTGAAAATCAAATGGTATACTGTGTTGCTTTCTAGCTTTCTGAGAACTGGAAGCATTTGTATTATCTTCATTTGTTCCCAAAGAATTCTCTAATAGTGAATACCCTGGGTTAAATATCAGTTTGCTATTTGCTTAAACAATTGATACTAAATATGATAAAATTTTATATTCTGAAAAGTAGCTTGACAATTTGAAGTGCTAGCTAAAGTTGTAAAAATGATGTTCTGAGGTGATCAGAAATTAATTCTTCATTCCTGCGTACTCTTTTTACATCAGGGCCGGTTTGAGATCATTTCTCTGTCTGGATCTTATATACGCACTGACATGGGGGGAAGAGCAGGTGGCCTCAGTGTATGCCTTTCTGATTCAAATGGCCAGATCATTGGAGGAGGAGTTGGTGGGCCTCTAAAGGCTGCTGGCCCTGTGCAGGTATTGCTTAAAATATACAATTTCTCTAAAATATGGGATGTATGAAGTAGGGAGCAAACTGTGGACGAGGACCATCCTTTTCATTTGAAAGCACATGCATGCATGTGAAAGAGCATCCTGATCGTAGAAATCCTGTTCCACATTTTAAAATGTTTGTGTGACTGAGTCTTTAATGTTCTACATTTTAAAATGTTTGTGTGACTGGGTCCTTAATATTTAGGATTTATTAGTTATTTGTGCATAGGTCATTGTCGATACTTTTGTGCTTGACAATAAGAAGTATTAAAGATAATATAAATCATATTCTGGAGCCTCAACTAAAAACTAAAGCTTTTAGGTGAAATGGTTCCGTAACATGCTATTAGAGCCTTGTTGACCCAACGGTTAAGAGTTCGAATCTCACCACTATTATTCTATTTGATAAAAATCAAACACAAGGTAGTGTGAGCCTGTGTATAAGTTTCAAGCCCAAAGAGCTTTCACTTGAGGGTGTATGTTAGAGATAATATAAAATGTTTGTGTGACTGGGTCCTTAATATTTATGATTTATTAGTTATTTGTGCACAGGTCATTGTTGGTACTTTTGTGCTTGACAACAAGAAGGATGGTAGTGGAAAAGGTGATGCCTCTGGCAGCAAGTTTCCATCACCAGTTAAGGCACCGGTACCAAGTTTTGGCTTCCGCTCTCCCGTTGAATCTTCGGTGAGGAATCCAGCGAGGGGAAATGAAGACCATCTTACCATAGGTGGAGGCAATCCCTTTTCAATGCAACCTTCCAGTATGCATTTATTATCTGCTAGATCCATGGATTGGAGGAGCAGTCCAGATGTCAGAACAACTGCAGGTTTTGATTTCACAGGTAAATATACGAGACGCCCCCCTCCGTCCTCCTACTCATGGACAGACCAAATGACATGGGATGTTTTTCATTTTCAGGAAGATCAATTCATGGAGGATCCCAATCTCCGGCAAACGGTGACTACGATTGACTTCCAGATTACAGATCGGTCGACGTCTGAAACACTGTTTTGTCTTCTATCTTGAGTCCCAGGTACATTGACCAGAGAAAATGCATGTACAACCAACCTTTTGCAACCTTTGTGGAGTGCCGGATGATATTCTGTACAGTTTAGCCACAATCTTTATACTCCTTGCTAGCTCGTGGTCCAAAATTAGAAGTGTTAGCCTTAGTTTTATGCTCATGCACTGAGTTGCAACTCTTTTTTTCTTTTTTTTCTGTTCTCATACTGGAGTTACTGGCTGATTCCTGTTAACATTGAATTAAGATTCAACTGAGAATCTGGCATCAAATGGCAAAAGTTCTGCAAATTGGTACAAATATACTCATTCCGAATTACTGCCAGTGTAAAAGGTCTCCACCCGGGATAACAGAACGTGTTATTCTGAAACCCTACCTGTCTTTTGCATCTTTTGGCAAATCATTCATATCTTTGTGGGTGGATTGCCTTGCTAACCCTAGTTTTTGTCTTTGGTGAGCATGTGTAATCATAGTTGTCTGTTTCGTTTTGTTTCGGCCGACACGCTTCGTACCAGTAAAAAAATGAGACAAAATGATGTTTTTATCTCGGTTTAAATTCTGGTATGTTTTGGATTTTTCGGTCAAATACCGGCCTAAACGTTCTGGTTTCGTTCTGCCTGTTTAGTTTTGGTCAAATAGTATTTTTTTTATAAATAATAAATAATTTTACAATATCATTTATATATTTTAATTCGATTATTAGATTGAGATGAAATTTTACGAGGAGTTTTTTGATATATTTATATATGTTATGTTAAAATTTCAGAGCAATCAGAAAATATAATGATCTTATGATATTGATGATGATATTCTTTTAATATTATACATGTTTATAATTTTGTTAAGAAAAATTATTTTATAGTTTTTTTTTAGATTAAATTGTACAATTCTAAGTAATTTTTATATATAAATATTCTGAAATCAAAATATTTTATTATAATTGAAAAAATAAAACACTATCCGCGATATTGATAACTTTGTGTGTAAGGTACAATCTACAACTAGCAATGGTTTGCCTAGTCAAATACATGTGGAAATGGCCTGCCTCCTGCCATGTTAATTAAACTAGTTTCAATATGGTGTTGAGTATTTTTTGGTTAAATATATTAAAATAATTTTTTTATTAACCAAATAATCTAAAATTATTAATTTAATATTTGTTTTTAGAGTTCAAGGCAGAAGCTATTAAAAAAGTGAAGTGGGAACCCAAATTATTGCATGAGAAGTGTCTAGTCCAAGTTGGAGGGATTTGTTATGGCTTTACCAAGAACATTGGGAAACCTAATTGTATATTGAAACCCACATCTCCTTGTTGCAATACTATATATTATAATAGAGGAATGTCTTCACTTCTTTGCACACAATTCATGGCTATCTTTTCTTGCAAGTTAGTAGATTGTCTCAACGAGTTGTATACATTAATTATTCTTAAATAAACCCTTTGAATAATGACTATTTACATTTATTATGTTAATGTGGGTTGTATCGTGCTCTTATAGTTTTCAAGGAGTGTGGCGTGATGACAAAAGGTTTGAGATCTGCACAGCAAGTCTCGAGTTCAAGTCAAGGCGTGCATTTCTTGTAAGACCCTAGGACAACTGGGGGTTTATTCATCACCTAGGCCCAGAAAATATACTTTTTGGGAATGTGGTTTCCTCGAATCCAAAAAATAAAAAAATTATACGACTTATAAACACCTTCCTTAACTACTAATGGTAAGGCAATAAACAATCTTGCTATAAAACAATTCGAAATAAAATAAATAATCTATACATAAGATTATTTAGTCAAAAAATCTAGATTGATTAGCTGATACGTTTGAAACTTCACTTTCAACTCGTTATTTAATTTTTTTAATAAACATTAATTGAAAAAAAATAATTTGTTTTGATTATTTAAATAAAAAAATAAAAAATTAATTTTCTTAACCCTTGATCTTAGCCTGCATCAACAAGTGAGGTTTTATAATTATGCACAATTACATATCATCACGAGTAAAGTTGACGACAATTAATTAATTTCAATCGAATCAAACAATAGTAGTATAATTAACGGCCCCTTTTTCTACGCGTAGTCAGCACGTGCCACACGTTACAGGTTCGCGAAGCAGAGTAGTACTCCCCTTGGCCTAAAAATCGAGCCACACTTTGTAACCGTCGTGGATTTGTAAGTTGAAACGGTTAAAATTACAACGTAAGCAGCTGCCTTCGTACGCACGCAGAGCCTTGAGATCTTTGCCAGCTCATCACACCATCCGACGGTGAGCATGCGTGGAGAATTTCCACATCATTGATCTATCAATAAATTTTTCATTTAATTTAATTTATTTGTTCATTCAAATTAATATTCAAGTTAGTACACCCGGTACTATCCATAACCCGACCCGAATCAAACTATATTTTAATGTGGTTGCGGTAGCTTTTCAAAGTGCTTATCGTGCCGAAATACATCAAAATAATGTTTTATTTTTTATTTTTTAAAAATCATTTTTGAAATCAGCACATCAAAATAATCTAAAATACACAAAAACATATTCATTTAAAATGATAATTTTTTTTTCAAATTTCAGCCAAAAGCCGGTGGGATCGTAATGCCAAACGGGGTGTAATTTCTTAAGTTGAATGGATTATATAAAATTACCTTTTACTTATTTTAATTTTAATTTAAATGTGTATTATTTCACCAAATTTAATTTAGACCATGTTTGACATTGCGTTTAAAAAATGTTTCTTAATTTTTTTATATTAAATTATTTTTTTGGTGTTTTTTAATTATTTCTATGTGCTGATATATCAAAAATAATTTTTAAAGATTTAAAAAAATATCATTATATTTCAGAATGAAAAATATTTTTAAAAACAATCATAATTACAGTTCCAAACGATCACTTATAGCATTATTTTATTTTCACATAATAATTGGTCAATGATAATTTTAAATATTATGTGAATAAATAATCTTTTAATCAAACACAAGCAACACTTGAAAATTAGTTTAGAAGGATTAGGTATAATTTAGCTATTTAAAAGAGAGTATCTCTTTATACATGGCCTAGTGTGTGTATTATTATATATACAATGTTAAATTTATAAAATAAAAAAATTAATTTAATATTTTTTAAGGTCCATAATACTTTTAAAAAATATCTAAAAAGTAGGAGCTACTACATTTTCAAACATGTTTTTATTAGTGCATATTTGATATTATGATAGTTTTTAAAATAATAATTTTTTTAAAAATATTTTTAATTGTTTTTCTTAAAAAAAATATGTTTGGTTAAATGAGATTGATTTTTACAAGTAAAATAAATAAATATTTTTTTTATAAATGAAAAACATATCATTTTAGCTTTTACAAAACTAAAATTTAATGCAAAAGTAATAGCTATTTAATTAATTATTTTTTTGGTAAAAAAATACACTACTAAATACAAACTTCCTTATATTTTTATATATTAAAAACAAAAACAAGCAAACCATTTCAAAGAAATCCCAGCTAATGACAAGAAAATGGAGCAGATGCCAAAACTTTCTTGATGAAGCCAAAAAGGTTTAATAAATGAAGGGAAGAATTAGAAAGCCATTGATGGAGTGATTGGACGGAGAGAGAGAAGAAGAAGACGACGAGGGTGTCTAGGTTCTCTTCACGTTCAGTATGTGGGGGAGAAGTGAGGACCCCACTTCTTAAACTCTATTGCTTCTTTGAAATGTCCCCCTCTCTACTATCACAATCATATTTTTCTTTGGGGTTGAATTATATTTTTCAAATTTTATTATTTGAGATTGTTTTTTTGATATTTTTGAATTATTTTGATTATGTTAATATCAAAAATAAATTAAAAAAACATATTTTTAAACAAAAAAATATATTCCTCTTTAATTTCAAACATGTCCGACATCTTAAGTTCACAAAACTAGATTCTCTCTTTAAACTTTATTAGAGGGAGAGGGTGATTTCTAGCTAGGAAGAAAAAAAAGAGTAAAGAAAAGCGGAAAGATCTTTTCTTTGAAGAGGTATACAAATCTTTCTTCCTTGTGAGAGTGATTGATAGCTCATAGAGCATCAATTCCACGTTTACTAGGCAAGAGAGGAACACCCCCCCCCCCCCCCCCCCCCCCCCCCCCCTTCTTTACTTTTTTTAGAGGGAGTACGTTGATGCATCTTGACTTGGGTTTTATTCAAAATATAGTGTAAAGTAATTGGTTTGGCTTGGATAATTGGTTTTGATTCAGGAAAGGCAAAAGGTGTGTTTTTTCTAGCTTCTTTTATTTGGTCCACTCTTCATTTCTGATTTCTCATTTTGTTTTCCAAATTGATAGATAGCTACTTGTTTTCAATTTAGAATCTTGGGTTTTCTTCTTCGTTTTGTATGGCTTTCAAAATAATAAGATGAGCAGTGGTGGGGAAATGTGTCAAAGATTACTGGTTGTGGAAAGAAAATCACAGTGGTCCATTTTTTTATGGGTCTGGAAGATCCTGAAATTTGGTTGATAGTGTTGTGTTGCTGATCTTTAGTGTGAAATGCAAGTTGGTATTTTAGATTTTGGAGAGGGAGACATGACTTTGTTATAATTGGTGAGCCTGTGTGTGTCTGTGTGTTTGAAGAATTCAGACCAGGGATGTATATTCATACTTGGGGTTCTAGAGGTATAGTTCAAGTAGTTGTTTTTCATATTTAGTTTTTTGGATTCTGATGTACTAGGGATTTGTAAGATTTAGGAACTTGTGACAAGAATGCATTAGGCAAGTGCTCACTTGGGTGCAATGTTAAGAGCATTAGCTTCTAGATTCTTGTTGATTTCATATCTAGCGATCTTGGTCACTGCAAGTGATAATGACTTTGGAAATTGTAATTGTGACGATGAGGGTTTCTGGAGCATACACAACATTATGGAAGCTCAGAGAGTGAGTGATTTTTTGATTGCAATTGCGTATTTTTCGATACCAATTGAGCTTCTTTGGTTTATTAGCTGCTCCAACTTTCCTTTCAAATGGGTCCTGCTTCAGTTTATAGCATTCATAGTCCTTTGTGGACTGACACATTTGCTGAATGCATGGACTTATTATGGACCACACTCATTCCAGCTGATACTGTCCCTCACCATTGCCAAATTCCTCACGGCGTTGGTCTCTTGTGCAACTGCCATAACCCTTTTAACTCTGATTCCTCTTCTTCTCAAATGGAAAGTGAGGGAGCTTTTCTTAAAGCAAAATGTTTTGGAATTAGACCAAGAGGTCGGGATGATGAAGAAGCAAAAGGAAGCTAGTTGGCATGTCAGGATGCTAACTCAAGAAATCAGGAAATCACTTGATAGGCATACAATATTGTATACCACTCTGGTTGAGCTTTCTAAGACTTTAGATTTGCATAATTGTGCTGTATGGATGCCTAATGAGAATAGAACGGAGCTCCATCTCACCCATGAGTTGAAAGGCAATTCAAAAAATTATCGCCGTTCTATCCCAGTGAACGATCCAGATGTGTTAGAAATACAAGGTAGCAAGGGGGTCAAGGTTTTGAGGCCTGATTCAGCACTTGGTGCTTCAAGTGGTAGAGAGTTGGAGGAGTCAGGTGCTGTGGCAGCTATCCGGATGCCAATGCTACAAGTTTCAAATTTCAAAGGGGGGACACCTGAATTAGTGGATACTTGTTATGCGATACTGGTTTTGGTTCTTCCAAGCATGAGTTATAGAGGCTGGAGCCATGAGGAAATGGAAATAGTGGAAGTAGTTGCTGATCAGGTAGCTGTGGCTTTGTCTCACGCAGCAGTTCTTGAAGAATCACAAGTTATGAGAGAGAAACTGAGTGAGCAAAATCATGCACTGCAACAGGCAAGGAATGATGCAATGATGGCAAGCCAGGCAAGGAACTCCTTTCAAAAAGTGATGAGCCATGGGATGAGGAGACCAATGCACTCAATCCTGGGACTGCTTTCTATGTTCCAAAATGATAACATGGGCTTTGAGCAAAGGATTGTTACTGACACATTGGTGAAAACCGGCAATGTGCTTGCAACTTTGATTAATGATGTGATGGATATTTCAGCAGAAGATACTGTAAGGTTCCCTTTAGAGATGAGGCCCTTTCGTCTACACTCCATGATCAAAGAAGCTTCTTGCCTTGCTAAGTGCTTGTGTGTGTATAAAGGTTTTGATTTTGAACTTGATGTTCAAAGCTCTTTGCCTGATCTAGTGATAGGAGATGAAAGAAGGGCCTTTCAAGTAATTTTACACATGGTTGGATATCTTTTAAATATCTTTGACGGAGGGGGAAATGTCATATTTCGGGTTTTTTCAGAGAGTGATAGTGAGGGCAAGTCAGATAGAATTTTGGGGATGTGGAAAACAAATGCTCCAGATGAGTTTGTAAGTGTAAAATTTGACATGGAGATGAGAGAGGGAAGTTCTCTATCAGATGGAGCTAGCTCAACCCCAAATTCTTCTGGAAGGAGGCGAAACAGTGCTGAAGCTAAGGAGGGCCTGGGCTTCATCATGTGCAAAAGGCTTGTACAGGTAAGGCATCAATTTTTTTTTATCTACGTCGACTCTACATATGCCATTATTGCTGCATTATTGTGCAATAGAGGTAATGGCAGCAGACATCCTGTGAGGTGAAATGCTGCCATTTTATTCACCTAAATCTAGAGATGAAAATGCTTTGCACAGGGAGAGTTGCTAGTAAAATTTATGAAAGAAAACTCTCTTTTCTATGCTTACAACTTTTGTTGTGGTTGTCTCCAATGTTTATATCTAAGAGATAGTTATCATCCTTTTACTTCTTGTAAATGCATCTGATGAGATTTGCAAATTATTTAAGTTGTGTTTTTTACTCAAAGAAAAATCATATGTTTGGTTTGAAATAACTTGAATCAGAATATTTCTACATTCAAGTCAAAAGTTGAAATTTATAACTTGTATCATCTCTGTTCTTAAAAGAAATTGTTCTCAGCCAATGCCTCCCAAATATATTTCTAACTCAAATTATTTTTGTCAGAAGTGATTGATGACAATTAACATTAGTATTGTGACTTGAGTCCTAAAGATTCTCTATAAGTTATACAAATGACTCTTCATCCATATCTCATTTGTTTTTCAGTTGGGGCCACCACCATATAGGACTCAAAAGCTTTTTATTTTATTTTATTTTTTAGGGGGGGTTAGGTTATAAATGATTCGGCACCATATATCATGCTTTTGTTTGCGCTGTGGCTTTTATGAAAGCATACTTGAAATAAAGAGCTTTCTTTTCTTTTTCCAATTTATCTCTGTATCAGATTTAAGATGCATGAACTATACTATATGAAACATTATTAAGAAGAAGTGTATTGTATGTGCAGATGATGCAAGGTAATATCTGGATATCTTTGAACCCTCTGGGTTCTGCTCAAAGCATGACTCTGGTTCTTCGGTTTCAAATCCGACCGTCTTATGGAAGAGCCACATTTGCCCCAGGAAGTTCCTCAGAACAACCAAGTTCCAATCCTCAGTTCAGAGGCCTTCGTGTTATACTTGCTGATGACGATGCTTTAAACAGAACCGTTACCAAGAAGCTGCTTGAGAAGTTAGGATGTGAGGTGACTGCTGTTTCATCCGGGTTTGAATGCCTTAGTGCTCTTAGCTCCGCTGAAAATTCTGTCAGACTAGTTGTTCTAGATATTCAAATGCCAGAAATGGACGGGTTTGAAGTGGCAACACGAATCCGGAAGGTCCGAAGTCGTAGTTGGCCATTGATTATAGCTGTGACTGCCAGTGCTGAGGATAATGTTTGGGAGAGATGTCTACAGATGGGAATGAATGGGATGATTCGAAAACCTGTTCTCTTACAAGGGATGGCAGATGAGCTTCAAAGAGTTCTTCAGCGGGCCGGCGAAGGATTGTGAAAATAAGTTGTAAAGATGACCAGACATTGTTTTATAGAACAATCTTTCAAGGGTCGTCACTCTTGCCTCGTAAATCAAACAATCCTGCATGGAGATGCTTAGCTTTTAGCCTTGTACTTCATGGTATGCAAAGTGTAAACTTTTACCACTCTCAAACGCTAGAATTTTCATAGAATGGATAATGACTAGTGAGAGATAGCAATTTTTTTATCTAACAGCAAAAGGAACCTGAAAATTATTCAGAGAAGTGAAATAATACAGAGACTGAATCTTCCAGTTGTACTTTTATCAGGTTAACATGGTTTGTGATTGCTGTCTGCTACACCTTTCATCTCTGTGAAAAAGTTTTAGCTTTCAGCATTCAATCAATAAAAATAATTGCTAGTAATTGCTATAATATTTTATTTTTATTTTTTATTTTAAATTAATTGTTTTTTGTGTTTTTAGATTATTTTAATGTGCCGATGTCAAAAATGATTTTTAACAAATAAAAAAATATTATTTTAATGTATTTCTTAACGAAAAGCATTTTAAAAGACAACCTCAACTACACTCTATAGACTAAATTTGTCTACATGTGGTTGGTTTGTGATCTTTTGAAGCAGAAACCTTCAGGCACTGTGGGCACTAAATTTGTCTAAAATGGTTAGCTTAGGTGTTTGAAAGTGCGGTTCAATTTGTTTTTTTGTTATTTTCTTTTTGTTTTTAATTATCTTTTTAGTAATTTTTAGATTACTTTATAATAATAATATTAAAAATATTTTTTTTTGAAAATATTTACCAACACATTCTCAAACACCATCTCATCAAACCCCAGTAGCTACAATAATGTTTAGAATATTCAAAGCCCTTGCTTTCAAAAATGGTTAGCAACTGGAAATTAATTTTGATTTTTCTCGACATTTTTCCTTAATTGTTACTAATTCTTCACCTGCATTTCCCCATGAACTATCAGAATTTAATTAATTATCCGGTGGAATATTGTTGCTGGTATGTGACATGATTGAAGTTATGGAAAATGATTCATCATCACCAGTCTCTCCTCGTTCATGTGCTAGCTTGGAATTTGTATGATATATATATATATATATATATATATATATATATATATATATATATATATATATATATATATATATATATAATTCCAAGTGGGCATGCTGCGTTTCTGGTTGAATGCTCAACTTTGCCAAGTGGGATGGTCAACACGTTAACTTCATTTTCAAAGTTTCAACAATGGGGTGGGTCCACACGTTAACTCAGTCAGCAATTAGCTTCTGATTCTAAATTTGTGGTGTGAAGCAAGTTGTGATATCTTATCCCAACTTCGCCTAAAAAAATCAATCCTTCGTAGGTAAAGTTTCTGGCTTGCTTCCTTCTCTGGTTGAATCGAATCACCTGGAGCTCAACATCTTGCAACCTCCTCAACACGTTAATATTCTTCTCTGTTCTGTGCTTTCTGTTCTTGATCCCCCCGCCGGAACACTGCTTCAGCAAACTAGCAGTTGAAGCACAACTTGAATCAAGGTAAATTATTTATACTCCATCTTCTTGATTTTGTTTTTCACATGTAGCTCTGGTTTGAATCTTTCAAGTAAAACACAAGTTGTAGAAATTCTAATGATAAACTTTGGAAACATTCCATGCTTTATGGAGTTCATGCTAAATTGACCCCAAGTTAACACTGGATTCATTGTTCTTTCTTTTTAGTTTCTTTGCTGCTGTTTGTAACCTATTATTCTAGTTTCAACCTTTCCTTTTTCATAATTTTTTATTCAATATTTTGACACCTTTTTTTTATGTAGGACAAAATGGTTAGATCAAATGATCCGTTTTGGAATGATGTTGAAGAAATAAATGATGGAAGATTGAAGTGTAAGTTCTGTAGGCATGTATTTGCCAGGGGTACTTCCATTTCGAGGGTCAAATGGCATTTGTCAGGAGAGAGAGGGCATGGAGTTGGCATTTGTGGTCAGGTGCCTAAAGAGGTTCAAGAAGCAGCATTTCTAGCTATGCATGGTGGCAACAAAAGACATAAAAGCATACCAAGTTCAAGCAATGGTAATTTGGCAGGGGATGCTGGAAGGATGCAGGAGGGAGTTCAAGGCATGGAAAACACAGTTACACTCGGAGTTAATGCTCATGAGAGTAGAGGAGAACCAGCACAAGGAACAAATGTGGTGGATCAACTTGTTGATGGTACTTGGGATCAGATAAACTCTGCCCTTTTGATGGCGCAGACGCTGAATGAAATCAGTACCAATTTAATGCAGGAAGAAGAGGCTGTGGAGCGTTTGCATGGTGCATTTGAAACAATACCGAGAACAGAACAAGTGCAGCATCTGGAGAGAGGTAGCTCTTGTGAGAGGCCGTCAATTAATCAAGTTGATGAACCTCGAGGAGATTCATCCCAGCCATTAGATCCATTGTGTCTTGATCATGGAAGATACTACGATCAACCATTTGCTCCATCAGTAAGCAATGATATGATTATGAATGATGTGGAGAATAGTGGAAGATTAGTGCAGCCAGCCGCAGGAGCTAGATCTTCTAGAATTCTTAAAGACAACACAAGCGAGACTAGAGGAGTTCCATTTCCTACTAGCTCTAATAAGCCAGTGGGTCAAGCATTTGAAGAGAATAGGAAGGTGATATGGTCTCTGTTGATGGATGATAAAGTCTCAACCATTGGCATTTACGGGATGGGGGGCGTTGGTAAAACAACATTACTCCAACATATCCACAATGAACTTCTACGAAGACCAGATATTTGTGATCATGTTTGGTGGGTGACTGTGTCTCAAGATTTCAACATTAATAGATTGCAAAATCTTATTGCCAAACGTCTTGATCTAGACCTCTCAAGTGAGGATGTTGTTTCGGATAGAGCTACCAAATTGTCAGAAGAATTAAGGAAGAAACAAAAATGGATTCTCATTTTAGATGATTTGTGGAACAGTTTTGAGCCACACGAAGTGGGAATTCATTCCTTGTTGAAAGGATGCAAGTTGATTTTGACAACTCGATCACAAACGGTTTGTCATCAGATTGCTTGCCAGCACAAAATCAAAGTGAAGTCGCTTCCTGAGGGAGAAGCTTGGACCTTGTTCAAGGAACAACTTGGACACGACATTGCAATTTCACTAGAAATTGAAGTAATTGCAAAAGATATTGCAAGGGAATGTGCTGGTTTACCACTGGGAATTATTACAATTGCAAGAAGCTTGAGGGGAGTGGATGACCTGCCTGAGTGGAGGACTACATTGATGAAATTAAGAGAATTGAAATTAAAGGACGTGGATAAGAAGGTATTCAAGGTATTGAGGGTTAGTTATGATCGGTTAGATGATGGGTTAGCACTAAAACAATGTCTCTTACACTGTGCATTATTTCCTGAAGATGATAAGATTGAAAGGGAGGAGCTAATAGGTTATTTGATCGATGAGGGAATAATTAAAGGAAGGAGGAGGCAAGATGCATTTGACGAGGGCCACACGATGTTAAATAGACTTCAATATGTCTGCTTATTGGAAAGTGTTCATGAGTATAATAGTAGAATAAGATATGTGAAGATGCATGACTTGATTAGAGACATGGCCATCCACATACTGCAAGAGAACTCTCATGTCATTGTTAAATCTGGTGTACAATTAAAAGAACTGCCAGATGTAGAGGAGTGGACGGAGAATCTGAAGATAGTTTCACTAATGCAAAACAAATTTGAAAAAATTCCTTCCAGCCATTCACCAATATGTCCAAATCTATCAACTCTATTGCTACGTCAAAATCATCAGTTGGTATCCATTGCAGAGTCATTTTTCAAGCAATTGCATGGGCTAAAGGTCCTCGATCTGTCTAACACAGGTATTGAGAATTTGCCAGAATCTGTCTCTGATTTGGTGTCTCTCACTGCATTATTGCTCATTTATTGTGTGCGGCTAAGTTATGTTCCATCATTAGAAAAGCTGAGAGCACTAGAGAGTTTAGATCTCTATGGAACCTCACTTGAAAAGATGCCTCAAGGCATGGAATGTTTATCCAACCTTAGGTATTTTAGAATTAGTGGATGTGGTGAAAAGGAGTTTCCTAGTGGGATATTACCAAAACTCTCTCACCTGCAGGTCTTTGAACTTGGAGAGTTTCCTACGGAATGCTATACAGTTGAAGGAATGGAAGTAGGATGCTTGGGGAAGCTGGAAACTTTGCAATGCCATTTCAAGGGCTTCTCTGACTTCATGGAGTATCTCACATCTCGGGATGGGATCCAATCATTAAGCACATACAAAATTTTAGTAGGAACGACAAAGGAAGGTGATTGGTGTGAGTCTTGGGAATACCCAAGTAAAACAGTTATGTTGGGTAATTTGAGTATCAACAGAGATAGAGATTTCCAGGTCAAGTTCTTAAATGGCATTCAAGGACTGGTTTGTGAAAGCATCGATGCAAGAAGTTTATGTGATGTTTTGTCATTAGAGAATGCAACTGAACTGAAGAGCATCAAAATTCAGAATTGCGATAGCATGGAGAGCTTGGTTTCATCTTCTTGGTTCTGCTCTGCTACACTACCATTGCCATCACATAATGGTATATTTTCTCGTCTTAAAAAGTTTTGGTGTATTGGATGTAACAATATGGAGAAGTTGTTCCCTCTTGAGTTGCTGTCATACCTCGTAAACCTGAAACTGATTACTGTTTCTGATTGTGAGAGAATGGAGGAGATAATAGGAACAACAGATGAGGAAAGCAGCACCTCCAATCCCATCGTGGAATTAACACTCCCAAAGTTAACTTATCTGTTTTTGTTTCGTTTACCAGAGCTGAAAGGGATTTGTAGTGCGAAACTGATTTGCAATTCTCTTAAACAAATTTACGTACAAAACTGTGAGAAGCTGAAGAGGATGGCGATTAGTCTTCCGTTGCTTGAAAATGGCCTGCCATCCCCTCACCCTTCTCTTGAAAGGATCAATGCATATCCAAAAGAATGGTGGGAGACAGTGGTGGAGTGGGAGCCTCCTAACGCCAAGGAAGTCCTTCGTCCCATTGTAGACTAATGGTAGAGAGGAGTAGACTGCTCTGCCCTGAATATAATAAAGAATAAAGGGTAAGCATCATTTTTTATTTCTCTCTCTTTCTACAATTGATTCTCTGCACACCATTGTTATTTTTACAAGTGATGGTATTGATTTAATTATTTCTTTTGCTCCTTTAGTATACTGTTATCATTATATTTTTTTAAGAGGGATAATCATTTACATATTTCAAATAAAAATATCAAATATTTGCAAGGGGTTCTAAACGCTTTGCTGCTCGTAGAATTTGAGTATTTTTTCTATTAGTCACTTTGCTTTATTTTAATATGCTTTGAAAAATAATAAATCATTTAATATTCTTTTAATTTAACTTTTAATTAATTAAGTTATTTTCGTAAGGCTTTCTGCCCCCTCTGTAGTAAACTGCAAACCGGCAACATACCATATCTAGCCCAGTAGTGGTTCCACTGAAAAACGGCAACATACCATATCATCACTTTGTAGACTTTTCTTCGTTCGATGTGACGGGAACGTGGTTGAAGCGGAGACATTGGAGGAGGAAACGACATTGGAATAAAGGGTAAGCATCATCTTTTAGTTCTCTGCATTGGACTCATATATTATTTTTAAACTCGATTAATAAAGGTATATGGCACCTTTAGTAAAGATTTCTCAATGTTAAAATTTCTGAAAGTAGTTCGAATTAATAGTTTGATTCATTTTCATGATTTTAAAGAAATGGGTTATAATTTTTCTGTGCAGGAGAGAAGAAATTTGCCGAAGGAATTCCCTGACTTTGCTTTTTGATGCACCTGCGTCCGTCACAGTGATAAGCATGCTGCTACCATTGTTTAGAGTGCTAGAATTTGCAATGATTCTGCTAGGTTGTGTTTAACAGATTCTACTTTCACTCAGCAGGTTCATCCTTTTGTTCATTTATCCATTAAAAACTACATTTATTTCGCTCTGATGCAGCCACTTGCTGTGTTGAACTGAGTTCTGTATTTCCCAATTAGCAGAATTTAGCTTTTTCATTCATGAGAAGCACACCAAGATGTATACCCAACTGGAACTCGGAGATTCTCTATAATTTCTAAGCCATATCCATGTCATAGAGGCAAAAAAGCACCCACAACTTGCAGGATTATGCCTTATAATAACCATATACGCCTTTTTTTTCAAAGAAAATCTTATGCTCACAAGAACGTTGGTTGGTGACAGCTCGAATCCGTATCCATAACAATATAGGACGCTTACTGCTCAGGAATCATTATGGAAATGCTAACTAGGAAAAGAAAATATGAACCTAGCTAGGACCGATTAAAATTATGTTTCTGCCTTATCTCTCAAGTTCAAGGTTTCAACAATGGGGTGGGTCCACAAGTTAACTCAATCAGCAATTAGCTTCCGATTCTTTTGTTGAAGTTTTCAATTAGACAAATAAAAGAAAATTAGAGGTGTAAAGCAACTTGTTATACCTTATAATATAATCTTTGGTAGGTAAAGTTTGTGGCTTCCTTCCAAGGAACTTCCTCCCTGTCAAACTCATCCCAACTTCCTTGACATTGATTTCCCAATTTCCCTCATATCCCTAGAGAGCAATTGACAGCTTATTTGATTCATGAGAGAGTGATAAAAGGGCAGAGTAGGGAGGCAGAATTTCACCATAGACTTGAAAGTGCTGCATGACTTGATCAGGGACATGGCCATCCAAATACAACAAGAGAACTCTCAAGAGAACTCTCAAGGTTAGTGTAGGGATACAAGGATTTCTCGATGCCTTCACACTCCATATTTTTATAGTTATGTTCTAAACCTTATAGCTCCTTCTTTTAGTTTATTGATTGATCTGTTTATTTATTATTTGTATTAAAAGTTTAATTTGTCTACTATATATATTTCACCTGGAATTGGATGACTATTTCTGGAGTCAAATCGTAAAGACAAAGCTCTTATATGTTTGCATGCAAAAACTACCAAACCCTTTCTCCACGTTATTTAATTAAATGAATTCATGACCTTTAAAAACAACATTTTATATATATTATCTTGGAAAACTCAAAATACAATGGGGATACAATTTGTTCATGTGGTACACCATGAGGATTGTTTCATATTTGTTCATGTTGTACTTCATGCTTCATAAATTCAGCTGATAAGAATTGGTTCCTTTACCAATAAAATTGAAGAAAAAGGAGGCAAGAATAAAATTTTGTGTATTGTATATTCCTCTTTACAGTGAGAGTTTAAATACAAAAACAGAATAGGAAAAATACAAATAGAATAGGAAAAATACTAATTACAGACTTGTATTTTGATTTTAACTAGACTTCTAGTTTCCTAATCCAGCAATGCCTCTGCGAGAGCTTTCCTTGTAACGCAAGACTTCTTGTTCCTTTAGAGCGGTCGACCGGTTCTTCGTCCTTCTTCAAGCGGTCGACCGGTATTCCAACTTCAAGCGGTCGACCGGTCTCCCAAGTGGTCGACCGGTTCACCTTATTCAATACTCCCCCTCAAGCGGGATCAAGGGGATCAATTGATCCAAGCTTGGATAACAATTGTTGAAATTGAACCGACGGCAGAACCTTGGTAAATACATCCGCTAGTTGATCATGACTGCGAATATAGGAAGGTTTAATTATCTGCTGCTGAACTTGTTGACGAATAAAGTGGCAGTCAACCTCAATGTGTTTGGTTCTTTCATGAAACACGGGATTGGCTGCAATATGCATGGCTGCTTGATTGTCACAAAACAACGTCATTGGATCCTTACTGATAATTCCCATATCAAGAAGCAGACTTTTAAGCCAAATTAATTCACACGCAGCTGATGCCATGGCACGGTACTCGGCTTCAGCACTAGATCGTGCAACAACGTGTTGTTTTTTGCTACGCCAGGAGATCAAATTTCCACCAACAAAAATGCAGAACCCAGTTGTTGATTTGCGGTCAAGAGCATTACCAGCCCAATCAGAATCACAGTAACCAGTGATTTGAGTATGGCCATTATTAGCCATCACTATACCTCGACCAGCTGAGCCTTTTAGATAGCGCATAATTCTTTTGACGAGATTTAAGTGGAAAACTGTAGGAGCATGCATAAATTGGCTAACAAGGCTTACCGCGTAGGTAATATCGGGTCGAGTTATCGTCAAATATATCAATCGGCCCACAAGGTGCTGATAGTAAGTAATAGACCGGAGAGGTTCACTGGTGGTGTCAAGCTTCAATTTACTATCCAATGGGGTAGGCGCAGGTTTAGCATCCATCATTTCCGCGTCTTTAAGCAAGTCGAGAATATACTTGCGTTGATTGAGAAACAATCCTTTGTGTGAAGAAGCCATCTCGATCCCAAGGAAATATTTTAAGTTACCGAGATCAGTAATGGGAAAGTGTTGCTGCAGAGTAGTTTTGAGGTGAGCCATTGATGTGCCATCATTTCCCACAATAATGAGGTCATCAACATATATAAGGACCATGAGTTTGATCTCTGGTAGAAGATGCATAAATAAGCTGGAGTCCGCATTACTTCGAGTGAATCCAATTTTTTCAAGAACAGCACTTAACTCTGCATGCCACGCACGAGGAGATTGCTTTAACCCGTAAATGGATTTATGAAGACGACAGGCTAGGCTAGAATCTGAACTTTGAGGATGACCAGGAGGCAATCTCATGTAGACTTCTTCTTCAAGATTTCCATGTAGGAATGCATTTTTGACGTCCATTTGACACATCATCCACCCATTATTAACAGCCACCGAGAGCAAAACACGAATTGTGTTCATTTTTGCGACAGGTGCGAAGGTTTCTTTGTAGTCCACCCCAAAAGTCTGAGTATATCCCTGAGCTACAAGGCGTGCTTTATATCTTTCAATTGTGCCGTCAGATTTGAATTTGGTCTTGTATACCCAGCGACTTCCCACTGCATGCTTATCCTTGGGAAGTTTAACTATACTCCAGGTTTTATTTTGATCAAGGGCCTGCAACTCTTCATTCATAGCCTGTCTCCATTCTTCCTGCGAATTTGCTTCCTGAAAATTACGGGGTTCATGCACACTGGATATAGAATTAAGAAAGGCAGCATGTGAATTTGACAACTTTTGATATGTAAGATAGTTAGAGATGGGATGCTTTGCTGCATAAGTAATAAAATCCTGCAACCGTGTTGGGGGAACATGATTTCTGTGTGGATTTCTTCGTGGCTGTGATGATTCCACCTCAGTATTCATCTCAGGATAAGTTTCAGATGTTTCCAAGCGGTCGACTGGTCCAGTGTTGTCTTCCAATCGGTCGACCGGTTCACCAGGATAAGTGGCAGATGTTTCCACCCGGTCGACCGGTGCAGTGTTGTCTTCCAAGTGGTCGACCGGTTCACCCCTCTCATTGGAAGATAAATCAGGTGTTGCCACAGTAGGCAATATTCTTGGAGAAGAAACCATGTCGAGAGGAGCTGGACTTGGCAGGGGAAATAACTCTGTCAATTCATGATGGTGATCAGGAGAGAAATATGGGCAGCTTTCTTCAAATTTAACATCTCTCGATATAAATAATCTTCTGGATGTAGGATGATAGCATTTGTATCCCTTCTTTGCTGAAGAGTATCCTAGGAAGACACATTTAGCAGCCCTTGGATCAAGTTTGTCTCTATGTAGTGCTTGAAGATGCACAAAACATATGCACCCGAACACTCTTAAGTGAGACAAATCTGGTTTTTTCTGCTGCAAAACTTCAAGAGGTGACAGAAAAGATAAAATTCGGCTAGGTAGCCGATTAATTAGATAAGCAGCAGATAAAACTCCATGAGACCAAAATCTTTTAGGAACATGCATTTGTATCATTAAAGATCTCGTTTTTTCCAAGAGGTCCCTGTTTTTTCGTTCAGCTATCCCATTTTGTTGGGGTGTTCCAACACAACTTAACTGATGTAAAATGCCATGAGTAGCTAAATAGTGTGTCATGTTTTTGGACAAGTATTCGGTGCCATTGTCAGATCGAAGAGTCTTAATTTTTGCAGAAAATTGAGTCATGATCATGTTATGAAAATTCTGAAAAACATCCATAACTTCACTCTTATGTTTTAACAAATAAACCCATGTAACACGGGAGAAGTCATCTACAAACGAGACAAAAAACTTGTAGCCATCAATTGACTCAAGAACAGGTCCCCAGATATCTGAGTGGACAATGTCAAAAGACTTAGTAGCTCTAGATGATGAAGACGGGAAAGGAAGTCTGGTGGATTTTGACAGATGACATGTATCACATGCAACACTATTAATCTCCAAGTGAGGCATTAGCTTTGTGAGAACATTGTCTGAGGGATGAGCTAGGCGTTGATGCCATAGATAATGCTCCTGTCGAATAGAAGAAAAAACAGAGGAAACAGACGAAAAAACTGATGGATGTTTGTTATGCTGAGGAAGACTTGACAGGTAGTATAATCCTTGATGAAAAAAACCTTCACCAATCGTCTTCTTGGTGGCGAGGTCCTGAAAAATAACTCGATGAGCATCAATTATGACTCGGCAATTTAGTGTTCGAGTAATTCTCCCAATGGAGAGTAACTGAAAAGGAAAGGAGGGAACATATAGGACTAGAGATGCAGTTTTAAGAGACAAGATATTAGCCTTTCCTTGTCCTTTGACAGAGGCTTGATTTCCATTTGCAACAGACATGTGTGTTGGGGAAGAGACTTCTTCGAAATCATATATATTACTCAATTTATTTGTGATATGATCAGTGGCACCTGAGTCTATGATCCAAAAATTATGCACACTACTAGCAACTAAAGCAATTTTAAATGCAGTTAAAATACCTTCTGAATTTTCCTTGGCAGAATTGGTAAGGAAGTTGGCAAATTTTCCAATCAGTTCTTCAGTACTGGGCATTGACTCTGAGCAGCCCGTGTCACCGTTTTCTTTAAGATAAGAAGAAAACTCACTGAGAAGAGCTGTTGGATTGACTGAAAAATTTGCAGCAGCAGCAGTCATATTAGCCTTGGGCTCATAGTCCTGAGAGAACTTTCCAGCAGCAGTCATATGAGCATTGGGCTCATAAAATTTCTTCCCTTTATCAAATTTCGGCTTTAGCTCTGGATGAAGGATCCAGCATCTTTCAACAGAGTGACCAACATTATGACAGTGGTGACATTTCAACTCAGGTTTTTTGCCTTTGTAAGCTCTGTCATACCTATTTGTTGCATAGGCACGAGATTCTGCTACTGGAGTTTTTGGGTTAGAGCACATAACCTTTCTACGAGCTTCTTCTCGTTGGATAGTTGCGCACACACTAGTGAGAGATGGTAGGTCTGGATTCATAAGGATTCTGCTGCGAAGATCTTCGTAGTCTTCACCAAGACTTGCTAACAGTTGAAAAATCTTGTCCTCTTCATCTCGTTTTTTCAATTCCTTTACATCAGTAGTGAGGGGACGATAAAGAGCCAATTCGTTCCACATACCTTTCATAACTCCAAGCAGTTGCACATAAGGTCTGCCATCTTGCTGTAAATTCGCAAGGTCCCTTTTGATCTGGAAAATGCGAGAGGCATTATTTTGGTTTCCATACATCTCCTTTACTGATTCCCATAGTTCTAAGGAGGATTCAGAATAGCTAAAGATCTCTGCAACTTGATTTTCCATGGAATTGAGCAGCCATGACATGACAAGTTGATCTTTGCATTGCCAAGCTTCATAATCTTTTGAAGAAGGCTCAACTGGTTTAATATGGCCATTAATGTAGCCAAGTTTAGATCTTCCACCAAGAGCAATTGTAACAGCCCTCGACCAAGGAAGGTAATTGTATTCGTTCAACAGAACTGATCCTAGACGCTGGTTGGGATTTGGTTCCCCTTCCACAACACTAGGTAGTTTGTGAGTGCTGTCAGCACCATCACTTTTGAGTAAGTCTTCCATAGAAAAATTTCAGAAAAAACACAGGTCAATCGAAACCTGCTCTGATACCATGAAGAAAAAGGAGGCAAGAATAAAATCTTGTGTATTGTATATTCCTCTTTACAGTGAGAGTTTAAATACAAAAACAGAATAGGAAAAATACAAATAGAATAGGAAAAATACTAATTACAGACTTGTATTTTGATTTTAACTAGACTTCTAGTTTCCTAATCCAGCAAGGCCTCTGCGAGAGCTTTCCTTGTAACGCAAGACTTCTTGTTCCTTTAGAGCGGTCGACCGGTTCTTCGTCCTTCTTCAAGCGGTCGACCGGTATTCCAACTTCAAGCGGTCGACCGGTCTCTCAAGTGGTCGACCGGTTCACCTTATTCAATACTATTTTCCTGTTTCTCTATGACCAGTGGATTGGACAGGAGGAGTTCTGTAGTAAGCTGGCATGGTTGCCGGAAAGAATGTTGCTCTAATTCCTTCTGCCTTCAGTATTGGGAAGATGATGCCTGATCCAATCTGAAAGATGACAAAAATAAAAATAAAAATTTAGGTTTGTCTAGGAATCTCACGGTGAGAATAAAAGTTCAAACAAATAAGTTTGTGAGAGTAAAAGTAATAAAAGATGGAGATAGAGACCAAAATTAGTCTAGCCGCAATACACATGCGTTTTGGTGTAGGAAATGGAAGTAGTAAGCTGCCAACAGCATAGGCAATCATGGCAAAGCAGTGGAAAACAAAGCTTAAAATAACACGCCTCCAAGGCTCAAATAATTGAAGAATGCTTCTTTCATTTCCTTCCTTGCTGGGTCCTGATCCGATGAAGAGAATACTGTGTGTAGGGTTCTTGCCAATGTATTTATTGCAAATGCCGTTGGCTGGAACCAATATTAAGTTATTAGCATCTACCGATCACATAGAAATGCTTGAAACATGAAGTTTCTTTAAGCAATTCCTGTTCAAAATTTGTTCTGAGGAAGATTGGCCAAAGAAATTTTAGATAAGCAAATGCATGCAAGTGCTGATACCTTACGCAGAACGCAAAAGGACTCGAGATATTTGCAAATGGAAGCTGCGTTGCTAAGATCGTTCAGAGGCCTAAGAAGATCTCGCAGTAGGACAACATCAGAAAGTCCCACAGTCATTCCTCCTCAGAACAAATCCCCTATCAGAAACGCACCAGGGGTTGGATAGGAAGACGCAGGCATGATTCTGTTTGGCATTGTTCTTATGTTCCCCTTATCAATCGCACATATGAAAGCATTGTATAGCTCAGCTGGCATCTGAAATGTGCAAATTTCTGCATTAGTTCAAACATCATGTATATTCAATAAAAACAACTAGCAAAGATGCTGAAATGTCGTCTTCGACTTTCTGATATTATTAACAACAAATTCACGATCAAGGAAGCTCTATAAATTAATCAGAATAAGCTTCAGTTCATTAACATTATGTCAAGCATCTATACATACTTGAGGTGCCACCACTGTTTTCAAGTAGCTTGCCATTTCACCAGTGGAAATAGAAGGTGGTTTCGGGCCAGGTACATCAACTAAACAACGAATTTCATTGCTGCTAATAGGATAAGCTATGGAAATTGTATCCTTCAAAATAAAGTAGGCACGATTTGCATATGGAAGATTATAACCTTTCAGGACCAAACCGACAGAGTAGGATGGGACTTCAATCTGCAAGAAATGTAATGACCATGTGTTAGAGAGTAATATTAAACTGTTGTTGGATTGAATTAGTTTTTTCACATGTATCAAAGTCTCAATGACCAAACAGGCACAGGTTTGAATCTTAGAACTCTCATTCTAACTAATTATATTCATACTAATTAAGTCGAAAGTAATCATCGTCAGTGCAAGTTTCAAGTTCAAAAATTTTTGTATTTTAAAGAGTAATATAAAACCATTGTTGGAGATTCACCTAGAAGGTATATCTACCGGTCTATATCTTTCTCTGCAAAATCTAAATATAATGCGGGATTTTCACCTTTGGACTGCAGAGATTGTTTCGTAAATTTGAAAAACAACCATCACATACTATTGTGAGTGAAGCTGAAGCTGCTAACTCCTGGCCTGCCTTTGTTTTGTATAGAACACCTTTGATGCTGCCATTTTCTTCGACAAGAGATGTTACAGTTCCTTGCTCGAGTTTAACACTGGATAAAAATCAAGAAATCTGAGAGAGAAAAATCTTCACAGCATGAAATGATACTGATAAAAGTATTTTCAGTCTATGGTTGGTTATATTGAACTCAATACTCGCAGGCTACTCTGTTCCTATAGGTTGCAGGGGAAAGGACGAATACTTGGGAAGAGATGCAGCTTTTTCACGCAGTTTTTGAACGAAGCGGCCAGAGTGAAAGCCTCTGCCACTCATATTGGAGGGATATGAAATTGCACTTCTTTTCCCATCTTTGTGAACTGCAGCGAAACTGAAGACTATCTGGGAATCAGACCCATCTAGACAGTCTGTTACCACACGAAATGTTGGACATAAAATTTCTACAGCTAGTAATTCTTCACCTTCAAGACCTAACTCGGCCAATTTAATGCAACCCCCGGCATGCAGGAACTCGCCAACAATTCTGTCGGGCTCAGTCAAGTCTCTTTCAATGACATGCACGCGCCACCCATCCTGCAGTTGCCGGAGAAGACAATGTTTACTAGGTTCTTGTCTTTGAATTATAAGCAAGATCAGGCACTTAGAATTAACTCTTTAATTACCTTTGTGAGAGCATAAGCAAGAGCTGAACCAGCAACACCAGCACCTACGATGATCACATCAGTATTTCCAGCATAATTTGATCTGCACACTCCATTTCCAGAGCTTTTCAGATTTTTCTTGGTTGGAGTTTTCTCTGAAGCTTTGATCTTCTCTCTCCTTCTTGAACTGTAGAGTACAACAAACCCGAACAAGAAAGCTGCTACAACTCCCCCAAATATATGCTTGGAGTCCATTTTTGTTCTTTTAGTACAAGCTCCCTCTCTCTCTCTCTCACTCTCTAGATGTGCTGTCGAGACCCTGCAGTGCTACCAAGGCACATGGTAAGAGATTGGCTTTCTTGTTAAAAGACATGCAAATGGAAAAGTTGTTGATTGAGTTGTCTATCCTCTGCGTGATAAGATTTTTTGTTTTCCGTGGAAGTTTATGTGGTTAGAGATTGACTTTCTTGTTAAAAGACATGCAAAGACATTTTTTGCTTTCTGATATTATTAACAACAAATTCACAATCAAGGAGTCTCTATAAATTAATCAGAATAAGCTTCAGTTCATTAACATTATGTCAAGCAGCTATACATACTTGAGGTGCCACCACTGTTTTCAAGTAGCTTGCCATTTCACCAGTGGAAATAGATGGTGGTTGCGGGCCAGGTACATCAACTAAACAACGAATTTCTTTGCTGCTAATAGGATAAGCTATGGAAATTGTATCCTTCAAAATAAAGTAGGCACGATTTGCATATGGAAGATTATAATCTTCCAGGACCAAACCGACAGAGTAGGATGGGACTTCAATCTGCAAGAAATGTAATGACCATGTGTTACAGAGTAATATTAAACTGTTGTTGGATTGAATTAGTTTTTTGACATGTATCAAAGTCTCAATGACCAAACACTTTTAAAATACAAAAACAAAGAAGTTTTTCTTGGATGAAGTACTTCTCTAGCATTTAAAACAAATTAGCTTTTCTTGTTCCAAGAAATTTGTTCATGTTTATCAAACCAACTGTGTACAAATATGATTTAGTGTGGACAGATAATAATACTCGAATCTATTACTTCAAGTAGTTGGACAATTCAATACACATATAATCTATGTTCAATATTAAATAAAATCATCACAATCACCGTATAATTTAAATACGATTTAATTATTGAATTTGCATAAATTAAGATGTATTAGTAACAAAGCTCTAGTGTATTCTCAGTGACTCATTCATTCTTGACCATTTAATCTTGAATCTTTATAAACTATGTTAGAATTCTAAAATACAGTGTCTCTCTCCATTCCCATGCTAGGTTGGCTTAGAGTTTGGTACAAAATTGGTAATATTTACCCATTCTTCAGAGATAAATTATTTTTTTTAGATAAAAAGTATTTTTAAATGTACATTGAAAAGCAAGTTGAACCACCAAAACAAGCATCTCTCATAATCTATTTGATATTATGATAACGATTTCTTTTTAAAAAAAAATTCATTTGAAAATGCATCGATTTTTTTTTAAATTGTTTAATATTAATACATTAAACAATATGAAAACATAAAAAAAATAATTTGAAGAAAAAAAATTATCATTTTAAAAAACACTTTTAAAATACAAAAACAAAAAAGTTTTTCTTGGATGAAGTACTTCTCTAGCATTTAAAACAAATTAGCTTTCTTGTTCAAATAAATTTGTTCATGTTTATCAAACCAACTGTGTACAAATATAATTCAAGTATTTAGATATGGATATTATGGTCCTTAAATGTTTGATTTCATTATTGAAGTCCTTAAATGCATCATTGTCTTGGATACATTGCTTCTTCTTGGAAATTGTCCTGTTACTCGTGTTCGCTAATTCTCGAGGTAAAAGCACGAATCTAGCTAGCTAGCTAGTCTCATCACCAATTTTACTATGTTTTAGTTAAGACATTTTTAGGTAAATCCATTAATGACCCCTTCGAATTTGGATAAATTAATCACGTGGCACCAAAAGGTTTGAAAAATAGTTAAGATGGTGTTTGACACTGCGTTTCAAATATTTTTTTTATTTTAATTTTTTATATATATTTTTAGATCATTTTCATGTGTTGATATTAAAAATAATTTTTTTAAAATAAAAATATTATTTTAATATATTTCTGAACAAAAAAACACTTTAAAAAAGAATCTCAGTTACATTCTCAAACAATCACTTAGTCTTTCTACTTTAACTATGAACATGATAACCCTCGCATTTGGAATCTATGATCATGTGTGCCTACTTCATCTGTTCAAATGTGTGCATCTTGATAGTTTGTGGTTGCTATCAATAGAAGAGATACAGACAAAAGAAATATAAATATGTTTGGATGAAGATATATAGACATAAATAAAATTTATTGTGGACAGTAACAATACACGAATCTACCACATCAAATACTTGAACAATTCAATACACATATAATCTATCTTCATTAGTAAATAAAATAATTACAATAATCGTATAATTCAAATACGATTTAATTATTGAATTTGCATAAATTAAGATGTAATAATGAAATAGATATCGTCGTCACCTCACCCTATGCAAGAGATGACTGCTTCTGCACAAAATTCTTCACCTCACCGATTATCAAAGAAGATTCAGGCGATTCAGGAAAGCAATAAAACCCATGAAAAGCATTTGGATACTCTACCAAATGCACTTCTTTCCCAGCTTTCTTCAGCCCCTCATGGTACCTCTTCTGCCAATCTTGCAGGGGATCAAATCCTCCGACAAAAAGTAACGTAGCAGGGAACTTCACACCTGAAATATCCACCGCATTTGGTCCGAAAACATTAACCACCGAGTGGTTTCGGTCCGATCCCGCCGGAAGAAACGCCTTCCACATCCAGTCTGTACGTTCCACTGATATTAAAGGAACCCCAACAAGCTTGATTTCTGATTCTGTCCTTTCTTCCCCTCCAAAAAATGGCTGAATGGCTATGAGCCCCTTAATTTTTATGTTAGAAAATGTGTGCTCACAAGCTTTGAGGGCGACATGATGAGCCAAGTTACCCCCAGCGCTATCACCGGCTATAAAACACCTTCCAAGATCCAAACTTGCCGGAAAACTCTCAAGGCTCATGTCATCAATGTATCAAAGCCATCTTCGTACTGGCATGGGTACTTGTGCTCAGGAGCAAGCCGGTAGTTTACCGAGATAACAGCAGCATTAGTCTCACGTGCAAGTCGCCGGCAGAGTACGTCAAAATATATTGAGTTAGCCGCCATTAACGCGAAGCCCCCTCCATGAAAGAATATGATCACAGGCAGAGCAGCGGTAGTGGCGGTGGATGTGGGGGCGTAGAGGCGGAACCACAGGTTGCGGGCAGGGTCAACACTGATGTCGAAAGAGGAGACCCCATTGATTGGTTTTGCGGAAGCAGCGGCCTTGGGGTCGAAGATGTTCAATACGCTGCGGTTTAGGGTGTGGTCGGAACGGATGGCTGCGCGTGTCCCAAAGGAGTGGGCGGCCAGGAGGAGCCTGGTCTTCAATTAGAGGCGAAGAGTCGTTGGTGTTTCTGCCATTATCAATTCTGGGTTGAATTGCAAATGTTAAAAAGAAAGGAAAGGTAATAATTGTATGACAGAGCTGTAGTTGTATGATCATTAAAGTCACAAGTAGTTGGAATCCATCCACCTCATAACACCATACGTACGTACAGAGGTAAGCATGGCAGTCAAAATCGAGATTTTGACACGGATCGGAAAGGGCTTCGAAAAATCGGATCGTAAGATCGGATCGTAAAATCGTAGAAAGATCGTACCCGAAATGTCCGTACAAAAATCGAAAAATCGTAAAATCGTGTGAGAAGAAAAATCGTAAAATCGTGTGAGAAGATAAGAAAAATCGTAAAATCGTTTGTAAAATATTTCTGAATACAAAATAGCATAAATGATAAAAATAAAATAAAGTAATGTATAAGGAAAGAATGTTTTGAAAATAAAACCCTATAAAATTACATATTTGCTACCGCTACTAGAAGTACCTTTTACAATAAAAACAAAATAGAGAAAACTTTACTTAACAACTTAATAACTCCTTGCAACGATTGAGGACGTCATCCAATACGTTTTTCAAAAAAAAAAAAAAAACTAACTAGGGATGAATCCCACCCATCTCTAGTCTTTTCTTTTGTTAAATAAAAATAAATAAGAAAATAAAAATGGATCCACAATTAATAGAAAAAGAAAGGGCATCGAGTCCAGATAACCACCAGTCAATTGGCTGGCCTGTTTATATACACGCGCGCACTCAAACCATTCCAGCACTGCGAAACTCACCTCTTCAATTTTTTCAGGATGGAAAGTTGGTTCCTTATCCTTGTCTCCATCTCCATCTCTTTCATCTTGAAGATTGTCTTCAGCAATTTCTTAACCACAAAGAAATTACCTCCAGGTCCCCTAGCTTTTCCTTTCATCGGCAACCTGCTATGGCTCCGCATGTCTGCCTTCAAGGTAGAGCCAATCCTTCGATCGCTCCATGCCAAGTTTGGCCCGATGGTTACCCTCCGTATCGGCACTCGCACTGCTATCTTCGTTGCAGATCGCACCCTTGCTCATGAGGCTTTGATACAGAGCAGCGCAGTTTATGCGGACCTTTGCACAACTCTGCGCAGTGCGCACAGTGAACATTTGCACAACTCGTGAAATCGGAACGCTTTTTACGAGTTTACGATTTTGCCGATTTTTCTACGAGTTTGACCGAGTTTGACCGGGTTTCGGTTTTTCTACCGGTTCAACCAGGTTTTTGGAGCCAACTCGTAAAATCGTACGATTTTACGAGTTGGCTCGCGATTTTGACTGCCATGGAGGTAAGGATACCATCAATGAAATGAACGAGACAAACTCGAAATAGCAACCCAAGCAGATAGGGAACTGTCAAGTGCCAAGGATAAATATGTGAGAGAGATGCTAAAGATGGGAATGAATGGAGATTAGGAATCTCAAGTTTATGATTTTGAATTATAATATTTTTAATGTATTTTTAATATTAGATTCCAGGACTACTGTGGATAGAGTTGGAGCTATATACATTTTTATAGAGCAATAAATTAGGACAACTATGTCTACCGAGTTACGTTGATAAACCTGCAAACCATACCGATCTCATAAAAAAATTATAAAATTAATTTTTCAACCATTTTAATATTAAAAACTATTTTGAAAAAAACTATAACAAAAACAACCAAAAAGAGGGAAAAAGAAAAAAAATCTGTTCAGAAAAGAAAAAAAAAACAATATAAAAAGACATTATATGCTTTTCCCATAACCTCTTTAGATTATAGGTAATGGATTTTTGGATAGCTTATGGTGCATACTTCAATAATGTTTGGACCATTTAAAACTGTACCAATAAGGAAGAGGCACGATGGGGTTGAAACCTTTTCTATTTGTGGATTGGAGGCATTTTGGACCAGGTTCTAGACCTTTGGGGTCAAGCCAATTTTAATGCCAAAAGGTAGATTGGGAGTCAAAAATCGGTTATATAGTAATTTGCTTTTATTTCGGGTCAAACATTTTTTGTAGAAAATATATATATATATATATACTTTAACATATTTTTTCTTACAAAAAAAATTGTAATAATAAAACTAAAAACATATGCATTTGTTTAATAAAATAAATCTAGAACCATATATGCTAATAACTGCAAAAAAAAAAATATTAACAAATCTATTTAACTTAGGATATATATTTTTTTCTAATACAATAGAATAAACGTTCAGTTGCTATTTAACATTGAAAAACAATATAACTATAGTTAAAAAGTTAAATGCTTATATATAATAAAATATAATAATAATTATTATTCATGCTCTGGTACAACATAAGTAATGAGATCATAATAATCTTATAAGATGTAAATTAGAATAAATTAATATTATAGAAACTGTCGCGACGACGATTTTTCTACGCGCTTCGTGCCCCGCCATCCCTCTCTGGAGAGACAACGGTGCACGGTGAAAATGAGGTGATATATAGCCATAAAAATTTACGACTATAATTATTAGGAGTCGCCACCTAGTATTAAGGTTACTAGGAACCTTTTGGTCTGCGAGAGTCTAGGTAAGGGGACTTGTTGTGCAAGGGGAAGACGCATAACCCCTAGTGCACCCTACCTAAGGTAAGCTGCATTGTTGTTTGATTGTTTTTCTAAGTTAAAAATTTTGCACTGCATTTTTAAAAAGAATATTTTTTATTATGTACCGATGTACTTTACAATTTAAATTTACATCGTAGTAAAAAAATCTTTTTTACTATCTACAATTGTACTTTACAACGTAAATTTACATCGTAGTTAAAACTTTTTATTATCTACGGGTGTACTTTACTATATAAATTTACACCGTAGTTAAAACCTTTTTATCTACGGGTGTACTTCACAATGATAATTTAAACTGTAGTTCAAACCCTTTTTTTATCCATGGATGTACTTTACAATGTAAATTTACACCCTAATAGATAAAACAAAAATATTTTAAATTATTTTTGATATTTTGGCCAAATTCCAATGGATAATCATAAACCAGTTATGATATCCAATTTTTGTTTTAAAACATGAGGAAGATGCAAAATATTTTGTTTATGAAAAATATGATGGAAAAGATCTTGAAATCCAGCCGTATGCACGAAAACAACATATTTTTTATTTTTTTAATGCAATTTTTTGTAATTTTTTTAAATAATAAATAAAAAAAATTCGGGTCGGGCCCAACTAGATGGGCCACAACCCCATTTTAATGGGCTGGGATAAAAGCCTAGGTGGGTTGTCAACCCACCTCTCATGGACTGGGCCTCCAGTCCAGGTGGGCTGTAAGCCCACATCCTCAATGCATGTGGGACGGGCACGAAGCCCGGCCTAACTCAAACAGCCCCGCCTGCATGAACAGTGGGATGAATTTCGTCCCACTGCATTCAGGCGACGAGAGGAAGAAGACAATCAACAGTGATTTTTCGAGTGTGACGAGAGGTGTAATTGTTAGCACCTTTGGGTAGAGGAGGTAGAGATGATGATTCCTGTCGTGGTGGCGTCGTCAACGGTGGCCTGTGGTGGTCGGAGGGAGCTTCTAAAGTCGTCGGTTTTGTGTTGCAATCGCTGCAACCGTCTTTGCTGCCTCGCCGAAGACTGTGTATGAGTTTATGGTGTTGAGGGGAAGCTTGCAGTGGTGATTAGGATGGTGTTGGGAGGTCGTTCAACCGCTAATGGTGGAGAGAGAGAGTTTGGCCGGACTGGCTTTAGAGAGAGAAAACGCTGTCAAACCGAGAGAGAGAGAGAGTTTGGCCGGACTGGTTGCCGAGAGAGGTAAGGGATTATTGCATGATTTTTGTGATATCTCTTTGTTTTTTTTTCTTGTTTTTCTTTGCCAAGATTTTCTGAAATTCGTCAATAAATTTCTCGTCCCTTCCCTCTCTTTTTTGCCCTGTTTTCAAACTCTCCTTTGTAACCTCTGCCCCGTTTTCTTCCTCTGCTCTCTCCTGTTTTTGCCCCTCTGCATGCATTTTCATGCATGTATTTATAGGCAAGAGGCAACCCTTCGGTTGCCCATTGCGTGCACCGATGGGTTGGCTCTTCACCTGAAAATGAAGAGGCAGAGGCAGGGGCGTGTCTGCACTTGTTCAGGTGACTGAAGAGTGCAGTCACGTGTGATGATTTTGGGAGAGAGTGTAGAATGCAATTTGGTCCCTCAAGTTTTAATTGGTTCAATCGCACCCCTATTTGTTTTAAACTTTTAATTTTGTGCGATTGTGTCCCCGTGAAAAATTCAAATGTTAGCCTTAAATTTGCATGCCTTTTTTATTTTGGGAGAGAGTGTAGAATGCAATTTGGTCCCTCAAGTTTTAATTGGTTCAATCGCACCCCTATTTGTTTTTAAACTTTTAATTTTGTGCGATTGTGTCCCCGTGAAAAATTCAAATGTTAGCCTTAAATTTGCGTGCCTTTTTTATTTTGGTCTCTGGCTTCCAATTTATGCTATTTGACCCTCAATTGCTATTAAACTCTCAATTGGACCCCTGATTTCGCACAATTGGCTTGGAAAAATTCAGTTTAGTCTCCGAAAATTCCCAACTTCTCAATTGAACCCGAATTAAGCTCCCTAACTTGATTTTTCACTGATTAAGCCCTTAATAAAATTAATTTGACCAACTTAAAGTATAATTAAGTCCTTGCACTTAATTAAATCCTTTAATTGGACCCTAAATTAATTCCCAAACATAATTATATTTTTAAATTGGTCGACGATTAAATCAAATTGGCCCATAAAAATATAATTATATCTCTCGACTTAATTTTTACACAGATTTATCCAATGATAAATTATTTTTGCCTTGAATCTGTATTTTTCTCTATTTTTGGGGACAAAAGAGATATGATCGGACTCGCGGAAACAACCAAAAATTCCACATTGATTTTTCTACCAACGCCGACCCCCTTTTATTTTATTTTTGTTATTTTTGGGTTGATTTTGGGGAGTGATCCAGAAATTGGGTTATGACAGAAACAAACACGAAACATATCAAGAAGATAAATCCAAAATAAAACAAATTCTTTAAAAAACATTAAAATTGATAACATAGTAGATCAACATGAGCTTTGTGGCTCAATTTGTCAAACTTGCAACTTACGTCATGGATTCCATTGAATTCAAATGAATGCTATATTTTTTTTAATAAATATATAATAAAAAAATTGAAAAAAAAGAAAATTAAGTGAAAAAAATTAAAAAAATCAAGATTAGGGATGTCGATCTGACCAAACATGTGGGCCACTCATCTTGGGCCCTCACCTAGACCCACTTATTTCTTTTTCAAGATTTGTAAGGGGTGGGTTCATCAACCTTTTTTAAAAAACAAAAAATAGACTTTGGAGTTATTGTTTGTTATGGCTTAGTAAATTATGCAAGATTTTTGCATGTTGTTCATGATAAATTTGATTTTATATCCTGTAATTTCATCAAATCCAATAGAATTGAATTGGGTAGACCATGTGCCTAACAATTCTCATGAAATTACCATTCTTAATCTAACAATAATAATTACACTCTCTCATTCACTTGTAATTAGTCTTTATCATTTTGTAAATTTATCAAAGAGAAAAACATTTAACTATATAGAATATCAAAATTGTCAATTCTGTTCCATTTGATCCAGAATGACCAATATATTTCCAATTCAAAAAAAATCAAAACATATCAAAACAAATTTTATCTCGCTCAGAATCTCGGTCCATTCTGAAAATTCCGCCTAGAACATTTTGGTTTTGTTTTGCCCGTTCTATTTTGGCCAAATAATATATTTTTTAAATAATATATAGTCTTATAAAATCAATCATATTTTTAATTTTTAATTCGATTATTACAAAATCAATCATTTTTTTAATTCGATCGTTAAAAAAAACTATCAAGGTGTTTGGCAAGGAATAGTGGAAAGAAGAGGCCATGATGTATGTTATTTTCTGCAAAGTTTAGAGAGAAGATGCCTGATACTTTTGTATCAGAAGCTTGATACATGGCACATGCTATCTGAATTTAAAAGCCTTTGCTTTCAAAAATGGTTAGCAACTGGAAATTAATTTTGTTTTTTCTCGACATTCTTCCATAATTGTTTCTAATTCTTCACCTGCATTTCCCAATGAACTATCTGAATTCAATTAATTATCCGGTGGAATATTGTTGCTGGTATCTGACATGATTGAAGTTATGGAAAATGATCCATCATCACCAGTCTCTCCTCGTTCATGTGCTAGCTTGGAATCCTTGAATTTTTAAATAATTCTTAAAAAAACAATTAAAACCAATTATTTACCCTGGAATTTGTATGATATATATATAATTCCAAGTGGGCATCCTGCGTTTCTGGTTGAATGCACCAACTTTGCCAAGTGGGATGGTCAACACGTTAACTTCCTTTTCAAAGTTTCAACAATGGGGTGGGTCCACACGTTAACTCTGTCAGCAATTAGCTTCTGATTCTTTTGTTGAAGTTTTCAAAGTTCCAAGTGAAGCCAGTTGTTATATCTTATAATATAATCTTTAGTAGGTAAAGTTTCTGGCTTGCTTCCTGTCGAACAATACAATAATCTTTGCTACTGTAAATCTCATCCCGACTTCCTTGACATTGATTTCCCGATTAGATATCAAATGTCTTAAACCTTTGTGATGATGAGTGCTTCCTTCTCTTATTGAATCGAATCACCTGGAGCTCAACATCTTGCAACCTCCTCCGTATTTTTAAACTATTTATTCTTCCCCTGTTCTGTACTTTCTGTTCCCCCCCCGCCCCCCCCCGGAACACTGCTTCAGCAAACCAGCACTTGAAGCACAACTTGAATCCAGGTAAATTATTTGTTTTTCACATGTAACTCTGGTTTGGATCTTTCAAGTAGAGCACAAGTTGTAGAAATTCTAATGATAAACTTTGGAAAAATTCCATGCCTTATGGAGTTCATGCTAAATTGACCCCTGGATTCATTGTTTTTTCTTTTTAGTTTCTTTGCTGCTTGTAACCTTTCCTTTTTCATTAATTTTTATTCAATATTTGGACACCTTTTTTTTATGTAGGACAAAATGGTTAGACCAAATGATCCGTTTTGGAATGATGTTGAAGATATGAATGATGTAAGCATGAAGTGTAAGTTCTGTGGGCATTTATTTGCCAAGGATACTTCCATTTCGAGGATCAAATGGCATTTGTCAGGAGAGAGAGGGCATGGTGTTTCCATTTGTGGTCAGGTGCCTAGAGAAGTTCAAGAAGCAGCCATTCTAGCTATGCATGGTGGCAACAAAAGACATAAAAGCATACCAAGTTCAAGCAATGTTAATGATTTGGCAGGGGATGCTGGAAGGATGCAAGTGGGAGTTCAAGGCATGGAACAAGGTTGGCGTGAGAGAATTAATTCGCATGTTGACATGGAAAACATAGTTACACTTGGAGTTGATGCTCATGAGAGTAGAGGAGAAGCAATACAAGGAACAAATGTAGTGGATCAATTTGCTGATGGTACTTGGGATCAGATACACTCTGCCCTTTCGAAGGCACAGAAGCTGAATGAAATCACTACCTATTTAATGGAGGAAGAAGAGGATGTGGAGCTTCTGCATGGTGCATTTCAAACAATACCGAGAACAGAACAAGTGCAGCATCTGGAGAGAGGTAGATCTTGTGAGAGGCTGTCAATTAATCAAGCTGATGAGCCTCGAGGAGATTCATCCCAGTCATCAGATCCATTGTGTCTTGATCATGGAAGAAACTATGATCAACCATTTGCTCCCTCAGTAAACAATGATGTGATTATGAATGATGTGCAACGCATGGTTAGAGTGAGGACAGAGCCAGTGGAGGAGCACGATGCGCAGAATAGTGGAAGATTAGTGCAGCCTGGTGCAGGAGCTAGATCTTCTAGAATCCTTAAAGACAACATAAATGAGACTAGAGGAGTTCCATTTCCTAATAGCCCTCATAAGCCAGTGGGTCAAGCATTTAAAGAGAATACGAAGGTGATATGGTCTCTGTTAATGGACGATAAAGTCCTAACCATTGGCATTTACGGGATGGGGGGAGTTGGTAAAACAACATTACTGCAACATATCCGCAATGAGCTGCTACGAAGACCAGATATTTGTGATCATGTTTGGTGGGTGACTGTGTCTCAGGATTTTAGCATTAATAGACTGCAGAATCTTATTGCCAAACATCTTGATTTGGACCTTTCAAGCGAGGATGATGATAAGCATAGAGCTGCCAAATTGTTACAAGAACTCAGGAAGAAACAAAAATGGATTCTCATTTTAGATGATTTGTGGAACAGTTTTGAGCTACACGATGTGGGAATTCATTCCTCGTTGAAAGGATGCAAATTGATTTTGACAACTCGATCACAAACAGTTTGTGCTCAGATTGATTGCCAACACAAAATCGAAGTGAAGCCCCTTTTAGAGGGAGAATCTTGGACTTTGTTCAAGGAGAATCTTGGACGTCACATAGCACTTTCAGATGAAGTGGAAGGAATTGCAAAAGCTGTTGCAAGGGAATGTGCTGGTTTGCCATTAGGTATTATTACAGTGGCCAAAAGCTTGAGGGGAGTGAAAAATCTAAATGAGTGGAGGAATACATTGAAGGAATTGGGAGAATCAGGATATAGGGACATGGATGAAAAGGTATTCAAGGTATTGAGGGTTAGTTATGATCGGTTAGATGATGCACTAAAAGAATGTCTCTTATACTGTGCATTATTTCCTGAAGATGATATGATTGAAAGGGGGGAGCTGATAGGTTACTTGATCGATGAGGGAATAATTAAAGGAATGAGGAGGAGGCAAGATGCATTTGACAAGGGCCACACGATGCTTAATAGACTTGAATATTTCAGTCTATTGGAAAGCGCTGAAAATGAGGATGATGGTAGTAAATGTGTCATGATGCATGACTTGATTAGAGACATGTCCATTCAGATATTGCAAGAGAACTCTCAAGTCATTGTCAAAGCAGGTGCACAATTAGAAGAACTGCCAGATGCAGAGGAGTGGACAGAGAATCTCACAAGAGTTTCACTAATATTTAACAAAATTAAAAAAATTCCTTCCAGCTATTCACCAATGTGTCCAAATCTGTCAACTCTATTGCTTTGTCAAAATTATTGGTTGGTATTCATTGCAGATTCATTTTTCAAGCAATTGCATGGGCTCAAGGTCCTTGATCAGTCTAACACAAATGTTGAGAATTTGCCAAACTCTGTCTCTGATTTGGTGAGTCTCACTGCATTATTGCTTCGTAATTGTTGGAAGTTAAGAGATGTTCCATCATTAGAAAAGCTGAGGGCACTAAAGAGTTTAGATCTCTTTGATACCTCACTTGAAAAGATGCCTCTAGGCATGGAATGTTTATGCAACCTTAGGTATTTTAGAATTACTGGATGTGGTGAAAAGGAGTTTCCTAGTGGGATATTATCAAAACTCTCTCACCTGCAGGTCTTTGCACTTGGAGAGTTTCCTAAGGAATGCTATACAGTTGAAGGATTGGAAGTAGGATGCTTGGGGAAGTTGGAAACTTTGCAATGCCATTTCATAGGCTTCTCTGACTTCGTGGAGTATCTCAGATCTCGGGATGGTATCCAATCATTAAGCACATACAAAATTTTAGTAGGCACGTTGAAGAGAGATTATTGGTATGGCATTGAGGATTTCCCAAGTAAAACAGTTATGTTGGGTAATTTGAGTATCAATAGTGATAAAAATTTTCAGGTCAAGTTCTTAAATGATATTCAAGGACTGGTTTGTGAACGCATCGATGCAAGAAGTTTATGTGATGTTTTGTCATTACAGAATACAACTGAACTGGAGCGCATCCGCATTATGGGTTGCGATAGCATGGAGAGCTTGGTTTCATCTTCTTGGTTCTGCTCTGCTACACTACCATTGCCATCACATAATGGTATGTTTTCTCGTCTTAAAGAGTTTTATTGTGATGGATGTGACAGTATGGAGAAGTTGTTCCCTCTTGAGTTGCTGTCGTACCTCGTAAACCTGGAAAAGATTACTGTTTTTGATTGTGAGAGAATGGAGGAGATAATAGGAACAACAGATGAGGAAAGCAGCACCTCCAATCCCATCGTGGAATTAACACTCCCAAAGTTAAAAACTCTGAAATTGTTTGATTTACCTGAACTGAAAGGGATTTGCAATTCTCTTGAAGTAATTACCGTATCAGACTGTGCGAAGCTGAAGAGGATGGCGATTTGTCTTCCGTTGCTTGAAAATGGCCAGCCATCCACTCACCCTTCTCTTGAATGGATCGATGCGAGTCCAGAAGAATGGTGGGAGACAGTGGTGGAGTGGGAGCCTCCTAACGCCAAGGAAGTCCTTCGTCCCATTGTACACTTTTGGTCGACATATGATACAGAATAAAGAATATAATATAGACTAAAGGGTAAGCATCATTTTTTATTTCTCTCTCTTTCTACAATTGATTCTCTGCACACCATCTTAATTTCCTTATGTTATTTTTACTCTTAGGGCTATTTGTTTTCCTTTGGAGAGGCTCGAGGCTGCTGCTACCTTTTCTTTTCGTTCTCGCGCTGCCCCTCCCTCTCCATTGAAGCCAACAAGAGCTGAACGTCTTGATCTTTGTTTCTATACATACAAATACTGAGCTAGGTTGTTTCTGAATTCTGCTTTTCTTGGTATGATTTGTTGGGCTAGTTTATAGGGTTTTAGTTCTTTCTGCTAAATTATCTAAATATGGGCTTTAGAATCTTGTTGAATGAAACTAGCATTCTTTATTTCTTGGGATGGAAAGAAGATAACTGTTATTAAAATTAAAATTAAAATTAAAAAATAAAATCTGGTTTAATTATTTATTTATCTATATTGATTTAATTATTTCTTTGCTCCTTGAGTACACTGTTATCATTAGATTTTTTTAAGAGGGATAATCATTTACATATTTAAAAGTGGTGGATAATTTTTTAAAAGAGTTAAAATTTAACTTTAATTTAACTTTTTATTAATAAAGTTATTTTCTTAAGGATTTCTGCCCTCTCTCTAGTAAACTGAAAAAACGGCAACATACCATTTCTAGCCCAGCAGTCTGAGGAATTAACCAGAGTAAAAAACAAAATTACATTATACAATTTGTTTACAAAAACTAAATCGATGTTATTTATTTTAAAGAATAAAAATAAAAATGTTATTTTAATTTAATTCTTTTAAATATTTTTATTTCAAAAATGTTTCACATCGTCGTGGATAAATAAATGCCTTAATTTGGCATCGAGAGAGCATACACAAGGGAGATATCATAAAGTATCTTCACTAAACATAAAGAAGCTAAACAGTCAAATTCATTTTCGATTATAATATAATTCGCAGTGTTTTTTTTTTTAAAAAAAAAGTTTTTATCTATTTCATCTTTCAGTTTTGTAATTCAAAATCTCCTCACCGATTTGATGAGGTATTTTTTTTTATTATTATTATCATAATTATTAAAAGACATTGTCACCCACAACGATTTCATCGTGAATTACAATAGTAATCTCTTCTTCTTTTTTCAATAAAATAAAAAATCAAATATGTGCAAGGGATTCAAAACGCTTTGCTTTACGTAGAATTTGAGTATATTTTCTATTAGTCACTTTGCTTTATTTTAATATGCATTGAAAAATAATAAATCGTGGCCACATAATTATTTTTTTCTATTCTTTTAATTTAACTTTTAATTAATAATGTTATTTTCTTAAGGCTTTCTGCCCTCTCTCTAGTAAACTGCAAAACCACAAGATAATTATTAAATTACATTGTCACCCACAACGATTTCATCGTAAATTACAATAGTGATCTCTTCTTCTTTTTTCCTTTTATATTGAATTTTTGTTCTTTTTTGTCTATTTCATATTTGGTCTGGTTTATAATTCAAATTTATAATTTAAACAAAGGGTCTGCTGTGTAATTTAACAAACAGGAGAGAGAAAAGGAAAAAAAGATCAACCAGCCATTGTCATGTTTCCGGCCACCGTGTGATGCCACGCGTCATACCATGAGGAAGAGAGCATGGCAGTGCATTTGTGGAGACGTCAGATGAATATTTTTACCATCGAACGACGCCACATGAGCCGGCGAAAAGTATGTGAGGCCAAAATCCGTCGACACCTCTAGTAGACTCACCCACAGTATTTGGCAGAAAATAATAATATAAAAATGATAAATTACCGAAACACTTCTACAACCAACTCTTGAATTTTGTCTTATATGGGGCATATCCATATTTATATATTTTTTAAAAAATATGAAATGCCCGAAACACCCTTGCTGGTAACTCTTTGAGGGTAAAAGGGTTGTTTGACTATGCACAGAAAATATGAAATTCTAGTCACATCACTGCGGAAACTCTTGATTTTTGTCTTATTTAAGGATATTATGGTTATTTTACTATACACAAAAATTTTAAAAATAAAAAATACCCCTGAGTTCAAGGCTAAAATTACTATGCACTGAGAGATAAAATATTAAATTTGACTATTACAATCTACAATATCTATGTCTATAGCTACAATAATTTTGCAACAGTGAAACAACAATATCATTTATCTTATTACTTCATTTGGAATCGTTGGCTGAATCTATTTATTTTCGAATTTTTAAATAATTCTTAAAAAAACAATTCAAACCATTTATTTACCCTGGAACTTGATGATCTATATATAATTCCATGTGGGCATGCTGCATTTCTTAGCCAGGTGGAGCAAAAATTGAGCTAGATTGTTTCTGGCTTCTGCTTAGGTATGACGAGCGAATTTGCCCGCGCGATGCGCTGGGTTTTTTATCTATATAAAAAATTAATTGATTTTATGTGTGTTGTATTTTATTATTTTAATATTTAATTAGAAAAATTATAATTGATAAAATTTGTTCGAAATAGGTTTTTTTTCCACCCAAAAGCGATTGCATGTTGCTACTGCTAAAACTCTTTTGATAAAATCTGTTAGAAATGATTTGTTTTTATATGTAGGAAACTGATTGTAAAATTTATTGCTCATATTATTATATTAAAAATATTTTAGAATAATAATAAATAGGTCATATATATATATATATATATATATATATATATATATATATATTAAGGTGCTGATATTAAATAAATATCAAAATATGTAATTAGTCTTCCATATTTATAAGAAAAAAATATTACAAATAATCATTATTATTATTTTGAATGACTTATCTATAATAATAAGAAATTTCAACACCTAACAATATTAACACAAAAAAAACAATTAAAAAACTAAATAAATGACAAAACAAAAATAAATATTATTAGATTTTAAAAAAATATTTGAACTGAAGAATAAAAAAAGAGAAAAAATAGAAAATATCATTTTTGAAATGACCACCAACAGAAATTAAAATGTAAATATTAAAAAAATAACCTTAATAACAATAGAAATAATAAAAACTTGTGAGACCATAATTATTGTTAGAGAAAAAAATTCAATAATTTTTTTTATTTTCATAGTATTATATTAAAAGTATTTCAGAACAATGATATTAATTTTTTTTTCAAAAAAGCTTAGGTCATATATATATATATAAGGCTCTATTATTAAATAAATATCAAAATATATAATTAGTCTGACATATTTAAAGAAAATAAAACTTAGAAATAATCATTATTATTATTTTGAATGTTTTATCTATAATAATTAGAAAATTCAATACCTAACAATATTAACAAAAAATAAATATGATTATATTTATAGAAATTATTTAACTTGAAGAATAAAAAAAGGGAAATAATAACAAATATTATTTTTGAAATGATCACCAACACAAATTAAAATTTAAACATTAAAAAAATCATAATAAGAGTGGAATAAAAGAAAAAATTGGAAACAAAAACTAAATCATGTATATATAAACATGGACAAAAATAAGAATTATATATAAAAAAAGAATTTTTTTTCAAATAGTAATGAACAACGAAAACCACAGTTGAAATAACTGTTCATTACTATTGGAAATTGCGATATCCTTTAGTTATTCTATAAAATAATAGTCGTGGTGCCCGTAAGATGACCCGGACACCCCGATTATAATAAAAAATTATAAGTGAAAAAAAAAGAAAAAAATGTTAAAAAAGTGGGTCTAGAGATTATTCGTGGTGCGCGTAAGCTGTTCCGAACACCACAGTTATAAAAAAAAATATATACATTGGAAAAAAAATCATGGTGCGCATAAGGTGGCTCGGACACCATTGTTATTAAAAACAAAAAAAATGTATAAGTGGGAAAAAAGATATTAAAAAATGGGTCCAGAGATAAAAAAAAAAAAGTATACGTGGGAAAAAAATTGAGGTGCGCGTAAGCTGGCCTGGACACTCCTGTTATAAAAAAAAACCAAAAAAATATGTATTAGCAGGAAAAAAAAAGTGGATCCAGAGATTAATTATGATGCATGTAATCTAGCATGGACACCATGGTTATAAAAAAAATGGAAGCCCGGTTAAAAAAAAAAGAAATGATTGTTTTTCAAACAGTAATGAGAAAAATAAATTGTGGTGCGCGTAAACTAACCCAGACACCCCGGTCATTAAAAAAAAAGTATAATTGGAAAAAAAAATTGAGAAAAAAAATGTTAAAAAAAAGTGGATCTAGAGATTAGTCGTTGTGCACGTAAGTTGTCACGGATACCCTGGTTTAAAAAGTCATAAAAAAGAAGGTCGGTTTAAAAGAAATAATAATAATAATAATAAAAATAAAAGTTGAACAGGACACCCCGGTCATAAAAAAGAAAACAAATGTATAGGTGGCAAAAAAAAAAAAAAAACAGGAAAAAAATGTTAAAAAAAGGTGGGTACGGAGATTAGTCGCGGTACGTGTAAGCTGTCCTGGACACCCCTAAAATAAAAAAAGGAAGCCCGATTATTAAAAAAAGTGCAAGGAGAAAATACCTTTTTAAACAGTAATGAGAGAGAAAATCGTGGTGCGCGTAACCTAACCCGGACATCCACGTAATGAAAAAAGAAACAAAAAAATATATATAAGTGGAAAGAAAAACAGGGAAAAATACTAAAAAATAAAGTGGATCCGGAGATTACTCGTGGTGTGCGTAAGATGACACGGATACCCCGGTTAAAAAAAATAAAAATAAAGTCTGGTTTAAAAAAACAAACCTTACAAAAAGTAATGAATTAAACCTAATGAGTTCATTTTTATTACGTGGCATGATTTCATAGGCTCACCATTGTTTTTTTTATATATATATTCAGTCCATCGTAAGGAAAAATCTAGCCCTGTATTCATATTTTCCCTTTTCATTCCAGGAATCTTTGCTTTGGCCATCAAAAAGAAAAGAAACGAAAGAGTGTCCGAAATACATTATCATTAACAAAAATAAATGAAAGTAATCAAGGTTAATAAATGAAGATTAAATGACATGCGAGAACAACTCTTTTATGACCATCCATATATCCAATAAGAAAATATTCATATACAACCATATAGTAGGTTGGTCGATAGTAAAAGTTCGAAATTAAAAATTTTGTTTCCATTTGATCTCAGGTTTGAAATTTGTGGTTGCTAAAATGATAATTATTGGAGGTTTATATAATTATTAACTTCAAAATTCATGAAATTAATTGAGGTATGCGTAAGCAAGCCCAGACATCCAAAATAATGAAAAAAAGTAAATATTCATATAGTTAATCTATTGAATTGATCAGTAGACGAAGAGTATTATTCAATAATTTTGTTTCTTGATTTAAATGAAATAATGGTATATTTACTCGGAAACAGTCCTTTGCTTAGCCATTCCTTTGTCTTGTTAGTGTCTAATATTAGGAGCAGTAAAAGAGGATTTCCAAGGACAATTAGTCAACAATATTATTATTATTTAAAAAATAAAAGCTAAAGAAAGCTTGAAAATCACAATGCTTGATCTTCATCTTCAGTTTGTTAAAGATTCGCGTGCACTGCATAGATAGGCTTAGATGAGCGTGACACGACAGAAATACGTTTCAGCTTTAGCTTCAATCAAATGCCTTGAAACAGCAGATCACGCACCCAGTCCACAGTGGATTGGGTGTGCGTGAACAGTAGTTAATTTGTTGGGCTAGTTTATAGGGTTTTAGTCCTTTCTGCTACTTTATCTAAATATGGGCTTTAGAATCTTGTTGAATGAAACTAGCATTTTTTATTTCTTGGGATAGAAAGAAGAGAACTGTTATTAAAATTAAAATAAAAAAAATAAAATCTGGTTTAATTATTTATTTATCTATATTGATTTAATTATTTCTTTGCTCCTTGAGTATACTGTTATCATTATATTTTTTTAAGAGGGATAATCATTTGCATATTTAAAAGTGGTGGATAATTTTTTGAAAGAGTTAAAATTTGGTTTAATGTTGATTTAATTATTTATACCTTCATTTTGGGAATTGAGCTTGGAATTGAGTTATTCGATAAAATAAAAATATCAAATATGTGCAAGGGGTTCTAAACGCTTTGCTGCTCGTAGAATTTGAGTATTTTTTCTATTAGTCACTTTGTTTTATTTTAATATGCATTGAAAATTAATAATTTTTTTAATAATTTTAATGTAATAATACTATAAATAAAAAATATTTTGAATATTGAGATCTAAATGCAGCTTAAAACCATGTATTGTAATATAATCCACAGTGTTTTGTTTTTTTTTTAAATAGTTTTTATCTATTTCATCTTTCAACTTATTTATAATTCGACCTTGTAATTCAAAATCTCCTCACCGATTTGATAGGTATTTTTATTATCATAATTATTAAAAGAAATTTTCATCCACAACTATTTTATCTTGAATTACAATAGTAATATCTTCTTCTTTTTTTCCTTTTATATTGAATTTTGTTATTTTTTTTGTATATTTCATATTTGGGCTGGTTTATAATTGAATTTTATAATTTATTTCTTTTATTTTATCTTTTTATAGGGTTAACATGGTTTATGAGTTTATCGGGTAACTCAAGTTATCCCAATTTACAAATTTGGTGGATGTTTTTATAAAAAACAATAAACTTGACTCTGTTAGTGTTTATCATATAGTTTAAAAAAAAGTTTTTAAAACAATCTCTTTATTAAACTTTATAAAATTCATGGACTTATTCACAAGTTTAGTTGATCGATCTAGTTCACGAGTTTGATGAGTTTAATTTTTTTATTTTATCCATTGGTACTAGGTTTATTGATGAGTTTAAAAAAAATGAACATGAGATCTACATCCTTTTAATATGCATTGAAAATGAATAATTTTAATGTACTAATATTATAATAAAAAATATTTATAATAGAATCCACAGTTTAAATCCATGTATTATAATATAATCCACAATTTTTATTTTTATTTTAAAAAAATGTTTTTATCTATTTCATCTTTCAGCTTATTTAGAATTCCACCTTGTAATTCAAAATCTCCTCACTGATTTGATAGGTATTTCTTTTTATTATTATCATAATTATTAAAAGACATTGTCATCCACAACCATTTTATGGTGAATTATTAAAAGGCATGGAAAGTGCCGTTTCTCTCTGCAGATGGTAGTGCTGTCTTCTCTTTGTTTGAAAGGGTGATTGATTGGTAAGGAAATAAATTACATGTTTAATTATAATTACCTCAAATTATTTCTTTCTTAATATTTTCTAATTATTTTAATACTAAAAATAGTAATTTAAAAATATTATTAAAAAAACAATCGATATCAACATAGCAAATAAGTTTTACATTTTCCATGCAGCTTCTTCAAAGTTTCATCACGGGAAGACCCACACGTTAAATTCCTGCATCTTATAACATAAACGAGGTATTTATCCTGCGCTTCATCATATGTAGGACCATTGTTTTTTAAAATGTAACAAATTTTTTTAAAAAAGTGAGTTTTTTTAATAGTAATGTTAAAAAAATTATTTATAAAACATTTTTTTGTAGGTAATACTAATGTAAAGTAATATAATTTTACAAAATAAGATAAAAAAATTAAATACAACTGCATTCATTGGAACTCAAAATAATCACCATTAAGCATCTCTTAGCGAAAAAATCTCATTGACATCAAGTTTAATTTATTTCTTTGTGGTTGAAATCTTGATCTTCTCTCTCTGGAGTCAAAATATGACAACTTCCCTTTCTCTCCTCTCTAACACAGAGATTGATAAAAGTATTCTTCACTCTTTACATTCTTTTTTATAATTAAAGAAATTAATCCATCTATGGCAAAAGCTAGAAGCAAAGTAAAACACTTACATCTCATATTTATTTGCTTACATTCAATCATATTGAACTGTCAAAATTTGACAATTTATGATGATCATTTTGAATCAATGATTGAGATACTACAGGGTTGAATCAATGATTGATTTTCTCTCTTCTTTTTTTACCTTAAAATAAAATTTAAAGAAAGGAGTGAACAGTACTTAAAATACTACAGGTATTGGTTTAGATCTTTCTAATGTAGATGAGGAGCTGCCCAGAGCAGTTCTGATTTTAGATGATTTGTGGAAGGCTTTTTTTCTCCACAAGCTGGGAATTCCTGTCCAAGCTAAGGGATAATAGCATCGGTTTGAACAAATATTGGCAATAAATGTAGAAAGATGCTGGCATGGAAGAATAACATCCTTTCAATAAAGAAAAACCATCTTACATGAAAAGAGTCTGGCATTAACTATATATATCTCGTTAAAATAATATAAATTATATTTTAAGTTGTCATCTAATAAATTAATTTAAATTAATTTAAATTAATTTATTAACAAGTTATCATGTAATTAATTGATGTGTTGTCATGTGATTAACTGATGTAAAAGTAATGGGAAATACACATTGCCTTTGTTACTGCAAAGACTTTATAAAAGTAATTTGCTGGAAAGTGTCGTTTCTGTCTGCTGTGTTCTCTTTGTTTGAAAGGGTGATTGATTGGTAAAGAAATAAATTACATGTTTAATTATAATTACAATAAATTATTTCTTTCTTAATATTTTCTGATTATTTTAATATTAAAAATAAAATTTTAAATTAAAATTATTAAAAAAATAATCACTATTAATAAATAAACTTTACATTTTCCATGCTGCTTCTTCAAAGTTTCATCACGGGATGGCCACACGTTAAGTTTCATAACATAAACGGGACACTTCCATCAAATAAAATTAAGAGTGTTTTTTTTCACCGAACACTCATGCCATCAAATAAAATAAGTACAACTAAAAACAAATAGGAAGCTTATGATAGTTAAGAGGCGTATTCCAGGTTTTTGGTTACTGGTTGATGAATTAAATATTTAATTATATTATCTGTGAATTTATTTTAATATTATTCTCTTAAATATTTTTATTTTAAAAAATTTCACATCGTTGTAGATAAAAACAAATATAATATCTTGGTCCTTCCTACAAAGCAATACAATATTTAATTAATTAATTAATTTATTATTATTATTAGCTACGGTAACATTCTCTTCCACATCTCATCTCATAACAAAATTCTACTGCAGCTTTATTATTTTCTTAAACCATATATTCTTCTCTGATCTGTTCTCCTTTTTTTTTTTGCTGATTACTGCTTAAGCACACCAGCAGTTGAAGAACATCTTGAATCCAGGCTACTTATTTATACTTCCTCTTGTCTTCATCCTCAAAGGGTGGTTTTGTTTTTTTTTATAAATATTTATATATTCTTCTCTTATGACAGTCAATACTTTGCAGCAGTCCTTAACGTTGATGGGGGAGGAGTGAGAGGCATCCATCCTAGCATCTCTTATATTTTCAGACCAACTTTTTCAAAGTTTCAACAAACTAGACAAAAGAAAAGCAAACTAATTGATAGGTAAAAAATATTTATTTTAAAGCAACTTGTTATACCTTATAATATAATCTTTGGTAGGTAAAGTTTGTGGCTTCCTTCCTGTCAAACAATACAATAATCTTTGCTACTGTAACAATATTCTCTTCCAAATCTCATCCCAGCTTCCTTGACATTGATTTCCTTCCTTGACATTGAATTAATGGCCAAATTTTTTGAACAATAAATACAAGATTGTTATAAATACTGAATGATCCTTTCACAAGAAACCAACGCTAATAGATTGCAAGACCAGTACCACAAGGTATTGGTTTAGATCTCTCTAATGAAGATGAGGAGCTGCCCAGAGCAATTCTGATTTTAGATGATTTCTGGAAGACTTTTTTTTCTACAAGCTGGGAGTTCTTGTCCAAGCTAAGTTGTCATCTAATAATTTAGTTTATATTAATTTATCAGAGAAGACATCGAGAACAGAACGCAAAAACTAAGAGTATTAGAAAGCTTCCATTCATGCGCATGGTCTTATGTGCTCATTAAGAGCAAACACCACATGGAATTAATTGATGTGTTGAATAATTTATTTGGCAATGCGTTTTAAAAGTGTTTTTGAAAACATTTGAATTTTTTTATTTTTAAATTAATTTTTTTATATTTTTAGATATTTTTATGTATTGATATAAAAAATATAAAAAAAAAATTAAAAAAATTAAGATGATTTTTTTATTATAGCCCCCAACAATTTCTATATAATTTAATCAAGTTCCGATCATGCCTCACCCGTATGATCCGCCACTTCAACTATGTTGCCAGAGTTTGTTAGTGCACCATAATTATAATTTATATTAAAACAATATTATATTATAAAGTTAAGTTAATTGTGTATTATATCAGCTATTATATTTTCAGGCCAGCTTTTTCAAAGTTTCAATAATGGGGTGGGTCACACGTCAACTCAGCCAGCAATTAGCTTCGAAAGTTTTCGATCAGACAAAAGAAAAGCAAATTAGAGGTGTAAAAGTAACTTTGGTAGGTAAAGTTTGTGGCTTCCTTCCTGTCAAACAATACAATAATCTTTGCTATTGTAACATTCTCTTCCAAATCTCATACCACCTTCCTTGACATTGATTTCCCGATTTCCCTCATCAAATGTCTTAAACCTTTGTGATGATCAGTGCTTCCTTCTCAAGTTGAATCGAATCACCTGGAGCTCAACATCTTGCAACACCCTCCTTATTTTTAAACCATATATTCTTCTCTGTTTCTCTGTTCTGTGCTTTTTGTTCTTGTATCCCCCCGGGAAACTGCTTCAGGAAACCAACACTTGAAGCACAACTTGTCAAGGTAAATTATTTATACTCCTTCATTTTGTTTTTCACATGTAACTCTGGTTTGAATCTTTCAAGTAAAACACAAGCTGTAGAAATTCTAATGATAAACTTCCGAAACATTCCATGCCTTATGGAGTTCAGGCTAAATTGACCCCAAGTTAACCCTGGATTCACTGTTCTTTCTTTTTAGTTTCTTTGCTGCTGTTTGTAACCTGTTATTCTAGTTTCAACCTTTCCTTTTTCATTAATTTTTATTCAATATTTTGACCCTTTTTTATGTAGGACAAAATGGTTAGAACAAATGATCCGTTTTGGAACTATGTTGAAGATATGAATGATGGAAGCATGAATTGTAAGTTCTGTGAGCATTTCTTTGCCAAGGATACTTCCATTTCGAGGATCAAATGGCATTTTTCAGGAGAGAGAGGCCGTGGAGTTGGCATTTGTGGTCTGGTGCCTAAGGAGGTTCAAGAAGCAGCATTTCTAGCTATGCATGGTGGCAACAAAAGACATAAAAGCATACCAAGTTCAAGCAATATTAATGATTATGCCATTTCCACCTTTCCACAAGAACAAGATAATGCAGTACATGGTAATCTGGCATGGGATGCTGGAAGGATGCAAGTGGGAGTTCAAGGCATGGAAAACACAAGTGAAGGATCTTTTCAACATGTTGACAGAAGTGTCTCTCCTTCGAGACTCGGAGTTGATGCTCATGAGAGTAGAGGAGAAGCAGCACAAGGAACAGATGTAGTGGATCAACTTGCTGATGGTTCTTGGCATCAGATCTATTTAATGCTGGAACAAGAGGATGTGGAGCCTGGCGCAGGAGCTAGATTTTCTAGAATCCTTAAAGACAACACAAGCGAGACTAGAGGAGTTCCATTTCCTACTAGCTCTAATAAGCCAGTGGGTCAAGCATTTGAAGAGAATAGGAAGATGATATGGTCTTTGTTAAAGAATGATGAAGTCTCAACCATTGGCATTTACGGGATGGGGGGCGTTGGTAAAACAACATTATTGCAACATATCCGCAATGAGCTTCTACAAAGACCAGATATTTGTGATCATGTTTGGTGGGTGACTGTGTCTCAAGATTTCAGCATTAATAGACTGCAGAATCTTATTGCCAAACGTCTTTATCTAGACCTTTCAAGCGAGGATGATGATCTGCATAGACGTGCCAAATTGGCAAAAGAACTAATAAAGAAACAAAAATGGATTCTCATTTTAGATGATTTGTGGAACGATTTTAAGCTGCATGAAGTGGGAATTCCTGTCCTGTTGAAAGGATGCAAGTTGATTTTGACGACTCGATCACAAACGGTTTGTAATCAGATTGCTTGCCAGCACAAAATCAAAGTGAAGTCATTTTCTGAGGGAGAATCTTGGACTTTATTCAAGGAGAATCTTGGACGTCACATAGCACTTTCAGATGAAGTGGAAGGAATTGCAAAAGCTGTTGCAAGAGAATGTGCTGGTTTACCACTGGGAATTATTACAGTGGCGGGGAGCTTGAGGGGAGTGGATGATCTATATGAGTGGAGGAATACATTGAAGAAATTGAAAGAATTGACATTTAGGGACATGGATGAGAAGGTATTCAAGGTATTGAGGGTTAGTTATGATCGGTTAGAAGATGGGTTAGCACTAAAACAATGTCTCTTATACTGTGCATTATTTCCTGAAGATCATATGATTGAAAGGGAGGAGCTGATAGGTTATTTGATTGATGAGGGAATAATTAAAGGAATGAGGAGGAGGCAAGATGCATTTGACGAGGGCCACACGATGTTAAATAGACTTCAATATGTCTGCTTATTGGAAAGTGTTCATGGGGAGTATGGTGGTAGAAGATATGTCAAGATGCATGACTTGATTAGGGACATGGCCATCCACATATTGCAAGAGAACTCTAAAGTCATTGTTAAAGCAGGTGCACAATTAGAAGAACTGCCAGATGCAGAGGAGTGGACGGAGAATCTGACGATAGTTTCACTAATGCGAAATGAATTTACAGAAATTCCTTCCAGCCATTCACCAATGTGTCCAAATCTGTCAACTCTATTGCTTTGTGGAAATCATTGGTTGGTATTCATTGCAGATTCATTTTTCAAGCAATTGCATGGTCTCAAGGTCCTCAATCTGTCTGGAACAGGTATTGAGAAATTGCCAGAATCTGTCTCTGATTTGGTGTCTCTCACTGCATTATTGCTCATTGATTGTGGGCGGCTAAGATATGTTCCAGCATTAGAAAAGATGAGGGCACTGAAGAGTTTAGATCTCTATAGAACCTCACTTGAAAAGATGCCTCAAGGCATGGAATGTTTATCCAACCTTAGGTATTTTAGAATTAGTGGATGTGGTGAAAAAGAGTTTCCTAGTGGGATATTACCAAAACTCTCTCACCTGCAGGTCTTTGCACTTGGAAAGGTTCGTGAGGATTGCTATACAGTTGAAGGAATGGAAGTAGGATGCTTGGGGAAGTTGGAAACTTTGCAATGCCATTTCATAGGCTTCTCTGCCTTCATGGAGTATCTCAGATCTCGGGATGGGATCCAATCATTAAGCACATACAAAATTTTAGTAGGAACGTTGAATGATTTCAGTCGGTTTGACGGTGATTATTTCCCAAGTAAAACAGTTTGGTTGGGTAATTTGAGTATCAATAGAGATAGAGATTTTCAGGTCAAGTTCTTAAATGACATTCAAGGACTGTATTGTGAAAGCATCGATGCAAGAAGTTTATGTGATGTTTTGTCATTAGAGAATGCAACTGAATTGGAGATCATCAACATTCACGATTGCAATAGCATGGAGAGCCTGGTTTCATCTTCTTGGTTCTGCTCTGCTCCACCAATATTGCCATCACATAATGGTATGTTTTCTCGTCTTAAAAAGTTTGATTGTGATAGATGTAACAGTATGAAGAAGTTGTTCCCTCTTGAGTTGCTGTCATACCTCGTAAACCTGGAAGAGATTTATGTTCGTGATTGTGAGAGAATGGAGGAGTTAATAGGAACAACAGATGAGGAAAGCAGCACCTCCAATCCCATCACGGAATTAACACTCCCAAAGTTAACAGTTCTCTCTTTGGCTGATTTACCAGAACTGAAAAGGATTTGTAGAGCCAAACTGATTTGCAATTCTCTTGAAGAAATTTACGTCAAAAACTGTAAGAAGCTGAAGAGGATGGCGATTAGTCTTCCGTTGCTTGAAAATGGCCAGCCATCCCCTCACCCTTCTCTTAAAAAGATCTATGCGGGTCCAAAAGAATGGTGGGAGACAGTGGTGGAGTGGGAGCCTCCTAACGCCAAGGAAGTCCTTCGTCCCATTGTATACTTATTGTAGAGAGGAGTAGACTGCTCTGCCCTTAATATCATTGTAAGCATCATCTTTTATTTCTCTCTCTTTCTACAATTGATTCTCTGCACACCATGTTAATTTCTTTATGTTATTTTTACTCTTAGGGCTAACTTTTCTTTTCGCTCTCGCGCTGCCATTGAAGCCAACAAGAGCTGAGCATTGTATTGGGGACATACAATCACCAAAAACTGGAAAGTGTTTTCAAGATTGGAATTTGAAAACCAACGTCCGATGCCTTCACACTCCATATTTTTATTGTTATCTTCCAAACCTTATAGCTTCTTCTTTTTTTGGTTTATTGATTGCTCTGTTTATTTATTATTTGTATTTAAAAAATTAAATTTGTCTAGTATTTATATTTCATCTGGAATTGGATGACAATTTCTGGAGTCAAATCGTGAAGTCAAAGCTCTTACATGTTTGCGTGCAAAAACTATCAAAACCCTTTCTCCATGTTATTTAATTAAATGGATTCATGACCTTTAAAACAACATTTTATATATATATATATATATATATATATATATATATTATTTTGGAAAACTCAAAATACAATGGAGATACAGTTTGTTCATATGGTACACTATGAGGATTGTTTCATGTCTGTTCATGTTGTACCTCATGCTTCATAAATTCAGCTGATGAGAATTGGTTCCTTTACCCACAAAATATACTATTTTCCTGTTTCTCTATGATCAGTGGATTGGACAGGAGGAGTTCTGTAGTAAGCTGGCATGGTTGCCGGGAAGAATGTTGCTCTAATTCCTTCTGCCTTCAGTATAGGGAAGATGATGCCTGATCCAACCTGAAAGATGACAAAAATAAGAATAAAAATTTAAGTGTTTGTCTAGGAAACTCACGGTGAGAATAAAAGTTCAGACAAATAAGTTTCTGATAGTAAAAGTAATTAAAGCTGGAGATACAGACCAAAATTAGTCTAGCCGCAATACACATGCGTTTTGGTGTAGGAAATGTATTGGAAGCTAAATATTAGCCGATCTTTTAGCAACAGAGAACGGTTGTTTGATTTGTAAAGGATTAATTATACTAATGCTTTTTAGGAAAAAGATATGCATGCAGTTGTTATCTGCATGCATTATCCGTTAGTCATAGAATTTTATTCCACCACTGCTCACGCCTTTGCTGCGATGTATATATACATGATACATTACGTAATAAAAATCACTGCAGCATTCAAAGCAGCAACCTTGTGCTCTGTTCTCAATATTGCTTCTCTGTTTCTTTTTTTTTTTCATGGTATCAGAGCGGGTTTTGATTTACCTGCGATTTGTTTAAAAGTTTTCTATGGAAGACTCTTCTAAATATGTTGATGCAGATGACAGCAACATACCTCCTAAACGTCTTTGCACTTGGAGAGTTTCCTAAGGAATGCTATACAGTTGAAGGAATGGAAGTAGGATGCTTGGGGAAGTTGGAAACTTTGCAATGCCATTTCATAGGCTTCTCTGACTTCGTGGAGTATCTCAGATCTCGGGATGGGATCCAATCATTAAGCACATACAAAATTTCAGTAGGAAAATATGAAGATCGTTGGGATGAATTTTAGGTTTTCCCAAGTAAAACAGTTATGTTGGTAATTTGAGTATCAACAGAGATAGAGATTTTCGGGTCAAGTTCTTAAATGGCATTCAAGGACTGTATTGTGAAAGCATCGATGCAAGAAGTTTATGTGATGTCTTGTCATTAGAGAATGCAACTGAACTAGAGAGCATCCGCATTAAGGGTTGCAACAGCATGGAGAGCTCGGTTTCATCTTCTTGGTTCTCCTCTGCTCCATCACCATTGCCATCACATAATGGTATGTTTTCTCGTCTTAAAGAGTTTTATTGTTTTCTTTGTGGCAGTATGGAGAAGTTGTTCCCTCTTGAGCTGCTGCCATACCTCGTAAACCTGGAAAAGATTAGTGTTAGTTTTTGTAAGAAAATGGAGGAGATAATAGGAACAACAGATGATGAAAGCAGCACCTCCAATCCCATCGCGGAATTAACACTCCCAAAGCTAACAACTCTGGAATTGAGTAATTTACCAAAACTGAAAGGGATTTGCAGTGCGAAATTGATTTGCAATTCTCTTGAAAACATTCACGTATTTTTCTGTGAGAAGCTGAAGAGGATGGCGATTAGTCTTCCGTTGCTTGAAAATGGCCAGCCATCCCCTCACCCTTCTCTTAAAAGGATTGAGGTGCGTCCAGAAGAATGGTGGGAGACAGTGGTGGAGTGGGAGCCTCCTAACGCCAAGGAAGTCCTTCGTCCCATTGTACACTTTGGTCTACACTGAATATAATATAGAATAAAGGGTAAGCATCATTTTTTATTTCTCTCTCTTTCTACAATTGATTCTCTGCACACCATGCTAATTTCTTTATGTTATTCTTACTCTTAGGGCTATTTTGTTTTCCTTTGGCGAGGCTCGAGGCTGCTAACTTTTCTTTTCGCTCTCGCGCTGCCCCTCCCTCTCCATAGAAGCCAACAAGAGCTGAACGTCTTTTTCAGAACTGTAGAGTACAACAAACCCGAACAAGAAAGCTGCTACAGCTCCTCCAAATATATGCTCGGAGTCCATTTTTGTTCTTTCAGTGCAAGCTCTCTCTCTCTCTCTCTCTCTCTGGATGTGCTGTCGACACCCTGCAGTGCTACCAAGGCACATGCAAATGGAAAGGTTGTTGACAGGGTTGTCTATCCTCTGCGTGATATGTTTATTTTAAATCTATAACGAATAATCTATTGTATATCTATTTATTTTAAAACTTGTGTTCCTTATAAACAAAAATCCTCTCCGTTAATAATTCATTATTGTCTCTCTTTCCTCTCTTCCTTTCCTATTGTTTTTTGAGTTAAGAAAAATTACACCATGCCTGAATGCACATGGTGTATTCGTATTCGCTGCAGTTACTCTTTTCTTTTTAATTTTTCTTCATAAATTCAGAACTGCACTTATATTGTTCTTGTGTGAACTGCAATTGCTTGGAGTGAGTGGCCACGGTCCGAGTCGATGAAGACCACGTTGTGGGAGATGAAGATTTCAGCGAAGATTTACGAGAGGATGTAAAAGAGAAAGAAACAGGGTAGTTTATGTATAAACCAGCGTTTGGGGTTTAATGTTTCAGAGGAGAATTTGATTGACAGTAATGGCTATCGAAAGAATTTTGTGCAACTTTTTTATTTTGGTCATGCATTTTGGATTTATATGATTTGATCCTGAATTGACCATTAAACTATCATTTTTTTTTAATTTTCCCCCTAACTCCAAGCAATTGACTTGAAAAAAATCAATTTGGTCTCCAAAGATTCCAATCTCCTCAATCGAACCCGAATTATGTTCAAAAACTTGATTTTTTACCAATTAAGCCTCTAATAAAATTAATTTGACCAGCTTAAAGTATAATTAAGTCATTGCACTTAATTAAATCCTTCAATTGGACCCTAAATTAATTCCTAAACATAATTATACTTTAAATTGGCCCACAATTAAATCAAATTGGCCTATAAAAAATATAATTATGCCTTTTGACTTAATATTTTACGCAGATTCATCAATAATAAATTATTTTAGCCTTAAATCTATATTTATTTTATTTTTGGGAACAAAAGCGGTACGATCGGGTTCTCGAAAGAGTCCAAAATTGACACCTTGATTTTTCTACCTATGCGAGCTCTTTTTATTTTATTTTTGTTTTATTTTGGTTAGATTTTGGGGAATAACCCAGAAATAGTTTATGACAGCTGCCCCCTCTTTATAACTCTTGTGACTAAAGTCTCGTAAGCGTCCAACTTTCCTTTCAAATGGGTCGTGCTTCAGTTTATAGCATTCATAGTCCTTTGTGGACTGACACATTTGCTGAATGCATGGACTTATTACGGACCACACTCATTCCAGCTGATACTGTCCCTCACCATTGCCAAATTCCTCACGGCGTTGGTCTCTTGTGCAACTGCCATAACCCTTTTAACTCTGATTCCTCTTCTTCTCAAATGGAAAGTGAGGGAGCTTTTCTTAAAGCAAAATGTTTTGGAATTAGACCAAGAGGTCGGGATGATGAAGAAGCAAAAGGAAGCTAGTTGGCATGTCAGGATGCTAACTCAAGAAATCAGGAAATCACTTGATAGGCATACAATATTGTATACCACTCTGGTTGAGCTTTCTAAGACTTTAGATTTGCATAATTGTGCTGTATGGATGCCTAATGAGAATACAACGGAGCTCCATCTCACCCATGAGTTGAAAGGCAATTCAAAAAATTATCGCCGTTCTATCCCAGTGAACGATCCAGATGTGTTAGAAATACAAGGTAGCAAGGGGGTCAAGGTTTTGAGGCCTGATTCAGCACTTGGTGCTTCAAGTGGTAGAGAGTTGGAGGAGTCAGGTGCTGTGGCAGCTATCCGGATGCCAATGCTACAAGTTTCAAATTTCAAAGGGGGGACACCTGAATTAGTGGATACTTGTTATGCGATACTGGTTTTGGTTCTTCCAAGCATGAGTTATAGAGGCTGGAGCCATGAGGAAATGGAAATAGTGGAAGTAGTTGCTGATCAGGTAGCTGTGGCTTTGTCTCATGCAGCAGTTCTTGAAGAATCACAAGTTATGAGAGAGAAACTGAGTGAGCAAAATCATGCACTGCAACAGGCAAGGAATGATGCAATGATGGCAAGCCAGGCAAGGAACTCCTTTCAAAAAGTGATGAGCCATGGGATGAGGAGACCAATGCACTCAATCCTGGGACTGCTTTCTATGTTCCAAAATGATAATATGGGCTTCGAGCAAAGGATTGTTACTGACACATTGGTGAAAACCGGCAATGTGCTTGCAACTTTGATTAATGATGTGATGGATATTTCAGCAGAAGATACTGTAAGGTTCCCTTTAGAGATGAGGCCCTTTCGTCTACACTCCATGATCAAAGAAGCTTCTTGCCTTGCTAAGTGCTTGTGTGTGTATAAAGGTTTTGATTTTGAACTTGATGTTCAAAGCTCTTTGCCTGATCTAGTGATAGGAGATGAAAGAAGGGCCTTTCAAGTAATTTTACACATGGTTGGATATCTTTTAAATATCTTTGACGGAGGGGGAAATGTCATATTTCGGGTTTTTTCAGAGAGTGATAGTGAGGGCAAGTCAGATAGAATGTTGGGGATGTGGAAAACAAATGCTCCAGATGAGTTTGTAAGTGTAAAATTTGACATGGAGATGAGAGAGGGAAGTTCTCTATCAGATGGAGCTAGCTCAACCCCAAATTCTTTTGGAAGGAGGCGAAACAGTGCTGAAGCTAAGGAGGGCCTGGGCTTCATCATGTGCAAAAGGCTTGTACAGGTAAGGCATCTATTTATTCTAACTTGTATCATCTCTGTTCTTAAAAGAAATTGATCTCAGCCAATGCCTCCCAAAGATATTTCTAACTCAAATTATTTTTGTCAGAAGTGATTCATGAAATTAACATTAGTATTGTGACTTGAGTCCTAAAGATTCTCTATAAGTTATACAAATGACTCTTCATCCATATCTCATTTGTTTTTCAGTTGGGGCCACCACCATATAGGACTCAAAAGCTTTTTATTTTATTTTATTTTTTAGGGGGGGTTAGGTTATAAATGATTCGGCACCATATATCATGCTTTTGTTTGCGCTGTGGCTTTTATGAAAGCATACTTGAAATAAAGAGCTTTCTTTTCTTTTTCCAATTTATCTCTGTATCAGATTTAAGATGCATGAACTATACTATATGAAACATTATTAAGAAGAAGTGTATTGTATGTGCAGATGATGCAAGGTAATATCTGGATATCTTTGAACCCTCTGGGTTCTGCTCAAAGCATGACTCTGGTTCTTCGGTTTCAAAACCGACCGTCTTATGGAAGAGCCACATTTGCCCCAGGAAGTTCCTCAGAACAACCAAGTTCCAATCCTCAGTTCAGAGGCCTTCGTGTTATACTTGCTGATGACGATGCTTTGAACAGAGCCGTTACCAAGAAGCTGCTTGAGAAGTTAGGATGTGAGGTGACTGCTGTTTCATCCGGGTTTGAATGCCTTAGTGCTCTTAGCTCTGCAAAAAATTCTGTCAGACTAGTTGTTCTAGATATTCAAATGCCAGAAATGGACGGGTTTGAAGTGGCAACACGAATCCGGAAGGTCCGAAGTCGTAGTTGGCCATTGATTATAGCTGTGACTGCCAGTGCTGAGGATAATGTTTGGGAGAGATGTCTACAGATGGGAATGAATGGGATGATTCGAAAACCTGTTCTCTTACAAGGGATGGCAGATGAGCTTCAAAGAGTTCTTCAGCGGGCCGGCGAAGGATTGTGAGAATAAGCTGTAAAGATGACCAGACATTGTTTTATAGAACAATCTTTCGAGGGTCGTCACTCTGCCTCGTAAATCAAACAATCCTGCATGGAGATGTTTAGCTTTTAGCCTTGTACTTCATGGTATGCAAAGTGTAAACTTTTACCACTCTCAAACGCTAGAATTTTCATAGAATGGATAATGACTAGTGAGAAATAGCATTTTTTTTTTATCTAACAGCAAAAGGAACCTGAAAATTATTCAGAGAAGTGAAATAATACAGAGACTAAATCTTCCAGATGTGCTCTAGCTAGTTGGATATTTCTTTGCTCTGTTGTTTTTACTAACAGTTAATTTATACAGGTTAACATGGTTTGTGATTGCTGTCTGCTACACCTTTCATCTCTGTGAAAAAGTTTTAGCTTTCAGCATTCAATCAATAAAAATAATTGCTAGTAATTGCTATAATATTTTATTTTTATTTTTTATTTTAAATTAATTTTTTTTTGTGTTTTTAGATTATTTTAATGTGCCGATGTCAAAAATGATTTTTAACAAATAAAAAAATATTATTTTAATGTATTTCTTAACGAAAAACATTTTAAAAAACAACCTCAACTACACTCTATAGACTAAATTTGTCTACATCTGGTTGGTTTGTGATCTTTGGAAGCAGAAACCTTCAGGCACTGTGGGCACATGGGTTAGCTTAGGTGTTTGAAAGTGAGGTTCAATTTGTTTTTTTGTTAATTTCTTTTTGTTTTTAATTATCTTTTTAGTAATTTTTAGATTACTTTCTAATAATAATATTAAAAATATTTTTTTTTGAAAATATTTACTAGCACATTCTCAAACATCTTCTCATCAAACCCCAGTAGCTTGATATTTTTGTATAGAAGCTTGAGACATGGCACACGCTACAATAATGTTTAGAATATTCAAAGCCTTTGCTTTCAAAAATGGTTAGCAACTGGAAATTAATTTTGATTTTTCTCGACATTTTTCCTTAAATGTTACTAATTCTTCAGCTGCATTTCCCCATGAACTATCAGAATTTAATTAATTATCCGGTGGAATATTGTTGCTGGTATCTGACATGATTGAAGTTATGGAAAATGATCCATCATCACCAGTCTCTCCTCGTTCATGTGCTAGCTTGGAATCCTTGAATTTTTAAATAATTCTTAAAAAACCAATTAAAACCAATTATTTACCCTGGAATCTGTGTGTGTATATCTATATATATATATATATATATATATAATTCCAAGTGGCATGCTGCGTTTCTGGTTGAATGCTCAACTTTTCCAAGTGGGATGGTCAACACGTTAACTTAGCTTCTGATTCTTTTGTTGAAGTTTTAAATTAGAGGTGTGAAGCAAGTTGTTATATCTTATAATATAATCTTTAGTAGGTAAAGTTTGTGGCTTGCTTCCTGTGGAACAATACAATAATCTTTGCTACTCTAAATCTCATCCCAACTTCCTAGACATTGACTTCTCGATTTCCCGATTTCCATAAGCTATCAAATGTCTTAAACCTTTGTGATGATCATTGCTTCCTTCTCTGATTGAATCGAATCACCTGGAGCTCAGCATCTTGCAACCTCCTCCGTATTTTTAAACCATTTATTCAACTCTGTTCTGTTCTTGATCCCCCCCCGGAACACTGCTTCAGCAAACCAGCACTTGAAGCACAACTTGAATCCAGGTAAATTATTTATACTCCATCTTCTTATTTTTGTTTTTCACATGTAACTCTGGTTTGAATCTTTCAAGTAAAACACAAGATGTAGAAATTCTAATGATAAACTTTGGAATCATTCCATGCCTTATGGAGTTCATGCTAATTGACCCCAAGTTAACCCTAGATTCATTGTTCTTCCTTTTTAGTTTCTTTGCTGCTGTTTCTAACCTATTATATTATTCTAGTTTCAACCATTCCTATTTCATTAATTTTTATTCAATATTTTGACCTTTTTTTATGCAGGACAAAATGGTTAGAACAAATGATCCGTTTTGGAGCTATGTTGGAGATATGAATGATGGAAGCATGCATTGTAAGTTCTGCGAGCATTTATTTGCCAAGGATACTTCCATTTCGAGGATCAAATGGCATTTGTCAGGAGAGAGAGGGCATGGAGTTGGCATTTGTGGCCAGGTGCCTAGAGAGGTTCAAGAAGCAGCATTTCTAGCTATGCATGGTGGCAACAAAAGACATAAAAGCATACCAAGTTCAAGCAATGGTAATTTGGCAGGGGATGCTGGAAGGATGCAAGTGGGAGTTCAAGGCACGGAACAAAGTGGTTGGCGTGAGAGAATTCATTCGCATGTTGACATGGAAAACACAGTTACACTTGGAGTTGATGCTCATGAGAGTAGAGGAGAACCAGCACAAGGAACAGATGTGGTGGATCAACTTGTTGATGGTACTTGGGATCAGATAAACTCTTCCCTTTTGATGGCGCAGAAGCTGAATGAAATCAGTACCAATTTAATGCAGGAAGAAGAGGATGTGGAGCGTCTGCAAGTGCAGCATCTGGAGAGAGGTAGATCTTGTGAGAGGCCGTCAATTAATCAAGCTGATAAGCCTCAAGGAGATTCATCCCAGCCATCAGATCCATTGTGTCTTGATCATGGAAGATACTATGATCAACCATTTGTTCCATCAGTAAGCAATGATGTGATTATGAATGATGTGCAGAACATGGTTAGAGTGAGGACAGAGCCAGTGGAGGAGCACGATGTGGAGAATAGTGGAAGATTAGTGCAACCCGGCGCAGGAGCTAGATCTTCTAGAATTCTTAAAGACAACATAAGTGAGACTAGAGGAGTTCCGTTTCCTACTCGCTCTAATAAGCCAGTGGGTCAAGCATTTGAAGAGAATATGAAGGTGATATGGTCTCTGTTAATGGATGATGAAGTCCCAACCATTGGCATTTACGGGATGGGGGGAGTTGGTAAAACAACAGTATTGCAACAAATCCACAATGAGCTTCTAGAGAGACCAGATATTTGTGATCATGTTTGGTGGGTGACTGTGTCTCAAGATTTCAGCATTAATAGATTGCAGAATCTTATTGCCAAACGTCTTCATATAGACCTTTCAAGCGAGGATGATGATCAACATAGAGCTGCCAAATTATCAGAAGAACTAAGGAAGAAACAAAAATGGATTCTCATTTTAGATGATTTGTGGAACAGTTTTGAGCTACACGATGTGGGAATTCATTCCTCGTTGAAAGGATGCAAGTTGATTTTGACAACTCGATCACAAACGGTTTGTGCTCAGATTGATTGCCAACACAAAATCGAAGTGAAGCCCCTATTTGAGGGAGAATCTTGGAATTTGTTCAAGGAGAATCTTGGACGTCACATAGCACTTTCAGATGAAGTGGAAGGAATTGCAAAAGTTGTTGCAAGGGAATGTGCTGGTTTGCCATTAGGTATTATTACAGTGGCCAGAAGCTTGAGGGGAGTGAAAAATCTAAATGAGTGGAGGAATACATTGAAGGAATTGGGAGAATCAGGATATAGGGACATGGATGAGAAGGTATTTAAGGTATTGAGGGTTAGTTATGATCGGTTAGATGATGAGTTAGCACTAAAACAATGTCTCTTATACTGTGCATTATTTCCTGAAGATGATAAGATTGAAAGGGGGGAGCTGATAGGTTACTTGATCGATGAGGGAATAATTAAAGGAACGAGGAGGAGACAAGATGCATTTGACAAGGGCCACACGATGCTTAATAGACTTGAATATTTCAGTCTATTGGAAAGTGCTGAAAATGAGGATGATGGTAGTAAATGTGTCATGATGCATGACTTGATTAGAGACATGGCCATTCAGATACTGCAAGAGAACTCTCAAGTCATTGTTAAAGCAGGTGCACAATTAGAAGAACTGCCAGATGCAGAGGAGTGGACAGAGAATCTCACAAGAGTTTCACTAATGCAAAACGAAATTAAAAAAATTCCTTCCAACCATTCACCAAAGTGTCCAAATCTGTCAACTCTATTGCTTTGTCAAAATTGGTTGGAATCCATTGCAGATTCATTTTTCAAGCAATTGCATGGGCTTAAGATTCTTGATCTGTCCTCCACAAGTATTGAGAAGTTGCCAAACTCCGTCTCTGATTTGGTGATTCTCACTACATTATTGCTCTGTTATTGTCGGAAATTAAGATATGTTCCATCATTAGAAAAGCTGAGGGCACTGAAGCGTTTAGATCTCTATGGAACCTCACTTGAAAAGATGCCTCAAGGCACAGAATGTTTATCCAACCTTAGGTATTTTAGAATTACTGGATGTGGTGAAAAGGAGTTTCCTAGTGGGATATTACCAAAACTCTCTCACCTGCAGGTCCTTGCACTTGGAGTGTTTCCTACGGGATGCTATACAGTTGAAGGAATGGAAGTAGGATGCTTGGGGAAGTTGGAAACTTTGGAATGCCATTTCAAAGGCTTCTCTGACTTCGTAGAGTATCTCACATCTCGGGATGGGATCCAATCATTAAGCACATACAAAATTTCAGTAGGAACGTTGAATGATTTCAATTGGTTGAAAGCTGAAGATTTGAGTTGGCTTGACGTTGATGATTTCCCAAGTAAAACAGTTTCGTTGGGTAATTTGTGTATCTACGCAGATAGAGATTTCCAGGTCAAGTTCTTAAATGGCATTCAAGGACTGGTTTGTGAACGCATCGATGCAAGAAGTTTATGTGATGTTTTGTCATTAGAGAATGCAACTGAACTGGAGTTCATCCGCATTGAGTGTTGCGATAGCATGGAGAGCTTGGTTTCATCTTCTTGGTTCTACTTTGCTCCACCAATATTGCCTTCTCATAATGGTATTTTTTTCCGTCTTAAAAAGTTTCATTGTGCTGGATGTAACAGTATGGAGAAGTTGTTCCCTCTTGAGTTGCTGTCATACCTCGTAAACCTGGAAGTGATTACTGCTGGTAAATGTGAGAAAATGGAGGAGATAATAGGAACAACAGATGAGGAAAGCAGCACCTCCAATCCCATCACGGAATTAACACTCCCAAAGTTAAAAACTCTGAAATTAAATCTTTTACCAGAACTGAAAGGGATTTGTCATCGTGCGAAATTGATTTGCAATTCTCTTGAAGTAATTATCGTATCAGACTGTGCGAAGCTGAAGAGGATGGCGATTAGTCTTCCGTTGCTTGAAAATGGCCAGCCATCCCCTCACCCTTCTCTTGAAAGGATCGCTGTGTATCCACAAGAATGGTGGGAGACAGTGGTGGAGTGGGAGCCTCCTAACGCCAAGGAAGTCCTTCGTCCCATTATACACTTTTGGTAGAGAGGAGTAGATTGCTCTGCCCTGAATATAATATAGAATAAAGGGTAATCATCATCTTTTATTTCTCTCTCTTTCTACAATTGATTCTCTGCACACCATGTTAATTTCTTCATGTTATTTTTACTCTTAGGGCTATTTTTTTTCCTTTGGCGAGGCTCGAGGCTGCTACCTTTTCTTTTCGTTCTCGCGCTGCCCCTCCCTCTCCATTGAAGCCAACAAGAGCTGAACATCTTGATCTTTGTTTCTATACATACAAAAACTGAGCTAGATTGTTTCTGAATTCTGCTTTTCATGGTATGATTTGTTGGGCTAGTTTATAGGGTTTTAGTTATTTTTGCTAAATTATCTAAATATGGGCTTTAGAATCTTGTTGAATGAAACTAGCATTCTTTATTTCTTGAGATAGAAAGAACAGAACTGTTATTAAAATTAAAATTAAAAAAATAAAATCTGGTTTAATTATTTATTTATCTATATTGATTTAATTGTTTCTTTTCTTCTTGAGTACACTGTTATCATTAGATTTTTTTAAGAGGGATAATTATTTACATATTTGAAAGTGTTGGATAATATTTTAAAAGAGTTAAAATTTGGTTTAAAGTTGATTTAATTATTTATACCTTCATTTTGGGAATTGAACTTCGAATTGAATTATTCAATAAAATAAAAATATCAAATATGTGCAAGGGGTTCTAAACGCTTTGCTGCTCGTAGAATTTGAGTATTTTTTCTATTAGTCACTTTGCTTTATTTTAATATGCATTGAAAATTAATCAATCTTTTAATAAATTTAATGTACTAATATTATAAATAAAAAAATATTTTGAATATTGAGATCTACATGCAACTTAAATCCATGTATTATAATATAAGTGTTTTGTTTTTTTTAAAAAAACAATGTTTTTATCTATTTCATCTTTCAACTTATTTAGAATTCGACCTTATAATTCAAAATCTCCTCACCGATTTGATAGATATTATTATTTTTATTATTATTATTATTATCATTATCGTAATTATTAAAAGACATTGTCATCCACAACCATTTTATCTTGAATTACAATAGTAATTCATTTTTTATTTTATCTTTTTATAGGCTTTTGTGGTAAAAAAACTGAAAAACAATTAAAAATATTATTACAAAAATAATCGCTATCAACGTAAAAAATAAACTTTACATATTCCAGGCAGCTTCTTCAAAGTTTCAGCACGGGATGGTCCACACGTTAACTTCCCCAAATAAAAATAATCGCTATCAACGTAAAAAATTAAGAGTTTTTTTTTTCATCGAACACTCATGCCATCAAATAAAATAACTTTAAGAAAAACTACAAACAAAAGTAAGGTTTTTGGTTACGGGTGGACGAATTAACCTAGTAAAAAGCAAAATTACATTATATTATTTATTTATTGATTTTTAAAGAATTAAAATAAAAATGGTATTTTAATACTATTCTTTTAAATATTTTTATTTTAAAAAAGTTTCACATCGTTGTAGATAAAACCAAATATAACACGGTGGGTTCCTTCCTACCAAACAATACAACAACTAATCAATTTATTATTATTATTAGCTACGGTGGGTTCCTTCCTAGCAATTTCATTCCTAGCAAACAATAATTAATTTATTATTATTATTAGCTACTGTAACATTCTCTTCCACATCCCATCTCATAACACAATTCTACTGCAGCTTTATTATTTTCTTAAATCATATACTCTTCTGTGATCTCTGTTTTTTTTTCTCTTGCTGATTACGGCTTGAGCAAACCTGCACTTGAACATCTTGAATCCAGGTTACTTATTTATACTTCATCTTGTCTTCATCCTCAAAGGGTGTTTTCGTTTTTCTTTTAATCCATGATAAATAAATTGATATAAATTGAACATAACAATATCTATATATATATATTCTTCTCTTATGACACCGAATGCAACCACTGAGCACTATTCTTAATGCTAATTACAGTAATAATCTGCAGCAATCCTTAACGTTGATGGGGGAGGAGGGAGAGGCATCCATCCTAGCATAGTACTTGCATCTCTTATATTTTCAGACCAACCTTTTCAAAGTTTCAACAATGGGGTGAGTCCACACGTCAACTCAGTCAGCAATTAGCTTCTGATTCTTTTGTTGAGGTTCTCAAAAAGACAAAAGAAAAGCAAACTAGAGGTGTAAAGCAACTTTGGTAGGTAAAGTTTGTGGCTTCCTTCTAAGGAACTTCCTTGCTGTTAAACAATACAATAATCTTTGGTTTTAGACGATTTCTGGAAGACTTTTTTTTTCCACAAGCTGGGAGTTCCTGTCCAAGCTAAGTTGTCATCTAATAATTTAATTTAAACTAATTTATAAGAGAAGACATCGAGAACAGAACGCAAAAACTAAAAGTATTAGAAAGCTTCCATTCATGCGCATGGTCTTATGTGCTCATTAAGAGCAAACACCACATGGAATTAATTGATGTGTTGAATAATTGATGTAAAAGTAATGGGAAATACACTCTGCAAAGACTTCATAAAATTAAAGGCATGGAAAGTGAGGACAAGGTGGGTAGGGTCTTATGTCTCCATGATCTAAGCCTTTTCTTTCTCCTTTCGCCTCATTTGTCAACCAAGAATCATGATATTACTATGGCAAGTGGAAAATCGATTCATAAAATGTTTTCCCCTGAAAAGTTATTTCCAATATATTTTCATTTTAAAACACCTAATTAATACCCTTACAAAATAAAAATAAAAATAAAAATAAAAATAAAAATAAAAATAAAATCTATTTATCAACCTTAAAAACACTCTTAAAACACCAAATCAAACCAGGTAAGAATTTTGTTTTGGAACAAAATTCTCAGTATTTTGCATTATGTAATGCATAGTATGTATAGAAGGGTTGGCAGTTGCCTATTTCTTGATTTGTTTTGTTTTGCACAGGTTAAGTTAGGAAATGTTTGCAAGTGTGGTCCTTTCCTTTTCAAAATGTTTTTTACTTCAAAACATATCAAAATAATATTTTTTTTTAATACTAAATAATAATTTGAAAACAAAAACAAAAACAATTTGTTTGCCAATGCGTTTTAAAAGTGTTTTTGAAAATATTTGATTTTTTTTATTTTTAAATTAAATATTTTTATATTTTTAGATATTTTTATGTATTGATATAAAAAATATTTTTAAAAAAATTAAGATGATTTTTTTATTATAGCCCCCAACAATTTCTATATAATTTAATCAAGTTCCGATCATGCCTCACCCGTATGATCCACCACTTCAACTATGTTGCCAGAGTTTGCTAGTGCTCCATAATTATAATTTATATTAAAACAATATTATATTATAGAGTTAAGTTAATTTTGCAGTTTATCAGCTATTATATTTTCAGGCCACCTTTTTCAAAGTTTCAACAATGGGGTGGGTCACACGTCAACTCAGTCAGCAATTAGCTTCGGAGGTTTTCGATCAGACAAAAGAAAAGCAAATTAGAGGTGTAAAAGCAACTTTGGTAGGTAAAGTTTGTGGCTTCCTTCCTGTCAAACAATACAATAATCTTTACCACTGTAACATTCTCTTCCAAATCTCATCCCAACTTCCTTGACATTGATCTCCCGATTTCCCTCATCATATCTTAAAGCTTTGTGATGATCAGTGCTTCCTTCTCAAGTTGAATCGAATCACCTGGAGCTCAACATCTTCCAACACCCTCCTTATTTTTAAACCATATATTCTTCTCTGTTTCTCTGTTCTAACTGCTTCAGGAAACAAGCACTTAAAGCACAACTTGTCAAGGTAAATTATTTATACTCCATCTTCTTCATTTTGTTTTTCACATGTAACTGTGGTTTGAATCTTTCAAGTAAAACACAAGTTGTAGAAATTCTAATGATAAACTTTGGAAACATTCCATGCCTTATGGAGTTCCTGCTAAATTGACCCCAAGTTAACCTTGAACTCATTGTTCTTTATTTTTAGTTTCTTTGCTGTTTGTAACCTATTATTGTAGTTTCAACCTTTCCTTTTTCATAATTTTTTATTCAATGTTTTGACACCTTTTTTTTATGTAGGATAAAATGGTTAGATCAAATGATCCGTTTTGGAATGATGTTGAAGAAATGAATGATGGAAGATCGAAGTGTAAGTTCTGTAAGCATGTATTTGCCAAGGGTACTTCCATTTGGAGGATCAAATGTCATTTGTCAGGAGAGAGAGGGCATGGAGTTGGCATTTGTGGTCAGGTGCCTAAAGAGGTTCAAGAAGCAGCATTTCTAGCTATGCGTGGTGGCAACAAAAAACATAAAAGCATACCAAGTTCAAGCAATGTTAATGATTATGCCATTCCCACCTGTCCACAAGAACAAGACAATGCAGGGGATGCTGGAAGGATGCAAGTGGGAGTTCAAGGCATGGAAAACATAGGTGAAGGATCTTTTCAGCATGTTGACAGAAGTGTCTCTCCTTGGAGACTCGGAGTTGATGCCCATGAGAGTAGAGGAGAAGCAGCACAAGGAACAGATGTAGTGGATCAACATGCTGATGGTACTTGGCATCAGATCTTTTTGGAGGTGCAGAAGCTGAATGAAATCGATACCTATTTAATGTTGGATGAAGAGGATAAGGAGCCTGGTGCAGGAGCTAGATCTTCTAGAATTCTTAAAGACAACATAAGTGAGACTAGAGGAGTTCCATTTCCAACTAGCTCTAATAAGACAGTGGGTCAAGCATTTGAAGAGAATAAGAAGGTGATATGGTCTCTGTTAATGGATGACGAAGTCCAAACCATTGGCATTTACGGCATGGGAGGAGTTGGTAAAACAACATTACTGCAACATATCCGCAATGAGCTTCTAGAGAGACCAGATATTTGTGATCATGTTTGGTGGGTGACTGTGTCTCAAGATTTCAGCATTAATAGACTGCAGAATCTTATTGCCAAACGTCTTGATCTAGACCTTTCAAGCGAGGATGATGATCAGCATAGAGCTGCCAAATTGTCAGAAGAACTAGGGAAGAAACAAAAATGGATTCTCATTTTAGATGATTTGTGGAACTGTTTTGAGCTACACGATGTGGGAATTCATTCCTTGTTGAAAGGATGCAAGTTGATTTTGACAACTCGATCACAAACGGTTTGTGATCAGATTGATTGCCAACACAAAATCGAAGTGAAGCCCCTTTTGGAGGGAGAATCTTGGACTTTGTTCAAGGACAATCTTGGACATCACATAGCACTTTCAGATGAAGTGGAAGGAATTGCAAAAGCTGTTGCAAGGGAATGTGCTGGTTTGCCACTAGGAATTATTACAATTGCAAAGAGCTTGAGGGGAGTGAATGACCTGCCTGAGTGGAGGACTACATTGAAGAAATTAAGAGAATTGAATTTTAGGGACATGGATGAGAAGGTATTCAAGATATTGAGGGTTAGTTATGATCGGTTAGATGATGGGTTAGCACTAAAACAATGTTTCTTATACTGTGCATTATTTCCTGAAGATCATTGGATTGAAAGGGAGGAGCTGATAGGTTATTTGATTGATGAGGGAATAATTAAAGGAAGTAGGAGGAGGCAAGATGCATTTGACGAGGGCCACATGATGCTAAATAGACTTCAATATGTCTGCCTATTGGAAAGTGATAAAACAGAGGATGGTGGTAAATGTGTCAAGATGCATGACTTGATTAGGGACATGGCCATCCAGATACTGCAAGAGAACTCTCAAGTCATTGTTAAAGCAGGTGCACAATTAAAAAAACTGTCAGATGCAGAGGTGTGGACGGAGAATCTTACAAGAGTTTCACTAATGAAAAACAGATTTAAAGAAATTCCTCCCAGCCATTCACCAATGTGTCCAAATCTGTCAACTCTATTGCTTTGTCAAAATCATCGGTTACAATTCATTGCAGATTCATTTTTTAAGCAATTGCATGGGCTCAAGGTCCTCGATCTGTCTCACACAAGTATTGAGAATTTGCCAGAATCTGTCTCTAATTTGGTGAGTCTCACTGCATTATTGCTCATTGATTGTTGGTGGCTAAGATATGTTCCATCATTACAGAAGCTCAGGGCACTGAAGAGGTTGGATCTCTTCGGGACTAGGCTTGAAAAGATGCCGAAAGGAATGAAATGCCTAAGCAACCTGAGGTATCTTAGAATGAATGGATGTGGTGAAAAGGAGTTTCCGAGTGGAATATTACCAAAACTCTCTTACCTGCAAGTCTTTGTACTACATGACTTTATTGCTCAAAAATATTCTCCGATAACAGTTAAAGGAAAGGAAGTAGGATCCTTGAGAAATTTGGAAACTTTGGAATGTCATTTCGAAGGTCTCTCTAACTTCACGGAGTATCTTAGATCTCGGCATGGGATCCGATCACTAATAAAATGCAAAATTTCAGTAAGAACAACATATAAAGATGATTTGAATTGTTTCCCAAGTAAAACAATTTGGTTGGGTAATTGTAATATTAACGGAGATAGAGATTTTCAGGTCAAGTTCTTAAATGACATTCAAGCACTGGTTTGTGAATACATCGATGCAAGAAGTTTATGTGATGTTTTGTCATTAGAAAGTGCAACTGAACTTGAGATCATCCGTATTTGGGCTTGCGATAGTATGCAGAGCTTGGTTTCATCTTCTTGGTTCTACTCTGCTCCATCTTATAAGGTTATATTTTCTAGTCTTCGACAATTTTATTGCTATGGATGTAAAAATATGAAGAATTTGTTCCCTTTTGTATTGTTGCCAAACCTCGTAAACTTGGAAAGGATTGAAGTTTCTTGTTGTGAGAAAATGGAGGAGATAATAGGAGGAACTATGTCAGATGAAGAAAACAATGAATTCAAACTCTCAAAGTTAAGATATCTGAGCTTGATTGGATTACCCGAACTGAAAAGCATTTACAGTGCAAAACTGATTTGCGATTCTCTGGAAGAAATTGAAGTAAGTGGATGTGATAACATGGAAATCCTGGTTCCATCTTCTTGGAGTTGTCTTGTAAACCTAAAAGAGATATTTGTTTCTAGTTGTGAAAAAATGAAGGAGATAATAGGAGGAACTAGATCATATGAAGAAGGGGTTATGGGTGAAAAAAGCAGCATTGAATTGAAACTCCTGAAGTTAAGATATGTGAGATTATGGAGATTACCAGAACTGAAAAGAATTTGCAGCGAAAAATTGATTTGTGATTCTCTGGAAAGAATTGAAGTAGTTGGATGCGATAGCATGGAAATCCTGGTTCCATCTTCTTGGAATTGTCTAGCAAACCTAAAAGAGATTAAAGTTGTTTGTTGTGTGAAAATGGAGGAGATAATAGGAGGAACTAGATCAGATGAAGAAGGGGTTATGGGTGAAAAAAGCAGCACTGAATTCAGACTCTCGAGGTTAAGAGAATTGACATTGCGGAGTTTACCAGAACTGAAAAGCATTTGCAGTGCAAATTTGATTTGCGATTCTCGGGTAGAAATTGAAGTAACAAACTGTGAGAAGCTGAAGTGGGAGCATCCTAACGCCAAGAAAGTCCTTCGTCCCGTTGTAAGCTTTTATTAATATCATGTGCTTACAATTAACATAAATAACAATTTCTGTTTGTTATGTATATATTTCATTATCCTCTTACAACTATTGAATTCTCATATATTATTTTTAAACTCGATTGATAAATAATTATAATTTGAAGTTTATTTAATATTATATTTTCATCCTTTCGGCATCCAAAAAAAAGAAATAATATATTGATTTATCATTAATAATACAGATTAAAAAGAAAAAAAATAGAGAGAGAAGACACTTTAAAAAAAGAATGATAATTGAATTACAAGACCTCGAATTTTGAAAAAAATTATAAGGATATATTTGGAATAAAATCTCATTTCCTCGTGGCTTTTTATTTTGAGTACATAAATTCATCCTATTTTTCTATACTCATGATTTCTTGATTTTTGTTTTCTATTTTTATGAACAATATAAAAAAATAAAATCCATTATACATGCAGATATAGGTTTAGGAATGTGGTTAGCTTTTAGGTCTGAGGCTCTAGAATAACTTTTAGGTGAGATGATTCAGAGCCGCAGTCACAAGTTCGAATCTCACCTCTCATTCTATTTGATAAAAATTAAGCACAAGGTAGAGTGAGTCTGCGTGCAAGTTTTAAGCTCAAAAGGCTTTCACTTGAAGAAATGTGTTAGAGAATATTATAAATTATATTCTAGAGTCTCACCTAATAGTTAAGCTTGATGGTTCTGACACAATGCACAAGTAAATTAGCGAGTAAATGCATATAAATAGATTGAATGATGGAACATACTAATGATCTTGTACTTGTTGTCAGATGGAAGGAGCTACACCACCTTCTGTGGAGGATGATGTCAACATTACATGTTATCTGTTGGAACCTGAAAAATTACTGTCTGGGCATCCCTCGTACGTAATTCTTAAGCATATTTTATCAGAAGATGATTGCTTGCAATGTAGTTTCTCTACAATTTTCCTTATTATTCTAAAAAAAAACAATAAGGTTACTGAACATGGAAGCAGGTCGCCACCGGAGGAGGTTCCAGTCAACCAAAGCTCTATATTATGCAATGATCAAACTGGACAGAACATGCTGGTGGATAACAGTGCGATCAACGATAGTATTCAACAGACAACAGTCTTGTGTGAAATTCCTGATCAAACCATGGTGACTACTCCAATTTGCTACAATGTCCATTGAATCAAAAAGTCTTGTGTGTTAGTGTATCAATTAATCTCAAGAATCTTCAAATTGTTAATTGTTAAACAAACAGACAAACAGACAATTGTTAGAAGGAACATCATCATCGTGGATCAACCAAAATTGGCCTCAAACTCCATCAAGGTACATGATATTCATCATTATTTAACTTCTTGTTGTACTTGTTATTGATGAGAATTGATTACTCTAAATGAACTCATTATGTTTGAATCCTAATTTATTTGAACCTCAATGATTTTGGATTCAGGATTCGGTATTCGATTTATGCTAAAATTATACCTAATGCTTAACAGCTAACAATTCTGCATATGTATAAAGAAATTACTAATAATGTTGCTAATTTAGTGACCAACAATGGACTAATCAGTTCCCAACAATGGATGCTACCTCAACCTCCAATGAATCAATGGTATTAACCTCAAATATACACTTCTTTAATCGTGAAAACAATAAACTTGACCAAAAATGACTATGATTTGTTTTATTATAGCCCACAACAATTTCCGTATCAATTAAATCAATGTTATTAACCTCAAATATACAGTTCTTTAATCTTGATCATTTGAATTAGCTTGTACTTATTTTTTTGTGTGTTTTCAACTAATAACAAAGCTCTATTTTTCTTCTGAGTTCAGGTCCCCACAGTTTCCTCCTCACAATATTCAAGTTTCTGGAGATCATGATGTATTGAATTCAAATTGTTATGACTCCACGTCAGTATAGCCTACTTCATCTGCAAGGTATCCTATCTCTCAGTGTTATAATCGAGAGCAAAAACACTATGAATCCATACAAAGAGCTATTCTCTCTGCCACCTGATCAAGTTTCTCTCCAAATTCTTTCTTTAGATTTCATTCTTGAAAGTGAGGTTCCAATAGTCAAACAGTTCCCATCATCTTATACCCGACATATTTGATCATCAGTATAAACTGAAATTTCAAGCCTTTTTGAGCTCCCGGTCTCTCTTTCTCTTTGTTTTTTTCGGCAGATAATGGGAGTAGAAAATCAACCAAGTGAATATTTTAAGTTTTAACTATTTCAATATTTTTCAGGCACCAGAATCCCTTTATTCATCAACCTCAGCCTGGTCATGTCTAAATTAACCTTGTATTCATATATAGTTTTTATCTTTTTAAAATTCTTTGCTGTTTTTAATTCATTATTCTTCACTTTTTTTTTTTCTTACAGGAAAAAATGATTCAATGAAAATTTGTTTTTTACTGATTCATGAAGGGATTAACTTCATCAGTGATTACCTTTCATTACCTGAATGTTTTTAAGGGAAAAATATCAGATTTTTTTGTGTGTGTTATATGATTTGTAAGTAAGGGTAAAAATAGAGGGAATTAGTTTTTGTAATTAACAAAATTAATTTTGAAAGAGGGTTGTTCAAGCACAATCAGCTCTTCGACCTTCCTTATCCTGTCTCTCCTGCATCTTTCTATTGATCATTCTAATAGAGTCTTACGATCTTGTCTGATTAAAAGAATACATGATATGCAGAACGCAAAAGGACTCAAGATATTTGCAAATGGAAGCCCCACAGTAGGACAACATCAGAAAGTCCCACAGTCATTCCTCCTCCTGTTATAGAATGGCGCATATTCAACGAATCCCCTATCAGAAATGCACCAGGGGTTGGATAGGCAGACGCAGGCATGATTCTGTTTGGCATTGTTCTTATGTTTCCCTTATCGATCGCACATATGAAAGCATTGTGTAGCTCAGGTGGCATCTGAAATTTGCAAAATTTTTTAATATAGCCCCCGTCAATTTTCATATCAATCTAATCAAGTTCCGATCACACCTAACCTGTGTAATCCACAAAGTTCAGCCATGTTGCCAAAGTGAGTTACTGCCATAATTACACATGGTTGGATATCTTTTAAATATCTTTGACGGGGGGGGGGGGGGAATGTCATATTTCGGAGAGTGATAGTGAGGGCAAGTCAGATACAATGTTGGGGATGTGGAAAACAAATGCTCCAGATGAGTTTGTGATAAAACAATGAAACAATGCAAAAGTTTAGAGAAGGAATACTGCAGCCAGAAAACCTTGTGTTCTGCCATCTATTGTCATTAGGGTTTTATAATCTAGGTGTATACAATTTGATCCCATAATAAATGCTAAATGCCTAATTACATGCCTAAGGTTATTCACATTCCATAATAGGAAATATTACAATCTTTAGGTATTCCATAATACCCCCCCTCAAGTTGGAGCATGAAGGTCCCAGATGCCCAACTTGCGCAATAAAAATTCATATTGTTGCTTTCCCAAGGCTTTTGTGAATATATCGGCAAGCTGTAATGATGACGTAACGAATTTAGTCGTAATACTCTCAGCCACAATGGCATCACGTATAAAGTGACAATCAACCTCAATATGCTTAGTGCGCTCGTGAAACACAGGATTCTGCGACATATGAAGAGCCGATTGACTATCACAATGGAGAGACATAGGGGCCAGATGAGACACGCCAAGACTTTCCAGTAAAGCTTTAAGCCAAGTCAACTCACACGTCGTCATGGCCATAGATCGGTATTCTGCTTCGGCAGAGGAGCGAGAGACAATGTGTTGTTTCTTGGTTTTCCAAGACACCGGAGAATTACCAAGAAAAACTATCCAGCTAGTAAGTGATCGCCGAGTAAGGGGCAACCGGCCCAATCAGCATCCCACCACCCGTGCAGCTGCAGATCACTTTCACTACTAAGAAAGACGCCTTGACCCGGATTACCCTTAAGATACCGGACTACCCGTAGAGCAACATCCCAGTGTTCCTCTTGTGGGCACTGCATGAACTGGGATAAAATATGCACACTATAAGAGAGTTCGGGTCGGGTGAAGCAAAGGCAAATCAATCGTCCTACCAACCATCGATATTTTTCCGGATCGGCCAATGCTGTACTGGTGGACAAAGCAAGACGATGATTTTGCTCTAAAGGAACAACTGCTGGTCTAGCCCCTAGTAACCCGGCCTCCGAAATAATATCAAGTGCATATTTGCGTTGACATAGTACAAAACCAGCAGGACTGTGCGCCACTCAATTCCCAGAAAATATTTTAGACAGCCAAGATTTTTCATGTGAAAACAAGCACTAAGATAATCTTTGAATGTCTGGATATCACCCGGATGATTTCCAGCAATGATGAGATCATCAACGTATACAAGAACACTGAGTTGTACTTCCCCCTGCCGATATGTGAATAATGAGTAGTCGGAATAGGATTTCTGAAAACCATAGCTCGTCAAGGCTTGTGAGAGTTTAGCAAACCAGCACCGAGGAGCCTGTTTCAACCCATAAAGCGACTTTCGAAGTTTGCAAACTGCCCCAGTTGTCCCGACGCGAAAACCAGGCGGAAATTTCATGTAAACTTCCTCCTGAAGATCACCATGCAAAAATGCATTATGAACATCCATCTGATGTACTGCCCAATTCTTCGCGGCGGCCACAACAAGAAATACCCGTACAGTAACCATTTTTGCGACAGGCGCAAAAGTTTTCGTGTAATCAAGGCCTTCAGTCTGATGATTGCCCAGAATGACTAGGCGAGCCTTCAATCGCTCAATAGTACCATCAGAATTATATTTAATCTTGTATACCCATTTGCATCCCAAAGCTTTCTTCCCAGCTGGTAGACTCTGAACAACCCAGGTCTCATTCTTTTCGAGCGTGGAAATTTCACGCTGCATAGCATCTCTCCAACCTTCGTGTCTTACTGCCTCCAAATATGACATGGGTTCATGCTCAGTGGTGATAGCTGCAAGAAAATGTCTGTGTCGTATAGAAAATTTGTCACAATTCACATAGTGTGCTAAGGGATAGGGTGTACCTGGAGAATGCAGTGGGACGGCTGGCGAGAGAGATGGACTCTTTTGAATGGTGTTGGTGACATAATCATGAAGTCGGATGGAGGGATACCGCTGACGATGTCCTCTCCCCAATGGATTAACCTCTTCTTCTTCTTCTAGAGTAACCTCTTCTTCTGGAGCAATAGGTGGAAGTGACTCAGAAGATGAACGATCTAACTCCAGCATATCCGTGGGTATAAGATCATGGGCTTCGTCACCAGTGGTGAGAGCCAAATCGGTAGTGGAAGGCCCATCAGTAATTTTAGCAAAAGGAAAAACATCTTCTGAAAACACAACATCCCGAGAGACAAAAAAATCTTGTCTTTCCAAATCATACAGGCGCCATCCCTTCTTCCCATAGGGATAACCAACAAAAATACACCGATGACGTCTACTTGCCATTTTATCCCCGTCTTCTCATGTGCATAACATAAAGAACCCAAGACGCGTAGGTGATTATAAGATGGTTCCACCCCATGTAAAACTCGATATGGTGTGTTTCCATCCAAGGTCAAGGAAGGAGTCCTATTGATCAAGTATCCAGCAGTCAATACACACTCTCCCCAAAATTTAATTGGAAGAGAACCTTGAAATCGCAGAGCGCGAGCTACATTCAAAATATGTTGATGTTTTCTCTCCACATGCCCATTTTGCTGTGGAGTGCCTGTACAAGAGGTCTGAAAAATAATTCCTTGATCAGAGAAATATGATTTCAGACATGTAAATTCTGTCCCGTTATCGCTCCGGAAAATTTTGACTTTCCGAGCAAATTGCCTCTCAACCATGGCAAAAAATCTTTTAAGCATACTAGATACTTCTTTCTTGTCAACAAGTAAATAAATCCATACAGCACGAGAGAAGTCATCAACAATAGTTAAAAAATACGAAGCACCACATGAAGAAACTGTTCTATATGGTCCCCATAAATCACAATGAACCAGTTCAAAAATATCCAAAGTCTTATTTTCGCTAACAAAAAATTTATCTCTCCGTTGTTTTGCTCTTTGACAAACATCACAATTTTTATTCAAACTGTTTTCTGGATTGCTAGAATTAACTTTGTTATTCGCAGTGAAGGATGCTCCAGTCGCTTTTCCAACTCCCCCAAATATATGCTTGGAGTCCATTTTTGTTCTTTTAGTACAAGCTCCCTCTCTCTCTCACTCTCTAGATTGGCTTTCTTGTTAAAAGACATGCAAATGGAAAAGTTGTTGATTGGGTTGTCTATCCTCTGCGTGATAAGATTTTTTGTTTTCCGTGGAAGTTTATGTGGTTAGACATTGACTTTCTTGTTAAAAGACATGCAAATGGAAAGGTTGTTGATGAGATTTGTTTTTTTCCTTGGAAGTTTATGTGGTTAAAGATTGGCTTTATTTTATGATAATATTAATGGTTGAAGAAAAAGTAATTTGCATGTTTTCTAAATGCAGATGAAATTTACACACACACACACATATACACACACACATTCCGTCCAAAGCATACTTCATTGTCCCGTATACTCCTCCCCTGCGTATATCTATTATTTGGATTTTAAAAATATATTAAAATAATATTGTTTTATTTATTAAGAATATATTTGATATTAATACATGAAAATTATTTAAAAACATCAATTTTTTATTTAAAATAAAAAGTAAAAATAAAAAATTTAAATATTTTTTCAAAAATGTTTTTGAAACATAGTACAAAAAAGTTACGAGGAATCTGGTTTTCCATCAAACTGGGCTGACTTATCGAAAGAAAAAAAAAAAAAAAGGTGTTTTGGGGGGTGCAAAAGAGTGTAGTTTTGTAGGAAAGAAGTTGGATGATTGCTGAAAGTGGTGGCAACAAAGGGGGGAAATGTTTTTTTTTTCTTAACTATTTTGGCTTTAAATTTCTTGATAATCCGAGCATGAGATTGACCTCTCTCTCTCTGAGTGAGCAAAATCATGCACTGCAACAGGCAAGGAATGATGCAATGATGGCAAGCCAGGCAAGGAACTCCTTTCAAAAAGTGATGAGCCATGGGATGAGGAGACCAATGCACTCAATCCTGGGACTGCTTTCTATGTTCCAAAATGATAATATGGGCTTTGAGCAAAGGATTGTTATTGACACATTGGTGAAAACCGGCAATGTGCTTGCAACTTTGATTAATGATGTGATGGATATTTCAGCAGAAGATACTGTAAGGTTCCCTTTAGAGATGAGGCCCTTTCGTCTACACTCCATGATCAAAGAAGCTTCTTGCCTTGCTAAGTGCTTGTGTGTGTATAAAGGTTTTGATTTTGAACTTGATGTTCAAAGTTCTTTGCCTGATCTAGTGATAGGAGATGAAAGAAGGGCCTTTCAAGTAATTTTACACATGGTTGGATATCTTTTAAATATCTTTGACGGAGGGGGAAATGTCATATTTCGGGTTTTTTCAGAGAGTTATAGTGAGGGCAAGTCAGATAGAATGTTGGGGATGTGGAAAACAAATGCTCCAGATGAGTTTGTAAGTGTAAAATTTGACATGGAGATGAGAGAGGGAAGTTCTCTATCAGATGGAGCTAGCTCAACCCCAAATTCTTCTGGAAGGAGGCGAAACAGTGCTGAAGCTAAGGAGGGTCTGGGCTTCATCATGTGCAAAAGGCTTGTACAGGTAAGGCATCAATTTATATCTAAGAGATACTTCTTGTAAATGCATCTGATGAGATTTGCAAATTATCTAAGTTGTGTTTTTTTACTCAAAGAAAAATCATATGTTTGGTTTGAAATAACTTGAATCAAAATATTTCTACATTCAAGTCAAAAGTTGAAATTTATAACTTGTAACCTATTTATTCTAACTTGTATCATCTCCGTTCTTAAAAGAAATTGTTCTCAGCCAATGCCTCCCAAAGATATTTCTAACTCAAATTATTTTTGTCAGAAGTGATTCATGACAATTAACATTAGTATTGTGACTTGAGTCCTAAAGATTCTCTATAAGTTATACAAATGACTCTTCATCCATATCTCATTTGTTTTTCAGTTGGGGCCACCACCATATAGGACTCAAAAGCTTTTTATTTTATTTTATATTTTTAGGGGGGGTTAGGTTATAAATGATTCGGCACCGTATATCATGCTTTTGTTTGCGCTGTGGCTTTTATGAAAGCATACTTGAAATAAAGAGCTTTCTTTTCTTTTTCCAATTTATCTCTGTAGCAGATTTAAGATGCATGAACTATACTATATGAAACATTATTAAGAAGAAGTGTATGTGCAGATGATGCAAGGTAATATCTGGATATCTTTGAACCCTCTGGGTTTTGCTCAAAGCATGACTCTGGTTCTTCGGTTTCAAATCCGGCCGTCTTATGGAAGTGTTGGAAAAACTGGAAAATCAAATTTTGGTGAAGAACAGTTACTGTTCAGATCACCCTCAGGATTTTGTCCCTGATGAACTAAAAACAAGCACTGTTCAAATCAGTGCTAAAGAACCGAGAACTTGCCCAGAAAATTTCCAGAAAAATATGCAATAAATCAAAACAATTTAATGCAATAACAAGTGTATAACAATGGGGCAGAATAGCTCAAGGTTACTGCCATCCCTTTAACTTTATTTATAGAAAAAGATCAAATTACAAGAATAGAAATTCAAAGCTATTACAATCTTTTTCTACTTAAAACAGGAAATAAATCAGAGAAAATAAAGCAACAGGATATGATCAAATATAATTTGATCTTACTTAACTAAAACACAAACTCTTAAATTAAAACATGATAAAAACAATAAAGGAAAAAACAAGATGATCTTCACGGTTCCAGATTCTTCATTTTCAGCAGACTTGGGATCAGTTGACTTTTGTTGACTTTGATCCTGCATTTTCAACACTCCCCCTTGATTCCAATCTGCTCATGCCAATCATCTCTCTCAATTCTTCAAACCTTTCTTTGGCTAAAGGTTTTGTAAACAAATCTGCCAATTGCTCCTTTGAGGTGCAATATTTCATCTCAAGTTCACCCTCTTGCTGAAATTGCCGAATGGCATGGAACTTAATCTTCATGTGCTTGGTTCGATCATGAAACACTGAATTCTTAGATATAGCAATGGCTGACATATTGTCACAAAACAATTCAGTAGGTTCAAGTTGATTTAGGCTCAAATCTCCCAATATTTTCCTTAGCCAAACAAGCTGATTTGCAGCTACATAAGCTGCAATATATTCAGCTTCTGCGGTAGAGTGTGCAACCACACTTTGCTTCTTAGAGTTCCAGCAAAAAATGCTTCTTCCCATGGAAAAACAATAACCAGAAGTGCTCACCATCTCTTCATCACTTCCAGCCCAATCACTGTCACAAAAGCCTATCAATTTGACAGTTTCTAGCTTATCAAACATCAAGCCATAATCCAGTGTTCCCTTAAGATACCTCAACACTCTTTTGGCAGCAACATAGTGTGTTTGACTTGGATTTTGCATAAACCTTGAAAGGTAGTTCACTGTAAACACAATGTCTGGTCTTGTGGCAGTCAAGTATAGCAAGCTTCCAATCAAGCTTCTATAAATTCGACCATCAGCCTTGTGTTCATCATCATCCTTCATCAATTTTTGTCCAGCCACCATGGGAGTGCTGACAGGCTTGCAATTATCCATTGCAAGTTTGTTCAGTAACTTCATTGTGAAGTTCCTTTGACACACAAAGCACCCTGTTTTTGATTGAGTGATTTCCATCCCCAGAAAATAAGATAACAGGCCCAACTCATTCATCTCAAATTTGTTCTTCATTTTTAGCTTGAATTCATCAACCAGCAGCTCATGATTTCCAGTGATCAGTAGATCATCAACATAAACTGATACAATCAATATATCCTTGCCAACCTTTTTCACATACAAAGTAGCTTCATTTAGGCTCTTTTCAAAACCCAAACTCAGCAAGAATTCATCTAGGTGGCTATACCAAGCTCTAGGAGCTTGTTTCAAACCATACAAGGCCTTCTTGAGAAGGTAGACCTTGTTGGCAGTGATGTTGACTTCAAACCCTTCAGGTTGCTCAACATATATTTCTTCATCAAGTGTGCCATTTAAGAAGGCTGACTTGACATCCATTTGCCACACATACCATCCAATTTGTGCAGCAATCATAAGCAACAATTTGACAGTATCAAGCCGAGACACAGGAGCAAAAGTGTCATGAAAATCTATACCTGGTTCTTGAGAATACCCCTTAACCACAAGCCTTGCTTTGTGTTTATTGATGCTGCCATCTGCATTAATTTTGGTTTTGAAGATCCACTTTACCCCAATTACTTTCCTGTCAACTGGTCTGTCCACAAGTGTCCATGTCTCATTCTTCTCAATCATCAACAGCTCCTCCTTCATAGCTGCCATCCATGTGTGTGAGTTCATAGCTTCTTGAACATCATAAGGTTCAGCTTCTGCTACATTACACCTGCTATAGACCTCACTTAGAAGCCTTGTTCCTCTTACAGGTTCATCTTCATCATCAGAAGCAGGTTGAACAATTTCTGGTTGGAATTCATCATCATTAGTCTTCTCGGCTAGTTCATCTTCCCAATTCCAGATTTTGTCTTCATCAACTCTTACATTCCTTGCAATCACAGCTTTGTTAGATTTTAAATCAAACACTTTATAACCACTAGATTTAGTGCTATAACCTAACAAAATCCCCAACTCAGCCTTTTGATCAAGCTTCCCTCTATTCACCTCAGGCAGTAGGTAAAAACAGGGACTTCCAAACACTCTCAAGTGTTCAACATTCGGTTTGTAACCATGCCACAGCTCATAAGGAGTTTTCTCTCCCAACTTTAGTAACCATTCTATTCAGAAGGTAAGAAGCTGTACTTACAGCTTCTGCCCAAAATTTGAGTGGCATCTTCTTCTCAAACAAAAGGCATCTAGCCATCTCCATCAAGGTTCTATTTCTTATCTCACACACACCATTTTGTTGGGGTGTGTATGGTATAGTGAGTTGGTGTTTGATCCCTTCTTTTTCTAAAAGTTCATCAAGTTTATGAGAGGTGAATTCACCCCCATTGTCAGACCTTAAAGCCTTCAGCTTGGTCTCAGCTTCTCTCTCGGTTGCAGCCTTAAATTTCACAAATACATCAAACACTTCCCCTTTTGTTTTGAGAAAGTAAACCCAGCAATATCTACTATAGTCATCAATGAATAGCAAGAAATACTTAGCACCATTTAAAGATTCAGTCCTCATAGGACCACACACATCAGTAAAAACCAGCTGCAACTTACAAGTAGCTCTAAAGGAATTTTCATTAAAAGCTATCCTTGTTTGTTTACCCAATTGACAAGCCTCACAAACTGCCTTTTGCTCTTGGATTTCAGGTAAACCAAAAACCATCTCATGATCTGCCATTTTCTTCAAAGTGGCATAGTTAAAATGCCCTAATCTTTTGTGCCACAGCATTGATTTTGAGTTTTCAGTTATGCTCAAATTCACATGCTCATTCTTCACACCAAGATTAAAACTTCTATTATTCATTTCAGCAGCAAACAAAATCACCCCTTTAACATCCCTTATGGTGCATATGTTATCAATGAAGGAAAGTGAGTAGCCTTCTTCAAGTAATTGGCCAACACTCACTAGATTTTGTTTAATTTCAGGCACATAAAGCACTTTATCAAAAGTTCTTTTGCCTGCCATTGTTATAATGTCCACATCTCCTCTCCCTTCAACACTCACATATTGACCATTAGCCACTTTTACTCTAGACTCATAATTCGAATCCAAGGTATTAAACATCTTAATGTCAGCAGTCATATGGTTTGTACAACCACTGTCAACAAGCCAGTTTGAAGCATTTACCTCTACTTGGTTGCAGCCTTGTTCAGTCGTGGCCATGAACAAGTGCTCAGCTTCAACTTCAGTTTCCTTTGCAACATAGGCCTGTTTTGCAGCTCCAGTCCCCATGTTTGTTTTGCAAAACTTCTGAAGGTGTCCATACTGATTACACCTCCTGCATTGAGTGTTCTTGAGCCAACACCATGACTCAAGATGATTAGTTTTGTTACAATACTTACAAGCAGGAAATTGTTCCTTTTTCTCCTTCCCTTTTGTGTTGAAACTGCTGAGATGATTCTTGTTTTGTTGCCAGTTTTTGTTTTGTTGAAATTTGCCAACTTCTCTTCTGCTTCCATAGTTCTCCTTAGGGAAATTTTGACTCCGAAATTTTCCCTTGAAACTTGCAACAAAAGCTTCTTCACTTGAGCTTTCATGCCTGAAAGCTTGCCTCTGCTCCACTGCCTGAAGAGCATTGATTAGCTCTTGAAGGCTTAACTGAGTGCAGTCCTTTGAATCCTCAAGAGAACAGATTTTGTTCTCAAATTTTTCAGGCAAACTCACAAGGACTTTTTCTACAACTCTTGATTCTTGAATATCTTCACCCAACAGTCTCATCTGGTTGACAAGTTTGGAAATGTTGGATGAAAAATCCTTAATTGATTCAGTCTCTTTCATCTTCAGCCCTTCGAATTGCCTTTTCAAGTGCAATACCTGCATTCTTCTTGACTTCTCATCTCCTTGGAACTCAGCTTTCAGTTTGTCCCATGCTTCCTTAGCAGTTTCACACGCCATGATTCTTGAAAAAATCTCCTCACTTACTGCATTATGAATGCTAGTAAGGGCTTTGAATTTTTTTTGCTCTTTGTTCATTAAAGTGCTTCAACTGGTTCATAGTTGGATTGTTGTTCAAGTGAAATGGTTCCCTTTCAGTCTCCACATCTTCCCATAAGTCGAAAGCTTTAAGATACATCTTCATCTTCACTGCCCATACTCCATAATTTGAGCCTGTGAAGATAGGTGATTTTGACGAAAAAGATGAGGAGTCCATCTCTGTCAAAACATATTTTTCTTCTTGCAGGTATTCCTTGTACTGGAAACAAAGAACAAGAGTAGCAGTTGATGATTACAATCAATTGCGTATCTCTTAAGGAGCAAATCAAGATAATTTTCTTGATTAAATTTCTAAACACTCGTGTTTCACTCACCTTCCCTTCAAAGTTAATAACTTTGAAAAATCTCACAATTCTCTCGTGTTTCTCACAGCCCTTCTAAGATCAGAACCGCTCTGATACCAATTGTTGGAAAAACTGGAAAATCAAATTTTGGTGAAGAACAGTTACTGTTCAGATCACCCTCAGGATTTTGTCCCTGATGAACTAAAAACAAGCACTGTTCAAATCAGTGCTAAAGAACCGAGAACTTGCCCAGAAAATTTCCAGAAAAATATGCAATAAATCAAAACAATTTAATGCAATAACAAGTGTATAACAATGGGGCAGAATAGCTTAAGGTTACTGCCATCCCTTTAACTTTATTTATAGAAAAAGATCAAATTACAAGAATAGAAATTCAAAGCTATTACAATCTTTTTCTACTTAAAACAGGAAATAAATCAGAGAAAATAAAGCAACAGGATATGATCAAATATAATTTGATCTTACTTAACTAAAACACAAACTCTTAAATTAAAACATGATAAAAACAATAAAGGAAAAAACAAGATGATCTTCACGGTTCCAGATTCTTCATTTTCAGCAGACTTGGGATCAGTTGACTTTTGTTGACTTTGATCCTGCATTTTCAACAGGAAGAGCCACATTTGCCCCAGGAAGTTCCTCAGAACAACCAAGTTCCAATCCTCAGTTCAGAGGCCTTCGTGTTATACTTGCTGATGACGATGCTTTAAACAGAACCGTTACCAAGAAGCTGCTTGAGAAGTTAGGATGTGAGGTGACTGCTGTTTCATCTGGGTTTGAATGCCTTAGTGCTCTTAGCTCTGCTGAAAATTCTGTCAGACTAGTTGTTCTAGATATTCAAATGCCAGAAATGGACGGGTTTGAAGTGGCAACACGAATCCGGAAGGTCCGAAGTCGTAGTTTGATGGTATTTCTTTCTTACGGCTAATCAACCAATTTAAGAAAACTCACGTTGTAACAGATAGCAAATAATGAAAGGACAAAGGCTTTTTCTTTCGGATGCTTTTTTGACTGCATCCTTTTCTGTTTATATATAGAAACAAATGTGAAAGGTTACGTCCTCTCTAAAACATAACTGCTACATGAAGAGACATGTCCACTAAATGGTTATGTCTCCTAAGAGGAAGGTTACATCTGCTGGAAAAATAAAACAAACTGAAATAACAACAAGATTAATTCTATCATTCTCCTCCTTAAGCTTGTTGTTCTTTATTGATGTCCAGTACACCAATCTTTCCTCTCATCTCCTGAAACTTTATCCTTCCCAGTGACTTCGTTAAGATATCAGCAAGCTGGTCCTCGGTACGAACATGCTGAATTTCAACCAATCCCGATGTCACACAATCTCTTATGTAATGAAAACGAGTGTCAATATGTTTACTCCTCTCATGATGAACTGAGTTCTTGGTTAGAGCAATTGCGGATTGATTATCCATTTTTAGCACCACTTTCTTAGGTTCAGCTTTTAACAATTCTCCTAACAATCGACTCAGCCACACACCTTGACACGCTGCCGCACAACCAGCAATATATTATGCTTCGCATGAAGATAACGCCACTACTTTCTGCTTTTGTGAACACCAGCTGATCGGATTTGCCCCAAGAAAGAATATCAATCCTGAAGTGCTTTTTCTGTCATTATTGTCACCAGCCAGATCACTGTCCGAAAACCCGATCAGCTCCAAATCTCCTTCTTTCTTCTCATACACAAAACCAAAGTTCAATGTTCCCTTCACGTACCTCAGTATGTGCTTTACTGCTGCCATGTGTTCCAACGTGGGTTTCTCCATAAATCGACTTACCATTCCAACGGCAAACGCCAAGTCTGGACGTGTGTGCAGCAAGTATCTCAAACTGCCAACAATACTTCGATACAAAGTTACATCTACAGGAGGTTCAAGGCTGTCCTTGTTCAATTTCAGACGAGGCTCCATAGGAATCTGTGTTGAGTTACAGTCCTTCATCCCACATTTCTCCAGCACCTTCTTTGCAAAACCCGATTGCTTTAAGGTGATTCTTGTTGGAGTCTGACACACTTCAATTCCCAAATAATAGCTAAGCAACCCAAGATCACTCATTCTAAATAGCCCTTTCATCTGAGATTTGAATTTGTCAATGTCTCGAATACATCCTCCAGTGATAATTAAATCGTCTACGTATACTCCAACAGTTAAATTTCCTTCCTTTCTCGTGTACACTGCATGTTCTAGAAGACACCTCTCAAAACCGAGTGCTTTCAACGACTTATCCAACTTGGAATTCCATGCTCTAGGCGCTTGTCGCAAACCGTACAAGGCTTTATACAGTTTCAGCACCTTATACTCTTCTCCTTTTATCTCAAAACCCGGTGGCTGCAGAACATACACATCCTCCTCCAATTCACCGTTAAGGAAAGCGGATTTTACATCCATGTGATGCACTTGCCACCCCTTTTGTGCAGTGATTGATATCAACAACCGTACAGTTTCCAATCGAGCAACAGGAGCAAAAACTTCGTCAAAATCTATCCCGTGCTTTTGAACATACCCCTTTGCTACTAACCTCGCCTTGTGTTTGATTATTCTCCCTTGAGTATCTTTCTTCAATTTAAACACCCACTTCAAACCAATTGGCTTTTGATTTTCTGGTAAAGCAACTAACCTCCATGTTGCATTCTCCTGTATGCTGGAAATTTCTTCTTCCATAGCCTTTCTCCATGCTGAATCGGTTCTTGCTTCTTCATAACTCGTGGGCTCCTCCTCTCCTAGCAAACATAGCCTCGAATAATCCAATTCAGTAGGAGTAGTTTTGTCGTACAAACTGTTTAGGTCTCGTTTCCCTCTTGGTCCCACTTCTGATGCCTCTGGATGGATGAATTCGGATGCCCTCTGCTCAACAGGAAACGACACTGGAGTTTGTACATTTCCAGAACCGAATTCATCTGCTCTGTTGCTACCAGCAGATGTACTCTCAGGCTCGCCAGATTGATAGAAACCTGGCTGTGGAGACGCCATATCAGGATACAGCATCTCTTCCTCAATTCGTTGATGGGCAGCATCACTTGAAACTGCAACAGGAAAATAAAGAACAGTAAAGATATCCTTTGCTGGTCTAGGTTCTGTAGCCGATGAATCAGTCCAGTCCCACTTCTTTTCTTCATCAAACACGGCATCACGAGTCACTACCACCTGTTTTGACTTTGGATCAAACATCCGATAACCCTTGGTATTCAAATCATACCCAATAAACACCATAGGTTTGCTCCGATCTACTAGTTTCGGAAGGTGAGGTGTGACATTCTTCACGTGAGCAATACATCCAAAAATTCGCAAGTGTTCAACTCTTGGCTTTTGATTGTAGTAGGCTTCATAGGGTGTCTTGTCAACTAGACTCTTAGTTGGTGCTCTGTTCAGCAAGTAAATTGCTGTTGACACTGCTTCTCCCCAAAATTCGCCGGGAACACTTTTACTTTTCAGCAAACTTCTTGCCATGCCAACCACTGTCTGATTTCTCCGTTCCACGACACCATTTTGCTGCGGAGAATAAGGTGCAGTAAGGTAGTGTTTAATACCATTTAATTCGCAAAAGCCCTTGAACTCATTTGATGTGAATTCACCACCACGATCACTTCGAAAAGCTTTCAACTTACACCCCTTCTCCATTTCGGCTGCAGCTTTGATCCTTTTAAAACTTTCAAACGCCTAGGCTTTGCTTGAGATCAGAACCTGCCACATAAACCTTGTGCAATCATCGACAATTAGCATAAAATAACGCTTTCCCCCATTCGTAGTCGGTGTGATTGGCCCGCACAAATCTATATGCCACAGCTCAAGAGGGTACTTGGCTCTAAAATTTGATTCAACAGGGAATGGTTTTCATTGTTGTTTCCCAATCAAACATCCATCACAAATGTGATCTTTATGATCTATCAAGGGCATGCCATGCACCATTCCATTTTTACCCATGATTTTTAAAGCATGAAAATTCACATGTCCATACCTTGCGTGCCAGAGCCAAGCTTCTTCTTTGCTCCTTACCAGAAAGCATTCGGGTAGACCTGGTGCTATGTTAAGCACATATAACCGGTTGCTTGACCTCTTCACTTTTGCTAGTAGCCTTTGTAATCTGTCCAAAACAGTCATAACACCTCCTTCAATCACTACCTTGCATCCGTTTTCATCCAACTGGCCAAGGCTTATTATGTTGCTCTTCAACATTGGGATGTAGTAGACATTAGTAAGTATTCGATGTTCACCTGTGAAGTCTTCAAGCAAAACCGAACCTCTTCCTTGGATTTTTACAGTCGAGCCATCCCCAAATTTGACTGACCCTGTAATAGTCGTGTCAATTTCAGCAAATTTTTCAATACATCCGGTCATGTGGTTACTTGCGCCGGTATCTAAATACCAAGCCTTCTCTCGGGTGCCTTTAATCTTTGGCACCACCTTGTCTTCGTGCAGTAACACATGCTCGTTCTGTATTGAGTGACTGATAACACAAGTTTCGGCCATCAGTAGTGCCGGTTCATCATCGGTTTGTGTTGTAACAAAATTAGCCCTCTCTCTTCGGTTTGGCTTGGAACAATCTTTTGCGAAGTGTCCAAATTCATTACAATTGAAACACTTAACCTTGGATTTGTCGAAGTTTCGTGGCTTTCGGTCTTCGTTAGGGCGTTCACCATTTCCTCGACCTCCACCATATCCACGCCCATGACCATGTCCTCTCCAGTGACGTCCTCCTCTTTTGTTGTTGCTGAAACTTTCATCTTTCTTTGCCTTTGGGGTTCTTGCTTCCCTTTCGGCTTGGTTGAATAGCAACTGCTCTCCTGTACTCTCTGTATGAGATCGCCCCTTCAATCCCTCTTCAAATGTTCTCAAACGCCCAATAGCTTCTGAAACCGACATCGTGTCTACATCTCCAAACTGCTCAATTGTCCCAATGATTTGAAGAAATCGATCTGGAACTGAACTGAACAGCTTTTCAACAACTTCGCTTTCTTCAAGTTTCGCGCCAAGTGATCGGATCTCACCAACCAAGGCAGTCAACTTCATCGAATACTCATTTATGGTTTCTGAATCTTGCATATGCACCTTGTACAATTGTCGTTTCAGTACTTGTACACGTGCCTTCTTGACACGATCTTCGCCAATTCGCATCTCCCTGAGTGCGTCCCAAGCCTCCTTTGCCGTCTGCTTCTCCGCGATCGCCATCATCACGTCATCTGGCACGGCTTGAGAAATGGCTACCATGGCGCCTTGATCTTTGTCGTCGTCTGTGTCTGCACCTTCGATCACTGACCATACTCCTAGCGAACGCAAGATTATCTTCATCTTGACAGCCCATATGCCGTAGTTCGTTTCGCTTAACATTGGATAATGGATCGGGATTGAGGCTCCTCTTGCCGTCGGTTTGACGACTACAATCGTCTTAGATTGATCTCCTTCAACACCAGCCATTGCTTTGACAACCTTGGCTCTGATACCAAATGATGGTATTTCTTTCTTACGGCTAATCAACCAATTTAAGAAAACTCACGTTGTAACAGATAGCAAATAATGAAAGGACAAAGGCTTTTTCTTTCGGATGCTTTTTTGACTGCATCCTTGTCTGTTTATATATAGAAACAAATGTGAAAGGTTACGTCCTCTCTAAAACATAACTGCTACATGAAGAGACATGTCCACTAAATGGTTATGTCCCCTAAGAGGAAGGTTACGTCTGCTGGAAAAATAAAACAAACTGAAATAACAACAAGATTAATTCTATCATAGTTGGCCATTGATTATAGCTGTGAGTGCCAGTGCTGAGGATAATGTTTGGGAGAGATGTCTACAGATGGGAATGAATGGGATGATTCGAAAACCTGTTCTCTTACAAGGGATGGCAGATGAGCTTCAAAGAGTTCTTCAGCGGGCCGGCGAAGGATTGGGAAAATAAGTTGTAAGGAAGACATTGTTTTATAGAACAATCTTTCAAGGGTCGTCACTCTGCCTCGTAAATCAAACAATCCTGCATGGAGATGTATAGCTTTTAGCCTTGTACTTCATGGTATGCATAGTGTAAGCTTTTACCACTCTCAAACGCTAGAATTTTCATAGAATGGATAATGACTAGTGAGAAATAGCAATTTTTTTTTATCTAACAGCTAAAGGAACCTGAAAATTATTCAGAGAAGTGAAATAATACAGAGAATAAATCTTCCAGATGTGCTCAAGCTAGTTGGATATTTCTATTCTCTGTTGCTTTTACTAACAGTTATTTTATACAGGTTAACATGGTTTGTGATTACTGTCTGCTACACCTTTCATCTCTGTGAAAAAGTTTTAGCTTTCAGCATTCAATCAATAAAAATAATTGCTAGTAATATGCTTTTAATTGTTTTTTGTATTTTTAGATTATTTTAATGTGCCGATGTTAAAAATGATTTTTAACAAATAAAAAAATATTATTTTGATGTATTTTTTAACAAAAAATATTTTAAAAAACAACCTCAACTACCCTCTATAGACTAAATTTGTCTACATCTGGTTGGCTTGTGATCTTTTGAAGCAGAAACCTTCAGGCACTGTGGGCACATGGGTTAGCTTAGGTGTTTGAAAGGGAGGTTCAATTAGTTTTTTTGTTAATTTCTTTTTGTTTTTAATTATCTTTTTAGTAATTTTTAGATTACTTTATAATAATAACATTAAAAATATTTTTTTTTTGAAAATATTTACTAACACATTCTCAAACACCATCTCATCAAACCCCAGTAGCTTGATATTTTTGTATAGAAGCTTGAGACATGGCACACGCTACAATAATGTTTAGAATATTCATAGCCTTTGCTTTCAAAAATGGTTAGCAACTGGAAATTAATTTTGATTTTTCTCGACATTTTTCCTTAATTGTTACTATCAGAATTTAATTAATTATCCGGTGGAATATTGTTGCTGGTATCTGACATGATTGAAGTTATGGAAAATGATCCATCATCACCAGTCTCTCCTCGTTCATGTGCTAGCTTGGAATCCTTGAATTTTGAAATGATTCTTCAAAAAACAATTCAAACCAATTATTTACCCTGGAATATATATATATATATATATTTTTCCAAGTGGGCATGCTGAATGCTCAACTTTTCCAAGTGAGATTTGTAGTGCGAAACTGTTTTACAAGTTTATTTGGGTAACTCAAGTTATTCCAATTTAAAAATTTGGTGGAATTGTTTTTTTTTTTTTTTAAATGAACATGAGATCTACATCCTTTTAATATGCATTGAAAATGAATAATTTTAATGTACTAATATTATAATAAAAAATATTTATAATATAATCCACAGTTTAAATCCATGTATTATAATATAATCCACAATTTTTATTTTTATTTAAAAAAAATGTTTTTATCTATTTCATCTTTCAGCTTATTTAGAATTCCACCTTGTAATTCAAAATCTCCTCACTGATTTGATAGGTATTTTTTATTTATTATTATCATAATTATTAAAAGACATTGTCATCCACAACCATTTTATGGTGAATTATTAAAAGCCATGGAAAGTGCCGTTTCTCTCTGCAATGGTAGTGCTGTCTTCTCTTTGTTTGAAAGGGTGATTGATTGGTAAGGAAATAAATTACATGTTTAATTATAATTACCTCAAATTATTTCTTTCTTAATATTTTCTAATTATTTTAATACTAAAAATAATAATTTAAAAATATTATTAAAAAAATAATCGATATCAACGTAGCAAATAAGCTTTACATTTTCCATGCAGCTTCTTCAAAGTTTCATCACAGGATGACCCACACGTTAAGTTCCTGCATCTTATAACATAAACGACATCTTACAACATAAACGAGGTATTTATCCTGCGCTTCATCATATGTAGGACCATTGTTTTTTATAATGTAACAAAAAATGTTAAAAAAGTGAGTTTTTTTTAATAGTAATGTTAAAAAAATTATTTATATAACATTTTTTTTGTAAAGTAATATAATTTTACAAAATAAGATAAAAAACTTAAATACAATTGAACTCATTGGAACTCAAAATAATCACACCAGTAAGCATCTCTGAGCGAAAAAATCTCATTGACATCAAGTTTATTTTTTTTCTAGTGAAGATGAGGAGCTGCCCAGAGCAGTTTTGATTTTAGATGATTTGTGGAAGGCTTTTTTTCTCCACAAGCTGGGAATTCCTGTCCGAGCTAAGGGATAATAGCATCGGTTTGAACAAGATCGCATGGAAGAATAACATCCTTTCAATAAAGAAAAACCATCTTACATGAAAAGAGTCTGGCATTAACTATATATATCTGGTTAAAATAATATAAATTATATTTTAAGTTGTCATCTAATAATTTTATTTAAATTAATTTATTAACAAGTTATCATGTAATTAATTGATGTGGTGTCATGTGATTAACTGATGTAAAAGTAATGGGAAATGATCTCCCAGTAATGGGAAATGATCTCCCTAGAGGAGAAGAAATCTCCCCGCAACTTGTCAGGGCAATCGAAGGATCAAGGATTTCTGTAGTGGTCTTCTCCAGAAACTATGCTTCCTCTAGATGGTGTCTTGACGAACTAGTAAGGATTATGGAGTGCAGGCAGAAAACTCACCAGGTTGTTCTTCCAACATTCTATGATACGGATCCTTCAGATGTCCGCAAACAGACCGGTAGCTATGCAAAAGCTTTTGATGAACATGAAAAAAACTTCAAGGGAGAAATGGAGAAGGTCAACAGGTGGAGAGAAGCTCTTACACAGGTTGCAAATCTATCTGGAAGGGTTTTACACAATGAGACAAATGGGTATATCTTTATCTTCCTCTGTCAAAATCCACTTGCACATATCAAAAGAAACAATCTTTTTATTATTATCATTTTGATATTGATATTTTCACTTTGATTAAATATTAGTTTTTAATTGCAATATATGTAGATGTACCAAATATCTAATGTCAAAGTATTCCACTTTACGAGAGGAGTGTTGCTTATATATTTTTGGGTTTTTAATTTGTCAAAAGCAAAAAAAAAAAAAAGTGATTCTCCGAACTCAGTGATTCTAGTCTCATGTGAAACATAACACCCTAACTCACAATTTTTAGGAAGGATCTCATTTTCAATTCATTTATTTTTTAATTTTAAAGTTCAGATCAACATTGAACAACAATTTTGTCCAGTAACACACAACTTAACCTATTTTCAGATTGTTTTTGCATATCTAACTATAGAAAATCTTGATGAAATATGATTTCTTCATATATTTTCATTTAGAGGATAACATTATATATAGGGAAAGAGGCACAACTAACCAAGCCTCTTTCCTCAATTAGCTCCTTGATTTAAGGAAGAGTAAACTACAAGAAAGCAACCTAGAATAAGTAACCACCCTACCTATAGTAGCAGCCACCCTATAGCAACCTAACAAGTAACCACCCTACCTATAGTAGTAGCCACCCTATAGCAACCTAGAACAAGTAACCATCCTATAGCAGCCACCCTATAGAAATCTAGAATTGACTTTTAATATTTCAATACTAACAACTTATACGCCGTTGATGTCTTTCTTTCTCTGAACAGATATGAAGCGAAGTTCATTAAAAGGGTTGTCAGTGATGTAGCTTGTAAATTGGGAAACAAAACCTTGCACGTAGCCAAACACCCTGTAGGTATTTCTTCCAAGAAAATGGTAAGAACTCATTACATTGTTCCATCAGATCCATTGTGTCTTGATCATGGAAGATACAATGATCAACCATTTGTTCAAATCTCACCACCCTCATTTAATTTGATAAAAATTAAGCACAAGGTGATGTGGGCCTGTGCAAGTTTCAAGCCCAAAGGGCTTTCACTTGAGGGGGTATGTTAGAGAATAATATAAATCATATTATGGGGCCTCACTTACAAACTTAAACTTTTAGATGAGATGGTTCCTTGTTTTCCGATTTACATGAACTTTATTTTATTTCTCAGTTGGTTGTAAGATTCTTTTCGATACATGTGAAGCATATTATGTAATGCATTATTTTAATTTGTATGATATATATCTAATTCCAAGTGGGCATGCTGCGTTTCTGGTTGAATGCTCAATTTTCCAAGTGGGATGGTCAACACGTTAACTTAGCTTCTGATTCTTTTGTTGAAGTTTTAAATTAGAGATGTGAAGCAAGTTGTTATATATTATAATATAATCTTTAGTAGGTAAAGTTTCTGCCATGCTTCCCGTTGAACAATACAATAATCTTTGCTACTGTAAATCTCATCCCAACTTCCTTGACATTGACTTCCCGATTTCCCGAAGCTGTCAAATGTCTTACACCTTTGTGATGATCATTGCTTCCTTCTCTGGTTGAATCGAATCACCTGGAGCTCAACATCTTGCAACCTCCTCCGTATGTTTAAACCATACATTCTTTCTGTTCTTGATTTTTTTCACACCCGGAACACTGCTACAGCAAACCAACACTTGAAGCACAACTTGAATCCAGGTAAATTATTTACACTCCATCTTCTTCATTTTGTTTTTCACATGCAACTCTGGTTTGAATCTTACATGTAAAACACAAGATGTAGAAGTTCTAATGATAAACTTTGGAAACATTACATGCCTTGTGGAGTTCCTGTTAAATTGACCCCAAGTTAACCTTGCACTCATTGTTCTTTATTTTTAGTTTCTTTTCTGTTTGTAACCTATTATTCTAGTTTCAACCTTTCCTTTTTCATAATTTTTTATTCAATATTTGGACACCTTTTTTAATGTAGGACAAAATGGTTAGATCAAATGATCTGTTTTGGAATGATGTTGAAGAAATGAATGATGGAAGATTGAAGTGTAAGTTCTGTCGGCATGTATTTGCCAAGGATACTTCCATTTCGAGGATCAAATGGCATTTGTCAGGAGAGACAGGGCATGGAGTTTGCATTTGTGGTCAGGTGCCTAAAGAGGTTCAAGAAGCAGCATTTCTAGCTATGCATCGTGGCAACAAAAGACATAAAAGCATACCGAGTTCAAGCAATGTTAATGATCTGGCAGTGGATGCTGGAAGGATGCAAGTGGGAGTTCAAGACATGGAACAAGGTTGGCGTGAGAGAATTCATTCGCATGTTGACATGGAAAACACAGGTGAAGGATCTTTTCAGCATGTTGATAGAATTGTCTCTCATTGGATACTCGGAGTCGATGCTCATGAGAATAGAGGAGAAACAGCACAAGGAACAAATTTAGAGGATCAATTTGCTGGTGGTCAGATCCTTTCGGAGGTACAGAAGCTGAATGAAATCACTACCTATTTAATGCAGGAAGTAGAGCGTCTGCGTGGTGCATTTGAAACAATACCGAGAACAGTACAAGTGCAGCTTGGCGGAGGCTCTAGATCTTCTGAAAGTCTGAAATACAACAAGAGTAGAGGAGTTCCATTTACTACTAGCTCTAATAAGCCAGTGGGTCAAGCATTTGAAGAGAATAGGAAGGTGATATGGTCTCTGTTAACGGATGATGAAGTCTCAACCATTTGCATTTACGGGATGGGGGGAGTTGGTAAAACAACATTACTGCAACATATCTACAATGAGCTTCTACAAAGACCAGATATTTGTGATCATATTTGGTGGGTCACCGTGTCTCAAGATTTCAACATTAATAGATTGCAGAATCTTATTGCCAAACGTCTTGAACTAGACCTTTCAAGCGAGCATGATGATCAGCATAGAGCTGCCAAATTGTTAGAAGAGCTAAGGAAGAAACAAAAATGGATTCTCATTTTAGATGATTTGTGGAACAGTTTTGAGCTACAGGATGTGGGAATTCATTGCTTGTTGAAAGGATGCAAGTTGATTTTGACGACTCGATCACGAATGGTTTGTGATCAGATTGATTGCCAACATAAAATCCAAGTGAAGCCACTTTCTGAGGGAGAATCTTGGACTTTGTTCAAGGAGAATATTGGAAGTCACATAGCACTTTCAGATGAAGTGGAAGGAATTGCAAAAGTTGTTGCAAGGGAATGTGATGGTTTGCCATTGGGAATTATTACAGTGGCGGGAAGCTTGAGGGGAGTGGATGATCCACATGAGTGGAGGGATACATTGAAGAAATTGAAAGACTCAGAAATTTGGGACATGGAAGTATTCAAGTTATTGAGGTTTAGTTATGATCGATTAGGTGATTCAGCACTACAACAATGTCTCTTATATTGTGCATTATTTCCCGAAGATCATATGATTGAAAAGCAGGGGCTGATAGGTTATTTGATCGATGAGGGAATAATTAAAGGAAGGAGGAGGCAAGATGCATTTGACGAGGGCCACACGATGCTTAATAGACTTCAATATGTCTGCCTATTGGAAAATGTTCATAGTGTGTATGATGATAGAAGATATGTGAAGATGCATGACTTGATTAGAGACATGGCCATTCAAATACTGCAAGAGAACTCTCAAGTCATTGTTAAAGCAGGTGCACAATTAGTAGAACTGCCAGATCCAGAGGAGTGGACGGAGAATCTCACAAGAGTTTCACTAATGGAAAACAGATTTAAAGTAATTTCTTCCAGCCATTCACCAATGTGTCCAAATCTGTCAACTCTATTGCTTTGTCAAAATCATTGGTTGGTATTCATTGCAGATTCATTTTTCAAGCCATTGCATGGGCTCAAGGTCCTCGATCTGTCTCACACAGGTGTTAAGAATTTGCCAGAGTCTGTCTCTGATCTGGTGTGTCTCACTGCATTATTGCTCATTAATTGTGAGAGGCTAAGATATGTTCCATCATTAGAAAAGCTGAGTGCACTGGAGAGTTTAGATCTCTATGGAACCTCACTTGAAAAGATGCCTCAAGGCATGGAATGTTTATCCAACCTTAGGTATTTTAGAATTAATGTATGTGGTGAAAAAGAATTTCCTAGTGGGATATTACCAAGACTCTCTCACCTGCAGGTCCTTGCACTTGGATGCTATACAGTTGAAGGAAAGGAAGTAGGATGTTTGGTGGAGTTGGAAACTTTGGAATGCCATTTCAAAGGCTTCTCTGACTTCGTGGAGTATCTCAAATCTCGGGATGGGATCCAATCATTAAGCACATACAAAATTTTAGTAGGAACGTTGACTGAAATTGATTGGGATGAATGTTATGTTTTCCCAAGTAAAACAGTTAAGTTGGGTAATTTGAGTATCAACAGAGAAAGAGATTTCCAGGTCAGGTTCTTAAATGGTATTCAAGGACTGTATTGTAAATGCATCGATGCAAGAAGTTTATGTGATGTTTTGTCCTTAGAGAATGCAACTGAACTGGAGAGCATCGAAATTGAGAATTGCGATAGCATGGAGAGCTTGGTTTCATCTTCTTGGTTCTTCTCTGCTACACTACCATTGCCATCACATAATGGTATGTTTTCTCGTCTTAAACAGTTATGTTGCTATAATTGTAGCAGTATGAAGAAGTTGTTCCCTCTTGAGTTGCTGCCATACCTCTTAAACCTGGAAGTGATTAATGTTATTGATTGTGAGAAAATGGAGGAGATAATAGAAACAACATATGAGGAAAGCAGCACCTCCAATCCCATCGCGGAATTAACACTCCCAAAGTTAAGAATTCTGGATTTGTCTGATTTACCTGAACTGAAAGAGATTTGTAGAGCGAAACTGATTTGCAATTCTCTTGAAGAAATTACCGTAACAGACTGTGAGAATCTGAAGAGGATACCGATTAGTCTTCCGTTGCTTGAAAATGGCCAGCCATCCCTTCACCCTTCTCTTAAAAAGATCTTTGCGGGTCCAGTAGAATGGTGGGAGACAGTGGTGGAGTGGGAGCCTCCTAACGCCAAGGAAGTCCTTCTTCCCATTATACACTTTTGTTGAGAGGAGTAGCTGCTCTGCCCTGAATATAATAAAGAATAAAGGGTAAGCATCATATTTTATTTTTCTCTCTTTCTACAATTGATTCTCTGCACACCATGTTAATTTCTTTATGTTATTTTTACTCTCAGGGCTTGTTTTTTTTTCCTTCGGCGAGGCTCGAGGCTGCTACCTTTTCTTTTCGCTCTCGCGCTGCCCCTCCCTCTCCATTGAAGCCAACAAGAGCTGAATGTCTTGATCTTTGTTTCTATACATACAAATACTGAGCTAGATTGTTTCTGAATTCTGCTTTTCTTGGTATGATTTGTTGGGCTAGTTCATAGGGTTTTAGTTCTTTCTGCTAAATTATCTAAATATGGGCTTTAGAATCTTGTTGAATGAAACTAGCATTCTCTATTTGTTGTGATACAAAGAGCATAATTGTTATTAAAATTAAAATTAAAAAACTAAATCTGGTTTAATTATTTATTTATCTATATTGATTTAATTATTTCTTTGCTCCTTGAGTATACTGTTATCATTTGATTTTTTTAATAAAATAAAAATATCAAATATGTGCAAGGGATTCTAAACGTTTGCTGCCCGTAGAATTTGAGTATTTTTTTCTATTAGTCACTTTGCTTTATTTTAATATGCATTGAAAAATAATAAATCATTTAATATTTTCTTCTATTTTTTTAATTTAACCTTTATTAATAAAGTTATTTTCGTAAGGCTTTCTGCCCTCTCTCTAGTAAACTGCAAAACGGCAAAATAATTATTAAAAGACATTGTCACCCACAACGATATCATCGTGAATCACAATACTATTATCTTCTTCTTCCTTTTTCCTATTATATTGATTTTTTGTTCTTTTATGTCTATTTCATATTTGGTCAGGTTTAGAGCATCTCCAGTGGTGAGTGTCATTTTGGAGAGGCAAATCTCCAAAATGACACTTTGAATAGTGTAAAAATAGCATTTTTATTGATGTGTGCTCCAGTGGTAAAAACCATTTTGGAGAGCCATTTATTTTTATATTATTTTAAATATAGTGTAATTATTTTATATGTAGTTTAATTATGCAATTAATTATATAATTAATAAGAGCAAATTATATAATTAAATAATTACTTTTAAAAAACCCTCCAACAATATAATTATTAATTTTATATATAATTTTTTACTCTTTTGTTAAAGTATTTTTAAATAAAAATAAAAAATAAATATTTTTGATATAATCACTTTATTTTCTAATATATATATATACATTATTTATATATATATATATATTATAATATATAAAAAGGTGGCCCAAGGTGGGGCCACCTTTTTATCCCGTCCCCTCTTGAGCTGCTACAAATAGCAGCTCATGGAGGGGGTGTCATTTTTGCCATGTAATTAACTGATGTGTTGTCATGTGATTAATTGATGTAAAAGTAATGGGAAATACACATTTCCTTGGTTACTGCAAAGACTTTATAAAATTAAAGGCATGAAAATAGTCGTTTCTCTCTGCAGAGAATAGAGTGAGGACATGGTGCTCTCTTTCTTCGGGAAAGAATCTTGCCCTTTAGTACTTTCGAAATTTGGGGTAGAGCTCTCATCCCTTTGTTGAAAGGGTGATTGATCGGTAAGGAAATAAATTACATGTTTAATTATAATCACAATAAATTACCTCAAATTATTTCTTTCTTAATATTTTCTAATTATTTTAATATTAAAAATAAAAATTTAAAAATATTATTAAAAAAAATAATTGTTATCAACGTAGCAAATAAACTTACCTTTTCCATGCAGCTTCTTTAAAGTTTCAACACATGTTAAGTTCCTGCATCTTATAATATAAACCACGCAATTACCCTGCGCTTCACGTATGCAGAATCAATTTTTTTTAAATATTATAACAAATGTCAAGAGTGTGAGTTTTTTTAATAGTGATGTTAAAAAAATTATTTATAAAACAGTTTTTTTTGTATTTAATACTAATATTAAGTAATATAATTTTACAGAAATAAAATAAAAAATTTAAGACAACTGTATGTTAGCGTGAGCTGTATAGATTAGGAATTTATGTTAGCTTGATATTAGCCTTAGCTGTAGGCTTAAATATAGAAGGTGTCCTGTAATTAAGTGTATCCCTAATTGTATGGGATTTGCTGTAATTTTCGTTTGAGTTATTTTGACAAGAATACCTCTATAAGAGCCAGAGTCTGTAACAATGAATAATATACAATTTGAGGGATTCTCTGAATTATCATGGTATCAGAGCAAAGTTCCATTCTTTGCTTCGGAAAAATCTGACAGACAATTTGGAAGGGAGGAGAAAGCATGGAAACTCCAGCAGACGTGACAGAGCAAGAACAACTGAATGCTGCTGTAACTCTTGACAATCTCACTGCGAGAATGGCTCAAATTGTGACTCAAAACCAGACCCAGACCCAGACCCCATCAGTGATCTATGACACTGTGACTGTACCGATTGGTATCAAGCTTGATGGTACCAATTACGCATTATGGTCTCAAATTGTTGAGATGTATATCTCAAGAAAGGACAAGTTGGGATACATAAATGGCGACCTCCCTCAACCAGAACCGAACGATCCCCGGTTTAGAAGATGGAGAATATAAAACTCAATTGTGAAAGGTTGGCTAATCAATTCAATGGAGTCATCACTCATAGGCAATTTCATTCGATTCTCCACGGCCAAACAGGTATGAGACTCGATCGCCACTACTTATTTCGATGGATCTGATACTTCTCAAGTTTATGACTTGAAACAACGGGTCACGAGATTAAAACAATCAGGAGAGTCCATCGAAACCTATTACAATTCTCTCCAAGGCCTATGGAGGGAAATTGATTTTCGTAGACCAAATCCTATGGAATGTGTTGCTGATATACAGAGGTATAATGCTCTACTTCAAGAAGACCGAGTCTACACTTTTTTGGATGGACTGGATGACAGATTGGATAACATACGTAGCGATGTTCTCCAATTAAAACCTTTCCCAACAGTTGAACAAGCATATAGCTATTTTTGGTTTTTTGATAAATATATAATAAAACAATTTGAAAACAAATAAAAAAGAGAAAATTAAGTGAAAAAATAATAAAAAGACCAAGACTAGGTGTGTGGATCTGACCAAACATGTTGGTCACTCATCCCGAGCCTACGCACCTAGGCCCTCTTATTTCTTTTTCAATATTTGGAAGGGGTGGGCTATCAATCCTTTTTTCGAAAATTGTTTTTGACAAATAACTTATTGTTTGTTGTTCCTGATAATGCGTCATTTGTCAGGCTAGAATCATGATATTACTATGGCAAGTGGAAAATCGATTCATAAAATGTTTTCCCATAAAAAGTTATTTTCAATAAATTCTCATTTCAAAACACCTAATTAACACCCATACAAAATAAAATAAAATCTTCTTACCAATCTTAAAAACACCCTTAAAACACCCAATCAAACCAGGTAAGAGTTTTGTTTGTTGACCTAGATCTGTTTCTTAGACAACATAGGAGCTCAAAATAACCACCATTGAACATCCCTCATCGAAAAAATCTCATTAACATCAAATTGAATTTGTTTTTTAGGGTTGAAATCGGTGTCAATCTTGATTTTCTCTCTGTTGAGTCAAAATATGACAACTTCCCTTTCTCTCCTCTGTAACACAGAGATTGATAAAAATATTCTTCACTCTTTACATTCTTTTTTACAATTAAAGCAATTAATCCATCTATGGCAAAAGCTAGAAGCAAAGTAAAACACTTACATCTCATATTTATTTGTTTACATTTTCTCGCATTCAATCATATTGAACTGTCAAAATTTGACAATTTACAAATTTGGTGGATTTTTTTTTAAAAAAAAAAAAAATGAACTTGACTCTGTTAGTGTTTATCATATAGTTTAAAAAAACAGTTTTTAAAACAATCTCTTTATTAAACTTTATAAAATTCATGGACTTATTCACAAGTTTAGTTGATCGATCTAGTTCACAAGTTTGATGAGTTTAATTTTTTTATTTTATCCATTGGTACTAGGTTTATTGATGAGTTTAAAAAAAATGAACATGAGATCTGCATCCTTTTAATATGCATTGAAAATGAATACTTTTAATGTACTAATATTATAATAAAAAATATTTATAATAGAATCCACAGTTTAAATCCATGTATTATAATATAATCCACAATTTTTATTTTTATTTAAAAAAATGTTTTTATCTATTTCATCTTTCAGCTTATTTAGAATTCCACCTTGTAATTCAAAATCTCCTCACTGATTTGATAGGTATTTTTTTTTTATTATTATCATAATTATTAAAAGACATTGTCATCCACAACCATTTTATGGTGAATTATTAAAAGCCATGGAAAGTGCCGTTTCTCTCTGCAGATGGTAGTGCTGTCTTCTCTTTGTTTGAAAGGGTGATTGATTGGTAAGGATATATATTACATGTTTAATTATAATTACCTCAAATTATTTCTTTCTTAATATTTTCTAATTATTTTAATACTAAAAATAATAATTTAAAAATATTATTAAAAAATAATAGATATCAACGTAGCAAATAAGCTTTACATTTTCCATGCAGCTGTAGGGTCTTATGTCTCCATGATCTAAGCCTTTTCTTTCTGCTTTGGCATCTGTGATGACTCCCTTCCTAGCAATTTCCTTGAAGGTTTACATTTTCTTCTGCATTTCCTTGAAGGTTTTACATTTTCTTTCCTAGCAAACTCCCTTCCAAGCAATTTCCCTATTTTCCTTTCCACATCTCACCAGTACGAACTAGATTCATGCATGCTCCAGCTTTATTATTTTATTTTTTATTTTAAAGAATTAAAATAAAAATGGTATTTTAATAACAAATTTCACATCGTTGTAGATAAAAACAAATATAACACGGTGGGTTCCTTCCTACCAAACAATACAATAATTAATCAATTTATTATTATTATTAGCTACGGTGGGTTCCTTCCTAGCAATTTCATTCCTAGCAAACAATAATTAATTTATTATTATTATTAGCTACTGTAACATTCTCTTCCACATCCCATCTCATAACACAATTCTACTGCAGCTTTATTATTTTCTTAAACCATATATTCTTCTCTGATCTGTTTTTTTTTTTATATATATATATTTCCTTGCTGATTACTGCTCAAGCAAACCAGCACTTGAAGAACGTCTTGAATCTTGTTTGTTAATTATTTTTGCTTCATCTTGTTGGTGTGTTTTTTTTTTATAATTATCTGTAGCTATTCTTTGAATCTTTAAGGAAATCCATGATAAATAAATAAATTTGTTGGAAAGTGTCGTTTCTGTCTGCAGAGAATAGAGTGAGCACATGGCTTTTCTTTCTGCTTTCGCCTCTGTAGTCAAAAGACTGGAATAGCTCGCTCTCTTTCTTCGGGAAAGAATCTTTACTTGGCCCTTTACTTTAGAAATTTGGGTAGAGATTGTTCTCTTTGTTTGAAAGGGTGATTAATTGGTAAGGAAATAAATTACATGTTTAATTATAATCACAACAAATTACCTCAAACTATTTCTTTCTTAATATTTTCTAATTATTTTAATACTAAAAATAAAAATTTAAAAATATTATTAAAAAATAATCACTATCAAATAAGCTTTACATTTTCCACGCAGCTTCTTCAAAGTTTCATCACGGGATGGTCCACACGTTAAGTTCCTGCATCTTATAATGCGTCATTTGTCAACCAAGAATCATGATATTACTATGGCAAGTGGAAAATCGATTCATAAAATGTTTCCCCTGAAAAGTTATTTTCAATATATTTTCATTTTAAAACACCTAATTAATACCCTTACAAAATAAAAATAAAATATATTTATCAACCTTAAAAACACTCTTAAAACACCGAATAAAAATAATATTTTTTAAAACATAAAAAAATTAAGATGATATTTTTATTATAACCCCCTACAATTTCTATATAATTTACATTTTCACTATCAACGTAACAAATAAACTTTATATTTTCCATGCAGCTTCTTCAAAGTTTCATCACGGGATGGTCCACACGTTAAGTTTCATAACATAAACGAGAAACTTAACATCAAATAAAATTAAGAGTATTGTTTTTCATCGAACACTCATGCCATCAAATAAAATAAGAAAAACTAAAAAGAAATAGGAAGCTTATGATAGTTAAGAGGCGTATTCCAGGTTTTTGGTTACTGGTTGATGAATTAAATATTTAATTATATTATCTGTGAATTTATTTTAATATTATTCTCTTAAATATTTTTATTTTAAAAAATTTCACATCGTTGTAGATAAAAACAAATATAATATCTTGTTCCTTCCTACCACGCAATACAATAATTAATTAATTTATTATTATTATCTAATCTCACAACAAAATTCTACTGCAGCTTTATTATTTTCTTAAACCATATATTCTTCTCTGATCTCTGTTTTTTTTTTTTTGCTGACTACTGCTTAAACAAACCAGCACTTGAAGAACATCTTGAATCCAGGCTCTAATTATATTTTTTTTATAAGTAGAAAATTAATAATTAACTTCCTTGACATTGAATTAATGGCCAAATTTTTTGAACAAATTAAAAGCGTGTTTGGCCTTACCTCAAACATATATAGACCGTTTGATTTTTTGTTTTAAAATTATTTTTTAAAAAGTTAATTTTTTTAGTATTTTTAATTATTATGATAGGTTAATATTTAAAATTATTTTTTTAAAATAACAATATTATTTTAATTTATTTTTAAAAAGTCTTTTAAAATATAATTGTTACTCTAATTTCAAATACTTTCATAGTTTGCTAAAACTTTATTTATTTATTTTAATTTAAAATCATTGTTTAATATTTTTAAATTATTTCAACGTGTAAATTAGATTTTTTTTTTTTTAAATAAAAAATATTATTTTAATATATTTATAAGTAAAAAAAACATTTTAAATACATTTGCCATCATACTATTAAATAGACCCATGATATTTTCAATTTCAACATCTAATTTATTTTTTAAAATATATTAAAATATCAAGTTTAGTGGTGAATTCAAATGTTTTTTAAAATTATTTTTTTAAAAAAATATATTAATGTTTTTAACATTAAAATACCAAGTTATTAAAAATTATTAAATTAATTTTTTTATATTAATTTTTTTTTTTTAAACACATGGTTTCAAGAATAAAAATAAACCCGCATCTTACATCGTGAGTGATGAACCTTAGGTGTATTATAACAGTAGGTAAAGTTTGTGGCTTCTTTCCAAGGAACTTCCTTCCTGTCAAACAATACAATAATCTTTGCTACTGTAACATTCTCTTCCAAATCTCATCCCAACTTCCTTGACATTGATTTCCTTCCTTCACATTGAATTAATGGCCAAATTTTTTGAACAATAAATACAAGATTGTCATAAATACTGAATGATCCTTTCACAAGAAACCAACGCTAATAGATTGCAAGACCAGTATCACAAGGTATTGGTTTAGATCTCTCTAATGAAGATGAGGAGCTGCCCACAGCAATTCTGATTTCAGACGATTTCTGGAAGACTTTTTTTTTTTCCACAAGCTGGGAGTTCTTGTCCAAGCTTAAGTTGCCTTGGTTACTGCAAAGACTTTGTTAAAATCTATACATTTTCCATGCAGCTTCTTCAAAGTTTTGACACGGGATGGACCACACGTTAACTTCCCCAAGTAAAAAAAATAGGTGTTTTTAATAAAATTCATTAAAGATAAATTATTTATTTTTTGCGGCACAAAAGATAGTAAAGCTATAATTGATAAAATCTATAAAAAAAAAATAAGATTAAAGAAATCTTTTCTTTAAAAAATGAGATTAAATTAATCCAGGATAAGAAATTAAAGATAATATTGAGCCATAGAATTTTTTCTAAGCTATTAATCCGGGATATTAGATTTGAAACATTAATATAGGGAAACTATAAAATTTATTTTTTTTAATAAATATAACATCAAATGATAAATTATGTGAACTATTATTCTAATTGTTATTCTCATGATTGAAGACAAAACTCAAAAACATATTAGTAGCATAAAAAATATTATTTGATTTGAAATATAAATAAAAATAATTAAACAAAAAAAATAAAATTAGTATTATTATCATTATGAATATAATTATAATAATCATTTGGATTATAATGAAATTTGTTATTATTGATATTGTTGATATTATTTTATGATTTATTGTCACCATTAACACAATAATTATTATTATTAATACCATAAGCACTACAGTTATTATTTTTATCATTATTATTGTTGCTGTTGTTTAAACAATAAAATATATTAAATTATCCCAAAAAGAACAAAAGTTGTAACAGAAGAGAAAGTAAGAAAACAATTATAAATAAAATCACAAAATTATTATTATTATTATGTAAACAATGCAAATCATAAAATTATCTTGAAAAATAAAACAAAAAACCAAAAAAAACTTCAACAAGAAAGAAAATAAAAACAATTAAAATAAATGCACGCAGAATTATCTTTTTTTCAACGCAAATTTCTTTTTTAAGAGTTTGTGTTTTTAAAACAACCATGTTATTTTGTTATTATATAGTTAAATAAAAAATATTAAAAAAAAATTATAATCTTAATGGAGTCCATAACCTGGTTCGTGAGTTTTACAAGCTAGCTTGGGTTACCTGATTTATAGGTTTGATGAGTTTACCCACTGATCAAATATGCGTTATTTGTTTTTGGTCTCCTTTTAATTTGTTTTTGTCATGATTTTGTCCTTTAATATTGGATTAGTTAGAAAATAAATTACATAATTTTATTTTTATTTGTTTTCTACAGGGTTATCACAGTCTCAAATAAATCTTTATTTCATGGTTCACACTCAATTTTACAAGCATCCATTTTTATCATATAATTAAATAACAAAAGGTTATAAAAAATATTAAACCTAATAGAATCCGTTACCTGGGTCGCATAGGGATCAAGGTCGATCCAATTTGTCATAGTCTCATTATTTTATTTTTTAAAAAAAAATTGTCATCTTGAGTTTTTTTTTGAAAGTTAAGCTATATTTTTACCAGTTATCTAATTTACATTTGAATCTATAAAATAATCAATTTAAATTGAGCTAGCTAACTAGAGTCAGATAAAGAAATGGATAAGAGGTTTTAATATTGATGCACTTGATTTGATTTAATAATATTGAAAATAAAAAACATTCTTAGCTCATTACATGATTTTTTTTATAGTTAAAGAAATTAATCCAACCATGGCAAAAGGTGTTGGTTTAGATACTTCTAATGAAGATAAGGAGCTGCCCAGAGCAATTTTGATTTTAGATAATTTGTGGAAGGGTTTTGACCTCCACAAACTGGGATTCCTGTTAATTGAGGATGAGGTCTGATGTTTTCACGGGTGTTTAAGAGTAGAGTAATGATTAATTTTTTAATGGGAAAATATCAAAATAATTAAAACATGATGCATTAATTTGACACAACTTGAAAACATGTTTGTGTTGAGGGAACTAATAGGATGTCATTGAGTATCTCTATGTATTTATTTATTACCCACTGACCACCATGAAATTTGTCTATGTTGGACATAACAAGAAGATTTGACAGCGTCAATGAAAAAAACCACTACTCGGTTAATGCTTGGTCTGGAAAACTAAAATTCATTTTTCTTTCCTTTTTTTTTTTTTATTTAGTGTGGTCATGAGGTCGTCCTTGCTGATTCACTTAGGATTCCTCATGTTTCACGGTGAAAAGGTTATCGACAAGGATCACAGCCAAAAACAATTAATTAAAAATGAAAAAAAAATTGAATTTCTTGGAAACAATGTTTGAAACGCTGTTCCAAACGGACACTAAATACAATGCATGAGAGAAATCTAGAAAGCATATGCTTGAGTGAAATGTAGAAAGAGAAACGGCAAGGTAAATAAAGGAGTGAATATTGGAAGCGGAAAAAACAATAGTGAAATGACAATATACAATATATATATACATATGTATGTATATGTATGTATGTATATATATATATATATATATATATGATGGGAACAATTGAATTTTTCATTGCTACAATGCGAACAATTGAATTTTTCATTGCTACAATGCGAACAATTAAACAATTTCTCTTTTCAATGATTTTCTCTCTTCTTTTTTTACCTTAAAATAAAATTTAAAGGAAGGAGTGAATAGTACTTAAAATAAAATTGCTTGAACATTTTGGTGGTCTGTATGATAAAATTGAAGGCATGGAAAGTGTCAGTTTCTCTCTGAAGAGAACAGAGTGAGGACAAGGTGGGCAGGGTCGTATGTCTCCATGATCTAAGGCTTTTCTTTCTGCTTTGGCATAAAACTGAAATAGCTCGCTCTCTTTCTTCTGCATTTCCTTGAAAACGGAGTAATTTCCTTCCTAGCAATTTCCTTATACAATTCCCTTTCCACATCTCACCAGTACGAACTAGATTTTTGTATACTGTAGCTTTATTATTTTCTTAAGCCTTATAGTCTTCTCTGATCTCTGTTTTTTTTTTTCTTTTTTCTTGCCTTGCTGATTACTGCTTGAGCAAACCAGCACTTGAAGAACGTCTTGAATCTTGTTGGTTAATTATTTGTGCTTCATCTTGTTGGTGTTTTTTTTTTATTATTATCTGTAACTATTCTTTGAATCTTTAAAGAAATCCATGATAAATAAATTGATCTTTTCCTCAGATTTTCTAATCCATGTAACTATGGCGTTTATTAATATTGAATTTCTGGATTTTTTTTAACAAAACAATATCTAGTTTTTTAAGGCAAAACATAAGAGTTTCTGTGTATTATATATATATATATTTATATATTCTTCTCTTATATATATATAGTACTAATCATCTTGCTTTCTCTTCTTTTTTAAACCTCAGAACATGCTAATAATCTTGTACTTGTGGTCAGATGGAAGGAGTTCCACCATCTTTTATGGAGGATGATGTCAATCAGTTGGAAGGAGTTCCCTCGTACGTCATTCTTAAGCATATTTTATCAGAAGATGATCGCTTGCAATTATTTTTTCTACAGTCGTTTTCCTTATTATCACCATGGAAGCAGGTCGCTACCGGAGGAGCAGGTTCAAGTCAACCAAAGCTCCATGTTATGCAATGATCAAGGTAGACAGAACATGCTGGTGGATAATGATGTGATCAACGATTGTATTCAGCAGACAGCTCATCAACCCATGGTGACTACTCATGCATTGTTCATTAGTTCTGCTGAGATTATGGGTGTTTGGTATGGTTTTCGGGGAATTTGTTTTGTTTTTATCTCTTTTTCAAAATTAATTAAATAATTCATTTTAATAACAAATAAATCAAAAGGGAAGCCTCTTAATTTTGAACAATGTCTTTTAGATAATTTTCTATGTTTTTATCTCTTTTCTTTTGAATAATATATCAAAATAAATTATTTTAAGTTTACACCTCTTACTTTGAAATTTCACGGTTTCTTCTCTCACGAATTTGAGCTCATGTCTTGTTCGCAACTCGAGAAACTCTTAATCAAGTGAACAAAATAAATAAAATACGCGCAAAAACTCACGGTTAAGTTAGCTAGTATAAGTATATAACGAGCTGCAGTTTTGTTCGCTACTTAGAAACTTCTTAATCATTTTTTTTTAAAAAAAACAAACACAGAAAATTAAAGTATACGTTACCCGCAGCAATACACGGGTAAATTAGCGAGTAAATGCATATAAATAGATTATTTTTCGTTGGTTTTCTGATGTGTAACTAAGGGTGAAAATAGAGGGAATTAATTTCTGTAATTTGTAAAATTAGTTCGAATGATGGAACATACTAATGATCATGTACTTGTTGTCAGATGGAAGGAGGTCCACCATCTTTTGCGGATGATAATGTCAGCTTGATATCGAATCAGCAAGATTTTGATACGAACATACTAATGCCTGAGTTTGCACCTTCATTTCCTCAACCCATGGTGATTACTCCAATTTGTTGCAATGTCCATTGAATTACCATGTTTTTGTATTGCTATATCACCCATTGAATCAAAAAGTTGTGTGTGTTAGTGTATCAATTTATCTCAAGCATCTTCAAATTGTTCAAATTGTATCAACTAATGATCTTGTACTTGTTGTCAGATGGAGGGAGCTCCACCATCTTTTATCAATCACTTGGATTTTCAAGCACTGGAAGATAACTTCAATATGTCTGAGCTTCTCTTGTACGTCATTCTTAAGCATATTTTATCAGAAGATGATTGCTTGCAATTTAGTTTTTCTACAGTTTTTCTTATTATGACCATGGAAGCAGGTGGCCACAGGAGGAGGTTCCAGTCAACCAAAGCTCCATGTTATGCAATGATCAAGCTGGACAGAACATGCTGGTGGATAACAATGATAGTATTCAGCAGACAATTCAGTTTCCAACTTCATTTCCTCAAACCATGGTGACCACTCCAATTTGCTACAATGTCCATTGAATTAGAAGTATTTGTATTGCTACATCACCCATTGAATCAAAACGTTTGCTTCAAATTGTTTATTTTTAAACAAACAGACAACAATGGGAGGTTTAGATGGAACATCATCATCATGTATCAACCAAAATGGACCAAATTTGCCTCAAACCCCATCAAGGTAAATGATATTCATCATTATTTAACTTCTTCTTCTTCTTGTACTGGTTAGTGATGAGAATTGATCAATCTAAATGAACTCATTATGTTTGAATCCTAATTTATTTGATCCTAAATGCCTTTGATTTAAGCTAAAATGATATTAAATGCTTAGTGGATTAACAACTAACAATTGAATAAAGAAATTACTAACAAATGTTGCTAATTTAGTGACCAACAATGGACGAATCAGTTAGCAATGAGCAATCAAGTGCCTGGGATGCTACCTCAACCTCCAATGAATCAATGGTATTAACCTTAAATATACACTTCTTTAATGAAAACAATAAACTTGACCAAAAATGACGATGATTTTTTTATTATAGCTCCCGACAATTTCCATATCAATTTAATCAAGTTCCACAATGTTCAACCATGTTGCCAGAGCCTTCTCAAACCTTAAGGTATGTGGCCGTTTGCTTGAGCATTTCAATTAGCTTGCACTTGCTTTTTTTGTGTTTTCAACTAATAACTGTTAATTAGAGAGTTTACTGGGAGGAATTCATGCATAATTCTCATTACAAATACTCGGTATATATACACATCAATATGTAGTCCAATGCTGCTAATTTAGGAAAGAAAATAATAAGTATCCCATAACAATCGAGATGCTTATTAATAAGAAATATGACATCTCTAATTTCCTAATATGTAGAGATTTGTATAGCTCACGCCAACAATAACAAAGCTTTATTTTTCTTCTGAGTTCAGGTCTCCACAGTTTCCTCCTCACAATCTTCAAGTTTCTGGAGATCATAATCAAGGACAAGTCGATCAAGCTTCTGTGATTCCTCACATAGACAATATGCAACAAGAGAACTTAGTGCCTCTAAACTTTCGCAAATCTACTAGGTATTAATACCTTTTTGATAATTAGACACACCATTGATTTTTACTGCTTAAGAGAGACTACCAATTATTGCAAGGTTTTATAATATATTCACTTCATTTTTATATAGATCACAGATGAAGAACCTCCAAGTCCATGTTTTGCAAAATCAAATTGCTAGGCCAAATGCCTCAAATCCTGGCCCTGACAGTTCAATGCAAAGTCAAAATAGAGGTTTAAATACTCAACAAGTAAGAAGTATATCTGAATTATCATCGTCATTTCCCCCCATTAATTTTTATTCTATATTTTGATTGATTTTTATTCTATATTTTGACCCCTTTTTTTCTATAGGTCAAAACGGTTGGATCAAATGATCCATTTTGGAATTATGTTGAATACATGGCTGATGGCAGCAAGAAATGTAGTTTTTGTCCACATACATATGCCATTAAAACTTCCATTTCAAGGATCAAATGGCATTTATCAGGAGAGGAACGCCGTGGTGTTGCCATTTGTCCTTTGGTGACTAAAGACGTTCAAGATGCAGCCCTCAAAGCTATGCGTGGTGGTAACAAAAGGCATAAAACCACAGCATGTTCAATCAATGTTAACGACCGTGGAATTTCAACCTGTCCACAAGAACAAAACATTGAGAATGAAAATATGGGGGGAGATATTGGAAGGGTACAAAGAGAAGATCAGGTTGTAGAAACCAGAGTAGGGGACGAGTGGATTTCTTCACATGCAGTAGCAGGAAACAACGTAGTAAGCATGACCGAAATGAGAGCACAAGAAGACAGAGTTTCCGAAGGGGCACTCGAGAGCAGACTCGTGACAGAACCAGTGGATCGAGCATTGAAACAGAGCAATTTGGCAGGGACTGCTGAAAGGACACAAGTGGGAATTCAGGGCACGGAAGGTGCTGGGGAAGAGAGAATTCAGTCGCATTCACAAGCAGAAAATGCCATGGAAGACACTGTTGCAGGATATTTTAGGCATGATGCCTTTCAGACTATACGTAGAATAGAGCAAGTGCAGCATCTGGAGAGACATAACTCTTGTGAGAGGCAGTCAATTAATCAAGCTGATGAGCCTCGAGGAGATTCATCCCAGCCATCAGATCCATTGTGTCTTGATTATGGAAGATACTATGATCAACAACCATTTGCTCCATCAGTAAGCAATGATGTGATTATGAATGATGTGCAGAACATGGTTAGAGAGAGGACAAAGCTAGTGGAGGAGCATGATGTGGTGAATGCTGGAAGATTAGTGCAGCCTGGTGCAGGAGCTGGATCTTCTAAGAGTCTGAAATGCAACAAGACTAAAGGAGTTCCATTTCCTACTAGCTCTAATAAGCCAGTGGGTAAAACATTTGAAAAGAACAGGAATTTGATATGGTCTATGTTGATGGATGATGAAGTCTCAACCATTGGCATATACGGGATGGGGGGCGTTGGTAAAACAGCATTACTGCAACACATCCACAATGAGCTTCTACAAAGACAAGATGATGTTTGGTGGGTGACTGTGTCTCAAGATTTCAGCATTAAAAGACTGCAGAATCTTATTGCCAAACGTCTTGAACTAGACCTTTCAAGGGAGGATGATGAAAAACATAGAGCTGCCAAATTGTCAGAAGAGCTAAGGAAGAAACAAAAATGGATTCTCATTTTAGATGATTTGTGGAACAGTTTTGAGCTACGCGATGTGGGAATTCATTCCTCGTTCAAAGGATGCAAGTTGATTTTGACGACTCGATCACAAACGGTTTGTGATCAGATTGATTGCCAACATAAAATCAAACTCAAGCCCCTTTTGGAGGGAGAATCTTGGACTTTGTTCAAGGAGAATCTTAGATGTCACATGGCACTTTCAGATGAAGTGAAAGGAATTGCAAAAGCTGTTGCAAGGGAATGTGCTGGCTTGCCATTGGGAATTATTATAGTGGCGAGAAGCTTGAGGGGAGTGGATGATCTATATGAGTGGAGGAATACATTGAAGAATTTGAAAGACTCAGGAATTAGGGACATGGAAGTATTCAAGTTATTGAGGTTTAGTTATGATCGGTTAGGTGGCTCGGCACTACAACAATGTCTCCTATACTGTGCATTATTTCCTGAAGATCATATGATTGAAAGGGAGGAGCTGATAGGTTATTTGATTGATGAGGGAATAATTAAAGGAATGGAGAGGAGGCAAGATGCATTTGACGAGGGTCACACGATGCTCAATAAACTTCAATATGTCTGCCTATTGGAAAGTGATCATGGGATGTTTGCTGATAGAAGACATGTCAAGATGCATGACTTGATTAGGGACATGGCCATCCAAATAATGCAAGAAATGTATCAAGTCATTGTTAAACCAGGTGCACAATTAGAAGAACTGCCAAATGTAGAGTACTGGACAGAGAATCTAAAGATAGTTTCACTAATGAGAAACAGTTTTGAAGAAATTCCTCCCAGCCATTCACCAATGTGTCCAAAACTGTCAACTCTATTTCTACGTGATAATCTAAAGTTGACACTTATTGCGGATTCATTTTTCAAGGAATTCCGTGGGCTCAAGGTCCTCGATTTGTCTCACACAAGTATTCAAAAGTTGCCAGAATCTATCTCTGATTTGGTGAGTCTCACTTCATTATTGCTCACTGGTTGTTGGATGTTAAGAGATATTCCATCATTAAAGAAACTCATGGCACTAAAGAGGTTGGATCTCTTTCGGACTAAGCTTCGAACAATGCCACAAGGAATGGAATGCCTAACCAACCTGAGGTGTCTTAGAATGAGTGGATGTGGTGAAAAGGAGTTTCCGAGTGGAATATTACCAAAACTCTCTCACCTGCAAGTCCTTGTACTAGACATGTTTTTGATAACAGTTATAGTAAAGGAAGTAGGATCCTTGAGAAATTTGGAATCTTTGGAATGCCATTTTGAAGCTCTCTCTGACTTCGTGGAGTATGTTAGATCTCGGAATGGGATCCGATCACTAAGCACATGCAAAATCTCAGTAGGAAAAAATCATAGATTTCAATGGGATAATCCTAGTTATTCGACAAGTAAAACAGTTTTGTTGGGTAATTTGGATATCAACGCACATAGAGATTTTCAGGTCAAGTTCTTAAATGGCATTCAAGGACTATATTGTGAATGCATCAATGCAAGAAGTTTATGTGATGTTTTGTCATTAGAGAGTGCAGCTGAACTGAAGATCATCCGCATTTTGGAATGCGATAGCATGGAGAGCTTATTTTCATCTTCTTGGTTTTGCCCTGCTCCACTACCATCTCCATCTTATAACGGTATATTTTCTAGTCTTCAAGAATTTTATTGCTATGGATGTAGAAATATGAAGAATTTGTTCCCTCTGGTCTTGTTGCCAAACCTCGCAAACCTGAAAGAGATTAGAGTTGAAGAATGTGCGAAATTGGAGGAGATAATAGGAGCAACAGGATCAGATGAAGAAAGCGGGGAATTCAAACTCCCGAAGTTAAGATCACTACGCTTGTCTGCATTACCAAAACTGAAAATAATTTGTAGTGCAAAACTGATTTGCGATTCTGTGGAAAAAATTAAAGTTCGTGATTGTGCGAATATGGAGGAGATAATAGGAGGAACAAGATCAGATGAAGAAGGGGTTACGGGTGAAGAAAGCCGCACTGAATTCAAATTCCCGAAGTTAAGATCACTGCACTTGGTTGAATTACCAGAACTGAAAATAATTTGCAGTGTAAAACTGATTTGCGATTCTCTGGAAAGGATTCAAGTTCGTGATTGTGCGAAAATGGAGGAGCTAATAGGAGGAACAAGATCAGATGAAGAAGGGGTTATGGGTGAAGAAAGCAGCACTAAATTCAAACTCCCGAATTTAAGACATTTGGAATTGAGTGGATTACCAGAACTGAAAAGAATTTGCAGTGTAAAACTGATCTGCGATTCTCTGGAAAGGATTCAAGTTCGTGATTGTGCAAAAATGGAGGAGCTAATAGGAGGAACAAGATCAGATGAAGAAGGGGTTATGGGTGAAGAAAGCAGCACTGAATTCAAACTCCCGAATTTAAGACATTTGAAATTGAGTGGATTACAAGAACTGAAAAGAATTTGCAGTGTAAAATTGATCTGCGATTCTCTGGAAAGGATTGAAGTTGTTGATTGTGCAAAAATGGAGGAGCTAATAGGAGGAACAAGATCAGATGAAGAAGGGGTTATGGGTGAAGAAAGCAGCACTGAATTCAAACTCCTGAATTTAAGACATTTGAAATTGAGTGGATTACAAGAACTGAAAAGAATTTGCAGTGTAAAATTGATCTGCGATTCTCTGGAAAGGATTGAAGTTGTTGATTGTGCGAAAATGGAGGAGCTAATAGGAGGAACAAGATCAGATGAAGAAGGGGTTAAGGGTGAAGAAAGCAGCACTGAATTCAAACTCCCGAATTTAAGACGTTTGAAATTGAGTGGATTACCAGAACTGAAAAGAATTTGCAGTGTAAAATTGATCTGCGATTCTCTGGAAAGGATTGAAGTTGTTGATTGTGCGAAAATGGAGGAGCTAATAGGAGGAAAAAGATTAGATGAAGAAGGGGTTATGGGTGAAGAAAGCAGCACTGAATTCAAACTCCCGAATTTAAGACATTTGGAATTGAGTGGATTACCAGAACTGAAAAGAATTTGCAGTGTAAAATTGATCTGCGATTCTCTGGAAAGGATTGAAGTTGTTGATTGTGCGAAAATGGAGGAGCTAATAGGAGGAACAAGATCAGATGAAGAAGGGGTTAAGGGTGAAGAAAGCAGCAATGAAATAAAATTCCCGGAGTTAAGACATTTGGAATTGAGTGTATTACCAGAACTGAAAAGAATTTGCAGTGTAAAATTGATCTGCGATTCTCTAGAAAGGATTGAAGTTGTTGATTGTGCGAAAATGGAGGAGCTAATAGGAGGAAAAAGATCAGATGAAGAAGGGGTTAAGGGTGAAGAAAGCAGCACTGAATTCAAACTCCCAAATTTAAGACATTTGGAATTGAGTGGATTACCAGAACTGAAAAGAATTTGCAGTGTAAAATTGATCTGCGATTCTCTGGAAAGGATTGAAGTTGTTGATTGTGCGAAAATGGAGGAGCTAATAGGAGGAACAAGATCAGATGAAGAAGGGGTTAAGGGTGAAGAAAGCAGCACTGAATTCAAACTCCCGAATTTAAGACGTTTGAAATTGAGTGGATTACCAGAACTGAAAAGAATTTGCAGTGTAAAATTGATCTGCGATTCTCTGGAAAGGATTGAAGTTGTTGATTGTGCGAAAATGGAGGAGCTAATAGGAGGAAAAAGATTAGATGAAGAAGGGGTTATGGGTGAAGAAAGCAGCACTGAATTCAAACTCCCGAATTTAAGACATTTGGAATTGAGTGGATTACCAGAACTGAAAAGAATTTGCAGTGTAAAATTGATCTGCGATTCTCTGGAAAGGATTGAAGTTGTTGATTGTGCGAAAATGGAGGAGCTAATAGGAGGAACAAGATCAGATGAAGAAGGGGTTAAGGGTGAAGAAAGCAGCAATGAAATAAAATTCCCGGAGTTAAGATCAGTGTGCTTGTCTGCATTACCAGAGCTTAAAAGCATCTGCAGTGCAAAAATGATTTGCGATTCTCTCTGGATAATTGATTTAATAAACTGTGAGAAGCTGAAGAGGATTCCAATTGGTCTTCCGTTGCTTGAAAATGGGCAGCCATCTCTCCCCCCTTCTCTTAAAAGGATCGGTGCATATCCAAGAGAATGGTGGGAGAGAGTAGTGGAGTGGGAGCATCCTAACGCAAAGGAAGTCCTTCGTCCCGTTGTAAGAATTTTTCCATTAAACATTAAAACTGTGACCACATTTATCCAACTCCTAGTCTAAAGCATTGTATACTTTCCTTCGTTAGATTAGATAATAAAATTACAAGACCGGGAATTTTGAATTTTTTAAGGATATATTTGGAATAAAATCTCATTTCCTCGTGTCTTTTTATTTTGAGTGCATAAATTCATCCAATTTTTCTATACTCCTCAATATTTTTTATTTTCTATCAAGACATAGGTTTAGGAACGTGGTTAATTAGATATTTCAAAGTATTTTTTATTTGAAAATATATTAAAAGATATATTAAAAAAATATTTTTAATAACTATACATTATAATAATTTAAAAATATAAAAATTAAAATATTACAAAAATACATTGTATCACACTCCCAAAAAAAATTCAAAATTTCATTTTTTTTATTAACATGCGTGTTCGGGCTAACTTGTGCGGATCTTGACTAATCCCACGGGTCCTGAAATTAACGACCATGTAATACTTTAATTGCTATCACATTAGCAATCACGGAGTTCAAACCGGGAACAAACCTCTTATTTCCAAATTCTTACCACTACCTGCTAGATGGTTTCAAAATTTCAATATCAATTGGCTTGATGTTGGTGGGTGGGTTTGGAGCATGGCTATTTTTTCTCTTAGGGTTATTTTCTTTTCTCTCTCCATTGAAGCCACCAAGAGATGAGCATCCAATTGGGGACTTATGGTAGTATAAATACTTATCAATAAATCGCCAAAAACTGGAAATTGTTATCAGTAATTTGGCTGCAGTCTCTAGGACAATATACTGTTTTACTTTGAAATTTATTAGCCAGACCATCTTCAGACCGTTGTAGTAACATTGGAATCTTGAAAACCAACCTGTGAAGCAAATCCACTTCTACATGAACTAAGGCTCCAAAGGTATATGGCACCTTTAGAAAAGATTTCTCAAGGTTAAATTTTTTGAAAGAAGTTGGAATTAATGGTTTGATTCATTTTCTTGATTTTAAAGAAATGGGTTATAATTTTTATGTGCAGGAGAGAAGAAATTTGCTGAAGGAATTCCCTGACTTTGCTTTTTGATGCACTGCGTCCTTCACAATGATAAGCATGCTGCTACTATTGTTTAGAGTGCTAGAATTTGCAATGATTCTGCAAGGATGTGCTTAACAGATTCTGCTCATCCTTTTGTTCATTTATCCATTAAAAACTGTATTTATTTGCTCTGATGCAGCCACTTGCTGTGTTGAACTGAGTTCTGTATTTCACAATTAGCAGAATTAGCTTTTTCATTGATGAGAAGCACACCAAGATGTATACCCAACTGGAACTCAGAGATTCTCTGTAATTTCTAAGCCATATCCATGTCATACAGGCAAGAAAGCACCCACACCTTGCAGGATTATGCCTTATAATAACCATATACGCCTTTTGTTTCAAAGAAAATCTTATGCTCACAAGAACGTTGCTTGGTGACATCTCGAATCCGTATCTACAACAAAACAGGACGCTTACTGCTTAGGAATCATTATGGAAATGCTAGCTAGGAAAAGCAGTTTTTGAACCTAGCTAGCACCGATTAAACTCTGTTTCTGCCTTATCTCTCAAGTTCAAGTTTTCAACAATGGGTTGGGTCCACAAGTTAACTCAAATAGCAATTACTTCTGATTCTTTTGTTGAAGTTTTCAATTAGACAAATAAAAGAAAATTAGAGGTGTAAAGCAACTTGTTATATCTTAAAATATAATCTTTGGTAGGTAAAGTATGTGGCTTCCATCCTGTCAAACAATACAATAATCTTTGCTACTGTAACTTTCTCTTCCAAATCTCATCCCAACTTCCTTGACATTGATTTCCCAATTTCCCTCATCAAATGTCTTAAACCTTTGTGATGATCAGTATTCATCCCAACCAACTGATCAATTGTGTCTTGGACTTGGAAGACATTACGATCAACTCTGTTCTCCATCGGTAAAAAATGATGTAATTATGAATGATGTGCAGAACCAGTGGAAGAAGAGGAGGAGGATGTGGAGAGCTATAGAGGAAGATTAGGGCTGTTACCATGTCTGGACGCAATCTCTAATTCATCTAATCTTAGTCAAAAAATGCTAAAATGTCGTCTTAGACTGGCATCATGAGACGTTTTTCATTTTGCTTTCTGATATTATTAATCAGAATAAGCTTCAGTTCATTAACATTATGTCAAGCAACTATACATACTTGAGGTGCCACCACTGTTTTCAAGTAGCTTGCCATTTCACCAGTGGAAATTGAAGGTGGTTTCGGGCCAGGTACATCAACTAAACAACGAATTTCATTGCTGCTAATAGGATAAGCTATGGCAATTGTATCCTTCAAAATAAAGTAGGCACGATTTGCATATGGAAGATTATAATCTTCCAGGAGCAAACCGACAGAGTAGGATGGGACTTCAATCTGCAAGAAATGTAATGACCATGTGTTAGAGAGTAATATTAAACTGTTGTTGGATTGAATTAGTTTTCTGACATGTATCAAAGTCTCAATGACCAAACAGGCACAGGTTTGAATCTTAGAACTCTCATTCTAACTAATTATATTCATACTAATTAAGCCGAAAGTAATCATGGTCAGTGCAAGTTTTAAGTTTTAAGGTATATCTACCGATCTATGTCAAGCAACTGTTTTCAACTATACATACTAATTATAAAACCGTTATTGGAGATTCACCTAGAAGGAATATAATGCGGGATTTTCACCTTTGGACTGCAGAGATTGCTTCGTAAATTTGAAAAACAACCATCACATACTATTGTGAGTGAAGCTGTTGCAAGGGAATGTGCTGGTTTACCACTGGGAATTATTACAGTGGCGGGGAGCTTGAGGGGAGTGGATGATCTATATGAGTGGAGGAATACATTGAAGAAATTGAAAGAATTGACATTTAGGGACATGGATGAGAAGGTATTCAAGGTATTGAGGGTTAGTTATGATCGGTTAGAAGATGGGTTACCACTAAAACAATGTCTCTTATACTGTGCATTATTTCCTGAAGATGATATGATTGAAAGGGAGAAGCTGATAGGTTATTTGATTAATGAGGGAATAATTAAAGGAATGATGAGGAGGCAAGATGCATTTGACGAGGGCCACACGATGTTAAATAGACTTCAATATGTCTGCTTATTAGAAAGTTTTCATCGGGAGTATGATGGTAGAAGATGTGTCAAGATGCATGACTTGATTAGGGACATGGCCATCCACATATTGCAAGAGAACTCTCAAGTCATTGTTAAAGCAGGTGCACAATTAGAAGAACTGCTAGATGCAGAGGAGTGGACAGAGAATCTGAAGATTGTTTCACTAATGCGAAATGAATTTGAAGAAATTCCTTCCAGCCATTCACCAATGTGTGCAAATCTGTCAACTCTATTGCTTTGTCAAAATCATAAGTTGGTATTCATTGCAGAGTCATTTTTCAAGCAATTGCATGGGCTCAAGGTCCTCGATCTGTCTCAGACATGTATTGAGAATTTGCCAGAATCTGTCTCTGATTTGGTGTCTCTCACTGCATTATTGCTCATTGGTTGTGGGCGGCTAAGATATGTTCCATCATTAGAAAAGCTGAGGGCATTGAAGAGTTTAGATCTCTATAGAACCTTACTTGAAAAGATGCCTCAAGGCATGGAATGTTTATCCAACCTTAGATATTTTAGAATTGATGGATATAGTAAAAAGGAATTTCCTAGTGGGTTATTACCAAAACTCTCTCACCTGCAAGTCCTTGCACTTGTAGTGATTCCTACGGAATGCTATACAGTTGAAGGAATGGAAGTAGGATGCTTGGGGAAGTTGGAAAGTTTGGAATGCCATTTCAAAGGCCTCTCTGACTTCGTGGAGTATCTCACATCTCGGGATGGGATCCATTCATTAAGCACATACAAAATTTCAGTAGGAACGGTGAATAAAGGTAATTGGTTTGGATGTGATGATTTCCCAAGTAAAACAGTATGGTTGGGTAATTTGAGTATCAACGCAGATAGAGATTTCCAGGTCAAGTTCTTAAATGGCATTCAAGGACTGGTTTGTGATAGCATCGATGTAAGAAGTTTATGTGATGTTTTGTCATTAGAGAATGCAACTGAACTGGAGATCATCTACATTGACTATTGCGATAGCATGGAGAGCTTGGTTTCATCTTCTTGGTTCTGCTCTGCTCCACCACCATTGCCATCACATAATGGTATGTTTTCTCGTCTTAAAAAGTTTTATTGTGATGGATGTGAGAATATGGAGAAGTTGTTCCCTCTTGAGTTGCTGTCATACCTTGTAAACCTGGAAGTAATTTATGTTAGTAATTGTGAGAAAATGGAGGAGATAATAGGAACAACAGATGAGGAAAGCAGCACCTCCAATCCCATCGCGGAATTAACACTCCCAAAGTTAAAAACTCTGGACTTGCGTGGTTTACCCGAACTGAAAGGGATTTGTAGTGCGAAATTGATTTGCAATTCTCTTAAAGTAATTGACGTCAGATACTGTGAGAAGCTGAAGAGGATGGCGATTAGTCTTCCGTTGCTTGAAAATGGCCAGCCATCCCCTCACCCTTCTCTTAAAAGGATCCATGCGTGTCCAAGAGAATGGTGGGAGACAGTGGTGGAGTGGGAGCCTCCTAACGCCAAGGAAGTCCTTCGTCCCATTGTACACTTTGTTGAAGAGAACTACCCTTTATAAGGAATAAAGGGTAAGCATCATTTTTTATTTCTCTCTCTTTCTAAAATTGATTCTCTGCACACCATGTTAATTTCTTTATGTTATTTTTACTCTTAGGGCTCGAGGCTGCTACCTTTTCTTTTTGCTCTCGCACTGGCCCTCCCTCCATTGAAGCCAACAAGAGCTGAATACTGAGCTAGATTGTTTCTGAATTCTTCTTTTCTTCGTATGATTTGTTGGGCTAGTTTATAGGTAGAAAGGAGTAGACTGCTCTGCCCTAAATAAAAGAGGGTAAGCATCATCTTTTATTTCTCTCTCTTTCTACAGCTTATTCTCTGCACACCATGTTAATGTCCTTATTCTCTGCTACAGCTTATTCTACAGCTTATTCTCTGCACACCATGTTATTTTTACCTTTTCTTTTCGTTCTCGAGCTGCCCCTCCCTCTCCATAGAAGCCAACAAGAGCTGAACGTCTTGATCTTTGTTTCTATACATACAAATACTGAGCTAGATTGTTTCGGAATTCTGCTTTTCTTCGTATGATTTGTTGGGCTAGTGTATAGGGTTGTAGTTCTTTCTGCTAAATTATCTAAATATGGGCTTTAGAATCTTGTTGAATGAAACTAGCATTCTTTATTTCTTGGGATGGAAAGAAGAGAACTGTTATTAAAATTAAAATTAAAACATAAAATCTGGTTTAATTATTTATTTATCTGTACTGATTTAATTATTTCTTTGCTCCTTGAGTATACTGTTATCATTAGACTTTTTTTAAGAGGGATAATCATTTACATATTTAAAAGTGGTGGATAATGTTTTAAAAGAGTTAACATTTAACTTTAATTTAACTTTTTATTAATAAAGTTATTTTCTTAAGGATTTCTGCCCTCTCTCTCATAGTTGTCAATACCGTTCCGGTCGCCGTTCCGGTTTTTCGATTGGAATGGAACGTTCCGGTTTCGGAGCGTTCCGGCATGCCGTTTCGGTGTCGTACTGTTCATATATAATTAATTATATATATGTATATATATATATATATATGAAAAAAATAAAATATTAATTTAACAAGCATAATTAAAATTTGAATTCTTTTTTATTTAAAATATTTTCGTGTTTTTAAATTATTTTGATGTATGATGTCAAAAATAATTTTTAAAAAATAAAAAAAATAGATTTTGAACCCGGAACGGCACGCCCGGAACGGAACCAAGGCGTTCCGGCCGGAATTTGGACGGAATTTCCGGAACGGACCGGAATTAAAACTGAGACAAAAACGACGCCGTTTTGTCTCGGTTTTTTGAACGGAACGGAATGTTCCGGCCGGAACGGAACGGAATTAACAATTATGCTCTCTCTAGTAAACTGAAAAAACGGCAACATACCATTTCTAGCCCAACAGTCTAAGGAATTAACCAGAGTAAACAACAAAATTACATTATACAATTTGTTTACAAAAATTAAATCGATGTTATTTATTTTAAAGAATAAAAATAAAAATGTTATTTTAATATTATTCTTTTAAATATTTTTATGTCAAAAATGTTTCACATCGTTGTAGATAAATAAATGCCTTAATTTGGCAGCGAGAGAGCATACACAAGGGAGATATCATAAAGTATCTTCAATAAACATAAAGAACCTAAGCAGTCAAATTCATTTTCGATTATAATATAATTCGCAGTGTTTTTTTTTTTAAATGTTTTTATCTATTTCATCTTTCAGTTTTGTAATTCAAAATCTCCTCACCGATTTGATGAGGTATTTTTTTTATTATTATCATAATTATTAAAAAGACATTGTCACCCACAACGATTTCATCGTGAATTATAATAGTAATCTCTTTTTTTTTTCAATAAAATAAAAAATCAAATATGTTCAAGGGATTCAAAACGCTTTGCTTTTCGTAGAATTTGAGTATTTTTTCTATTAGTCACTTTGCTTTATTTTAATATGCATTGAAAAATAATAAATCGTGGCCACATAATTATTTTTTTCTATTAGTTTAATTTAACTTTTAATTAATAATGTTATTTTCTTAAGGCTTTCTGCCCTCTCTCTAGTAAATTGCAAAACCACAACATAATTATTAAAAGACATTGTCACCCACAACGATTTCATCGTAAATTACAATAGTGATCTCTTCTTCTCTTTTCCTTTTATATTGATTTTTTGTTCTTTTTTGTCTATTTCATATTTGGTCTGGTTTATAATTCAAATTTATAATTTAAACAAAGGGGTCTGCTGTGTAATTTAGCATGCAGGAGAGAGGAAAGAAAAAAAGATCAACCGACCATTATCACGTCCCCGGCCACAGTGTGATACCACGCATCATACGATATCATTTATCTTATTACTTCATTTGGAATCGTTGGCTGAATCTATTTATTTTCAAATTTTTAAATAATTCTTAAAAAAACAATTCAAACCAATTATTTACCCTGGAACTTGATGATCTATATATAATTCCATGTGGGCATGCTGCATTTCTTAGCCAGGTGGAGCAAAAATTGAGCTAGATTGTTTCTGGCTTCTGCTTTTCTTGGTATGATTTGTTGGGCTACTTTATAGGGTTTTAGTCCTTTCTGCTAATTTATCTAAATATGGGCTTTAGAATCTTGTTGAATGAAACTAGCATTCTTTATTTCTTGGGATAGAAAGAAGAAAACAGTTATAAAAATTAAAATTAAAAAAATAAAATCTGGTTTAATTATTTATTTATCTATATCGATTTAATCATTTCCTTGCTCCTTGAGGATACTGTTATCATTAGACTTTTTTAAGAGGGATAATCGTTTACATATTTAAAAGTGGTGGATAATATTTTAAAAGAGTTAAAATTTGGTTTAATGTTGATTTAATTATTTATACCTTCATTTTGGGAATTGAACTTCGAATTGAGTTATTCAATAAAATACTAATATCAAATATGTGCAAGGGATTCTAAACGCTTTGCTGCTCGTAGAATTTGAGTATTTTTTTCTATTAGTCACTTTGTTTTATTTTAATATGCATTGAAAATTAATAAATCTTTTAATAATTTTAATGTACTAATACTATAAATAAAAAATATTTTGAATATTGAGATCTAAATGCAACTTAAAACCATGTATTGTAATATAATCCACAGTGTTTTGTTGTTTTTTTTTAAATAGTTTTTATCTATTTCATCTTCAACTTATTTATAATTCGACCTTGTATTTCAAAATCTCCTCACCGATTTGATAGGTATTTTTATTATCATAATTATTAAAAGAAATTTTCATCCACAACTATTTTATCTTGAATTACAATAGTAATCTCTTCTTCTTTTTTTCCTTTTATATTGAATTTTGTTATTTTTTTGTATATTTCATATTTGGGCTGGTTTATAATTGAATTTTATGATTTATTTCTTTTATTTTATCTTTTTATAGGGTTAACATGGTTTATGAGTTTATCGGGTAACTCAAGTTATCCCAATTTAGGAATTTGGTGGATTTTTTTTTAAAAAAATGAACTTGACTCTGTTAGTGTTTATCATATAGTTTAAAAAAACAGTTTTTAAAACAATCTCTTTATTAAACTTTATAAAATTCATGGACTTATTCACAAGTTTAGTTGATTGATCTAGTTCACGAGTTTGATGAGTTTAATTTTTTTATTTTATCCATTGGTACTAGGTTTATTGATGAGTTTAAAAAAAAAGAACATGAGATCTACATCCTTTTAATATGCATTGAAAATGAATAATTTTAAGTACTAATATTATAATAAAAAATATTTATAATATAATCCACAATTTTTATTTTTATTTTAAAAAAAATGTTTTTATCTATTTCATCTTTCAGCTTATTTAGAATTCCACCTTGTAATTCAAAATCTCCTCACTGATTTAATAGGTATTTCTTTTTATTATTATCATAATTATTAAAAGACATTGTCATCCACAACCATTTTATGGTGAATTATTAAAAGGCATGGAAAGTGCCGTTTCTTTCTGTATGATCCAAGGCTTTTCTTTCTGCTTTCGCCTTTGTGGTAAAAAAACTGAAATAGCTCGCTCTCTTTCTTCGGTAAAGAATCTTTCTTCTGTGGCCCTTTAGTACTTTCGAAATTGCAGATGGTGGGTTGGATGTTGTCTCCATGATCCTAGGCCCTTTACTTTCGAAATTTGGGTAGTGCTGTCTTCTCTTTGTTTGAAAGGGTGATTGATTGGTAAGGAAATAAATTACATGTTTAATTATAATTACCTCAAATTATTTCTTTCTTAATATTTTCTAATTATTTTAATACTAAAAATAATAATTTAAAAATATTATTAAAAAAATAATCGATATCAACGTAGCAAATAAGCTTTACATTTTCCATGCAGCTTCTTTAAAGCATAGTTATTAATTCCGTTCCGTTTCGGCCGGAACGTTCCGTTCCGTTCAAAAATCCGACACAAAACGGCGTCGTTTTTGTCTCGGTTTTAATTCCGGTCCGTTCCGGAAATTCCGTCCAAAACACCTCGGTTCCGTTCCGGGCGTGCCGTTCCGGCTACATAAAAAAATCATTTTACTTTTTATTTAACTCTTAAATCAACACATATCCTAAAAATACATCTGATGTCACTGACTTAAGATCATTTCAGGTGAGCTGATTTTGCATGTCTTCTTGATTTAATTTTATAGACACAATTTTTTGACTTGAACTTTATTTATTCGATGTGGGATAGGATAACCTTTGATGGAATCATAAACTGATGTTGATAAATGTGAAGATAAATGAAGAAGATGAAGATGCAAGCTGCAGAGTATGAAGAATAGAGAGAGAGAGAGTGACGAAAATAGAAGGAAAAAGAAACTTTGAAATTAACTTTACTGTTGAAACAGTAATCCCACATTATACACACTCTCCGTGTGTGGTCCTATTTATACTCATATTAAAGAGCATAATACAATATTCTAGATTATAATTCTGTTAGTCTAATATATTCTAGACTAAACATATTCTAGAATACATACTCTAACATCCGCCCTCAATCTCTTGCTTTGATAATCCAAGCATGAGATTGTTACAATGAAATTGAAATAAAACAGTACCAAGCCCTTTGGTGAAGATATCTGCAAATTGCTCCTTTGATGAAACAAATTGCACAAGAAGTTGATTCTTGGCCACCCTTTCTCGTACAAAATGGACATCAATTTCTATATGTTTTGTTCGTTGATGCTGAACTGGGTTGAAGGACAGAGCAATGGCTGAAAGATTGTCACATAATAGAAGTGGAGGCTGAACAAAATCAACACGCAGAAACCCTAGGAGTTGCTTGAGCCAATCAATTTCAGCAGCTGTCGAAGAGAGTGCTCTATATTCTGCCTCAGTGGAAGATCGCAAAACTGTTTGTTGTTTCTTGGAAGACCAAGAAATAGGATTGGAACCAAGGAAAATAATTGAGCCAGTAGTGGACCTTCTATCATTCGGATCACCTGCCCAAGCTGCATCACTGTATGCTATAAGATCCAAAGAACCACTCATATACCGCATACCATAATTAAGAGTGCCCTTGAGATAACGTAAGATACGTTTAACTGCGATGAAATGGGACACCATTGCGTTTTGCATGAACTGGCAGACTTGATGCACTGCAAAAGAGATGTCTGGATGAGTAAATGTTAGATATTGTAAAGCTCCTACAATGCTTCTGTACAAAGTGGGATTATCGAAGGAGACACCATCATCCTTGGATAATCTTTGATATGGCAGACATGGAGTGAGAGAAGCTTTAGCATCAATCATATCAGTTTTGCAAAGCAAATCAGTGATATACTTGGACTGGGATAAAAGCAAACCATTAGTGATGTGTGAAATTTGAATCCCCAGAAAATAATGCAAGTCTCCCAAATCTGTGATATCAAATTCTGCAATGAGAGAGTCAATCACCCTTTGAATAGCATTCAAATCAGTACCAGTAATAATGATGTCGTCGACATAAACGAGTAAGACAATTAAACCATTATCAAGAGGTTTAACAAAGAGAGATGAATCGGCATAAGTATGTGTAAAACCCAGAGATGGCAAGAAAGCAGTGAACCTGTGGTTCCAAGCTCGTGGAGCTTGCTTGAGTCCATATAAAGATTTATGCAGCTTACACACCAGTTGTGGATGAACAGAATCAATAAACCCAGGGGGTTGAGCCATATATACCTCCTCTTGAAGAACACCATGAAGAAAGGCATTCTTCACATCTAGCTGCCTCAATTTCCAGTTATAATGTGCTGCTAAAGCCAATACAAGACGGACAGTAGTTGGTTTAACTACGGGGCTGAAAGTCTCACCGTAATCCAAGCCAGGTTCTTGGCTAAACCCTTGAGCAACTAGGCGAGCCTTATGCCTAGCAATTGTGCCATCTGCATGCTTCTTGATCTTGAAGATCCACTTACATCCCACTAGGTTTTTCCGAGGTGGTAGCTCAACTAGACTCCATGTATGCTGAGAATTCAAAGCACTGATTTCATCTTCCATAGCAGACAACCACACAGGAATCTTAAGAGCAGACTTGAATGTCAATGGTTCACTCATGGAAGGGTCCTCTGTTTGTGCGTGATGAGTAGTCGAGAGACAAGTTTTTCTCATCACAGCCCCTGTCTTGCTTCTTGTCTGCATGGGATGAACATTTAACGCACGTATATGCAGTAAAATAGGCATGTTCTCAGGATTAAAAGTATCCTCAGGAGATAAGGTGGCAGCAAACTTACCTTGTGTTGTGGATTCAGTAGAAGTCATAAGAGGAGAAGTAACATGCACAGGGGCAGTAGGAGTGATGGCAGGAGATAATGACAGTGATGAAGAAGAAGGAATGACAGGTTCTTTGGAATTGAGAGTTCGGGACTGAGTAGCAGAAGTTGTGACATTAGGCAGTGGCATATTTGGTGGAAGAAATGCAACAGGGGATGGAAAATAATGCATAGGGGATGGTGTTTTGGAATTGGAAAGTTGTGTGACTAAATCATTGTATGCGAACACATTTTCATTAAACAAAACATGCCGAGATATATATAATTTTCTGCTAGACACATGATAGCATATATATCCCTTATACTGAGTAGCATAACCCAAAAATATACACATGGTAGTCTTTGGTTCTAATTTATGGTGAGTATATGGTCTTAACAAGGGAAAACAAGCACAACCAAAAACCTTAAGATGTGCAACTGAAGGTATTTTTCCAAATAGCATTTCAAATGGAGACTTATGGTGTAAACCAACACAAGGCATACGATTAATTAAGAATGATGCAGTTTGAACAGCATAAGTCCAGAAAGTTGTAGGTAATTTGGCATATTGGAGTAGAGTGACCGTAGTCTCAATAAGATGTCTATGTTTGCGCTTAGCCAAACCATTTTGTTCAGGTGTATATGGGCAAGATTTACGATGCTCAATACCTTTAGTTTCAAGAAAATGTTTCAAGGATTTGTTAACATACTCCCTACCCCCATCACTTTGAAGAATTTGAATACATTGTGAAAATTGAGTATGAATGTATTGATAGAAAGTAATGAATACAGAACAAACATCACTTATATTAATGAGAGGAAACAACCAACAATAATGGGAAAATTCATCCACAAAAATTACATAGTATTTATATCCATCAATGGAAACACTTGGAGAAGGTCCCCATAGGTCACTATGTATAATGTGAAATGGTGTTATAGATTTGTGAGTACTAGGCTGAAATGGAAGCTTAGAAAACTTTCCTTCTAAACAACTAATACAAACCGCATGTTCAGTAACTAAGGAACACTGAATGTTTGATTTTTGTAACATCAATTTGACTATGTTATTTGCTAGATGACCTAGCCTATGGTGCCAAGTAAAAGATAGCACTAACCTACCAATATAAGCTTGAAATTGAGAGCTGAAAGAAGACCGAACAGAAGGGGAAACAATTGGAAGTGGATAGAGGCCATTACTGCACTGCCCTTTGTACATGATCCTCCCGGTGACTTTATCCTGAATCCAAAAACAAAGGGCATCAAATATCAGATAGCAATTATTATCCAAACAAATGCGATTTACTGATAATAAATTCTGAGTAAGTTTGGGAACACATAAAACAGAATTTAACTTGAGAGACTTAGGTTTAGTGGGAATAACAGCTGAACCAATATGCGAAACCAACAGACCTTCACCATTAGCAGTCTGTACCGTATCATTAGCAGACCTTCACCAATAACAGCTGGACAAACATGCAGCCATATATATATATATTAAAAATAAAAAAATATATACTATAAAAAAATAAAATTGTTGTATCAATTTTGATTTTATAAAAAATAAAAATTATATTTAATTTTTTTGTTTTTTAATTTTTTTCATATATATAATTAATTAATTATATGTAAACAGTACAACCCCGAAACGGCACGCCGAAACGCTCCGAAACCAAAATGTTCCGTTCCAATAGAAAAACCGGAACGGCGACCGGAACGGTATTGACAACTATGCTTTAAAGTTTCATCACGGGATGACCCACACGTTAAGTTTCTGCATCTTATAACATAAACGACATCTTATAACATAAACGAGGTATTTATCCTGCGCTTCATCATATGTAGGACCATTGTTTTTTAAAATGTAACAAAAAAATGTTAAAAAAGTGAGTTTTTTTTTAATAGTAATGTTAAAAAAATTATTTATAAAACATTTTATTGTAGGTAATACTAATTTTTAATGTAAAGTAATATAATTTTACAAAATAAGATAAAAAAATTAAATACAACTGCACTCATTGGAACTCAAAATAATCATCATTAAGCATCTCTGAGCGAAAAAATCTCATTGACATCAAGTTTAATTTATTTCTTTGTGGTTGAAATCTTGATCTTCTCTCTCTGGAGTCAAAATATGACAACTTCCTTTTCTCTCCTCTCTAACACCGAGATTGATAAAAGTATTCTTCACTCTTTACATTCTTTTTTTATAATTAAAGAAATTAGTCCATCTATTTATTTGTTTACATTTTCTCACATTCAATCATATTGAACTGTCAAAATTTGACAATTTATGATGATCATTTATTTTGAATCAATGATTGATTTTCTCTCTTCTTTTTTTACCTTAAAATAAAATTTAAAGAAAGGAGTGAACAGTACTTAAAATACTACAGGTATTGGTTTAGATCTTTCTCGAGGAGCTGCCCAGAGCAGTTTTGATTTTAGATGATTTGTGGAAGGCTTTTCTTCTCCACAAGCTGGGAATTCCTGTCCAAGCTAAGGGATAATAGCATCGGTTTGAACAAGATGGCATGGAAGAATAACATCCTTCCAATAAAGAAAAATCATCTTACATGAAAAGAGTCTGGCATTAACTATATATATCTCGTTAAAATAATATAAATTATATTTTAAGTTGTCATCTAATAATTTAATTTAAATTAATTTATTAACAAGTTATCATGTAATTAATTGATGTGTTGTCATGTGATTAACTGATGTAAAAGTAATGGGAAATACACATTGCCTTTGTTACTGCAAAGACTTTATAAAAGTAATTTGCTGGAAACTGTCGTTTCTGTCTGCTGTGTTCTCTTTGTTTGAAAGGGTGATTGATTGGTAAAGAAATAAATCACATGTTTAATTATAATTACAATAAATTATTTCTTAATATTTTCTGATTATTTTAATATTAAAAATAAAATTTTAAATTAAAATTATTCAAAAAATAATCACTATTAATAAATAAACTTTACATTTTCCATGCTGCTTCTTCAAAGTTTCATCACGGGATGGCCACAAGTTAAGTTTCATAACATAAACGGGACACTTACCAACAAATAAAATTAAGAGTGTTGTTCTTCATCGAACACTCATGCCATCAAATAAAATAAGAAAAACTAAAAACAAATAGGAAGCTTATGATACTTAAGAGGCGTATTCCAAGGTTTTCGGTTACTGGTTGATGAATTAAATATTTAATTATATTATTTGTGTATTTATCTTAATATCATTCTCTTAAAATATTTTTATTTTAAAAAATTTCACATCGCTGTAGATAAAAACAAATATAATATCTTGTTCCTTCCTACCAAGCAATACAATAAGTAATTAATTTATTATTATTATTAGCTACTGTAACATTCTCTTCCACATCTCATCTCATAACAAAATTCTACTGCACCTTTATTATTATATTCTTCTATGATCTCTGTTTTTGTTTTCTTGCTGATTACTGCTTAAGCAAACCAGCACTTGAAGAACATCTTGAATCCAGGCTACTTATCTTGTCTTCATCTTGTCTTCATCCTCAAAGGTTGTTTCTGTTTTTTTAAATCCATGATAAATAAATTGATCTAAATTGAACATGCCCAGAGCAATTCCGATTTTAGATGATTTCTGGAAGACTTTTTTTTTTCCACAAGCTGGGAGTTCCTGTCCAAGCTAAGTTGTCATCTAATAATTTAATTTAAACTAATTTATAACAGAAGACATCGAGAACAGAACGCAAAAACTAAAAGTATTAGAAAGCTTCCATTCATGCGCATGGTCTTAATTATGTGCTCATTACGAGCAAACACCACATGGAATTAATTGATGTGTTGAATAATTGATGTAAAAGTAATGGGAAATACACTCTGCAAAGACTCTATAAAATTAAAGGCATGGAAAGTGTCGGTTTCTCTCTGAAGAGAATAATAGATTGCCTTTTCTTTCTGCTTTGGCATCTGTGATGACTCCCTTCCTAGCAATTTCCTTGTACAATTCCCTATTTTCCTTTCCACATCTCACCAGTACGAACTAGATTCATGCATGCTCCAGCTTTATTATTTCATTTATTTATTTTAAAGAATTAAAATAAAAATGGTATTTTAATAACAAATTTCACATCGCTGTAGATAAAAACAAATATAACACGGTGGGTTCCTTCCTACCAAACAATGTTGGAGTAGAGTCAGTCAATAATACATCCTAGTCTTTAGGAGACTAGCTTTGAATCATTCCTGTTTAGTTAACCATGTTTGTAGGAGTCTAAAACGTGGGTTGCATAATTTTCTATTTTCTGTTGTAATCAGCTGAATATAAATCAGCACCATTTCATTGAATAAAGTAAGCAATTATTCTGCATTTACGTGAATATAAAGGTTTCTGATTTAACAATTGGTATCAGAGCTTTTATCATCAACACACGAATTTGCAGTATTATTGTGCGAGAGTGCAGTGAGGGACCAAAGTGTGCAGAGAGTGAGAGTGAGATTATAATATTAGTAAAGAGTGAAATATTAGTGCAGAGTGAGATTACAAAAGTTAAAAAACAAAAAAAAAGTGAGAGTACAGTGCGGAGAGAGATCAAGAGCGTGAGTTTACAAAAGCAAATCAAAAGAGTGCAGAGGAGTGAGTTTCTAGATTACCCAGAGTGTGATCAACCCAAAAGTGAGAAAAATCTCAAAAAGTGAGTGCAGAGGTCGATTACCCAGAGGTCGATTACAGTCAGCCATGGCGTCCGAAGGAAATTTTATTCAACCAGCCATTCCTAGGTTCGATGGTCATTATGATCATTGGGCCATGTTAATGGAAAATCTACTACGATCCAAGGAGTATTGGAGCTTAATCGAGACAGGAATCCCTTCAATTGCAGCTGGCACTGAACTTACGGAGACGCAACAGAAGCTTGTAGAAGAGCTGAGGTTGAAAGATTTGAAAGTGAAAAATTATCTCTTTCAAGCCATTGATCACACCATTATGGAGACAATCTTGAACAGAGAAACTGCAAAGGGAATATGGGAGTCCATGCGGCAAAAGTATAAAGGATCTACCAAGGTGAAAAGAGCTCAATTACAAGTTTTGCGGAGGGAATTTGAGCTGCTCGGTATGAAAGCAGGAGAGAGCGTTGATGACTATTTTTGCCGAACTCTTACTATTGCCAACAAGATGAAAGCTCAAGGTGAATGCATGGAACAAACTGTGATTATTGAGAAGATTCTGAGGTCCATGACAGCAAGATTTAATTACATTGTATGCTCCATTGAAGAATCAAATAATCTGGCTGTCATGACTATTGATGAGCTTCAAAGTAGCTTGCTTGTACACGAGCAAAGGATGAAGGAACACAAAGAAGAGGAGCAAGTTTTCAAAGTCACTGGAGGTGATGATCGTTTTGTGAGCAGAAACACTGGTGGAGATGCGGGGTATGTGAACAGAATCAGGGGGCGTGGTGGATTCAGAGGCAGAGGTAGAGGTCGGGGAAGACAACCTCTCAACAAAGCCCTTATTGATTGTTTCCGCTGTCATAAACTAGGACATTTTGCCTATGAATGTCCTAGTTGGGAAAAAGCAGCCAATTATGTCGAAATTGCAGAAGAAGAAGACATGTTGCTGCTGTCATACACCGAATGGGATGAGACCAAGGATGCTGTGCTGCAGTCAAACACCGAATGGGATGAGACCACCGAATGGGATGAGACCAAGGATGCTGCAGAACACATGACAGTCGATTATGACATGCTGCTCATGTCATACGAAGAACTGAATGAGTCAACCAGAAAATGGTTGAAGGGCTGCCATTACTTGCAGCCCTAAGGAGAGTATGTGCTGATTGCTTAATTGGCAAACAACGCAGGAGCAAAATTTCGAAGAAAAGCCACTGGAGAGCAACTAGCAAATTGCAACTTGTGCATTCGGATTTATGTGGACCTGTGAGTCCAGAATCCAACAGTGGAAAAAGGAACCTAATTACTTTCATTGATGATTATAGTACAAAGTGTTGGGTTTACTTTATTTTGGAAAAATCAGAAGCTTTTAATATGTTCAAAAAATTCAAAGTTTTAGCTGAAAAAGAGGCTGGCTCGTCAGTGGGATGTTTGCGAACTGACCGAGGTGGGGAATTTAATTCCAAAAGCTTCAATGAGTACTATCTTCTGAATGGAATAAAAAGACAATTAACTGTGTTGCTGAAAGGAAAAATCAGACTATCATGAATCTCGTCAGAAGTATGTTGTCCGAGAAACATATTCCTAGAGAGTTCTGGCCAGAAGCCGTAAACTGGTGTGTTCATGTGCTAAACAGGAGTCCCACCATGGCAGTCAAAGATCTCACACCTGAAGAAGCATGGAGTTGTGTTAAACCTTCGGTAGCATATTTTCGGGTATTTGGGTGCATTGGTCATGTTCACATTCCAAATGTGACAAGAACAAAATTAGACTCCAGGAGCTCAAAGTGTGTATTGTTGGGAGTCAGTGAAGAAACAAAAGGCTACCGAATGTATAATCCAATCACAAAGAAAATTGTGATCAGCCGTGATGTGTTTTTTGAAGAAAATGAGGCATGGAACTGGACAGTAGGTGACTGTAATGAGGTGCTGAAATGGGGAAATGATGGGGAGTATGAGGCTGATGGTTTTGACAGTGACACTGAGGAGCATGAATTAGAGCAGCATGATGAAAGTGTTGATTTCGAGCAGCATGATGAGAGTGACGAACATGAAGAAGGAGATGGAGAATTTGATGGGCAAAGATTTCAGCTTCATGAAAGGGCGAGATATCAACTTGCAGCAGGTGATTCTCCAGCTCATGGGCCGAAAGATCTGTCTGGAAGGAGACCGAGAGCTCAACCTAGAGCAGGGGAATGTGATGGGCCGAGAGCCCAACGTGGAGATGGACCGAGAGCTCAGCCTCATGCAGGAACTGATGGAGCTCAACCTGGACATGGGCCGAGAGCCCAACCTGGAGATGGACCGAGAGCTCAGCCTCATGCAGGAACTGATGGAGCTCAACCTGGACATGGGCCGAGAGCTCAGCCTAGAGCAGGAGCTGATGGGCCTAGAGCTGGTTCTAGAGATAAAGCTGGTTCTGGAGATAGGCCGAGAGCAGGAGCTGAAACTGAAAATTCAACACAATCTGGAAGATCACGTCCAATTGAAGAACAAGATCTTGATACTGATCGCCAAACTAATCAACTTGCAGCTGCAAATCAATCTGGAGTCAGAAACCGAAGAACACCATTTTGGATGCAGGACTATGTCACAGACTTGTCTGACGAAGAAGAACTTCAAAATATGGTATTTTACACCACTGTTACAGATCCATGCACATATGAAGAAGCCTCACAAAACCAGAAGTGGAGAGCAGCTATGGACACTGAAATTGCAGCCATTGAAAGAAACAGAACATGGGAGTTAACTGTTCTTCCAAAACATGCAAGGAAGATTGGTGTAAAATGGATCTACAAGACAAAGCTTAATGAGAAAGGGGAGGTTGACAAGTACAAGGCTAGGCTTGTTGCAAAGGGATATGCACAACAACTTGGGATTGACTACACTGAAGTATTTGCACCAGTTGCAAGATGGGACACAATCCGAATGGTTCTAGCCATGGCAGCACACAGAAATTGGATGGTGTATCAACTTGACGTAAAGAGTGCATTCCTCTATGGAGATTTAAATGAAGATGTGTATGTGGAGCAGCCCCTCGGCTATGAGAAGAAGGGAGAGGAATACAAAGTCTTTAAATTAAAGAAAGTTTTGTACGGATTGAAGCAAGCACCGCGAGCATGGTTTAGTAGGATTGAAACATATTTATTGAGGGAAGGATTTGTTCAATGTCCAAGTGAGCATACCTTATTTGTCAAAACTCAACAAGGCTGTCAAGGGGAGGTCAAAATTCTGGTGGTAAGTCTCTATGTGGATGACTTGGTGTTTACTGGAAGTGATGAAGACGTGTTTGCAGATTTTAAAGCTTCAATGAAACAAGAATTTGCCATGACTGATTTAGGCAAAATGAAATTCTTTCTTGGAGTGGAAGTTGTGCAGAATGATAAAGGCATCTTCTTGAGTCAAAAGAAATATGCTATGGAACTATTGGAGAGGTTTGGGCTGCAACATGCAAATTCTGTGAGAAATCCAATGGTACCAGGCATTAAACTAATGAAGAATGAAGATGAACAACAAGTGCAGACAACTCAATACAAACAAATGGTAGGTAGCCTTATGTACCTATCAGTTACGAGACCCGATCTTATGTTTGTGGTAAGCTTGGTGAGCAGGTCAACAAACATACATATGCAGGCCATAAAAAGAATCCTGAGATATGTGAAGGGAATCGTGGGTCTGGGAATTTGCTACAACAGGGGAGCTAATAAAGCTGAAATGGGAACTGCTGCCAGTGATGAAATGTTAATGGCATTTGCTGATAGTGACTACGCTGGAGATCAAGATGATAGCAGGAGCACCTTTGGATATGTTTTTATGCTTAGTGGGGGAGCAGTAGCTTAGAGCTCAAAGAAACAACCTGTGGTGTCTCTTTTAACAACCGAGGCAGAATTTATATCAGCAGCTCATTGTGCTTGTCAAGCCGTGTGGATGAGAAGAGTGCTTGAACAATTAAATTGCAAACAGAGTTTATCTACTGTTATACATTGTGATAACATGTCTACGATTAAGTTAGCTAAAAACCCAGTTATGCATGGCAGGAGTAAGCACATAGACGTCAAATTTCACTCTCTGCGTGAATTGTGCAAAGAAGGCATAATTGAGTTGAAATACTGCAATACACAAGATCAAGTGGCTGACATCATGACGAAGGCATTAAAGCTGGACACATTTGAGAAGCTGCGAAACTTATTAGGTGTATGCGAAGTGTCTACTGCTACTGTAAGACTGCATGTTGAAGACATTGCAGTTTAAGGGAGGGATTGTTGGAGTAGAGTCAGTCAATAATACATCCTAGTCTTTAGGAGACTAGCTTTGAATCATTCCTGTTTAGTTAACCACATTTGTAGGAGTCTAAAACGTGGGTTGCATAATTTTCTATTTTCTGTTGTAATCAGCTGAATATAAATCAGCACTATTTCATTGAATAAAGTAAGCAATTATTCTGCATTTACGTGAATATAAAGGTTTCTGATTTAACAAACAATACAATAATTAATCAAATTATTATTATTATCATTATTAGCTACGGTGGGTTCCTTCCTAGCAATTGCATTCCTAGCAAACAATAATTAATTTATTATTATTATTCACCTATGTATTCTCTTCAATGCAAGGAAATCTAGGACAGCCAATCTTATTATTTTGTCATCAATTATACCACAAATTACATCAACTCAATTACCCAGTAGATGCAAAATTACAATCTTTCTTCTTTTGTCGGCTACTTAATAATAATAATAATAATAATAATAATAATAATTAAGAAATCAATGGAGCGTGTGGATCACGAGCACACCGAATTTTAATAATGACTCCCGCATATAATATGCGTGTTGTCTGGATTTCGTAGATGGTCACAACTTAAGAAAAGCTGTATCTTATATCCGCTCATGCTCACTGGTTCTGGTTGGGCTCCGGCACCAAAAAAGAAAGAGAAAAAAAACGACGACTCTTAATTATTTTATTAATTAAATAATTTTTTATTGTATAAACTAAAGAGAAAGAGGATTTCCCCTATAATTATGATTAAAAATAATTATGATAATTAAATACAAGTATATCGGCTTTTTTAGATTATAAAGCCGACAAAAGGGAGCGGTGTCGGCAACGCTCAAGTCGATGTGGTTAATGAAAGCATGGAAATGGTGTGAAAAAGATGGGTCACCTTCAGCTTAATTTGAAAAAGAAATTGCTCCCTCCAATCACGTCGTGACATCTAATTATTTTCATAGGATTCTTTTATATTTTGACCCACATCTTTTTCTTAATTAGAAGCCATTTGTCTGTTTTCCCTTTATTTCTTTTTTCGTCTTCTTTATTCTCTTTTTATCTGCTTGTCCTTAGATTTTCTTACACGCTGTTTATGTTTTGGTAGTCCAATCATAATTTATATTTTTATCCTTTTGACATCCAAAATAAATAAATAATATATTTATTTATCGTTAATAATACAGATGAAATGGAAAAAAGGAGAGAGAAGACACTTTGAAAAAAGAATGATAAAAGAATTACAAGACCTGGAATTGTTGAATTACAATCATGATTTTTAACGTGAGAACCCTCAGGTGAATTGATCGTTGAGAATAAATATCATTTTATTTTATTATAATGTTTTTAGTCAGAGACCCACGTGTCCATATGATAGAGATCAATTATCATTTTATTTTTCTTTTATTTTTCAATGGTCACACAATCAAGCTACAATAAAAGTTTTTGTTTTGTACTTTTTTTTATCAGTAACGATTCTTTGAATCTTTAAAGAAATCCATGATAAATAAATAAATTTGTTGGAAAGTGTCGTTTCTGTCTGGAGAATAGAGTGAGGACATGGTGGGTAGGGTCTTATGTCTCCATGATCTAAGCCTTTTCTTTCTCCTTTCGCCTCATTTATTGTGATTATGCGTCATTTGTCAACCAAGAATCATGATTGTAGATATTTTTTAATTTTTACATTTTTTTAACAAAAACATTTGAATATTTTTATTTCTAAATTAAATATTTTTATGTTTGTAGATATTTTTATGAATTGATATAAAAATTATTTAAAAAAAATAAAAAAATTAAGATGATTTTTTTTTTATTATAGCCCCCAACAATTTCTATATAATTTAATCAAGTTCCGATCATGCCTCACCCGTATGATCCACCACTTCAACTATGTTGCCAGAGTTTGTTAGTGCACCATAATTATAATTTATATTAAAACAATATTATATTATAAAGTTAAGTTAATTGTGTATTATATCAGCTATTATATTTTCAGGCTACCTTTTTCAAAGTTTCAACAATGGGGTGGGTCGCACGTCAACTCAGTCAGCAATTAGCTTCGAAAGTTTTCGATCAGACAAAAAGAGAAAGTCCAATGGTAAGAGTTATTTTTAAAAGTTAAATCTGTAAAATGGCTCATTGAATAGTGTTTATATAGTTTTTTTGTTGATGTGTGCTCCAATGGTAAGAGCCATTTTGGAGAGCCATTTTTTTATATTATTTTAAATATAGTGCAATTATTTTGTATGTAGTTTAATTATGCAATTAATTATACAATTAATATGAGTAAGTTATATAATTAAATAATTGCTTTTGAAAAACTCTCAAATAATAAAATTATTTTTTTAATTATATTTAAATTAAAAAAATAAATTTAAATATAATTAAAAAAAACCCACAATATTTAAATATAACTAGCTATATTGCCCGCGCGCTGCCGTGGGCATTGCTGTGTATATAATATCATATAATTAAATTCATAACGATAAAATTATAATATAGCCTGAATAAAAAGTTAAGAACCATAGCATAAAAGAGTTTGCTCCGCAAACATAGGTTATATCTTTTGGAATGTATGCAGTGTCACAAAAAATGACAAAAGAGTGTAAACTATACAATTTGTACATCAGTGCAAAATAGAGGAATGTTGAGGTGCAGAACGAAGTGAAAACCCCTCTTTCAAATGAAATATCTCATTTTGTTGCTAATCTCCCTGGGAAAAAATTCGCAAGGCAATAAATGAAATGATGGAGAAATGAAGTCATCTAATAGAAAATTAAAGCAAATATCAAGGAAAAACTGCATGAAAAAACCAGCTATTAACATAGAAAATTCAGAACAAATGCAGCAAATCAACAAAGAAACAGTTAAAAACTAACACCATATGCTGCAAAAAACGTTGCAGCCATTAAAAAAAAAGAAAAAAGGAAGAGAATGCTATTATCGGGGAAAAAATTGGATTATTGGAAAACCATCATGCCAAATTATAGCAAGGGAACACCTGGAAGTATAGTTCCAAATGAAAGCCTCAACATCTTGAAGAACATCAACCTTAACAATAATAGAAACAATCTAGGCAATAATAGTAACAATAGAAGTCAAAATACTATCAGAGAGTAACTATAAAGAGAACAAATATCAACAGTAAAAATAGTAGCAACAATATTTAAAACTAATTGAATGCAACAATGTCTATTTGTTCCATACGAACACAACAAACGAACAGCAAGATAAAACACACATACACACACGTAATTGGAGAAAGTGAATGGGACAAACTACAAAACAACCCAAGTATATCCAACATAAACACTTAGACGACAACAATGAACACCAGAAAATGAAGTCAACTAAACAACAATAAAAACGACTCAAGAACCAACACAATGTTGCGGTAAATATGCAAAACAAAACACTATAAAACTCTAGTCGAAATACCAAAAAACTTTGATCGGACCAACCAAATCAGCAGCCTTTGAGAACCATTTTGAGTAGCTTATAACGAAATAACAGAAGCACACTGTAACAGTATATGCATGCATACTCCCAGCTGAAAAATTGAATGGCTCCAATGTAAAAAACATAGTAGCACAAAAAACATGAAAGAAAGCATCAAATGGAAACACAAATTTGGGCTTATTCTGATATTGATTTCTTGAGGGATTATTTCGATATTCATTTCTGCAGTTGAAACACTACCTTAGTGAACCCATATAAAAACACTTTAGAATCAATTGAAACTTTACATTCTATGTCTTGGGGTTGATATCGCATGATATATTAAATTGGGGCTTATTTTGATATCGTATACTAAAGGTTTCAATTGGAGGTTCATTTATGCCGCAAATTGATCACACAAGGGTTTGTGTACCTAGCAGTACTAGAACGACCTAGAAATTGAGTGTTGTTTTTTTGTTTAGTACTAAAATATTAAATATTGATTTTGAGGTCGTTTCGAAGTCGTTTGATCTGGGTTTCAATTCTGTTACGTAAAAATTGCGTAAGACGTTAGATTCTGCTCAAGTCTCAAAACATGATCCTTACTGTTTAGTCTTGTCCAATTCTCTGTTTTCGTTCTATTTTCAGTTATCTAGGAGTCAAGTAATTCTTTTCGCTAGTATTTGCTTCTGTTTTATTTCGTGTCTTCGTATCGTTCACAATTCATACGACTTTGCATTGCTACTCGCGAAATCGTAATCGTAGTTTTGTTTTGCTTTGTTTTCAGTATTTTTATTGCTTCTTGAGTCTGAAAATCATAATTAGAGTGCGCTGCGAACGCTACTAACTTTGATTTGTTGATTTTAGTTCCGAAAGAACCAAAAGAAAGCAAGTTGTGAGGTAAAAGGCATAGTGAGCTTATTAGAGTGAAAAGCCTTGATTTTGTTTGTGTGATACACGAGAGTGTGAGGTAAAAGGTGTAGTGAGCTTATTAGAGTGAAAAGCCTTGATTTTTTTTGTGTGATACACGAGAGTTGTGAGGGTATATATATTTTTTTGCTACTAACCAAATTTTACAGATTCAAAGGATGTCTGAAAACAACGAAACAGTGACACAAAATGTTGATGTGGCGTTCCAATTACGAGCCATGGGTCAGCAACTTGAGTTGATGTCGAGGGCATACAAAGATCTGAAAGATGAGGTGAATTCAATAAAGCAACAGAATAGTGGGACTAATCACTGAGGAAATACGGTCCGTATGGCCGTACGGAATAACAGATCTGATTTTGAAGAGTATGTTGATGAAAACGCTGATATGGGCGAAGATGACTATGATTTTGCATCTGTTGGCCAAGGAATCAGGTTTGGACCGAGCAAAGCTTGGAGGAATGTGAATTTCCGTGGCATGGGGAATTATGAAGATATGGATGGGGACAATATCAAACTGAAAATTCCTAACTTCGAAGGTAAAAATGATCTCGAGGCTTATTTGGAGTGGAAGAAAAAAGTAGATTGGATTTTTGATTGTCATAGCTATTCAGAACAAAATAAAGTGAAATTGGTGATGATTGAGTTTACAGCGTATGCAATGATTTGGTGGGACCAAATTGTAATCAGTCGGAGGAGGAATGGGGAGCGACCCATTCAGAGTTGGAGGGAGATGAAAGCGTTAATGAGGAGACAATTTGTGACAAACCACTATTACAGAGACCTATACCTGAAGCTCCAAGGTCTGAATCAAAGCTATAAGACAGTAGATGAATATCACAAAGAGATGGAGATAGCAATGATTCGTGCCAATGTTGTTAAGGATAGAGAAGCCATCATGGCTAGATTTCTTAATGGGTTGAATCGTGACATTGCCAATGTGGTTGAGCTATAGCACTATGTGGAGCTAGAGGACATGGTTCACATGGCTAGGAAGGTGGAGAGAATATCTTCCATACGCGCTGTTACGTACAAAGCAAGGTGTGTGGTTTAATTATTGATAGTGGAAGCTGTGTTAATGTTTGCAGTACCACCCTTGTTAGTAAACTAAATTTGAGTACTGTTAAGCATGTGAAACCATATAGATTGCAATGGCTGAATGATAGTGGTGAAGTGAAAGTGACTAAGCATGTTGTGGTCCCATTGTCGATTGGGAAATATGTTGATGAAGTTATGTGCGATGTGGTACCAATACAAGCAAGTCACATCTTGTTGGGGAGGCCATGTCAATATGATAGGAAAACACTTCATGATGGGGTTAAGAATAGGTATACCATTGTAAAAGATGGTAAAACCATCACTCTTGTACCACTTACACCCAAACAAGTGTATGATGATCAAATAAAGCTAAAACGAGAGCATGAGGCGATGGGGAGAGAAAATCATGGTAAGGAACATGGGGAGAGAAAACCATCAGATTCGGCCAGAACCCAAACCTCTACAACCCATTCAGCCACCCATCCAAACACAAACAAATATTTGGCCAACACTCCTAACAAATCATACCATTCGACCACTCCTCAAAAACACCCAAATCTGGCCGAGAGTGGAGGTAAGACAAGAGGAGAGAAGAAAGTCAGGAAGAGTAATGAGAATTATGTGGAAAAACTAGAGAAACAACCTAATTTTTATGCTAGAGGGGGTGAGGCCAGATCTGCATATTTCCCTAACAAGCCAATGATTTTACTTGTGTACAAGGAGGCTTACTTTAATACTAATGATCTTGATCATATTGTGCCTAGTGCTGCTATTTCTTTGTTGCAGGAGTTTGATGATGTGTTCCCTGATGATACTCCAAGCGGATTACCACCATTGCGAGGGATAGAGCATCAGATTGATTTCGTACCCGGAGCTTTAATTCCTAACCGGCCAGCATATAGAAGCAATCCCGAGGAGACGAAAGAGGTTCAAAGGCAAGTTGATGAGCTGATGGAAAAGGGCTACATTCGTGAGAGTATCAGCCCCTGTGCCGTACCCGTGCTACTTGTGCCTAAGAAGGATGGAACATGGAGGATGTGTGTTGATTGCCGAGCCATCAACAACATAACGGTAAAGTATAGACACCCTATTCCAAGGCTTGATGACATGTTAGATGAGTTACATGGATCTTGCATTTTCTCTAAAATTGACTTGAAAAGTGGGTACCATCAGATTAGGATGAAAGAGGGTGATGAGTGGAAAACTGCATTTAAGACTAAGTATGGTTTATACGAATGGTTAGTAATGTCGTTTGGACTTACAAATGCACCAAGTACGTTTATGCGTTTAATGAATCATGTGTTGCGTGCATTCATAGGTAAGTTTGTGGTTGTGTATTTTGATGACATTTTGATCTATAGCAAGAACTTAACAGAGCATTTTGATCATTTGTGTAATGTACTTAGTGTGTTGCGTAGTGAGAAATTGTATGCTAATCTTAAAAAGTGTGCCTTCTGCTTGGAAAAAATTGTGTTTCTTGGCTATGTTGTAACTGCACAGGGTATCGAGATGGACGAGGAGAAAGTTAAGGCCATCCAGGAGTGGCCTACACCCAAATCGGTAAGTGAGGTAAGGAGTTTTCATGGGTTAGCTAGTTTTTACAGGCGTTTTGTGAAATATTTCAGTACAATAGCTGCACCCTTGAATGAAGTTGTTAAAAAGTCAGTTGGGTTTAAATGGGGGGAGGAACAAGAATTGGATTTTGTTCTTTTGAAAGACAAATTATGTTCTGCACCAGTTTTGGCTTTACCTGACTTTACAAAAGCCTTTGAAATAGAGTGTGATGCGTCTGGAATGGGAATAGGTGCTGTTTTGATGCAAGAACGGAGACCCATTGCGTATTTCAGTGAGAAGTTAAGTGGAGCGACCTTGAACTATCCCACTTACGACAAAGAACTCTATGCCTTGGTAAGAGCACTCGAAACATGGCAGCATTACTTGTGGCCAAAAGAGTTTGTAATCCATTCAGATCATAAGTCCTTGAAACATCTGAAAGGACAAGGTAAGCTGAATAGGAGACATGCAAAATGGGTTGAATTCATTGAAACTTTTCCTTACGTGATCAAGTATAAGCAAGGGAAAGAGAACATCGTAGCCGACGCACTTTCGCGCAAGTATGTTCTTTTACACACCATGAATACTAGATTGCTAGGCTTTGAATATGTGAAGGAATTGTATGGTAATGATTCTGACTTTGCTGAGATTTATAATGCATGTGGAAATTCAGCTTTCGGTAAGTTTTATTTGATGGATGGTTATTTGTTCAAAGAGAATAGAATGTGTGTTCCTGTTAGTTCTTTGCGTGAGTTACTTGTTCGTGAAGCACATGGAGGTGGTTTAATGGGTCACTTTGGGGTTGCAAAAACCTTGGATGTATTGCATGAGCATTTCTATTGGCCAAAAATGAAAAGAGATGTGCAACGAATTTGTGAACAATGCATCGCTTGTCGAAAGGAAAAATCTAGAGTACAACCACATGGTCTCTATACACCATTACCTGTGCCTACTGAACCTTGGGTAGATATCTCTATTGACTTTGTTTTAGGTTTACCTAGGTCAAAGAAAGGTAGAGACTCTATTTTTGTTGTGGTTGATAGGTTTTCTAAAATGGCGCGTTTCATTGCATGCCATAAAACAGATGATGCATCTCATATTGCAGACTTGTTCTTTAGGGAGATTGTACGTTTGCATGACATTCCTAAGAGTATTGTGTCAGATCGTGATGTTAAATTCCTTAGTTACTTTTGGAAGACCTTATGGGGAAAGTTGGGAACCAAACTTTTATTTTCGACAACATGTCATCCTCAAATTGATGGGCAAACTGAGGTAGTCAATAGAACATTATCTCAACTTTTGCGTGTTGTAATACCAAAGAATTTGAAAAGTTGGGAAGTATGTTTGCCTTTTGTTGAGTTTGCTTATAATAGAACTATGCATTCGACCACTAGTTTTTCTCCTTTTGAAATTGTTTATAGTTTTAATCCACTAACTCCTATGGACTTAATTCCTTTACCTTGTGAAGAAAGGGTAAGTTTAGATGGTGAACAGAAGGCAAAGATGGTGAGACAACTCCATGAAGGAGTTCAACTGCAAATAGAGAAAAAGAACAGACTTTACGCTTCTAAAGCAAATAAGGGACGTAAACTGGTTGTTTTCCAACCCGGTGATTGGGTTTGGGTGCACATGTGGAAGGAACGATTTCCTAACCAAAGGAAATCAAAATTACAGCCTCGTGGTGATGGTCCATTTCAGGTTTTGGAGAGAATAAATGACAACGCATACAAAATTGATCTTCCAGGTGAGTATAGTGTTAGTGCTACCTTTAATGTTGCTGATCTTACATTGTTTGACACAGATATTGATTCGAGGTCGAATCCTTTCGAGGAGAGAGGGGATGATGCGGACCAGCCCAAAAACACCAGCAAGGACCCATTACATGTTCCAAATGGTCCAATCACGCGGTCTAGAACAAAGGCATTGAAAGAGGCAATGAATGCATTGGTCTTGAAGGTTTCAACCCGGTCAGAATTGCAAGGACCATTGGAGTATCAAGAGGAGACCTTAGTACATCTTATCCATGTGTAGGAGGGGTCCAATACAATCTTATTAGGTCCATGAAGTTAGGACAACAAAAGGATCCAAAAGAATCCTACTACAACATGGAAACATGGGATTAATGGGCTGGATGGAAGAGAATAAATAAACCTTATGGGCTTTATTTAAGTTAGTTAGCTACAGCCCAAAGCTTGTTTGGGCTTAATTAAGACTTTGTTTTCAGCTAGGATCCAAGGCTTGCTTGGATTAAGTAATGGGCTTTTCAATTTAGGATTTTGGGTCAGTTTTCAGTGGACCTCATTTAAGTCCACATAAGAGGTCCATTAGGGTTACTTTTTAAGAACTATTTAAACTCATGTAACCCTAATTTTGGCAGCCATTGATTAAATTTAATTCTGAACTTTTCAGTTTATGTGTGAGAGTAATTCTTGCATTCTTTAGTTCTTTAACGAACTGAATCCGAGTTATCGAAGATTAACTGGCTTCATGGCGTCATTCTACTCATTCCAATAGTGCTGGTGCCTTGGGGCAGGTTTCCATTGTGTCACACTCCTATCAGACCTTATTTCGGCTTTCCGGGATCTTATCTCATTCTTGGTTGTGGGTTGTGTGACCACGTGATCACGAGGTTCGCATCACAAAAGCAGGGAAAAACCACAGCAAACACAACCCAAACATCAGCTCCTATCTGCCATCTTGGGTAGACCATCTCCAAAAAACAAATCATATCAATAGGACATGACGAAAAGCAAAGCACCGCGAGAAAAAATGAATGGAAAAGAAAACAAAGAAATATAAAGAATAGTCTAGGCCATGCAAGGAAAAACGTAGACCAAGCACGCAAAGAGCATGAAAATAGCAGCCAAAAATTCACACTCATATAGCAAGTAAACAAACAATCAGCACTATATATTATGAAAAAAAACAACAACAAGGAAAGCATTAAGAAAATGACAATCAAAATTTCAGCTGAAAAACTCAATGGTTGCATATTTAACAAACGCCAACACACTCAAGCCAAACAGCAAACCAGCCATTCGCAGCTAAAAATGAATGGCAAAGATACAAAAAGAACCATAAGAAGCATGCAAGGAAGCGCGCAATGGACAGCTTAAAACAGCAGCGAGGAAAGCTTAAAAAAATCGCCACAAACATAACAAAAACAGCAGCTTTCAAGCGCTAGCTTGGCTGGAACACGATGAAACAGCTAAAACAAACTAAGATAACATCACCAGAAGCCAAGAACCAAAAGAAAAAATGCAAGAACAGGAAAACCAAGAAGCATAAAAAGCAGCAAGGACAATGATAGAAATAACTCAGAACTGAGATCGAAAAAGCATGAAAATCAATCGAATGTATAATCAAGTTAGACAGCTAATCATATAGCAAATATATTGATTGTGTTATACCTCTTAAAGTAAGTTAACGAATAGAAACGAAATTAACTGAAAGCATAACATAGTTATACAACCAATCATATAGCATATATATTGATTCCACTATGTAAATTGAATTAACTTTAGTAACAGAAATTAAAAATGTATATGTATTTGAAATAGTTTGCTGAATTTATCTAGAAAAAGAATATGCAGAGCTATCATTATCAGACCTAGGTTTGACACAAACATATCAACAATGCAATATCAAAAGAATCAAATTCCTAGAATTAGAACCTAATAGTGGATGTTAAGCTATGAACTCCATCATTGTTTTACAGACAGTGAACAGTGGAGAAAACAGTAAAACATCCACGCCAATTATTGATTTTCTCTCTTCTTTTTTTACCAGATCCTAATTTGACTTTTTTTCTCCACAAGCTGGGAATTCCTGTCCAAGCTAAGGGATAATAGCATCGGTTTGAACAAATACTGGCAAAAAATATAGAAAGATGCTGCAAGGTGCATATGGCATGGAAGAATAACATCCTTTCAATAAAGAAAAATCATCTTACATGAAAAGAATCTGGCATTAACTATATATATCTCGTTAAAATAATATAAATTATATTTTACGTTGTCATCTAATAATTTAATTTAAATTAATTTACTAACAAAATATCATGTAATTAATTGATGTGCTGTCATGTGATTAATTGATGTAAAAGTAATGGGAAATACACATTGCCTTCGTTACTGCAAAGACTTTATAAAAGTAAATTGCTGGAAAGTGTCGTTTCTCTGCAGAGAATAGAGTGAGCACATGGTGGTAGGGTCTTATGTCTCCATGATCTAAGCCTTTTCTTTCTGCTCTCGCCTTCGGAAAGAATCTTGCTTGGGCACTTTACTTTCGAAAATTGGGTAGGGCTGTGTTTTCGAAAATATATATATATTTTTTTAATTGGATACTCACACACACACACACACAGATATATATATATATATATATATATATATACACACACACTTCTTATTTATTCAAGTCGCCGAGTGTGATTGAGGTCAACGCCACCAGCTGGATGGGATTTCAATTTATTATATATCAGTTGTTGCTACCTTTTCAATTCACAACCTCCGACCAACATCCCAATTTGCTATAGACAGTAGTGCCTTTGTATGGCTTCCTCTGAGTCTCCGCTCTCATCCTCGTCTTCGTCCGATGAATGGAGCTATGATGTTTTTCTAAGTTTTAGAGGAGAAGACACTCGCAAAACAATTACAGATCATCTCTACTCTGCCTTAATCCAAGCAGGAATTCGTACTTTTAGGAACGATAATGAACTCCCTAGAGGAGAAGAAATCTCCCCGCAACTTCTCAGGGTAATCGAAGGATCAAGGATTTCTGTAGTGGTCTTCTCCAGAAACTATGCTTCCTCTAGATGGTGTCTTGACGAACTAGTAAAGATTATGGAGTGCAAGCAGAAAACTCACCAGGGTGTTCTTCCAATATTCTATGATACGGATCCTTCAGATGTCCGCAAACAGACCGGTAGCTATGCAAAAGCTTTTGATGAACATGAAGAACACTTCAAGGAAGAAATGGAGAAGGTCAACAGGTGGAGAGAAGCTCTTGCACAGGCTGCAAATCTATCTGGATGGAGTTTAAACAATGAGACAAATGGGTATATCTTTATCTTCTCTGTCAAAATCCACTTGCACATATCAAAAGAAACAATATTTTTATTATTATCATTTTGATATTGATATTTCCACTTCGATTAAATATTAGTTTTTAATTGCAATATATGTAGATGTAGCAAATATCTATGTTTTTTCAAAATAAGTTCTTTTCAGTAATCATTATTATTCTCAAGCTTTCGTCTGAGTGATAGATGTGTAAACACTACTTTTTCCATCAATATTTTTTGTTATTTATCTTTTAATATTATGTTGATTTATAATTTAGAGTTAATAATTTATTTTAATCTATTTTTTCTGTGGTTATTTAATGTCAAAGTATTCCACTTTACTAGAGAGGGTTGCTGAGATATTTATTGGTTTTTAATTTGTTAAACGCAAAATAAAACAAAGTTGAGAGGGATATTTTCCTATTTTATTTTATAAAATCAATTTTGAGATTTTTTGGGTTAAAAAATTATTTTCTTAAGGTAATAAGAGTTTTTTTTTTCAGAGGTGAAAATAAGATAAAAATTGAGTTTTCAGGAGAAAAATAAACTTAGGCTTTATCTTTTTAAAAATTGAGTTTTCAATCTACTTTTATGTGGTTATTTCAGTAAAAAAAAACAAAATGGTATTGGGTTGGATTCCATGATAAAAAAAAAGAAGCAAAATTTAATGTCAGAGTATTCCACTTTACGAGAGGAGTGTTGCTTATATATTTTTGGGTTTTTAATTTGTCAAAAGCAAAAAAAAAAAAGTTCAGCGGGATATTTTCCTGATTTGATTTTTTAAAATCAATTTTAAGATTTTCTGAGTTAAGAAATTATTTTCTTAAGGTAATAAGAATTTTTTTCATAAGTTGAAAAATGAGTATTTAGGGGGGTATGTACAATAGAGTACTCCGACGAACTCAGTGATTCTAGTCTCATAGATCTCATTTTCAATTCATTTATTTTTTAGTTTTAAAGTTTAGATCAACATTGAACAACAATTTTGTCCAATAATACATAACTTAAATTATTTTCGGATTGTTTTTGCATATCTAACAACTTATACGCCGTTGATGTCTTTCTTTCTCTGAACAGATATGAAGCGGAGTTCATTAAAAGGGTTGTCAGTGATGTAGCTTGTAAATTGGGAAACAAAACCTTGCACGTAGCCACTTGATTTAAGAGCAAACACCACATGGAATTAATTGATGTGTTGAATAATTGATGTAAAAGTAATGGGAAATACACTCTGCAAAGACTCTATAAAATTAAAGGCATGGAAAGTGTCGGTTTCTCTCTGAAGAGAATAATAGAGTGAGGACATGGGGGGTAGGGTCTTATGTCTCCGTGATCTAAGCCTTTTCTTTCTGCTTTGGCATCTGTGATGACTCCCTTCCTAGCAATTTCCTTGTACAATTCCCTATTTTCCTTTCCACATCTCACCAGTACGAACTAGATTCATGCATGCTGCAGCTTTATTATTTTATTTATTTAATTTAAGGAATTAAAATAAAAATGGTATTGTAATAACAAATTTCACATCGCTGTAGATAAAAACAAATATAACACGGTGGGTTCCTTCCTCCCAAACAATACAATAATTAATCAATTTATTATTATTATTATCATTAGCTACGGTGGGTTCCTTCCTAGCAATTTCATTCCTAACAAACAATAATTAATTTATTATTATTATAGGATTCTTTTATATTTTGACCCACATCTTTTTCTTAATTGGAAGCCATTTGTCTGTTTTCCCTTTATTTCTTTTTTCGTCTTCTTTATTCTCTTTTTATCTGCTTGTCCTTAGATTTTCTTACACGCTGTTTATGTTTTGGTAGTCCAGTCATAATTTATATTTTTATCCTTTTGACATCCAAAATAAATAAATAATATATTTATTTATCGTTAATAATACAGATGAAAAGGGAAAAAAGAGAGAGAAGACACTTTGAAAAAAGAATGATAAAAGAATTACAAGACCTGGAATTGTTGAATTACAATCATGATTTTTAACGTGAGAACCCAAAGGTGAATTGATCGTTGAGAATAAATATCATTTTATTTTATCATTTTATTTTTCAATGGTCACACAATCAAGCTCCAATAAAAGTTTTTGTTTTGTACTTTTTTTTATCTGTAACGATTCTTTGAATCTTTAAAGAAATCCACGATAAATAAATAAATTTGTTGTAAGTGTCGTTTCTGTCTGCAGAGAATAGAGTGAGCACATGGTGGGTAGGGTCTTATGTCTCCATGATCTAAGCCTTTTCTTTCTGCTTTCGCCTCTGTGGTCAAAAGACTGAAATAGCTCGCTCTCTTTCTTCGGGAAAGAATCTTGATGGGGCCCTTTACTTTAGAAATTTGGGTAGAGATTGTTCTCTTTGTTTGAAAGGGTGATTAATTGGTAAGGAAATAAATTACATGTTTAATTATAATCACAACAAATTACCTCAAACTATTTCTTTCTTAATGTTTTCTAATTATTTTAATACTAAAAATAAAAATTTTAAAATATTATTAAAAAATAATCACTATCAAATAAGCTTTACATTTTCTACGCAGCTTCTTCAAAGTTTCATCACGGGATGGTCCACACGTTAAGTTCCTGCATCTTATAATGCGTCATTTGTCAACCAAGAATCATGATATTACTATGGCAAGTGGAAAATCCATTCATAAAATGTTTTCCCCTGAAAAGTTATTTCCAATATATTTTCAAAATATATCAAAATAATTTTTTTTAATACTAAATAATAATTTGAAAACAAAAATAAAAACAAAATGTTTGACAATGCATTTTAAAAATGTTTTTGAAAACATTTGAATTTTTTTATTTCTAAATTAATTTTTTTTATGTTTTTAGATATTTTTATATATTGATATAAAAAATATTTTAAAAAAATAAAAAAATTAAGATGATTTTTTTTATTATAGCCCCCAACAATTTCTATATAATTTAATCAAGTTCCGATCATGCCTCACCCGTATGATCCACCAGTTCAACTATGTTGCCAGAGTTTGTTATTGCTCCATAATTATAATTTATATTAAAACAATATTATATTATATAGTTAAGTTAATTTCCTGTCAAACAATACACTAATCTTTGCTACTGTAACATTCTCTTCCAAATCTCATCCCAACTTCCTTGACATTGATTTCCCGATTTCCCTCATCAAATGTCTTAAACCTTTGTGATTATCAGTGCTTCCTTCTCAAGTTGAATCGAATCACCTGGAGCTCAACATCTTGCAACACCCTCCTCATTTTTAAACCATTCATTCTTCTCTGTTCTGTGCTTTCTGTTCTTGTATTTTTCCCCCCTGGAACACTGCTTCAGCAAACCAGCACTTGAAGCACAACTTGAATCCAGGTAAATTATATATACAACATCTTCTTCATTTTGTTCTTCACACATGTAGCTCTGGTTTGAATCTTTCAAGTAAAACACATGTTGTAGAAATTCTAATGATAAACTTTGGAAACATTCCATGCCTTATAGAGTTCATGCTAATTGACCCCAAGTTAACCCTGGATTCACTGTTCTTTCTTTTTGGTTTCTTTGCTGATGTTTGTAACCTATTATTCTAGTTTCAACCTTTCCTTTTTCATTAATTTTTATTCAATATTTTGACCTTTTTTTATGTAGGACAAAATGGTTAGATCAAATGATCTGTTTTGGAATGATGTTGAACAGATGAATGACGGAATCATGAAGTGTAAGTTCTGTGGGCATTTATTTGCCAAGGATACTTCCATTTCGAGGATCAAATGGCATTTATCAGGAGAGACAGGGCATGGAGTTGGCATTTGTGGTCAGGTGCCTAAAGAGGTTCAAGAAGCGGCATTTCTAGCTATGCGTGGTGGCAAAAAAAGACATAAAAGCATACCAAGTTCAAGCAATGTTAATGATTATGCCATTCCCATCTGTCCACAACAACAAGACAATGCAGGGGATGCTGGAAGGATGCAAGTGGGAGTTCAAGGCATGGAAAACACAGGTGAAGGATCTTTTCAGCATGTTGACAGACGTGTATCTCCTTCGAGACTCGGAGTTGATGCTCATGAGAATAGAGGAGAAGCAGCACAAGGAACAGATGTAGTGGCTCAACTTGCTGGTGGTACTTGGCATCGGATCTTTTCAGAGGAGCAGAAGCTGAATGAAATCAATTTAATGCTGGAAGAAGAGGATGAGGATCCTGGCGCAGGAGCTAGATCTTCTAGAATTCTTAAAGACAACACAAGTAAGACTAGAGGAGTTCCGTTTCCTACTAGCTCTAATAAGCCAGTGGGTCAAGCATTTGAAGAGAATAGGAAGGTGATATGGTCTTTGTTAATGGATGATGAAGTCTCAACAATTGGCATTTACGGGATGGTGGGAGTTGGTAAAACAACATTACTGCAACACATCCACAATGAGCTTCTACGAACACCAGATAATTGTGATCATATTTGGTGGGTGACTGTGTCTCAAAATTTCAGCATTAGTACATTGCAGAATCTTATTGCTGAACGTGTTGATCTAGATCTTTCAAGAGATGTTGATGATACTTTGTATTGTTTTTACAATACTAATGGTCCAAATTTTGGTGGTAATGACAGTGCACCAGCTGCAGATTACCGTGGCAATTATCCCTCAGCGCAAGATTACCATGCACATAAGAGTGTAGCACTGAACACGGTAATGCAGGCATCACACTCTGGTTTGCAGTAGCCACCGAATGCCTCTCTAGTTTGGTTAGCCGATTCTGGAGCAACAATCATATGACAGCAGATTTGAATAATCTTGCATCATCCACCACTTATCTTGCGAATGATACAGTGCAAACGACAAATGGTGAAGGTTTGCTTGTATCGCATATTGGGAATACCATTATTCCCACATATACTGCCCATATTCAGCTCAATTCGGTTCTACATGTTCCTAAATTGACTTAAAATTTAGTTTCTGTACATCGATTGTGTTTGGATAATAACTGCAGACTAATCTTTGATGCTTTCAATTTTTGGATTCAGGACAAGTTCACAGGGAGGATCATATACAAAGGGCAATGCAGTAATGGACTCTATCCCTTTTCCTTTGGTCATCATCGTCACTCTCATTTCGCTCATCAACCTCGGTCTTTTCTTGGTCAGTTAGTTCTTTCGTCTACTTGACATCATCGTTTAGGTCATCCCACTAATAAAATTGCTGCGATGATGTTAGAAAAAGCCCAAATTAAATGTTCCATTGATTCAAATTCTTCTATGTGTCATAGTTGTCTACAGGGTAAGTTTTCCAAACTTCCCTTTCAATTGCGTGCTCATAAATCTGTAATTCCATTTCATACTATTCACAGTGATATTTGGGGACCTTCTCCTTGTTTGTCTATAGATAGTTACCGATATTATGTGACCTTTATAGATGAATTTTCCCGTTATTGCTGGCTATTTCCACTGGTTCATAAAAGTGATTGTTATTCTGTATACGTGAGATTCTATCACTATGTTCAAACTCAGTTTTCGCGTTCTATTAAAATTCTGCAAAGCGATGGGGGTGGTGAGTATGTTAGTAAACAACTCCAGTCATTTCTCATTTCTAAAGGTACTGTCCATCAAAAATCCTGCCCTCATACGCCTGAACAAAATGGTCTTGCGAACGCAAACATAGGCATTTAATTGAAACCACGATTACTATACTACAAAATGCCAAATTACCTGCGTCGTTTTGGACTCATGTTGTTCAAACATCAGTATATCTTATAAATAGAATGCCTTCCGTAATTCTACAGAATAAATCTCCTTATGAGATTTTATTTCAAACTATTCCTTCTGTGTCTCACTTGCGAATTTTTGGTTGTGCTTGCTTTCCCTTATTACATCCATATCGACTTAATAAGTTACAACCTAAAACCACCATATGTGTCTTTTTAGGATATGCCTCACAATATAAAGGCTATCTTTGTTATGAACCAGTTGGTAAAAGAACATATATCTCTAGACATGTCATTTTTAATGAACATGTTTTTCCATATATTGATTTAACTACTATTTCTAAGGGCCCTACTTTGTCTTCTTCCCAGCATTCACATGTGCCCTTTCCAGTTGTTAATCATGAAAATGTCGTTGTTTTTCCTTCTGCCATTCATTCCCCTGTTCATGCATCATCATCATCTTCCAAATCCATTCCTGTTTCACCTGCGTCAGATTCCATTTCTGCTGTGCCTTTGCCAATATCATCCACCCCTGCTGGTCTTGTTTCCAATTCTAGAAATGCATCTGAGGTTGATAGTCCAGCAGTTGATTCATTTAATCCTGAGTGCATTTCAGTGATTCTTCATATTCCAGATATGAATCTGCATCCAATGTAGACACGGAGTAAGAGTGGGATTATTAAGAAGAAAACAGTGTGTCTTGCCACATCTGCTGTCTCCCCGGCTGTAGATTTGAATGTGGTTGAGCCGTCCAGTTACAAAACACATTAACTAGTCCTGTCTGGTTGAAGACCATGAAGGATGAAATTGATGCTCTTCAGTCACAGCAGAGATGGAAGCTTATGCCTCTGCTATCTGATAAAAATCTTGTGGGCTGCAAATGGATTTTTAAAATTAAGAGGCATGCTGATGGGACTATTGCGAGGCACGGTTTGTTGCACAGGGATTTAGTCAAGAGCCTGGACTGGATTATGGTGAGACCTTTAGTCCTCTAGTGAAGCCAACTACGGTGAGACTGGTATTGGCACTGGCTGCTCAGTTTGGTTGGAGTTTGAGGCAACTGGATGTTAAAAATGCCTTTTTACATGACATTCTTCATGAGGATGTGTTTATGTCACAGCCTCCTGGCTTTGTTGACCAATTGCAACCGCAGCTTGTGTGCAAATTACATAAGTCACTTTATGGTTTGAAGCAGGCGCTATGGGCGTGGAATGAGAGGTTCACTTCGTTTTTGCCATCACTGGGGTTTCATCACACTTATTCAGACTCGTCCCTGTTTGTCAAAAATCTGGATGCTGGGGTTATCATTTTGCTAGTATATGTTGACAACATTATAATCACGGGGAGTGATTCTAATGTCATTAATCAGGTGATTACTGCTCTTACTGCCAAGTTTCAGATCACAGACATGGGGGATCTTCATTTCTTCTTGGGTGTTCAGATTGTTCATACCACTGCTGGGCTGTTCCTCTCACAGTCGAACTATATACATGAGTTGCTTATTAAAACTGATATGCATTCTGCCAAACCGTGTGCCACTCCCTGTCTTCCATATCAACGGCTACTCAAGGATGATGGAGAACCGTTTGATAATCACTCATTGTATCGCAGCATTGTAGGTGCTCTACAATACCTGACATTTACACGGCCTGACATTGCATTTGTTGTCCACCAGGTGTGTCAATTTATGCAGCGTCCTATGGTGGATCACTTTGTGGCAGTTAAACGCATATTGAGGTATCTTAAAGGTACTATTTCTGTTGGGATTACTTATCAGAAAGGGACTTTAGACCTCACAGAATTCAGTGATGCTGATTGGGCTGGCGATCCTAATGATCGTCGATCGACGACTGGTCTGGTTGTATTCATTGGATCAAACCCAATTGCTTGGAGCTCTAAGAAGCAACACACCGTGTCTAGATCATCCACGGAAGCTGAGTATAGGGCCTTGTCTACTGCCTCTGCAGAACTGGACTAGATAAAACAGTTGCTGCAATTCTTACGAGTTAATCTGCCTCAAACTCCTGTGCTATTTTGTGACAATTTATCTGTTATTGCCTTGTCCTTTAATCCAATGCAGCATCAACGCACGAAGCACATTGAAATTGATGTGCATTTCGTGCGTGAGAGGGTGTCCACCAATCAGCTGGAGGTCCAATTCGTTTCTTCACAGGAGCAGTTTGCTGACATCCTTACAAAAGGCCTTAGCTCTCCTTTATTTCTAAGCCATGTTCGCAATCTCAGGCTTGGTTTATGTAAGCCTGGGATTGAGGGGGGATGATAGCATATATAGTAGAATGCATACAGTGTAATACATGCATACACTCATAGCATAGAAATGGCTATAAATACTGTAAACAGAGCATGCATTGCGTGTGTGAAAAACAGAATAACAGAATCTGTTCATCTCTCTCTCTCTCTCAAACAAAATTCTCTCTTCTCTTTCTTTAATCTCTGGATTTCCACAGGACCATTGTTTTTTAAAATGTAATAAAAAATGTTAAAAAAGTGAGTTTTTTTTAATAGTAATGTTAAAAAAATTATTTATAAAACATTTTTTTGTAGGTAATACTAATGTAAAGTAATATAATTTTACAAAATAAGATAAAAAAATTAAATACAACTGCACTCATTGGAACTCAAAAATAATCACCATTAAGCATCTCTGAGCGAAAAAATCTCATTGACATCAAGTGTAATTTTTTTCTGTGGTTGAAATCGGTGTAAATCTTGATTTTCTCTCTCTGGAGTCAAAATATGACAACTTCCCTTTCTCTCCTCTCTAACACAGAGATTGATAAAAATATTCTTCACTCTTTACATTCTTTTTTATAATTAAAGAAATTAATCCATCTATGGCAAAAGCTAGAAGCAAAGTACAACACTTACATCTCATATTTATTTGTTTACATTTTCTCGCATTCTTTCATATTGAACTGTCAAAATTTGACAATTTATGATGATCATTTTGAATCAATGATTGAGATATCACAGGGTTGAATCAATGATTGATTTTCTCTCTTCTTTTTTTACCTTAAAATAAAATTTAAAGAAAGGAGTGAACAGTACTTAAAATACTACAGGTATTGGTTTAGATCTTTCTAATGAAGACAAGGAGCTGCCCAGAGCAGTTTTGATTTTAGATGATTTGTGGAAGACTTTTTTTCTCCACAAGCTGGGAATTCCTGTCCAAGCTAAGGGATAATAGCATCGGTTTGAACAAATATTGGCAATAAATGTAGAAAGATGCTGCAAGGGGCATATGGCATGGAAGAATAACATCCTTTCAATAAAGAAAAACCATCTTACATGAAAAGAGTCTGGCATTAACTATATATATCTCGTTAAAATAATATAAATTATATTTTAAGTTGTCATCTAATAATTTAATTTAAATTAATTTATTAACAAGTTATCATGTAATTAATTGATGTGTTGTCATGTGATTAACTGATGTAAAAGTAATGGGAAATACACATTGCCTTTGTTACTGCAAAGACTTTATAAAAGTAATTTGCAGGAAAGTGTCGTTTCTCTGCAGAGAATAGAGTGAGCACATGGTGGCAGGGTCTTATGTCTTATCTAAGCCTTTTCTTTCTGCTCTCGCCTTCGGAAAGAATCTTGCTTGGGCACTTTACTTTCGAAAATTGGGTAGGGCTGTGTTTTCGAAAATATATATATATTTTTTTAATTGGATACTCACACACACACACACACACATATATATATACACTTCTTATTTATCAGTTGTTGCTACCTTTTCAATTCACAACCTCCGACCAACATCCCAATTTGCTATAGACAGTAGTGCCTTTGTATGGCTTCCTCTGAGTCTCCGCTCTCATCCTCGTCTTCGTCCGATGAATGGAGCTATGATGTTTTTCTAAGTTTTAGAGGAGAAGACACTCGCAAAAATTTTACAGATCATCTCCATTCTGCCTTAGAACAAGCCGGAATTATTACTTTTAGGGACGATAAAAAACTTCCTAGAGGAGAAGAAATCTCCCGGCAACTTCTCAGGGCAATCGAAGGATCAAGGATTTCTGTAGTGGTATTCTCCAGAAACTATGCTTCCTCTAGATGGTGTCTTGACGAACTAGTAATGATTATGGAGTGCAGGCAGAAAACTCACCAGGTTGTTCTTCCAATATTCTATGATATGGATCCTTCAGATGTCCGCAAACAGACCGGTAGCTATGCAAAAGCTTTTGATGAACATGAAGAACACTTCAAGGAAGAAAAGGAGAAGGTCAACAGGTGGAGAGAAGCTCTTACACAGGCTGCAAATCTATCTGGAAGGGTTTTACACAATGAGACAAATGGGTATATCTTTATCTTCTCTGTCAAAATCCACTTGCACATATCAAAAGAAACAATCTTTTTATTATTATCATTTTGATATTGATATTTCCACTTCGATTAAATATTAGTTTTTAATTGCAATATATGTAGATGTAGCAAATATTTGTGGTTTTTCAAAATAATTCTCCAACTAGTAGTGTTATAAAATTTAATAAGTTCTTTTTAATAATCATTATTATTCTCAAGCTTTCGTATGAGTGATAGATGTGTAAACACTACTTTTTCCATCAATATTTTTTGTTATTTATCTTTTAATATTATGTTGATTTATAATTTAGAGTTAATAATTTATTTAATGTATTTTTTCTGTGGTTATTTAATGTCAAAGTATTCCACTTTACTAGAGAGGGTTGCTGAGATATTTTTTGGTTTTTAATTTGTTAAACGCAAAATAAAACAAAGTTGAGAGGGATATTTTCCTATTTTATTTTATAAAATCATTTTTTTTTGAGATTTTTTGAGTTTAATTTTCTTAAGGTAATAAGAGTTTTTTTTTTTCAGAGGTGAAAATAAGTTAAAAATTGAGTTTTCAGGACAAAAAAAAAACTTAGGCTTTATCTTTTTAAAAATTGAGTTTTCAATCTACTTTTTATGTGGTTATTTCAGTAAAAAAAACAAAATGGTATTGGGTTGGATTCCATGATAAAAAAAAAAGCAAAATTTAATGTCAGAGTATTCCACTTTACGAGAGGAGTGTTGCTTATATATTTTTGGGTTTTTAATTTGTCAAAAGCAAATAAAAAAAAAGTTCAGCGGGATATTTTCCTGATTTGATTTTTTAAATCAATTTTAAGATTTTTTGAGTTAAGAAATTATTTTCTTAAGGTAATAAGAATTTTTTTCATAAGTGATTCTAGTCTCATATGAAACATAACACCCTAACTCACAATTTTTACGAAGGATCTCATTTTCAATTCATTCATTTTTTAATTTTAAAGTTCAGATCAACATTGAACAACAAATTTGTCCAGTAACACACAACTTAACCTATTTTCAGATTGTTTTTGCATATCTAACAACTTATACGCCGTTGATGTCTTTCTTTGTCTGAACAGATATGAAGCGGAGTTCATTAAAAGGGTTGTCAGTGATGTAGATTGTAAATTGGGAAACAAAACCTTGCACGTAGCCAAGCACCCTGTAGGTATTTCTTCCAAGGAAATGGTAAGAACTCATTACGTTGTTCTAGCAGATCCATTGTGTCTTGATCATGGAAGACACTATGATCAACCATTTGCTCCTTCAGTAAACAATGATGTGATTATGAATGATGTGCAGAACATGGTTAGAGGGAGGACAGAGCTAGTGGAGGAGCACAATGTTGAGAATAGTGGACGATTAGTGCAGCCTGGCGCAGGAGCTAGATCTTCTAAAAGACTGAAATACAACAAGACTAGAGGAGTTCCGTTTCCTACTAGCTCTAATAAGCCAGTGGGTCAAGCATTTGAAGAGAATACGAAGGTGATATGGTCTCTGTTAATGGATGATGAAGTCCCAACGATTGGCATTTACGGGATGGGGGGTGTTGGTAAAACCATAATGCTACAACATATCCACAATGAGGTTCTTCAGAGACCAGATATTTGTGATCATATTTGGTGGGTGACTGTGTCTCAAGATTTCAGCATTAATAGATTGCAGAATCTTATTGCCAAACGTCTTGATCTAGACCTTTCAAGCGAGGATGATGATCAGCATAGAGCTGCCAAATTATCAGAAGAACTAAGGAAGAAACAAAAATGGATTCTCATTTTAGATGATTTGTGGGACAGTTTTGAGCCACAAGAAGTGGGAATTCATTCCTTTTTGAAAGGATGCAAGTTGATTTTAACAACTCGATCACAAACGGTTTGTGCTCAGATTGATTGCCAACACAAAATCGAAGTGAAGCCCCTTTTTGAGGGAGAATCTTGGACTTTGTTCAAGGAGAATCTTGGACATGACATGTTAATTTCACTGGAAATTGAAGGAATTGCAAAAGATATTGCAAGGGAATGTGCTGGTTTACCACTAGGAATTATTACAATTGCAAGAAGCTTGAGGGGAGTGGATGACCTGCCTGAGTTGAGGACTACATTGAAGAAATTAAGAGAATTGAAATTTAGGGACATGGAAGATAAGGTATTCAAGGTATTGAGGGTTAGTTATGATCGGTTAGATGATGCACTAAAACAATGTCTCTTATATTGTGCATTATTTCCCGAAGATCATATGATTGAAAAGGAGCAGTTGATAGCTTATTTCATCGATGAGGGAATAATTAAAGGAATGAGGAGCTGGCGAGATGCATTTGACGAGGGCCACACGATGTTAAAAAGACTTCAATATGTCTGCTTATTGGAAAGTGTTCAATTGAAGTATGATGATAGAAGATATGTGAAGATGCATGACTTGATTAGGGACATGGCCATCCACATATTTCAAGAGAACTTTAATGTCATTGTTAAATGTGGTGTACAATTAAAGGAACTGCCAGATGCAGAGGAGTGGACGGAGAATCTGAAGATTGTTTCACTAATGCAAAATGAATTTGAAGAAATTCCTTCCAGCCATTCACCAATGTGTCCAAATCTGTCAACTCTATTGCTTTGTCAAAATCATTGGTTGGTATTCATTGCAGATTCATTTTTCAAGCAATTGCATGGGCTCAAGGTCCTCAATCTGTCTCACACAGGTATTGAGAATTTGCCAGAATCTATCTCTGATTTGGTGTCTCTCACTACATTATTGCTCATTGATTGTGGGCGGCTAAGATATGTTCCATCATTAGAAAAGCTGAGAGCACTGAAGAGTTTAGATCTCTATGGAACCTCGCTTGAAAAGATGCCTCAAGGCATGGAATATTTATCCAACCTTAGGTATTTTAAAATTAGTGGATGTGGTGAAAAGGAGTTTCCTAGTGGGATATTACCAAAACTCTCTTACCTGCAGGTCTTTGAACTTGGAGAGTTTCCTACGGAATGCTATATAGTTGAAGGAATGGAAGTAGGATGCTTGGGGAAGCTGGAAACTTTGCAATGCCATTTCAAGGGCTTCTCTAACTTCGTGGAGTATCTCAGATCTCGGGATGGGATCCAATCATTAAGCACATGCAAAATTACAGTAGGAACGTTTAATAGAGTTACTTTGTTTGACAATTATGATTTCCGAAGTAAAACAATTTGGTTAGGTAATTTGAGTATCAAGAGAGATAGAGATTTCCAGGTCAAGTTCTTAAATGACATTCAAGGACTGTATTGTGAAAGCATCGATGCAAGAAGTTTATGTGATGTTTTTTCATTAGAGAATGCAACTGAACTGGAGAGCATCCAGATTAAGTCTTGCGATAGCATGGAGAGCTTGGTTTCATCTTCTTGGTTCTGCTCTGCTACACTACCATTGCCATCACATAATGGTATGTTTTCTCGTCTTAAAGAGTTTTGGTGTAATGGATGTAACAGTATGGAGAAGTTGTTCCCTCTTGAGTTGTTGTCATACCTTGTAAACCTGGAAGTGATTACTGTTGATAATTGTGAGAAAATGGAGGAGATAATAGGAACAACATATGAGGAAAGCAGCACCTTCAATCCCATCGTGGAATTAACACTCCCAAAGTTAAAAACTCTGTATTTGTTTGGTTTACCAGAACTGAAAAGGATTTGTAGTACGAAACTAATTTGCAATTCTCTTAAAGAAATTTACGTCACAAACTGTGAGAAGCTGAAGAGGATGGCGATTAGTCTTCCGTTGCTTGAAAATGGCCAGCCATCCCCTCACCCTTCTCTTAAAAGGATCCATGCGTGTCCAAGAGAATGGTGGGAGACAGTGGTGGAGTGGGAGCCTCCTAACGCCAAGGAAGTCCTTCCTCCCATTGTACACTTATGGTAGAGAGGAGTAGACTGCTCTGCCCTGAATATAATATAGAATAAAGGGTAAGCATCATCTTTTATTTCTCTCTCTTTCTACAATTGATTCTCTGCACACCATGTTAATTTCTTTATGTTATTTTTACTCTTAGGGCTACTTTTTTTCCTTTGGCGAGGCTCGAGGCTGCTACCTTCTGTTTTTGTTCTCGCGCTGCGCCTCCCATACATTGAAGCCAACAAGAGCTGAACGTCTTGATCTTTGTTTCTATACATACAAATACTGAGCTAGATTGTTTCTGAATTGTGGTTTTCTTGGTATGATTTGTTGGGCTACTTTATTGGGTTTTAGTTCTTTCTGCTAAATTATCTAAATATGGGCTTTAGAATGAAACCAACATTCTTTATTTCTTGGGATAGAAAGAAGTGAACTGTTATTAAAATTAAAATTAAAAAATAAAATCTGGTTTAATTATTTATTTATCTATATTGATTTAATTATTTCATTGCTCCTTGAGTATACTGTTATCATTATATTTTTTTAAGAGGGATAATCATTTACATATTTAAAACCTGGAAAATCGTGCGTTACAGCCGCAGGGAAAAGGTGAAGTCACATTAAGAATACGGTGTGGCCGAGTGCATCGAATTTATTTTGATTTTTATACGCAAACCACCAGACTCCCAGACAAATACTTCTAGAAGAATTTCGAAGTCCATCTTTTGACCACCTCCGCGCTGCCTCTTCATGATATGGAATCATGACGGTGGGGCCCAGATAGACGACAAGGGTCTTTGTCAATTTTAAAGTTTAAACACGGTGGTGGATTCCTCCGAATGTCACCGGATAATACGCTGCAGTGTTGTCATTGGCTTACGTGGACATGTACCCTTCCCCCGTTAATTTTTATTGCTTTAATTATTGGATATAGAAAGAAGAAGAAAAAAGGAGGAGAGACGGATGGCTGCTGGACATGGAAAATCAACAGTCACGTACTGCCATGATTTTTCTTGTCATGTGAGTCATGGACTCGAATTTATACTTTAACGATTAAAAAAAATAAAATATCTCTGTCTTTTCATTTCAGATATTATCTCCTCCGTGTTTTTTATTAATGGAACCAAATCCCCTTTTAGAGATTACCTATCAAATACTTGTATGGTTTTTCAACGGTCAGTAAAATTTTAAAAAATAAGTTTGTCATTTTTTAAACACGAGAAAATTTTATTTTTAGAAAATGTATTTTATGATCATGAAGAACGAGTAAAATCTCAATTATTTCAGGTTCTTATAAAAGATGCACGTTTTGATTCAAACTAGAAATTTATTGTGCAGATTATAAGCTCTTTATCATCATATCACGTCCTTTAAAAACGAGTCTAGCATGTTAATAGCATATTTCAATGCACTTTCAATTAAGTTAAAAATTTTAAAAATTACATAGTTATCTAGAAACATGAATTCCTTGGAAAAAAATGAAATTTTTAATTGACCTAACGATCACGAATTAAAATTTTATTAATCTCATTTTATTTGATAAAAATCAATCACAATACAATATAGACTTGAATAATTTTTTTAAAGAGTTAAAATTTGGTTTAATGTTGATTTAATTATTTATACCTTCATTTTGGGAATTGAGCTTTGAATTGAGTTATTCAATAAAATAAAAATATCACGCTTTGCTGCTCATAGAATTTGAGTGTTTTTTCTATTAGTCACATTGCTTTATTTTAATATGCATTGAAAATTAATAAATCTTTTAATACTTTCTTCTATTCTTTAAATTTAACTCTTAATTAATAAAGTTATTTTCTTAAGGCTTTGATGTGAACCGGTCCAGAAACACCAGCAAGGATTAAGGGGCTGGATGGAAGGCTATAAATAAGACTCATGGGCTTTATTTAATTTTGTTAGCTAAAGCCCAAGGCTTGTTTGGGCTTAAATTAAAACTTTGTTTTTAGTTAGGATCCAAGGCTTGTTTGGATTAAGTCATGAGCTTTTTAATTTGGGGTTTTGGGCCAGTTTTGAGTGGACCTCATTTAAGTCCACATAAGGGGTCCATTAGGGTTAGTTTTTAAAAGACTATTTAAACTCATGTTAGCTAAATTTCGGCAACCATTGATGAAATTGATTCTGAACTTTTCAGTTTATGTGTGAGAGTGATTCTTGGATTCTTTAGTTCTTGAACGAACTAAATCTGACTTATCGAAGATTAATTGGCTTCGTGGCGTCATTCTACTCCTCCCAAGAGTGTTGGTGCCTTGGAGCAGGTTTCCAATGTGTCACACTCCTATTAGACCTATTTCGGCTTTCCAGGATCAGATATCATTCTTTGTTGTGGGTTGCGTGACCACATGATCACGAGGTTCGCAACAGGCTTTCTGCCCTCTCTCTGGTAAATTGCAAAACGACAACATAATTATTAAAACACATTGTCACCCACGACGATTTCATTGTGAATTACAATACAATAGTAATCTCTTCTTCTTCTTTTTTCCTTTATATTGATTTTTTGTTCTTTTTTGTCTATTTCATATTTGGTCTAGTTTATAGTTCAAATTTATAATTTATTTTCTTTTATTTTATCTTTTTATAGGGTTAACATGATGTACAAGTTATAGTTCAAAAATATCAATGAGATGTGTTTCTATTGCTAATTTTTATAGTTTAAAAACGTCCAAAATTTCCTCAATTTTTCTACTGACACCAGCTCTTTTTATTTTATTTTTGTTATTTTTGGATAGATTTGGTGAGTCTTACTGCATTATTGCTCATTGCTTGTGATAAGTTAATACATGCACCATCATTAAAAAAACTTGAAATGATTCCTCAAGCCATGGAATGTCTATCCAACCTAAGGTATCTTACACTTAATGCATGCAAGTTTCAAGCCTAAAAAACTTTTATTTAAAGGGGTGTGTTAGAGAAAAATATATTTGGTGCTTTCACTTAAGTTTTTAGGTGAGATGGTTCCTTAACAAAGGTCATCTGTATTCTTTTACTTTATTGATTACTCTGTTTATTTATTATTTGTATTAAAGAATTTAATTTGTCTACTATATATATTTCATCTGGATTGGATGACAATTTCAGCAGTCAAATCATGAAGACAAAGCTCTTGCAAGTTTGCGTTCAAAAACTTTCAAAACCCTTTCTCGACGCTATATAATTAAATGGATTCATGACCTTTAAAAACAACATTTTATATATATTATTTTTGAAAACTCAAAATACAATGTTTGGTACACCATGAGGATTGTTTCATGTTTGTCCATGTTGTACCTCATGCTTCATAAATTCAGCTGATGAGAATCGGTTCCTTTACCAATAAAATATACTATTTTCTAGTTTCTCTATGACCAATGTGTCGCACCCCATTAGGAGAGCGCGGTGTCGCGGGGAGGATTACGTGAGGGTTTAATCATTATTTTTGGAAAAGGGAGTCGCCACCTAGTTTTATGGTTACTAGGAAACCTAAAATTGGTCTTTCAGAGATTCTAAAGTAAGGGACTGGTTGCGTAAAGGGAGGGTTTTAGCACCCCTAATACGCCCTACCTAAGGTAAGCTGCTTGGTGTTTTGGTTTGTTTATGACTTGTTATGGTTTTGATCTTTCAAAGAAATATGTTGGTCAAATGATGATGGTGTATTATCCCCACCGAATATTTTGGATATTAATCCTTTTGAATTTATTTATCCAAACATCAATAGTGAATAATAGCAAATTATCCCCATCGAATATTTTGGATATTAACCCCTTAGGATAAATAACACCGACAGTAAATAATAGCAAATTATCCCCATCGAATATTTTGGATATTAACCCCTTAGGATTTATTTATCCAAATACCAACAATGAATAATAAATTCCCAAAAATAAAATTTTGATATTTTTGGAATATTGGCCAATACCCTTTGGATTTTTACAAACATGTTGTAAAATCCCAAAATGCGAGAAATGATTTTTTCTTTGCAAAATTCATGCTAAAAACACATTTTTTCTTCAAACTCCAAGATAATATATATGTTTTTGAAACAAAAAGAATTTTCAAAATATGCTAGTGTATTGGCCATATTTTTTTTTAAAATCACATTTTGTTTAAAAATGATATATTTTTATTTTTTGCAAATTTTGTTATTATTATTATTATTATCCTTTTGGGTTGGCAGCTCGCAACCTGGGTCTGGGCTGCTGCCCGTGTATTCACGGAGTGGGCTTCCAGTCTAAATGGGCCGGAAGCCCGTCCTTCTCTCGGTCTGGTCTTCGGCCCATACGGGCAGGAAGCCCGTCTCCTTTAGTGGTCGGGTCGGGCACCAAACCCGGCCCGACCCGACCCGGTTTACTGTTCACTGTGAACAGTAAATTGGGGTTGCATGTAGGTGGTGATGAACAGTAAAATGAGAGATTTTTGAGTGTGACGAATGAAATACCTGTTAATATCGTTGTATAGAGGACCTCAAAGTGGTTCTTTGGGTCATGGTGGCGTCGGAAATGGTGGCCTGTGGTGGCCGGAATGGATGTCGAAAAGCGCACAATCACGTCGGTTGTTCTTCGTTACCTTCGCCTGGGCTACTGCTGGGATGCCTGGCGTGTGGTGGAGGTTGCTGGAGGTGACAGAGGTGGTGCAAGGTTGTCGGGCTGGCTGCCGGCGTTGATGAACCGAGAGGGAAGGAGAGAGAGAACTCTCTGGTTTTAGAGAGAGAGAGAGGGAAACCGAGAGAAAGAAAATGAAGTAGAGGGATGGAGAGTGTCATCACCCAATTTTTGGGTGACTCCCCAAAATATACCAAAAAATAACAAAAATAAAATAAAAGAGGTCGGCGTTGTTAGAAAAATCAATGTGGAAATTTTGGTTGTTTTCGAGAGTCTAATTGTGTCTCTTTTGTCCCCAAAAATAGAGGAAAATACAGATTTAAGGCAAAATAATTTATCATTGGATAAATCTGTGTAAAAATTAATTCGAGGTATATAATTATATTTTTATGGGCCAATTTGATTTAATCGTCGGCCAATTTAAAAGTATAATTATGTTTGAGAATTAATTTAGGGTCCAATTAAAGGATTTAATTGAGTGCAAGGACTTAATTATACTTTAAGTTGGTCAAATTAATTTTATTAAGGGCTTAATCAGTGAAAAATCAAGTTTTTGAATTTAATTCGGTTTCAATTGAGAAGTTGGGAATTTTCGGAGGCTGAATTGGATTTTTTCCAAGCCATTTGTGTGAAATCAGGGGTCTAATTGGAAACAATTGAGAGTTTAATGGTCAATTGAGGGTCAAATATCATAAATTGGAAGCCAAGGACCAAAATAAAAAAGCACGCAACTTTAAGGCTAACATTGAATTTTTCACCGGGGTATAATTGCACAAAATCATAAATTTAAAACCAATTAGGGGTGCGATTGAACTAATTAAAAATTGAGGGACCAAATTGATTTTTTTCCATCTCCTCCCAAATCATTACCCGTGACTGCACTGTTCAGTCACCTGAGCAGTGCAGACACCACCCGCGCACGCTACCTGCGTGCATGCGTCGCCTGAGCAGAGCCCCGTTACTGGGCAATGCAGGTGGTGCCCCTCGGCTACACGCCATGGGTAGCCGAAGGGGCTGCTTCTCCTGCTATAAATACTGCAGGCAGGGACGAGCAAAAGGGGGAGAAAAGGGAAGAAAATCACGAAAAAGAGAAGAAAACTGGAAGAAAAAAAGAGAGGAAGAAACGGAGTTTTGGAAGCAAGAAAATCGAAGTGAGAAGCTGAAAAAAACGCAAACAGTTCCTGTTGCTGCTCTTTCTCTCTCCCCGATCGCATCTCTCTCTCTCTAAAAACAGTAACTCCAGCCACCGTCTCTGACCACCGGGCATCACCCCTTCATCACCAGAAATCTTCCCCTCCACGCCAGACGGTCACCCGTGGTCTCAGGTGAAGGCAGCAGCGGCGGTACCCGGTGCAGCATCAACAGGCCGAGACTTCAAGAGCTCCCTCCGGCCACCACAGACCACCGTTGACGGCGAAACAACCACCAGGACAACCACCTCGACCTCAGCTATCTGACCATACCCTCAGGTGAGCCTTTCGCCACAATTTTACTTTTACTGTTCATTCACCTTCAACCTCGCGCCCCTGCATGCAGTGGGACGTGATCGTCCCACTGTTCATGCAGGGCCGGGTTTAGGTGGTTTGGGTCGGGCTTTTGTGCCCGGCCCGAGCACATGATGGGTCGGCATTTCGGCCCAGGATAGCCTGTTTGGGCTTCCAGCCCACGATGGCTGGAAGCCCAGCCCCTTAGTCTGTTTGGGCTTCCAGCCCATGATGGCTGGAAGCCCAGTCCTCAGCCCGTTTGGGCTCCCAGCCCACGTTGGCTGGGAGCCCAGTCCATTCCAGGTAGGCTGTCAGCCCATTGTGGCTGACAGCCCACCCATGTTGTAGGCCAGCCCATTCAGAGATGGGCTGGACAGAATTTTATTTTTTTTATTTTTTAAAAAATAGCAAAAAAATATAAAAATACAAAAATTTCAAAACACAAAAATATTTTGTTTTCATGCATACGGCCGAATTCCAAAGTTTTTCCCATATTTTTCATAAAAAAAATATTTTGCATCTTCCTCATGTTTTAAAACAAAAATTGGATATCGTAACCGGTTTACGATTATCCGTTGGAATTTGGCCAAAATATCAAAAATAATTTTAATTTTTTTTTTGTTTCATCTATTAGGGTGTAAATTTACATTGTAAAGTACATCCATGGATAAAAAAAGGGGGTTTTAAACTACGGTGTAAATTTATACTGTAAAGTACATCCGTAGATAAAAAAGATTTTTACTACGGTGTAAATTTATATTGTAAAGTATATTCGTAGATAAAAAAGATTTTTACTACGGTGTAAATTTACATTGTAAAGTACATCCATAGATAAAAAAGGGTTTGTAACTGCGGTGTAAAATTACATTGTAAAGTACACCCGCAGACAAAAAAAAATGGTTTTTTGAAAATGCAGTGCAAAATTTTTAACTTAGAAAAAACAATCAAACAACAATGCAGCTTACCTTAGGTAGGGTGCACTGGGGGTGATGCGTCTTCCCCTTGCACAACAAGTCCCCTTACCTAGACTCTCGCAGACCAATAGGTTCCTAGTAACCTTAATACTAGGTGGCGACTCCTAATATTTATAGTTGTAAATTTTACGGCTATAAAACACCCCATTTTCACCGCGCGCCGTTGTCTATCCAGAGAGGGATGGCGGGGCGCGAAGCGCGAAAAAACGCCGTCGCGACAGATGGCGACTCCGCTGGGGACATCGCTGGACTGAGCTTTGTTTGTTTGATTGTTTGTCTCTCAATTTATTTTTGCACGCATTTTATGCTTTAATACGTATTTTTATTGCTTTAGCATGCATTTTACTTTCAGCTCATGCATATCATATCAATGTAATCATGCATTTTAATTTTCTCAGCAAACCCAATTTTAAGTTAGGTGGGGAGTAGCGGTCTGCCCCATGACTTTTGGTCGGGGTTCAGATTCGTGAAACATCCAACTATGAACTGAGTGTTTACTTGTTAATGGCGGTCATACTGTGCCCCAACCATTTCTTGTAAGCCCCCACACCACCTTCACGTGAGGTGGTCACTGGGCAGTTCATAGACCTTTTTGAGACCAGTTAGAAAGCTTACCCCTCATGTAATGACTTAGAACTTGTCTTTGGGTACAAACTCCCCGATAATTCACCCGATATGTATATACATACATTTGCATCCACATGTTTCCATCATCACTGCATAACATATCATCAGCAGATTGAAATATAGGTCCCCGAAGAGCTCCTACCACTAGACTCCAGCAAAGAAACATGGAAGACGGAGAGCGTGCGCACCGTGATGCTCATTTTCAAGAAGAACTGGATTCTCTAAAAGCTAGCGTGGCTAGTCTTACCAGCTTACTCGAGCAAGCACTAAGAAACACCTCTGGCGAGGGTCCTTCAACTAGACCAATAGCGGCTGCTCAAGCACAAGGAATTAACCACCATGAAGAGGTGATAGGAGAAAGGGTTCAGGATCCGCAACAGAACCCAGCTTTCGTACAATCAACAGTGCCGACACTTGCGCCAACCCCAACAGTTATAGAAGCATCAGAGGGTATTGACCAAGATAAGATGGCGACGCTGGAAGCCAGGATAAGGGCCATTGAAGGGGTAAACTTATATGACCCAGTACAAGCTGCAGAAATGTGTCTAGTCCCGTACGTTGTAATACCAAAAAAGTTTCGTGTCCCTGAATTTATCAAATACACCGGGACACAATGCCCTGTCACTCACCTAAAATCATACTGTAACAAAATGGCGGAAGTGGTGCATGATGAAAAGATACTGATGCATTTTTTCCAAGACAGTTTGAGTGGGGCAGCATTGAATTGGTGCATGAGACTGGACAACACCAGGATCCGTAGTTGGAAAAATCTGGTAGATGCTTTCATCCAGCAATATAAGTACAACATGGACATCGCTCCCGACAGAACAAGTTTGTCCAATCTGGAGAAGAAAGACAAAGAAAGCATAAGGGAATATGCTCAGAGATGGAGAGATCTTGCTGCACAAGTACATCCTCCACTTCTAGATAAAGAGATGGTGACATTGTTCGCCAACACGCTAAGAGCGCCCTATTACGAACATGTGATGGGCAGTTCAGCACAGCAATTTACGGATGCTGTAGCTGTGGCGGAGCGAATAGAGCAGGGAATTAGAAGTGGTAGAATTTCTGCACCTGTGGAGAAAAAAGGCTTTGAAGGCAAGAGAAGAGATACCGAGCATTTCGAAGATGACTATAAGGGTAGGAACAACCAATTCCAAAATTACAATAACCCTTCATCTCAAATTGCCAACATTAATTTTCAAGCCAAAGATCCACCGAAAAATTTCCCGAAAAGAAATTACCAGAAAACCCAAGATCAGCTACCTCCATTACCATTGCCTTTAAATGAGATGTATCAAAACTTGGTAAGCACTGGAAAAATAGCTCCTGAACCTTATGCACCTTTGCAGCCACCTTATCCTGATTGGTACAAGCCTGATTTAAGCTGTGAATACCATGCCGGTGCTGTAGGGCATAGCATTCACACTTGTGGCGCCTTCAAGAAGATGCTCATGCGATTGATTAAAGCGGGGTGGATAACATCCGAAGGAAATTTAGGTCCAGCACCCAAGTAAGCTTCACGGAAATAGGGTACCAAGTGTCTGCACCATTTAAAGTGAAATCGACAAAAGCTTTTGAAAAGGGAATGTGCCGATATTGGGAGATGAAGTCTGCTTCCGTGATTTCCTTTTGTTTTGGTCATGCCCACATGTTATATCTCGGTTTAAACCAATTTTGACTTATTGGCAATTTTGCTTGTAACACCACGAAGACCTTTTTGTTGTTAAGCAAATATTTCCTTGCAGTGATTATGTATTTTCTTGTGTTTATGATGTGCTCTTGCTTTTTTGTCAAAATAACACAAGCACTCCATATACCCTTTCATCCAAAGTATACATGATCCCATGATTTCATAAAGATTTTTGGCAAATCAAATTCTAGTACGAAAATAAATGTCAATTTGATTTTTGTTTAACAAATGTGTTCTGGGAATTCAGAGGATTTCATTGAAAGGTGATCTCATACCACCAAAACCCATATAATAAAGCTAATCTCTTAGCCAAACAAATAATCCAAAAAATCAAAAAAAACTTATTTCGCATGGAAAAGCAAAGCTTATCGATCCTGGATGCAAGTTTTTGAAATGAGGAGAGGCCATCTTTGATATGCCTTCACAAAGTCTCAAATATCCCTTGCAGTCCCTATTTGAGCCTAATAATTATTTCTTGATAATTAACCCTGACAAGGATCACACCCTACACTAGGGGCAAGTGCAAAAAAAAAAAAAAAATACAAAACAGTCCTCAATGACAAGTGACGCCCGAACAAAGCTGGGGGGCATAAACATAAAAAGGGTTTCAGTACACTATACCAAATTAATTCAACATTTTGGTAGTACTAAAAACCCAACATAGAAAGCCCAAACAAAATACCGGGGGGCATGTCGCGATAAAAGCACAAACAAAATACTTGGGGGGGCATGTCAAGTCAGCATAATGTTAGCGCCACAAACCCGTGAAAAAGCCCAAACAAAATATTTGGGGGGCATGTCAAGTTAGCACGACGTTAGTGCCAAAAACCATGAAAAAGCCCAAACAAAATACTTGGGGGCATGTCAAGTCAGCATCATGTTATTGCCAAAAAGCAAAGAAAAGCCCAAACAAAATACTTGAGGGCATGTCAAGTCAGCACAATGTTAGTGTCAAAAACCAATGAAAAAACCCAAACAAACACTAGGGGGCATGCTAGGTCACTATGAAAATCAATCATGAGGGCTAAATGAAGTTCTAAGAGTAAGCACTAAGTGATCCTTAGTCTAAAGAACCCTTAAACACTTTTTGAGCCTACAAATATCTTTTTTTTTCATAGCCAGTAACCTAAGCCTACATTACAAGCCTAATAAAGCCCTTTCTGATCAAATACGAGTTATCTGGATCGATAAGCAATGCTTTTCCATTTGAAACAATCCTTACAAATATTTCACACAACCTGATTGAAACTTTCCTGACGTACGAGACTTGCAAATATCATTTCACATTCTTGTCAAAGTCAACATAAAACCTAACAATGAGATCACTTGAATTCTTTCGAGAACAAGCTTGTTAAACAAACATCAAAATGGTTTTTGTGCTCGGAACGACTTTGAAATTCCAAAAGTTTTACATGAAAACATTTTTTGCAAATAACCATCCCTTTCCTGCAAACACCTGAAGCCCAAAACACTTTTGGGGCATGACCAAACAGCAGGGCAATCTAAAATGCATTCGAAGCTGGCTCCATAATTCCTTTTCAAAGAATCTGGATCAGACTCAGGGGGGCATATCATCTCCAGGGGTCAAAATCAACAAATTGCGGCCTGAGTATGCAGAAGCGAGAAGCCGTCAAATCATGAAGTTGACTCCACAATTCCTTTTTAAAGAATCTGGATCAAACTCGGGGGGCATGATGATATGGAAAATCTATCATCCCCAGTGGTCAAAATCAACAAATTGCGGCCTGAGTATGCAGAAGCGAGAAGCCGTCAAATCATGAAGTTGACTCCACAATTCCTTTTTAAAGAATCTGGATCAAACTCGGGGGGCATGATGATATGGAAAATCTATCATCCCCAGTGGTCAAAATCAACAAATTGCGGCCTGAGTATGCAGAAGCGAGAAGCCGTCAAATCATGAAGTTGACTCCACAATTCTTTTTTAAAGAATCTGGATCAAACTCGGGGGGCATGATAATATGGAAAATCTATCATCTCCAGTGGTCAAAATCACAAGTTGCGGCTTGAGTAAGCAGAAGCGAAAAGCCATCAAATCCAGAGGTCCAAATCCCGGAAAAGAAGGTCTGGAGGAAGAAAGGGGACCTATATCTCAGGTAAGTATACATGCATCATCATGCATCCCCATTGAAAATCTAAAAAATATTTTGGAGGGATCGTAATTTACGAACCTTCATTCATCATTTTGTGTGCACGCTTTCAAGCTTTCACCTCTCTCATTTCCTTGAGCATGCTTTTCAACTTTATTTGTTTCTTGATTTTGGGTGTCATTATGCATTGCATCTCCCTAGGGATCCAAGAACTATTTTGGAGGAATTGTAATTCACAAACCTCTACTCATCATTTTTGTATGCGCCTTTGAGCCCTCATCATTTTCACTTCCCTGAGTGCGCTTACAAGCCTTTCATTTACCATAGATAGAGCGTTTTTCAATCATATCTCTTCCTTTATCTGAATGCGCTTTCTAGCCATCAACAAACTCAGATAGTGCACTTGTAAGTCCTATCTATTTCCAGAACTTGGTGAGCTTTCTAGTCACCATCAATTAAAATAGTGCGCTTTCCAGCCCTATTTTCCTCTTCATCTTCGAGTGCGTTTTCCAACCCTCGACCATCAATTTAAAATAGTGCGCTTTCCAGCCCTATTTTCCTCTTCATCTTCGAGTGCGTTTTCCAACCCTCGACCATCAATGTGAATAGTGCGCTTTCCAGCCCTATTTTCCTCTTCATCATCGAGTGCGTTTTCCAACCCTCGACCATCAATTTAAAATAGTGCGCTTTCCAGCCCTATTTTCCTCTTCATCTTCGAGTGCGTTTTCCAACCCTCGACCATCAATATGAATAGTGCGCTTTCCAGCCCTATTTTCCTCTTCATCATCGAGTGCGTTTTCCAACCCTCGACCATCAATTTAAAATAGTGCGCTTTCCAGCCCTATTTTCCCTCATCTTCGAGTGCGTTTTCCAACCCTCGACCATCAATTTAAAATAGTGCGCTTTCCAGCCCTATTTTCCCTCATCGAGTGCGTTTTCCAACCCTCGACCATCTCCACTTTCACCTGGGTAGGTCACCCATTACAATGAGACCATCTCTATCGCTTTCACCTGGGTAGGTCACCCATAACAATGAGACCATTTTCACCATTTTCACCTGGGTAGGTCACCCATTACAATGAGACCATCTCTATCACTTTCACCTGGGTAGGTCACCCATAACAATGAGACCATCTTCACCATTTTTCACTTGGGTAGGTCACCCATTACAATGAGACCATCTTCACCATTTTTCATCTGGGTAGGTCACCCATTACAACGAGACCATCTTCACTATTGTCACCTGGGTAGGTCACCCATTACAATGAGACCATCTTCACTATTTTTCACCTTGGTAGGTCACCCATCCTTTTTGAGTGTCCTCCTTAGGCTCTAATTCTTAGGTAGTGCGCTTTCTAGCCCTATTTTACCATTCCTTTCTGAGTGCGCTTTCTAGCCCTCATTCTCATTTTTGGATGGATCAACTATTTCTTGGTCTGGTACATCCACCTTTCTTTTTCTTTACAACGCTTACTATCTAAAGTCTTTTCCAAAACTTTAGTCGTAGGCATTGTAAAGAGGGGGGCAACTGTCATCACCCAATTTTTGGGTGACTCCCCAAAATATACCAAAAAATAACAAAAATAAAATAAAAGAGGTCGGCGTTGTTAGAAAAATCAATGTGGAAATTTTGGTTGTTTTCGAGAGTCTAATTGTGTCTCTTTTGTCCCCAAAAATAGAGGAAAATACAGATTTAAGGCAAAATAATTTATCATTGGATAAATCTGTGTAAAAATTAATTCGAGGTATATAATTATATTTTTATGGGCCAATTTGATTTAATCGTCGGCCAATTTAAAAGTATAATTATGTTTGAGAATTAATTTAGGGTCCAATTAAAGGATTTAATTGAGTGCAAGGACTTAATTATACTTTAAGTTGGTCAAATTAATTTTATTAAGGGCTTAATCAGTGAAAAATCAAGTTTTTGAATTTAATTCGGTTTCAATTGAGAAGTTGGGAATTTTCGGAGGCTGAATTGGATTTTTTCCAAGCCATTTGTGTGAAATCAGGGGTCTAATTGGAAACAATTGAGAGTTTAATGGTCAATTGAGGGTCAAATATCATAAATTGGAAGCCAAGGACCAAAATAAAAAAGCACGCAACTTTAAGGCTAACATTGAATTTTTCACCGGGGTATAATTGCACAAAATCATAAATTTAAAACCAATTAGGGGTGCGATTGAACTAATTAAAAATTGAGGGACCAAATTGATTTTTTTCCATCTCCTCCCAAATCATTACCCGTGACTGCACTGTTCAGTCACCTGAGCAGTGCAGACACCACCCGCGCACGCTACCTGCGTGCATGCGTCGCCTGAGCAGAGCCCCGTTACTGGGCAATGCAGGTGGTGCCCCTCGGCTACACGCCATGGGTAGCCGAAGGGGCTGCTTCTCCTGCTATAAATACTGCAGGCAGGGACGAGCAAAAGGGGGAGAAAAGGGAAGAAAATCACGAAAAAGAGAAGAAAACTGGAAGAAAAAAAGAGAGGAAGAAACGGAGTTTTGGAAGCAAGAAAATCGAAGTGAGAAGCTGAAAAAAACGCAAACAGTTCCTGTTGCTGCTCTTTCTCTCTCCCCGATCGCATCTCTCTCTCTCTAAAAACAGTAACTCCAGCCACCGTCTCTGACCACCGGGCATCACCCCTTCATCACCAGAAATCTTCCCCTCCACGCCAGACGGTCACCCGTGGTCTCAGGTGAAGGCAGCAGCGGCGGTACCCGGTGCAGCATCAACAGGCCGAGACTTCAAGAGCTCCCTCCGGCCACCACAGACCACCGTTGACGGCGAAACAACCACCAGGACAACCACCTCGACCTCAGCTATCTGACCATACCCTCAGGTGAGCCTTTCGCCACAATTTTACTTTTACTGTTCATTCACCTTCAACCTCGCGCCCCTGCATGCAGTGGGACGTGATCGTCCCACTGTTCATGCAGGGCCGGGTTTAGGTGGTTTGGGTCGGGCTTTTGTGCCCGGCCCGAGCACATGATGGGTCGGCATTTCGGCCCAGGATAGCCTGTTTGGGCTTCCAGCCCACGATGGCTGGAAGCCCAGCCCCTTAGTCTGTTTGGGCTTCCAGCCCATGATGGCTGGAAGCCCAGTCCTCAGCCCGTTTGGGCTCCCAGCCCACGTTGGCTGGGAGCCCAGTCCATTCCAGGTAGGCTGTCAGCCCATTGTGGCTGACAGCCCACCCATGTTGTAGGCCAGCCCATTCAGAGATGGGCTGGACAGAATTTTATTTTTTTTATTTTTTAAAAAATAGCAAAAAAATATAAAAATACAAAAATTTCAAAACACAAAAATATTTTGTTTTCATGCATACGGCCGAATTCCAAAGTTTTTCCCATATTTTTCATAAAAAAAATATTTTGCATCTTCCTCATGTTTTAAAACAAAAATTGGATATCGTAACCGGTTTACGATTATCCGTTGGAATTTGGCCAAAATATCAAAAATAATTTTAATTTTTTTTTTGTTTCATCTATTAGGGTGTAAATTTACATTGTAAAGTACATCCATGGATAAAAAAAGGGGGTTTTAAACTACGGTGTAAATTTATACTGTAAAGTACATCCGTAGATAAAAAAGATTTTTACTACGGTGTAAATTTATATTGTAAAGTATATTCGTAGATAAAAAAGATTTTTACTACGGTGTAAATTTACATTGTAAAGTACATCCATAGATAAAAAAGGGTTTGTAACTGCGGTGTAAAATTACATTGTAAAGTACACCCGCAGACAAAAAAAAATGGTTTTTTGAAAATGCAGTGCAAAATTTTTAACTTAGAAAAAACAATCAAACAACAATGCAGCTTACCTTAGGTAGGGTGCACTGGGGGTGATGCGTCTTCCCCTTGCACAACAAGTCCCCTTACCTAGACTCTCACAGACCAATAGGTTCCTAGTAACCTTAATACTAGGTGGCGACTCCTAATATTTATAGTTGTAAATTTTACGGCTATAAAACACCCCATTTTCACCGCGCGCCGTTGTCTATCCAGAGAGGGATGGCGGGGCGCGAAGCGCGAAAAAACGCCGTCGCGACAGAGAGAAAGACCAAAAACACGAGAGGGATGAAGATTCAAATTTTGTGTAAAATTCACTTGTATTCTCCCTGCTTCTTTTGCTCTGTTTTTTTCTTCGTTTTCTCACTGTCTGTTTTAGTTTTTTCTCTCTTCAGTTCTGCCTCTTTTTTTCGTCCCTTCATTGTGGCTGTGATGAATGTATTTATAGGGAAAAAAACATGCATTGTATGCTGTGTGGCTGTGTATTGCAGAGGGGCAGAGGGATGAGGTGCAGAGAGCCGTTGCCCTGTGTTTCCTGCACTGTTCAGGTGTCGGAACAGTGCAGGAAACATGTAATTTTGATGTTGGGTAAAGTGCAATTTGGTCCTTAAACTTATAATTGTTCCAATCGCCTCTCTAATCAATTTTAAACTTTTAATTTGTGCAAATGTATCCCCGTCACATTTCAAAAGCATCCTTAGCTTTGAGCGCCTTTTTTATTTTGGTCCCTGATTTTTTATTTGCGCGATTTAACCCTCGATCGAACATTAAACTCTTAATTTATTCAAATTGGTCCCCGATTTCGCATAATTGGCTTGAATAAATTCAAATTGGCCTCTAAAAATTTTATTCTTATCAATTGAGCCTGAATTAAATTTAAAAACTTGATTTCTCGTTGACTAAGCCCTTAATAAAATTAATTTCACCAATTTAAAGTAAAATTAAGTCATTGCGCTTAATTAAATTCTTCGATTAGACCCTAAATTAATCCTCAAATATAATTACATTTTTAATTGGCCAATGATTAAATCGAATGGGCATATATAAAAATATAATCTTATCTTTCGACTTAATTATTACGCAGATTTATCCGATAATAAATTACGTTAGCCTTGCATCTGCATTTTCCTTCATTTCTAGGCACAAAAAAGATACGATCGAGCTCTCAAAAAGGCCCAACATTTCCCCCTTGATTTTCCTACCGACACCGGCCCTCTTTTATTTTATTTTTTTGCATTTTTGGATAGATTGGGGAAGGACCCAAAATTGGGTTATGACACAGTGGACTGGACAGGAGGAGTTCTGTAGTAAGCAGGCATGGTTGCCGGGAAGAATGTTGCTCTAATTCCTTCTGCCTTCAGTATAGGGAAGATGATGCCTAATCCAACCTGAAAGATGACAAAATAAAAATAAAATTTGAGGTTTGTCACGGTGAGAATAAAAGATCAAACAAATAAGTTTCTGAGAGTAAAAGTAATGAAAGCTGGAGATACAGACCAAAATTAGTCTAGCCGCAATACACATGCGTTTTGGTGTAGGAAATGGAAGCAGTAAGCTGGCAACAACATAGGCAAGCATGGCAAAGCAGTGGAAAACCAAGCTTAACGGGTTGGTGTTTAGACCAGACAGAAGAGCCATCAGTCCATCTGAGAACACGCCTCCAAGGCTCAAATAATTGAAGAATGCTTCTTTCATTTCCTTCCTTGCTAGGTCCTGATCCAATGAAGAGAATACCTTACGCAGAACGCAAAAGGACTTGAGATATTTGCAAATGGAAGCTGCATTGCTAAGATCGTTCAGAGGCCTAAGAAGATCTCGCAGCAGGACAACATCAGAAAGTCCCACAGTCATTCGTCCTCCTGTTACAGAATGGCGCATATTCAACGAATCCCCTATCAGAAATGCACCAGGGGTTGGATAGGAAGACGCAGGCATGATTCTGTTTGGCATTGTTTTGGACTTGGATTTTATACAAAGTTTAATTTGATCCTTCAATGTCTCATTGCTTTAAGTACACCCCTGAATGACCCTAAGCTTTCAATTTTGTGTAATTTTGCTCTCAACAAATTTCAATCAAATCCCTCTAATTTACATGCCTTTTTCAACCTGGTCTGTGATTTTGAATTTATGCAACTTGACCCTTAAACTTTCAATTGTTTTGAATTTTACCTCTCATTCAACCAATTGAGTCCTTATAGTTTGAATTCTTTTACAAAATGGTCCTTGACTATAAATTTCTCCTATCTAGCCCTTAATTAAATCCAAAATTTTAATTTTCTTGCAATTTCATCCCCAATTTCAGCCAATTAACTTGGAAAAAAATTCAAATTTGGTCTCCAAAAATTCCAATCTTTTCAATTAAGCTTGAATTAGGCTCCTAAACTTAATTTCTCACCATTGAAGCCCCTAAGAAAATTAATTTGACCCATTTAAAGTATAATTAAGGTTTTTCACTTAATTAAATCAAACAATTAGACCCCAAATCGATTCCTAAATATAATTAAATTTTAATTTGTCCCATGATTAAATCTAATTAGCCTATTAAAAATCAGATTATACTCTTGACTTGATTTGTTTACAGATTTGTATGATAATAATTTATTTTCTTCTAAAATTTGTATTTTTTTTATTCTTGGACATAATAGGGATACAATCGATCTCCTGAATTGTCTAAAATTTTTGGCTTTATATTTCCACCACACAATTCTCTTTTATTTAGTTGTTTGTTTTTAATTTTGAGCAAATTTTATGAATAACCTGGAAGTGAGCTGCGACAAAGTGATGAAAAAGCCGAAATTCATCTAAACATCAAGGGAACTTTTATGAAGGGATACCAAAGTACTCCATTTGTAGTCTATTTTATCACCACAAAATTAAGAGGAGAAAGAGCATATGTCAAGTGTTGTATATGTTAATGCAATTGAAAGTATTACATGTGCTATACTCTACATCCTTCTAGATATTTCACATGTTGATGTTATTATATATCTTATTATTATATATAAAAATTATGAGACATTTTGATGTTAATTAAAGATTATTTTAATTCTAAAATAGATAATCTGTTATAGATATGTTTATTTTAAATCTATAACGAATAATGTGTTGCAGATATATTTGTTTTATATCTGCAACGGATAATCGGTTGTATATCTGTTTATTTTAAAACCTGTGTTCTTTATAAACAAAAATCCTCTCCGTTAATAATTCATTATTGTTTTTGGAGTTAAGAAAAATTACACCATGGCTGAATGCACGTGGTGTATTCGTATTCGCTGCAGGTACTCTTTTGTTTTTTGTTTTTTTCTTCATTTAATTCTATTTCGCTCCATCTTTTCTTTTTAATTTTTCTTCATAAATTTAGAACTGCACTTATATTGTTCTTGTGTGAACTGCAATTGCTTGGAGTGAGTGGCCACGGTCCGAGTCGATGAAGACCACGTCGTCGGAGATGAAGATTTCAGCGAGGATTGTGTATTGGCAACGAATGGTGGAAAGAAGAGGCCATGATGTATGTTCTTTTCTGCGAAGTTTTAAGAGAGGATGTAAAAGAGAAAGAAACAGGGCAGTTTATGTATAAACCAACGTTTGGGGTTTAATGTTTCAGGAGAATTTGATTGACAGTAATGGCTACCGAAACTATGCCGCCAGCTAGGGAAGCTGAAGGGCTGATTGATGAGACTTGAGAGGAAGAGGGAGTGGAGAAGAGAGATGGGGTTTATTGGCGACCGAAAACTCCTGGCCTGCCTTTGTTTTGTATAGCACTCCTTTGATGCTGCCATTTTCTTCGACAAGAGATTAACACTGGATAAAGATCAAAGAAATCTGAGAGAGAGAAATCCTCACATCATGAAATGATACTGATAAAAGTATTTTCAGTCTATGGTTGGTTATATTGAACTCAATACTCGCAGGCTACTCTGTTCCTATAGGTTGCAGGGGGAAGGACGAATACTTGGGAAGAGATGCAGCTTTTTCACGCAGTTTTTGAAAGAAGCGGCCATGGTGAAAGCCTCTGCCACTCGCATGGGAGGGATATGAAATTGCATTTCTTTTCCCATCTTTGTGAACTGCAGCCAAACTGAAGACTGTCTGAGAATCAGACCCATCTAGATAGTCTGTTACCACACGAAATGTTGGACATAAATAAGAGTAGTTGTTGATTAATTCAACGAAAAGTTTGTTCAACAAAATTTCTACAGCTAGTAATTCTTCACCTTCAAGGCCTAACTCGGCCAATTTAATGCAACCCCCAGCATGCAGGAACTCACCAACAATTCTGTCGGGCTCAGTCAAGTCTCTTTCAATGACATGCACGCGCCACCCATCCTGCAGTTGCAGGAGAAGACAATGTTTACTAGGTTCTTCTCTTTGAATTATAAGCAAGATCAGGCACTTAGAATTAACTCTTTAATTACCTTTGCGAGAGCATAAGCAAGAGCTGAACCAGCAACACCAGCACCTACGATGATCACATCAGTATTTCCAGCAAAAATTGATCTGCACACTCCATTTTCAGAGCTGGTTGATGAGACTTGAGAGGAAGAGGGAGTGGAGGAGAGAGATGGGGTTTATTGGCGACCGAAAACTGCAAGAAAATTGCAGTGATTTGTTTGGGAAAGGAAAGGGTGGTGTAATAATGGAGTAGCCGACGACAGGAAGGTAAATAAAGTGCTCTGATTTTACAAATAAATGTGGAAGCAGAGGGGGTTTAACTTGACTTTTATTTATAGTTATTTTGATCCCTCAATTTATAATTGTTCTCATTGCACCTCTAATTGATTTTAAATTTTTAAATTTATGCAATTGTATCCCCATAAAAATTTCAACAACAGCCTTAGCTTTGCCCACCATTTTTATTTTGGTCCTGAGTTTTGGATTTATATGATTTGACCCTCAATTGACCATTAAACTCTCAATTTTCTTCAATTTCCCCCCTAACTCCAAGCAATTGACTTGAAAAAAATCAATTTGGTCTCCAAAGATTCCAATCTCCTCAATCGAACCCGAATTATGCTCAAAAACTTGATTTTTTTACCAATTAAGCCTCTAAAATTAATTTGACCAACTTAAAGTATAATTAAGTCATTGCACTTAATTAAATCCTTCAATTGGATCCTAAATTAATTCCTAAACATAATTATACTTTAAATTGGTCCACAATTAAATAAAATTGGCCTATAAAAAATATAATTATGCCTTTTGACTTAATATTTTACGCAGATTCATCAATAATAAATTATTTTAGCCTTAAATCTATATTTATTTTATTTTTGGGAACAAAAGAGGTACGATCGGGTTCTCGAAAGCGTCCAAAATTGACACCTTGATTTTTCTACCAATGCGAGCTCTTTTTATTTTATTTTTGTTTATTTTGGGTAGATTTTGGGGAATAACCCAGAAATAGGTTATGACAGCTGCCCCCTCTTTATAATGCTTGCGACTAAAGTCTCGTAAGCGTCGAACTTTCCTTTCAATCGAACTTTCCTTTCAAATGGGTCTTGCTTCAGTTTATAGCATTCATAGACTAGTCCTTTGTGGACTGACACATTTGCTGAATGCATGGACTTATTATGGACCACACTCATTCCATCTGATACTGTCCCTCACCAACTGCCATAACCCTTTTAACTCTGATTCCTCTTCTTCTCAAATGGAAAGTGAGGGAGCTTTTCTTAAAGCAAAATGTTTTGGAATTAGACCAAGAGGTCGGGATGATGAAGAAGCAAAATGAAGCTAGTTGGCATGTCAGGATGCTAACTCAAGAAATCAGGAAATCACTTGATAGGCATACAATATTGTATACCACTCTGGTTGAGCTTTCTAAGACCTTAGATTTGCATAATTGTGCTGTATGGATGCCTAATGAGAATAGAACGGAGCTCCATCTCACCCATGAGTTGAAAGACAATTCAAAATGATAATATGGGCTTTGAGCAAAGGATTGTTATCGACACATTGGTGAAAACCGGCAATGTGCTTTCAACTTTGATTAATGATGTGATGGATATTTCAGCAGAAGAAACTGGAAGGTTCCCTTTAGAGACGAGGCCCTTTCGTCTACACTCCATGATCAAAGAAGCTTCTTGCCTTTTTAAGTGCTTGTGTGTGTATAAAGGTTTTGATTTTGAACTTGATGTTCAAAGCTCTTTGCCTGATCTAGTGATAGGAGATGAAAGAAGGGCCTTTCAAGTAATTTTACACATGGTTGGATATCTTTTAAATATCTCTGACGGAGGGGGAAATGTCATATTTCGGGTTTTTTCAGAGTGTGATAGTGAGGGCAAGTCAGATAGAATGTTGGGGATGTGGAAAACAAATGCTCCAGATGAGTTTGTAAGTGTAAAATTTGACATGGAGATGAGAGAGGGAAGTTCTCTATCAGATGGAGCTAGCTCAACCCCAAATTCTTCTGGAAGGAGGCGAAACAGTGCTGAAGCTAAGGAGGGCCTGGGCTTCATCATGTGCAAAAGGCTTGTACAGGTAAGGCATCAATTTTTTTTTTATCTACGTAGACTCTACATTATTGTGCAATAGAGGTAATGGCAGCAGACATCCTGTGAGGTGAAATGCTGCCATTTTATTCACCTAAATCTAGAGATGAAAATGCTTTGCACAGGGAGAGTTGCTAGTAAAATTTATGAAAGAAAACTCTCTTTTCTATGCTTACAACTTTTGTTGTGGTTGTCTCCAGTGTTTATATCTAAGATATAGTTATCATCCTTTACTTCTTGTAAATGCATCTGATGAGATTTACAAATCATTTAAGTTGTGTTTTTTTACTCAAAGAAAAATCATATGTTTGGTTTGAAATAACTTGAATCAAAATATTTCTACATTCAAGTCAAAAGTTAAAATTTATAACTTGTAACCTATTTATTCTAACTTGTATCATCTCTGTTCTTAAAAGAAATTGTTCTCAGCCAATGTCTCCCAAAGATATTTTAGGGGGGGTTAGGTTATAAATGATTCGACACCATATATCATGCTTTTGTTTGCGCTGTGGCTTTTATGAAAGCATACTTGAAATAAAGAGCTTTCTTTTCTTTTTCCAATTTATCTCTGTAGCAGATTTAACATGCATGAACTATACTATATGAAACATTATTAAGAAGAAGTGTATGTGCAGATGATGCAAGGTAATATCTGGATATCTTTGAACCCTCTGGGTTTTGCTCAAAGCATGACTGTGGTTCTTCGGTTTCAAATCCGACCGTCTTATGGAAGAGCCACATTTGCCCCAGGAAGTTCCTCAGAACAACCAAGTTCCAATCCTCAGTTCAGAGGCCTTCGTGTTATACTTGCTGATGACGATGCTTTAAACAGAACCGTTACCAAGAAGCTGCTTGAGAAGTTAGGATGTGAGGTGACTGCTGTTTCATCCGGGTTTGAATGCCTTAGTGCTCTTAGCTCTGCTGAAAATTCTGTCAGACTAGTTGTTCTAGATATTCAAATGCCAGAAATGGACGGGTTTGAAGTGGCAACACGAATCCAGAAGGTCCGAAGTCGTAGTTGGCCATTGATTATAGCTGTGACTGCCAGTGCTGAGGATAATGTTTGGGAGAGATGTCTACAGATGGGAATGAATGGGATGATTCGAAAACCTGTTCTCTTACAAGGGATGGCAGATGAGCTTCAAAGAGTTCTTCAGCGGGCCGGCGAAGGATTGTGAAAATAAGTTGTAAAGATGACCAGACATTGTTTTATAGAACAATCTTTCAAGGGTCGTCACTCTGCCTCGTAAATCAAACAATCCTGCATGGAGATGTTTAGCTTTTAGCCTTGTACTTCATGGTATGCAAAGTGTAAGCTTTTACCACTCTCAAACGCTAGAATTTTCATAGAATGGATAATGACTAGTGAGAAATAGCAATTTTTTTTATCTAACAGCAAAAGGAACCTGAAAATTATTCAGAGAAGTGAAATAATACAGAGACTAAATCTTCCAGATGTGCTCAAGCTAGTTGGATATTTCATTGCTCTGTTGTTTTTACTAACAGTTATTTTATCAGGTTAACATGGTTTGTGATTACTGTCTGCTACACCTTTCTTCTCTGTGAAAAAGTTTTAGCTTTCAGCATTCAATCAATAAAAATAATTGCTAGTAATTGCTATAATATTTTATTTTTATTTTTATTTTAAATTAATTGTTTTTTGTGTTTTTAGATTATTTTAATGTGTTGATATCAAAAATGATTTTTAATAAATAAAAAAAATATTATTTTGATGTATTTCTTAACGAAAAGCATTTTAAAAAACAACCTCAACTACACTCTATAGACTAAATTTGTCTACATCTGGTTGGTTTGTGATCTTTTGAAGCAGAAACATTCAGGCACTGTGGGCACATGGGTTAGCTTAGGTGTTTGAAAGTGAGGTTCAATTTGTTTTTTTGTTAATTTCTTTTTGTTTTTAATTATCTTTTTAGTAATTTTTAGATTACTTTATAATAATAATATTAAAAATATTTTTTTTTGAAAATATTTACTAACACATTCTCAAACACCATCTCATCAAACCCCAGTAGCTTGATATTTTTGTATAGAAGCTTGAGACATGGCACACGCTACAATAATGTTTAGAATATTCAAAGCCTTTGCTTTCAAAAATGGTTAGCAACTGGAAATTAATTTTGATTTTTCTCGACATTTTTCCTTAATTGTTACTAATTCTTCAGCTGCATTTCCCCATGAACTATCAGAATTTAATTAATTATCCGGTGGAATATTGTTGCTGGTATCTGACATGATTGAAGTTATGGAAAATGATCCATCATCACCAGTCTCTCCTCGTTCATGTGCTAGCTTGGAATCCTTGAATTTTGAAATGATTCTTCAAAAAACAATTCAAACCAATTATTTACCCTGGAATTTGTATGATATATATATATATATATATATAATTCCAAGTGGACATGCTGCGTTTCTGGATGAATGCTCAACTTTTCCAAGTGGGGTGGGTCCACACGTAACTCAGTCAGCAAGTTGAAGTTTTCAATTGGACAAAAGAAAAGCAAATTAGAGGTGTAAAAGCAACTTCGTGGCTTCCTTCCTGTCAAACAATACAATAATCTTTGCTACTGTAACATTCTCTTCCAAACCTCATCCCAACTTCCTTGACATTGATTTCCCAATTTCCCTCATCAAATGTCTTAAACCTGTATGATGATCAGTGCTTCCTTCTCTGATTGAATCGAATCACCTGGAGCTCAACATCGTGCAACCTCCTCCGTATTTTTAAACCATTTATTCTTCTCTGTTCTGTGCTTTCTGTTCTTGATCCCCCCCCGGAACACTGCTTCAGCAAACCAGCAGTTGAAGCACAACTTGAATCAAGGTAATTATTTATACTCCATCTTCTTGATTTTGTTTTTCACATGTAGCTCTGGTTTGAATCTTTCAAGTAAAACACAAGTTGTAGAAATTCTAATGATAAACTTTGGAAAAATTCCATGCCTTATGGAGTTCATGCTAAATTGACCCGTGGATTCATTGTTTTTTCTTTTTAGTTTCTTTGCTGCTTGTAACCTATTATTCTAGTTTCAACCTTTCCTTTTTCATTAATTTTTATTCAATATTTGGACACCTTTTTTTATGTAGGACAAAATGGTTAGAACAAATGATCCGTTTTGGAATGATGTTGAAGATATGAATGATGGAAGCAATAAGTGTAAGTTCTGTGGGCATTTATTTGCCAAGGGTACTTCCATTTCGAGGATCAAATGGCATTTGTCAGGAGAGACAGGGCATGGAGTTGGCATTTGTGGTCAGGTGCCTAAAGAGGTTCAAGAAGCAGCATTTCTAGCTATGCGTGGTGGCAACAAAAGACATAAAAGCATACCAAGTTCAAGCAATGATTATGCCATTCCCACCTGTCCACAAGAACAAGACAATGCAGGGGATGCTGGAAGGATGCAAGTGGGAGTTCAAGGCACGGAACAAAGTGGTTGGCGTGAGAGAATTCATTCGCATGTTGACATGGAAAACACAGTTACACTCAGAGTTGATGCTCATGAGAGTAGAGGAGAAGCAGGACAAGGAACAGATGTAGTGGATCAATTTGTTGATGGTTCTTGGGTTCAGATACACTCTGCCCTTTCGATGGCGCCGAAGCTGAATGAAATCGATACCTATTTAATGCTGGATGAAGAGGATAAGGAGCCTAGCGAAAGAGCTAGATCTTCTAGAATTCTTAAAGACAACACAAGTGAGACTAGAGGAGTTCCATTTCCTACTAGCTCTAATAAGCCAGTGGGTCAAGCATTTGAAGAGAATAGGAAGATGATATGGTCTTTGTTAAAGAATGATGAAGTCTCAACCATTGGCATTTACGGGATGGGGGGCGTTGGTAAAACAACATTAGTGCAACATATCCACAATGAGCTTCTACAAAGACCAGATATTTGTGATCATGTTTGGTGGGTGACTGTGTCTCAAGATTTTAGCATTAATAGACTGCAGAATCTTATTGCCAAACATCTTCATCTAGACCTTTCAAGCGAGGATGATGATCTGCATAGAGCTGCCAAATTGTCAGAAGAGCTAAGGCAGAAACAAAAATGGATTCTCATTTTAGATGATTTGTGGAACAATTTTGAGCCACACGAAGTGGGAATTCATTCCTTGTTGAAAGGATGCAAGTTGATTTTGACGACTCGATCACGAATGGTTTGTGCTCGGATTGCTTGCCAACACAAAATCGAAGTGAAGCCCCTTTTTGAGGGAGAATCTTGGACCTTGTTCAAGGAGAATCTTGGACGTCACATAGCATTTTCAGATGAAGTGGAAGGAATTGCAAAAGCTGTTGCAAGAGAATGTGCTGGTTTACCACTGGGAATTATTACAGTGGCGAGGAGCTTGAGGGGAGTGGATGATCTATATGAGTGGAGGAATACATTGAAGAAATTGAAAGAATTGACATTTAGGGACATGGATGAGAAGGTATTCAAGGTATTGAGGGTTAGTTATGATCGGTTAGAAGATGGGTTAGCACTAAAACAATGTCTCTTATACTGTGCATTATTTCCTGAAGATGATATGATTGAAAGCGAGGAGCTGATAGGTTATTTGATTGATGAGGGAATAATTAAAGGAATGATGAGGAGGCAAGATGCATTTGACGAGGGCCACACGATGTTAAATAGACTTCAATATGTCTGCTTATTGGAAAGTATTTATGGGGGGTATGATGGTAGAAGATATGTCAAGATGCATGACTTGATTAGGAACATGGCCATCCACATATTGCAAGAGAACTCTAATGTCATTGTTAAATGTGGTGTACAATTAAAAGAACTGCCAGATGCAGAGGAATGGACGGAGAATCTGAAGATTGTTTCACTAATGCGAAATCAATTTGATGAAATTCCTTCCAGCCATTCACCAATGTGTCCAAATCTGTCAACTCTATTGCTTTGTCAAAATCGTTGGTTGGTATTCATTGCAGATTCATTTTTCAAGCAATTGCATGGGCTCAAGGTCCTCGATCTGTCCTACACAAGTATTGAAAAATTGCCAGACTCCGTCTCTGATTTGGTGAGTCTCGCTGCATTATTGCTCGCTAGATGTCGGATGTTAAGAGATGTTCCCTCATTAAAGAAGCTTAAGGCACTGAAGAGTTTAGATCTCAATGGAACCTCACTTGAAAAGATGCCTCAAGGCATGGAATGTTTATCCAACCTTAGGTATTTTAGAATTAATGGATGTGGTGAAAAGAAGTTTCCTAGTGGGATGTTACCAAAACTCTCTCACCTGCAAGTCCTTGCACTTGGAGAGTTTCCTACGGAATGCTATACAGTTAAAGGAATGGAAGTAGGATGCTTGGGGAAGTTGGAAACTTTGGAATGCCATTTCAAAGGCCTCTCTGACTTCATGGAGTATCTCACATCTCGGGATGGGATCCAATCATTAAGCACATACAAAATTTTAGTAGGAACGTTGAAGGGAGATTATTGGTATGACATTGAGGATTTCCCAAGTAAAACAGTTATGTTGGGTAATTTGAGTATCAATAGAGATAGAGATTTCCAGGTCAAGTTCTCTAATGACATTCAAGGACTGTATTGTGAAAGCATCGATGCAAGAAGTTTATGTGATGTTTTGTCATTAGAGAATGCAACTGAATTGGAGATCATCCGCATTGAGTCTTGCGATAGCATGGAGAGCTTGGTTTCATCTTCTTGGTTCTGCTCTGCTCCACAAATATTGCAATCACATAATGGTATGTTTTCTCGTCTTAAAGAGTTTTATTGTATTGGATGTAACAGTATGGAGAAGTTGTTCCCTCTTGAGTTGCTGTCATACCTTGTAAACCTGGAAGTGATTAGTGTTAGTTTTTGTGAGAAAATGGAGGAGATAATAGGAACAACAAATGAGGAAAGCAGCACCTCCAATCCCATCGTGGAATTAACACTCCCAAAGTTAGCAACTATGAAATTGTTTAATTTACCCGAACTGAAAGGTATTTGTAGTGCGAAATTGATTTGCAATTCTCTTGAAGTAATTGACGTCAGATACTGTAAGAAGCTGAAGAGGATGGCGATTAGTCTTCCGTTGCTTGAAAATGGCCAGCCATCCCCTCACCCTTCTCTTAAAACGATTAAGGTGTATCCACAAGAATGGTGGGAGACAGTGGTGGAGTGGGAGCCTCCCAACACCAAGGAAGTCCTTCGTCCCATTGTACACTTTTGGTAGAGAGGAGTAGACTGCTCTGCACATATTTTATTTCTTGGGGAAGCATCATCTTTTATTTCTCTCTCTTTCTACTACTTATTCTCTACACACCATGTAAATTTCTACAATTGATTCTCTGCACACCATGTTAATTTCTTTATGTTATTTTTACTCTCAGGGCTATTTTTTTTCCTTTTCTTTTCGTTCTCGCGCTGCCCCTCCCTCTCCATTGAGAAGCCAACAAGAGCTGAACGTCTTGATCTTTGTTTCTATACATACAAATACTGAGCTAGATTGTTTCTGAATTCTGCTTTTCTTCGTATGATTTGTTGGGCTAAATTATCTAAATATGGGCTTTAGAATCTTGTTGAATGAAACTAGCATTCTTTATTTCTTGGGATGGAAAGAAGAGAACTGTTATTAAAATTAAAATTAAAAATTAAAATCTGGTTTAATTATTTATTTATCTATATTGATTTAATTATTTCTTTGCTCCTTGAGTACACTGTTATCATTAGATTTTTTTAAGAGGGATAATCATTTACATATTTAAAAGTGGTGGATAATTTTTTAAAAGAGTTAAAATTTAACTTTTTATTAATAAAGTTATTTTCTTTAAGGATTTCTGCCCTCTCTCTAGTAAACTGAAAAAACGGCAACATACCATTTCTAGCCCAGCAGTCTGAGGAATTAACCAGAGTAAAAAACAAAATTACATTATACAATTTGTTTACAAAAACTAAATCGATGTTATTTATTTTAATGAATAAAAATAAAAATGTTATTTTAATATTATTCTTTATCGTTGTAGATAAATAAATGCCTTAATTTGGCATCGAGAGAGCATACACAAGGGAGATATCATAAAGTATCTTCACTAAACATAAAGAAGCTAAACAGTCAAATTCATTTTCGATTATAATATAATTCACAGTGTTTTTTTTTTTAAAAAAAAAGTTTTTATCTATTTCATCTTTCAGTTTTGTAATTCAAAATCTCCTCACCGATTTGATGAGGTATTTTTTTATTTATTATTATCATAATTATTAAAAGACATTGTCACCCACAACGATTTCATCGTGAATTACAATAGTAATCTCTTCTTCTTTTTTCAATAAAATAAAAAATCAAATATGTGCAAGGGATTCAAAACGCTTTGCTTTTCGTAGAATTTGAATCTTTTTTCTATTAGTCACTTTGCTTTATTTTAATATGCATTGAAAAATAATAAATCGTGGCCACATAATTATTTTTTCTATTCTTTTAATTTAACTTTTAATTAATAATGTTATTTTCTTAAGGCTTTCTGCCCTCTCTCTAGTAAACTGCAAAACCACAACATAATTATTAAAAGACATTGTCACCCACAACGATTTCATCGTAAATTACAATAGTGATCTCTTCTTATTTTTTCCTTTTATATTGATTTTTTGTCTATTTCATATTTGGTCTGGTTTATAATTCAAATTTATAATTTAAACAAAGGGTCTGCTGTGTAATTTAACATGCAGGAGAGAGAAAAGAAAAAAAAGATCAACCGACCATTATCACGTTCCCGGCCACCGTGTGATGTCACGCGTCATACCATGAGGAAGAGAGCATGGCAGCGCATTTGTGGAGACGTCAGATGAACATTTTTACCATCGAACGACGCCACATGAGCCGGCGAAAAGTATGTGAGGCCAAAATCCCGAAACACTTCTACAACCAACTCTTGAATTTTATCTTATATGGGGCATATCCATATTTATATATTTTTTAAAAAATATGAAATGCCTGAAACACCCTTGCAGGTAACTCTTTGAGGGTAAAAGGGTTGTTTAACTATGCACAGAAAATATGAAATTCTAGTCACATCACTGCCGGAAACTCTTAATTTTTGTCTTATTTAAGAATATTATGGTTATTTTACTGTACACAAAAATTTTAAAAATAAAAAATACCCCTGAGTTCAAGGCTAAAATTACTATGCACTGAGAGATAAAATATTAAATTTGACTATTACAATCTACAATAATCTATGTCTATAGCTACAATAATTTTGCAACAGTGAAACAACAATATCATTTATCTTATTACTTCATTTGGAATCGTTGGCTGAATCTATTTATTTTCGAATTTTTAAATAATTCTTAAAAAAACAATTCAAACCATTTATTTACCATGGAACTTGATGATCTATATATAATTCCATGTGGGCATGCTGCATTTCTTAGCCAGGTGGAGCAAAAATTGAGCTAGATTGTTTCTGGCTTCTGCTTAGGTATGACGAGCAAATTTGCCCGCGCAATGCGCTGAGTTTTTTATCTATATAAAAAATTGATTGATTTTATGTGTGTTGTCTTTTATTATTTTTAATATTTAATTAGAAAATTTATAATTGATAAAATTTGTTCGAAACGGGTTTTTTTTTCCACCCAAAAGCGATTGCATGTTGCTACTGCTAAAACTCTTTTGATAAAATCTGTTAGTAATGATTTGTTTTTATATATAGGAAACTGATTGTAAAATTTATTACTCATATTATTATATTAAAAATAATAACTAATATTATTTTTGAAATGATCACCAACTTAAATTAAAATTTAAACATTAAAAAAATCATAATAAGAGTGGAATAAAAAAAATTGGAAACAAAAACTAAGAGCATGTATATATAAACATGGAAAAAAATAAGAATTATATATAAAAAAAGAATTTTTTTTCAAATAGTAATGAACAACGAAAACCACAGTTGAGATAACTGTTTATTAGTATTTGAAATTGCGATCTCCTTTAGTTATTCTATAAAATAATAGTCGTGGTGCCCGTAAGATGACCCGGACACCCCGGTTATAATAAAAAATTATAAGTGAAAAAAAAAACATAAAAAAATGTTAAAAAAGTGGGTCCGGGGATTATTCGTGGTGTGCGTAAACTGTTCCGGACACCACAGTTATAAAAAAAATATATACATTGGAAAAAAAATCATGGTGCGCATAAAGGTGGCTCGGACACCATTGTTATTAAAAACAAAAAAAATGTATAAGGGGAAAAAAGATATTAAAAAATGGGTCCAGAGATAAAAAAAAAAAAAAAAAGTATACGTGGGAAAAAAATTGAGGTGCGCGTAAGCTGCCTGAACACTCCTGTTATAAAAAAAAAACCAAAAAAATATGTATAAGCAGGAAAAAAAATGTGGATCCAGAGATTAATTGTGGTGCATGTAATCTAGCCTGGACACCACGGTTAAAAAAAAAATGGAAGCCCAGTTAAAAAAAAAGAAATGATTTTTTTCAAACAGTAATGAGAAAAATAAATCGTGGTGGGCGTAAACTAACCCAGACACCCCGGTCATGAAAAAAAAAGTATAATTGGAAAAAAAAATAGAGAAAAAAAATGTTAAAAAAAGGTGGATCTAGAGATTAGTCGTTGTGCTCGTAAGTTGTCACGGATACCCTGGTTTAAAAAATCATAAAAAAGAAGCTCGGTTTAAAAGAAAAAATAATAATAAAAAAAATAAAAGCTGACCAGGACACCCCGGTTATAAAAAAGAAAACAAATGTATAGGTGGAAAAAAAAAAAACAGGAAAAAAATGTTAAAAAAAAAGGTGGGTACGGAGATTAGTCGCGGTACGCGTAAACTGTCCCGGACATCCCGTTTATTAAAATAAAAAAAGGAAGCCCGATTATTAAAAAAAAGTGCAAGGGAAAAATACCTTTTTAAACAGTAATGAGAGAAAATTGTGATGCGCGTAAACTAACCCGGACATCCACATAATGAAAAAAGAAACAAAAAAATATATATAAGTGGAAAGAAAAACAGGGAAAATGCTAAAAAATAAAGTGGATCCGGAGATTACTCGTGGTGTGCGTAAGATGACACGGTACCCCATTAAAAAAAATAAAAATAAAGCCTGGTTTTAAAAAAAAAACCTTACAAAAAGTAATGAATTAAACCTAATGAGTTCATTTTTATTACGTGGCATGATTTCATAGGCTCACCATTGTTTTTTTTTATATATATTCAGTCCATCGTAAGGAAAAATCTAGCCCTGTATTCATATTTTCCCTTTTCATTCCAGGAATCTTTGCTTTGGCCATCAAAAAGAAAAGAAACGAAAGAGTGTCCGAAATACATTATCATTAACAAAAATAAATGAAAGTAATCAAGGTTAATAAATGAAGATTAAATGACATGCGAGAACAACTCTTTTATGACCATCCATATATCCAATAAGAAAATATTCATATACAACCATATAGTAGGTTGGTCGATAGTAAAAGTTTGAAATTAAAAATTTTGTTTCTATCTGATCTCACGTTTGAAATTTGTGGTTGCTAAAATGATAATTATTGGAGGTTTATATAATTATTAACTTTAAAATTCATGAAATTAATCAAGGTGTGCGTAAGCAAGCCTAGAGGCCCTAGACATCCAAAATAATGAAAAAAAAGAAAATATTCATATAGTTAATCTATTGAATTGATCAGTAGACGAAGAGTATTATTCAATAATTTTATTTCTTGATTTAAATGAAATAATGATATATTTACTCGGAAACAGTCCTTTGCTTAGCCATTCCTTTGTCTTGTCAGTGTCTAATATTAGGAGCAGTAAAAGAGGATTTCCAAGGACAATTAGTCAACAACTAGTAGAGTTGCCCGCTTCGCCGGGGTTTTTTATCTATGTAGAAAATTGATTGATTCTATAAATGTTGTATTTTGTTATTTTACTATTTAATTAGTATAACTGTAATTGATAAAATCTGTTAAAAATGGTTTTTTTCAACCAAAATACGATTGAATATTGCTATTGCTAAAAAACTTTCGATAAAATTTGTTAGAAAATTTGTTAAGAAGGTGAAATGATTTATAAGAAATTTGTTGTCATGGATACTCTGGTTTAAAAGAAAAAAAGAAAACCCGATTAAAAAAGAACAACTAACTTTGACACTAAAAAATCAAAAATACATGTGAAAAAAACGTTACCGTTTCTTAAAGGGAAAAAAAAAGGGTCTAAAATATAAATTTACATTCAAAGCCAAATTTTTTTATCAGATTTATTCATCATATTATTATATTAAATATATTTAAGAATACTGATATTAATATTTTTTTGCAAGAAATTGTATGTCATTTTTTTTTCTCTCTATATATATTTTTAGGCGATAATATTAAATAAATATTAAACACATATACTTAGTTTCACATACTATATAGTGTGATCGAAATGGGAAGTGATTTTTATATTTTTTAATTGTAGATAACCTAGGTAAATTTGTAAGAAAAAAATTTGAGTTGCTTTTTTTCCCCAGTAATATTAGATCTGACACATCATAAATAAAAATGTTGTAATTTGTTTTAAGAAACGAAATATAATTTTTTTTACGTGCTCTAATCACTTATTTGCTGTCTAAAAGGAACAGTGTAGTCGAAACGGAAAGTACCTTGTATATTTTTTAATTGTAGATAATTGAGGCAAATTTGTTTACCTTTTGTTTTTTTGAGTTGTATTTTTTCCCGGGTAATATTAGATCTTAAATACGAAATTTTTTTTTTAAGAAATGAACTTCAACAAAAGAGCATAAAATTAAAATTCAAAGCCAATATTTTTTTTACTTTATAAGATTTCTTTATTATATTATTATATTAAATGTATTTCAGAATGCTGATATTAATTTTTTTGTTGCAAAAAATTCGAGGTCATTTTTTTTATCTCTTTATATATTTGTAGGCGATAATATGCAATAAATATTGAAACATATAATAATGACTTGTTTGCCGTTTAAAAGGAACAGTGTAATCGAGGCAAAATGACTTGTATCGTTTTTTAATTGTAGATAATCTAGGTAAATTTGTCTATTTTTTGTTCTGGAGTTGTCTTTTATCCCCAGTAATATTAGATACAAAATGACTATTGCTATTATTGCAAAAACTATAGAAATTATAAAATTTTCACGAAAGAAAAAACACTAAAAAACATTAATAAAAGAGTAAGCAAGAAAAAAAATATATTCTTATTCTTATTCTTATTCTTATTATTATTATTAGTATTATTATTATTATTATTATTAGTATTATTATTGTGTTAATGATGAATAAAGAAAACAAAAAAAAAAAGGAAAAAAAATCATAATAACTTTAACAAAAGAAAAAGAAATCATCATTATCAGGAAAAAAAATTCATCTAACTTGAAAATAATAACAATTAAACCAATTAAAAAAAATAAAAGAAAGAGCACATAAAAAAATATAATAGATGATCAAAGAAAAAAACATTTATTAGCTGAAAAAATCATTTAATGTGAAAATTTTAAGAAACAATTTTTATAGGATTTGCTGGATAAAAATAAAAATATAATATTTATTTATGTGAAATTTAATATAATAAAAAAGCTTAACATCCCCTGGTATAACAATAGCAAAATTAAAGTTTCAAAATCTAAAATTATCATTGCTCTTACTATTAAAATAATAAAAAATTATCAAATTATCATGAAAAAAGCACTCAAAAACATTAACAAAAGAGCAAGAAAGAGAAACAATTAAAATATTATTATTATTATTATTATTATTATTATTATTATTATTATTATTATGATAATGATGATGATGATGATGATGATGAAAGAAATAAAAATCAATGAAAGACTAAAAAAGTTGATAGAAACTTGAACAAAAGATAAAACAAAGAAATAAAATACAAATAAAAATCAAAATTATCATTGCTATTAATGCAAAAAAAATAAAAATTATCAAATTATCCGAAGAGCAAAAAAAAAAGCAAGTAAGAAAAACAATTAAATTATTATTATTATTATTATTATTATTATTATTATTAGTATTATTATTATTATTAGTTTATTATTATTATTATTATTATTATTATTATTATTGTATTAAACACACTTATATATACATGGACAAAAGTAGGGTTATATTAGAAATTATAAAAACTAAAAGTATAAGGGCTGAAATGAAAATCAAATATAAAGGGATTAAAATCAAAAATTAAAAGTTGAAGGACCATACTGAAAATCAGATTAATTTACATTTTAAATCGGAGGAAAAATGTGCAAAAATTAAAACTTCTGTACCGAATATATTTATCCTTTTCAAGCCAATCCTGAAATTAAAAGATGGAGGACCGAAGTGAAACATTAACATTTAATTCATTGCAATCGAAGGACTCAATCGAACAAAATCAAAACTTAGATAACTAAAATTAGGCCCCTATACGCAATTAAAATTCAAGGGACCTAACTGAAAGAATCAAAAACCCGGGGGACTCTTCTGCACTTTCACGTGCAGGAGAGAGAGAAACGGTACAACCGGATTTAACCGGCCACCATCACGTCCACGGCCACCGTGTCGAACAACGCGCCGCACCGGGAGGAAGACCAAGCATCGGCGCACCGGATGCGACGCCGGAAGCTCATTTCCGTCCACCGTATCATACCGCACGCGCCACTTGATCGGGGCGTGGGGCGGGACAGCGTCGGTCGTGTGAACCGCACGCGCTTGACATATTCCGAAAAATATATAAATAATAATGGTCAGTTACTGTTATGTCCCTGATCGTAATTAATCGATTTTGTCTTATTAAGGGCTAGAAGAGTCTTTAGCCATTGATTAAATATTTTTTAAAAAAAAGGGTGCGGCGGACCGGACCGGTCCGTACGCGTGCAATTACGCCTGCACCCCTCAGCCAACCCGTTATTTACTCCTCTTCCAGCACACGTTTTTGTCCTATTACCAGGGCTGAAGTCGCCATTACACTGTTCATAGAAAAAAAAAAAAAAGGCAGACGAACAGCCGCGACGCACGGCCGAGAAATGGCCAGTCCACAGTGCCATTGTGTCTGAGGCTACAGTGAATGAAAACCCGAGCTGTTTTAGCTATGTTACTAATACTAATATTATTATTATTTAAAAAATAAAAGCTAAAGAAAGCTTGAAAATCACAATGATTGATCTTCATCTTCAGTTTGTTAGATGAGCGTGACACGACAGAAATACGTTTCAGCTTTAGCTTCCATCAAATGCCTTGAAACAGCAAATCACGCACCCAGTCCACAGTGGATCTGGGTGTGCGTGAACAGTAGTTAATTTGTTGGGCTAGTTTATAGGGTTTTAGTCCTTTATGCTAATTTATCTAAATATGGGCTTTAGAATCTTGTTGAATGAAACTAGCATTCTTTATTTCTTGGGATAGAAAGAAGAGAACTGTTATTAAAACTAAAATTAACAATAAAATCTGGTTTAATTATTTATTTATCTATATTGATTTAATTATTTCTTTGCTCCTTGAGTATACTGTTATCATTATATTTTTTTAAGATGGATAATCATTTGCATATTTGAAAGTGGTGGATAATTTTTTAAGAGAGTTAAAATTTTGTTTAATGTTGATTTAATTATTTATACCTTCATTTTGGGAATTGAGCTTGGAATTGAGTTATTCAATAAAATAAAAATATCAAATATGTACAAGGGATTCTAAACGCTTTGCTGATCGTAGAATTTGAGTATTTTTTCTATTAGTCACTGTTTTATTTTAATATGCATTGAAAATTAATAATGTTTTTAATAATTTTAATGTACTAATACTATAAATAAAAAATATTTTGAATATTGAGATCTAAATGCAGCTTAAAACCATGTATTGTAATATAATCCACAGTGTTTTGTTTTTTTTTAAATAGTTTTTATCTATTTCATCTTTCAACTTATTTATAATTCGACCTTGTAATTCAAAATCTCCTCACCAATTTGATAGGTATTTTTATTATCATAATTATTAAAAGAAATTTTCATCCACAACTATTTTATCTTGAATTACAATAGTAATATCTTCGTCTTTTTTTCCTTTTATATTGAATTTTGTTATTTTTTTGTATATTTCATATTTGGGCTGGTTTATAATTGAATTTTATAATTTATTTCTTTTATTTTATCTTTTTATAGGGTTAATATGGTTTATGAGTTTATTGTGTAACTCAAGTTATCCCAATTTACAAATTTGGTGGATTTTTTTTTTTTTTTAAAATGAACTTGGCTCTGTTAGTGTTTATCATATAGTTTAAAAAAACAGTTTTTAAAACAATCTCTTTATTAAACTTTATAAAAATCATGGACTTTTTTACAAGTTTAGTTGATTGATCTAGTTCACGAGTTTGATGAGTTTAACTTTTTTATTTTGTCCATTGGTACTAGGTTTATTGATAAGTTTTAAAAAAAATGAACATGAGATCTACATCCTTTTAATATGCATTGAAAATGAATAATTTTAATGTACAAATATTATAAATAAAAAATATTTATAATATAATCCACAGTTTAAATCAATGTATTATAATATAATCCACAATTTTTATTTTTATTTTTAAAAAAATGTTTTTATCTATTTCATCTTTCAGCTTATTTAGAGCATCTCCAATGGGAGTAGGTATTTTGAAGAGTCAAATCTTTAAAATAGATGTTTGAATAGTGTATATATGTCTTTTTTGTTGATGTGTGCTTTAATGGTAAAAACCATTTTAGAGAGCCATTTATTTTTATATTATTTTAAATATAGTATAATTATTTTGTATGTAGTTTAATTATGCAATTAATTATACAATTAATAAGAGTAAGTTATATAATTAAATAAATGCTTTTAAAAAATCCTCCAACATTATAATTATTAAAATTTTAATTATATTTAAAAAAAATCAAATTTTATTATATTTAATTAATTTAATTTTTAATTAAATGGTTCTTTCCCATTTAACAATTGCAAATACACGTGGTCTTCGTTTAAAAACTTTAACATAGCTAAAAAGAATGAAAAAAATCCAAGGAGGTGGCCACAAGGTGGGGCCAAAATTTTACTTCGTCTCTCATGAGCTGCTACAAATAGCAGCTCATGGAGGGGGTGCCATTTTTGGCTCTGCAAATGGCACCCCCGCTGCAGTTCAAAAAAATAAATAAAAGAGCTAAACAATTGATATTTTATTTATGCCTTGTCATATAGCACTCCCACGGGAGATACTCTTAGAATTCCACCTTGTAATTCAAAATCTCCTCACTGATTTGATAGGTATTTTTTTTTATTATTATCATAATTATTAAAAGACATTGTCATCCACAACCATTTTATGGTGAATTATTAAAAGGCATGGAAAGTGTCGTTTCTCTCTCCAGATGGTGGGTAGGGTCTCATGTTTCCATGATCCAAAGCTTTTCTTTCTGCTTTCGCCTTTGTGGTCAAAAAACTGAAATAGCTCGCTCTCTTTCTTCGGTAAAGAATCTTGCCTGGGCCCTTTACTTTCGAAATTGGTAGTGCTGTCTTCTATTTGTTTGAAAGGGTGATTGATTGGTAAGCAAATAAATTACATGTTTAATTATAATTACCTCAAATTATTTCTTTCTTAATATTTTCTAATTATTTTAATACTAAAAATAATAATTTAAAAATATTATTAAAAAATAATCGATATCAACGTATCAAATAAGCTTTACATTTTCCATGCAACTTCTTCAAAGTTTCATCACGGGATGACCCACACGTTAAGTTCCTGAATCTTATAACATAAACGAGGTATTTATCCTGTGCTTCATCATATGTAGGACCATTGTTTTTTAAAATGTAACAAAAATGTTAAAAAAGTGAGTTTTTTTTAATAGTAATGTTAAAAAAATTATTTATAAAACATTTTTTTGTAAAGTAATATAATTTTACAAAATAAGATTAAAAAATTAAATACAACTGAACTCATTGGAACTCAAAATAATCACCATTAAGCATCTCTGAGCGAAAAAATCTCATTGACATCAAGTTTAATTTTTTTCTTTGTGGTTGAAATCGTTTTAAATCTTGATCTTCTCTCTCTGTTGAGTCAAAATATGACAACTTCCCTTTCTCTCCTCGCTAACACCGAGATTGATAAAAATATTCTTCACTCTTTACATTCTTTTATATAATTAAAGAAATTAATCCATCTATGGAAAAAGCTAGAAGCAAAGTAAAACACTTGCATCTCATATTTATTTGTTTACTGCTATAAAAATTAAAATTAAAAAATAAAATATGGTTTAATTATTTATTTATCTATATTGATTTTTTAATTATTTCTTTGCTCCTTGAGGATACTGTTATCATTAGACTTTTTTAACAGGGATAATCGTTTACATATTTAAAAGTGGTGGATAATATTTTAAAAGAGTTAAAATTTGGTTTAATGTTGATTTAATTATTTATACCTTCATTTAAAAGAATTGAATTATTCAATAAAATAAAAATATCAAATATGTGCAAGGGGGTTCTAAACGCTTTGCTGCTCATAGAATTTGAGTAGTTTTCATTTTAGATGATTTGTGGAAGGCTTTTTTTCTCCACAAGTTGGGAGTTCCTGTTCAAGCTAAGTTGTCATCTAATAATTTAATTTAAATTAATTTATTAACAATATATCGTGTAATTAATTGATGTGTTGTCATGTGATTAATTGATGTAAAAGTAATGGGAAATACACATTTCTTTGGTTACTGCAAAGACTTTATAAAATTAAAGGCATGAAAAGAGTCGTTTTCTGAAGCAAACCAGGAGGAAGATGCAAACAAGGAGGGGATTGCAATTAATGCAAATCAGGAGGACGACGCAAATCAGGAGGGAATCAACATGGATATTGTGGAGAATGAAGCAGAGCCAATTCTGGAAGAGAACCCGTAATCAACACAGTTACTGAAGTCTTGGAAATTCATTAAGTTTAGAATTTTAAATTATTCACATCTCGCTGATTGCTCAGACCCGTTACTTCCCGAATTTATTTCCTTAATTTCCTAGTTTATTGCTTTTCTAGTTAGGATTGGAAAAGTGTAAGAGTTTATGCTATTTAAGAAGAACAATGTAAGAGGACATGGCAGTTGATAATTTTCCAATTCAATAAATTCTGTTTTGAGTTTATTTTTGTGAGATTCCAGTAATTGTAGAGTGATTTTGCAAAAGCCAGAACTTGACTTCTTTGAGATATTGAGGTTTGTAGTTCACGGCATCAGTTTATCTCTGCAGAGAATAGAGTGAGGACATGGTGGGTAGGGTCTTGTGTCTCCATGATCTGAGCCTTTGTGCTCAAAAAACTGAAATAGCTCGCTCTCTTGCTTCGGGAAAGAATCTTGCCTGGGCACTTTAGGACTTTCGAAATTTGGGTAGAGCTCTCTTCCCTTTGTTGAAAGGGTGATTGATTGGTAGGGAAATAAATTACATGTTTACTTATAATCACAATAAATTACCTCAAATTATTTCTTTCTTAATATTTTCTAATTTTTTTAATATTAAAAATAAAATTTAAAAATATTATTAAAAAAATAATCGTTATCAACGTAGCAAATAGACTTGCCTTTTCCATGCAGCTTCTTTAAAGTATAATCCACATGTTAAGTTCCTGCATCTTATAATATAAGAGCCCGTATGGCTTTGTGTTTCAACCAGCGTTTTGCCAAAATTAAATTTTTTTTTTTCATTTTAAATGAATATGTTTTAGAGTTTTTAGATCATTTTGATGTGCTGAAGTTAAAAATAATTTTTAAAAAATAAAAAAACATCATTTTAATGTATTTCGGCACGAAAAGCACTTTGAAAAGCTACCGCAATCGCACTTCCAAACAGGCCCTAAACCACGCAATTACCCTGCGTTTTGCCACATGTATTACCATTTTTTTTAAATATAATAACAAATATCAAGAATGTGAGTTTTTTTAAATAGTAATGTTAAAAAAGTTATTTATAAAACATTTTTTTGTATTTAATACTAATATGAAGTAATACATAAAAAATTAAAGACAACTATACTCACAGATTTATAAGCAGATAATTGATAAAATTTATTAAAAACGAGTTATTTGTTTTTTGCAACAAACATGAAACATATCAAGAAGGTAAATTCAAAATAAAACAAATTCTTTAACAACATTAAACATGGCATTTTTTTTTTTAAAAAAACATAGAAGATAACAAAGTAGATCGACATGAGCTTTGTGGCTCAATCTGTCAAGTTATGGATTCCATTGAATTTAATAAGAATGCTATTTTTGTTTTTTGCTAAATATATAATAAAACAATTTGAAAACAAATAAAAAAGAGAAATTAAGTGAAAAAATAATAAAAAGACCAAGACTAGGTGTGTGGATCTGACCAAACATGTTGGTCACTCATCCCGAGCCTACGCACCTAGGCCCTCTTATTTCTTTTTCAATATTTGGAAGGGGTGGGCTATCAATCCTTTTTTCGAAAATTGTTTTTGACAAATAACTTATTGTTTGTTGTTCCTGATAATGCGTCATTTGTCAGGCTAGAATCATGATATTACTATGGCAAGTGGAAAATCGATTCATAAAATGTTTTCCCATAAAAAGTTATTTTCAATAAATTCTCATTTCAAAACACCTAATTAACACCCCTACAAAATAAAATAAAATCTTTTTACCAATCTTAAAAACACCCAATCAAACCAGGTAAGAGTTTTGTTTGTTGACCTAGATCTGTTTCTTAGACAACATAGGAGCTCAAAATAACCACCATTGAACATCCCTCATCGAAAAAATCTCATTAACATCAAATTGAATTTGTTTTTTAGGGTTGAAATCGGTGTCAATCTTGATTTTCTCTCTGTTGAGTCAAAATATGACAACTTCCCTTTCTCTCCTCTCTAACACAGAGATTGATAAAAATATTCTTCACTCTTTACATTCTTTTTTACAATTAAGGAAATTAATCCATCTATGGCAAAAGCTAGAAGCAAAGTAAAACACTTACATCTCATATTTATTTGTTTACATTTTCTCGCATTCAATCATATTGAACTGTCAAAATTTGACAATTTACAAATTTGGTGGATTTTTTTTTTAAAAAAAAATGAACTTGACTCTGTTAGTGTTTACCATATAGTTTAAAAAAACAGTTTTTAAAACAATCTCTTTATTAAACTTTATAAAATTCATGGACTTATTCACAAGTTTAGTTGATTGATCTAGTTCACGAGTTTGATGAGTTTAATTTTTTTATTTTATCCATTGGTACTAGGTTTATTGATGAGTTTAAAAAAAAATGAACATGAGATCTACATCCTTTTAATATGCATTGAAAATGAATAATTTTAATGTACTAATATTATAATAAAAAACATTTATAATATAATCCACAGTTTAAATCCATGTATTATAATATAATCCACAAATTTTATTTTTATTTTAAAAAAATGTTTTTATCTATTTCATCTTTCAGCTTATTTAGAATTCCACCTTGTAATTCAAAATCTCCTCACTGATTTGACAGGTATTTTTTTATTATTATCATAATTATTAAAAGACATTGTCATCCACAACCATTTTATCGTGAATTATTAAAGGGCATGGAAAGTGCCGTTTCTCTCTGCAGATGGTGGGTAGGGTCTTATGTCTCCATGATCCAAGGCTTTTCTTTCTGCTTTCGCCTTTGTGGTCAAAAAACTGAAATAGCTCGCTCTCTTTCTTCGGTAAAGAATCTTGCCTGGGCCCTTTACTTTCGAAATTGGTAGTGCTGTCTTCTCTTTGTTTGAAAGGGTGATTGATTGGTAAGGAAATAAATTACATGTTTAATTATAATTACCTCAAATTATTTCTTTCTTAATATTTTCTAATTATTTTAATACTAAAAATAATAATTTAAAAATATTATTAAAAAAATAATCGATATCAACGTAGCAAATAAGCTTTACATTTTCCATGCAGCTTCTTCAAAGTTTCATCACGGGATGACCCAAACGTTAAATTCCTGCATCTTATAACATAATCGACATCTTACAACATAAACGAGGTATTTATCCTGCGCTTCATCATATGTAGGACCATTTTTTTTTAAAATGTAACAAAAATGTTAAAAAAGTGAGTTTTTTTTTTAATAGTAATGTTAAAAAAATTATTTATGAAACATTTTTTGGTAGGTAATACTAATAAAGTAATATAATTTTACAAAATAAGATAAAAAAAAATTAAATACAACTGCACTCATTGGAACTCAAAATAATCACCATTAAGCATCTCTGAGCGAAAAAATCTCATTGACATCAAGTTTAATTTTTTTCTTTGTGGTTGAAATCGTTGTAAATCTTGATCTTCTCTCTCTGGAGTCAAAATATGACAACTTCCCTTTCTCTCCTCTCTAATACCGAGATTGATAAAAATATTCTGCACTCTTTACACACACACACACACACACACACACACACACATATACACATCTTATTTATTCAAGTCTTCGAGTGTGATTGAGGTCAACGCCACCAGCTGGATGGGATGTCAATTTATTATATATCAGTTGTTGCTACCTTTTCAATTCACAACCTCCGACCAACATCCCAATTTGCTATAGACAGTAGTGCCTTTGTATGGCTTACTTTGAGTCTCCGTTCTCATCCTCGTCTTCGTCCACCAGATGGAACTATGATGTTTTTCTAAGTTTTAGAGGAGAAGACACTCGCAAAACAATTACAGATCATCTCTATTCTGCCTTAATCCAAGCCGGAATTCATACTTTTAGGGACGATAATGAACTCCCTAGAGGAGAAGAAATCTCCCCGCAACTTCTCAGGGCAATCGAAGGATCAAGGATTTCTGTAGTGGTATTCTCCAGAAACTATGCTTCCTCTAGATGGTGTCTTGACGAACTAGTAAACATTATGGAGTGTAGGCAGAAAACTCACCAGGTTGTTCTTCCAACATTCTATGATATGGATCCTTCAGATGTCCGCAAACAGACCGGTAGCTATGCAAAAGCTTTTGATGAACATGAAGAACACTTCAAGGAAGAAATGGAGAAGGTCAACAGGTGGAGAGAAGCTCTTACACAGGCTGCAAATCTATCTGGAAGGGTTTTACACAATGAGACAAATGGGTATATCTTTATCTTCTCTGTCAAAATCCACTTGCACATATCAAAAGAAACAATCTTTTTATTATTATCATTTTGATATTGATATTTCCACTTCGATTAAATATTAGTTTTTAATTGCAATATATGTAGATGTAGCAAATATCTATGTTTTTTCAAACTAATTCTCCAACTAGTAGGGTTATAAAATTTAATAAGTTCTTTTTAATAATCATTATTATTCTCAAGCTTTCGTCTGAGTGATAGATGTGTAAACACTACTTTTTCCATCAATATTTTTTGTTATTTATCTTTTAATATTATGTTGATTTATAATTTAGAGTTAATAATTTATTTTAATCTATGTTTTCTGTGGTTATTTAATGTCAAAGTATTCCACTTTATTAGAGAGGGTTGCTGAGATATTTTTTTGGTTTTTAATTTGTTAAACGCAAAATAAAGCAAAGTTGAAGGGATATTTTCCTATTTTATTTTATAAAATCAATTTTGAGATTTTTTGAGTTAAAAAATTATTTTCTTAAGGTAATAAGAGTTTTTTTTTTTCCAGAGGTGAAAATAAGTTAAAAATTGAGTTTTCAGGAGAAAAAAAAAACTTAGACTTTATCTTTTTAAAAATTGAGTTTTCAATCTACTTTTTATGTGGTTATTTCAGTAAAAAAAAATGGAATTGGGTTGGATTCCATGATAAAAAAAAAAGAAGCAAAATTTAATGTCAAAGTATTCCACTTTACGAGAGGAGTATGTATTGCTTATATATTTTTGGGTTTTTAATTTGTCAAAAGCAAAAAAAAAAAAAAAAAGTTCAGCGGGATATTTTCCTGATTTGGTTTTTTAAAATCAATTTTAAAATTTTCTGAGTTAAGAAATTATTTTCTTAAGGTAATAAGAATTTTTTCATAAGTTGAAAAATTAGTTTTTAGGGGGGGTATGTACAATAGAGTACTCCGACGAACTTAGTGATTCTAGTCTCATATGAAACATAACACCCTAACTCACAATTTTTACGAAGGATCTCATTTTCAATTCATTCATTTTTTAATTTTAAAGTTCAGATCAACATTAAACAACAATTTTGTTCAGTAACACACAACTTAACCTATTTTCGGATTGTTTTTGCATATCTAACAGCTTATACGTCGTTGATGCCTTTCTTTCTCTGAACAGATATGAAGCGGAGTTCATTAAAATGGTTGTCAGTGATGTAGCTTGTAGATTGGGAAACAAAACCTTGCATGTAGCCAAGCACGATGTGGAGAATAGTGGAAGATTAGTGCAGCCAGGCGCAGGAGTTCCGTTACCTACTAGCTCTATGAAGCCAGTGGGTCAAGCATTTGAAGAGAACACGAAGCAGATATGGTCTCTGTTAATGGATGATGAAGTCCCAACCATTGGCATTTATGGGATGGGGGGCGTTGGTAAAACAACAATACTGCAACATATCCACAATGAGCTTCTACAAAGACCAGATATTCGTGATCATGTTCGGTGGGTGACTGTGTCTCAAGATTTCAGCATTAATAGACTGCAGAATCTTATTGCCAAACGTCTTCATCTAGACCTTTCAAGCGAGGATGATGATCTGCATAGAGCTGCCAGATTGTCAGAAGAACTAAGGAAAAAACAAAAATGGATTCTCATTTTAGATGATTTATGGAACAATTTTGAGCTACACGAAGTGGGAATTCCTATCCCGTTGAAAGGATGCAAGCTGATTTTGACGACTCGATCACGAATGGTTTGTGATCAGATTGATTGCCGACACAAAATCGAAGTGAAGCCCCTTTTTGAGGGAGAATCTTGGACTTTGTTCAAGGAGAATCTTGGACGTCACATAGCACTTTCAGATGAAGTGGAAGGAATTGCAAAAGCTATTGCAAGGGAATGTGCTGGTTTGCCACTGGGAATTATTACAATTGCAAGCAGCTTGAGGGGAGTGGTTGATCCGCGTGAGTGGAGGAATACAATGAAGAAATTGAAAGACTCAGGAATTAGGGACATGAAAGTATTCAAGTTATTGAAGTTTAGTTATGATCGGTTAGGTGACTCAGCACTACAACAATGTCTCCTATATTGTGCATTATTTCCTGAAGATGATATGATTGAAAGGGAGGAGCTGATAGGTTATTTGATTGATGAGGGAATAATTAAAGGAATGGGGAGGAGGCAAGATGCATTTGACGAGGGCCACACGATGCTCAATAGACTTCAAAATGTCTGCCTATTGCAAAGTGATAAAGCAGAGGATGGTGGTAAATGTGTCAAGATGCATGACTTGATTAGGGACATGGCCATCCAAATACTGCAAGAGAACTCTCAAGTCATTGTTAAAGCAGGTGCACAATTAGAAGAACTGCCTAATGTAGAGGAGTACGGGACAGAGAATCTAAAGATAGTTTCACTAATGAGAAACAGTTTTGAAGAAATTCCTCCCAGCCATTCACCAATGTGTCCAAATCTGTCAACTCTATTTCTACGTGATAATGGAAAGTTGGGATTTATTGCGGATTCATTTTTCAAGCAATTCCATGGGCTCAAGGTCCTCGATTTGTCTAACACAAGTATTCAAAATTTGCCAGAATCTATCTCTAATTTGGTGAGTCTCACTTCATTATTGCTCACTGGTTGTAAGATGTTAAGAGATGTTCCATCATTAAAGAAACTCATGGCACTGAAGAGGTTGGATCTCTTTCAGACTGAGCTTGAAACGATGCCACAAGGAATGGAATGCCTAACCAACCTGAGGTGTTTTAGAATGAATGCATGTTGTGAAATGGAGTTTCCGAGTGGAGTATTACCTAAACTCTCTCACCTGCAAGTCCTTGCACTAGACGTGTTTTTGGTAACAGTTAAAGGAAAGGAAGTAGGATCCTTGAGAAATTTGGAAACTTTGGAATGCCATTTCGAAGGTCTCTTTGACTTTGCGGAGTATCTTAGATCTCGGAATGGGATCCGATCACTAAGCACATGCAAAATCTTAGTAGGAACAATTGATCAATTAGATCGGGAAGATCTTGATTATTTCCGAAGTAAAACAGTTTTGTTGGGTAATTCGAATAACAACGCAGATAGAGATTTTCAGGTCAAGTTCTTAAATGGCATTCAAGAACTATATTGTGAAAGCATCGATGCAAGAAGTTTATGTGATGTTTTGTCATTAGAGAGTGCAACTGAACTGGAGATCATCAACATTGAGGAATGCGATATCATGGAGAGCTTATTTTCATCTTCTTGGTTTTGCCCTACTCCACTACCGTCTCCATCTTATAACGGTATATTTTCCAGTCTTCAAGAATTTCATTGCTATGGATGTAGAAATATGAAGAATTTGTTCCCTCTGGTCTTGTTGCCAAACCTCGCAAACCTAAAATTGATTAGAGTTCAAAAATGTGCGAAATTGGAGGAGATAATAGGAGCAACAAGGTCAGATGAAGAAAGCAGGGAATTCAAAGCATTACACGAACTGAAAAGCTTTTGCAGGGCAAAACTGATTTGCGATTCTCTAGAAGAAATTGACGTTTCTGAGTGTGAGAAAATGGAGGAGATAATAGGAGGACCAAGAAGAGATGAAGAAGGGGTTATCGGTGAAGAAAGCAAGGAATTCAAATTCCCGAAGTTAAGATCACTGTGCTTGTTTCAATTGCCAGAACTGAAAAGAATTTGCAGTTCAAAACTGATTTGCAATTCTCTGGAAAGGATTCAAGTTGTTGATTGTGCGAAAATGGAGGAGATAATAGGAGGACCAAGAAGAGATGAAGAAGGGGTTATCGGTGAAGAAAGCAAGGAATTCAAATTCCCGAAGTTAAGATCACTGTGCTTGTTTCAATTGCCAGAATTGAAAAGAATTTGCAGTGCAAAACTGATTTGCAATTCTCTGGAAAGGATTCAAGTTGTTGATTGTGCGAAAATGGAGGAGCTAATAGGAGGAACAAGATCAGATGAAGAAGGGGTTATGGGTGAAGAAAGCAGCACTGAATTCAAACTCCCAAAGTTAAGAGAATTGACATTGAGAAGATTACCAGAACTGAAAAGAATTTGCAGTGCAAAACTGATTTGCGATTCTAAAAAAAAATAGAGTTATTGAGTGTGAGAAATTAAAGGAGATAATAGGAGGAACAAGAACAGATGAAGAAGGGGTTATCAGTGAAGAAAGCAAGGAATTCAAATTCCCGAAGTTAAGATCACTGTACTTGTTTAAATTACTAGAACTGAAAAGAATTTGCAGTGGAAAACTGATTTGCGATTCTCTGGAAAGGATTCAAGTTATTGATTGTGCGAAAATGGAGGAGCTAATAGGAGGAAGAAGATCAGATGAAGAAGGGGTTATGGGTGAAGAAAGCAGCACTGAATTCAAACTCCCGAATTTAAGACATTTGGAATTGAGGGGATTACCAGAACTGAAAAGCATCTGCAGTGCAAAACTGATTTGCGATTCTCTTGAGATAATTGATTTAATAAACTGTGAGAAGCTGAAGAGGATTCCAATTTGTCTTCCGTTGCTTGAAAATGGGCAGCCATCTCTTCCCTCTTCTCTTAATTGGATCCGTGCATATCCAAAAGAATGGTGGGAGAGAGTAGTGGAGTGGGAGCATCCTAACGCAAAGGAAGTCCTTCATCACAATGTACACTTTCTTCATGTCTATCAGATATGGTGATCGTAGATGTGTCACGCTGCATGACTTGATCAGGGACATGGCCATCCAAATACAACAAGGGAACTCTCAAGTCATGGTTAAAGCAGGGATACAAGGATTTCTCGATGCCTTCACACTTCATATTTTTAATGTTATCTTCTAAACCTTGTAGCTTCTTCTTTTAGTTTATTGATTGATCTGTTTATTTATTATTTGTATTAAAAGGTTTAATTTGTCTACTATATATATTTCACCTGGAATTGGATGCCTATTTCTGGAGTCAAATCGTGAAGACAGAGCTCTTATATGTTTGCGTGCAAAAACTATCAAAACCCTTTCTCCACGTTATTTAATTAAATGACTTCATGACCTTTAAAAACAACATTTTATATATATTATTTTGGAAAACTCAAAATACAATGGAGATACAATTTGTTCATGCGGTACACCATGAGGATTGTTTCATGTTTGTTCATGTTGTACTTCATGCTTCATAAATTCAGCTGATAAGAATTGGTTCCTTTACCAATAAAATATTCTATTTTCCTGTTTCTCTATGACCAGTGGATTGGACAGGAGGAGTTCTGTAGTAAGCTGGCATGGTTGCCGGGAAGAATGTTGCTCTAATTCCTTCTGCCTTCAGTATAGGGAAGATGATGCCTGATCCAACCTGAAAGATGACAAAAATAAAAATTTAAGTGCTTTTCTAGGAAACTCACGGTGAGAATAAAAGTTCAGACAAATAAGTTTCTGATAGTAAAAGTAATGAAAGCTGGAGATACAAACCAAAATCAGTCTAGCCGCAATACACATGCGTTTTGGTGTAGGAAATGGAAGCAGTAAGCTGCCAACAGCATAGGCAAGCATGGCAAAGCAGTGGAAAACCAAGCTTAACAGATCAGGGTTTTGACCAGACAGAAGAGCCATCAGTCCATCTGAGAACACGCCTCCAAGGCTCAAATAATTGAAGAATGCTTCTTTCATTTCCTTCCTTGCTGGGTCCTGATCCGATGAAGAGAATACTGTGTGTAGGGTTCTCGCCAATGTATTTATTGCAAATGCCGTTGGCTGCAACCAATATTAAGTTATTATCATCTACAGAGCCATAGAAATATGGTTATTTTGTGTTTCACTCAGCAATGCTTGAAACATGAAGTTTTTTTAAGCAATTCCTGTTCAAAATTTGTTCTGAGGAAGATTGGCCAAAGAAATTTTAGATATGCAAATGCATGCAAGTGCTGATACCTTACGCAGAACGCAAAAGGACTCGAGATATTTGCAAATGGAAGCTGCATTGCTAAGATCGTTCAAAGGCCTAAGAAGATCTCGTAGCAGGACAACATCAGAAAGTCCCACAGTCATTCCTCCTCCTGTTATAGAATGGCGCATATTAAACGAATCCCCTATCAGAAATGCACCAGGGGTTGGATAGGCAGACGCGGGCATGATTCTGTTTGGCATTGTTCTTATGTTTCCCTTATCGATCACACATATGAAAGCATTGTATAGCTCATCTGGCATCTGAAATGTGCAAATTTCTGCATTAGTTCAAACATCATGTATATTGAATAAAAGGAACTAGCAAAGATGCTAAAATGTCGTCTTAGACTTTCTGATATTATTAACAAATTCAAGATCAAGGAACCATAGCTCTAGAAGATGTGCTCAATAGAGCATAACTGGACAGTATGAAACTTTACGTCAAACTCCAAAATTGTCCATGTCTGTATCGTATTAGGCAACCTCTAATTCATCTAATCTAAGTCAAAAAATGCTAAAATGTTGTCTTAGACTGGCATCATGAGACATTTTTCATTTTGCTTTTTGATATTATTAACAACAAATTCACGATCAAGGAGTCTCTATAAATTAATCAGAATAAGCTTCAGTTCATTAACATTATGTCAAGCAACTATACATACTTGAGGTGCCACCACTGTTTTCAAGGGCCAGGTACATCAACTAAACAACAAATTTCATTGTTGCTAATAGCATAAGCTATGGCAATTGTATCCTTCAAAATAAAGTAGGCACGATTTGCATATGGAAGATTATAATCTTCCAGGACCAAACCGACAGAGTAGGATGGGACTTCAATCTGCAAGAAATGTAATGACCATGTGTTAGAGAGTAATATTAAACTGCTGTTGGATTGAATTAGTTTTTTCACATGTATCAAAGTCTCAATGACCAAACAGGCACAGGTTTGAATCTTAGAGCTCTCATTCTAACTAATTATATTCATACTAATTAAGCCGAAAAGTAATCATCGTCAGTGCAAGTTTCAAGTTCAAAAAAATTTGTATTTTAAAGAGTAATATAAAATCGTTGTTGGAGATTCACATAGAAGGTATATCTACCGATCTATATCTTCATTTGCAAAATCTAAATTTAATGCAAGATTTTCACCTTTGGACTGCAGAGATTGCTTCGTAAATTTGAAAAACAACCATCACATACTATTGTGAGTGAAGCTGAAGCTGCTAACTCCTGGCCTGCCTTTGTTTTGTATAGCACACCTTTGATGCTGCCATTTTCTTCGACAAGAGATGTTACAGTTCCTTGCTCGAGTTTAACACTGGATAAAGATCAAATAAATCTGAGAGAGGGAAATCTTCACAGCATGAAATGATAAAAGAATTTTCAGTCTATGGTTGGTTATATTGAACTCAATACTCGCAGGCTACTCTGTTCCTATAGGTTGCAGGGGAAAGGACGAATACGTGGGAAGAAATCAGAACTTTAGTTCTTGATATTTTGCTTTTGTCCTCCTTTAATAAATTTTACTTAAATTAACCTTCAACGACAATTTTTTTTTTAAGTTTTGGAACGAAAAAAATTATTAGATCATGATGTTGGATTATAAAAGAAAATATCGATTATGAGATATTTTGAAAGAGAGGAATATAATGTTAATTGAACTTCATACTCATTGACTGGTCAATTTAGCAATGGATTGTATTTTACAATAAAAAAGCCATTACAAATATACTTATTTTAATTCTAAAATAGATAATCCGTTATAAATATGTTTATTTTAAATCTATAACGAATAATCTATTGCAGATATGTTTGTTTTAAATCTGCAACGGATAATCGGTTGTATATGTATTTATTTTAAAACTTGTGTTCTTTATAAACAAAAATCATCTCCGTTAATAATTCATTTTTGTCTCTCTTTCCTCTCTTCCTTTTCTGCGAAGTTTTAAGAGAGGATGTAAAAGAGAAAGAAACAGGGCAGTTTATGTATAAACCAGCGTTTGGGGTTTAATGTTTCAGGAGGAGAATTTGATTGACAGTAATGGCTGATATCAGGGCTGGTTGATGAGACTTGAGAGGAAGAGGGAGTGGAGGAGAGAGATGGGGTTTATTGGCGACCGAAAACTGCAAGAAAATTGCAGTGACGACAGGAAGGTAAATAAAGTGCAATTGTATTTTGGGGGTTTAACTTGACTTTTATTTATAGTTATTTTGATCCCTCAATTTATAATTTTTCTCATTGCACCTCTAATTGATTTTAAATTTTTAAATTTATGCAATTGTATCCCCATAGAAATTTCAGCAACAGCCTTAGCTTTGCCCACCTTTTTTATTTTGATCCTGAGTTTTGGATTTATATGATTTGACCCTCAATTGACCATTAAACTCTCAATTTTCTTCAATTTTCCCCCTAACTCCAAGCAATTGACTTGAAAAAAATCAATTTGGTCTCCAAAGATTCCAATCTCCTCAATCGAACCCCAATTATGCTCAAAAACTTGATTTTTTTTACCAATTAAGCCTCTAATAAAATTAATTTGACCAACTTAAAGTATAATTAAGTCATTTCACTTAATTAAATCCTTCAATTGGACCCTAAATTAATTCCTAAACATAATTATACTTTAAATTGGCCCACAATTAAATCAAATTGGCCTATAAAAAATATAATTATGCATTTTGACTTAATATATTTATTTTTGGGAACAAAAGAGGTACGATCAGGCTCTCGAAAGCATCCAAAATTTACACCTTGATTTTTCTACCAATGCGAGCTCTTTTTATTTTATTTTTGTTTTATTTTGGGTAGATTTTGGGGAATAACCCAGAAATGGGTTATGACAACTGCCCCCCTCTTTATAACGCTTGCGACTAAAGTCTCGTAAGTGGACTTGTGATAGGGAGTGTTGTAAAGAAAAAGAAAAGAGAGAAGTCTCGTAAAAATGGTTGATTTCTTGGGAAGGGCTATGAAACACGCTCAACATGGAACGATTAGTTTGGGCTAGGAAGCGCACTATTCTAGGTTGGATGGCTAAGGGTTGGAAAGGCACATCCAATTGACAAGAAAGATATGGCTAAGAAGCGCACTACCCTAATTCATGGTTTAGTATTGGAAAAACCATACTCAAATAGGAAGAAAAATAGGGTTCAAAAACACACTATTTTGATATGTGGTTAAGGGTTGGAAAACACGCCCAATTAAGAGAAAAGATACAACTAATATGCGCACTATTCTAATTGATGGTTTAGAATTGGAAAAAACATACTCATAGAGGAAGAAAAATAGAGTTGAAAAACACACTATTTTAATTTGTGGTTAAGGGTTGGAAAATTATGAGGAAAAGTATGGCTAAGAAGCGCACCATCCTAATCGATTTAAATCAGGTTAGCTCCCACTAAGTTTAATTGAACTTGAGAAATATAAAGAAACGGATAAGAGGTTTTAATATTGATTCATTTGATTTGATTTAATTTAAAATACATGTGTTTATATTTTCTCACATTCAATCATATCACGGTATAGTCTGTTTAGGCTGTTTGACACCACACAAAAGATAACACAACCCTAAAATAGACAACATTGACTTGTCAAGATTTGGTAGTTCATAATGGCCATTTTGAACCAATGGTCGAGATCCTACAGGGTTGAATCTAATGGCCAAATTTTTTTAACAATAAATACAAGATTGTCATAAATATTGAACGATCTTTCTAATAAAGATGAGGAGTTCCTGTCCAAGCTAATAAGGGATAATAGCATCGGTGAATAACATCCTTTCAATATGGAAAGTGTCGTTTCTGTCAGCCGAGAATAGAGTGAGCACATGATGGGTAGGGTCTTATGTCTCCATGATCTAAGCCTTTTCTTTCTCCTTTCGCCTTCGGGAAATAATCTTACCTACTTATTTTAATATTAAAAATAAAAATATTATTAAAAAAATAATCGCTATGAATGTAGCAAATGAACTTTACATTTTCCATGCAGCTTCTTCAAAATTTCATCGCGGGATGGTCCACGTAGCAGTGATTGTTTTTTAAAATATTTTTTATTTTTAAATATATTAAAATAATATTATTTTTTTAAAAAGTAGTTTTGACATTAATAAAATTTTAAGAAATAAATTAATTTGAAGCAAATAAAAATAATTCAGTTATTTATTAAAATTCGTCTACATGTGGTTGGTTTGTGACCTTTTGCCGCACCCTTTCCCCTTTTGAAGCAGAAACCTTCAGCACGGGGGCACGTAGGTTAGCTTAGGTGTTTGAAAGTGAAGTTTAATTTGTTTCTTGTTAATTTCTTTTTTTTTTAATTATCTTTTAGTAATTTTTAGATTACTTTATAATAATAATATTAAAAATATTTGTTTTAAGAAAATATCTACTACACATTCTCAAACACCATCTCATCAAACCGCAGTAGCTTGATATTTTTGTATAGAAGCTTGAGACATGGCACATGCTACAATAATGTTTAGAATATTCAAAGCCTTTGCTTTCAAAAATGGTCAGCAACTGGAAATTAAGCTTGATTTTTTCTCGACATTTTTCGTTAATTGTTTCTAATTAATTCCAAGTGGGCATGCTGCGTTTCTGGTTGAATGCTCAACTTTTCCAAGTGGGATGGTTCTTTTGTTGAAGTTTCCAATTAGACAAAAGAAAAGCAACTTCGTGGCTTCCTTCCTGTCAAACAATACAATATTCTTTGCTACTATAACATTCTCTTCCAAACCTCATCCCAACTTCCTTGACATCAATTTCCCAATTTCCCTCATCAAATGTCTTAAACTTTTGTGATGATCAGTGCTTCCTTCTCTGCTTGAATCGAATCACCATAAATTTGGTTTTAATATTTTGATATGAAAACATAAAATTTTGAGTTTTAGATTCAATTAATAGACGGCGAGTCAAAGTCTGTTCACACCCATAATTGCTTGTTGAAATCTATAGCTTTAGATTTTTGCCAATTTAATGCAACACCCAGCATGCAGGAACTCACTAACAATTCTGTCGGGCTCAGTCAAGTCTCTTTCAACGACATGCACGCGCCACCCATCCTGCAGTTGCAAATATGACAATAAATAGCCTTGCAAATAAGCAATTCTAACACTGTGGTATACAACTAATTCAGAATCAAAACAAATAACTTATTGCTACATAATATGACATGAAAATCTTAACAGCTATAACATTGTTTCTGTGCAAATTTTTTGCACAAGAACATTGTAAGTAACTAGTTTTTATATTAGTAGACATGACCCATAATAAAATATAACCAGTGTAATTCGAATCTTGAACTTTAAAAGTTTGATTTGTTAATTTGATATTTAACTTATGAATTTTATTTTAAAAAAAATTATTTTGAGATTAATTTGTTATTGAATTTAATGCATATTTGATATTATATTTTTTTTTAATTTGGATGGATTTTAAAAATATATTTACTTAAAAAAATAAAAAAATAATATTTTTTTTATTTTAATAATTTGATATGAAAACATAAAATTTTGATTTTTAGCTTCAATTAATAGATGGCGAGTCAAAGTCGTCTTGTTCACACCCATAATTGCTTGTTGTAATCTATACCTTTAGATTTTGAGGGTATCGAACGAGACCCGCAAACGAAAACCAAACAAGAGATAAAGGCAGCCAGTTGCTCGGAAATTGTCTGAATATTTGAATGCGATTCAATACAATTTCAAGAGTTTTTTTCTTATAAAAAAAAATAAAAAAGATGTTTAGAAATTTTTTATGAATAATAAAATAAATAAAAAAGATTGGGACATGGGATTATTTTACTAAATTATGTCAAAATTAATAAAAAAATATTTAATTAATTAGGTAGGATTTGAGTTTTTGTAAGTAATGATATTTGTATTAGCTTAAATAAAAATATTTATTAAAAGGATAGATTAGAGAATGTTTCAAGGACAACTTGTAAAAACATGCATGTTGAAGACCCTATCTAAAATATAAGGACTAATTGAGCACATTCTTCGAAGAAGAAGGACTGCTTTTTATGGGATGGTTGGGAGAGTTCTCGGAATTGAAATGGTCAAGGATGTAGAGCAGTGTCATCATTCGAAATTAGTTCTGGCCAGTTAAGGAAAGTTGTCGGAGGGCAAAGCATACAGCTTGCATGAATGGGAACCGTCGACTATAAAACAAGTCCTTGGACCGCTGTTTTGTTATCATTATTATTAGAGTTATATTTTAATTTTAAATATTTTTTATTTACTCTCGATATTTTAATATTAAAAATTAATTTACAAAAACAACATACACCAAACTCTCAAAGCTCGCTCTAAGCCAAGGCACGTCTGGTTGAAAATTATTTCCAAACCCCCTCGTAGCCTATGATAACAGAAATGGTTGAATAGTGGGTTCCTTCCCAGCAACTTCATTCCGAGCAAACAATACAATAATTAATTAAATATTAATATATATGTAACACTATTCTCTTCCACGTCTCATCTCATTATACAATTCCCTATTTTCCTTTCCAACATCTCACGCGTACGTACTAGATTCAAGCATACTGCAGCTTTATTATTCTCTTCAACCATATATTCTTCTCTGATCTCTGTTTTTATTTATTTATTTTATTGTTTTGCTGACTACGGCTTAAGCAAACCAGCACTGAAGTAGGTCTTAATTATTTATGCTTCATCTTGTTGGTGTTTTTGTTTTTTTTTATTATCTGTAACTATGGTTTGAATCGTTTTCTCAGATTTTTTAATCCATGCTTTGTGGTGTTTATCTAAATTGAACTTGTGGATTTTTTTTAACAAAACAATATCTAGTTTTTTAAGGCAAAACATCAGATTTTCCTTGTGTATTATATATATAAGTTGAGGTTTAAAGGAGAAAGGAAGATTTGAAATATATTTGTGGCGGCTGTGTGTTCAATACACAGCACTCCCTTATGTGTTGTATATATAGGTATAGGGTTGTACATGATACCTATCATGTGGTATATACTACACATGATCATAACCCTATATAAGGTAAATACAAGATAAATATAAATACATAATAACATTCCATAATAATATATATTCTTCTCTTATATATATATATATGTATTTATATATTCTTCTCTTATATATATATATATAATACTAATCATCTTGCTTTCTCTTCTTTTTTAAACCTCAAAACATGCTAATTATCTTGTACTTGTGGTCAGTTGGAAGGAGTTCCACCATCTTTTATGGAGGATTATGTCAATCAGTTGGAAGGAGTTCCCTCGTACGTCATTCTTAAGCATATTTTATCAGAAGATGATTGCTTGCAATTTAGTTTTTCTACAGTTTTCCTTATTATGACCATGGAAGCAGGTTACCACTGGAGGAGGTTCCAGTCAACCAAAGCTCCATGTTATGCAATGATAGAGGTGGACAGAACATGCTGGTGGATAATGATGTGATCAACGATAGTTTTCAACAGACAACTCAGTTTCCACCTTCATTTCCTCAAACCATGGTGACTACTCATTCCTTGTTCATTAGTTCTGCTGATATTATGGGTGTTTGGTATGGTTTTTGGGGAATTTGCCTTGTTTTTATCTCTTTTCTTTAATTAATTAAATAATTAACTTTAATAACAATAAATTAAAAGGGAAGCCTTTTTCGAACAATGTCTTTTGGAGAATTTTCTATTTGCGTCTTTACATGGATATAATTTTGAGCGTAACTTTTCTTTCAACAGTCAGCTGGGAAACCCGTCAAATCATACGTGAGATTAATATATGGTTGTTAGTAATTATTATAGGAGAATTTCATGTTAATTTATATCATCTAAGATTTTGATATATTTTAAATAAAAAATACTACAATATTAAACTTTCTTTGTGTATTATAAATATATATATGTTTATATATTCTTCTCTTATATATATATATATAGTACTAATCATCTTGCTTTCTCTTCTTTTTTAAACCTCAGAACATGCTAATCATCTTGTACTTGTGATCAGATGGAAGGAGTTACACCATCTTTTATGGAGGATGCTGTCAATCAGTTGGATTTTGAGACATTCAATATGTCTGAGCTTCTCTTGTACGTCATTTTTAAGCATATTTTATCAGAAGATGATTGCTTGCAATTTATTTTTTCTACAGTTTTCCTTATAATTCTAAAAAAAACAATAATGTTACTGACCATGGAAGCAAGTCGCCATCGGAGGAGGTTCCAGTCAACCAAAGCGCCATATTATGCAATGATCAAGCTGGACGGAACATTCTTGTGGATAATAATGTGGATAGTATTCAGCAGACAACTCAGTTTCCAACTTCATTTCCTCAAACAATGGTGACTACTCCAATTTGCTACAACGTCCATTGAATTTGCAAGTTTTTGTATTGCTATATCACCCACTGATTCAAAAAGTTTGCTTCGAATTGTTTATTTTTAAACAATCAGACAACAATGGGAGGTTTAGATGGAACATCATCATCATGTATAAACCAAAACGGACCAAATTGGCCTCAAACTCCATCAAGGTAAATGATATTCATCATTATATATTTAACTTCTTCTTGTACATGTTAATTGTTAGTGGATTAAGAGCTAACAATTCTGCATATGCATAAAGAAATTACTAACATATGTTGCTAATTTAGTGACCAACAATGGACTAATCAGTTACCAATGAGCAATCAAGTGCCTGGGATGCTACCTCAACCTCCAATGAATCAATGGTATTAACCTCAAATATACACTTCTTTAATCGTGAAAACAATAAACTTGACAAAAAATGACGATGATTTTTTATTATTATAGTTCCCGACAATTTCCATATCAATTTAATCAAGTTCCGATCACGCCTAACCCGTATGATCCACAAAGTTCAACCATGTTGCCAGAGCCTTCTCAAACCTTGAGGTATGCGGTCGTTCGCTCGAGCATTTCAATTAGCTTGTACTTGTTTTTTTTTTGTGATTTCAACTAATAACAAAGCTTTATTTTTCTTCTGAGTTCAGGTTCCCACAGTTTCCTCCTCACAATCTTCAAGTTTCTGGAGATCATAATCAAGGACAAGTCGAACAAGCTTCTGTGATTCCTCACATAGACAATATGCAACAAGAGAGCTTAGTGCCTCGAAACATTGGCAGATCTACTAGGTATTAATACCTTTTGATAATTAGATACACCAATGATTTTTACTGCTTCAGAGAGACTACCAATTATTGAAAGGTTTTATAATATGATCACTTCAATTTTATATAGATCACAGATGGAGAACCTCCAAGTCCATGTATTGCAAAATCAAACTGCTAGGCCAAATGCCTCAAATGTTGGCCCTGACAGTTCCCTGCAAAGTCAAAATAGGAGTTTAAATACTCAACAAGTAAGAAGTCTAACTGAATTATCTCCCATTGCGAACTGTCTCTTGTAAGCCACTTCATTGTGTATTGGGTTTGCTCCGCACGTTAACATTTTCTAGGTATCTTCTATAATATAATTCTTGATAGAGTTTTGAAAGAATTTTTCAAAAAACAATTCAAACCAATTATTAACCCTAGAATTTGTATGATCTATATATATAATTCCAAGTGGGCATGCTGCTTTCTGGCTTACATTTTCTGCGTTAACTCCCTGTATCTTATAATATAATATTTGGTTGGTTAATTATAAGTATACATTCCCCTATTGATACATACATCAACTATATATATATATATATATATATATATATATATATATATATATATGTAGCTATGGTTTGAATCTTTAAGGAAATCCTGTTGGTGGGAGAGGCCACTGGTGGTGGCTTCGAAACACCCAGAGGGGATAAAACACATTGTTTTATTTCAACAACAAAATGGTACAGAGCTTGAACAATCTGTCAAAGCTCTCTCTTCTTCTCTCTAGTGTTTCTCTCTAATGTCTCCCACTACTATTTCACCTTAACTAAGCTTCCTATTTATACACAAAATGAAATTTTGATAAAATAGACTTTTAGGTGTGAAAGCAGTTGGCGGCTGCAGTCGGTGGCCGTAGTCGGTGGTCATAGATAGTGGCTGTCAGAGGCTTTAGTTGGTGGCCGTAAACGGTGGTTGTGTAAGTTTTTGATTTGTTGTTCTGGGTTTTTGTTTCTTTATTCAATTGATTTGTGGGTCTTTACTTTCAGGTATTCAATTGAGTTAATTTGGGGAAAGATTGGTGCTTTGCGAGACAGAGAGAAGAATGGGTCTTTACAGAAAAAGGTTCAGTCTTTTGTATTTCTCATTAGCTTGCCTTTTACAAATTCTTCTGTATTTATACTACATCAGTACATGATTTATTTGTAACGGCTAGTTTGTATAACTGCCTTAGTTTCCTAAACTGGAAATATCAGTGTTAGTCACTAGTACAGCTTCTTCATTATCTTCTTCTTTAGCTTCTTCATTAACTGTCTGTTAACACTGACTTCATCATGCATATCTGTGAGTGGCTTACTTTCCAACAGCCTCTCCTAAGCCATTCACAGATTTACCTCCAAGATTCAACCGTAATCTAGGTTTAGCTTTGTCTTGAACACCCACATGACCCCTGGTTTGTCAGCAGGCCTATTCACCAACCCCCAAGTGTTGTTCTTCTCAATCATGTCTAGCTTTGCTTTCATAGCATCCTGCCAAGCTACATTTTCAGCTGCTTCTGTGTAGCTTTCAGGTTCTGTTATGCTCAAATTGCACCTTGCATATATATCCTCCAATGTTTTGAGTTTTACTAGAGTTAATGCAGCAACTTCTGAGCTTGTACTGCTGTCTTCTTTGTTTCCTCTGTTTTCTTCAATTTCGGACATACCATATTCACTAGTGTTCAACTGAGTTTTTTCAATTGTTCCTTCTTCTACTACACCATCATGCATGACTTCAATTTGCTGTTCTGCATGATCTTCATTTGTTTCTTCATTACTTGGTTCACTTATGAGTCCATCAATTGTATTTTGTGCCTGCTCCAAATCATTTGAGATTTCAGATAATTTCAAGGTAAGAGATTCATTCTCTTCCTTGGTTACTTTCATATTACGGACACAAACTGCAACTTGCTGTTCTGCAGATTCCAGCTGCTGCTTTGTGATAGAAAGTTCTGCCTTGAGAGCTTCTAGTTCTTTCCCTGTGGCAGATTTTTCCTCCTGCAGCCAATCAGTCAAGGTTCTTAAGTCTTCTGTGATCTTCAGACTCTCTTCATTGCTTTGAATGGAAGCCTTTTTCTCCATTATCAATGTATCTTTCACTTTGTTCAGTTCAGCTTCTATCATGCCAGCAGTATCTAGTTTTTGCTCCAGTTCTCCATTCTCAATCAAAAGTTGTGCTTTGTCAGCACTATCCTCAAACCATTCATCCTTGTTCTTTATACTTGTTGCATGACAAGCAAAAAATGAATTTGCAATGAACACTTCTTCCTCCTCTTGTGCACAATTTGCCATTTGCTTGTAATCTTTGCAATCATTTGTGTTGTGTCCAAATTGATTGCATTTACTGCATCTCTGCTTTCCTTTATACCTGCAGATTCCAAAGTGATATTTCTGACACACACTACACTTTGGCTTCACAGAATTTTGACTACTACTTCCTTGTCTATTTTGTGAAATGAAGGGATTATTAGAACTTGCTCCAGTTCTTTGATTCCAGTTTGAACCATAGCTGTTATAGCTATTTGATGACAAGTTTGCAGGTCTTCTTTCTTGTTCCTGCCAGCCTTGCCTTGATTTCAATTGTGAGCCCTTGTTACTGCCATAAAACTGATTTCCTCCCAGTTTTAAACTAATAAATGCTCTCTCGGTACTTCTTTGTCTCTCCCTTTCATCATGTAAACCTTCTCTTCTGTCAAATACCTTGACAGAGGCTACTACTTCTTCTGCTCTAAGGGTTTCAATGTCTCTTGTCTCCTCAATAATAGAGACAATTGAATTATATCTCCTATTGAGACTCATTAGCAGTTTTTGAACAATTCTTGTTTCTGCTACCTCTTCCCCAAGTGACTTAAGGTTGTTAATCATATCAAAGAACTTAGAAAGATAGTCATCTAAGTCTTCTTTATCTGACATCTTCATATATTCAAATTCAGCCCTAATGGCCTGAAGTTTAACTGCTCTAACCTTTTTATCACCTCTGAATTCCCTCTTCAGAATGTCCCATGCTTCTTTTGCTGTCTTCTCATTTCTGATTCTTGGAAACAGCTCATCTGTTATTGCTCCTTGAATGAGGCTTAAGGCTCTTGCATTCTTGATCTTTATTTCTTTGGTAATCTCAGGTGCAGCAGCAATTTTTGTACTCCCTGATGCACTTCCTTCTTCAGACACCTTTTCTGGATTTGATTGAGGCAGTGTGCCAAATTCAATCACATCCCAAAGATCATAGGCAATAAGGATGGTTTCCATTTTGACTGACCAGAAATCGTAATTACTCCCATTGAATTTGGGAGTTCTTAGATCACCTCCTGAACTTGATGATCCTGCCATGTTGAAAACTTGGCTTTCTTGGATTTCTTGATTTCACAGTTCACGTCCCTTCTTGATGAATCAGGTTACAGCTCTGATACCATGTAAGTTTTTGATTTGTTGTTCTGGGTTTTTGTTTCTTTATTCAATTGATTTGTGGGTCTTTACTTTCAGGTATTCAATTGAGTTAATTTGGGGAAAGATTGGTGCTTTGCGAGACAGAGAGAAGAATGGGTCTTTACAGAAAAAGGTTCAGTCTTTTGTATTTCTCATTAGCTTGCCTTTTACAAATTCTTCTGTATTTATACTACATCAGTACATGATTTATTTGTAACGGCTAGTTTGTATAACTGCCTTAGTTTCCTAAACTGGAAATATCAGTGTTAGTCACTAGTACAGCTTCTTCATTATCTTCTTCTTTAGCTTCTTCATTAACTGTCTGTTAACACTGACTTCATCATGCATATCTGTGAGTGGCTTACTTTCCAACAGGTTGTTGGTGGTTGCTTTACTTGACTTTTGCATATATGAGTTTACACCAACAAATTCCCCCTTTAAACTCAATCGGGAGATGTCATGCCAAGCATGAACTTCAATATGATAAATATATCTCCCTTAATGGCTTTGTAAAGATATCTGCAACTTGATCATTTGTTTAGCAAGAGATGAATTCAACTTCTTTGTTCTTCACATGCTCCCGGATAAAGTGATGACGTGTATCGATTTGTTTACTTCTTTCATGATACACTAGATTCTTTGCTAATGCAATCGCCGATCGATTATCAATATAAATTCCTTTCGGATCTTCTTGAGGAAATCCCATATGCTTCAGCATATTTCTTAACCATATTAAATGCATACAACTAAGTTGGAAGCAACATACTCGGCTTCACAACTTGATAACGTCACTATCGATTGCTTCTTGGATGACCATGTGAAAGATGTATCTCCCATAAAAAATACAAACCCTGTTGTACTTTTCCTTTCATCCAAATCTCGACCCCAATCACTATCTGAGTAGCCAATAAGTTTAAAGTTCTTACTTGATGTATAGAACATACCTTCACTTATTGTTCCTTTGATGTAACGGAGAATTCTCATAGTTGCACTCAAGTGCGTCTGATCCGGTGTCTCTATATATCTGCTGATCAGTCCTACTCCATAGAGTATATCCGGTCTTGTACATGTCAAGTACCTCAAGCTTCCCACCAAGCTTTTAAAGTAAGTAGGATCATCATTTCCTACTTTACTTTTCCTCAATTCCACTCCATTTTCAACTGGAGTTGATATTGGATTGCAGCTTTCCATCTTGAACTTTCCAAGAATTTCTTTTGCGTAGCCGCTTTGGGACAAAAAAATCCCTTCTTCTTTTTGAGTAACTTCTAAGCCCAGAAAATGTGCCATCAGACCAATGTCTGTCATCTCAAACTCCTATACCATGTTTTTCTTGAAGTCTGTAAACATGGTAGGATTGTTGCCAGTGAATATCAAGTCATCAACATATAAGCAAGCATATAGTGTGCTTCCATCATCTTCTTTCTTCACATACATGGTGTATTCATATGGATATTTTTTCAAATCTATTTTCTTGAAAATACCTGTTAATTCTGGTATTCCAAGCACGCGGAGCTTGCTTCAAACCATATAGAGCTTTCTTCAACTTGTATACTTTGCCTTCATTATCTTCTTTAGCCAAGTGGTTATTCAACATAAATCTCTTCTTGTAGGAAGCCATTCAGAAATGCTGACTTCTCAATGGCATGTATCTCTTCATCCATTGCTGTGATCCATTTCTCTTCTTTAATAGCCTCATCAAAGCTATTTGGATCACTATCTGCGAAGAAACAAAATAATGTTGTATTTTCCATTACCTGAGTTGCATCATATAAATCTTCTAGATTTCTCATCCTTCTTGGTTCTTCTGATGAGGATGATGCTTCTGGTGATATAGATGATGATCCTGGTGTTGGAGTGTTTCTCCTGTTGAATACAGGATAACTGTGTACCGGAGATTGTAGCTCCTCTTTCGGTACTCTTTGATCTTCTGCAAGTACTGTTGGTACTTCTACTTCATCTTCAAGGATCAAATCTGTATTGATCCATTTGATTTTTTCCTGATCCTCTTTCCATTCCCAGGTTTTATCTTCTTCAAAGATAACATCTTTGCTCATAATCACCTTCTTTGTGATGGTATTATACAACTTGTATCCCATCCTTCTATCACCATATCCCACAAAGATACATTTCTCGCTTTTATCATCGAGTTTTGTTCTTCTTGCTTCTGGGATCTTTGCATATGATACAGAGCTCGAACAATCATTCAAAGCTCTCTCTTCTTCTCTCTAGTGTTTCTCTCTAATGTCTCCCACTACTATTTCACCTTAACTAAGCTTCCTATTTATACACAAAATGAAAGCTTGATAAAATAGACTTTAAGGTGTGAAAGCAGCTGGCGACTGCAGTCGGTGGCCGTAGTTGATGGTCGTAGATAGTGGCTGTTAGAGGCTTTAGTTGGTGGCTGTAGACGGTGGTTTCTGGTGGTTGCCTTACTTGATTTTTGCAGATTTGAGTTTACACCAACAAATACATGATAAATAAATTGATCTTTTTTCTCAGATTTTACCATCCATGCCTTGTGGTGTTTATCTAAGTTAACCTTGAATTCATTGTTTTTATCTTTTTAAAATTCTTTGCTGCTTTTAACTCATTATTTTAGTTCCACCCTTTTCTTTATCAATTAATTTTTACCAAGTCTTCATTCAGTAACATAAAATTTATTTTACTTGCACATCGTTTTCTTGTGAGGGGCATCCATGTCTCAAGCACATAAGAACCTAATAAGATTTCACACAATAGCATTGCCAATAATAATTATAATATTGATTACTTACAATAACTGTTATAATAACAACGATAATAATTTTGACAATTTAACAATTATGATAATAATAATGAGAATAATAATTAAAATAATTCATTAGTCGATATTGTTTTCGTTAAAGATTGACTTTTACAGCTATAAAATATATGAAGCCACATGTAGACAAAACCAGTGGAAAAATTGGGCCAAATAATCTACAATTAAAAAATATACGAGCCACTTGCCCTACGCTTCGTCGCCACCAGAACCAAATTTTTTAATATTTTAAAAAAATGTTAATTGGTGCTAGATTTTTTTCTGATTCTATACGTCCGAACAAAATAATCAACCTAGGCAGATTTTTTATTAGGTAATATAAAAAAAACTAATTATAGGACATTTTTTGTGTTTAGTACTAATATTCAATAACATAATTTTTAAGAAATAAGGTAAAAAAATTAAAGACAACATTGAGTTACAAGATTCTTAATGAATACAACATCGAATGATAAATTATTAGATTTAAACCATTATATATAGAGAAGCTATAAAAATTAATACTTAATATATACAACATTGAATGATAAATTATTTCAATAGTTATCCTTATAATGGAAGGCAAAAAAAATATTATCAGGATTAAAATATATATTATTTGATTAGAAGAACAAATTAAAATAGTTAAAGGACAGAAGCAAAATTATTATTGTTATCATTGTGAATATAATTATTATAATCACTGGGATTATAATAAAATTTATTGTTTAAGATTTTTGTTTGATACTAATGTTAAGTCATACAATTTTAAAAAAATAAGATAAAAAAATTTAAAAACAATATTGAGTCACAATATTTATTCAAATCATTAATCCGACATATTAGATTTAAAACATTATATGTAGAGAAGTTGCAAAAGTGAATTCTTAATAAATACAACATCGAATGATAAATTACTTGAGTTATTATTCTCATTGTTATTATTATGATTGAAAGTAAAACAAAAAATAATATTAGCAGCATTGAAAAAAAATTAATATAAAGAACAAATGGAAATATTTGAAGAACAAAATTAATGGACAAAAGCAAAATTAGTATTATTATCATTATGAGACATTACCAGACTATCAAACACAATCTAAGTTAATGTGTTATTTTCTTTCATGTTTGCCTACAAAACTTTCGATTATTTAGTTTCTTTTATATATTCATTTTATTATGGATAAGTCATTGAAAATAATGATAACGATTATTTTTAAGGTATTTTTTCTGAAAATATATGAGGCTAATTATATATTCTGATATTTGTTTAATATTAACGCATTAAAATATATAAAAAATGAACCAAGTTTTTTTTTTAAATCTCAAATTAATTTAATCTCAGTGTTCTGAAATACTTTTAATATAATAATATCAGGAATAAATCTTAAAAAAAAGAAATAATTTAATTTCTTTTTTAAAAAAAATCACTTTAAACTAAAAATATATCAATCCACACGTAGACAAAACAGATGAAAAAAATACAAAGATAACAAATCACTAACAACATAGGATTTACTATACATGCATAGGACTAAATTGGCGTCAAACTCCATCAAGGTAAATGATATTCATCATTATTTAACTTCTTCTTCTTGTACTTGTTAGTGATGAGAATTGTTAGTGGATTAACAACTAACAATTCTGCATATGTATAAAGAAATTACTAATAAATGTTGCCAATTTACTGACCAACAATGGACTAATCAGTTACCAACGAGCAATCAAGTGCCTTGGATGTTACCTCAACCTCCAATAAATCAATGGTATTAACCTTAAATATACACTTCCAAGGAACTTCCTTCCTGTCAGACAATACAATAATCTTTGCTATTGTATATTCTCTTCCAAATCTCATCCCAACTTCCTTGACATTGATTTTCCAATTTTCTTCATAAAATGTCTTAAACCTTTGTGATGATCAATGCTTCCTTCTCTGATTGAATCGAATCACCTAGAGCTCAACATCTTGCAACCTCCTCCTTATTGTTAAACCATATATTCTTCTATGTTCTGTGCTTTTTGTTTTTGGATTTTTTTTTTCACATGTAACTCTGGTTTGAATCTTTCAAGTAAATAGACGTTGTAGAAATTCTAATGATAAACTTTGGAAATATTCCATGCCTTATGGAGTTCATGCTAAATTCACCCCAAGTTAACCCTGGATTCATTGTTTTTTTCCTTTTAGTTTCTTTGCTGTTGTTTGTAACCTATTAGTCTAGTTTCAACCTTTTCTTTTTCATTAATTTTTATTCAATATTTTGACCCTTTTTTATGTAGGACAAAGTGGGTAGACCACATGATCCGTTTTGGAAACATGTTGAATATATGGATGATGGAAGAATGAAGTGTAAGTTCTGTAGGCATTTATTTGCCAAGGGTACTTCCATTTCGAGGATCAAATGGCATTTGTCAGGAGAGAGAAGACATGGAGTTGGCATTTGTGGTCAGGTGCCTAAAGAGGTTCAAGAAGCAGCATTTCTAGCTATGCATGGTGGCGATAAAAAACATAAAAGCATACCAAGTTCAACCAATGTTAATGATTATGCCATTTTCACCTGTCCACAAGAACAAGACAATGCAGGGGATGGTGGAAGGATGCAAGTGGGAGTTCAAGGCATGGAAAACACAAGTGAAGGATCTTTTCAGCTTGTTGACAGAAGTGTCTCTCCTTGGAGACTCGGAGTTGATGCTCATGAGAGTAGAGGAGAAGCAGCACAAGGAACACATATAGTGGATCAACTTGCTGATGGTACTTGGCATCAAATCCTTTCGGAGGCGCAGAAGCTAAATGAAATCAATACCTATTTAGTGCTGGAAGAAGAGGATAAGGAGCCTAGCGCAGGAGCTAGATCTTCTAGAATTCTTAAAGACAACACAAGTGAGACTAGAGGAGTTCCATTTCCTACTAGCTCTAATAAGCCAGTGGGTCAAGCATTTGAAGAGAATAAGAAGGCGATATGGTCCTTGTTAATGGATGATAAAGTCCCAACCATTGGCATTTATGATGTTTTTCTAAGTTTTAGAGGAGAAGACACTCGCAAAACAATTACAGATCATCTCTATTCTGCCTTAATCCAAGCCGGAATTCATACTTTTAAGGACGATAATGAACTCCTTAGAGGAGAAGAAATCTCCCCGCAACTTCTCAGGGCAATCGAAGGATCAAGGATTTCTGTAGTGGTATTCTCCAGAAACTATGCTTCCTCTGGATGGTGTCTTGAAGAACTAGTAAAGATTATGGAGTGTAGGCAGAAAACTCACCAGGTTGTTCTTCCAATATTCTATGATACGGATCCTTCAGATGTCCGCAAACAGACCGGTAGCTATGCAAAAGCTTTTGATGAACATGAAAAAAACTTCAAGGGAGAAATGGAGAAGGTCAACAGGTGGAGAGAAGCTCTTACACAGGCTGCAAATCTATCTGGAAGGGTTTTACACAATGAGACAAATGGGTATATCATTATCTTCTCTGTCAAAATCCACTTGCACATATCAAAAGAAAAAATCTTTTTATTATTATCATTTTGATATTGATATTTCCACTTCGATTAAATATTAGTTTTTAATTGCAATATATGTAGATGTAGCAAATATCTATGGTTTTTCAAAATAATTCTCCAACTAGTAGGGTTATAAAATTTAATAAGTTCTTTTTAATAATCATTATTATTCTCAAGCTTTCGTCTCAGTGATAGATGTGTAAACACTACTTTTTCCATCAATATTTTTTGTTATTTATCTTTTAATATTATGTTGATTTATAATTTAGAGTTAATAATTTATTTTAATCTATTTTTTCTGTGGTTATATAATGTCAAAGTATTCCACTTTACTAGAGAGGGTTGCTGAGATATTTTTTGGTTTTTAATTTGTTAAACGCAAAATAAAACAAAGTTGAGAGGGATATTTTCCTATTTTATTTTATGAGTTGAAAAATGAGTTTTTAGGGGGGGGGGGGGATATGTACAATAGAGTACTCCTCCGAACTCAGTGATTCTAGTCTCATATGAAACATAACATCCTAACTCACAATTTTTACGAAGGATCTCATTTTCAATTCATTCATTTTTTAATTTTAAAGTTCAAATCGACATTGAACAACAATTTTTGTCCAGTAACACATAACTTAACCTATTTTCGGATTGTTTTTGCATATCTAACAACTGAAATGCCGTTGATGTCTTTCTTTCTCTGAACAGATATGAAGCGGAGTTCATTAAAAGGGTTGTCAGTGATGTAGCTTGTAAATTGGGAAACAAAACCTTGCACGTAGCCAAGCACCCTGTAGGTATTTCTTCCAAGGAAATGGTAAGAACTCATAACGTTGTTCCATCAGATCCATTGTGTCTTGATCATGGAAGATACAATGATCAACCATTTGTTCCATCAGTAAGCAATGGTGTGATTATGAATGATGTGCAGAACATGGTTAGAGGGAGGACAGAGCCAGTGGAGGAGCACGATGTGGAGAATAGTGGAAGATTACTACAGCCTGGCGCAGGAGCTACATCTTCTAGAATTCTTGAAGACAACATAAGTGAGACTAGAGGAGTTCCGTTTCCTACAAGCTCTAATAAGCCAGTGGGTCAAGCATTTGAAGAGAATAGGAAGGTGATATGGTGTTTGTTAATGGATGATGAAGTCTCAACCATTGGCATTTACGGGATGGGGGGTGTTGGTAAAACAACAATATTGCAACATATCCACAATGAGCTTCTAGAGAGACCAGATATTTGTGATCATGTTTGGTGGGTGACTGTGTCTCAAGATTTCAGCATTAATAGACTGCAGAATCTTATTGCCAAACGTCTTTATCTAGACCTTTCAAGCGAGGATGATGATCTGTGTAGAGCTGCCAAATTGTCAAAAGAACTAAGGAATAAACAAAAATGGATTCTCATTTTAGATGATTTGTGGAACAGTTTTGAGCTACACGATGTGGGAATTCAGTCCTCGTTGAAAGGATGCAAGTTGATTTTGACGACTCGATCACAAACGGTTTGTGATCAGATTGATTGCCAACACAAAATCCAAGTCAAGCAACTTTCTGAGGGAGAATCTTGGACTTTGTTCAAGGAGAATCTTGGACATCACATAGCACTTTCAGATGAAGTGGAAGGAATTGCAAAAGCTGTTGTAAGGGAATGTGCTGGTTTGCCATTGGGAATTATTACAGTGGCGGGAAGCTTGAGGGGAGTGGATGATCTATATGAGTGGAGGAATACATTGAAGAAATTGAAAGACTCGGGAATTAGGGACATGAAAGTATTCAAGTTATTGAGGTTTAGTTATGATCGGTTAGGTGACTCAGCACTACAACAATGTCTCCTATACTGTGCATTATTTCCTGAAGATCATATGATTGAAAGGGAGGAGTTGATAGGTTATTTGATTGATGAGGGAATAATTAAAGGAATGGGGAGGAGGCAAGATGCATTTGACGAGGGCCACACGATGCTCAATAAACTTCAATATGTCTGCCTATTGGAAAGTTCTAAAACATATGGTGGTAAATGTGTCAAGATGCATGACTTGATTAGGGACATGGCCATCCAAATAATGCAAGAGAACTCTCAAGTCATTGTTAAAGCAGCTGCACAATTAGAAGAATTGTCAGATGCAGAGGAGTGGACGGAGAATCTTACAAGAGTTTCACTAATGAAAAACGAATTTAAAGAAATTCCTCTCAGTCATTCACCAATGTGTCCAAATCTGTCAACTCTATTGCTTTGTACAAATTATTGCTTGCGATTCATTGCAGATTCGTTTTTCAAGCATTTGCATGGGCTCAAGGTCCTCAATTTGTCTCACACAGGTATTGAGAATTTGCCAAACTCCGTCTCTGATTTGGTGAGTCTCACTGTATTATTGCTCATTAAGTGTTTGAGGTTAAGATATGTTCCATCATTAAAGAAGCTCAGGGCACTAAAGAGGTTGGATCTCTCTCATACTAGACTTGAAAAGATACCGCAAGGAATGGAATGCCTAAGCAACCTGAGGTATCTTAGAATGAATGATTGTGATGAAAAGGAGTTTCCAAGTGGAATATTACCAAAACTCTCTCACCTGCAAGTCTTTGTACTAGAGGACTTTATTAATCGAAGATTTGCTCTAATGACAGTTAAAGGAAAGGAAGTAGGATCCTTGAGAAATTTGGAAACTTTGGAATGCCATTTCGTAGGTGTCTCTGACTTCATGGAGTACCTCAGATGTCGGAATGGGATCCGATCACTAAGCACATACAAAATTTCAGTAGGAACAATGGAGATAGATTTTTCTCTTTCTCTCCCAAGTAAAACAGTTTGGTTGGGTAATTTGAATATCAACGCAGATAGAGATTTTCAAGTCAAGTTCTTAAAGGACATTCAAGGACTGTATTGTAAATGCATCGATGCAAGAAGTTTATGTGATGTTTTGTCATTAGAGAGTGCAACTGAACTGGAGATCATCCGTATTAGGGATTGCGATAGCATGGAGAGCTTGTTTTCATCTTCTTGGTTTTGCCCTGCTCGACTATCGTCTCCATCTTATAACGGTATATTTTCTAGTCTTCAAGAATTTTATTGCTATGGATGTAGAAATATGAAGAATTTGTTCTCTCTTGTCTTGTTGCCAAACCTCGTAAACCTGAAAAGGATTGTAGTTAAAGAATGTGCGAAATTGGAGGAGATAATAGGAGCACCAAGATCAAATGAAGAAAGCAGCGAATTCAAACTCCCAAATTTAAGATATCTGAGCTTGATTAGATTACCCGAACTGAAAAGCATTTGCAGCGCAAAACTGATTTGCGATTCTCTAAAAGAAATTAAAGTTGCTGAGTGTGAGAAAATGGAGGAGATAATAGGAGGAACAAGAACAAATGAAAAAGGGGTTATCGGTGAAGAAAGCAAGGAATTCAAATTCCCGAAGTTAAGATCACTGTTCTTGTCTGCATTACCAGAACTAAAAAGAATTTGCAGTGCAAAACTGATTTGCGATTCTTTGAAAAGTATTGAAGTTGTTGATTGTGCGAAAATGGAGGAGCTAATAGGAGTAACAAGATCAGATGAAGAAAGGGTTTTGGGTGAAGAAAGCAACACTGAATTCAAACTCCCAAAGTTAACATATATGAAATTGTTAAAATTACCTGAACTGAAAAGCATTTGCAGTGTAAAACTGATTTGCGATTCTTTGGAAAGAATGACTGTATCAGAATGCGAGAAGCTGAAGAGGATGCCAATTTGTCTTCCGTTGCTTGAAAATGGGCAGCCATCTGTCCCTCCTTCTCTTGAAATTATCCATGCATATCCAAAAGATTGGTGGGACAGAGTAGTGGAGTGGGAGCATCCTAACGCAAAGGAAGTCCTTTATCACATTGTAGACTTTTCTTCGTTCGATGTGACGTGGTCGTGGTCGAAGCGGAGACTTGATTCTCTATATAGGAGGAGACAACTTTGACTATAATATAATATATTATGACACTACTCTGCATTTAATATGATATAATATAGAATAAAGGGTAAGCATCATCTTTTATTTCTCTGCATTGGACTCGTTGAACAATGATTAATATGAAATATTTCTTATTTATTTTATATCGTGTGCTTACAATTAATATAAATAACAATTTCCATATTATATATATATATAATATGGAAATTGTTATTTATGTTAATTGTAAGCACACGATATATATATATATATATATATATATATATATATATATATATATATATATATATATATATATATATATATCATTATCTTCTTAAGACTATTGAATTCTCATATATTATTTTTAAACTCGATTGATAAATAATTATAATTTTAAGTTTAATTAATATTATATTTTTATCCTTGACATCCAAAATAAACATATATATTTATTTATCATTAATAATACAGATAAAAAAGAAAAAAAGAAGAGAGAGACAACACTTTAACAAAATAATGATAATAGAATTACAAGACCTGGAATTTTGAATTTTTTAAGGATATATTTGGAGTAAAATCTCATTTCCTCGTGTCTTTTTATTTTGAGTACATAAATTCATCCAATTTTTCTATATTCCTCAAGATTTTTTAATTTTTTTTTTCTATCATTATGAACAACAACAAAAAAAATCCACTATCCATGAAAACATAGGTATAGGAATGTGGTTAATGAGATATTTCAAAGTAATTTTTATTCGGAAATATATTAAAAAATAGTTTTTTTAAAATATTTATAACAACAGTACATTATAATAATTTAAAAATATAAAAGATTAAAATATTACAAAAATACAATGTATCACTCCCAAAAAAAATTCAAAATTTTAATTTTTTTTTTATTAATATGGGTGTTAGGGCCAACTTGCGCGAATCTCAACTAATCTCATGGCCCTGAAGTTAATGACCATGTAACCCGCTAGTGGTCATCATATTAGCAACAACAAGGTTCAAACTTGAGACCACCGAGAGTGCAAACTTCTTAGTTTCAAGTTATTATCACTACCTACTACATGGTTTCAAAATTTCAATCTTAATTGGCTTGATGTTGGTGGGTGGTTAGGAGCATGGCTATTTTTGCTCTTAGGGTTATTTTCTTTTCCCTCTCCATTGAAGCCATCAATAGCCAGTATAAATACTTACCAATAAATCGCCAAAAACTGGAAAGTGTTTTCAGTAATTTTGCTACGACAATATACTGCTTTACTTTGAGCTTTAGCCAGACCATCTTCAGACCGCTGTAGTAAGATTGAAATCTTGAAAACCAACCTGTGAAGCAAATCCACTTCTACATGAACTAAGGCTCCAAAGGCATATGGCACCTTTAGAAAAGATTTCTCAAGGTTAAATTTTTTGAAAGAAGTTCGAATTAATGGTTTGATTCATTTTCTTGATTTTAAAGAAATGGGTTATAATTTTTATGTGCAGGAGAGAAGAAATTTGCTGAAGGAATTCCCTGACTTTGCTTTTTGATGCACCTGCGTCCTTCACAATGATAAGCATGCTGCTACCATTGTTTAGAGTGCTAGAATTTGCAATGATTCTGCTAGGATGTGTTTAACAGATTCACTCAGCAGGCTCATCCTTTTGTTCATTTATCCATTAAATGTTAGATCTAGCATTTCATAGCATAAAAAAATAATGTTCATGTCGAATTATCAAGAACGCATAAACTATAAAACAAAAACGTACCTGAATCCATATCCAGAAGTCGCTATCTAGAGTCGTACGGATGGCATTCCAGATTAACACGTTCACCTTAGAGAGTCCTTTGATTCTCTCTATCTTAACGTTAGTTTTCTCTCTGATAATGGGATGTCAAGTATGAGAATGTAGCACGTGTAATCTAGGGACCATAACCATATATATAGGTAACGAGCTACCTTTTGATATTCATGCCTTTTGATATTCCCACCCTTTGGTATTTCTATTTTAGTCCATCACTAAAATAGGTATAACTCTTTAATCTCTACACATTAAAGGTCCACACCCTATTAGATACACCAAAACCCAATTGCTTAAAAATACTTAGCAGATCATTTTTAATTAGTCTTCACCTCCTTTAACAGTCTACAAACACATAATTATTCTCATATAAGTCCAACGTTGGATTAATGATCCAACATTAAAAACTACATTTATTTCGCTCTGATGCAGCCACTTGCTGTGTTGAACTGAGTTCTGTATTTCCCAATTAGCAGAATTTAGCTTTTTCATTCATGAGAAGCACACCAAGATGTATACCCAACTGGAACTCGGAGATTCTCTATAATTTCTAAGCCATATCCATGTCATAGAGGCAAAAAAGCACCCACAACTTGCAGGATTATGCCTTATAATAACCATATACGCCTTTTGTTTCAAAGAAAATCTTATGCTCACAAGAACGTTGGTTGGTGACATCTCGAATCCGTATCCATAACAAAATAGGACGCTTACTGCTCAGGAATCATTATGGAAATGCTAACTAGGAAAAGCAGTTTTTGAACCTAGCTAGGACCGATTAAACTGGTGTTTCTGCCTGATCTCTCAAGTTCAAGGTTTCAACAATGGGGTGGGTCCACAAGTTAACTCAATCAGCAATTAGCTTCTGATTCTTTTGTTGAAGTTTTGAATTAGACAAATAAAAGAAAATTAGAGGTGTAAAGCAACTTGTTATACCTTATAATATAATCTTTGGTAGGTAAAGTTTGTGGCTTCCTTCCAAGGAACTTCCTCCCTGTCAAACTCATCCCAACTTCCTTGACATTGATTTCCCAATTTCCCTCATCAAATGTCTTAAACCTTTGTGATGATCAGTATTCATCCCAACCAATTGATCTATTGTGTCTTGGACTTGGAAGACATTACGATCAACTCTGTTCTCCATCAGTAAACAATGATGTAATTATGAATGATGTGCAGAACATGGACAGAACCAGTGGAAGAGGAGGAGGAGGAGGATGTGGAGAGCTATAGAGGAAGATTAGGGCAGCCAGGTGGAGGAGCTAGCTCTACTAGAGGGTCAAGCATTATTTCCTGAAGACTTTCATAACCCTAGAGAGCATTTGACAGCTTATTTGATTCATGAGGGAGTGATAAAAGGGCAGAGTAGGGCGGCAGAATTTCACCAGACTTGAAAGTGCTGCAAGATATGGTGATCGTAGATGTGTCACGCTGCATGACTTGATCAGGGACATGGCCATCCAAATACAACAAGAGAACTCTCTAGGATTTCTCGATTGATCTGTGTATTTATTATTTGTATTAAAAGGTTTAATTTGTCTACTAAATATATTTCATCTGGAATTGGATGACTATTTCTGGAGTCAAATCGTGAAGAAAAAGCTCTTATATGTTTGCGTGCAAAAACTATCAAAACCCTTTCTCCACGTTATTTAATTAAATGAATTCATGACCTTTAAAAACTAGGTTCTGGTCTTTGAATTATAAGCAAGATCAGGCACTTAGAATTAACTCTTTAATTACCTTTGCGAGAGCATAAGCAAGAGCTGAACCAGCAACACCAGCACCTACGATGATCACATCAGTATTTCCAGCATAATTCGGTCTGCACACTCCATTTCCAGAGCTTCTGCCATGGTGAAAGCCTCTGCACTCGCATTGGAGGGATATGAAATTGCACTTCTTTTCCCATCTTTGTGAACTGCAGCGAAGCTGAAGACTGTCTGAGAATCAGACCCATCTAGACAGTCTGTTACCACACGAAATGTTGGACATAAATAAGAGTAGATGTTGATTAATTCAACGGAAAAGTATGTTCAACAAAACTTCTACAGCTAGTAATTCTTCACCTTCAAGACCTAACTCGGCCAATTTAATGCAACCCCCAGCATGCAGGAACTCACCAACAATTCTGTCGGGCTCAGTCAAGTCTCTTTCAATGACATGCACGCGCCACCCATCCTGCAGTTGCCGGAGAAGACAATGTTTACTAGGTTCTGGTCTTTGAATTATAAGCAAGATCAGGCACTTAAAATTAACTCTTTAATTACCTTTGCGAGAGCATAAGCAAGAGCTGAACCAGCAACACCAGCACCTACGATGATCACATCAGTATTTCCTGCAAAATTTGATCTGCACACTCCATTTCCAGAGCTTTTCAATTTTTTCTTGGTTCGAGTTTTCTCTGAAGCTTTGATCTTCTCTCTCCTTCTTGAACTGTAGAGCACAACAAACCCGAACAAGAAAGCTGCTACAGCTCCTCCAAATATATGCTTGGAGTCCATTTTTGTTCTTCAGTACAGGCTCTCTCTCTCTCTCTCTCTCTCTCTCTCTCCGGATGTGCTGTCGAGACCCTGCAGTGCTACAAATTAGGCACATGGTAAGAGATTGACTTTATTGTTAAAAGACATGCAAATGGAAAGGCTGTTGATATGGTTGTCTATCCTCTGCGTGATAAGATTTGTTTTTTTCCTTGGAAGTTTATGTGGTAAGAGATTGGCTTTATTTTATGATAATATTAATGATTGATTCCCGAATAATTCTAAATGAAAGTAATTTGCATGATTTTCTAAATGCAGATGAAATGTCCTTCTTTTATAGTATTCTTTAATAATAAAGTTCTAAATGCAGAACTTTAGTTCTTGGTATTTTGTTTTTGTACTCTAATAATTTTTACTTAAATTAACCTTCAACGACAATTTTTTTTATTTTTTTTTTTAAGTTTTGGAACGAAAAAAATTATTAGATCATGATGTTAGATTATAAAAGAAAATCATGATTATGTATAAACCAGCGTTTGGGGTTTAATGTTTCAGAGGAGAATTTGATTGACAGTAATGGCTACCGAAAGGATGCCGCCAGCAAGGGAAGCTGAGGCGCTGATATCAGGGCTGGTTGAGGAAGAGGGAGTGGAGGAGAGAGATGGGGTTTATTGGCGACCGAAAACTGCAAGAAAATTGCAGTGATTTGTTTGGGAAAGGAAAGGGTGGTGTAATAATGGAGTAGCCGACGACAGGAAGGTAAATAAAGTGCTCTGATTTTACAAATAAATGTGGAAGCAGAGGGGTTTAACTTGACTTTTATTTATAGTTATTTTGATCCCTCAATTTATAATTGTTCTCATTGCACCTCCAATTGATTTTAAATTTTTAAATTTATGCAATTGTATCCCCATAAGAATTTCAACAACAGCCTTAGCTTTGCCCACCTTTTCTATTTTGGTCCTGAGTTTTGGATTTATATGATTTGACCCTCAATTGACCTTAAACTCTCAATTTTCTTCAATTTTCCCCCTAACTCCAAGCAATTGACTTGAAAAAAATCAATTTGGTCTCCAAAGATTCCAATCTCCTCAATCGAACCTGAATTATGCTCAAAAACTTGATTTTTTACCAATTAAGCCTCTAATAAAATTAATTTGACCAACTTAAAGTATAATTAAGTCATTGCACTTAATTAAATCCTTCAATTGGACCCTAAATTAATTCCTAAACATAATTATACTTTAAATTGGCCCACAATTAAATCAAATTGGCCTATAAAAAGTATAATTATGCCTTTTGACTTCATATTTTACGCAAATTCATCAATAATAAATTCTTTTAGCCTTAAATCTATATTTATTTTATTTTTTGGGAACAAAAGAGGTACGATCGGGTTCTCGAAAGTGTCCAAAATTGACACCTTGATTTTTCTACCAATGCGAGCTCTTTTTATTTTATTTTTGTTTATTTTGGGTAGATTTTGGGGATTAACCCAGAAATAGGTTATGACAGCTGCCCCCTCTTTATAACGCTTGCGACTAAAGTCTCGTAAGCGTCCAACTTTCCTTTCAAATTGATAGATAGCTACTTGTTTTCAATTTAGAATCTTGGGTTTTCTTCTTCTTTTTGTATGGCTTTCATAATATTAAGATGAGCAGTGGTGGGGAAATGTGTCAAAGATTACTGGTTGTGGAAAGAAAATCACAGTGGTCCATTTTTTTATGGGTCTGGAAGATCCTGAAATTTGGTTGATAGTGTTGTGTTGCTGATCTTTAGTGTGAAATGCAAGTTGGTATTTTAGATTTTGGAGAGGGAGACATGACTTTGTTATAATTGGTGAGCCTGTGTGTGTCTGTGTGTTTGAAGAATTCAGACCAGGGATGTATATTCATACTTGGGGTTCTAGAGGTATAGTTCAAGTAGTTGTTTTTCATATTTAGTTTTTTGGATTCTGATGTACTAGGGATTTGTAAGATTTAGGAACTTGTGAGAAGAATGCATTAGGCAAGTGTTCACTTGGGTGCAATGTTAAGAGCATTAGCTTCTAGATTCTTGTTGATTTCATATCTAGCGATCTTGGTCACTGCAAGTGATAATGACTTTGGAAATTGTAATTGTGACGATGAGGGTTTCTGGAGCATACACAACATTATGGAAGCTCAGAGAGTGAGTGATATTTTGATTGCAATTGCGTATTTTTCGATACCAATTGAGCTTCTTTGGTTTATTAGTTGCTCCAACTTTCCTTTCAAATGGGTCCTGCTTCAGTTTATAGCATTCATAGTCCTTTGTGGACTGACACATTTGCTGAATGCATGGACTTATTATGGACCACACTCTATCCGGATGCCAATGCTACAAGTTTCAAATTTCAAAGGGGGGACACCTGAATTAGTGGATACTTGTTATGCGATACTGGTTTTGGTTCTTCCAAGCATGAGTTATAGAGGCTGGAGCCATGAGGAAATGGAAATAGTGGAAGCAGTTGCTGATCAGGTAGCTGTGGCTTTGTCTCATGCAGCAGTTCTTGAAGAATCACAAGTTATGAGAGAGAAACTGAGTGAGCAAAATCATGCACTGCAACAGGCAAGGAATGATGCAATGATGGCAAGCCAGGCAAGGAACTCCTTTCAAAAAGTGATGAGCCATGGGATGAGGAGACCAATGCACTCAATCCTGGGACTGCTTTCTATGTTCCAAAATGATAACATGGGCTTTGAGCAAAGGATTGTTATTGACACATTGGTGAAAACCGGCAATGTGCTTGCAACTTTGATTGATGATGTGATGGATATTTCAGCAGAAGATACTGTAAGGTTCCCTTTAGAGATGAGGCCCTTTCGTCTACACTCCATGATCAAAGAAGCTTCTTGCCTTGCTAAGTGCTTGTGTGTGTATAAAGGTTTTGATTTTGAACTTGATGTTCAAAGTTCTTTGCCTGATCTAGTGATAGGAGATGAAAGAAGGGCCTTTCAAGTAATTTTACACATGGTTGGATATCTTTTAAATATCTTTGACGGAGGGGGAAATGTCATATTTTGGGTTTTTTCAGAGAGTGATAGTGAGGGCAAGTCAGATAGAATGTTGGGGATGTGGAAAACAAATGCTCCAGATGAGTTTGTAAGTGTAAAATTTGACATGGAGATGAGAGAGGGGAGTTCTCTATCAGATGGAGCTAGCTCAACCCCAAATTCTTCTGGAAGGAGGCGAAACAGTGCTGAAGCTAAGGAGGGCCTGGGCTGTTGAAACCTGAAGATGATTCCTGACCTGCCAACGAAGCTGACAGGTTGAAGCAGCTGAGATGATTCGAAGACTGAAGGTTGAAGTTTATTGTTTAAAGTTTTAGTAATCTTTTTGTATTCAGGATGATTATAAATCCTTTAGAATTTAGGAAATAGAAGTCAGTCAAAATCAGTTATAAGTCTTGTCAGGACAACTTGTAAATAACTGATTTTGGAAAATATAGCCGTTGTAAGTTTTTTGTTCTATAAATAAAATGAGTGGGATGGCAGTAACCACATACGATATTCTTCCCATGCTTATGTTCTTTTAGCTTGAAATTACAAAGCTTATTGTTCTTTCTTTTCTGGAGAAATTCTTCAAAATTCTTGAAATTACAAAGCTTATTGTTCTTTCAGTTCTTGATCTCTACAGTACCTGTTCTCAGGTTTTTTGACAATTTGTCCGTACAAATTTGAACAGTACATGTTCTTATCAGAAGTTTGTTATTTTCTGAAATTTCTACATGGTATCAGAGCATAATAGGTCTTAGAAAGGGATTTTTGGGAAACACGAGTGAATCAAAGAAAAAGGTGAGATTGTTCAAGATTTAAGAAAATCTTGAAAGGGAAAAAGAAGTTCTTGCTCAGAAAAATTCCAGAATCAAGAAATCAGTTTTTTTTTTATTTGTTCTTAAGAGGGAAATCAATTGATATCCCTGTTCTTTGTTCTGTAAAAGAAAATCACCAAGAAAGAAAGGAATCCGAAGCTGACAAGAATGGACTCTTCATTTTCTTCAAAATCTCCAATATTCACAGGTGCGAATTATGGAGTATGGGCTGTGAAGATGAAGATATACCTGAAAGCGTTTGATTTGTGGGATGATGTTGAGAATGAAAGGGAACTAAATCCCTTGAACAATGATCCTACAATGAATCAACTAAGGTACCACAATGAACAAAGAGCAAAGAAGTTCAAAGCCCTTACCTGCATTCACAATGCAGTGAATGAGGAAATTTTTTCAAGAATTATGGCATGTGAAACAGCTAAGGAAGCTTGGGACAAGTTGAAGGCTGAGTTCCAAGGTGATGAGAAATCCAAGAGGATGCAGATTTTAAATTTGAAAAGACAATTCGAAGGCCTAAAAATGAGAGAATCAGAAACTGTCAAAGAATTCTCTTCAAATGTGTCAAAGATTGTAAATCAAATGACTCTGCTTGGAGAAGAAATTCAAGAATCAAGAGTTGTGTAGAAGGTTCTGGTCAGCTTGCCAGAAAAGTTTGAGAACAAAATATGTTCTTTGGAAGATTCAAAGGACTTCACTTCCATGAGCCTTCAAGAGCTGATCAATGCACTGCAAGCCGTGGAACAAAGGCAGCAATTCAGACAAGAAAACTCTGGTGAAGAGGCATTTGCAGCTAGGTTCAAAGGAAGACCAAAACCCTAGAATTTCTACAAGAACTCAGAACCAAGAACAAGTTCAAGTTCTGGAAAACAGTGGCAGAACAAAACCTGGCAAAACAATCAAACACATGCAAATAACTTCAATGCAAAAGGGAAGGAAAGGAGAGAGCAATTTCCCACATGCAAGTACTGTCAGAAAACCAACCATCTTGAGTCATTTTGTTGGCTCAAGAATGCACAATGTAGAAAATGCAAGCAATTTGGACATATCCAAAAGTTCTGCAAAAACAACACCTCAGAAGGGAAACAAGCTCATGTTGTAGAGGCTATGGAACCTAAGGATGAACAATTGTTCACTGCAATTGTTGAACACAGCTGCAACTCTACTGAGGTTAGTAAACAAAATTGGTTAATTGATAGTGGGTGTTCAAATCACATGACTGCAGACCTTAGCATGATTGAAAATCTTGATTTAGAATACAAATCAAAGGTGAAAGTAGCTAATGGGCAGTATGTAAGTGTAGAAGGCAAGGGGGAAGTTGATATAGAAACTTTGGATGGAATTCAAAATTTTAAGCATGTGTTGTATGTGCCAAATATTGACCAAAATCTGATTAGTGTAGGTCAATTACTTGAAGAAGGATACTCCTTGTTCTTTGATAATGGCTGGTGCACAATTAAGGATGATCTAGGAATACCTCTATTTACTGCCAAGATGAAAAATAGGTGCTTTAGCCTTGAAGAAACTCAAGCACACATTAGCATGAACATAAGTGCATCAGAAAACTCTATTCTGTGGCATAGAAGAATGGGACATGTTAATTATGCCTCATTAAGGAAGATGGCTGAATTACAAGTAGTAGAGGGTCTACCTATGATTCATGAGCAAACTGAGGTATGTGAAGCATGCCAGCTAGGAAAGCAATCAAGAGTAAAATTTAGTCAACATGCATGTAGATCAACTGCCAAGCTAGAAATTGTACACTCAGATGTGTGTGGCCCCATGCAAAATGAGTCTTTAAATGGTGCAAAATACTTTGTGTTATTCATAGATGACTTTAGTAGATTCTGTCGGGTGTACTTCATCAAAACTAAGGGGGAGGTATTTGATGTATTTTTGAGATTTAAGGCTGCTGCCGAGAGGGAATCAAGCTGTAATCTAAAAATCTTAAGGTCAGATAATGGGGGGGAGTTTACCTCTTATAAGTTTGAAGACTACCTAGTAAAAGAGGGAATTAAACATCAAGTGATAGTCCCCTACACCCCTCAACAAAATGGGGTGAGTGAGAGGAAAAACAGGACCTTAATGGAGATGGCTAGATGCCTTCTCTATGAGAAGAAAATGCCCCTAAATTTTTGGGCAGAGGCTGTGAGCACTGCCTCTTATTTGTTAAATAGGATGATAACAAGAACTTTGGGAGATAAAACACCCCATGAAGAGTGGCATGGGCACAAACCAAGCTTAGATCATCTAAAGGTATTTGGCAGCCGCTGTTATGTGCTGCAACCTGAGATTAAGAGAAGGAAATTGGACCAAAAATCTGAGGTTGGGATTTTGATAGGCTATAGCTCGAAATCAAAGGGCTATAAGGTGTTTGATTTGAAAACAAACCAAGCTGTAATAGCTAGGAATGTTAAGGTGGCTGAGAACAAAATATGGAATTGGGATGATGAGAAAATTGAAGATGCACACAATGAACCTGCACCCGAGACTAATGAAGAAACTGACTCTGATGATGAGAACCAATCAGTGAGGGGGACTAGGTTATTAAGTGACATATATGAGAGATGTAATGTAGCTGAAATAGAACCAAGTAATGTTGGAGAAGCCATGGAATCCCCAGCATGGGTAGCAGCAATGAAAGATGAACTAAAAATGATAGAAAAGAATGAGACATGGGAACTTGTTGATAGACCTAGGCATAGGAAGGTCATAGGTGTCAAATGGATCTATAAAACAAAACTCAATGCTGATGGTACAATCAACAAGAACAAAGCAAGACTTGTAGTAAACGGTTACTCACAAGAACTAGGGGTAGACTATCATGATACATTTGCCCCTGTGTCAAGAATGGACACAATTAAGCTGCTGCTCATGTTGGCTGCTCAAAAGGGGTGGCTGGTTTGGCAAATGGATGTTAAATCAGCATTTTTGAATGGAAATTTAAAAGAGGAAATATATATTGAACAGCCAGAAGGGTTTGAAAAAGAAACAAATCTGAACAAAGTCTATTTACTGAAAAAGGCTTTGTATGGGCTAAAACAAGCTCCTAGAGCTTGGTATGGTAAGTTGGATGAATATCTATCAAGTTTCGGATTTGAAAAGAGCTTGAATGAAGCCACTCTATATATAAAAAGAGTGGAACATGAAGAACAAGTTTGAGATGAATGAACTTGGACTCCTAGTATACTTCCTTGGGATGGAAATAACTCAATCCAAGGAAGGATGTTTTATATGCCAAAAGCAATTCACTAACAAGATGCTGAGCAAGTTTGCAATGGAGAATTGCAAACCAGTCAGCACCCCTATGGTGCTGGGAATGAAGCTTTCAAAACTTGAAGATGGGCCCTCAGCAGATGCAAGCATATACAGAAGCATAATTGGAAGCCTACTATATCTATCTTTCACTAGGCCTGATATAGTATTCACTGTAAACTACCTATCTAGATTCATGCAAAACCCCAGTCAAGAACACTATGTTGCAGCAAAGAGGGTGCTGAGATACTTGAGAGGCACACTTGACCTTGGTATATTTTTTGCCAAGAAAAACTCAGTGAAATTGAAGGGGTTTTGTGACAGTGATTGGGCTGGAAGTGATGAGGAAATGATGAGCACTTCGGGATATTGTTTTTCAATGGGAGATTGCATATTCTGTTGGAACTCAAAGAAGCAATCTGTTGTTGCTCACTCAACTGCTGAAGCAGAGTATATTTCTGCATTCGTGGCTGCCAATCAATTGGTTTGGCTTAGGAAAATGTTGAAGGATTTGGACTGTGAACAGGAGGAAGCTACTGAGTTACTATGTGACAACATGGCTGCAATTGCTATCTCTAAGAATTCAGTATTTCATGACAGAACTAAACACATGAAAATTAAATTTCATGCAATAAGGCAATTCCAGCAGGAAGGAGAATTGGAGTTGAAATACTGCTGCTCGAAAGAACAACAAGCTGACTTGTTCACAAAGACTCTACCAAAAGAAAGATTTGAGGAGCTAAGGAAAATGGTGGGAATGTGCAGCTCAGGAATCAAGGGGGAGTGTTGAAACCTGAAGATGATTCCTGACCTGCCAATGAAGCTGACAGGTTGAAGCAGCTGAGATGATTCGAAGACTAAAGGTTGAAGTTTATTGTTTAAAGTTTTAGTAATCTTTTTGTATTCAGGATGATTATAAATCCTTTAGAATTTAGGAAATAGAAGTCAGTCAAAATCAGTTATAAGTCTTGTCAGGACAACTTGTAAATAACTGATTTTGGAAAATATAGCCGTTGTAAGTTTTTTGTTCTATAAATAAAATGAGTGGGATGGCAGTAACCACATACGATATTCTGCCCATGCTTATCTTCTTTTAGCTTGAAATTACAAAGCTTATTGTTCTTTCTTTTCTGGAGAAATTCTTCAAAATTCTGGAAAAAGTCCCGAACCCAGTCTTGATCTCTACAGTACCTGTTCTCAGGTTTTTTGACAATTTGTCCGTACAGATTTGAACAGTACATGTTCTTATCAGAAGTTTGTTATTTTCTGAAATTTCTACATGGGCTTCATCATGTGCAAAAGGCTTGTACAGGTAAGGCTTGTACAGCAGACATCCTGTGAGGTGAAATGCTGCCATTTTATTCACCTAAATCTAGAGATGAAAATGCTTTGCACAGGGAGAGTTGCTAGTAAAATTTATGAAAGAAAACTCTCTTTTCTATGCTTACAACTTTTGTTGTGGTTGTCTCCAGTGTTTATATCTAAGAGATAGTTATCATCCTTTACTTCTTGTAAATGCATCTGATGAGATTTGCAAATTATTTAAGTTGTGTTTTTTTACTCAAAGAAAAATCATATGTTTGGTTTGAAATAACTTGAATAAAAATATTTCTACATTCAAGTCATAAGTTGAAATTTATAACTTGTAACCTATTTATTCTAACTTGTATCATCTCCGTTCTTAAAAGAAATTGTTCTCAGCCAATGCCTCCCAAAGATATTTCTGACTCAAATTATTTTTGTCAGAAGTGATTCATGACAATTAACATTAGTATTGTGACTTGAGTCCTAAAGATTCTCTGTAGCAGATTTATCATGCATGAACTATACTATATGAAACATTATTAAGAAGAAGTGTATGTGCAGATGATGCAAGGTAATATCTGGATATCTTTGAACCCTCTGGGTTCTGCTCAAAGCATGACTCTGGTTCTTCGGTTTCAAATCCGACCGTCTTATGAAAGAGCCACATTTGCCCCAGGAAGTTCCTCAGAACAACCAAGTTCCAATCCTCAGTTCAGAGGCCTTCGTGTTATACTTGCTGATGACGATGCTTTAAACAGAACCGTTACCAAGAAGCTGCTTGAGAAGTTAGGATGTGAGGTGACTGCTGTTTCATCCAGGTTTGAATGCCTTAGTGCTCTTAGCTCTGCTGAAAATTCTGTCAGACTAGTTGTTCTAGATATTCAAATGCCAGAAATGGACGGGTTTGAAGTGGCAACACGAATCCGGAAGGTTCGAAGTCGTAGTTGGCCATTGTTAAAATAAGTTGTAAAGATGACCAGACATTGTTTTTATAGAACAATCTTTCAAGGGTCGTCACTCTGCCTCGTAAATCAAACAATCCTGCATGGAGATGTTTAGGTTTGCTACGGGGATGTAAGAAATTGACTGAGGTTGAGAAAGTAAAAGAGATTAGAAGATTGATTGCTGGATAATTGATGCTTTAATTCAATGCGATAGGCTGTATAAATAGCCTTTACAGATAATAACAAATCAAACACGTTGCCATAATCAAGGCACGTTCAATAATGGAAATAACTGAAAGTAATTGACTGAATGTAAATTACTGGAATTGAAATACTGAAAGCAATTAACATAGTTGTCCACGTCCCTTGTCCACGTCGTTGCAAGAGGTCTGCCTGATTGCCCCGTGTAAGGTAGTGGAATTGAGAGTGGAATTGAGGGTGTGGAGTGTGGAGATCATGGATCACGATCACGATCACGTAACATTCCCTCCTGCCCAAATTATCCTTGTCCTCAAGGATGAAATTGGGGATAGGTTTTAAAAAATCGCCAAGCATTTTCCCAGGTGGCGTCTTCTTCAGAGGCACCTGCCCATTTGACAAGGACTTCGGTTTTGGGACGGTACTTTCCTTTCTGGATCTCCCTTCTGGCTAGTATAGACTCGGGCTGAGGAAGAATGGATGAATCATCAGCAATTGGAGGAAGATCGGGCGAGAGAGGTGCAATGGAACCCAAATGCTTCCGTAGGAGGCTAACATGAAACACATTATGAACTTGGCTTCCCTGAGGAAGATTAAGCCGATATGCCACTACACCAATTTTGGCAAGTATCTGAAAAGGACCATAAAACCGCGGAGATAGTTTTAATGAACTTCGGAGAGCAACCGTCGTCTGGCGGTAAGGTTGGAGCTTCAAATAGACATAATCTCCTACAGCAAATGAGACTTCCCTGCGGTGCTGATTAGCATGGTTAGTCATCTTGTCCTGAGCTAGTTGGAGATTTCTACGGAGATCACGCAGGAGTGAATCACGACTTTGGAGGTATTCATCAACGGCTTGTACGCGAGCTGTGCCTGGAACATATGTTAACGGGTGGGGAGGTGGAATTCCGTAAACTGCCTCAAAGGGCGTGATTTTGGTGGATGAATGGGCTGACGTGTTGTAGCTGAATTCTGCCCACGGAATCCACTCTATCCATGTCTTCGGCTGTGACCCCACAAAGCAGCGCAGATATTGTTCTAAAATACGGTTCAAGACCTCCGTTTGACCATCGGTTTGAGGATGGTAACTGGAGCTCATACGTAGCTGTGTTCCCTGTAACTTAAACAAGGTCTGCCAAAAAGAGCTAATGAAAACCTTATCCCGATCGCTAACAATGGATGTTGGAATGCCATGTAAACGAACCACGTTGGCAACAAACATCTTGGCCACCACGGCTGCTGTAAATGGATGTTTCATAGGGATGAAATGAGCATACTTGGAGAGACGATCGACTACCACCATTATGACTGTGTGCCCATTGGAATTCGGAAGTCCTTCAATGAAATCCATTGATATGTCGGTCCATATTTGGGTGGGAATTGGTAGAGGCTGCAATAACCCCACCGGCTTCATATAATCAGACTTGCATCTTTGACACACATCACACATCTTCAAAAATTCTTTAACAGCTGCTTGCATCTTCGGCCAAATGAAACTTTGAGTGATGCGGTGCAAGGTTTTGTGGAAGCCGAAATGTCCTCCTGTTGGGGATGCATGGCTATCTGTCAAAATCAAGGGAATTAAAGTGGAGTTGGGACTTAAAAGGACCTTGCTGTTTTGGAACCAAACACCATCACGGAGGACTGTTGACGTGGTGTTTGGTAGAGAGGCAGAAAAGGGGTCAGTTTGAACCTCTCCTTGCACTGTAAGCCACCAGTCAGCATGAGGAACCGAGATAGAGAGAAACCGAACTTCCCCCATGCGTGATAAAGAATCTGCTGCTTGGTTCTCCACCCCTTTCTTATATTCAGTTGTGTAGTCATACCCAAGTAATTTTGGCAGCCAACGTGCCTGAGCTGGAGTTGTAATCCGCTGCTCCAACAAGTACTTCAAGCTCTTGTGGTCAGTGCGAACTATAAATGGTTTTCCCAGCAAGTAATGACGCCACTTCCTGATTGCTTTGACGATGGCTAACATCTCCTTCTCGTATGTGGAGAGAGTGAGTGTGGACCCTTTTAGAGCTGCACTGAAATAGGCCACTGGATGGTTGTGTTGAGTGAGAACAGCCCCAATACCTGTACCACTGGCATCACTTTCCACAACAAAAGGTTGTGAAAAGTCTGGTAAGCATAGAGTGGGAGGTGACGTGAGGGCCTGTTTGAGCTGCTGGAATGCGGCTTCCGTCTCTGCCGTCCACATAAATTTCTCCTTTGTTAAGAGTTTTGTCAAAGGACTTGCCATGCCACCAAAGTGCCGAATGAATTTCCGGTAGTAACCTGCCAACCCGAGGAACCCGCGGACTGCCTTTGCCGATGTAGGTGTAGGCCAGGCCACCACGGCCTGAATTTTATCCGGGTCGACCGCGACACCCTCTTGGCTAATGGTATGCCCCAAATACTTAACCTGCGGAACTCCAAAATGACACTTGGATTCCTTGGCAAACAACTGGTTAGCGTCTAAAATCATAAGAACAAGACGCAAATGAGTAAGATGATCTTCCCATGATTTGGAATATACCAAAATGTCGTCAAAGAACACCAAGATAAATTGCCGAAGATAGGGTCGGAAAAGATCATTCATGAGGCTTTGGAAGGTTGCCGGGGCGTTAGTGAGACCGAACGGCATCACCACGAACTCATAGTGCCCCTCATGTGTGCGAAACGCTGTCTTCGGAATGTCCTCCTCCATGACACGAATTTGGTGATAACCCGACCGTAAATCCAATTTTGAGAAGAACCTGGCCCCATGAAGCTCATCAAGTAACTCATCAATTACGGGAATGGGATACTTATCTTTAATAGTAATTTTGTTGAGAGCCCGGTAGTCGATGCAAAATCTCCAAGTGCCATCCGATTTCTTGACCAACAAAACTGGCGAAGAAAACGGACTATTGCTGGGACGTATTAGTCCAGATTCCAAAAGCTCTTTCACCATACGTTCGATCTCCGTTTTCTGATAATATGGATATCGATACGGCCTCAAGCTTACTGCTCCAGTGTTGGGCTGAAGAGGAATTCGGTGATCATGCTGCCGTTTGGGAGGAAGGCTCGTACTGGAAGCAAAAACCATAGCAAACTCCTTCATTAGCTTCTGTATCTCTGGGGAGTAAGTAATACCTGCAGACTGGAAGCTAACTGGCTGAATTTGGAAAAGAACTCCCACTCCTTGCCACCCGAGGTATTCTTTATTATGAAGGGCTGCAATACTGGACACCTCAGCTTCTCTTCCCAGTCCTTGCAAGCTGTGTTTGACCCCGTCGATTTTGAAGGCCATGGTGAGGCGTTTATAGTCTGTTTTAACTGGACCCAGTGTTTGTAACCACTGTACCCCTAGGACTACTTGGCAAGCTGCCACTGGAAGGACATAAAAATCGACAGTAATGGTGAGTCCTTGGATAGACAATCTAATTCCTTGACAAAGGCCTGCACACTCCACCCGTTCCCTGTTGGCAACCACCACTTGAAGCTTCCTGTCTTTGATTATTGGCAGCCCAAATCGGAGTGCAATTTGTTGATCAATGAAATTATGGGTACTCCCCCCCATCCACTAACACAATTAAATTCTTGTTATACAGCTTACCCAAGACTCGAATTGTTTGGGGATGCTCTGCTCCGACAATCGCATGGAAGGAGATTTCTGGAGTGACTTCCGTGATAGTTTCCTCCTGTGGCTTTTCTTCAGAATTGTCATCGTATGGGATGTCTTCTATCATGAACAACTGGGGCCGTTCACAACGATGGCCTACGGAATACTTCTCGTCGCAGTAATAGCATAGCATATCTTATAATATAATAGTAGGTAAAGTTTCTGGCTTGCTTCCTGTGGAACAATACAATAATCTTTGCTATTGTAAATCTCATCCCAACTTCCTATACATTGACTTTTCGATTTCCCGATTTCCATAAGCTATCAAATGTCTTAAGCCTTTGTGATGATCAGTGCTTCCTTCTCTGGTTGAATCGAATCACCTGGAGCTCAACATCTTGCAACCTCCTCCGTATTTTTAAACCATTTATTCTTCTCTGTTTCTCTGTTCTTGCCCCCCCCCCCCGCCGGAACACTGCTTCAGCAAACTAGCACTTGAAGCACAACTTGAATTATACTCCATCTTCTTGATTTTGTTTTTCACATGTAGCTCTGGTTTGAATCTTTCAAGTAAAACACAAGATGTACAAATTCTAATGATAAACTTTGGAAACATTCCATGCCTTATGGAGTTCATGCTAATTGACCCCAAGTTAACCCTGGATTCATTGTTCTTTCTTTTTAGTTTCTTTGCTGCTGTTTGTAACCTGTTATTCTAGTTTCAACCTTTCCTTTTTCATTATTTTTTATTCAATATTTTGACACCTTTTTTTATGTAGGACAAGATGGTGAGACGAATCGATCCGTTTTGGAATGATGTTGAAGATATGAATGATGGATTCATGAAGTGTAAGTTCTGCGGGCATTTATTTGCGGAGGGCACTTCCATTTCGAGGATCAAATGGCATTTGTCAGGAGAGACAGGGAATGGAGTTGGCATTTGTGGTCAAGTGCCTAAAGAGGTTCAAGAAGCAGCATTTCTAGCTATGCGTGGTGGCAACAAAAGACATAAAAGCATATCAAGTTCAAGCAATGTTAATGATTATGCCATTTCCACCTTTCCACAAGAACAAGACAATGCAGGGGATGCTGGAAGGATGCAAGTGGGAGTTCAAGGCATGGAAAACACAGGTGAAGGATCTTTTCAGCATGTTGACAGAAGTGTCTCACCTTGGAGACTCGGAGTTGATGCTCATGAGAATAGAGGAGAAGCAGTACAAGGAACAGATATAGTGGCTCAACTTGCTGGTGGTACTTGGCATCAGATCTTTTCGAGGACGCAGAAGCTGAATGAAATCAATTTTATGCTGGAAGAAGAGGATGAGGAGCCTGGCGCAGGAGCTAGATCTTCTAGAATTCTTAAAAACAACATAAGTGAGACTAGAGGAGTTCCGTTTCCTACTAGCTCTAATAAGCCAGTGGGTCAAGCATTTGAAGAGAATAGGAAGGTGATATGGTCTTTGTTAATGGATGATGAAGTCTCAACCATTGGCATTTATGATGTTTTTCTAAGTTTTAGAGGAGAAGACACTCGTAAAACAATTACAGATCATCTCTATTCTGCCTTAATCCAAGCCGGAATTCGTACTTTTAGGGACGATAATGATCTCCCTAGAGGAGAAGAAATCTCTCCGCAACTTCTCAGGGCAATCGAAGGATCAAGGATTTCTGTAGTGGTATTCTCCAAAAACTATGCTTCCTTTAGATGGTGTCTTGATGAACTAGTAAAGGTTATGGAGTGCAGGCAGAAAACTCACCAGGTTGTTCTTCCAATATTCTATGATACGGATCCTTCAGATGTCCGCAAACAGACCGGTAGCTATGCAAAAGCTTTTGATGAACATGAAGAATACTTCAAGGAAGAAATGGAGAAGGTCAACAGGTGGAGAGAAGCTCTTACACAGGTTGCAAATTTATCTGGAAGGGTTTTACACAATGAGACAAATGGGTATATCTTTATCTTCTCTGTCAAAATCCACTTGCACATATCAAAAGAACAATCTTTTTATTATTATCATTTTGAAATTGATATTTCCACTTCGATTAAATATTAGTTTTTAATTGCAATATATGTAGATGTAGCAAATATCTATGGTTTTTCAAAATAATTCTCCAACTAGTAGGGTTATAAAATTTAATAAGTTCTTTTTAATAATCATTATTATTCTCAAGCTTTCGTCTGAGTGATAGATATGTAAACACTACTATTTCCATCAATATATTTTGTTATTTATCTTTTAATATTATGTTAATTTATAATTTAGAGTTAATAATTTATTTTAATCTATTTTTTTGTGGTTATTTAATGTCAAAGTATTCCACTTTACTAGAGAGGGTTGCTGAGATATTTTTTGGTTTTTAATTTGTTAAACGCAAAATAAAACAAAGTTGAGAGGGATATTTTCCTATTTTATTTTATAAAATCAATTTTTTGAGATTTTTGAGTTTAATTTTCTTAAGGTAATAAGAGTTTTTTTTTTCAGAGGTGAAAATAAGTTAAAAAATGAGTTTTCAGGAGAAAAAAAAAAACTTAGGCTTTATCTTTTTAAAAATTGAGTTTTCAGTAAAAAAAAAAAAAAAGGGTATTGGGTTGGATTCCATGATAAAAAAAAGAAGCAAAATTTAATGTCAGAGTATTCCACTTTACGAGAGGAGTGTTGCTTATAAATTTTTGGGTTTTTAATTTGTCAAAAGCAAAAAAAAAAAAAGTTCAGCGGGATATTTTCCTGATTTGATTTTTTAAAATCAATTTTAAGATTTTTTGAGTTAAGAAATTATTTTCTTAAGGTAATAAGAATTTTTTTCATAAGTGATTCTAGTCTCATATGAAACATAACACCCTAACTCACAATTTTTACGAAGGATCTCATTTTCAATTCATTCATTTTTTAATTTTAAAGTTCAGATCAACATTGAACAACAATTTTGTCTAGTAACACACAACTTAACCTATTTTCGGATTGTTTTTGCATATCTAACAACTTATACGCCGTTGATGTCTTTCTTTCTCTAAACAGATATGAAGCGGAGTTCATTAAAAGGGTTGTCAGTGATGTAGCTTGTAAATTGGGAAACAAAACCTTGCACGTAGCCAAGCACCCTGTAGGTATTTCTTCCAAGGAAATGGTAAGAACTCATTACGTTGTTCCATCAGATCCATTGTGTCTTGATCATGGAAGACACTATGATCAACCATTTGCTCCTTCAGTAAACAATGATGTGATTATGAATGATGTGCAGAACATGGTTAGAGGGAGGACAGAGCCAATGGAGGAGCACGATGTGGAGAGTAGTGGAGGATTAGTGCAGCCTGGCGCAGGAGCTAGATCTTCTAAAAGACTGAAATACAGCAAGACTAGAGGAGTTCCGTTTCCTACTAGCTCTAATAAGCCAGTGGGTCAAGCATTTGAAGAGAATACGAAGGTGATATGGTCTCTGTTAATGGATGATGAAGTCTCAACGATTGGTGTTTACGGGATGGGGGGCGTTGGTAAAACCACAATACTACAACATATCCACAATGAGCTTCTTCAGAGACCAGATATTTGTGATCATATCTGGTGGGTGACCGTGTCTCAAGATTTCAGCATTAATAGACTACAAAATCTTATTGCCAAACATCTTTATCTAGACCTTTCAAGCGAGGATGAAGATCTGCATAGAGCTGCTAAATTGTCAAAAGAACTAAGGAAAAAACAAAAATGCATTCTCATTTTAGATGATTTGTGGAACAGTTTTGAGATACACGATGTGGGAATTCATTCCTCGTTGAAAGGATGCAAGTTGATTTTGACGACTCGATCAAAAACGGTTTGTGATCAAATTGATTGCCAACACAAAATCAAAATGAAGCAACTTTCTGAGGGAGAATCTTGGACTTTGTTCGAGGAGAATCTTGGACGTCACATAACACTTTCATATGAAGTGGAAGGAATTGCAAAAGATGTTGCAAGGGAATGTGCTGGTTTGCGATTGGGAGTTATTACAGTGGCGGGAAGCTTGAGGGGAGTGGATGATCCACATCAGTGGAGGAATACATTGAAGAAATTGAAAGACTCAGGAATTGGGGACATGAAAGTATTCAAGTTATTGAGGTTTAGTTATGATCGGTTAGGTGACTCAGCACTAAAACAATGTCTCTTATACTGTGCATTATTTCCTGAAGATCATTTGATTGAAAGGGAGGAGCTGATAGGTTATTTAATCGATGAGGGAATAATTAAAGGAATGATGAGGAGGCAAGATGCATTTGACGAGGGCCACACAATGTTAAATAGACTTCAATATGTCTGCTTATTGGAAAGTGTTCTTGATAGAATATATGTCAAGATGCATGACTTGATTAGGGACATGGCCATCCACATATTGCAAGAGAACTCTCAAGTCATTGTTAAGGCAGGTGCACAATTAGAAGAAATGCCAGATGCAGAGGAGTGGACAGAGAATCTCACAAGAGTTTCACTAATGAAAAACAAAATTAAAAAAATTCCTTCCAGCTATTCACCAATGTGTCCAAATCTATCAACTCTATTGCTTTGTCAAAATGGGTTGAAATCCATTCCAGATTCATTTTTCAAGCAATTGCATGGGCTCAAGGTCCTCGATCTGTCTCACACAGGTATTGAGAATTTGCCAGAATCTGTCTCTGATTTGGTGTCTCTCACTGCATTATTGCTCTATAATTGTTGGAAGTTAAGAGGTGTTCCATCATTAGAAAAGCTGAGGGCACTGAAGAGTTTAGATCTCTATACAACCTCACTTGAAAAGATGCCTCAAGGCATGGAATGTTTATCCAACCTTAGGTATTTTAGAATTAGTGGATGTGGTGAAAAGGAGTTTCCTAGTGGGATATTACCAAAACTCTCTCACCTGCAGGAATGGAAGTAGGATGCTTGGGGAAGTTGGAAACTTTGGAATGCCATTTCAAAGGCCTCTCTAACTTCGTGGAGTATCTCACATCTCGGGATGGGATCCATTCATTAAGCACATACAAAATTTTAGTAGGAACGTTGAAGGGAGATTATTGGTATGACATTGAGGATTTCCCAAGTAAAACAGTTATGTTGGGTAATTTGAGTATCAACAGAGATAGAGATTTCCAGGTCAAGTTCTTAAATGGCATTCAAGGACTGTACTGTGAAAGCATCGATGCAAGAAGTTTATGTGATGTTTTGGATTGCAATAGCATGGAGAACTTGGTTTCATCTTCTTGGTTCTACTCTGCTACACCACCATTGCCATCACATAATGGTATGTTTTCTCGTCTTAAAGAGTTTTGTTGTAGTGGATGTAACAGTATGGAGAAGTTGTTCCCTCTTGAGTTGTTGTCATACCTCGTAAACCTGGAAGTGATTGATGTTAGGTATTGTGAGAAAATGGAGGAGATAATAGGAACAACAGATGAGGAAAGCAGCACCTCCAATCCCATCGCGGAATTAACACTCCCAAAGTTAACAACTCTGGAATTGATAAATTTACCCGAACTGAAAGGGATTTGTAGTGCGAAACTTATTTGCAATTCTCTTACAGAAATTAACGTACAAGAATGTGAGAAGCTGAAGAGGATACCGATTAGTCTTCCGTTGCTTGAAAATGGCCAGCCATCCCCTCACCCTTCTCTTGGAAGGATCGCTGTGTCTCCAGAAGAATGGTGGGAGACAGTGGTGGAGTGGGAGCCTCCTAACGCCAAGGAAGTCCTTCGTCCCATTGTACGGTGCTTAAGGTAGAGAGTAGTAGACTACTCTGCCCTGAATATAATATAGAATAAAGGGTAAGCATCATCTTTTATTTCTCTCTTTCTACAATTGATTCTCTGCACAGTGCACACCATGTTAATTTCCTTATGTTATTTTTACTCTTAGGGCTATTTGTTTTCCTTTGGCGAGGCTCGAGGCTGCTACCTTTTCTTTTCGTTCTCGCGCTGCCCCTCCCTTTCCATTGAAGCCAACAAGAGCTGAACGTCTTGATCTTTGTTTCTATACATACAAATACTGAGCTAGATTGTTTCTGAATTCTGCTTTTCTTGGTATGATTTGTTGGGCTAGTTTATTGGGTTTTAGTTCATTCTGCTAAATTATCTAACTATGGGCTTTAGAATCTTGTTGAATGAAAGTAGCATTCTTTATTTCTTGGGATAGAAAGAAGAGAACTGTTATTAAAATTAAAAAATAAAATCTGGTTTAATTATTTATTTATCTATATTGATTTAATTATTTCTTTGCTCCTTGAGTATACTGTTATCATTAGGCTTTTTTTAAGAGGGATAATCATTTACATATGTAAAAGTGGTGGATAATATTTTAAGAGAGTATACCTTCGAATTGAATTATTCAATAGAATAAAATTATGTGCAAGGGGTTCTAAACGCTTTGCTGCTCGTAGAATTTGAGTATTTTTTTCTATAAGTCACTTTGCTTTATTTTAATATGCATTGAAAAATAATAAATCATTTAATACTTTCTTCTATTCTTTTATTTAACTTTTAATTAATAAATTTATTTTCTTAAGGCTTTCTGCCCTCTCTCTAGTAAACTGCAAAACGGCAACATAATTATTAAAAGACAATAGTAATCTCTTCTTCTTCTTCTTCTTCTTCTTTTCCTTTTATATTGAATTTTATTCTTTTTTGTCTATTTCATATTTGGTCTGGTTTATAGTTCAAATTTATAATTTATTTTATTTTATTTTGTCTTTTTTATAGGGTTAACATGGTTTACATGTTTATTAGGGTAACTCAAGTTATTCCAATTTACAAATTTGGTGGAATTGTTTTTTTTTTTTAAAAATGAACATGAGATCTACATCCTTTTAATATGCATTGAAAATTAATTTTTTTTTAATAATTTTAATGTACTAATATTATAAATAAAAAATATTTATAATATACTCCACAGTTTGAATCCATGTATTATAATAGAATCCACAATTTTTATTTTTATTTAAAAAAAATGTTTTATCTATTTCATCTTTCAGCTTATTTAGAATTTCACCTTGTAATTCAAAATCTCCTCACTGATCTGATAGGTATTTTTTTTCGGAAATACACATTGCCTTTGTTACTGCAAAGACTTTATAAAAGTAATTTGCTGGAAAGTGTCGTTTCTGTCTGCAGAGAATAGAGTGAGCACATGGTGGTAGGGTCTTATGTCTCCATGATCCATGGCTTTTATGATTATTTTAATATTAAAAATAAAAATTCTACTGCAGCTTTATTATTTTCTTAAACCATATATTCTTTTCTGATCTCTTTTTTTTTTCTTGCTGATTACTGCTTAAGCAAACCAGCACTTGAAGAACATCTTGAATCCAGGCTACTTATTTATACTTCATCTTGTCTTCAACCTCAAAGGGTGTTTTTGTTTTTTTTTAATCCATGATATATAAATTGATATTTTTCTCAGATTTTATAATTCATGCCTTGTGGTGTTTATCTAAATTGAACTTGTGGATTTTTTTTTAACAAAACAGTATCTAGTTTTTTTTTATATATAAATATATTTATATATTTATATATTCTTCTCTTATGACACCGAATGCAACCACTAAGCACTATTCATAATGCTAATGACAGTCAATAATTTGCAGCAATCCTTAACGTTAATGGGGGAGGAGTGAGAGGCATCCATCGTAGCAGCATAGTACTTGCATCAACTTTTTCAAATTTTCAACAATGGGGTGGGTCCACACGTCAACTCAGTCAGCAATTAGCTTCTGATTCTTTTGAAGTTTTCAATTAGACAAACGCAAAGCAAACTTTGGTAGATGAAGTTTGTGGCATCCTTCCAAGGAACTTTCTTCCTGTCAAACAATACAAAAATCTTTGCTACTGTAACATTCTCTTCCAAATCTCATCCCAACTTCCTTGGCATTGATTTCCTTCCTTGACATTGAATTAATGGCCAAATTTTTTGAACAATAAATACAAGATTGTCATAAATACTGAATGATCCTTTCACAAGAAATCAACGCTAATAGATTGCAAGACCAATATCACAAGGTATTGGTTTAGATCTCTCTAATGAAGATGAGGAGCTGCCCAGAGCAATTCTGATTTCAGACGATTTCAAGCTGGGAGTTCTTGTCCAAGCTTAAGTTGCCTTGGTTACTGCAAAGACTTTGTTAAAATCTATACATTTTCCATGCAGCTTCTTCAAAGTTTTGACACGGGATGGACCACACGTTAACTTCCCCAGTAAAAAAAATAGGTGTTTTTAATAAAATTCATTAAAGATAAATTATTTATTTTTTGCGGCACAAAAGATAGTAAAGCTATAATTGATAAAATCTATAAAAAAAAAATAAGATTAAAGAAATCTTTTCTTTAAAAAATGAGATTAAATTAATCCAGGATAAGAAATTAAAGATAATATTGAGCCATAGAATTTTTTCTAAGCTATTAATCCGGGATATTAGATTTGAAACATTAATATAGGGAAACTATAAAATTTATTTTTTTTAATAAATATAACATCAAATGATAAATTATGTGAACTATTATTCTAATTGTTATTATCATGATTGAAGACAAAACTCAAAAAAATATTAGTAGCATAAAAAATATTATTTGATTTGAAATATAAATAAAAATAATTAAATGAAAAAAATAAAATTAGTATTATTATCATTTTGAATATAATTATTATAATCATTTGGATTATAATGAAATTTGTTATTATTGATATTGTTGATATTATTTTATGAGTTATTGTCACCATTAACACAATAATTATAATTATTAATACCATAAGCACTAAAATTATCATTGTTATCATTATTATTATTGTTGTTGTTTAAACAATAAAAAAAATTAAATTATCCCAAAAAAACAAAAGCTGTAACAGAAGAGAAAGTAAGAAAAAAATTATAAATAAAATCACAAAATTATTATTATTATTATTATGTAAACAATGCAAATCATAAAATTATCTTGAAAAATAAAACAAAAAACCCAAAAAACTTCAACAAGAAATAAAATAAAAATAATTAAAATAAATGCATTCAGAATTATACTTTTTTCAACGCAAATTTCTTTTTTAAGAGTTTGAGTTTTTAAAACAACCATGTTATTTTTGTTATTATATAGTTAAATAAAAAATAATTAAAAAAAATTATAATCTTAATGGAGTCCATAACCTGGTTCGTGAGTTTTACAAGCTACCTTGGGTTACCTAATTTATAGGTTTGATGAATTTACCTACTGATCAAATATGCTTTATTTGTTTTTGGTGTCTTTTTAATTTATTTTTGTCATGATTTTGTCCTTTATTATTGGATTAGTTAGAAAATAAATTACATAATTTTATTTTTATTTGTTTTCTATAGGGTTATCACAGTCTCAAATAAATCTTTATTTCATGGTTCACACTCACTTTTACAAGCATCCATTTTTATCATATAATTAAATAAAAAAAGCTTATAAAAAATATTAAACCTAATAGAATCCGTTACCTAGGTCGCATAGGGATCAAGGTCGATCCAATTTGTCATCGTCTTGTTATTTTATTAAAAAAAAAATTGTCATCTAGAGCTTTTTTCTTAAAGTAAGCTATATTTTTACCGGTTATCTAATTTACATTTGAATCTATAAAATAATCAATTTAAATTGAGTTAAATAGATAAGAGGTTTTAATATTGATTCACTTGATTTGATTTAATAATATTGAAAATAAAAAAAATTCTTAGGTCTTTACATGACTGTTTTTATAGTTAAGGAAATTAATCCAACTATGGCAAAAGGTGTTGGTTTAGATACTTCTAATGAAGATAAGGAGTTCCTGTTCAAGCATCGGTGTGAATAAATATTGGCAAAACTATAAAAAGATGCTGCAGGCGCAAGGTGCGTATGACATGGCAGAATAACATCTTTTCAATAAAGAATAATCATCTTGTGTGAAAAGAGTCTCCCATTACCTATATATTTTAAAATTTTATTTAATAATTTGATTTATTTTTTGTCAATTAAATTGGTTTTATATTAGAGTCTTGTTTACATTAAGATATTATAGTCTTGGGAACTCCTCCCCTCTATTTGATTATGAATTTTATAACAAAAAAAAAACCAATCTCCCTTTTTTTTTATTTTTCGAAAAGAAAATTATTTAACTCAAATAGATTGTAAATAAATCAAGGGTTCATGTTAATTGAGGATGAGGTCTGATGTTTTCACGGGTGTTTAAGAGTAGAGTAATGATTAATTTTGTAAAATGTTTTTTAAATGGGAAAATATCAAAATAATTAAAACATGATGCATTTGACACAACTTGAAAACATGTTTTTTATTTTATTTTATTTAGTGTGGTCCTTGCTGATTCAGTTGACAAGGAATCATATGCGTCAAGGATTCCTCAATGTTTCACGGTGAAAAGGTTACCGACAAGGATCACAGCCAAAAACAAATAATTGCAATGAATGAGAGAAATCTAGAAAGCGAAATGTAGAAAGAGAAACGGCAAGGTAAAGAAAGGAGTGAATATTGGAAGGGGAAAAAACAATAGTGAAATGACAATATACAATATATATATACATATGTATGTATATGTATGTATGTATATATATATATATATATGTATATATGATGCGAACAATTGAACATTTTTTTTTACCTTAAAATAAAATTTAAAGGAAGGAGTGAACAGTACTTAAAATAAATTTGCTTGAACATTTTGGTGGTCTGTATGATGAAATTCCCTTTCCACATCTCACCAGTACGAACTAGATTTATGTATACTGTAGCTTTATTATTTTCTTAAACCATATATTCTTCTCTGATCTCTGTTTTTTTATTTTTATTTCCTTGCTGATTACTGCTACAATATATATATACATATTTTCTTTATTATTTTTATTTTCTTTTTCTCAAAATAAAGTTACAATATAAACCTGATAGATTAGTTTGAATAACTTTGAATAATTTTTTTATGCAAGGAAATCACATCATCAAAAAGCACACCATGTGGATCTAGGTGAACGAGTAATACTTCAATTGTTCCAGGTTTTTTACAAGGGATGCACGCCCTGAGTCAAACTCGAGATCTGTTGTGCAGATCATAAACTCTTTGTCATCACGTCACGCTCCTCTGAAACGAATAACTTGGAAATGAATATAGATTAGGATTAACTTTCTAGTTAAATCAAATCAAATATTAATTCAACAAAATTTATTGTGAATAACTTTGGTAATCAATTAATTAATTTAGCTAAATTCAATTTCAACTAGTTTAGTTAGCAATATAAAAAAACAAATAGCAATGAGTCTTTTTTATTTCTCCTTGCAATTTTATAATATATTTTATACATAAAAATCACCCCTCATAATCTTACCTTTTTAAACAAACATACATTTAAGATACAATTATACATTTTTATTTCTCATTATAACTGTTAAACCAGCATGGTGATGGATTGATCGAGTATTATTGAATTTTTATATATATATATTGTTGAATTTGTAACGACTCGATTGATTAGAATAAAAAAAAATATTTTGTTCTATTTAAAATAATTAATTTAAATTAATATGATGATAAACGAGTTAATTAAATGATTTGATAACTCAAACTTTTTAAAAGTAAATTCCAAATTCGTAGATTAATATCATGAAAAAAAATGCTGAATTGTAGCCAACAAGTGGAGAAAGGTAGCTTGATGCGGCAAAGGTTAACGCAGAACACAACAGGAACGTTTAACCGACGCCAAATGCCAATATTCTGGAGGGTTGCTTTCTTTCTCACTCACATTCTCTGTTTAACCGACGCCAAATGCCAATATTCTGGAGGGTTGTTTTTTTTATTATCTGTAACTATGGTTTGAATCTTTAAGGAAATCCATGATAAATAGATTAATCTTTTACTCAGATTTTCTAATCCATGTAACTATGGCGTTTATCTAAATTGAACTTGTGGATTTTTCTTAACAACATAACAACTAGTTTTTTTTTTCTTGCTGATTACTGCTTAAGCAAACTAGCACTTGAAGAGCATCTTGAATCCAGGTTACTTATTTATACTTCATCTTGTCTTCATCCTCAAAGGGTGTTTTTGTTTTCTGTAATCCATGATAAATAAATTGATCTTTTTATCAGATTTTATAATCCATGCCTTGTGGTGTTTATCTAAATTGAACAAAACAATATCTAGTTTTTTAAAGCAAAACATCAGATTTTCTTTGTGTATTATATATATATATATATATATATATATATATATATATATATATGTTTATATATTCTTCTCTTATATATATATATATATATATGCTAATCATCTTGTACTTGTGGTCAGATGGAAGGAGTTCCACCGTCTTCTATGGACGATGATAACAATCAGTTGGATGTTGATACATTAATGTATGAGCTTCTCTTGTACGTCATTCTTAAGCATATTTTATCAGAAGATGATTGGTTGCAACTTAGTTTTTCTACAGTTTTCCTTATTATCACCATGGAAGCAGGTCACCACCGGAAGAGGTTCCAGTCAACCAAAGCTCCATATCATGCAATGATCAAGCTGGACAGAACTTGCTGGTGAATATCAACGATACTATGCAACAGACAACTCGGTGTCCACCTCCATTTCCTCAAACCATGGTGACTACTCATGCATTTTTCATTAGTTCTGCTGAGATTATGGGTGTTTGGTATGGTTTTTGGGGAATTTGCTTTGTTTTTATCTCTTTTCTTTAATTAATTAAATAATTAATTTTAATAACAAATAAATTAAAAGGGAAGTCTCTTTTGAACAATGTCTTTTGGATATAATTTTCTATGTTTTTATCTCTTTTCTTTTGGATAATATATCAAAATAAATTATTTTAAGTTTATACCTCTTACTTTGAAATTTCACGGTTTCTTCTCTCTTGAATTTTAGCTCATGTTTTGTTCGCAACTCGAGAAACTCTTAATCAAGTTAACAAAATATATAAAATACGTGCAAAAACTCACGGGTAAGTTAGCTAGTAAAAGTATATAACGAGCTGCAGTTTTGTTCGCAACTTAGAAACTTCTTAATCATTTTTTTTAAAAAAAAAACAATCAGAGAAAATTAAAATATACGTTACCCGCAACAATACACGGGTAAATTAGCGAGTAAATGCATATAAATAGATTATTTTTCTTGGGTTTTCTAATGTGTAACTAAGGGTGAAAATAGAGGGAATTAATTTTTGTAATTAGCAAAATTAATTTGAATAATGGAACATACTAATGATCATGTACTTGTTGTCAGATGGATGGAGCTCCATCATCTTTTGTGGATGATAATGTCAGCTTGACATTGAATCAGCTAGATTTTGATACATTAATGTCTGAGCTTCCACCTTCATTTCCTCAAACCATGGTGATTACTCGAATTTGTTGCAATGTCCATTGAATTACCATGTTTTTGTATTGCTATATCACCCATTGAATCAAAAAGTTGTGTGTGTTAGTGTATTAATTTATCTCAAGCATCTTCAAATTGTTTAAACAAACAGATAACAATGGGAGGTTTAGATGGAACATCATCATCATGGATCAACCAAAATGGACAAAATTGGCCTCAAACCCCATCAAGGTAAATGATGATATTCATTACTATTTATTTAACCTCTTCTTCTTCTTGTACTTGTTAGTGATGAGAATTGATCAATCTATATGAACTCATTATGTTTGAATCCTAATTTATTTGATCCTCAAGCTAAAATGATATCAAATGCTTAGTGGATTAACAACTAACAATTGTATAAAGAAATTACTAACAAATGTTACTTTAGTGAGCAACAATGGACTAATGAGTTACCAATGAGCAATCAAGTGCCTAGGATGCTACCTCAACCTCCAATGAATCAATGGTATTAACCTCAAATATACACTTCTTTAATCGTGAAAACAATAAACATGACCAAAAATGATGATGATTTTTTATTATTATTATAGCTCCCGACAATTTCTATATCGATTAGATCAAGCTCCAATCACGCCTGACCTGTATGATCCACAATGTTCAGCCATGTTGCCAGAGCCTTCTCAAACCTTGAGGTATGCGGCCGTTTGCTTGAGCAATTCAATTAGCTTGTACTTGTTTTTTTGTGTGTTTTCAACTAATAACTGTTAATTAGAGAGATAACTGGGAGGAATTAACAATCGGGATGCTTATAAATAAGAAATATGACAGCTCTAATTTCCTAATGTGTAGAGATTTGTACAGCTCACACCAACAATAACAAAGCTTTATTTTTCTTCTGAGTTCAGGTCTCCACAGTTTCCTCCTCACAATCTTCAAGTTTCTGGAGATCATAATCAAGGACAAGTCGATCAAGCCTCTGTGATTCCTCACATAGAGAATATGCAACAAGAGAGGTGTTAATACCTTTTTGGGAATTAGATACACCATTGATTTTTACTGCGTTAGAGAGACTACCAATTATTGAAAGCTTTTATAATATGATCACTTCATTTTTATATAGATCACAGATGGAGAACCCCCAAGTCCATGTATTGCAAAATCAAATTGGTAGGCCAAATGCCTCAAATGCTGGCCTTAACAGTTCCCTGCAAAGTCAAAATAGGGGTTTAAATACTCAACAAGTAAGAAGTCTAACTGAATTATCTCCCATTGCGAATTGTCTCTTGTAAGCCAATTCATTGTGTATTGGTTTTGCTCCGCACGTTAGAATATGATGCTTGATAGAATTTTGAAATAATTCTTCAAAAAACAATTCAAACCAATTATTTACCCTAGAATTTGTATGATCTATCTATCTATCTATCTATCTATATATATATATAATTCAAGTGGGCATGCTGCATTTCTGGTTTACATTTTCTAGGAAGGTTCTACAAAGTTTGACATATTGGGTTTGCCAGCTCCACACGTTAATTCCCAGTACCTTATAATATAATATCAGACATTACAGGCTATCAAACACAATCTAAGTTAATGTGTTATTTTCTTTCATGTTTGCCTACAAAACTTTCGAGTATTTAGTTTTTTTTATATATTCATTTTAGTATGGATAAGTCATTGAAAATAATGATAATGATTATTTTTAAGGTTTTTTTTCAGAAAAATATATAAGGCTAATTATATATTATGATATTTGCTTAATATTAACACATTGTTTTTGCAATGTGAACCAATGTTTTTTGTAAATCAAATCTTCCAAATCTCATCCCAACTTCCTTGACATTGATTTCCCAATTTCCTTCCTAAAATGTCTTAAACCTTTGTGATGATCAATGCTTCCTTCTCTGATTGGATCGAATCACCTAGAGCTCAACATCTTGCAACCTCCTCCTTATTGTTAAACCATATATTCTTCTCTGTTCTGTGCTTTCTGTTCTTGTATTTTTTTCCTTGAACACTACTTAAGCAAACCAGCATTTGAAGCACAACTTGAATCCACATAAATTATATATACTCCCATGTTCTTCATTTTGTTTTTCACATGTAACTCTGGTTTGAATCTTTCAAGTAAACACAAGTTGTAGAAATTCTAAAGATAAACTTTGGAAACATTCCATGCCTTATGGAGTTCATGCTCAATTCACCCCAAGTTAACCCTGGATTCATTGTTTTTTTCCTTTTGGTTTCTTTGCCCCTATTTGTAACCTATTATTCTAGTTTCAACATTTCCTTTTTCATTAATTTTTATTCAATATTTTGACCCTTTTTTATGTAGGACAAAATGGTTAGACCAAATGATCTGTTTCAGAAACATGTTGAAGATATGAATGATGGGAGCAAGAAGTGTAAGTTCTGTGGGCATTCATTTGCCAAGGGTACTTCCATTTCGAGGATCAAATGGCATTTTTCAGGAGAGAGAGGGCATGGTGTTGGCATTTGTGGTCAAGTGCCTAAAGAGGTTCAAGAAGCAGCATTTCTAGCTATGCGTGGTGGCAACAAAAAACATAAAAGCATACCAAGTTCGAGCAATGTTAATGATTATGCCATTTCCACCTGTCCACAAGACAATGCAGTACAAGGTAATTTGGCAGGGGATGCTAAAAGGATGCAAGAACAGGAAATGGGGATTCAAGAACAGACAAGTACACTCGAAGTTGATGCTCAAGAGAGTAGAGGAGAAGTAGCACAAGGAACAGATGTAGCGGATCAACCATTTGCTCCATCAGTAAGCAATGACGTGATTATGAATGATGTGCAGAACATGGTTAGAGTGAGGAAAGAGGCAGTGGAGGAGCATGATGTGGAGAATAGTGGAAGATTAGTGCAGCCTGGCGTAGGATCTAGATTTTCTGAAAGTCTGAAATACAGCAAGACTAGAGGAGTTCCATTTCCTACTAGCTCTAATAAGCCAGTGGGTCAAGCATTTGAAGAGAATACGAAGGTGATATGGTCTATGTTGATGGATGATGAAGTCTCAACCATTGGCATTTACGGGATGGGGGGCGTTGGTAAAACAACATTACTGCAACATATCCGCAATGAGCTTCTAGAGAGACCAGATATTTGTGATCATGTTTGGTGGGTGACTGTGTCTCAAGATTTCAACATTAATAGACTGCAGAATCTTATTGCCAAACGTCTTTATCTAGATCTTTCAAGCGAGGATGATGATCCGCATAGAGCTGCCAAATTGTCAGAAGAGCTAAGGAAGAAACAGAAATGGATTCTCATTTTAGATGATTTGTGGAACAGTTTTGAGCTACATGATGTGGGAATTCCTGTCCCATTGAAAGGATGCAAGTTGATTATGACAACTCGATCAAAAACGGTTTGTCATCAGATGGCTTGCCAACACAAAATCAAAGTGAAGCCACTTTATGAGGAAGAATCTTGGACCTTGTTCATGGAGAAACTTGGACATGACATGGAAATTTCACCAGAAATTGAAGGAATTGCAAAAGATGTTGCAAGGGAATATGATGGTTTGCCACTGGGAATTATTACAATTGCAAAGAGCTTGAGGGGAGTTGATGACCTACATGAGTGGAGCACTACATTGAAGAAATTAAAAGAATTCACATTTAGGGACATGGATGAGAAGGTATTCAAGGTATTGAGGGTAAGTTATGATCGGTTAGATGATGGGTTAGCACTAAAACAATGTCTCTTATATTGTGCATTATATCCTGAAGATCATAAGATTAAAAGGGAGGAGCTAATAGGTTATTTGATCGATGAGGGAATAATTAAAGGAAGGAGAAGGCAAGATGCATTTGACGAGGGCCACACGCTGCTTAACAAACTTCAATATGTCTGCCTATTAGAAAGTGATAAAACAGAGGATGGTGGTAAATATGTCAAGATGCATGACTTGATTAGGGACATGGCCATCCAAATAATGCAAGAGAACTCTCAAGTCATTGTTAAAGCAGGTGCACAATTAGAAGAACTGCCAGATGTAGAGGAGTGGACAGAGAATCTCACAAGAGTTTCACTAATGCAAAATGAATTTGCAAAAATTCCTCCTAGCCATTCACCAATGTGTCCAAATCTGTCAACTATATTGCTTTGTCAAAATCATAAGTTGCGATTCATTGCAAATTCATTTTTCAAGCAATTCCATGGTCTCACAGTCCTCGATCTGTCCTACACAAGTATTGAAAATTTGCCTGAATCTATCTCTGATTTGGTGAGTCTTATAGCATTAATGCTCATTGACTGTTCGAGTTTAGGAGATGTTCCATCATTAAAAAAGCTCAAGGCACTGCAGAAGTTGGATCTCTCTCAGACTAAGCTTGACGAGATGCCACAAGGAATGGAATGCCTAAGCAACCTGCGGTATCTTAGAATGAATGGATTTGGTGAAAATAAGTTTCCGAGTGGGATATTACCAAAACTCTCTCATATGCAGGTCTTTGTACTAGAAGAGATTCTTAATGAAATATATGATCCAATAACAGTTAAAGGAGAGGAAGTAGGATCCTTGAGAAATTTGGAAACTTTGGAATGTCATTTTGAAGATCTCTCTAACTTCGTGGAGTACCTCAGATGTCGAAATGGGATCCAATCACTAAGCACATACAGAATCTCAATAGGAATAACAGATTACTACAATGATTTGAATTGTTTCCCAAGTAAAACAGTTTGGTTGGGTAATTGTAATATCAACGCAAATAGAGATTTTCAAGTAATGTTCTTATATGACGTTCAAGGACTAGTTTGTCAATGCATCGATGCAAGAAGGTTATGTGATGTTTTGTCATTAGAGAGTGCAACTGAACTGGAGATCATCAACATTCAAGATTGTGATAGGATGGAGAGCTTGGTTTCATCTTCTTGGTTCTCCTCTACTCCATCTTATAAGGTTATATTTTTTAATCTTCATGAATTTTATTGTTCTGGATGTAGAAATATGAAGAATTTATTCCCTCTTGTCTTGTTGCCAAACCTCGTAAACTTGGAAAGGATTGAAGTTTCTTGTTGTGAGAAAATGGAGGAGATAATAGGAGGAACTATGTCAGATGAAGAAAGCAATGAATTCAAACTCCCAAAGTTAAGATATCTGAGCTTGATTGGATTACCCGAACTGAAAAGCATTTACAATGCTAAACTGATTTGCGATTCTCTAAAAGTAATTGAAGTAAGTGGATGCGATAGCATGGAAATCCTGGTTCCATCTTCTTGGAGTTGTCTCGTAAACCTAGAAGAAATATTTGTTGCTAGTTGTGCGAAAATGAAGGAGATACTAGGAGGAACCAAATCATATGAAGAAAGGGTTACGGGTAAAAAAAGCAGCATTGAATTGAAGCTCCAGCAGTTAAGATATGTGAGATTACGGAGATTGCCAGAACTAAAAAGCATTTGCAGTGAAAAACTAATTTGTGATTCTCTGGAAAGGATTGTAGTAGTTGGATGCCATAGCATGGAAATCCTGGTTCCATCTTCTTGGAATTGTCTCGCAAACCTAAAAGAGATTGAAGTTGTTTGGTGTGTGAAAATGGAGGAGATAATAGGAGGAACAAGATCAGATGAAGAAGGGGTCATGAGTGAAAAAAGCAGCACTGAATTGAAACTCCCAAAGTTAAGAGAACTGACATTGTGGAGTTTACCAGAATTGAAAACCATATGCAGTGCAAATCTGATTTGCGATTCTCAGGTAGAAATTGAAGTAACAAACTGTGAGAAGCTGAAGTGGGAGACAGTAATGGAGTGGGAGCATCCTAACGCAAAGAAAGTCCTTCGTCCCGTTGTAAGCTTTTATTAGTATCGTGTGCTTACAATTAACATAAATAACAATTTTTGTTTTTTTATGTATATATTTCATTATCCTCTTAAAATATTGAATTCTCATATATTATTTTTAAACTCGATTGATAAATAATTATAATTTGAAGTTTATTTAATATTATATTTTCATCCTTTTGGCATCCAAAAAAAGAAATAATATATTGATTTATCATTAATAATACAGATTAAAAAGAAAAAAATAGATATATTTGGAATAAAATCCTTTTTATTTTGAGTACATAAATTCATCTTATTTTTCTAGAATAATTACTGTGTGGGCATCCCTCGTACGTCATTCTTAAGCATATTTGATCAGAAGATGATTGCTTGCAATGTAGTTTCTGTACAATTTTCCTTATTATTCTAAAAAATAACAATAAGGTTACTGAACATGGAAGCAGGTCGCCACCGGAGGAGGTTCTAGTCGACCAAAGCTCTATATTATGCAATGATGAAGTTGGACAGAACATGCTGGTGGATAACAATGCGATCAACGATAGTATTCAACAGACAACAATCTTGTGTGAATTTCCTGATCAAACCATGGTGACTACTCCAATTTGCTACAATGTCCATTGAATCAAAAATTCTTGTGTGTTAGTGTATCAATTAATCTCAAGAATCTTCAAATTGTTAATTGTTAAACAAACAGACAAACAGACAATTGTTAGAAGGAACATCATCATCGTGGATCAACCAAAATTGGCCTCAAACTCCATCAAGGTACATGATATCCATCATTATTTAACTTCTTGTTGTACTTGTTATTGATGAGAATTGATTACTCTAAATGAACTCATTATGTTTGAATCCTAATTTATTTGATCTTCAATGATTTTGGATTCAGGATTCGGTATTCGATTTATGCTAAAATTATATCTAATGCTTAAAAGCTAACAATTCTGCATATGTATAAGGAAATTACTAATAAATGTTGCTAATTTAGTGACCAACAATGAACTAATAAGTTACCAACAATGGATGCTACCTCAACCTCCAATGAATCAATGGTATTAACCTCAAATATACACTTCTTTAATCGTGAAAACAATAAACTTGACCAAATTTGACTACGATTTGTTTTTTTGTGTTTTTTCAACTAATAACAAAGCTTTATTTGTCTTCCGAGTTCAGGTCCCCACAATTTCCTCCTCACAATCTTCAAGTTTCTGGAGATCATGATGTATTGAATTCAAATTGTTATGACTCCACGTCAGTCGAGCCTACTTCATCTTCAAGGTATCCTGTCTCTCAGTGTTAATTTTCTTGATATAATCAAGAGCAAAAACACCATGAATCCATACAAAGAGCTATTCTCTCTGCCACCTGATCAAGTTTCTCTCCAAATTCTTTCTTTAGATTTCATTCTTGAAAGTGAGGTTCCAATAGTCAAACAGTTCCCATCATCTTATATCTGACATATTTGATCAGCTAAACTGAAATTTCAAGCCTTTTTGAGCTCCCGGTCTCTCTTTCTCTTTGTTTTTTTCGGCAGATAATGGGAGTAGAAAATCAACCAACTGAATATTTTTTAAGTTTTAACTATTTCAATATTTTTCAGGCACCAGAATCCCTTTATTCATCAACCTCAGCCTGGTCATGTCTAAATTAACCTTGTATTCATATATAGTTTTTATCTTTTTAAAATTCTTTGCTGTTGTTAATTCATTATTCTTTACTTTTTTTTTTCTTACAGGAAAAAAATGATTCAATGAAAATTTGTTTTTTACTGATTCATGAATGGATTAACTTGATCAGTGATTACCTTTCATTACCTGAATTGTTTTTAAGGGAAAAATATCAGATTTTTTTGTGTGTGTTATATGATTTGTAAGTAAGGGTAAAAATAGAGGGAATTAGTTTTTGTAATTAACAAAATTAATTTTGAAAGAGGGTTGTTCAAGCACAATCAGCTCTTCGACCTTCCTTATCCTGTCTCTCCTGCATCTTTCTATTGATCATTCTAATAGAGTCTTACGATCTTGTCTGATTAAAAGAATACATGATATGCAGAACGCAAAAGGACTCAAGATATTTGCAAATGGAAGCCCCACAGTAGGACAACATCAGAAAGTCCCACAGTCATTCCTCCTCCTGTTACAGAATGGCGCATATTCAACGAATCCCCTATCAGAAATGCACCAGGGGTTGGATAGGCAGACGCAGGCATGATTCTGTTTGGCATTAATTGTTCTTATGTTTCCCTTATCGATCGCACATATAAAAGCATTCTGTAGCTCAGGTGGCATCTGAAATGTGCAAATTTTTTAATATAGCCCCCGTCAATTTTTGATATCAATCTAATCAAGTTCCGATCACACCTAACCTGTGTAATCCACAAAGTTCAGCCATGTTGCCAAAGTGAGTTACTGCTCCATAATTACACATGGTTGGATATCTTTTAAATATCTTTGACGGAGGGGGAAATGTCATATTTCGGGTTTTTTCAGAGAGTGATAGTGAGGGCAAGTCAGATAGAATGTTGGGGATGTGGAAAACAAATGCTCCAGATGAGTTTGTAAGTGTAAAATTTGACATGGAGATGAGAGAGGGAAGTTCTCTATCAGATGGAGCTAGCTCAACCCCAAATTCTTCTGGAAGGAGGCGAAACAGTGCTGAAGCTAAGGAGGGTCTGGGCTTCATCATGTGCAAAAGGCTTGTACAGGTAATAGCAGCAGACATCCTGTGAGGTGAAATGCTGCCGTTTTATTCACCTAAATCTAGAGATGAAAATGCTTTGCACAGGGAGAGTTGCTAGTAAAATTTATGAAAGAAAACTTTCTTTTCTATGCTTACAACTTTTGTTGTGGTTGTCTCCAGTGTTTATATCTAAGAGATAGTTATCATCCTTTACTTCTTGTAAATGCATCTGATGAGATTTGCAAATTATTTAAGTTGTGTTTTTTTACTCAAAGAAAAATCATATGTGTGGGTTGAAATAACTTGAATCAAAATATTTCTACATTCAAGTCAAAAGTTGAAATTTATAACTTGTAACCTATTCATTCTAACTTGTATCATCTCCGTTCTTAAAAGAAATTGTTCTCAGCCAATGCCTCCCAAAGATATTTCTAACTCAAATTATTTTTGTCAGAAATGATTCATGACAATTAACATTAGTATTGTGACTTGAGTCCTAAAGATTCTCTATAAGTTATACAAATGACTCTTCATCCATATCTCATTTGTTTTTCAGTTGGGCCCACCACCATATAGGACTCAAAAGCTTTTTAATTTATTTTATATTTTAGGGGGGGTTAGGTTATAAATGATTCGGCACCATATATCATGCTTTTGTTTGCGCTGTGGCTTTTATGAAAGCATACTTGAAATAAAGAGCTTTCTTTTCTTTTTCCAATTTATCTCTGTAGCAGATTTAAGATGCATGAACTATACTATATGAAACATTATTAAGAAGAAGTGTATGTGCAGATGATGCAAGGTAATATCTGGATATCTTTGAACCCTCTGGGTTCTGCTCAAAGCATGACTCTGGTTCTTCGGTTTCAAATCCGACCGTCTTATGGAAGAGCCACATTTGCCCCTGGAAGTTCCTCAGAACAACCAAGTTCCAATCCTCAGTTCAGAGGCCTTCGTGTTATACTTGCTGATGACGATGCTTTAAACAGAACCGTTACCAAGAAGCTGCTTGAGAAGTTAGGATGTGAGGTGACTGCTGTTTCATCCGGGTTTGAATGCCTCAGTGCTCTTAGCTCTGCTGAAAATTCTGTCAGATTAGTTGTTCTAGATATTCAAATGCCAGAAATGGACGGGTTTGAAGTGGCAACACGAATCCGGAAGGTCCGAAGTCGTAGTTGGCCATTGATTATAGCTGTGACTGCCAGTGCTGAGGATAATGTTTGGGAGAGATGTCTACAGATGGGAATGAATGGGATGATTCGAAAACCTGTTCTCTTACAAGGGATGGCAGATGAGCTTCAAAGAGTTCTTCAGCGGGCCGGCGAAGGATTGTGAAAATAAGTTGTAAAGATGACCAGACATTGTTTTTGTAGAACAATCTTTCAAGGGTCGTCACTCTGCCTCGTAAATCAAACAATCCTGCATGGAGATGTTTAACTTTTAGCATTGTACTTCATGGTATGCAAAGTGTAAACTTTTACCACTCTCAAACGCTAGAATTTTCATAGAATGGATAATGACTAGTGAGAAATAGCAATTTTTTTTATCTAACAGCAAAAGGAACCTGAAAATTATTCAGAGAAGTGAAATAATACAGAGACTAAATCTTCCAGATGTGCTCTAGCTAGTTGGATATTTCTTTGCTCTGTTGTTTTTACTAACAGTTATTTTATCAGGTTAACATGGTTTGTGATTGCTGTCTGCTACACCTTTCATCTCTGTGAAAAAGTTTTAGCTTTCAGCATTCAATCAATAAAAATAATTGCTAGTAATTGCTATAATATTTTATTTTTATTTTTATTTTAAATTAATTGTTTTTTGTGTTTTTAGATTATTTTAATGTGTTGATATCAAAAATAATTTTTAACAAATAAAAAAATATTATTTTAATGTATTTCTTAACGAAAAGCATTTTAAAAGACAACCTCAACTACACTCTATAGACTAAATTTGTCTACATCTGGTTGGTTTGTGATCTTTTGAAGCAGAAACCTTCAGGCACTGTGGGCACTAAATTTGTCTAAAATGGTTAGCTTAGGTGTTTGAAAGTGAGGTTCAATTTGTTTTTTTGTTATTTTCTTTTTGTTTTTAATTATCTTTTTAGTAATTTTTAGATTACTTTATAATAATAATATTAAAAATATTTTTTTTTGAAAATATTTACCAGCACATTCTCAAACACCATCTCATCAAACCCCAGTAGCTACAATAATGTTTAGAATATTCAAAGCCCTTGCTTTCAAAAATGGTTAGCAACTGGAAATTAATTTTGATTTTTCTCGACATTTTTCCTTAATTGTTACTAATTCTTCACCTGCATTTCCCCATGAACTATCAGAATTTAATTAATTATCCGGTGGAATATTGTTGCTGGTATCCGACATGATTGAAGTTATGGAAAATGATCCATCATCACCAGTCTCTCCTCGTTCATGTGCTAGCTTGGAATCCTTGAATTTTTAAATAATTCTTTAAAAAACAATTAAAACCAATTATTTACCCTGGAATTTGTATGATATATATATATAATTCCAAGTGGGCATGCTGCGTTTCTGGTTGAATGCTCAACTTTTCCAAGTGGGATGGTCAACACGTTAACTCAGTCAGCAAGTTGAAGTTTCCAATTGGACAAAAGATAAGAAAATTAGAGGTGTAAAAGCAACTTCGTGGCTTCCTTCCTGTCAAACAATACAATAATCTTTGCTACTATAACATTCTCTTCCAAACCTCATCCCAACTTCCTTGACATTGATTTCCCAATTTCCCTCATCAAATGTCTTAAACCTGTATGATGATCAGTGCTTCCTTCTCTGATTGAATCGAATCACCTGGAGCTCAACATCGTGCAACCTCCTCCGTATTTTTAAACCATTTATTCTTCTCTGTTCTGTGCTCTCTGTTCTTCATCCCCCCCCCCCCGGAACACTGCTTCAGCAAACCAGCAGTTGAAGCACAACTTGAATCCAGGTAAATTATTTATACTCCATCTTCTTGATTTTGTTTTTCACATGTAGCTCTGGTTTGAATCTTTCAAGTAAAACACAAGTTGTAGAAATTCTAATGATAAACTTTGGAAACATTCCATGCTTTATGGAGTTCATGCTAAATTGACCCCAAGTTAACACTAGATTCATTGTTCTTTCTTTTTAGTTTCTTTGCTGCTGTTTGTAACCTATTATTCTAGTTTCAACCTTTCCTTTCATAATTTTTTATTCAATATTTTGACACCTTTTTTTTATGTAGGACAAAATGGTTAGATCAAATGATCCGTTTTGGAATGATGTTGAAGAAATAAATGATGGAAGATTGAAGTGTAAGTTCTGTAGGCATGTATTTGCCAGGGGTACTTCCATTTCGAGGGTCAAATGGCATTTGTCAGGAGAGAGAGGGCATGGAGTTGGCATTTGTGGTCAGGTGCCTAAAGAGGTTCAAGAAGCAGCATTTCTAGCTATGCATGGTGGCAACAAAAGACATAAAAGCATACCAAGTTCAAGCAATGGTAATTTGGCAGGGGATGCTGGAAGGATGCAGGAGGGAGTTCAAGGCATGGAAAACACAGTTACACTCGGAGTTAATGCTCATGAGAGTAGAGGAGAACCAGCACAAGGAACAAATGTGGTGGATCAACTTGTTGATGGTACTTGGGATCAGATAAACTCTGCCCTTTTGATGGCGCAGACGCTGAATGAAATCAGTACCAATTTAATGCAGGAAGAAGAGGCTGTGGAGCCTCTGCATGGTGCATTTGAAACAATACCGAGAACAGAACAAGTGCAGCATCTGGAGAGAGGTAGCTCTTGTGAGAGGCCGTCAATTAATCAAGCTGATGAACCTCGAGGAGATTCATCCCAGCCATCAGATCCATTGTGTCTTGATCATGGAAGATACTATGATCAACCATTTGCTCCATCAGTAAACAATGATGTGATTATGAATGATGTGCAACGCATGGTTAGAGGGAGGACAGAGCCAGTGGAGGAGCACGATGCGGAGAATAGTGGAAGATTAGTGAAGTCAGGCACAGGAGTTAGATCATCTGAAAGTCTGAAATACAAAAAGACTAGAGGAGTTCCATTTCCTACTAGCTCTAATAAGCCAGTGGGTCAAGCATTTGAAGAGAATACGAAGGTGATATGGTCTCTGTTAATGGATGATGAAGTCTCAATGATTGGCATTTACGGGATGGGGGGCGTTGGTAAAACCACAATACTACAACATATCCACAATGAGCTTCTAGAGAGACCAGATATTTGTGATCATATTTGGTGGGTGACTGTGTCTCAAGATTTCAACATTAGTAGACTACAGAATCTTATTGCCAAATGTCTTGATCTAGATCTTTCAAGCGAGAATGATGATCTGCATAGAACTGCCAAATTGTCAGAAGAACTAAAGACGAAACAAAAGTGGATTCTCATTTTAGATGATTTGTGGAACAGTTTTGAGCCACACGAAGTGGGAATTCATTCCTTGTTGAAAGGATGCAAGTTGATTTTGACAACTCGATCACAAACGGTTTGTAATCAGATTGCTTGCCAGCACAAAATCGAAGTGAAGTCGCTTCCTGAGGGAGAAGCTTGGACCTTGTTCAAGGAACAACTTGGACACGACATTGCAATTTCACTAGAAATTGAAGTAATTGCAAAAGATATTGCAAGGGAATGTGCTGGTTTACCACTGGGAATTATTACAATTGCAAGAAGTTTGAGGGGAGTGGATGACCTGCCTGAGTGGAGGACTACATTGATGAAATTAAGAGAATTGAAATTAAGTGACGTGGATAAGAAGGTATTCAAGGTATTGAGGGTTAGTTATGATCGGTTAGATGATGAGTTAGCACTAAAACAATGTCTCTTACACTGTGCATTATTTCCTGAAGATGATAAGATTGAAAGGGAGGAGCTGATAGGTTATTTGATCGATGAGGGAATAATTAAAGGAAGGAGGAGGCAAGATGCATTTGACGAGGGCCACACGATGTTAAATAGACTTCAATATGTCTGCTTATTGGAAAGTGTTCATAGAGAGTATGGTGGAAGATATGTGAAGATGCATGACTTGATTAGAGACATGGCCATCTACATACTGCAAGAGAACTCTCATGTCATTGTTAAATCTGGTGTACAATTAAAAGAACTGCCAGATGTAGAGGAGTGGACGGAGAATCTGAAGATAGTTTCACTAATGCGAAATGAATTTAAAGAAATTCCCGCCAGCCATTCACCAATGTGTCCAGACCTGTCAACTCTATTGCTACGTCAAAATCATCAATTGCGATTCATTGCAGATTCATTTTTCAAGCAATTGCATGGGCTCAAGGTCCTCGATCTTTCCGTCACATTGATTGAGAATTTGCATGAATCTGTCTCTGATTTGGTGTCTCTCACTGCATTATTGCTCATTGATTGTGGGCGGCTAAGATATGTTCCATCATTAGAAAAGCTGAGAGCACTGGAGAGTTTAGATCTCTATGGAACCTCACTTGAAAAGATGCCTCAAGGCATGGAATGTTTATCCAACCTTAGGTATTTTAGAATTAATGGATGTGGTGAAAAGGAGTTTCCTAGTGGGATATTACCAAAACTCTCTCACCTGCAGGTCTTTGCACTTGGAGAGTTTCATACGGAATGCTTAACAGTTGAAGGAATGGAAGTAGGATGCTTGGGGAAGTTGGAAACTTTGGAATGCCATTTCAAAGGCCTCTCTAACTTCGTGGAGTATCTCACATCTCGGGATGGGATCCAATCATTAAGCACATACAAAATTTTTGTAGGAACGTTGAAGGGAGATTATTGGTTCATTGAGGATTTACCAAGTAAAACAGTTATGTTGGGTAATTTGAGTATCAGCAGAGATAGAGATTTCCAGGTCAAGTTCTTAAATGGCATTCAAGGACTGTACTGTGAAAGCATCGATGCAAGAAGTTTATGTAATGTTTTATCATTAGAGAATGCAACTGAGCTGGAGATCATCTACCTTGCGGATTGCAATAGCATGGAGAACTTGGTTTCATCTTCTTGGTTCTACTCTGCTCTACTACTATTGCCATCACATAATGGTATATTTTCTCGTCTTAAGGAGTTTGGGTGTTTTGGATGTAACAGTATGGAGAAGTTGTTCCCTCTTGAGTTGCTGTCATACCTCGTAAACCTGGAAAGAATTAGTGTTTTTAATTGTGAGAAAATGGAGGAGATAATAGGAACAACAAATGAGGAAAGCAGCACCTCCAATCCCATCGTGGAATTAACACTCCCAAAGTTAAAAACTCTGGACTTGCGTGGTTTACCCGAACTGAAAGGGATTTGTAGTGCGAAACTGATTTGCAATTCTCTTAAAGTAATTACCGTAGACAACTGTGAGAAGCTGAAGAGGATGGCGATTAGTCTTCCGTTGCTTGAAAATGGCCAGCCATCCCCTCACCCTTCTCTTGAAATGATCGTTGTGCTTTCAGAAGAATGGTGGGAGACAGTGGTGGAGTGGGAGCCTCCTAACGCCAAGGAAGTCCTTCGTCCCATTGTACACTTTTGGACCTTTTGGAGGTAGAGAGGAGTAGACTGCTCTGCCCTGAATGTAATATAGAATAAAGGGTAAGCATCATTTTTTATTTCTCTCTCTTTCTACAATTGATTCTCTGCACACCATTGTTATTTTTACAAGTGATGGTATTGATTTAATTATTTCTTTTGCTCCTTTAGTATACTGTTATCATTATATTTTTTTAAGAGGGATAATCATTTACATATTTCAAATAAAAATATCAAATATTTGCAAGGGTTCTAAACGCTTTGCTGCTCGTAGAATTTGAGTATTTTTTCTATTAGTCACTTTGCTTTATTTTAATATGCTTTGAAAATTAATAAATCATTTAATATTCTTTTAATTTAACTTTTAAACTGCAAAACGGCAACATACCATATCTAGCCCAGTAGTGGTTCCACTGAAAAACGGCAACATACCATATCATCACTTGGCAGACTTTTCTTCGTTCGATGTGACGGGAACGTGGTTGAAGCGGAGACATTGGAATAAAGGGTAAGCATCATCTTTTATTTCTATGCATTGGACTCATATATTATTTTTAAACTCTATTAATAAATAATTATAATTTGAAGTTTAATTAATATTATATTTTTATCCTTTTGACATCCAAAATAAATAAATAATATATTTATTTATCGTTAATAATACAGATCAAAAGGGAAAAAAATAGAGAGGACACTTTGAAAAAAGAATGATAATAGAATTACAAGACCTGGAATTTTGAATTTTTTAAGGATATATTTGGAATAAAATCTCATTTCCTCATGTCTATATACCTCAAGATTTTTTAATTTTTATTTTCTATCATTATGAACAACCAAAAAAAATTAATCCACTATAGGTCTAGGAATATGGTTAATGAGATATTTCAAAGTATTTTTTATTTGGAAATATATTAAAAAAATATTTTTTTAAATATTTTTAACAGCATTACATCATAATAAATTAAAAATATAAAAATTAAAATATTACAAAAATACATTGTATCACACTCCCAATTTTTTTTTCAAAATTTCAAGTTTTTTTTATTAACATGGGTGTCCAGGCTAGCTTGCACAGACCTTGACTAGTCCTAGAAATCCTAAAGTTAACAGCTATGTAACCCTCTATTGAACATGATATTAGTTCCAAGTTCTTAACACATGGTTTCAAAATTTCAATCTTAATTTGTTGGCGGGTGGGTTAGGAGCATGGCTATTTTTTCTCTAAGGGTTATTTTCTTTTCCCTCTCCGTTGAAGCCACCAAGAGCTGAGCATCCAATTGTGGACTTATGGTAGTATAAATACTTATCAATAAATCGCCAAAAACTGGAAATTATTATCAGTAATTAGGCTGTTACTTTGAAATTTAGCCAGACCATCTTCAGACCGCTGTAGTAACATTGGAATCTTGAAAACCAACCTGTGAAGCAAATCCACTTCTACATGAACTAAGGCTCCAAAGATATATGGCACCCTTAGAAAAGATTTCTCAAGGTTAAATTTTTTGAAAGAAGTTCGAATTAATGGTTTGATTCATTTTCTTGATTTTAAAGAAATGGGTTATAATTTTTATGTGCAGGAGAGAAGAAATTTGCCGAAGGAATTCCCTGAGTTTGCTTTTTGATGCACCTGCGTCCCTCACAGTGATAAGCATGCTGCTACCATTGTTTTGAGTGCTAGAATTTGCGATGATTCTGCTAGGTTGTGTTTAACAGATTCTACTTTCACTCAGCAGGTTCATCCTTTTGTTCATTTATCCATTAAAAACTACATTTATTTCGCTCTGATGCAGCCACTTGCTGTGTTGAACTGAGTTCTGTATTTCCCAATTAGCAGCATTTAGCTTTTTCGTTCATGAGAAGCACACCAAGATGTATACCCAACTGGAACTCAGAGATTCTCTATGATTTCTAAGCCATATCCATGTCATAGAGGCAAAAAAGCACCCACACCTTGCAGGATTATGCCTTATAATATGTTGAATTTCTGATTTTGACTTAGTGTGTTTAGGTTTTGATTTGTGTTTGTGTTGTTTGCAGATAAACTGTGATTTGAACAAAGTTTAAGCAAAAGAAACACAGAGGACGAAACAGAGAGAAGGTAAGCACAATTCTTTCACTTTTGAGCTTGTGGATATTTCATTAATTGAATACAATGTGCTTGATAGAATGCCTATTTATACTGCATTATAGGCAGACTACTTTACATGCTTTTTTTGTGTGTTTAACTGAATTAACAACATGTTAACCACTTTATAACTGCCTAGAGAACAACTGCATTAACAAGAATCTGTTGTAAACATTTCTTCCTTCTGTTGCATGCTCTGTTGCTTGTCTTCTTCTCCCTCTGTGACATAATCAGTAAGCAAGCTTATTGTTCAACAGCCTCTCCTAAGCTGCTTACTGGTCTAACCCCAAGATTCAACCTCAATCTGGATTTCTAGCCATTGAGATTGCTGACATATTATCACACAATAGAAGTGTTGCTTCTGATTGTGATTCCTCATCGAATTCATTTGAACCGTTCTTCTGCATGTCTATGTTGCATTCAACTCCCGAGCCACACTCTTCCTGCTCTTTGGTCTCTTCTTTTTGCGACCATGTGTTTTCTGTTGTCTTTGTTGTAGAAGGATGTTCATCAACTTCTATTTCCACTTCTTTAACATGCTCTTCAATGTGCACCTCAAGATCTCTATTCCGGGCTTGTGATGATTTCAGCTCTAGTTCCAGACCTCTACTTGTACTTCTAATTCCTTTATCCTAGTTGATGATTCATTCCCATGTATCTCGTGCATCTCTGCAAGAGACGAATACTCCCTTTCCCTGTTACTCAATTTCTCCTTTAATTGTCCTGATTCACTTATGAGTCCATCAAATGTATTTTATGGCTGCTCCAAATCATTTGAGATTTCAGATAATTTCAAGGTAAGAGATTCATTCTCTTCCTTGGTTACTTTCATAATACGGACACAATCTGCAACTTGCTGTCCTGCAGATTCCAGCTGCTGCTTTGTGATAGAAAGTTCTGCCTTGAGAGCTTCTAGTTCTTTCCCTGTGGCAGATTTTTCCTCCTGCAGCCAATCAGTCAAGGTTCTTAAGTCTTCTGTGATCTTCAGACTCTCTTCTTTGCTTTGAATGGAAGCCTCTTTCTCCATTATCAGTGTATCTTTCACTTTGTCCAGTTCTTCCAATCTTTGATTCAGTTCAGCTTCTATCATGCCAACAGTATCTAGTTTTTGCTCCAGTTCTCCATTCTCAATCAAAAGTTGTTCTTTGTCAGTGTCTATCGGTTTTGACTCCTGTGAAGTCATGTGATGACTACAAGCATTATCCTCAAACCATTCATCCTTGTTCTTTATACTTGCTGCATGACAAGCATAAAATAAATTTGCAATGGACACTTCTTCCTCCTCCTGTGCACAATTTGCCAATTGCTTGTAATCATTGCAATCATTTGTATTATGCCCAAACAGATTGCATCTTCCACATTTAGGCTGACCTTTATACCTGCAAACACCATGATGAAATTTCTGACAAGTGCTGCATTGTGGTTTGGTATTCGGCTGATTGTTGTTCATATTTCTATACTGTGAATTTAAACCATTGCCATGACTAGTTCCAGCCTTATAATTCCAATTTGTACTCTGATTATTACTCACATTTCTCCCTTGGTTCCAGATTGAGTGACTTTGAACTTGTCTCTGCCACTTTGGATTAAATTTTCCATTTGAAAGTCTAATTGCAGCAGCACGTCCAGGGTTATAACCAACCTTGAGACTGCTGAATGCCCTCTCTGTTCCATTAATCCTATCTCTCTCATCATGCAGGTCCTCTCTTTTTTCAAAGACCTTGACCGAGGCTATCACCTCTTCAACCTTCAGCTCATCAAGATCCCTAGTTTCTTCAATGATTGAAACTATGGATTGATATCTTCTATTCAAACTCATAAGAAGCTTCTGCACAATTCTGACCTCAGGAACATCTTCTCCTAGTGATTTTAGGCTATTTATTGTTTTGAAAAACTTAGAAAGGTAATGTTCTAAGCCTTCTCCTTCTGACATTCTCATGTATTCAAATTCTGCCCTCACGGCTTGTAATTTAACTGCTCTCACCTTTTTATCACCTCTGAATTCTCTCTTCAGAATCTCCCATGCTCCTTTAGCTGTTTTTTCATTTCTGATTCTCGGAAAAAGGTCATCTGACAACGCTGCTCCTTGAAGAATGCTCAATGCCTTGGCATTTTTGATCATATTTGCTTTGGATACAGCAGCATCATCAACCTTTTTTCCTTTGGAATCAGAAGCCTCATCAGATTCAGATTCATCTCCTTCTTTCTTTGATTCATCTGTCATAACAGAGTTTGATTCCATGCCAAACTCAACTACATCCCATAGATCAAATGCTATGAGGATTGTCTCCATCTTTACTGCCCAAAAGTCATAGTTCACACCATTGAACTGAGGTGTTCGTAAATCTCCACTGCTCACCATCCTTCTTCCTTTTTAATTTCTGTTTGTATGATCACAGATTGTTTTTCTCCCTTCCTTGTTGATCAAGCTTGCTCTGATACCATGTTGAATTTCTGATTTTGACTTAGTGTGTTTAGGTTTTGATTTGTGTTTGTGTTGTTTGCAGATAAACTGTGATTTGAACAAAGTTTAAGCAAAAGAAAAACAGAGGACGAAACAGAGAGAAGGTAAGCAGAATTCTTTCACTTTTGAGCTTGTGGATATTTCATTAATTGCATACAATGTGCTTGATAGAATGCCTATTTATACTGCATTATAGGCAGACTACTTTACAAGCTTTTTGTGTGTGTTTAACTGAATTAACATGTTAACCACTTTATAACTGCCTAGAGAAGTTCAACTGCATTAACAAGAATCTGTTGTAAGCATTTCTTCCTTCTGTTGCATGCTCTGTTGCTTGTCTTCTTCTCCCTCTGTGACATAATCAGTAAGCAAGCTTACGCCTTTTGTTTCAAAGAAAATCTTATGCTCACAAGAACGTTGGTTAGTGACATCCGTATCCATAACAAAATAGGACGCTTACTGCTCAGGAATCATTATGGAAATGCTAACTAGGAAAAGCAGTTTTTGAACCTAGCTAGGACCGATTAAACTTGTGTTTCTGCCTTATCTCTCAAGTTCATGGTTTCAACAATGGGGTGGGTCCACAAGTTAACTCAATCAGCAATTAGCTTCCGATTCTTTTGTTGAAGTTTTCAATTAGACAAATAAAAGAAAATTAGAGGTGTGAAGCAACTTGTTATACCTTATAATATAATCTTTGGTAGGTAAAGTTTGTGGCTTCCTTCCTGTCAAACAATACAATAATCTTTGCTACTGTAACATTCCCTTCCAAATCTCATCCCAACTTCCTTGACATTGATTTCCCAATTTCCCTCATCAAATGTCTTAAACCTTTGTGATGATCAGTATTCATCCCAACCAACTGATCTATCTGTTGTGTCTTGGACTTGGAAGACATTACGATCAACTCTGTTCTCCATCAGTAAACAATGATGTAATTATGAATGATGTGCAGAACATGGTCAGAGTGAGGACAGAACCAGTGGAAGAGGAGGAGGAGGATGTGGAGAGCTATAGAGGAAGATTAGGGCAGCCAGGTGGAGGAGCTAGCTCTACTAGAGGGTCAAGCATTATTTCCTGAAGACTTTCATATCCCTAGAGAGCATTTGACAGCTTATTTGATTGATGAGGGAGTGATACAAGGACAGAGTAGGGCGGCAGAATTTCACCAGACTTGAAAGTGCTACAAGATATGGTGATCGTAGATGTGTCACGCTGCATGACTTGATCAGGGACATGGCATGGTTAAAGCAGGTGCACAATTCAATGAATTGCTGGATTCAGAGGAGTGGATAGTGAATCTTGTAAGAGTTTCACCAATACAAAACGAAATTGAAGAAATTCCTTCGAGCTATTCACCAAGGTGTCCCAGTCTTTCAACTCTACTGTTTGCAATAATAAATGCTTGCAAATTCATTTTTCAAAAAACTACATGGGCTCAAGGTCCTTGATCTATCTTACACGGATATTGAAAGTTGCCTAATCCTGTCTCTGATTTGGTGAGTCTCACTGCATTATTGCTCATTGCTTGTGATAAGTTAAGACATGCACCATCATTAAAAAAGCTTGAAATGATTCCTCAAGCCATGGAATGTCTATCCAACATTTTATATATATTATTTTTATTATTATTTTGGAAAACTCAAAATACAATGGAGATACAATTTGTTCATGTGGTACAACACTATGAGGATTGTTTCATGTTTGTTCATGTTGTACCTCATGCTTCATAAATTCAGCTGATGAGAATTGGTTTAAGGGTTGCTCTGACGCAGAACGGAAAGGTAATTGATTTACCAGCGTGAATCAATTGAAAACAAAGAACTTTGTTTGAAGAAAAATTCAATAATAATAATCTGTATTGTGTCTCCTCTTGGCAGCCTTCAAATAGGCTTGACAATAAACAAGGATTACAATTGTTATTGCAGTAAATCTGCAAGATATTCTAAAATAGGAAACAAAAGGAATTGCAAACATTAATTGGAAATGCATAACGGGAAAATAGAAACAATTGTAGAAATAAAATAAAGTGCATCTCGGGTGGAATTGGAAATTGTATGCCGAGAATCCAGCTCTTCAATTCCTGCTCATTTTGCTAGTTGAATTGTAGCTTTTGGACCGTTCCTTCTTCTTCATCTTCTTGTCTAACTCTTCTTCGAAGTCTGCTGCCATTTGTTCTGCATCATGCTCACACTACCAGAATACAATTTATTTTCCTGTTTCTCTATGACCAGTGGATCGAACAGGAGGAGTTCTGTAGTAAGATGGCATGGTTGCCGGGAAGAATGTTGCTCTAATTCCTTCTGCCTTCAGTATAGGGAAGATGATGCCTGATCCAACCTGAAAGACGACAAAAATAAAAATAAAAATAAAAATTTAAATTTGTCTAGGAAACTCACGGTGAGAATAAAAGTTCAGACAAATAAGTTTCTGATAGTAAAAGTAATCAAAGCTGGAGATACAGACCAAAATTAGTCTAGCCGCAATACACATGCGTTTTGGTGTAGGAAATGGAAGCAGTAAGCTGCCAACAGCATAGGCAAGCATGGCAAAGCAGTGGAAAAACAAGCTGAACGGGTCAGTGTTTAGACCAGACAGAAGAGACATCAGTCCATCTGAGAACACGCCTCCAAGGCTCAAATAATTGAAGAATGCTTCTTTCATTTCCTTCCTTGCTGGGTCCTGATCCGATGAAGAGAATACTGTGTGTAGGGTGCTCGCCAATGTATTTATTGCAAATGCCGTTGGCTGCAACCAATATTAAGTTATTATCATCTACCGATCACATAGAAATGCTTGAAACATGATGTTTCTTTAGGCAATTCCTGTTCAAAATTTGTTCTGAGGAAGATTGGCCAGAAAAATTTAGATAAGCATGTGCTGATACCTTACGCAGAACGCAAAAGGACTCGAGATATTTGTAAATGGAAGCTGCATTGCTAAGATCGTTCAGAGGCCTAAGAAGATCTCGCAGTAGGACAACATCAGAAAGGCCCACAGTCATTCCTCCTCCTGTTACAGAATGGCGCATATTCAACGAATCCCCTATCAGAAATGCACCAGGGGATGGGTAGGCAGACGCAGGCATGATTCTGTTTGGCATTGTTCTTATGTTTCCCTTATCAATAGCACATATGAAAGCATTGAATAGCTCAGGTGGCATCTGAAATGTGCAAATTTCTGCATTAGTTCAAACATTTTATATATTGAATAAAAAGAACTAGCAAAGACGCTGAAATATTGTCTTAACAACAAATTCATGATCAAGGAACCATAGCTATAGAAAATATGCTCAATAGAGTATAATTGGACAGTATGAAACTTTACGTCAAAGTCCGAAATTGACCATGTCTGGATGCAACCTCTAATTCATCTAATCGAAGTCAAAAAATTGCTAAAATGTCGTCTTAGACTGGCATCATGAGACATTTTTCATTTTGCTTTCTGATATTATTAACAACAAATTCACGATCAAGGAGTCTCTATAAATTAATCAGAATAAGCTTCAGTTCATTAACATTATGTCAAGCAACTATACATACTTGAGGTGCCACCACTGTTTTCAAGTAGCTTGCCATTTCACCAGTGGAAATAGAAGGTGGTTTCGGGCCAGGTACATCAACTAAACAACGAATTTCATTGCTGCTAATAGGATAAGCTATGGCGATTGTATCCTTCAAAATAAAGTAGGCACGATTTGCATATGGAAGATCATAATCTTCCAGGACCAAACCGACAGAGTAGGATGGGACTTCAATCTGCAAGAAATGTAATGACCATGTGTTAGAGAGTATTATTAAAGTGTTGTTGGATTGAATTAGTTTTTTGACATGTATCGAAGTCTCATTGACCAAACAGGCACAGGTTTAAATCTTAGAACTCTCATTCTATCTAATTATATTCATACTAATTAAGCCGAAAAGTAATCATGGTCATTGCAAGTTTTAAGTTTTAAGGTATATCTACCAATCTATGTCAAGCAACTGTTTTCAACTATACATACTAATTATAAAACCGTTGTTGGAGATTCAACTATATCTTTCTCTGCAAAATCTAAATATAATGCGGGATTTTCACCTTTGGACTGCAGAGATTGCTTCGTAAATTTGAAAAACAACCATCACATACTATTGTGAGTGAAGCTGAAGCTGCTAACTCCTGGCCTGCCTTTGTTTTGTATAGAACACCTTTGATGCTGCCATTTTCTTCGACAAGAGATGTTACAGTTCCTTGCTCGAGATTAACACTGGATAAAGAACAAAGAAATCTGAGAGGGAAATCTTCACAGCATGAAATGATACTGATAAAAGAATTTTCAGTCTATGGTTGGTTATATTGAACTCAATACTCTCAGGCTACTCTGTTCCTATAGGTTGCAGGGGAAGGACGAATACTTGGGAAGAGATGCAGCTTTTTCACGCAGTTTTTGAACGAAGCGGCCATGGTGAAAGCCTCTGCCACTCGCATTGGAGGGATATGAAATTGCACTTCTTTTCCCATCTTTGTGAACTGCAGCGAAACTGAAGACTGTCTGAGAATCAGACCCGTCTAGACAATCTGTTACCACACGAAATGTTGGACATAAATAAGAGTAGTTGTTGATTAATTCAATGGAAAGTATGTTCAACAAGATTTCTACAGCTAGTAATTCTTCACCTTCAAGACCTAACTCGGCCAATTTAATGCAACCCCCAGCATGCAGGAACTCACCAACAATTCTGTCGGGCTCAGTCAAGTCTCTTTCAATGACATGCACGCGCCACCCATCCTGCAGTTGCCGGAGAAGACAATGTTTACTAGGTTCTGGTCTTTGAATTATAAGCAAGATCAGGCACTTAAAATTAACTCTTTAATTACCTTTGCGAGAGCATAAGCAAGAGCTGAACCAGCAACACCAGCACCTACGATGATCACATCAGTATTTCCTGCAAAATTTGATCTGCACACTCCATTTCCAGAGCTTTTCAATTTTTTCTTGGTTCGAGTTTTCTCTGAAGCTTTGATCTTCTCTCTCCTTCTTGAACTGTAGAGCACAACAAACCCGAACAAGAAAGCTGCTACAGCTCCTCCAAATATATGCTTGGAGTCCATTTTTGTTCTTCAGTACAAGCTCTCTCTCTCTCTCTCTCTCTCTCTCTCTCTCCGGATGTGCTGTCGAGACCCTGCAGTGCTACAAATTAGGCACATGGTAAGAGATTGACTTTATTGTTAAAAGACATGCAAATGGAAGGGCTGTTGATATGGTTGTCTATCCTCTACGTGATAAGATTTGTTTTTTTCCTTGGAAGTTTATGTGGTAAGAGATTGGCTTTATTTTATGATAATATTAATGATTGATTCCCGAATAATTCTATATGAAAGTAATTTGCATGATTTTCTAAATGCAGATGAAATGTCCTTCTTTTATATTATTCTTTAATAATAAAGTTCTAAATGCAGAACTTTAGTTCTTGGTATTTTGTTTTTGTACTCCTTTAATAATTTTTACTTAAATTAACCTTCAACGACAATTTTTTTTTTTTTTTTAAGTTTTGGAACGAAAAAAATTATTAGATCATGATGTTGGATTATAAAAGAAAATCATGATTATGTATAAACCAGCGTTTGGGGTTTAATGTTTCAGAGGAGAATTTGATTGACAGTAATGGCTACCGAAAGGATGCCGCCAGCAAGGGAAGCTGAGGGGCTGATATCAGGGCTGGTTGAGGAAGAGGGAGTGGAGGAGAGAGATGGGGTTTATTGGCGACCGAAAACTGCAAGAAAATTGCAGTGATTTGTTTGGGAAAGGAAAGGGTGGTGTAATAATGGAGTAGCCGACGACAGGAAGGTAAATAAAGTGCTCTGATTTTACAAATAAATGTGGAAGCAGAGGGGGTTTAACTTGACTTTTATTTATAGTTATTTTGATCCCTCAATTTATAATTGTTCTCATTGCACCTCCAATTGATTTTAAATTTTTAAATTTATGCAATTGTATCCCCATAAGAATTTCAACAACAGCCTTAGCTTTGCCCACCTTTTCTATTTTGGTCCTGAGTTTTGGATTTATATAATTTGACCCTCAATTGACCATTAAACTCTCAATTTTCTTCAATTTTCCCCCTAACTCCAAGCAATTGACTTGAAAAAAATCAATTTGGTCTCCAAAGATTCCAATCTCCTCAATCGAACCTGAATTATGCTCAAAAACTTGATTTTTTACCAATTAAGCCTCTAATAAAATTAATTTGACCAACTTAAAGTATAATTAAGTCATTGCACTTAATTAAATCCTTCAATTGGACCCTAAATTAATTCCTAAACATAATTATACTTTAAATTGGCCCACAATTAAATCAAATTGGCCTATAAAAAGTATAATTATGCCTTTTGACTTCATATTTTACGCAGATTCATCAATAATAAATTCTTTTAGCCTTAAATCTATATTTATTTTATTTTTTGGGAACAAAAGAGGTACGATCGGGTTCTCGAAAGCGTCCAAAATTGACACCTTGATTTTTCTACCAATGCGAGCTCTTTTTATTTTATTTTTGTTTATTTTGGGTAGATTTTGGGGATTAACCCAGAAATAGGTATGACAGCTGCCCCCTCTTTATAACGCTTGCGACTAAAGTCTCGTAAGCGTCCAACTTTCCTTTCAAATTGATAGATAGCTACTTGTTTTCAATTTAGAATCTTGGGTTTTCTTCTTCTTTTTGTATGGCTTTCATAATAATAAGATGAGCAGTGGTGGGGAAATGTGTCAAAGATTACTGGTTGTGGAAAGAAAATCACAGTGGTCCATTTTTTTATGGGTCTGGAAGATCCTGAAATTTGGTTGATAGTGTTGTGTTGCTGATCTTTTGTGTGAAATGCAAGTTGGTATTTTAGATTTTGGAGAGGGAGACATGACTTTGTTATAATTGGTGAGCCTGTGTGTGTCTGTGTGTTTGAAGAATTCAGACCAGGGATGTATATTCATACTTGGGGTTCTAGAGGTATAGTTCAAGTAGTTGTTTTTCATATTTAGTTTTTTGGATTCTGATGTACTAGGGATTTGTAAGATTTAGGAACTTGTGAGAAGAATGCATTAGGCAAGTGTTCACTTGGGTGCAATGTTAAGAGCATTAGCTTCTAGATTCTTGTTGATTTCATATCTAGCGATCTTGGTCACTGCAAGTGATAATGACTTTGGAAATTGTAATTGTGACGATGAGGGTTTCTGGAGCATACACAACATCATGGAAGCTCAGAGAGTGAGTGATTTTTTGATTGCAATTGCGTATTTTTCGATACCAATTGAGCTTCTTTGGTTTATTAGCTGCTCCAACTTTCCTTTCAAATGGGTCCTGCTTCAGTTTATAGCATTCATAGTCCTTTGTGGACTGACACATTTGCTGAATGCATGGACTTATTATGGACCACACTCTATCCGGATGCCAATGCTACAAGTTTCAAATTTCAAAGGGGGGACACCTAAATTAGTGGATACTTGTTATGCGATACTGGTTTTGGTTCTTCCAAGCATGAGTTATAGAGGCTGGAGCCATGAGAAAATGGAAATAGTGGAAGTAGTTGCTGATCAGGTAGCTGTGGCTTTGTCTCATGCAGCAGTTCTTGAAGAATCACAAGTTATGAGAGAGAAACTGAGTGAGCAAAATCATGCACTGCAACAGGCAAGGAATGATGCAATGATGGCAAGCCAGGCAAGGAACTCCTTTCAAAAAGTGATGAGCCATGGGATGAGGAGACCAATGCACTCAATCCTGGGACTGCTTTCTATGTTCCAAAATGATAACATGGGCTTTGAGCAAAGGATTGTTATTGACACATTGGTGAAAACCGGCAATGTGCTTGCAACTTTGATTGATGATGTGATGGATATTTCAGCAGAAGATACTGTAAGGTTCCCTTTAGAGATGAGGCCCTTTCGTCTACACTCCATGATCAAAGAAGCTTCTTGCCTTGCTAAGTGCTTGTGTGTGTATAAAGGTTTTGATTTTGAACTTGATGTTCAAAGTTCTTTGCCTGATCTAGTGATAGGAGATGAAAGAAGGGCCTTTCAAGTAATTTTACACATGGTTGGATATCTTTTAAATATCTTTGACGGAGGGGGAAATGTCATATTTCGGGTTTTTTCAGAGAGTGATAGTGAGGGCAAGTCAGATAGAATGTTGGGGATGTGGAAAACAAATGCTCCAGATGAGTTTGTAAGTGTAAAATTTGACATGGAGATGAGAGAGGGGAGTTCTCTATCAGATGGAGCTAGCTCAACCCCAAATTCTTCTGGAAGGAGACGAAACAGTGCTGAAGCTAAGGAGGGCCTGGGCTGTTGAAACCTGAAGATGATTCCTGACCTGCCAATGAAGCTGACAGGTTGAAGCAGCTGAGATGATTCGAAGACTGAAGGTTGAAGTTTATTGTTTAAAGTTTTAGTAATCTTTTTGTATTCAGGATGATTATAAATCCTTTAGAATTTAGGAAATAGAAGTCAGTCAAAATCAGTTATAAGTCTTGTCAGGACAACTTGTAAATAACTGATTTTGGAAAATATAGCCGTTGTAAGTTTTTTGTTCTATAAATAAAATGAGTGGGATGGCAGTAACCACATACGATACTCTTCCCATGCTTATGTTCTTTTAGCTTGAAATTACAAAGCTTATTGTTCTTTCTTTTCTGGAGAAATTCTTCAAAATTCTGGAAAAAGCCCCGAACCCAGTTCTTGATCTCTACAGTACCTGTTCTCAGGTTTTTTGACAATTTGTCCATACAGATTTGAACAGTACATGTTCTTATCAGAAGTTTGTTATTTTCTGAAATTCTACATGGTATCAGAGCATAATAGGTCTTAGAAAGGGATTTTTGGGAAACACGAGTGAATCAAAGAAAAAGGTGAGATTGTTCAAGATTTAAGAAAATCTTGAAAGGGAAAAAGAAGTTCTTGCTCAGAAAAATTCCAGAATCAAGAAATCAGTTTTTTTTTTATTTGTTCTTAAGAGGGAAATCAATTGATATCCCTGTTCTTTGTTATGTAAAAGAAAATCACCAAGAAAGAAAGGAATCCGAAGCTGACAAGAATGGACTCTTCATTTTCTTCAAAATCTCCAATATTCACAGGTGCGAATTATGGAGTATGGGCTGTGAAGATGAAGATATACCTGAAAGCGTTTGATTTGTGGGATGATGTTGAGAATGAAAGGGAACTAAATCCCTTGAACAATGATCCTACAATGAATCAACTAAGGTACCACAATGAACAAAGAGCAAAGAAGTTCAAAGCCCTTACCTGCATTCACAATGCAGTGAATGAGGAAATTTTTTCAAGAATTATGGCATGCGAAACAGCTAAGGAAGCTTGGGACAAGTTGCAGGCTGAGTTCCAAGGTGATGAGAAATCCAAGAGGATGCAGATTTTAAATTTGAAAAGACAATTCGAAGGCCTAAAAATGAGAGAATCAGAAACTGTCAAAGAATTCTCTTCAAATGTGTCAAAGATTGTAAATCAAATGAATCTGCTTGGAGAAGAAATTCAAGAATCAAGAGTTGTGGAGAAGGTTCTGGTCAGCTTGCCAGAAAAGTTTGAGAACAAAATATGTTCTTTGGAAGATTCAAAGGACTTCACTTCCACGAGCCTTCAAGAGCTGATCAATGCACTGCAAGCCGTGGAACAAAGGCAGCAATTCAGACAAGAAAACTTTGGTGAAGAGGCATTTGCAGCTAGGTTCAAAGGAAGACCAAAACCCCAGAATTTCTACAAGAACTCAGAACCAAGAACAAGTTCAAGTTCTGGAAAACAGTGGCAGAACAAAACCTGGCAAAACAATCAAACACATGCAAATAACTTCAATGCAAAAGGGAAGGAAAGGAGAGAGCAATTTCCCACATGCAAGTACTGTCAGAAAACCAACCATCTTGAGTCATTTTGTTGGCTCAAGAATGCACAATGTAGAAAATGCAAGCAATTTGGACATATCCAAAAGTTCTGCAAAAACAACACCTCAGAAGGGAAACAAGCTCATGTTGCAGAGGCTATGGAACCTAAGGATGAAAAATTGTTCACTGCAATTGTTGAACACAACTGCAACTCTACTGAGGTTAGTAAACAAAATTGGTTAATTGATAGTGGGTGTTCAAATCACATGACTGCAAACCTTAGCATGATTGAAAATCTTGATTTAGAATACAAATCAAAGGTGAAAGTAGCTAATGGGCAGTATGTAAGTGTAGAAGGCAAGGGGGAAGTTGATATAGAAACTTTGGATGGAATTCGAAATTTTAAGCATGTGTTGTATGTGCCAAATATTGACCAAAATCTGATTAGTGTAGGTCAATTACTTGAAGAAGGATACTCCTTGTTCTTTGATAATGGCTGGTGCACAATTAAGGATGATCTAGGAATACCTCTATTTACTGCCAAGATGAAAAATAGGTGCTTTAGCCTTGAAGAAACTCAAGCACACATTAGCATGAACATAAGTGCATCAGAAAACTCTATTCTGTGGCATAGAAGAATGGGACATGTTAATTATGCCTCATTAAGGAAGATGGCTGAATTACAAGTAATAGAGGGTCTACCTATGATTCATGAGCAAATTGAGGTATGTGAAGCATGCCAGCTAGGAAAGCAATCAAGAGTAAAATTTAGTCAACATGCATGTAGATCAACTGCCAAGCTAGAAATTGTACACTCAGATGTGTGTGGCCCCATGCAAAATGAGTCTTTAAATGGTGCAAAATACTTTGTGTTATTCATAGATGACTTTAGTAGATTCTGTCGGATGTACTTCATCAAAACTAAGGGGGAGGTATTTGATGTATTTTTGAGATTTAAGGCTGCTGCCGAGAGGGAATCAAGCTGTAATCTAAAAATCTTAAGGTCAGATAATGGGGGGGAGTTTACCTCTCATAAGTTTGAAGACTACCTAGTAAAAGAGGGAATTAAACATCAAGTGACAGTCCCCTACACCCCTCAACAAAATGGGGTGAGTGAGAGGAAAAACAGGACCTTAATGGAGATGGCTAGATGCCTTCTCTATGAGAAGAAAATGCCCCTGAAATTTTGGGCAGAGGCTGTGAGCACTGCCTCTTATTTGTTAAATAGGATGATAACAAGAACTTTGGGAGATAAAACACCCCATGAAGAGTGGCATGGGCACAAACCAAGCTTAGATCATCTAAAGGTATTTGGCAGCCCCTGTTATGTGCTGCAACCTGAGATTAAGAGAAGGAAATTGGACCAAAAATTTGAGGTTGGGATTTTGATAGGCTATAGCTCGAAATCAAAGGGCTATAAGGTGTTTGATTTGAAAACAAACCAAGCTGTAATAGCTAGGAATGTTAAGGTGGCTGAGAACAAAATATGGAATTGGGATGATGAGAAAATTGAAGATGCACACAATGAACCTGCACCCGAGACTAATGAAGAAACTGACTCTGATGATGAGAACCAATCAGTGAGGGGGACTAGGTTATTAAGTGACATATATGAGAGATGTAATGTAGCTGAAATAGAACCAAGTAATGTTGGAGAAGCCATGGAATCCCCAGCATGGGTAGCAGCAATGAAAGATGAACTAAAATTGATAGAAAAGAATGAGACATGGGAACTTGTTGATAGACCTAGGCATAGGAAGGTCATAGGTGTCAAATGGATCTATAAAACAAAACTCAATGCTGATGGTACAATCAACAAGAACAAAGCAAGACTTGTAGTAAAAGGTTACTCACAAGAACTAAGGGTAGACTATCATGATACATTTGCCCCTGTGTCAAGAATGGACACAATTAAGCTGCTGCTCATGTTGGCTGCTCAAAAGGGGTGGCTGGTTTGGCAAATGGATGTTAAATCAGCATTTTTGAATGGAAATTTAAAAGAGGAAATATATATTGAACAGCCAGAAGGGTTTGAAAAAGAAACAAATCTGAACAAAGTCTACTGAAAAAGGCTTTGTATGGGCTAAAACAAGCTCCTAGAGCTTGGTATGGTAAGTTGGATGAATATCTATCAAGTTTAGGATTTGAAAAGAGCTTGAATGAAGCCACTTTATATATAAAAAGAGTGGAAAATCAATTTTGATAATCTCTGTGTATGTTGATGATCTGTTAATCACGGGAGATGATGGGAATCTGGTTGACGAATTTAAGAGGAACATGAAGAACAAGTTTGAGATGAATGAACTTGGACTCCTAGCATACTTCCTTGGGATGGAAATAACTCAATCCAAGGAAGGATGTTTTATATGCCAAAAGCAATTCACTAACAAGATGCTGAGCAAGTTTGCAATGGAGAATTGCAAACCAATCAGCACCCCTATGGTGCTGGGAATGAAGCTTTCAAAACTTGAAGATGGGCCCTCAGCAGATGCAAGCATATACAGAAGCATAATTGGAAGCCTACTATATCTATCTTTCACTAGGCCTGATATAGTATTCACTGTAAACTACCTATCTAGATTCATGCAAAACCCCAGTCAAGAACACTATGTTGCAGCAAAGAGGGTGCTGAGATACTTGAGAGGCACACTGGACCTTGGTATATTTTTTGCCAAGAAAAACTCAGTGAAATTGAAGGGGTTTTGTGACAGTGATTGGGCTGGAAGTGATGAGGAAATGATGAGCACATTGGGGATATTGTTTTTCAATGGGAGATTGCATATTCTGTTGGAACTCAAAGAAGCAATCTGTTGTTGCTCACTCAACTGCTGAAGCAGAGTATATTTCTGCATTCGTGGCTGCCAATCAATTGGTTTGGCTTAGGAAAATGTTGAAGGATTTGGACTGTGAACAGGAGGAAGCTACTGAGTTACTATGTGACAACATGGCTGCAATTGCTATCTCTAAGAATTCAGTATTTCATGACAGAACTAAACACATGAAAATTAAATTTCATGCAATAAGGCAATTCCAGCAGGAAGGAGAATTGGAGCTGAAATACTGCTGCTCGAAAGAACAACAAGCTGACTTGTTCACAAAGACTCTACCAAAAGAAAGATTTGAGGAGCTAAGGAAAATGGTGGGAATGTGCAGCTCAGGAATCAAGGGGGAGTGTTGAAACCTGAAGATGATTCCTGACCTGCCAATGAAGCTGACAGGTTGAAGCAGCTGAGATGATCTCTACAGTACCTGTTCTCAGGTTTTTTGACAATTTGTCCGTACAGATTTGAACAGTACATGTTCTTATCAGAAGTTTGTTATTTTCTGAAATTTCTACATGGGCTTCATCATGTGCAAAAGGCTTGTACAGGTAAGGCTTGCACAGCAGACATCCTGTGAGGTGAAATGCTGCCATTTTATCCACCTAAATCTAGAGATGAAAATGCTTTGCACAGGGAGAGTTGCTAGTAAAATTTATGAAAGAAAACTCTCTTTTCTATGCTTACAACTTTTGTTGCGGTTGTCTCCAGTGTTTATATCTAAGAGATAGTTATCATCCTTTACTTCTTGTAAATGCATCTGATGAGATTTGCAAATTATTTAAGTTGTGTTTTTTTACTCAAAGAAAAATCATATGTTTGGTTTGAAATAACTTGAATAAAAATATTTCTACATTCAAGTCATAAGTTGAAATTTATAACTTGTAACCTATTTATTCTAACTTGTATCATCTCCGTTCTTAAAAGAAATTGTTCTCAGCCAATGCCTCCCAAAGATATTTCTGACTCAAATTATTTTTGTCAGAAGTGATTCATGACAATTAACATTAGTATTGTGACTTGAGTCCTAAAGATTCTCTATAAGTTATACAATGACTCTTCATCCATATCTCATTTGTTTTTCAGTTGGGGCCACCACCATATAGGACTCAAAAGCTTATATTTTATTTTATATTTTAGGGGGGGTTAGGTTATAAATGATTCGGCACCATATATCATGCTTTTGTTTGCGCTGTGGCTTTTATGAAAGCATACTTGAAATAAAGAGCTTTCTTTTCTTTTTCCAATTTATCTCTGTAGCAGATTTAACATGCATGAACTATACTATATGAAACATTATTAAGAAGAAGTGTATGTGCAGATGATGCAAGGTAATATCTGGATATCTTTGAACCCTCTGGGTTCTGCTCAAAGCATGACTCTGGTTCTTCGGTTTCAAATCCGACCGTCTTATGGAAGAGCCACATTTGCCCCTGGAACTTCCTCAGAACAACCAAGTTCCAATCCTCAGTTCAGAGGCCTTCGTGTTATACTTGGTGATGACGATGCTTTAAACAGAACCGTTACCAAGAAGCTGCTTGAGAAGTTAGGATGTGAGGTGACTGCTGTTTCATCCGGGTTTGAATGCCTTAGTGGTCTTAGCTCTGCTGAAAATTCTGTCAGACTAGTTGTTCTAGATATTCAAATGCCAGAAATGGACGGGTTTGAAGTGGCAACACGAATCCGGAAGTTCCGAAGTCGTAGTTGGCCATTGATTATAGCTGTAACTGCCAGTGCTGAGGATAATGTTTGGGAGAGATGTCTACAGATGGGAATGAATGGGATGATTCGAAAACCTGTTCTCTTACAAGGGTTCTTCAGCGGGCCGGCGAAGGATTGTGAAAATAAGTTTTATAGAACAATCTTTCAAGGGTCGTCACTCTGCCTCTTAAATCAAACAATCCTGCATGGAGATGTTTAGCTTTTAGCCTTGTACTTCATGGTATGCAAAGTGTAAACTCTTACCACTCTCAAACGCTAGAATTTTCATAGAATGGATAATGACTAGTGAGAAATAGCAATTTTTTTTCTAACAGCAAAAGGAACCTGAAAATTATTCAGAGAAGTGAAATAATACAGAGACTAAATCTTCCAGATGTGCTCTAGCTAGTTGGATATTTCTTTGCTCTGTTGTTTTTACTAACAGTTATTTTATCAGGTTAACATGGTTTGTGATTGCTGTCTGCTACACCTTTCTTCTCTGTGAAAAAGTTTTAGCTTTCAGCATTCAATCAATAAAAATAATTGCTAGTAATTGCTATAATATTTTATTTTTATTTTAAATTAATTGTTTTTTGTGTTTTTAGATTATTTTAATGTGTTGATATCAAAAATGATTTTTAACAAATAAAAAAAATATCATTTTAGATTATTTTAATGTTTTTTGTTTTTAATTATCTTTTTAGTAATTTTTAGATTACTTTATAATAATAATATTAAAAATATATTTTTTTGAAAATATTTACTAACACATTCTGAAACACCATCTCATCAAACCCCAGTAGCTTGATATTTTTGTATAGAAGCTTGAGACATGGCACACGCTACAATAATGTTTAGAATATTCAAAGCCTTTGCTTTCAAAAATGGTTCGCAACTGGAAATTAATTTTGATTTTTCTCGACATTTTTCCTTAATTGTTACTAATTCTTCAGCTGCATTTCCCCATGAACTATCAGAATTTAATTAATTATCTGGTGGAATATTGTTGCTGGTGGGTTCACACGTTAACTTAGTCAGCAATTAGCTTCTGATTCTTTTGTTGAAGTTTTAAATTAGAGGTGTGAAGCAAGTTGTTATATCTTATAATATAATCTTTAGGAGGTAAAGTTGTTATATCTTATAATATAATAGTAGGTAAAGTTTCTGGCTTGCTTCCTGTGGAACAATACAATAATCTTTGCTACTGTAAATCTCATCCCAACTTCCTAGACATTGACTTCTCGATTTCCCGATTTCCATAAGCTATCAAATGTCTTAAACCTTTGTGATGATCATTGCTTCCTTCTCTGATTGAATCGAATCACCTGGAGCTCAGCATCTTGCAACCTCCTCCGTATTTTTAAACCATTTATTCAACTCTGTTCTGTGCTTTCTGTTCTTGATCCCCCCCCGGAACACTGCTTCAGCAAACCAGCACTTGAAGCACAACTTGAATCCAGGTAAATTATTTATACTCCATCTTCTTATTTTTGTTTTTCACATGTAACTCTGGTTTGAATCTTTCAAGTAAAACACAAGATGTAGAAATTCTAATGATAAACTTTGGAATCATTCCATGCCTTATGGAGTTCATGCTAATTGACCCCAAGTTAACCTTGGATTCATTGTTCTTCCTTTTTAGTTTCTTTGCTGCTATTTCTAACCTATTATATTATTCTAGTTTCAACCATTCCTATTTCATTAATTTTTATTCAATATTTTGACCTTTTTTTATGCAGGACAAAATGGTTAGAACAAATGATCCGTTTTGGAGCTATGTTGGAGATATGAATGATGGAAGCATGCATTGTAAGTTCTGCGAGCATTTATTTGCCAAGGATACTTCCATTTCGAGGATCAAATGGCATTTGTCAGGAGAGAGAGGGCATGGAGTTGGCATTTGTGGCCAGGTGCCTAGAGAGGTTCAAGAAGCAGCATTTCTAGCTATGCATGGTGGCAACAAAAGACATAAAAGCATACCAAGTTCAAGCAATGGTAATTTGGCAGGGGATGCTGGAAGGATGCAAGTGGGAGTTCAAGGCACGGAACAAAGTGGTTGGCGTGAGAGAATTCATTCGCATGTTGACATGGAAAACATAGTTACACTCGGAGTTGATGCTCATGAGAGTAGAGGAGAACCAGCACAAGGAACAGATGTGGTGGATCAACTTGTTGATGGTACTTGGGATCAGATAAACTCTTCCCTTTTGATGGCGCAGAAGCTGAATGAAATCAGTACCAATTTAATGCAGGAAGAAGAGGATATGGAGCGTCTGCAAGTGCAGCATCTGGAGAGAGGTAGATCTTGTGAGAGGCCGTCAATTAATCAAGCTGATAAGCCTCAAGGAGATTCATCCCAGCCATCAGATCCATTGTGTCTTGATCATGAAAGATACTATGATCAACCATTTGTTCCATCAGTAAGCAATGATGTGATTATGAATGATGTGCAGAACATGGTTAGAGTGAGGACAGAGCCAGTGGAGGAGCACGATGTGGAGAATAGTGGAAGATTAGTGCAACCCGGCGCAGGAGCTAGATCTTCTAGAATTCTTAAAGACAACATAAGTGAGACTAGAGGAGTTCCGTTTCCTACTCGCTCTAATAAGCCAATGGGTCAAGCATTTGAAGAGAATATGAAGGTGATATGGTCTCTGTTAATGGATGATGAAGTCCCAACCATTGGCATTTACGGGATGGGGGGAGTTGGTAAAACAACAATATTGCAACAAATCCACAATGAGCTTCTAGAGAGACCAGATATTTGTGATCATGTTTGGTGGGTGACTGTGTCTCAAGATTTCAGCATTAATAGATTGCAGAATCTTATTGCCAAACATCTTCATATAGACCTTTCAAGCGAGGATGATGATCAACATAGAGCTGCCAAATTGTCAAAAGAACTAAGGAAGAAACAAAAATGGATTCTCATTTTAGATGATTTGTGGAACAGTTTTGAGCTACACGATGTGGGAATTCATTCCTCGTTGAAAGGATGCAAGTTGATTTTGACAACTCGATCACAAACGGTTTGTGCTCAGATTGATTGCCAACACAAAATCGAAGTGAAGCCCCTATTTGAGGGAGAATCTTGGAATTTGTTCAAGGAGAATCTTGGACGTCACATAGCACTTTCAGATGAAGTGGAAGGAATTGCAAAAGCTGTTGCAAGGGAATGTGCTGGTTTGCCATTAGGTATTATTACAGTTGCCAGAAGCTTGAGGGGAGTGAAAAATCTAAATGAGTGGAGGAATACATTGAAGGAATTGGGAGAATCAGGATATAGGGACATGGATGAGAAGGTATTTAAGGTATTGAGGGTTAGTTATGATCGGTTAGATGATGAGTTAGCACTAAAACAATGTCTCTTATACTGTGCATTATTTCCTGAAGATGATAAGATTGAAAGGGGGGAGCTGATAGGTTACTTGATCGATGAGGGAATAATTAAAGGAATGAGGAGGAGACAAGATGCATTTGACAAGGGCCACACGATGCTTAATAGACTTGAATATTTCAGTCTATTGGAAAGTGCTGAAAATGAGGATGATGGTAGTAAATGTGTCATGATGCATGACTTGATTAGAGACATGGCCATTCAGATACTGCAAGAGAACTCTCAAGTCATTGTTAAAGCAGGTGCACAATTAGAAGAACTGCCAGATGCAGAGGAGTGGACAGAGAATCTCACAAGAGTTTCACTAATGCAAAACGAAATTAAAAAAATTCCTTCCAACCATTCACCAAAGTGTCCAAATCTGTCAACTCTATTGCTTTGTCAAAATTGGTTGGAATCCATTGCAGATTCATTTTTCAAGCAATTGCATGGGCTTAAGATTCTTGATCTGTCCTCCACAAGTATTGAGAAGTTGCCAAACTCCGTCTCTGATTTGGTGATTCTCACTACATTATTGCTCTGTTATTGTCGGAAATTAAGATATGTTCCATCATTAGAAAAGCTGAGGGCACTGAAGCGTTTAGATCTCTATGGAACCTCACTTGAAAAGATGCCTCAAGGCACAGAATGTTTATCCAACCTTAGGTATTTTAGAATTACTGGATGTGGTGAAAAGGAGTTTCCTAGTGGGATATTACCAAAACTCTCTCACCTGCAGGTCCTTGCACTTGGAGTGTTTCCTACGGGATGCTATACAGTTGAAGGAATGGAAGTAGGATGCTTGGGGAAGTTGGAAACTTTGGAATGCCATTTCAAAGGCTTCTCTGACTTCGTAGAGTATCTCACATCTCGGGATGGGATCCAATCATTAAGCACATACAAAATTTCAGTAGGAACGTTGAATGATTTCAATTGGTTGAAAGCTGAAGATTTGAGTTGGCTTGACGTTGATGATTTCCCAAGTAAAACAGTTTCGTTGGGTAATTTGTGTATCTACGCAGATAGAGATTTCCAGGTCAAGTTCTTAAATGGCATTCAAGGACTGGTTTGTGAACGCATCGATGCAAGAAGTTTATGTGATGTTTTGTCATTAGAGAATGCAACTGAACTGGAGTTCATCCGTATTGAGTGTTGTGATAGCATGGAGAGCTTGGTTTCATCTTCTTGGTTCTACTCTGCTCCACCAATATTGCCTTCTCATAATGGTATTTTTTTCCGTCTTAAAAAGTTTCATTGTGCTGGATGTAACAGTATGGAGAAGTTGTTCCCTCTTGAGTTGCTGTCATACCTCGTAAACCTGGAAGTGATTACTGTTGGTAAATGTGAGAAAATGGAGGAGATAATAGGAACAACAGATGAGGAAAGCAGCACCTCCAATCCCATCGCGGAATTAACACTCCCAAAGTTAAAAACTCTGAAATTAAATCTTTTACCAGAACTGAAAGGGATTTGTCATCGTGCGAAATTGATTTGCAATTCTCTTGAAGTAATTATCGTATCAGACTGTGCGAAGCTGAAGAGGATGGCGATTAGTCTTCCGTTGCTTGAAAATGGCCAGCCATCCCCTCACCCTTCTCTTGAAAGGATCGCTGTGTATCCACAAGAATGGTGGGAGACAGTGGTGGAGTGGGAGCCTCCTAACGCCAAGGAAGTCCTTCGTCCCATTATACACTTTTGGTAGAGAGGAGTAGATTGCTCTGCCCTGAATATAATATAGAATAAAGGGTAAGCATCATCTTTTATTTCTCTCTCTTTCTACAATTGATTCTCTGCACACCATGTTAATTTCTTTATGTTATTTTTACTCTTAGGGCTACTTTTTTTCCTTTGGCGAGGCTCGAGGCTACTACCTTTTCTTTTCGTTCTCGCGCTGCCCCTCCCTCTCCATTGAAGCCAACAAGAGCTGAACATCTTGATCTTTGTTTCTATACGTACAAATACTGAGCTAGATTGTTTCTGAATTCTGCTTTTCTTCGTATGATTTGTTGGGCTAGTTTATAGGGTTTTAGTTCTTTTCTTTCTGCTAAATTATCTAAATATGGGCTTTAGAATCTTGTTCAATGAAACTAGCATTCTTTATTTCTTTCTTGGGATAAAAAGAAGAGAACTGTTATTAAAATTAAAATTAAAAAATAAAATCTGGTTTAATTATTTATTTATCTATATTGATTAAATTATTTATTTGCTCCTTGAGTACACTGTGTATCATTAGACTTTTTTTAATATGGGTAATCATTTACATAGTTGAAAGCAAAGTTATTGATCCCGTTCCGTTCCAGTGAAAATTCCGGGACAAAACGGCGACGTTTTTGTCCCGGGTAGAATTCTGGACCGATCCGGCCATTCCGGCCGGAACGCCCCGGTTTTGTACCGGGGGTTCCGTTCCGGTGTCAGCCAAAACGACGTCGTTTACACTAGAATCAAAACGACGTCGTTTAGGAGTTAATAAACCACCCAGACCAGACCCAAAACCCAATTCCCCGATGGTTTTGGCTTGCTTGTAATTGTAAGCTTCGAAACTCATTGTTTCTTTGGAGGTGGGTTTTCCTCAATGAATTTTTTCAATCCCTTCTCTCCTCCAGGAAAACCCCCGGTCAATCCCATCAGCTCTTTTTCAAAAGCATCATCCGCCACACTTGTTTTTTCCAAGCTACCTGAATTTTGTTCTTTACCGGCAATTGATGATGCTTGTTCTTCAATATTTCTCTTTAGTTCTTGCTGCACACCTTTTTCTCCATTACAGAGTCCTCTGCCTCCCAGGATCTCGAAAAGGTCAAATTTGGCACATGTTTTAAGTTTCAGCTTATGATCTTTGGGGATCAAAGAGTATGGTTTATGAGGATGGTTGAAGCAGTTGTTTTGACCAAGAAAGCTGGACCTTAGTAGAGTACTTTGAAGGCAAACAAAGTTATGACCCAGGAAGAGGAAGAGGAAGATGAGGACGGGTAGGGTTGGGCGGCGGCTAGAGAAGAAGAAAGGATGGGTAGGGTTTTATGCTTTTATTGGTTTTTAATTATAGGGCTGCTGCGCCAACACAAATTTTTCTTATACCTCCTTGTTTTTTTTTTCAATAGTCACTATCATGCCAAAAGCAATTTCAAAGTGTAAATTGCATTTTGCGTGCCTCAACTTTTTATACTAATTATTATATAATAATTAATTATTAATTATTATATAATAATAGTTAACATAAAAATAGGGGTATTAATTTGTAATTAATTTGATTGAATTATTTGTAATGGAATATATTTTAATTAATTATGTTTGAACTTATTGATTATTTCTTAATGTGTTTATTTTGTTTTTTTTAAGTTTTTCTAACATCAAAAACAATAAGTAACATTAATTAATTTCAAAATTCAAATTCAAATACAACAACCGTAAAAAAACATAGAATTACTTGAAAAACATACAATAAGTAGCTTAAATTTCAAATATTTTGGATCTTTTAATTATAATTAAATTCATTTTTTATTTTTTATTTTTAAAAAAATAATTTTATTGTTGGAATTTTAGAGATGTTTCTAATTTTGAGATTATGTTTGTTTGATTTTGTGTTTGTATTGTATAATTTAAAGTTAATTTATCTTGAATTTTAATTATATTTGTTAAAATATTTTTTTTTCATATATATATATATATATATATATAATTAATTATATATGAACAGTACAAAACCGGAACGGAACGCTGGAATGCACCGAAACCGGAACGTTCCGTTCCAAACAAAAAACCGGAACGGATTTTACAACTATGGTTGAAAGTGGTGGATAGTTTTTTTAAAAGAGTTAAAATTTGGTTTAATGTTGATTTAATTATTTATACTTTCATTTTGGGAATTGAACTTCGAATTGAGTTATTCAATAAAATAAAAAATATCAAATATGTGCAAGAGATTCTAAACGCTTTGCTGCTCGTAGAATTTGAGTATTTTTTCTATTAGTCACTTTGCTTTATTTCAATATGCATTGAAAAATAATAAATCATTTAATATTTTCTTCTATTCTTTTAATTTAACTTTTAATTAATAAAGTTATTTTCCTAAGGCTTTCTGCCCCCTCTCTAGTAAACTGCAAAACGGCAACATACCATTTCTAGCCCAGCAGTGGTTCCACTAGCCGGCATGTTGTGAAAATATATTTGTTTTCAAAGTGTTCTTTTAATAATTTTTGTGTACTAATTTTAAAAATAAAAAAATTGAATATTGAGATCGACATTCAACTTAAATCCATGTATTATGAAGAGATATAAAGTATTGGTATTTTTCTTCATCGAACACTCGTGACATCAAATAAAATAACTTTAAGAAAAACTAAAAACGAATAGGAAGCTTATGATAGTTAAGAGACGTATTCCAAGGTTCAGGTTTCTAGTTGACGAATTAAAAAATATAATTACATTATATTATTTGTTTACAAACACTAAATCGATGTTATTTATTTTAAAGAATTAAAATAAAAACTTTATTTTAATATTATCTTTTTAAATATTTTTATTTCAAAAAAGTTTTATTAAGGCAAGTCACAAGAACAACATCACAGATGAAGATAACAACAAATCAGCAGAAGATCAAGACAAACATCAATGTAAATGATGGCTGAAATCTTCATCATAAATGTATTGCAATTGCTGCACAATAGCTAGCAACTTTCTGTATTTAGAATACTAGCCGTTAGTCATATCTTGTATAAATTACTCTCTATGTCAGTAATACAAAGTGTGGGAAACAATTATTCAACTAAGTGTTTATACAATTCTATATGGTATCAGAGCTTAATTTCTCCAACGAGACCACGATCCCCAATCCAGAAATGGCCACTGCCACTTCCCAGAACCCAGACAATCACTCTGCACCCCAAATTTCAAACAATCAGCCTCAAATCCAAAATTCAAACCACCCACCCGTATCACCTACTGAAAACCCACTCATAGCACTCAATATTGCAGCTCAAATCAATGGGAAATTAACCCCATCTACCTTCTCGCAGTGGCGAGCTCAGTTTGAAGCTCTTCTAATCGGATATGATCTTCTAGATTATGTCATCGGTACAAAGGTGTGCCCAATCGTTGATGGCAACCTCATCTCTGCCTCAGTTGTGAATCACTGGGTAAGACAGGATAAATTAATCCTAAGTGCAATTTTTGCATCCACCTCCACCACCATTACACCGTTAATTGCAGCCTCAAAAACATCTCATGAGGCGTGGAAGAAATTGCACAATATGTATGCTAGCAAATCTAGAATGAGAGCTATGCAACTCAAGGAAGACATTACCTTGATCAAGAAGGGAAACCGATCAATCCCAGAATATCTTCATGCTGTCAAGATTCTGGCCGATGAAATTGCTTTGATTGATCATCCCATCTCAGACGATGACCTAACCCTCTATGTGCTAAATGGGTTAGGTTCTGATTTCAGAGAAATCACTGGACCGATTCGAGCAAGGGAGAAATCCATCAACTTTGAAGAACTGCACGACCTCCTAGTGGGTCACGACAGCTATATTCACCGTCTGGAATCAGCCTCCTCTCAGCATTTGGTGTCGGCGAACTACACTCACCGGAACACCACCTCTCACCGGAGCCCTCCCTCTCACCGGAGCCCTCCCTCTCATCGTCACTCACAGAGAAGCCAAAGCAAGCCGCAAGGCTTCCCACGGTATCAAAACAACTACCGTGACAACAGGCCCAGCCCGAGATATAATGACCGTAACATGGGCCGGCCCAATCCACATCCAAAACGCTACCAGCCCAAGTGTCAATTTTGTGACAATATTGGCCACATAGCTAAATTTTGCCCTCAACTGCAAACAAATGGGGCAACTGCTAACTGTACCTCAGCCCCACATGGTACAGATTCAAAATGGCTAATGGACTCTGCTGCCTCCCACAATATTACGGGAGATCTGAATAATCTTACCATCCATTCAGAATATGATGGTTCTGATGAAGTTGTGCTCGGTGACGGTTCAGGTTTGCCCGTTTCACACATAGGGTCTCTCACTTTAAAGTCAAATAAAAAAATATTTTTTCTCAAAAATACCTTATGTGTACCGAATCTTTCAAAAAATCTCATATCTGTGCATCGTTTTACATTACAAAATAATGTTTATATTGAATTTCACCCCTATTATTTTCTTGTGAAGGACAGGTTCTCGAGGATAATCCTGGCAAGGGGTGCGTGTGAAGATGGTGTCTACATCTTTCCGGACACACTGGTGGCTCCCTCTTTTCCTATGGTTGCGAATGTGCATGAGCGCATTTCACTTGATGGATGGCACAAGCGACTTGGTCATCCATCCCTAAAAATCGTTCAAAATATTGTCAATGGTTTTTCTTTACCTGTTGCAAAAAATAAAAAATTTTCTATGTGTTCCTCCTGCTCTATTAATAAAGCCCACCAACAACCGTTTCGATCCACCAGTTTAACTAGCAATGCTCCTCTAGATCTTATATATTCAGATGTTTGGGGCCCAGCCCACTCTATTGGTTTTGATGGTTCCAAGTATTATATTATTTTTATTGATCACCACACTAAATATATGTGGTTTTATACTTTGAAAACAAAATCTGATGTTAAAACAATTTTTCCTCAATTTAAGACTTTTGTCGAAAATCGTTTTCAAAGTAAAATAAAAAGTTTTTATTCAGACAATGGAGGAGAATATATTGGTCTAAAAAATTTCTTTACTCAACATGGCATTAGTCACTTAACTACTGCTCCACACACACCACAACAAAATGGTGTCTCTGAGCGGCGTCATCGCCATCTAGTTGAGACCGGCCTCACTCTCCTCCATGATTCTAAGCTTCCTCTCAAGTTTTGGCCCTATGCTTTTCATACCGCAACGTATTTAATAAATCGTCAACCGACATCTTTACTCCAAAATTTATCTCCATATCAAAAGCTTTTCGGTCAAAAACCCAATTATCTCAAATTGCGGAAATTTGGTTGCCTATGCTACCCTCTCACAAAACCATATAATAAGCATAAAATGGAACCAAAATCCATCCCTTGCATATTTTTGGGCTACTCTCTAACCCAAAATGCATACAACTGCCTTGATCCAAAAACAAATCGCACTTACACCTCCCGCCATGTGATCTTTGATGAGTATAATATCCTTGACCCACAAGCACCTGAACTCAGCCCAACTCCAGAAACCGGCCCACCTCTTCACTCCGGCCCACAAGTAACCCAACTCAGCCCAGCTCCATCACAAGAACAACCAGGCCCACCTTTCCACTTCGGCCCACTCACATCCAGTAACCCACCACCTCAACCAGCCCATTCACGCACTCTTCACCTCTCCTCTTCCACTCCGCTCGTGCAAATCGAGCCATCGTCAGTGCAGCCCTCTCAGTCCACAGTGTCTCCGGCAGATGCATCACCGTCGACCACCAACCCTCCAGGTATGAGTTCTTTTGCTCCTCCTTTACTTTCATGCTCTCATCCTTTATCTTCTCCTGTTGCATCACAATCCTCACCTTCACACACAAATCCTTGCAGTGCAACCCCAACACCTACAGCCACCGAATCCTTCACCTTAGAACCCTCAATTAGAGATCTACCCTTAACCCATACTCATAATCATAATCCCCCCCCTATAACCACCCCAACCCGAACTCACCCAATGGTAACCCGCTCCCAAAATCACATCTTTAAACCAAAACAACTCAATATCACCACAAAACACCCCCCTGCCGAATCCATTGAACCCACTTGTGTTAGTCAAGCCCTATCCGAACCTCACTGGCGTGATGCCATGGCCCTAGAACTCACTGCCCTTATGAGCCACGGGACATGGGACTTAGTCCCTCCCCCCAAATCATACAACCCAATCGGCTGCAAATGGGTTTTTCGTGTAAAACGAAACCCTAATGGGTCAATTGCCCGATTCAAAGCCAGGCTTGTTGCCAAAGGATACAATCAACGCCCTGGGGTGGACTACACGGAGACCTTTAGTCCCGTTGTCAAACCAGCCACAATTAGAACTGTTCTCTCCATTGCTGTGATGAATGGCTGGAAATTAAGACAAATGGATATTAACAATGCATTCCTGCATGGTGAGCTTAATGAATTGGTTTATATGCATCAACCTCCCGGTTTCAAAGACAGCACCAACCCCCATCATGTATGTCGTCTGCGTAAAGCCATTTATGGCCTTAAGCAGGCACCAAGAGCATGGTATTTAGCTTTGAAACATGCTCTGCTTAAATTCGGTTTTACAAATTCCTTGGCTGACACTTCATTGTTCATTTACAAAACTGACTCTATCACTTGTTATCTACTTGTGTATGTTGATGATTTAGTTCTCACTGGTAATGACTTACAGTTTGTGAATTCCATTGTTAATCAACTTGGTTGTCAATTTTCTCTTAAGGACATGGGAAATTTACATTTTTTCCTTGGAGTAGAGGTAATACCCACTGTCAATGGCATATTTATGTCACAGCATCAATACATCAGGGATCTCCTGACCACATTTAACATGATTGGGGCAAAGGCTGTATCTACCCCACTTTCCACAAGTATCCCACTCAAACTCATTGATGGAACAGCTTCGTTTGACAGCACAACATATCGAAAGGCCATTGGCAGCCTTCAATATCTGTCCCTCACCAGGCCAGATATTTCATTCGCTGTAAACAAGCTCTCACAATTCATGCACAAGCCGACTCAAACTCACTGGACAGCAGCTAAGCGCCTCCTTCGATATCTGAAAAACACTATCTTTTTTGGTATTCATCTCACATCTACATCATCTTTTAATCTCACTACATTTTCAGATGCTGACTGGGCAGGTAACCTTGATGATCGCACATCCACTTCAGCGTACATCAGCTTCCTCGGCTCAAACCCCATCTCGTGGAGCTCCAAGAAACAAAGAGCTGTTGCAAGGTCATCAACTGAAGCAGAATACCGAGCTCTTGCAAATGCAGCCTCAGAAACTATGTGGATCTCCTCCCTGCTGCAGGACCTTGGTGTTCAGCTCAAATCCCCTCCACTTCTGCGCTGTGACAATCTTGGAGCTACTCACCTGAGCTTCAACCCCGTCAATCACTCCAGAATGAAACATATTCAAATTGACTTGCATTTTGTTCGTGATTTAGTTCAACGGGGCATTCTCCAAGTCAGCTATGTTCACACCAATGACCAACTTGCTGACCTCCTCACGAAACCATTGTCTCGACAACGGACAGACATCCTCATAAGCAAAATCTCACTTGCTGATGGCAGTTCCATTTTGAGGGGGTGTATTAAGGCAAGTCACAAGAACAACATCACAGATGAAGATAACAACAAATCAGCAGAAGATCAAGACAAACATCAATGTAAATGATGGCTGAAATCTTCATCATAAATGTATTGCAATTGCTGCACAATAGCTAGCAACTTTCTGTATTTAGAATACTAGCCGTTAGTCATATCTTGTATAAATTACTCTCTATGTCAGTAATACAAAGTGTGGGAAACAATTATTCAACTAAGTGTTTATACAATTCTATAAGTTTCACATCGTTGTAGAAAAAAAAAGGCCTTAATTTGGCATCGAGAGAGCATACACAAGGGAGATATCATAGAGTATTAAACATAAAGAAGCTAAACAGTCAAATTCATTTCATTGTTGATTATAATATAATCCAGTGTTTTGTTTTTTTTTTTAAATATTTCTATCTATTTCATCTTTCAGTTTATCTAGAATTCAACTTTGTAATTCAAAATTATTAAAAAACATTGTCACCCACAACGATTTCATCGTGAATTACAATAGTAATCTCTTCTTCTTTTTCCTTTTATATTGAATTTTTGCTATTTTTGTCTATTTTATATTTGGTCTGGTTTATAATTCAACTTCATAATTTATTTCATTTTATTTTGTCTTTTTATAGGGTTAGCATGATTTACGAGTTTATTAGGAAATTTAGTAGTATTGAGTTAATTGGAAATTCAATTTTATAATTGGTTTCATTTCGCTTTCTATGAGATTATCATGAAAAAAATATCAATATTGGGCTGGTTTTCAATCATATATTTTTGTTATCATATAGTTAAAAAAAAAATATTTTTTAAAAATTATAATCCCAATGAAGTTCATAACCTGGTTCGTGACTTTGACAAACTAGCTTGGGTTACCTGATTCATAGGTTTGATGGGATTACCCACTGATCAATTTTTTTTTTTTTGTCTTTTTTAATTTATTTTTTTCATGATTTTTTCTTTTAATATTGGATTAGTTAGGAAATAAATTACATGAATTTATTTTTGTTTACTTTCTATACGGTTATCATAGTCTCAAATAAATATTTTTTTATGGTTAGCGCTCAATTTTACGAGGATATATTTTTATCATATAATTAAATAACATTTTATAAAAAAAAATTACTAAAGCTAATAAAATCCATGACTTTGATCGCAGGGAACCGAGATCGATCCAATTTGTTATTGTCTCATTATTATTTTTCTAAAAATAAAGTTGTCATCTAGAGATGTTTTAAAAAAGTTAATCTATATTTTAACATTAATCTAATTTACCTTTGAATATATAAATCAATCGATTTAAATCAGGTTAGCTCCCACTGAGTTTAATTGAAACTCGAGAAAGATAAAGAAATGGAGAAGAGGTTTTAATATCAATTCATTTGATTTGACTTAAAATACATGTGTTTACATTTTCTCACAATCAATGTATAGTCCGTTCAGATTGTCTGACGCCACACAAAAGATAACACAGCCCTAAAATAGACAATGTATTTTCAAGATTTGGCGGTTCATGATGGCCATTTGGAACTAATGGTTGAGATCCTACAGGGTAGAATTAATGGCCAAATTTTTGAACAATAAATACAAGATTGTCATAAATAATCATTTCACAAGATACCAACATTATTAGATTGCAGACCAGTATCTTAAGGTATTAATTTAGATCTTTCTAAGATGAGGAGCTGCCGAGAGGAGTTCTGATTTTAGATGCTTTGTGGAAGGCTTTTTTTCTCCACAAGCTGGGAGTTCCTGTCCAAGCTTAAGTTGTGATCTAATAATTTAGTTTATATTAATTTATCAGAGAAGACATCGAGAACAGTACGCAAAAACTAAAAGTATTAGAAAGCTTCCATTCATGCGCATGGTCTTATGTGCTCATTAAGAGCACACACCACATGGAATTAATTGATGTGTTGAATAATTGATGTAAAAGCAATGGGAAATACCCATTGCCTTGGTTACTGCAAAGACTTTATAAAATTAAAGGCATGGAAAGTGTCGGTTTCTCTCTGAATGTCTCCATGATCTAAGGCTTTTCTTTCTGCTTTCGCCTCTGTGGTCAAAAGACTGAAATAGCTCGCTCTCTTTCTTCGGGAAAGAATCTTTACTTGGCCCTTTACTTTCGAAATTTGGGTAGAGATTGTTCTCTTTGTTTGGAAGGGTGATTAATTGGTAAGGAAATAAATTACATGTTTAATTATAATCACAACAAATTACCTCAAACTATTTCTTTCTTAATATTTTCTAATTATTTTAATACTAAAAATAAAAATTTAAAAATATTATTAAAAAATAATCACTATCAAATAAGCTTTACATTTTCCACGCAGCTTCTTCAAAGTTTCATCACGGGATGGTCCACACGTTAAGTTCCTGCATCTTATAATGCGTCATTTGTCAACCAAGAATCATGATATTACTGTGGCAAGTGGAAAATCGATTCATAAAATGTTTTCCCCTGAAAAGTTATTTTCAATATATTTTCATTTTAAAACACCTAATTAATACCCTTACAAAATAAAAATAAAAATAAAAATAAAATTATAATCTATTTATCAACCTTAAAAACACTCTTAAAACACCAAATCAAACCAGGTAAGAATTTTGTTTTGGAACAAAATTCTCAGTATTTTGCATTATGTAATGCATAGTATGTATAGAAGGGTTGGCAGTTGCCTATTTCTTGATTTGTTTTGTTTTGCACAGGTCAAGTTAGGAAATGTTTGCAAGTGTGGTCCTTTACTTTTCAAAATGTTTTTTACTTCAAAATATATCAAAATAATATTTTTTTAATACTAAATAATAATTTGAAAACAAAAACAAAAACAACATGTTTGCCAATGCGTTTTAAAAATGTTTTTGAAAACATTTGAATTTTTTTATTTCTAAATTAAATTTTTTTATGTTTTTAGATATTTTTATGTATTGATATAAAAAATATTTTTAAAAAAATAAAAAAATTAAGATGAATTTTTGTTATAGCCCCCAACAATTTCTATATAATTTAATCAAGTTCCGATCATGCCTCACCCGTATGATCCACCAGTTCAACTATGTTGCCAGAGTTTGTTATTGCTCCATAATTATAATTTATATTAAAACAATATTATATTATATAGTTAAGTTAATTTCCTGTCAAACAATACACTAATCTTTGCTACTGTAACATTCTCTTCCAAATCTCATCCCAACTTCCTTGACATTGATTTCCCGATTTCCCTCATCAAATGTCTTAAACCTTTGTGATTATCAGTGCTTCCTTCTCAAGTTGAATCGAATCACCTGGAGCTCAACATCTTGCAACACCCTCCTCATTTTTAAACCATTCATTCTTCTCTGTTCTGTGCTTCCTGTTCTTGTATTTTCCCCCCTGGAACACTGCTTCAGCAAACCAGCACTTGAAGCACAACTTGAATCCAGGTAAATTATATATACAACATCTTCTTCATTTTGTTCTTCACACATGTAGCTCTGGTTTGAATCTTTCAAGTAAAACACAAGTTGTAGAAATTCTAATGATAAACTTTGGAAACATTCCATGCCTTATGGAGTTCATGCTAAATTGACCCCAAGTTAACACTGGATTCATTGTTCTTTCTTTTTAGTTTCTTTGCTGCTGTTTGTAACCTATTATTCTAGTTTCAACCTTTCCTTTTTCATAATTTTTTATTCAATATTTTGACACCTTTTTTTATGTAGGACAAAATGGTTAGATCAAATGATCCGTTTTGGAATGATGTTGAAGATATGAATGATGGAAGATTGAAGTGTAAGTTCTGTAGGCATGTATTTGCCAGGGATACTTCCATTTCGAGGGTCAAATGGCATTTGTCAGGAGAGAGAGGGCATGGAGTTGGCATTTGTGGTCAGGTGCCTAAAGAGGTTCAAGAAGCAGCATTTCTAGCTATGCATGGTGGCAACAAAAGACATAAAAGCATACCAAGTTCAAGCAATGGTAATTTGGCAGGGGATGCTGGAAGGATGCAGGAGGGAGTTCAAGGCATGGAAAACACGGTTACACTCGGAGTTGATGCTCATGAGAGTAGAGGAGAACCGACACAAGGAACAGATGTGGTGGATCAACTTGTTGATGGTACTTGGGATCAGATAAACTCTGCCCTTTTGATGGCGCAGACGCTGAATGAAATCAGTACCAATTTAATGCAGGAAGAAGAGGCCGTGGAGCGTTTGCATGGTGCATTTGAAACAATGCCGAGAACAGAACAAGTGCAGCATCTGGAGAGAGGTAGCTCTTGTGAGAGGCCGTCAATTAATCAAGTTGATGAATCTCGAGGAGATTCATCCCAGCCATCAGATCCATTGTGTCTTGATCATGGAAGATACTATGATCAACCATTTGCTCCATCAGTAAGCAATGATATGATTATGAATGATGTGGAGAATAGTGGAAGATTAGTGCAGCCAGGCGCAGGAGCTAGATCTTCTAGAATTCTTAAAGATATCAAAAGTGAGACTAGAGGAGTTCCGTTTCCTACTAGCTCTAATAAGCCAGTGGGTCAAGCATTTGAAGAGAATAGGAAGGTGATATGGTCTCTGTTAATGGATGATGAAGTTCCAACAATTAGCATTTACGGGATGGGGGGAGTTGGTAAAACAACAATATTGCAACAAATCCACAATGAGCTTCTAGAGAGACCACATATTTGTGATCATGTTTGGTGGGTGACTGTGTCTCAAGATTTCAGCATTAAAAGATTGCAGAATCTTATTGCCAAACGTGTTGATGAACATCTTTATCGAGACCTTTCAAGCGAGGATGATGATCTGCATAGAGCTGCCAAATTGTCAGAAGAACTAAGGAAGAAACAAAAATGGATTCTCATTTTAGATGATTTGTGGAACAGTTTTGAGCTACACGAAGTGGGAATTCATTCCTTGTTGAAAGGATGCAAGTTGATTTTGACGACTCGATCACAAACGGTTTGTGCTCAGATTGATTGCCAACACAAAATCGAAGTGAAGCCGCTTTTTGAGGGAGAATCTTGGACCTTGTTCAAGGAGAATCTTGGACGTCACATAGCATTTTCAGATGAAGTGGAAGGAATTGCAAAAGCTATTGCAAGGGAATGTGCTGGTTTGCCATTAGGTATTATTACAGTGGCCAGAAGCTTGAGGGGAGTGAAAAATCTAAATGAGTGGAGGAATACATTGAAGGAATTGGGAGAATCAGGATATAGGGACATGAATGAGAAGGTATTCAAGGTATTGAGGGTTAGTTATGATCGGTTAGATGATGAACTAAAAGAATGTCTCTTATACTGTGCATTATTTCCTGAAGATGATATGATTGAAAGGGGGGAGCTGATAGGTTACTTGATCGATGAGGGAATAATTAAAGGAATGGGGAGGAGGCAAGATGCATTTGACAAGGGTCACACGATGCTTAATAGACTTAAATATTTCAGTCTATTGGAAAGTGATGGAAATGAGGATTGTGATGGTATATTTGTCAAGATGCATGACTTGATTAGAGACATGGCCATTCAGATACTGCAAGAGAACTCTCAAGTCATTGTTAAAGCAGGTGCACAATTAGTAGAACTGCCAGATGCAGAGGAGTGGACAGAGAATCTCACAAGAGTTTCACTAATGAAAAACCAGATCAAAGAAATTCCTTCCAGCCATTCACCAATATGTCCAAATCTGTCAACTCTATTGCTTTGTCAAAATCATCAGTTGGTATTCATTGCAGATTCATTTTTCAAGCAATTGCATGGGCTCAAGGTCCTCAATCTGTCTAACACACGTATTGAGAAATTGCCAGAATCTGTCTCTGATTTGGTGTCTCTCACTGCATTATTGCTCATTGATTGTTGGCCGCTAAGATATGTTCCATCATTAGAAAAGATGAGGGCACTGAAGAGTTTAGATCTCTATAGAACCTCACTTGAAAAGATGCCTCAAGGCATGGAATGTTTATCCAACCTTAGGTATTTTAGAATTAATGGATGTGGAGAAAAGGAGTTTCCTAGTGGGATATTACCAAAACTCTCTCACCTGCAAGTCCTTGCACTTGGAGTGCCTTCTAGGGAATGCTATACAGTTAAAGGATTGGAAGTAGGATGCTTGGGGAAGTTGGAAACTTTGCAATGCCACTTCAAAGGCCTCTCTGACTTCGTGGAGTATCTCACATCTCGGGATGGGATCCATTCATTAAGCACATACAAAATTTCAGTAGGACCGTTGAAGGGAGATAATTGGTATGGCGATAATAATTTCCTAAGTAAAACAGTTAGGTTGGGTAATTTAAGTATCAATAGAGATAGAGATTTCCAGGTCAAGTTGTTAAATGACATTCAAGAACTGTATTGTGAAAGCATTGATGCAAGAAGTTTATGTGATGTTTTGTCATTAGAGAATACAACTGAAATGGAGATCATCTAAATTAGGGATTGTGATAGCATGGAGAGCTTGGTTTCATCTTCTTGGTTCTGCTCTGCTCCACCACCATTGCCATCACATAATGGTATGTTTTCTCGTCTTAAAGAGTTTTTTTGTGTTGGATGTAACAGCATGGAGAAGTTGCTCCCTCTTGAGTTGCTGTCATACCTCGTAAACCTGGAAGAGATTTGTGTTGATGGTTGTGAGAAAATGGAGGAGATAATAGGAACAACAGATGAGGAAAGCAGCACCTCCAATCCCATCGCGGAATTAACACTCCCAAAGTTAAAAACTCTGGAATTGACTGATTTACCTGAACTGAAAGGGATTTGTAGTGCGAAACTGATTTGCAATTCTCTTGAAGTAATTTACGTAGAAAACTGTGAGAAGCTGAAGAGGATGGCGATTAGTCTTCCGTTGCTTGAAAATGGCCAACCATCCCCTCACCCTTCTCTTCAAAGGATCGATGTGAGTCCAGAAGAATGGTGGGAGACAGTGGTGGAGTGGGAGCCTCCTAACGCCAAGGAAGTCCTTCGTCCCATTGTTAATAGATTATACACTTTTGATAGAGAGGAGCAGACTGCTCTGCCCTGAATATAATAAAGAATAAAGGGTAAGCATCATTTTTTATTTCTGTCTTTTTAATTCTCTGCACACCATGCTAATTTCTTTATGTTATTCTTACTCTTAGGGCTATTTTGTTTTCCTTTGGCGAGGCTCGAGGCTGCTAACTTTTCTTTTCGCTCTCGCGCTGAACGTCTTTTTCAGAACTGTAGAGTACAACAAACCCGAACAAGAAAGCTGCAAATATATGCTCGGAGTCCATTTTTGTTCTTTCAGTGAAAGCTCTCTCTCTCTCTCTCACATGCAAATGGAAAGGTTGTTGACAGGGTTGTCTATCCTCTGCGTGATATGTTTATTTTAAATCTATAACGAATAATACATTGCAGATGTGTTTGTTTTAAATCGACAACGGATAATCCGTTGTATATTTGTTTATTTTAAAACTAGTGTTCTTTGTAATAAAAAATCCTCTCCGTTAATAATTCATTTTTGTCTCTCTTTCCTCTCTTCCTTTCCTATTGTTTTCCGAGTTAAGAAAAAATACACCATGGCTGAATACACATGGTGTATTCGTATTCGCTGCAGGTACTCTTTTGTTTTTTGTTTTTTTCTTCATTTAATTCTCTTTCGCTCCATCTTTTCTTTTTAATTTTTTTTCATAAATTTAGAACTGCACATATATTGTTCTTGTTTGAACTGCAATTGCTTGGAATGAGTGGCCAGGGTCCGTAATGGCAAGGAATGGTGGAAAGAAGAGGCCATGATGTATGTTCTTTTCTGCGAAGTTTTAAGAGAGGATGTAAAAGAGAAAGAAACAGGGCAGTTTAATGTATAAACCAACGTTTGGGGTTTAATGTTTCAGGAGGAGAATTTGATTGACAGTAATGCCTACCGAAAAGATTTTGCGCACCTTTTTTATTTTGATCCTGAGTTTTTGATTTATATGATTTGACTCTCAATTGACCATTAAACTCTCAATTTTCTTCAATTTTCCCCCTAACTCCAAGCAATTGACTTGAAAAAAATCAATTTGGTCTCCAAAGATTCCAATCTCCTCAATCGAACCCGAATTATGTTCAAAAACTTGATTTTTTACCAATTAAGCCTCTAATAAAATTAATTTGACCAACTTAAAGTATAATTAAGTCATTGCACTTAATTAAATCCTTCAATTGGACCCTAAATTAATTCCTAAACATAATTATAATTTAAATTGGCCCACAATTAAATCAAATTGGCCTATAAAAAATATAATTATGCCTTTTGACTTAATATTTTACGCAGATTCATCAATAATAAATTATTTTAGCCTTAAATCTACATTTTTTATTTTTTAGAACAAAAGAGGTACGATCGGGCTCTCAAAAGCGTCCAAAATTTACACCTTGATTTTTCTACCAATGCGAGCTCTTTTTATTTTATTTTTGTTTTATTTTGGGTAGATTTTGGGGAATAACCCAGAAATGGGTTATGACAATTGCCCCCCTCTTTATAACGCTTGCGACTAAAGTCTCGTAAGGGGACTTGTGATAGGGAGTGTTGTAAAGAAAAAGAAAAGAGAGAAGTCTCGTAAAAATGGTTGATTTCTTGGGAAGGGCTATGAAACACGCTCAACATGGAACGATTAGTTTGGGCTAGGAAGCGCACTATTCTAGGTTGGATGGCTAAGGGTTGGAAAGGCACATCCAATTGACAGGAAAGATATGGCTAAGAAACGCACTACCCTAATTGATGGTTTAGTATTGGAAAAACCATACTCAAATAGGAAGAAAAATAGGGTTGAAAAACACACTATTTTGATATGTGGTTAAAGGTTGGAAAACACACCCAATTAAGAGGAAAGATACAACTAAGAAGCGCACTATTCTAATTGATGGTTTAGAATTGGAAAAAACATACTCATAGAGGAAGAAAAATAGAGTTGAAAAACACACTATTTTAGTTTTTTGTTAAGGGTTGGAAAATTATGAGGAAAAGAATGGCTAAGAAGCGCACCTTCCTAATCGGTTTAAATGAGGTTAGCTCCCACTCAGTTTAATTGAACTTGAGAAAGATAAAGAAACGGATAAGAGGTTTTAATATTGATTCATTTGATTTGATTTAAAATACATGTGTTTATATTTTCTCACATTCAATCATATCACGGTATAGTCTGTTTAGGCTGTTTGACACCACACAAAAGATAACACAACCCTAAAATAGACAACATTGACTTGTCAAGATTTGGTAGTTCATAATGGCCATTTTGAACCAATGGTCGAGATCCTACAGGGTTGAATCTAATGGCCAAATTTTTTTAACAATAAATACAAGATTGTCATAAATATTGAACGATCTTTCTATTGAAGATGAGGAGCTACCCAGATCACTTTTGATTTTAGATGATTTGTGGCCGCCACAAGCTGGGAGTTCCAGTCCAAGCTAATAAGGGATAATAGCATCGGTTTGAAAGAGACTGCAAGGTGAATATGGAATGGAAGAATAACATCCTTTCAATATGGAAAGTGTCGTTTCTGTCAGCCGAGAATAGAGTGAGAACATGGTGGGTAGGGTCGTATGTGTCCATGATGTAAGCCTTTTCTTTCTCCTTTCGCCTTCGGGAAATAATCTTGCCTACTTGTTTTAATATTAAAAATAAAAATATTATTAAAAAAATAATCGCTATGAATGTAGCAAATGAACTTTACATTTTCCATGCAGCTTCTTCAAAATTTCATCGCGGGATGGTCCACGCGTTTGGAAAGGTAGCAGTGATTGTTTTTTAAAATATTTTTTATTTTTAAATATATTAAAATAATATTATTTTTTTTAAAAAGTAGTTTTGACATTAATAAAATTTTAAAAAATAAATTAATTTGAAGCAAATAAAAAAATTTCAGTTATTTATTAAAATTCGTCTACATGTTGGTTTGTGACCTTTTGCCGCACCCTTTCCCCTTTTGAAGCAGAAACCTTCAGCACGGGGGGCACATAGGTTAGCTTAGGTGTTTGAAAGTGAAGTTAAATTTGTTTCTTGTTAATTTCTTTTTGTTTTTAATTATCTTTTAGTAATTTTTAGATTACTTTATAATAATAATATTAACAACAATTGAACAAACCTACAACTACAACCCTACAACTAGAAAATCTTAGCAGCTTCGTTTCTGTGCGAATTTTTTGAGGGTATCGAACGAGACCCGCAAACGAAAACCAAACAAGAGATAAAGGCAGCCAGTTGCTCGGAAATTGTCTGAATATTTTGCCGTGTGGAAAATCATGCGATTCTGCCCCACAACAAGCAAGAGCTGTTGTTATATGATCAAGACTGTCTTGGTTCATCGACCGAGCTGATTTATAGTCTGGATGGATCAACCTAAGTTGCACAAAACAATTCAATACAATTTCAAGAGTTCTTTTTATATAAAAAAAATTAAAAAGATGTTTAGAAAAAATTGATGACTAATAAAAGAAATAAAATCGATTGGGACATGGGATTATTTTACTAAATTATGTCAAAATTAATAAGAAAATATTTAATTAATTAGGTAGGATTTGAGTTTTTGTAAGTAATGATATTTGTATTAGCTTAAATAAAAATATTTATTAAAAGGATAGATTAGAGAATGTTTCAAGGACAACTTGTAAAAACATGCATGTTGAAGACCCTATCTAAAATATAAGGACTAATTGAGCACATTCTTCGAAGAAGAAGGACTGCTTTTTATGGGATGGTTGGGAGAGTTCTCGGAATTGAAATGGTCAAGGATGTAGAGCAGTGTCATCATTCGAAATTAGTTCTGGCCAGTTAAGGAAAGTTGTCGGAGGGCAAAGCATACAGCTTGCATGAATGGGAACCGTCGACTATAAAACAAGTCCTTGGACCGCTGTTTTGTTATCATTATTATTAGAGTTATATTTTAATTTTAAATATTTTTTATTTACTCTCGATATTTTAATATTAAAAATTAATTTACAAAAACAACATACACCAAACTCTCAAAGCTCGCTCTAAGCCAAGGCACGTCTGGTTGAAAATTATTTCCAAACCCCCTCGTAGCCTATGATAACAGAAATGGTTGAATAGTGGGTTCCTTCCCAGCAACTTCATTCCGAGCAAACAATACAATAATTAATTAAATATTAATATATATGTAACACTATTCTCTTCCACGTCTCATCTCATTATACAATTCCCTATTTTCCTTTCCAACATCTCACGCGTACGTACTAGATTCAAGCATACTGCAGCTTTATTATTCTCTTCAACCATATATTCTTCTCTGATCTCTGTTTTTATTTATTTATTTTATTGTTTTGCTGACTACGGCTTAAGCAAACCAGCACTGAAGTAGGTCTTAATTATTTATGCTTCATCTTGTTGGTGTTTTTGTTTTTTTTTATTATCTGTAACTATGGTTTGAATCGTTTTCTCAGATTTTTTAATCCATGCTTTGTGGTGTTTATCTAAATTGAACTTGTGGATTTTTTTTAACAAAACAATATCTAGTTTTTTAAGGCAAAACATCAGATTTTCCTTGTGTATTATATATATAAGTTGAGGTTTAAAGGAGAAAGGAAGATTTGAAATATATTTGTGGCGGCTGTGTGTTCAATACACAGCACTCCCTTATGTGTTGTATATATAGGTATAGGGTTGTACATGATACCTATCATGTGGTATATACTACACATGATCATAACCCTATATAAGGTAAATACAAGATAAATATAAATACATAATAACATTCCATAATAATATATATTCTTCTCTTATATATATATATATGTATTTATATATTCTTCTCTTATATATATATATATAATACTAATCATCTTGCTTTCTCTTCTTTTTTAAACCTCAAAACATGCTAATTATCTTGTACTTGTGGTCAGTTGGAAGGAGTTCCACCATCTTTTATGGAGGATTATGTCAATCAGTTGGAAGGAGTTCCCTCGTACGTCATTCTTAAGCATATTTTATCAGAAGATGATTGCTTGCAATTTAGTTTTTCTACAGTTTTCCTTATTATGACCATGGAAGCAGGTTACCACTGGAGGAGGTTCCAGTCAACCAAAGCTCCATGTTATGCAATGATAGAGGTGGACAGAACATGCTGGTGGATAATGATGTGATCAACGATAGTTTTCAACAGACAACTCAGTTTCCACCTTCATTTCCTCAAACCATGGTGACTACTCATTCCTTGTTCATTAGTTCTGCTGATATTATGGGTGTTTGGTATGGTTTTTGGGGAATTTGCCTTGTTTTTATCTCTTTTCTTTAATTAATTAAATAATTAACTTTAATAACAATAAATTAAAAGGGAAGCCTTTTTCGAACAATGTCTTTTGGAGAATTTTCTATTTGCGTCTTTACATGGATATAATTTTGAGCGTAACTTTTCTTTCAACAGTCAGCTGGGAAACCCGTCAAATCATACGTGAGATTAATATATGGTTGTTAGTAATTATTATAGGAGAATTTCATGTTAATTTATATCATCTAAGATTTTGATATATTTTAAATAAAAAATACTACAATATTAAACTTTCTTTGTGTATTATAAATATATATATGTTTATATATTCTTCTCTTATATATATATATATAGTACTAATCATCTTGCTTTCTCTTCTTTTTTAAACCTCAGAACATGCTAATCATCTTGTACTTGTGATCAGATGGAAGGAGTTACACCATCTTTTATGGAGGATGCTGTCAATCAGTTGGATTTTGAGACATTCAATATGTCTGAGCTTCTCTTGTACGTCATTTTTAAGCATATTTTATCAGAAGATGATTGCTTGCAATTTATTTTTTCTACAGTTTTCCTTATAATTCTAAAAAAAACAATAATGTTACTGACCATGGAAGCAGGTCGCCATCGGAGGAGGTTCCAGTCAACCAAAGCGCCATATTATGCAATGATCAAGCTGGACGGAACATTCTTGTGGATAATAATGTGGATAGTATTCAGCAGACAACTCAGTTTCCAACTTCATTTCCTCAAACAATGGTGACTACTCCAATTTGCTACAACGTCCATTGAATTTGCAAGTTTTTGTATTGCTATATCACCCACTGATTCAAAAAGTTTGCTTCGAATTGTTTATTTTTAAACAATCAGACAACAATGGGAGGTTTAGATGGAACATCATCATCATGTATAAACCAAAACGGACCAAATTGGCCTCAAACTCCATCAAGGTAAATGATATTCATCATTATATATTTAACTTCTTCTTGTACATGTTAATTGTTAGTGGATTAAGAGCTAACAATTCTGCATATGCATAAAGAAATTACTAACATATGTTGCTAATTTAGTGACCAACAATGGACTAATCAGTTACCAATGAGCAATCAAGTGCCTGGGATGCTACCTCAACCTCCAATGAATCAATGGTATTAACCTCAAATATACACTTCTTTAATCGTGAAAACAATAAACTTGACAAAAAATGACGATGATTTTTTATTATTATAGTTCCCGACAATTTCCATATCAATTTAATCAAGTTCCGATCACGCCTAACCCGTATGATCCACAAAGTTCAACCATGTTGCCAGAGCCTTCTCAAACCTTGAGGTATGCGGTCGTTCGCTCGAGCATTTCAATTAGCTTGTACTTGTTTTTTTTTTTTTGTGATTTCAACTAATAACAAAGCTTTATTTTTCTTCTGAGTTCAGGTTCCCACAGTTTCCTCCTCACAATCTTCAAGTTTCTGGAGATCATAATCAAGGACAAGTCGATCAAACTTCTGTGATTCCTCACATAGACAATATGCAACAAGAGAACTTAGTGCCTCAAAACTTTGTCAAATCTACTAGGTATTAATACCTTTTTGATAATTAGATACACCACTGATTTTTACTACTTCAGAGAGACTACCCATTATTGAAAGGTTTTATAATATGATCACTTCAATTTTATATAGATCACAGATGGAGAACCTCCAAGTCCATGTATTGCAAAATCAAACTGCTAGGCCAAATGCCTCAAATGTTGGCCCTGACAGTTCCCTGCAAAGTCAAAATAGGAGTTTAAATACTCAACAAGTAAGAAGTCTAACTGAATTATCTCCCATTGCGAACTGTCTCTTGTAAGCCACTTCATTGTGTATTGGGTTTGCTCCGCACGTTAACATTTTCTAGGTATCTTCTATAATATAATTCTTGATAGAGTTTTGAAAGAATTTTTCAAAAAACAATTCAAACCAATTATTAACCCTGGAATTTGTATGATCTATATATATAATTCCAAGTGGGCATGCTGCTTTCTGGCTTACATTTTCTGCGTTAACTCCCTGTATCTTATAATATAATATTTGGTTGGTTAATTATAAGTATACATTCCCCTATTGATACATACATCAACTATATATATATATATATATGTAGCTATGGTTTGAATCTTTAAGGAAATCCTGTTGGTGGGAGAGGCCACTGGTGGTGGCTTTGAAACACCCAGAGGGGATAAAACACACTGTTTTATTTCAACAACAAAATGGTACAGAGCTTGAACAATCTGTCAAAGCTCTCTCTTCTTCTCTCTAGTGTTTCTCTCTAATGTCTCCCACTACTATTTCACCTTAACTAAGCTTCCTATTTATACACAAAATGAAATTTTGATAAAATAGACTTTTAGGTGTGAAAGCAGTTGGCGGCTGCAGTCGGTGGCCGTAGTCGGTGGTCGTAGATAGTGGCTGTCAGAGGCTTTAGTTGGTGGCCGTAGACGGTGGTTGTTGGTGGTTGCTTTACTTGACTTTTGCATATATGAGTTTACACCAACAAATTCCCCCTTTAAACTCAATCGGGAGATGTCATGCCAAGCATGAACTTCAATATGATAAATATATCTCCCTTAATGGCTTTGTAAAGATATCTGCAACTTGATCATTTGTTTAGCAAGAGATGAATTCAACTTCTTTGTTCTTCACATGCTCCCGGATAAAGTGATGACGTGTATCGATTTGTTTACTTCTTTCATGATACACTAGATTCTTTGCTAATGCAATCGCCGATCGATTATCAATATAAATCTCTTTCGGATCTTCTTGAGGAAATCCCATATGCTTCAGCATATTTCTTAACCATATTAAATGCATACAACTAAGTTGGCAGCAACATACTCGGCTTCACAACTTGATAACGTCACTATCGATTGCTTCTTGGATGACCATGTGAAAGATGTATCTCCCATAAAAAATACAAACCCTGTTGTACTTTTCCTTTCATCCAAATCTCGACCCCAATCACTATCTGAGTAGCCAATAAGTTTAAAGTTCTTACTTGATGTATAGAACATACCTTCACTTATTGTTCCTTTGATGTAACGGAGAATTCTCATAGTTGCACTCAAGTGCGTCTGATCCGGTGTCTCTATATATCTGCTGATCAGTCCTACTCCATAGAGTATATCCGGTCTTGTACATGTCAAGTACCTCAAGCTTCCCACCAAGCTTTTAAAGTAAGTAGGATCATCATTTCCTACTTTACTTTTCCTCAATTCCACTCCATTTTCAACTGGAGTTGATATTGGATTGCAGCTTTCCATCTTGAACTTTCCAAGAATTTCTTTTGCGTAGCCGCTTTGGGACAAAAAAATCCCTTCTTCTTTCTGAGTAACTTCTAAGCCCAGAAAATGTGCCATCAGACCAATGTCTGTCATCTCAAACTCCTATACCATGTTTTTCTTGAAGTCTGTAAACATGGTAGGATTGTTGCCAGTGAATATCAAGTCATCAACATATAAGCAAGCATATAGTGTGCTTCCATCATCTTCTTTCTTCACATATATGGCGTATTCATATGGATATTTTTTTCAAATCTATTTTCTTGAAAATACCTGTTAATTCTGGTATTCCAAGCACGCGGAGCTTGCTTCAAACCATATAGAGCTTTCTTCAACTTGTATACTTTGCCTTCATTATCTTCTTCAATGTAGCCAAGTGGTTATTCAACATAAATCTCTTCTTGTAGGAAGCCATTCAGAAATGCTGACTTCTCAATGGCATGTATCTCTTCATCCATTGCTGTGATCCATTTCTCTTCTTTAATAGCCTCATCAAAGCTATTTGGATCACTATCTGCGAAGAAACAAAATAATGTTGTATTTTCCATTACCTGAGTTGCATCATATAAATCTTCTAGATTTCTCATCCTTCTTGGTTCTTCTGATGAGGATGATGCTTCTGGTGATATAGATGATGATCCTGGTGTTGGAGTGTTTCTCCTGTTGAATACAGGATAACTGTGTACCGGAGATTGTAGCTCCTCTTTTGGTACTCTTTGATCTTCTGCAAGTACTGTTGGTACTTCTACTTCATCTTCAAGGATCAAATCTGTATTGATCCATTTGATTTTTTCTTGATCCTCTTTCCATTCCCAGGTTTTATCTTCTTCAAAGATAACATCTTTGCTCATAATCACCTTCTTTGTGATGGTATTATACAACTTGTATCCCATCCTTCTATCACCATATCCCACAAAGATACATTTCTCGCTTTTATCATCGAGTTTTGTTCTTCTTGCTTCTGGGATCTTTGCATATGATACAGAGCTCGAACAATCATTCAAAGCTCTCTCTTCTTCTCTCTAGTGTTTCTCTCTAATGTCTCCCACTACTATTTCACCTTAACTAAGCTTCCTATTTATACACAAAATGAAAGCTTGATAAAATAGACTTTAAGGTGTGAAAGCAGCTGGCGACTGCAGTCGGTGGCCGTAGTTGATGGTCGTAGATAGTGGCTGTTAGAGGCTTTAGTTGGTGGCTGTAGACGGTGGTTGCTGGTGGTTGCCTTACTTGATTTTTGCAGATTTGAGTTTACACCAACAAATACATGATAAATAAATTGATCTTTTTTCTCAGATTTTACCATCCATGCCTTGTGGTGTTTATCTAAGTTGACCTTGAATTCATTGTTTTTATCTTTTTAAAATTCTTTGCTGCTTTTAACTCATTATTTTAGTTCCACCCTTTTCTTTATCAATTAATTTTTACCAAGTCTTCATTCAGTAACATAAAATTTATTTTACTTGCACATCGTTTTCTTGTGAGGGGCATCCATGTCTCAAGCACATAAGAACCTAATAAGATTTCACACAATAGCATTGCCAATAATAATTATAATATTGATTACTTACAATAACTGTTATAATAACAACGATAATAATTTTGACAATTTAACAATTATGATAATAATAATGAGAATAATAATTAAAATAATTCATTAGTCGATATTGTTTTCGTTAAAGATTGACTTTTACAGCTATAAAATATATGAAGCCACATGTAGACAAAACCAGTGGAAAAATTGGGCCAAATAATCTACAATTAAAAAATATACGAGCCACTTGCCCTACGCTTCGTCGCAACCAGAACCAAATTTTTTAATATTTAAAAAAAATGTTAATTGGTGCTAGATTTTTTTTCTGATTCTATACGTCCGAACAAAATAATCAACCTAGGCAGATTTTTTATTAGGTAATATAAAAAAAACTAATTATAGGACATTTTTTGTGTTTAGTACTAATATTCAATAACATAATTTTTAAGAAATAAGGTAAAAAAATTAAAGACAACATTGAGTTACAAGATTCTTAATGAATACAACATCGAATGATAAATTATTAGATTTAAACCATTATATATAGAGAAGCTATAAAAATTAATACTTAATATATACAACATTGAATGATAAATTATTTCAATAGTTATCCTTATAATGGAAGGCAAAAAAAATATTATCAGGATTAAAATATATATTATTTGATTAGAAGAACAAATTAAAATAGTTAAAGGACAGAAGCAAAATTATTATTGTTATCATTGTGAATATAATTATTATAATCACTGGGATTATAATAAAATTTATTGTTTAAGATTTTTGTTTGATACTAATGTTAAGTCATACAATTTTAAAAAAATAAGATAAAAAAATTTAAAAACAATATTGAGTCACAATATTTATTCAAATCATTAATCCGACATATTAGATTTAAAACATTATATGTAGAGAAGTTGCAAAAGTGCATTCTTAATAAATACAACATCGAATGATAAATTACTTGAGTTATTATTCTCATTGTTATTATTATGATTGAAAGTAAAACAAAAAATAATATTAGCAGCATTGAAAAAAAAATTAATATAAAGAACAAATGGAAATATTTGAAGAACAAAATTAATGGACAAAAGCAAAATTAGTATTATTATCATTATGAGACATTACCAGACTATCAAACACAATCTAAGTTAATGTGTTATTTTCTTTCATGTTTGCCTACAAAACTTTCGATTATTTAGTTTCTTTTATATATTCATTTTATTATGGATAAGTCATTGAAAATAATGATAACGATTATTTTTAAGGTATTTTTTCTGAAAATATATGAGGCTAATTATATATTCTGATATTTGTTTAATATTAACGCATTAAAATATATAAAAAATGAACCAAGTTTTTTTTTTTAAATCTGAAATTAATTTAATCTCAGTGTTCTGAAATACTTTTAATATAATAATATCAGGAATAAATCTTAAAAAATAGAAATAATTTAATTTCTTTTTTAAAAAAAATCACTTTAAACTAAAAATATATCAATCCACACGTAGACAAAACAGATGAAAAAAATACAAAGATAACAAATCACTAACAACATAGGATTTACTATACATGCATAGGACTAAATTGGCGTCAAACTCCATCAAGGTAAATGATATTCATCATTATTTAACTTCTTCTTCTTGTACTTGTTAGTGATGAGAATTGTTAGTGGATTAACAACTAACAATTCTGCATATGTATAAAGAAATTACTAATAAATGTTGCCAATTTACTGACCAACAATGGACTAATCAGTTACCAACGAGCAATCAAGTGCCTTGGATGCTACCTCAACCTCCAATAAATCAATGGTATTAACCTTAAATATACACTTCCAAGGAACTTCCTTCCTGTCAGACAATACAATAATCTTTGCTACTGTATATTCTCTTCCAAATCTCATCCCAACTTCCTTGACATTGATTTTCCAATTTTCTTCATAAAATGTCTTAAACCTTTGTGATGATCAATGCTTCCTTCTCTGATTGAATCGAATCACCTAGAGCTCAACACCTTGCAACCTCCTCCTTATTGTTAAACCATATATTCTTCTCTGTTCTGTGCTTTTTGTTTTTGGATTTTTTTTTTCACATGTAACTCTGGTTTGAATCTTTCAAGTAAACAGACGTTGTAGAAATTCTAATGATAAACTTTGGAAATATTCCATGCCTTATGGAGTTCATGCTAAATTCACCCCAAGTTAACCCTGGATTCATTGTTTTTTTCCTTTTAGTTTCTTTGCTGTTGTTTGTAACCTATTAGTCTAGTTTCAACCTTTTCTTTTTCATTAATTTTTATTCAATATTTTGACCCTTTTTTATGTAGGACAAAGTGGGTAGACCACATGATCCGTTTTGGAAACATGTTGAATATATGGATGATGGAAGAATGAAGTGTAAGTTCTGTAGGCATTTATTTGCCAAGGGTACTTCCATTTCGAGGATCAAATGGCATTTGTCAGGAGAGAGAAGACATGGAGTTGGCATTTGTGGTCAGGTGCCTAAAGAGGTTCAAGAAGCAGCATTTCTAGCTATGCATGGTGGCGATAAAAAACATAAAAGCATACCAAGTTCAACCAATGTTAATGATTATGCCATTTTCACCTGTCCACAAGAACAAGACAATGCAGGGGATGGTGGAAGGATGCAAGTGGGAGTTCAAGGCATGGAAAACACAAGTGAAGGATCTTTTCAGCTTGTTGACAGAAGTGTCTCTCCTTGGAGACTCGGAGTTGATGCTCATGAGAGTAGAGGAGAAGCAGCACAAGGAACACATATAGTGGATCAACTTGCTGATGGTACTTGGCATCAAATCCTTTCGGAGGCGCAGAAGCTAAATGAAATCAATACCTATTTAATGCTGGAAGAAGAGGATAAGGAGCCTAGCGCAGGAGCTAGATCTTCTAGAATTCTTAAAGACAACACAAGTGAGACTAGAGGAGTTCCGTTTCCTACTAGCTCTAATAAGCTAGTGGGTCAAGCATTTGAAGAGAATAAGAAGGCGATATGGTCCTTGTTAATGGATGATAAAGTCCCAACCATTGGCATTTATGATGTTTTTCTAAGTTTTAGAGGAGAAGACACTCGCAAAACAATTACAGATCATCTCTATTCTGCCTTAATCCAAGCCGGAATTCATACTTTTAAGGACGATAATGAACTCCCTAGAGGAGAAGAAATCTCCCCGCAACTTCTCAGGGCAATCGAAGGATCAAGGATTTCTGTAGTGGTATTCTCCAGAAACTATGCTTCCTCTGGATGGTGTCTTGACGAACTAGTAAAGATTATGGAGTGTAGGCAGAAAACTCACCAGGTTGTTCTTCCAATATTCTATGATACGGATCCTTCAGATGTCCGCAAACAGACCGGTAGCTATGCAAAAGCTTTTGATGAACATGAAAAAAACTTCAAGGGAGAAATGGAGAAGGTCAACAGGTGGAGAGAAGCTCTTACACAGGCTGCAAATCTATCTGGAAGGGTTTTACACAATGAGACAAATGGGTATATCTTTATCTTCTCTGTCAAAATCCAGTTGCACATATCAAAAGAAAAAATCTTTTTATTATTATCATTTTGATATTGATATTTCCACTTCGATTAAATATTAGTTTCTAATTGCAATATATGTAGATGTAGCAAATATCTATGGTTTTTCAAAATAATTCTCCAACTAGTAGGGTTATAAAATTTAATAAGTTCTTTTTAATAATCATTATTATTCTCAAGCTTTCGTCTTAGTGATAGATGTGTAAACACTACTTTTTCCATCAATATTTTTTGTTATTTATCTTTTAATATTATGTTGATTTATAATTTAGAGTTAATAATTTATTTTAATCTATTTTTTATGTGGTTATTTAATGTCAAAGTATTCCACTTTACTAGAGAGGGTTGCTGAGATATTTTTTGGTTTTTAATTTGTTAAACGCAAAATAAAACAAAGTTGAGAGGGATATTTTCCTATTTTATTTTATAAAATCAATTTTGAGATTTTTTGAGTTAAAAAATTATTTTCTTAAGGTAATAAGAGTTTTTTTTTTAGAGGTGAAAATAAGAAAAAAATTGAGTTTTCAGGAGAAAAAAAAAACTTAGGCTTTATCTTTTTAAAAATTGAGTTTTCAATCTACTTTTTATGTGGTTATTTCAGTAAAAAAACACAAAATGGTATTGGGTTGGATTCCATGATATAAAAAAAGAAGCAAAATTTAATGTCAGAGTATTACACTTTACGAGAGGAGTGTTGCTTATATATTTTTGGGTTTTTAATTTGTTAAAAGCAAAAAAAAAAAAAGTTCAGCGGGATATTTTCCTGATTTGATTTTTAAAATCAATTTTAAGATTTTCTGAGTTAAGAAATTATTTTCTTAAGGTAATAAGAATTTTTTTCATAAGTTGAAAAATGAGTTTTTAGGGGGGGGGGGGGGGGGGTTGTACAATAGAGTACTCCTCCGAACTCAGTGATTCTAGTCTCATATGAAACATAACATCCTAACTCACAATTTTTACGAAGGATCTCATTTTCAATTCATTCATTTTTTAATTTTAAAGTTCAGATCGACATTGAACAACAATTTTTGTCCAGTAACACATAACTTAACGTATTTTCGGATTGTTTTTGCATATCTAACAACTTAAATGCCGTTGATGTCTTTCTTTCTCCGAACAGATATGAAGCGGAGTTCATTAAAAGGGTTGTCAGTGATGTAGCTTGTAAATTGGGAAACAAAACCTTGCACGTAGCCAAGCACCCTGTAGGTATTTCTTCCAAGGAAATGGTAAGAACTCATAACGTTGTTCCATCAGATCCATTGTGTCTTGATCATGGAAGATACAATGATCAACCATTTGTTCCATCAGTAAGCAATGGTGTGATTATGAATGATGTGCAGAACATGGTTAGAGGGAGGACAGAGCCAGTGGAGGAGCACGATGTGGAGAATAGTGGAAGATTACTGCAGCCTGGCGCAGGAGCTACATCTTCTAGAATTCTTGAAGACAACATAAGTGAGACTAGAGGAGTTCCGTTTCCTACAAGCTCTAATAAGCCAGTGGGTCAAGCATTTGAAGAGAATAGGAAGGTGATATGGTGTTTGTTAATGGATGATGAAGTCTCAACCATTGGCATTTACGGGATGGGGGGTGTTGGTAAAACAACAATACTGCAACATATCCACAATGAGCTTCTAGAGAGACCAGATATTTGTGATCATGTTTGGTGGGTGACTGTGTCTCAAGATTTCAGCATTAATAGACTGCAGAATCTTATTGCCAAACATCTTTATCTAGACCTTTCAAGCGAGGATGATGATCTGTGTAGAGCTGCCAAATTGTCAAAAGAACTAAGGAATAAACAAAAATGGATTCTCAGTTTAGATGATTTGTGGAATAGTTTTGAGCTACACGATGTGGGAATTCAGTCCTCGTTGAAAGGATGCAAGTTGATTTTGACGACTCGATCACAAACGGTTTGTGATCAGATTGATTGCCAACACAAAATCCAAGTGAAGCAACTTTCTGAGGGAGAATCTTGGACTTTGTTCAAGGAGAATCTTGGACATCACATAGCACTTTCAGATGAAGTGGAAGGAATTGCAAAAGCTATTGTAAGGGAATGTGCTGGTTTGCCATTGGGAATTATTACAGTGGCGGGAAGCTTGAGGGGAGTGGATGATCTATATGAGTGGAGGAATACATTGAAGAAATTGAAAGACTCGGGAATTAGGGACATGAAAGTATTCAAGTTATTGAGGTTTAGTTATGATCGGTTAGGTGACTCAGCACTACAACAATGTCTCCTATACTGTGCATTATTTCCTGAAGATCATATGATTGAAAGGGAGGAGTTGATAGGTTATTTGATTGATGAGGGAATAATTAAAGGAATGGGGAGGAGGCAAGATGCATTTGACGAGGGCCACACGATGCTCAATAAACTTCAATATGTCTGCCTATTGGAAAGTTCTAAAACATATGGTGGTAAATGTGTCAAGATGCATGACTTGATTAGGGACATGGCCATCTAAATAATGCAAGAGAACTCTCAAGTCATTGTTAAAGCAGCTGCACAATTAGAAGAATTGTCAGATGCAGAGGAGTGGACGGAGAATCTTACAAGAGTTTCACTAATGAAAAACGAATTTAAAGAAATTCCTCTCAGTCATTCACCAATGTGTCCAAATCTGTCAACTCTATTGCTTTGTACAAATTATTGCTTGCGATTCATTGCAGATTCGTTTTTCAAGCATTTGCATGGGCTCAAGGTCCTCAATTTGTCTCACACAGGTATTGAGAATTTGCCAAACTCCGTCTCTGATTTGGTGAGTCTCACTGTATTATTGCTCATTAAGTGTTTGAGGTTAAGATATGTTCCATCATTAAAGAAGCTCAGGGCACTAAAGAGGTTGGATCTCTCTCATACTAGACTGGAAAAGATACCGCAAGGAATGGAATGCCTAAGCAACCTGAGGTATCTTAGAATGAATGATTGTGATGAAAAGGAGTTTCCAAGTGGAATATTACCAAAACTCTCTCACCTGCAAGTCTTTGTACTATAGGACTTTATTAATCGAAGATTTGCTCTAATGACAGTTAAAGGAAAGGAAGTAGGATCCTTGAGAAATTTGGAAACTTTGGAATGCCATTTCGTAGGTGTCTCTGACTTCATGGAGTACCTCAGATGTCGGAATGGGATGCGATCACTAAGCACATACAAAATTTCAGTAGGAACAATGGAGATAGATTTTTCTCTTTCTCTCCCAAGTAAAACAGTTTGGTTGGGTAATTTGAATATCAACGCAGATAGAGATTTTCAAGTCAAGTTCTTAAAGGACATTCAAGGACTGTATTGTAAATGCATCGATGCAAGAAGTTTATGTGATGTTTTGTCATTAGAGAGTGCAACTGAACTGGAGATCATCCGTATTAGGGATTGCGATAGCATGGAGAGCTTGTTTTCATCTTCTTGGTTTTGCCCTGCTCGACTATCGTCTCCATCTTATAACGGTATATTTTCTAGTCTTCAAGAATTTTATTGCTATGGATGTAGAAATATGAAGAATTTGTTCTCTCTTGTCTTGTTGCCAAACCTCGTAAACCTGAAAAGGATTGCAGTTAAAGAATGTGCGAAATTGGAGGAGATAATAGGAGCACCAAGATCAAATGAAGAAAGCAGCGAATTCAAACTCCCAAATTTAAGATATCTGAGCTTGATTAGATTACCCGAACTGAAAAGCATTTGCAGCGCAAAACTGATTTGCGATTCTCTAAAAGAAATTAAAGTTGCTGAGTGTGAGAAAATGGAGGAGATAATAGGAGGAACAAGAACAAATGAAAAGGGGGTTATCGGTGAAGAAAGCAAGGAATTCAAATTCTCGAAGTTAAGATCACTGTGCTTGTCTGCATTACCAGAACTGAAAAGAATTTGCAGTGCAAAACTGATTTGCGATTCTTTGAAAAGTATTGAAGTTGTTGATTGTGCGAAAATGGAGGAGCTAATAGGAGTAACAAGATCAGATGAAGAAAGGGTTTTGGGTGAAGAAAGCAACACTGAATTCAAACTCCCAAAGTTAACATATATGAAATTGTTAAAATTACCTGAACTGAAAAGCATTTGCAGTGGAAAACTGATTTGCGATTCTTTGGAAAGAATGACTGTATCAGAATGCGAGAAGCTGAAGAGGATGCCAATTTGTCTTCCGTTGCTTGAAAATGGGCAGCCATCTGTCCCTCCTTCTCTTGAAATTATCCATGCATATCCAAAAGAATGGTGGGACAGAGTAGTGGAGTGGGAGCATCCTAACGCAAAGGAAGTCCTTTATCACATTGTAGACTTTTCTTCGTTCGATGTGACGTGGTCGTGGTCGAAGCGGAGACTTGATTCTCTATATAGGAGGAGACAACTTTGACTATAATATAATATATTATGACACTACTCTGCATTTAATATGATATAATATAGAATAAAGGGTAAGTATCATCTTTTATTTCTCTGCATTGTACTCGTTGAACAATGATTAATATGAAATATTTCTTATTTATTTTATATCGTGTGCTTACAATTAACATAAATAACAATTTCCATATATATATATATATATATATATATATCATTATCTTCTTAAGACTATTGAATTCTCATATATTATTTTTAAACTCGATTGATAAATAATTATAATTTTAAGTTTAATTAATATTATATTTTTATCCTTGACATCCAAAAAAAACATATATATTTATTTATCATTAATAATACAGATAAAAAAGAAAAAAAGAAGAGAGAGACAACACTTTAACAAAATAATGATAATAGAATTACAAGACCTGGAATTTTGAATTTTTTAAGGATATATTTGGAGTAAAATCTCATTTCCTCGTGTCTTTTTATTGAGTACATAAATTCATCCAATTTTTCTATATTCCTCAAGATTTTTTAATTTTTTTTTTCTATCATTATGAACAACAACAAAAAAAATCCACTATCCATGAAAACATAGGTATAGGACTGTGGTTAATGAGATATTTCAAAGTAATTTTTATTCGGAAATATATTAAAAAATAGTTTTTTTAAAATATTTATAACAACAGTACATTATAATAATTTAAAAATATAAAAGATTAAAATATTACAAAAATACAATGTATCACTCCCAAAAAAAATTCAAAATTTTAATTTTTTTTTTTATTAATATGGGTGTTAGGGCCAACTTGCGCGAATCTCAACTAATCTCACGGTCCTAAAGTTAATGACCATGTAACCCGCTAGTGGTCATCATATTAGCAACCACAAGGTTCAAACTTGAGACCACCGAGAGTGCAAACTTCTTAGTTTCAAGTTATTATCACTACCTACTACATGGTTTCAAAATTTCAATCTTAATTGGCTTGATGTTGGTGGGTGGTTAGGAGCATGGCTATTTTTGCTCTTAGGGTTATTTTCTTTTCCCTCTCCATTGAAGCCATCAATAGCTGAGCATCGTATTGCGGACTTATGGTAGTATAAATACTTACCAATAAATCGCCAAAAACTGGAAAGTGTTTTCAGTAATTTTGCTACGACAATATACTGTTTTACTTTGAGCTTTAGCCAGACCATCTTCAGACCGCTGTAGTAAGATTGAAATCTTGAAAACCAACCTGTGAAGCAAATCCACTTCTACATGAACTAAGGCTCCAAAGGCATATGGCACCTTTAGAAAAGATTTCTCAAGGTTAAATTTTTTGAAAGAAGTTCGAATTAATGGTTTGATTCATTTTATTGATTTTAGAGAAATGGGTTATAATTTTTATGTGCAGGAGAGAAGAAATTTGCTGAAGGAATTCCCTGACTTTGCATTTTGATGCACCTGCATCCTTCACAATGATAAGCATGCTGCTACCATTGTTTAGAGTGCTAGAATTTGCAATGATTCTGCTAGGATGTGTTTAACAGATTCACTCAGCAGGCTCATCCTTTTGTTCATTTATCCATTAAATGTTAGATCTAGCATTTCATAGCATAAAAAAATAATGTTCATGTCGAATTATCAAGAACGCATAAACTATAAAACAAAAATGTACCTGAATCCATATCCAGAAGTCGCTATCTAGAGTCGTACGGATGGCATTCCAGATTAACACGTTCACCTTAGAGAGTCCTTTGATTCTCTCTATCTTAACGTTAGTTTTCTCTCTGATAATGGGATGTCAAGTATGAGAATGTAGCACGTGTAATCTAGGGACCATAACCATATATATAGGTAACGAGCTACCTTTTGATATTCATGCCTTTTGACATTCCCACCCTTTGGTATTTCTATTTTAGTCCATCACTAAAATAGGTATAACTCTTTAATCTCTACACATTAAAGGTCCACACCCTATTAGATACACCAAAACCCAATTGCTTAAAAATACTTAGCAGATCATTTTTAATTAGTCTTCACCTCCTTTAACAGTCTACAAACACATAATTATTCTCATATAAGTCCAACGTTGGATTAATGATCCAACATTAAAAACTACATTTATTTCGCTCTGATGCAGCTACTTGCTGTGTTGAACTGAGTTCTGTATTTCCCAATTAGCAGAATTTAGCTTTTTCATTCATGAGAAGCACACCAAGATGTATACCCAACTGGAACTCGGAGATTCTCTATAATTTCTAAGCCATATCCATGTCATAGAGGCAAAAAAGCACCCACAACTTGCAGGATTATGCCTTATAATAACCATATACGCCTTTTGTTTCAAAGAAAATCTTATGCTCAGAAGAACGTTGGTTGGTGACATCTCGAATCCGTATCCATAACAAAATAGGACGCTTACTGCTCAGGAATCATTATGGAAATGCTAACTAGGAAAAGCAGTTTTTGAACCTAGCTAGGACCGATTAAACTGGTGTTTCTGCCTGATCTCTCAAGTTCAAGGTTTCAACAATGGGGTGGGTCCACAAGTTAACTCAATCAGCAATTAGCTTCTGATTCTTTTGTTGAAGTTTTGAATTAGACAAATAAAAGAAAATTAGAGGTGTAAAGCAACTTGTTATACCTTATAATATAATCTTTGGTAGGTAAAGTTTGTGGCTTCCTTCCAAGGAACTTCCTCCCTGTCAAACTCATCCCAACTTCCTTGACATTGATTTCCCAATTTCCCTCATCAAATGTCTTAAACCTTTGTGATGATCAGTATTCATCCCAACCAATTGATCTATTGTGTCTTGGACTTGGAAGACATTACGATCAACTCTGTTCTCCATCAGTAAACAATGATGTAATTATGAATGATGTGCAAAACATGGACAGAACCAGTGGAAGAGGAGGAGGAGGATGTGGAGAGCTATAGAGGAAGATTAGGGCAGCCAGGTGGAGGAGCTAGCTCTACTAGAGGGTCAAGCATTATTTCCTGAAGACTTTCATAACCCTAGAGAGCATTTGACAGCTTATTTGATTCATGAGGGAGTGATAAAAGGGCAGAGTAGGGCGGCAGAATTTCACCAGACTTGAAAGTGCTGCAAGATATGGTGATCGTAGATGTGTCACGCTGCATGATTTCTCGATTGATCTGTGTATTTATTATTTGTATTAAAAGGTTTAATTTGTCTACTAAATATATTTCATCTGGAATTGGATGACTATTTCTGGAGTCAAATCGTGAAGACAAAGCTCTTATATGTTTGCGTGCAAAAACTATCAAAACCCTTTCTCCACGTTATTTAATTAAATGAATTCATGACCTTTAAAAACTAGGTTCTGGTCTTTGAATTATAAGCAAGATCAGGCACTTAGAATTAACTCTTTAATTACCTTTGCGAGAGCATAAGCAAGAGCTGAACCAGCAACACCAGCACCTACGATGATCACATCAGTATTTCCAGCATAATTCGGTCTGCACACTCCATTTCCAGAGCTTCTGCCATGGTGAAAGCCTCTGCCACTCGCATTGGAGGGATATGAAATTGCACTTCTTTTCCCATCTTTGTGAACTGCAGCGAAGCTGAAGACTGTCTGAGAATCAGACCCATCTAGACAGTCTGTTACCACACGAAATGTTGGACATAAATAAGAGTAGATGTTGATTAATTCAACGGAAAAGTATGTTCAACAAAATTTCTACAGCTAGTAATTCTTCACCTTCAAGACCTAACTCGGCCAATTTAATGCAACCCCCAGCATGCAGGAACTCACTAACAATTCTGTCGGGCTCAGTCAAGTCTCTTTCAATGACATGCACGCGCCACCCATCCTGCAGTTGCCGGAGAAGACAATGTTTACTAGGTTCTGGTCTTTGAATTATAAGCAAGATCAGGCACTTAAAATTAACTCTTTAATTACCTTTGCGAGAGCATAAGCAAGAGCTGAACCAGCAACACCAACACCTATGATGATCACATCAGTATTTCCTGCAAAATTTGATCTGCACACTCCATTTCCAGAGCTTTTCAATTTTTTCTTGGTTCGAGTTTTCTCTGAAGCTTTGATCTTCTCTCTCCTTCTTGAACTGTAGAGCACAACAAACCCGAACAAGAAAGCTGCTACAGCTCCTCCAAATATATGCTTGGAGTCCATTTTTGTTCTTCAGTACAAGCTCTCTCTCTCTCTCTCTCTCTCTCTCTCTCTCTCTCTCCGGATGTGCTGTCGAGACCCTGCAGTGCTACAAATTAGGCACATGGTAAGAGATTGACTTTATTGTTAAAAGACATGCAAATGGAAAGGCTGTTGATATGGTTGTCTATCCTCTGCGTGATAAGATTTGTTTTTTTCCTTGGAAGTTTATGTGGTAAGAGATTGGCTTTATTTTATGATAATATTAATGATTGATTCCCGAATAATTCTTTATGAAAGTAATTTGCATGATTTTCTAAATGCAGATGAAATGTCCTTCTTTTATATTATTCTTTAATAATAAAGTTCTAAATGCAGAACTTTAGTTCTTGGTATTTTGTTTTTGTACTCCTTTAATAATTTTTACTTAAATTAACCTTCAACGACAATTTTTTTTTTTTTTTTTTTTTAAGTTTTGGAACGAAAAAAATTATTAGATCATGATGTTGGATTATAAAAGAAAATCATGATTATGTATAAACCAGCGTTTGGGGTTTAATGTTTCAGAGGAGAATTTGATTGACAGTAATGGCTACCGAAAGGATGCCGCCAGCAAGGGAAGCTGAGGGGCTGATATCAGGGCTGGTTGAGGAAGAGGGAGTGGAGGAGAGAGATGGGGTTTATTGGCGACCGAAAACTGCAAGAAAATTGCAGTGATTTGTTTGGGAAAGGAAAGGGTGGTGTAATAATGGAGTAGCCGACGACAGGAAGGTAAATAAAGTGCTCTGATTTTACAAATAAATGTGGAAGCAGAGGGGGTTTAACTTGACTTTTATTTATAGTTATTTTGATCCCTCAATTTATAATTGTTCTCATTGCACCTCCAATTGATTTTAAATTTTTAAATTTATGCAATTGTATCCCCATAAGAATTTCAACAATAGCCTTAGCTTTGCCCACCTTTTCTATTTTGGTCCTGAGTTTTGGATTTATATGATTTGACCCTCAATTGACCATTAAACTCTCAATTTTCTTCAATTTTCCCCCTAACTCCAAGCAATTGACTTGAAAAAAATCAATTTGGTCTCCAAAGATTCCAATCTCCTCAATCGAACCTGAATTATGCTCAAAAACTTGATTTTTTACCAATTAAGCCTCTAATAAAATTAATTTGACCAACTTAAAGTATAATCAAGTCATTGCACTTAATTAAATCCTTCAATTGGACCCTAAATTAATTCCTAAACATAATTATACTTTAAATTGGCCCACAATTAAATCAGATTGGCCTATAAAAAGTATAATTATGCCTTTTGACTTCATATTTTACGCAGATTCATCAATAATAAATTATTTTAGCCTTAAATCTATATTTTTTTATTTATTTTTGGGAACAAAAGAGGTACGATCAGGCTCTCGAAAGTGTCTAAAATTTACACCTTGATTTTTCTACCAATGCGAGCTCTTTTTATTTTATTTTTGTTTTATTTTGGGTAGATTTTGGGGAATAACCCAGAAATGGGTTATGACAATTGCCCCCCTCTTTATAACGCTTGCGACTAAAGTCTCGTAAGGGGACTTGTGATAGGGAGTGTTGTAAAGAAAAAGAAAAGAGAGAAGTCTCGTAAAAATGGTTGATTTCTTGGGAAGGGCTATGAAACACGCTCAACATGGAACGATTAGTTTGGGCTAGGAAGCGCACTATTCTAGGTTGGATGGCTAAGGGTTGGAAAGGCACATCCAATTGACAGGAAAGATATGGCTAAGAAACGCACTACCCTAATTGATGGTTTAGTATTGGAAAAACCATACTCAAATAGGAAGAAAAATAGGGTTGAAAAACACACTATTTTGATATGTGGTTAAAGGTTGGAAAACACACCCAATTAAGAGGAAAGATACAACTAAGAAGCGCACTATTCTAATTGATGGTTTAGAATTGGAAAAAACATACTCATAGAGGAAGAAAAATAGAGTTGAAAAACACACTATTTTAGTTTGTGGTTAAGGGTTGGAAAATTATGAGGAAAAGTATGGCTAAGAAGCGCACCATCCTAATCGATTTAAATCAGGTTAGCTCCCACTCAGTTTAATTGAACTTGAGAAAGATAAAGAAACGGATAAGAGGTTTTAATATTGATTCATTTGATTTGATTTAAAATACATGTGTTTATATTTTCTCACATTCAATCATATCACGGTATAGTCTGTTTAGGCTGTTTGACACCACACAAAAGATAACACAACCCTAAAATAGACAACATTGACTTGTCAAGATTTGGTAGTTCATAATGGCCATTTTGAACCAATGGTCGAGATCCTACAGGGTTGAATCTAATGGCCAAATTTTTTTAACAATAAATACAAGATTGTCATAAATATTGAACGATCTTTCTATTGAAGATGAGGAGCTACCCAGATCACTTTTGATTTTAGATGATTTGTGGCCGCCACAAGCTGGGAGTTCCAGTCCAAGCTAATAAGGGATAATAGCATCGGTTTGAAAGAGACTGCAAGGTGAATATGGAATGGAAGAATAACATCCTTTCAATATGGAAAGTGTCGTTTCTGTCAGCCGAGAATAGAGTGAGAACATGGTGGGTAGGGTCGTATGTGTCCATGATGTAAGCCTTTTCTTTCTCCTTTCGCCTTCGGGAAATAATCTTGCCTACTTGTTTTAATATTAAAAATAAAAATATTATTAAAAAAATAATCGCTATGAATGTAGCAAATGAACTTTACATTTTCCATGCAGCTTCTTCAAAATTTCATCGCGGGATGGTCCACGCGTTTGGAAAGGTAGCAGTGATTGTTTTTTAAAATATTTTTTATTTTTAAATATATTAAAATAATATTATTTTTTTTTAAAAGTAGTTTTGACATTAATAAAATTTTAAAAAATAAATTAATTTGAAGCAAATAAAAAAATTTCAGTTATTTATTAAAATTCGTCTACATGTTGGTTTGTGACCTTTTGCCGCACCCTTTCCCCTTTTGAAGCAGAAACCTTCAGCACGGGGGGCACATAGGTTAGCTTAGGTGTTTGAAAGTGAAGTTAAATTTGTTTCTTGTTAATTTCTTTTTGTTTTTAATTATCTTTTAGTAATTTTTAGATTACTTTATAATAATAATATTAACAACAATTGAACAAACCTACAACTACAACCCTACAACTAGAAAATCTTAGCAGCTTCGTTTCTGTGCGAATTTTTTGAGGGTATCGAACGAGACCCGCAAACGAAAACCAAACAAGAGATAAAGGCAGCCAGTTGCTCGGAAATTGTCTGAATATTTTGCCGTGTGGAAAATCATGCGATTCTGCCCCACAACAAGCAAGAGCTGTTGTTATATGATCAAGACTGTCTTGGTTCATCGACCGAGCTGATTTATAGTCTGGATGGATCAACCTAAGTTGCACAAAACAATTCAATACAATTTCAAGAGTTCTTTTTATATAAAAAAAATTAAAAAGATGTTTAGAAAAAATTGATGACTAATAAAAGAAATAAAATCGATTGGGACATGGGATTATTTTACTAAATTATGTCAAAATTAATAAGAAAATATTTAATTAATTAGGTAGGATTTGAGTTTTTGTAAGTAATGATATTTGTATTAGCTTAAATAAAAATATTTATTAAAAGGATAGATTAGAGAATGTTTCAAGGACAACTTGTAAAAACATGCATGTTGAAGACCCTATCTAAAATATAAGGACTAATTGAGCACATTCTTCGAAGAAGAAGGACTGCTTTTTATGGGATGGTTGGGAGAGTTCTCGGAATTGAAATGGTCAAGGATGTAGAGCAGTGTCATCATTCGAAATTAGTTCTGGCCAGTTAAGGAAAGTTGTCGGAGGGCAAAGCATACAGCTTGCATGAATGGGAACCGTCGACTATAAAACAAGTCCTTGGACCGCTGTTTTGTTATCATTATTATTAGAGTTATATTTTAATTTTAAATATTTTTTATTTACTCTCGATATTTTAATATTAAAAATTAATTTACAAAAACAACATACACCAAACTCTCAAAGCTCGCTCTAAGCCAAGGCACGTCTGGTTGAAAATTATTTCCAAACCCCCTCGTAGCCTATGATAACAGAAATGGTTGAATAGTGGGTTCCTTCCCAGCAACTTCATTCCGAGCAAACAATACAATAATTAATTAAATATTAATATATATGTAACACTATTCTCTTCCACGTCTCATCTCATTATACAATTCCCTATTTTCCTTTCCAACATCTCACGCGTACGTACTAGATTCAAGCATACTGCAGCTTTATTATTCTCTTCAACCATATATTCTTCTCTGATCTCTGTTTTTATTTATTTATTTTATTGTTTTGCTGACTACGGCTTAAGCAAACCAGCACTGAAGTAGGTCTTAATTATTTATGCTTCATCTTGTTGGTGTTTTTGTTTTTTTTTATTATCTGTAACTATGGTTTGAATCGTTTTCTCAGATTTTTTAATCCATGCTTTGTGGTGTTTATCTAAATTGAACTTGTGGATTTTTTTTAACAAAACAATATCTAGTTTTTTAAGGCAAAACATCAGATTTTCCTTGTGTATTATATATATAAGTTGAGGTTTAAAGGAGAAAGGAAGATTTGAAATATATTTGTGGCGGCTGTGTGTTCAATACACAGCACTCCCTTATGTGTTGTATATATAGGTATAGGGTTGTACATGATACCTATCATGTGGTATATACTACACATGATCATAACCCTATATAAGGTAAATACAAGATAAATATAAATACATAATAACATTCCATAATAATATATATTCTTCTCTTATATATATATATATGTATTTATATATTCTTCTCTTATATATATATATATAATACTAATCATCTTGCTTTCTCTTCTTTTTTAAACCTCAAAACATGCTAATTATCTTGTACTTGTGGTCAGTTGGAAGGAGTTCCACCATCTTTTATGGAGGATTATGTCAATCAGTTGGAAGGAGTTCCCTCGTACGTCATTCTTAAGCATATTTTATCAGAAGATGATTGCTTGCAATTTAGTTTTTCTACAGTTTTCCTTATTATGACCATGGAAGCAGGTTACCACTGGAGGAGGTTCCAGTCAACCAAAGCTCCATGTTATGCAATGATCGAGGTGGACAGAACATGCTGGTGGATAATGATGTGATCAACGATAGTTTTCAACAGACAACTCAGTTTCCACCTTCATTTCCTCAAACCATGGTGACTACTCATTCCTTGTTCATTAGTTCTGCTGATATTATGGGTGTTTGGTATGGTTTTTGGGGAATTTGCCTTGTTTTTATCTCTTTTCTTTAATTAATTAAATAATTAACTTTAATAACAATAAATTAAAAGGGAAGCCTTTTTCGAACAATGTCTTTTGGAGAATTTTCTATTTGCGTCTTTACATGGATATAATTTTGAGCGTAACTTTTCTTTCAACAGTCAGCTGGGAAACCCGTCAAATCATACGTGAGATTAATATATGGTTGTTAGTAATTATTATAGGAGAATTTCATGTTAATTTATATCATCTAAGATTTTGATATATTTTAAATAAAAAATACTACAATATTAAACTTTCTTTGTGTATTATAAATATATATATGTTTATATATTCTTCTCTTATATATATATATATAGTACTAATCATCTTGCTTTCTCTTCTTTTTTAAACCTCAGAACATGCTAATCATCTTGTACTTGTGATCAGATGGAAGGAGTTACACCATCTTTTATGGAGGATGCTGTCAATCAGTTGGATTTTGAGACATTCAATATGTCTGAGCTTCTCTTGTACGTCATTTTTAAGCATATTTTATCAGAAGATGATTGCTTGCAATTTATTTTTTCTACAGTTTTCCTTATAATTCTAAAAAAAACAATAATGTTACTGACCATGGAAGCAGGTCGCCATCGGAGGAGGTTCCAGTCAACCAAAGCGCCATATTATGCAATGATCAAGCTGGACGGAACATTCTTGTGGATAATAATGTGGATAGTATTCAGCAGACAACTCAGTTTCCAACTTCATTTCCTCAAACAATGGTGACTACTCCAATTTGCTACAACGTCCATTGAATTTGCAAGTTTTTGTATTGCTATATCACCCACTGATTCAAAAAGTTTGCTTCGAATTGTTTATTTTTAAACAATCAGACAACAATGGGAGGTTTAGATGGAACATCATCATCATGTATAAACCAAAACGGACCAAATTGGCCTCAAACTCCATCAAGGTAAATGATATTCATCATTATATATTTAACTTCTTCTTGTACATGTTAATTGTTAGTGGATTAAGAGCTAACAATTCTGCATATGCATAAAGAAATTACTAACATATGTTGCTAATTTAGTGACCAACAATGGACTAATCAGTTACCAATGAGCAATCAAGTGCCTGGGATGCTACCTCAACCTCCAATGAATCAATGGTATTAACCTCAAATATACACTTCTTTAATCGTGAAAACAATAAACTTGACAAAAAATGACGATGATTTTTTATTATTATAGTTCCCGACAATTTCCATATCAATTTAATCAAGTTCCGATCACGCCTAACCCGTATGATCCACAAAGTTCAACCATGTTGCCAGAGCCTTCTCAAACCTTGAGGTATGCGGTCGTTCGCTCGAGCATTTCAATTAGCTTGTACTTGTTTTTTTTTTTTGTGATTTCAACTAATAACAAAGCTTTATTTTTCTTCTGAGTTCAGGTTCCCACAGTTTCCTCCTCACAATCTTCAAGTTTCTGGAGATCATAATCAAGGACAAGTCGATCAAACTTCTGTGATTCCTCACATAGACAATATGCAACAAGAGAACTTAGTGCCTCAAAACTTTGTCAAATCTACTAGGTATTAATACCTTTTTGATAATTAGATACACCACTGATTTTTACTACTTCAGAGAGACTACCCATTATTGAAAGGTTTTATAATATGATCACTTCAATTTTATATAGATCACAGATGGAGAACCTCCAAGTCCATGTATTGCAAAATCAAACTGCTAGGCCAAATGCCTCAAATGTTGGCCCTGACAGTTCCCTGCAAAGTCAAAATAGGAGTTTAAATACTCAACAAGTAAGAAGTCTAACTGAATTATCTCCCATTGCGAACTGTCTCTTGTAAGCCACTTCATTGTGTATTGGGTTTGCTCCGCACGTTAACATTTTCTAGGTATCTTCTATAATATAATTCTTGATAGAGTTTTGAAAGAATTTTTCAAAAAACAATTCAAACCAATTATTAACCCTGGAATTTGTATGATCTATATATATAATTCCAAGTGGGCATGCTGCTTTCTGGCTTACATTTTCTGCGTTAACTCCCTGTATCTTATAATATAATATTTGGTTGGTTAATTATAAGTATACATTCCCCTATTGATACATACATCAACTATATATATATATATATATGTAGCTATGGTTTGAATCTTTAAGGAAATCCTGTTGGTGGGAGAGGCCACTGGTGGTGGCTTTGAAACACCAAGAGGGGATAAAACACACTGTTTTATTTCAACAACAAAATGGTACAGAGCTTGAACAATCTGTCAAAGCTCTCTCTTCTTCTCTCTAGTGTTTCTCTCTAATGTCTCCCACTACTATTTCACCTTAACTAAGCTTCCTATTTATACACAAAATGAAATTTTGATAAAATAGACTTTTAGGTGTGAAAGCAGTTGGCGGCTGCAGTCGGTGGCCGTAGTCGGTGGTCGTAGATAGTGGCTGTCAGAGGCTTTAGTTGGTGGCCGTAGACGGTGGTTGTTGGTGGTTGCTTTACTTGACTTTTGCATATATGAGTTTACACCAACAAATTCCCCCTTTAAACTCAATCGGGAGATGTCATGCCAAGCATGAACTTCAATATGATAAATATATCTCCCTTAATGGCTTTGTAAAGATATCTGCAACTTGATCATTTGTTTAGCAAGAGATGAATTCAACTTCTTTGTTCTTCACATGCTCCCGGATAAAGTGATGACGTGTATCGATTTGTTTACTTCTTTCATGATACACTAGATTCTTTGCTAATGCAATCGCCGATCGATTATCAATATAAATCTCTTTCGGATCTTCTTGAGGAAATCCCATATGCTTCAGAATATTTCTTAACCATATTAAATGCATACAACTAAGTTGGCAGCAACATACTCGGCTTCACAACTTGATAACGTCACTATCGATTGCTTCTTGGATGACCATGTGAAAGATGTATCTCCCATAAAAAATACAAACCCTGTTGTACTTTTCCTTTCATCCAAATCTCGACCCCAATCACTATCTGAGTAGCCAATAAGTTTAAAGTTCTTACTTGATGTATAGAACATACCTTCACTTATTGTTCCTTTGATGTAACGGAGAATTCTCATAGTTGCACTCAAGTGCGTCTGATCCGGTGTCTCTATATATCTGCTGATCAGTCCTACTCCATAGAGTATATCCGGTCTTGTACATGTCAAGTACCTCAAGCTTCCCACCAAGCTTTTAAAGTAAGTAGGATCATCATTTCCTACTTTACTTTTCCTCAATTCCACTCCATTTTCAACTGGAGTTGATATTGGATTGCAGCTTTCCATCTTGAACTTTCCAAGAATTTCTTTTGCGTAGCCGCTTTGGGACAAAAAAATCCCTTCTTCTTTCTGAGTAACTTCTAAGCCCATAAAATGTGCCATCAGACCAATGTCTGTCATCTCAAACTCCTATACCATGTTTTTCTTGAAGTCTGTAAACATGGTAGGATTGTTGCCAGTGAATATCAAGTCATCAACATATAAGCAAGCATATAGTGTGCTTCCATCATCTTCTTTCTTCACATATATGGCGTATTCATATGGATATTTTTTTCAAATCTATTTTCTTGAAAATACCTGTTAATTCTGGTATTCCAAGCACGCGGAGCTTGCTTCAAACCATATAGAGCTTTCTTCAACTTGTATACTTTGCCTTCATTATCTTCTTCAATGTAGCCAAGTGGTTATTCAACATAAATCTCTTCTTGTAGGAAGCCATTCAGAAATGCTGACTTCTCAATGGCATGTATCTCTTCATCCATTGCTGTGATCCATTTCTCTTCTTTAATAGCCTCATCAAAGCTATTTGGATCACTATCTGCGAAGAAACAAAATAATGTTGTATTTTCCATTACCTGAGTTGCATCATATAAATCTTCTAGATTTCTCATCCTTCTTGGTTCTTCTGATGAGGATGATGCTTCTGGTGATATAGATGATGATCCTGGTGTTGGAGTGTTTCTCCTGTTGAATACAGGATAACTGTGTACCGGAGATTGTAGCTCCTCTTTTGGTACTCTTTGATCTTCTGCAAGTACTGTTGGTACTTCTACTTCATCTTCAAGGATCAAATCTGTATTGATCCATTTGATTTTTTCTTGATCCTCTTTCCATTCCCAGGTTTTATCTTCTTCAAAGATAACATCTTTGCTCATAATCACCTTCTTTGTGATGGTATTATACAACTTGTATCCCATCCTTCTATCACCATATCCCACAAAGATACATTTCTCGCTTTTATCATCGAGTTTTGTTCTTCTTGCTTCTGGGATCTTTGCATATGATACAGAGCTTGAACAATCATTCAAAGCTCTCTCTTCTTCTCTCTAGTGTTTCTCTCTAATGTCTCCCACTACTATTTCACCTTAACTAAGCTTCCTATTTATACACAAAATGAAAGCTTGATAAAATAGACTTTAAGGTGTGAAAGCAGCTGACGACTGCAGTCGGTGGCCGTAGTTGATGGTCGTAGATAATGGCTGTTAGAGGCTTTAGTTGGTGGCTGTAGACGGTGGTTGCTGGTGGTTGCCTTACTTGATTTTTGCAGATTTGAGTTTACACCAACAAATACATGATAAATAAATTGATCTTTTTTCTCAGATTTTACCATCCATGCCTTGTGGTGTTTATCTAAGTTGACCTTGAATTCATTGTTTTTATCTTTTTAAAATTCTTTGCTGCTTTTAACTCATTATTTTAGTTCCACCCTTTTCTTTATCAATTAATTTTTACCAAGTCTTCATTCAGTAACATAAAATTTATTTTACTTGCACATCGTTTTCTTGTGAGGGGCATCCATGTCTCAAGCACATAAGAACCTAATAAGATTTCACACAATAGCATTGCCAATAATAATTATAATATTGATTACTTACAATAACTGTTATAATAACAACGATAATAATTTTGACAATTTAACAATTATGATAATAATAATGAGAATAATAATTAAAATAATTCATTAGTCGATATTGTTTTCGTTAAAGATTGACTTTTACAGCTATAAAATATATGAAGCCACATGTAGACAAAACCAGTGGAAAAATTGGGCCAAATAATCTACAATTAAAAAATATACGAGCCACTTGCCCGACGCTTCGTCGCAACCAGAACCAAATTTTTTAATATTTAAAAAAAATGTTAATTGGTGCAAGATTTTTTTTCTGATTCTATACGTCCGAACAAAATAATCAACCTAGGCAGATTTTTTATTAGGTAATATAAAAAAAACTAATTATAGGACATTTTTTGTGTTTAGTACTAATATTCAATAACATAATTTTTAAGAAATAAGGTAAAAAAATTAAAGACAACATTGAGTTACAAGATTCTTAATGAATACAACATCGAATGATAAATTATTAGATTTAAACCATTATATATAGAGAAGCTATAAAAATTAATACTTAATATATACAACATTGAATGATAAATTATTTCAATAGTTATCCTTATAATGGAAGGCAAAAAAAATATTATCAGGATTAAAATATATATTATTTGATTAGAAGAACAAATTAAAATAGTTAAAGGACAGAAGCAAAATTATTATTGTTATCATTGTGAATATAATTATTATAATCACTGGGATTATAATAAAATTTATTGTTTAAGATTTTTGTTTGATACTAATGTTAAGTCATACAATTTTAAAAAAATAAGATAAAAAAATTTAAAAACAATATTGAGTCACAATATTTATTCAAATCATTAATCCGACATATTAGATTTAAAACATTATATGTAGAGAAGTTGCAAAAGTGAATTCTTAATAAATACAACATCGAATGATAAATTACTTGAGTTATTATTCTCATTGTTATTATTATGATTGAAAGTAAAACAAAAAATAATATTAGCAGCATTGAAAAAAAAATTAATATAAAGAACAAATGGAAATATTTGAAGAACAAAATTAATGGACAAAAGCAAAATTAGTATTATTATCATTATGAGACATTACCAGACTATCAAACACAATCTAAGTTAATGTGTTATTTTCTTTCATGTTTGCCTACAAAACTTTCGATTATTTAGTTTCTTTTATATATTCATTTTATTATGGATAAGTCATTGAAAATAATGATAACGATTATTTTTAAGGTATTTTTTCTGAAAATATATGAGGCTAATTATATATTCTGATATTTGTTTAATATTAACGCATTAAAATATATAAAAAATGAACCAAGTTTTTTTTTTAAATCTCAAATTAATTTAATCTCAGTGTTCTGAAATACTTTTAATATAATAATATCAGGAATAAATCTTAAAAAATAGAAATAATTTAATTTCTTTTTTAAAAAAAATCACTTTAAACTAAAAATATATCAATCCACACGTAGACAAAACAGATGAAAAAAATACAAAGATAACAAATCACTAACAACATAGGATTTACTATACATGCATAGGACTAAATTGGCGTCAAACTCCATCAAGGTAAATGATATTCATCATTATTTAACTTCTTCTTCTTGTACTTGTTAGTGATGAGAATTGTTAGTGGATTAACAACTAACAATTCTGCATATGTATAAAGAAATTACTAATAAATGTTGCCAATTTACTGACCAACAATGGACTAATCAGTTACCAACGAGCAATCAAGTGCCTTGGATGCTACCTCAACCTCCAATAAATCAATGGTATTAACCTTAAATATACACTTCCAAGGAACTTCCTTCCTGTCAGACAATACAATAATCTTTGCTACTGTATATTCTCTTCCAAATCTCATCCCAACTTCCTTGACATTGATTTTCCAATTTTCTTCATAAAATGTCTTAAACCTTTGTGATGATCAATGCTTCCTTCTCTGATTGAATCGAATCACCTAGAGCTCAACACCTTGCAACCTCCTCCTTATTGTTAAACCATATATTCTTCTCTGTTCTGTGCTTTTTGTTTTTGGATTTTTTTTTTCACATGTAACTCTGGTTTGAATCTTTCAAGTAAACAGACGTTGTAGAAATTCTAATGATAAACTTTGGAAATATTCCATGCCTTATGGAGTTCATGCTAAATTCACCCCAAGTTAACCCTGGATTCATTGTTTTTTTCCTTTTAGTTTCTTTGCTGTTGTTTGTAACCTATTAGTCTAGTTTCAACCTTTTCTTTTTCATTAATTTTTATTCAATATTTTGACCCTTTTTTATGTAGGACAAAGTGGGTAGACCACATGATCCGTTTTGGAAACATGTTGAATATATGGATGATGGAAGAATGAAGTGTAAGTTCTGTAGGCATTTATTTGCCAAGGGTACTTCCATTTCGAGGATCAAATGGCATTTGTCAGGAGAGAGAAGACATGGAGTTGGCATTTGTGGTCAGGTGCCTAAAGAGGTTCAAGAAGCAGCATTTCTAGCTATGCATGGTGGCGATAAAAAACATAAAAGCATACCAAGTTCAACCAATGTTAATGATTATGCCATTTTCACCTGTCCACAAGAACAAGACAATGCAGGGGATGGTGGAAGTATGCAAGTGGGAGTTCAAGGCATGGAAAACACAAGTGAAGGATCTTTTCAGCTTGTTGACAGAAGTGTCTCTCCTTGGAGACTCGGAGTTGATGCTCATGAGAGTAGAGGAGAAGCAGCACAAGGAACACATATAGTGGATCAACTTGCTGATGGTACTTGGCATCAAATCCTTTCGGAGGCGCAGAAGCTAAATGAAATCAATACCTATTTAATGCTGGAAGAAGAGGATAAGGAGCCTAGCGCAGGAGCTAGATCTTCTAGAATTCTTAAAGACAACACAAGTGAGACTAGAGGAGTTCCGTTTCCTACTAGCTCTAATAAGCCAGTGGGTCAAGCATTTGAAGAGAATAAGAAGGCGATATGGTCCTTGTTAATGGATGATAAAGTCCCAACCATTGGCATTTATGATGTTTTTCTAAGTTTTAGAGGAGAAGACACTCGCAAAACAATTACAGATCATCTCTATTCTGCCTTAATCCAAGCCGGAATTCATACTTTTAAGGATGATAATGAACTCCCTAGAGGAGAAGAAATCTCCCCGCAACTTCTCAGGGCAATCGAAGGATCAAGGATTTCTGTAGTGGTATTCTCCAGAAACTATGCTTCCTCTGGATGGTGTCTTGACGAACTAGTAAAGATTATGGAGTGTAGGCAGAAAACTCACCAGGTTGTTCTTCCAATATTCTATGATACGGATCCTTCAGATGTCCGCAAACAGACCGGTAGCTATGCAAAAGCTTTTGATGAACATGAAAAAAACTTCAAGGGAGAAATGGAGAAGGTCAACAGGTGGAGAGAAGCTCTTACACAGGCTGCAAATCTATCTGGAAGGGTTTTACACAATGAGACAAATGGGTATATCTTTATCTTCTCTGTCAAAATCCACTTGCACATATCAAAAGAAAAAATCTTTTTATTATTATCATTTTGATATTGATATTTCCACTTCGATTAAATATTAGTTTTTAATTGCAATATATGTAGATGTAGCAAATATCTATGGTTTTTCAAAATAATTCTCCAACTAGTAGGGTTATAAAATTTAATAAGTTCTTTTTAATAATCATTATTATTCTCAAGCTTTCGTCTTAGTGATAGATGTGTAAACACTACTTTTTCCATCAATATTTTTTGTTATTTATCTTTTAATATTATGTTGATTTATAATTTAGAGTTAATAATTTATTTTAATCTATTTTTTCTGTGGTTATTTAATGTCAAAGTATTCCACTTTACTAGAGAGGGTTGCTGAGATATTTTTTGGTTTTTAATTTGTTAAACGCAAAATAAAACAAAGTTGAGAGGGATATTTTCCTATTTTATTTTATAAAATCAATTTTGAGATTTTTTGAGTTAAAAAATTATTTTCTTAAGGTAATAAGAGTTTTTTTTTTAGAGGTGAAAATAAGAAAAAAATTGTGTTCAGGAGAAAAAAAAAACTTAGGCTTTATCTTTTTAAAAATTGAGTTTTCAATCTACTTTTTATGTGGTTATTTCAGTAAAAAAACACAAAATGGTATTGGGTTGGATTCCATGATATAAAAAAAGAAGCAAAATTTAATGTCAGAGTATTACACTTTACGAGAGGAGTGTTGCTTATATATTTTTGGGTTTTTAATTTGTTAAAAGCAAAAAAAAAAAAAGTTCAGCGGGATATTTTCCTGATTTGATTTTTAAAATCAATTTTAAGATTTTCTGAGTTAAGAAATTATTTTCTTAAGGTAATAAGAATTTTTTTCATAAGTTGAAAAATGAGTTTTTAGGGGGGGGGGGGGGGGGGGTTGTACAATAGAGTACTCCTCCGAACTCAGTGATTCTAGTCTCATATGAAACATAACATCCTAACTCACAATTTTTACGAAGGATCTCATTTTCAATTCATTCATTTTTTAATTTTAAAGTTCAGATCGACATTGAACAACAATTTTTGTCCAGTAACACATAACTTAACCTATTTTCGGATTGTTTTTGCATATCTAACAACTTAAATGCCGTTGATGTCTTTCTTTCTCTGAACAGATATGAAGCGGAGTTCATTAAAAGGGTTGTCAGTGATGTAGCTTGTAAATTGGGAAACAAAACCTTGCACGTAGCCAAGCACCCTGTAGGTATTTCTTCCAAGGAAATGGTAAGAACTCATAACGTTGTTCCATCAGATCCATTGTGTCTTGATCATGGAAGATACAATGATCAACCATTTGTTCCATCAGTAAGCAATGGTGTGATTATGAATGATGTGCAGAACATGGTTAGAGGGAGGACAGAGCCAGTGGAGGAGCACGATGTGGAGAATAGTGGAAGATTACTGCAGCCTGGCGCAGGAGCTACATCTTCTAGAATTCTTGAAGACAACATAAGTGAGACTAGAGGAGTTCCGTTTCCTACAAGCTCTAATAAGCCAGTGGGTCAAGCATTTGAAGAGAATAGGAAGGTGATATGGTGTTTGTTAATGGATGATGAAGTCTCAACCATTGGCATTTACGGGATGGGGGGTGTTGGTAAAACAACAATACTGCAACATATCCACAATGAGCTTCTAGAGAGACCAGATATTTGTGATCATGTTTGGTGGGTGACTGTGTCTCAAGATTTCAGCATTAATAGACTGCAGAATCTTATTGCCAAACGTCTTTATCTAGACCTTTCAAGCGAGGATGATGATCTGTGTAGAGCTGCCAAATTGTCAAAAGAACTAAGGAATAAACAAAAATGGATTCTCATTTTAGATGATTTGTGGAACAGTTTTGAGCTACACGATGTGGGAATTCAGTCCTCGTTGAAAGGATGCAAGTTGATTTTGACGACTCGATCACAAACGGTTTGTGATCAGATTGATTGCCAACACAAAATCCAAGTGAAGCAACTTTCTGAGGGAGAATCTTGGACTTTGTTCAAGGAGAATCTTGGACATCACATAGCACTTTCAGATGAAGTGGAAGGAATTGCAAAAGCTATTGTAAGGGAATGTGCTGGTTTGCCATTGGGAATTATTACAGTGGCGGGAAGCTTGAGGGGAGTGGATGATCTATATGAGTGGAGGAATACATTGAAGAAATTGAAAGACTCGGGAATTAGGGACATGAAAGTATTCAAGTTATTGAGGTTTAGTTATGATCGGTTAGGTGACTCAGCACTACAACAATGTCTCCTATACTGTGCATTATTTCCTGAAGATCATATGATTGAAAGGGAGGAGTTGATAGGTTATTTGATTGATGAGGGAATAATTAAAGGAATGGGGAGGAGGCAAGATGCATTTGACGAGGGCCACACGATGCTCAATAAACTTCAATATGTCTGCCTATTGGAAAGTTCTAAAACATATGGTGGTAAATGTGTCAAGATGCATGACTTGATTAGGGACATGGCCATCCAAATAATGCAAGAGAACTCTCAAGTCATTGTTAAAGCAGCTGCACAATTAGAAGAATTGTCAGATGCAGAGGAGTGGACGGAGAATCTTACAAGAGTTTCACTAATGAAAAACGAATTTAAAGAAATTCCTCTCAGTCATTCACCAATGTGTCCAAATCTGTCAACTCTATTGCTTTGTACAAATTATTGCTTGCGATTCATTGCAGATTCGTTTTTCAAGCATTTGCATGGGCTCAAGGTCCTCAATTTGTCTCACACAGGTATTGAGAAGTTGCCAAACTCCGTCTCTGATTTGGTGAGTCTCACTGTATTATTGCTCATTAAGTGTTTGAGGTTAAGATATGTTCCATCATTAAAGAAGCTCAGGGCACTAAAGAGGTTGGATCTCTCTCATACTAGACTGGAAAAGATACCGCAAGGAATGGAATGCCTAAGCAACCTGAGGTATCTTAGAATGAATGATTGTGATGAAAAGGAGTTTCCAAGTGGAATATTACCAAAACTCTCTCACCTGCAAGTCTTTGTACTAGAGGACTTTATTAATCGAAGATTTGCTCTAATGACAGTTAAAGGAAAGGAAGTAGGATCCTTGAGAAATTTGGAAACTTTGGAATGCCATTTCGTAGGTGTCTCTGACTTCACGGAGTACCTCAGATGTCGGAATGGGATGCGATCACTAAGCACATACAAAATTTCAGTAGGAACAATGGAGATAGATTTTTCTCTTTCTCTCCCAAGTAAAACAGTTTGGTTGGGTAATTTGAATATCAACGCAGATAGAGATTTTCAAGTCAAGTTCTTAAAGGACATTCAAGGACTGTATTGTAAATGCATTGATGCAAGAAGTTTATGTGATGTTTTGTCATTAGAGAGTGCAACTGAACTGGAGATCATCCGTATTAGGGATTGCGATAGCATGGAGAGCTTGTTTTCATCTTCTTGGTTTTGCCCTGCTCGACTATCGTCTCCATCTTATAACGGTATATTTTCTAGTCTTCAAGAATTTTATTGCTATGGATGTAGAAATATGAAGAATTTGTTCTCTCTTGTCTTGTTGCCAAACCTCGTAAACCTGAAAAGGATTGCAGTTAAAGAATGTGCGAAATTGGAGGAGATAATAGGAGCACCAAGATCAAATGAAGAAAGCAGCGAATTCAAACTCCCAAATTTAAGATATCTGAGCTTGATTAGATTACCCGAACTGAAAAGCATTTGCAGCGCAAAACTGATTTGCGATTCTCTAAAAGAAATTAAAGTTGCTGAGTGTGAGAAAATGGAGGAGATAATAGGAGGAACAAGAACAAATGAAAAAGGGGTTATCGGTGAAGAAAGCAAGGAATTCAAATTCCCGAAGTTAAGATCACTGTGCTTGTCTGCATTACCAGAACTGAAAAGAATTTGCAGTGCAAAACTGATTTGCGATTCTTTGAAAAGTATTGAAGTTATTGATTGTGCGAAAATGGAGGAGCTAATAGGAGTAACAAGATCAGATGAAGAAAGGGTTTTGGGTGAAGAAAGCAACACTGAATTCAAACTCCCAAAGTTAACATATATGAAATTGTTAAAATTACCTGAACTGAAAAGCATTTGCAGTGGAAAACTGATTTGCGATTCTTTGGAAAGAATGACTGTATCAGAATGCGAGAAGCTGAAGAGGATGCCAATTTGTCTTCCGTTGCTTGAAAATGGGCAGCCATCTGTCCCTCCTTCTCTTGAAATTATCCATGCATATCCAAAAGAATGGTGGGACAGAGTAGTGGAGTGGGAGCATCCTAACGCAAAGGAAGTCCTTTATCACATTGTAGACTTTTCTTCATTCGATGTGACGTGGTCGTGGTCGAAGCGGAGACTTGATTCTCTATATAGGAGGAGACAACTTTGACTATAATATAATATATTATGACACTACTCTGCATTTAATATGATATAATATAGAATAAAGGGTAAGTATCATCTTTTATTTCTCTGCATTGTACTCGTTGAACAATGATTAATATGAAATATTTCTTATTTATTTTATATCGTGTGCTTACAATTAACATAAATAACAATTTCCATATATATATATATATATATATATATATATATATATATATATATATATATATATCATTATCTTCTTAAGACTATTGAATTCTCATATATTATTTTTAAACTCGATTGATAAATAATTATAATTTTAAGTTTAATTAATATTATATTTTAATCCTTGACATCCAAAAAAAACATATATATTTATTTATCATTAATAATACAGATAAAAAAGAAAAAAAGAAGAGAGAGACAACACTTTAACAAAATAATGATAATAGAATTACAAGACCTGGAATTTTGAATTTTTTAAGGATATATTTGGAGTAAAATCTCATTTCCTCGTGTCTTTTTATTGAGTACATAAATTCATCCAATTTTTCTATATTCCTCAAGATTTTTTAATTTTTTTTTTCTATCATTATGAACAACAACAAAAAAAATCCACTATCCATGAAAACATAGGTATAGGAATGTGGTTAATGAGATATTTCAAAGTAATTTTTATTCGGAAATATATTAAAAAATAGTTTTTTTAAAATATTTATAACAACAGTACATTATAATAATTTAAAAATATAAAAGATTAAAATATTACAAAAATACAATGTATCACTCCCAAAAAAAATTCAAAATTTTAATTTTTTTTTTATTAATATGGGTGTTAGGGCCAACTTGCGCGAATCTCAACTAATCTCACGGTCCTAAAGTTAATGACCATGTAACCCGCTAGTGGTCATCATATTAGCAACCACAAGGTTCAAACTTGAGACCACCGAGAGTGCAAACTTCTTAGTTTCAAGTTATTATCACTACCTACTACATGGTTTCAAAATTTCAATCTTAATTGGCTTGATGTTGGTGGGTGGTTAGGAGCATGGCTATTTTTGCTCTTAGGGTTATTTTCTTTTCCCTCTCCATTGAAGCCATCAATAGCTGAGCATCGTATTGCGGACTTATGGTAGTATAAATACTTACCAATAAATCGCCAAAAACTGGAAAGTGTTTTCAGTAATTTTGCTACGACAATATACTGTTTTACTTTGAGCTTTAGCCAGACCATCTTCAGACCGCTGTAGTAAGATTGAAATCTTGAAAACCAACCTGTGAAGCAAATCCACTTCTACATGAACTAAGGCTCCAAAGGCATATGGCACCTTTAGAAAAGATTTCTCAAGGTTAAATTTTTTGAAAGAAGTTCGAATTAATGGTTTGATTCATTTTCTTGATTTTAAAGAAATGGGTTATAATTTTTATGTGCAGGAGAGAAGAAATTTGCTGAAGGAATTCCCTGACTTTGCTTTTTGATGCACCTGCGTCCTTCACAATGATAAGCATGCTGCTACCATTGTTTAGAGTGCTAGAATTTGCAATGATTCTGCTAGGATGTGTTTAACAGATTCACTCAGCAGGCTCATCCTTTTGTTCATTTATCCATTAAATGTTAGATCTAGCATTTCATAGCATAAAAAAATAATGTTCATGTCGAATTATCAAGAACGCATAAACTATAAAACAAAAATGTACCTGAATCCATATCCAGAAGTCGCTATCTAGAGTCGTACGGATGACATTCCAGATTAACACGTTCACCTTAGAGAGTCCTTTGATTCTCTCTATCTTAACGTTAGTTTTCTCTCTGATAATGGGATGTCAAGTATGAGAATGTAGCACGTGTAATCTAGGGACCATAACCATATATATAGGTAACGAGCTACCTTTTGATATTCATGCCTTTTGACATTCCCACCCTTTGGTATTTCTATTTTAGTCCATCACTAAAATAGGTATAACTCTTTAATCTCTACACATTAAAGGTCCACACCCTATTAGATACACCAAAACCCAAATGCTTAAAAATACTTAGCAGATCATTTTTAATTAGTCTTCACCTCCTTTAACAGTCTACAAACACATAATTATTCTCATATAAGTCCAACGTTGGATTAATGATCCAACATTAAAAACTACATTTATTTCGCTCTGATGCAGCCACTTGCTGTGTTGAACTGAGTTCTGTATTTCCCAATTAGCAGAATTTAGCTTTTTCATTCATGAGAAGCACACCAAGATGTATACCCAACTGGAACTCGGAGATTCTCTATAATTTCTAAGCCATATCCATGTCATAGAGGCAAAAAAGCACCCACAACTTGCAGGATTATGCCTTATAATAACCATATACGCCTTTTGTTTCAAAGAAAATCTTATGCTCACAAGAACGTTGGTTGGTGACATCTCGAATCCGTATCCATAACAAAATAGGACGCTTACTGCTCAGGAATCATTATGGAAATGCTAACTAGGAAAAGCAGTTTTTGAACCTAGCTAGGACCGATTAAACTGGTGTTTCTGCCTGATCTCTCAAGTTCAAGGTTTCAACAATGGGGTGGGTCCACAAGTTAACTCAATCAGCAATTAGCTTCTGATTCTTTTGTTGAAGTTTTGAATTAGACAAATAAAAGAAAATTAGAGGTGTAAAGCAACTTGTTATACCTTATAATATAATCTTTGGTAGGTAAAGTTTGTGGCTTCCTTCCAAGGAACTTCCTCCCTGTCAAACTCATCCCAACTTCCTTGACATTGATTTCCCAATTTCCCTCATCAAATGTCTTAAACCTTTGTGATGATCAGTATTCATCCCAACCAATTGATCTATTGTGTCTTGGACTTGGAAGACATTACGATCAACTCTGTTCTCCATCAGTAAACAATGATGTAATTATGAATGATGTGCAGAACATGGACAGAACCAGTGGAAGAGGAGGAGGAGGATGTGGAGAGCTATAGAGGAAGATTAGGGCAGCCAGGTGGAGGAGCTAGCTCTACTAGAGGGTCAAGCATTATTTCCTGAAGACTTTCATAACCCTAGAGAGCATTTGACAGCTTATTTGATTCATGAGGGAGTGATAAAAGGGCAGAGTAGGGCGGCAGAATTTCACCAGACTTGAAAGTGCTGCAAGATATGGTGATCGTAGATGTGTCACGCTGCATGACTTGATCAGGGACATGGCCATCCAAATACAACAAGAGAACTCTCTAGGATTTCTCGATTGATCTGTGTATTTATTATTTGTATTAAAAGGTTTAATTTGTCTACTAAATATATTTCATCTGGAATTGGATGACTATTTCTGGAGTCAAATCGTGAAGACAAAGCTCTTATATGTTTGCGTGCAAAAACTATCAAAACCCTTTCTCCACGTTATTTAATTAAATGAATTCATGACCTTTAAAAACTAGGTTCTGGTCTTTGAATTATAAGCAAGATCAGGCACTTAGAATTAACTCTTTAATTACCTTTGCGAGAGCATAAGCAAGAGCTGAACCAGCAACACCAGCACCTACGATGATCACATCAGTATTTCCAGCATAATTCGGTCTGCACACTCCATTTCCAGAGCTTCTGCCATGGTGAAAGCCTCTGCCACTCGCATTGGAGGGATATGAAATTGCACTTCTTTTCCCATCTTTGTGAACTGCAGCGAAGCTGAAGACTGTCTGAGAATCAGACCCATCTAGACAGTCTGTTACCACACGAAATGTTGGACATAAATAAGAGTAGATGTTGATTAATTCAACGGAAAAGTATGTTCAACAAAATTTCTACAGCTAGTAATTCTTCACCTTCAAGACCTAACTCGGCCAATTTAATGCAACCCCCAGCATGCAGGAACTCACCAACAATTCTGTCGGGCTCAGTCAAGTCTCTTTCAATGACATGCACGCGCCACCCATCCTGCAGTTGCCGGAGAAGACAATGTTTACTAGGTTCTGGTCTTTGAATTATAAGCAAGATCAGGCACTTAAAATTAACTCTTTAATTACCTTTGCGAGAGCATAAGCAAGAGCTGAACCAGCAACACCAGCACCTACGATGATCACATCAGTATTTCCTGCAAAATTTGATCTGCACACTCCATTTCCAGAGCTTTTCAATTTTTTCTTGGTTCGAGTTTTCTCTGAAGCTTTGATCTTCTCTCTCCTTCTTGAACTGTAGAGCACAACAAACCCGAACAAGAAAGCTGCTACAGCTCCTCCAAATATATGCTTGGAGTCCATTTTTGTTCTTCAGTACAAGCTCTCTCTCTCTCTCTCTCTCTCTCTCTCCGGATGTGCTGTCGAGACCCTGCAGTGCTACAAATTAGGCACATGGTAAGAGATTGACTTTATTGTTAAAAGACATGCAAATGGAAAGGCTGTTGATATGGTTGTCTATCCTCTGCGTGATAAGATTTGTTTTTTTCCTTGGAAGTTTATGTGGTAAGAGATTGGCTTTATTTTATGATAATATTAATGATTGATTCCCGAATAATTCTTTATGAAAGTAATTTGCATGATTTTCTAAATGCAGATGAAATGTCCTTCTTTTATATTATTCTTTAATAATAAAGTTCTAAATGCAGAACTTTAGTTCTTGGTATTTTGTTTTTGTACTCCTTTAATAATTTTTACTTAAATTAACCTTCAACGACAATTTTTTTTTTTTTTTTTTTTTTTTTAAGTTTTGGAACGAAAAAAATTATTAGATCATGATGTTGGATTATAAAAGAAAATCATGATTATGTATAAACCAGCGTTTGGGGTTTAATGTTTCAGAGGAGAATTTGATTGACAGTAATGGCTACCGAAAGGATGCCGCCAGCAAGGGAAGCTGAGGGGCTGATATCAGGGCTGGTTGAGGAAGAGGGAGTGGAGGAGAGAGATGGGGTTTATTGGCGACCGAAAACTGCAAGAAAATTGCAGTGATTTGTTTGGGAAAGGAAAGGGTGGTGTAATAATGGAGTAGCCGACGACAGGAAGGTAAATAAAGTGCTCTGATTTTACAAATAAATGTGGAAGCAGAGGGGGTTTAACTTGACTTTTATTTATAGTTATTTTGATCCCTCAATTTATAATTGTTCTCATTGCACCTCCAATTGATTTTAAATTTTTAAATTTATGCAATTGTATCCCCATAAGAATTTCAACAATAGCCTTAGCTTTGCCCACCTTTTCTATTTTGGTCCTGAGTTTTGGATTTATATGATTTGACCCTCAATTGACCATTAAACTCTCAATTTTCTTCAATTTTCCCCCTAACTCCAAGCAATTGACTTGAAAAAAATCAATTTGGTCTCCAAAGATTCCAATCTCCTCAATCGAACCTGAATTATGCTCAAAAACTTGATTTTTTACCAATTAAGCCTCTAATAAAATTAATTTGACCAACTTAAAGTATAATTAAGTCATTGCACTTAATTAAATCCTTCAATTGGACCCTAAATTAATTCCTAAACATAATTATACTTTAAATTGGCCCACAATTAAATCAAATTGGCCTATAAAAAGTATAATTATGCCTTTTGACTTCATATTTTACGCAGATTCATCAATAATAAATTATTTTAGCCTTAAATCTACATTTTTTATTTATTTTTGGGAACAAAAGAGGTACGATCAGGCTCTCGAAAGTGTCTAAAATTTACACCTTGATTTTTCTACCAATGCGAGCTCTTTTTATTTTATTTTTGTTTTATTTTGGGTAGATTTTGGGGAATAACCCAGAAATGGGTTATGACAATTGCCCCCCTCTTTATAACGCTTGCGACTAAAGTCTCGTAAGGGGACTTGTGATAGGGAGTGTTGTAAAGAAAAAGAAAAGAGAGAAGTCTCGTAAAAATGGTTGATTTCTTGGGAAGGGCTATGAAACACGCTCAACATGGAACGATTAGTTTGGGCTAGGAAGCGCACTATTCTAGGTTGGATGGCTAAGGGTTGGAAAGGCACATCCAATTGACAGGAAAGATATGGCTAAGAAACGCACTACCCTAATTGATGGTTTAGTATTGGAAAAACCATACTCAAATAGGAAGAAAAATAGGGTTGAAAAACACACTATTTTGATATGTGGTTAAAGGTTGGAAAACACACCCAATTAAGAGGAAAGATACAACTAAGAAGCGCACTATTCTAATTGATGGTTTAGAATTGGAAAAAACATACTCATAGAGGAAGAAAAATAGAGTTGAAAAACACACTATTTTAGTTTGTGGTTAAGGGTTGGAAAATTATGAGGAAAAGTATGGCTAAGAAGCGCACCATCCTAATCGATTTAAATCAGGTTAGCTCCCACTCAGTTTAATTGAACTTGAGAAAGATAAAGAAACGGATAAGAGGTTTTAATATTGATTCATTTGATTTGATTTAAAATACATGTGTTTATATTTTCTCACATTCAATCATATCACGGTATAGTCTGTTTAGGCTGTTTGACACCACACAAAAGATAACACAACCCTAAAATAGACAACATTGACTTGTCAAGATTTGGTAGTTCATAATGGCCATTTTGAACCAATGGTCGAGATCCTACAGGGTTGAATCTAATGGCCAAATTTTTTTAACAATAAATACAAGATTGTCATAAATATTGAACGATCTTTCTATTGAAGATGAGGAGCTACCCAGATCACTTTTGATTTTAGATGATTTGTGGCCGCCACAAGCTGGGAGTTCCAGTCCAAGCTAATAAGGGATAATAGCATCGGTTTGAAAGAGACTGCAAGGTGAATATGGAATGGAAGAATAACATCCTTTCAATATGGAAAGTGTCGTTTCTGTCAGCCGAGAATAGAGTGAGAACATGGTGGGTAGGGTCGTATGTGTCCATGATGTAAGCCTTTTCTTTCTCCTTTCGCCTTCGGGAAATAATCTTGCCTACTTGTTTTAATATTAAAAATAAAAATATTATTAAAAAAATAATCGCTATGAATGTAGCAAATGAACTTTACATTTTCCATGCAGCTTCTTCAAAATTTCATCGCGGGATGGTCCACGCGTTTGGAAAGGTAGCAGTGATTGTTTTTTAAAATATTTTTTATTTTTAAATATATTAAAATAATATTATTTTTTTAAAAAAGTAGTTTTGACATTAATAAAATTTTAAAAAATAAATTAATTTGAAGCAAATAAAAAAATTTCAGTTATTTATTAAAATTCGTCTACATGTTGGTTTGTGACCTTTTGCCGCACCCTTTCCCCTTTTGAAGCAGAAACCTTCAGCACGGGGGGCACATAGGTTAGCTTAGGTGTTTGAAAGTGAAGTTAAATTTGTTTCTTGTTAATTTCTTTTTGTTTTTAATTATCTTTTAGTAATTTTTAGATTACTTTATAATAATAATATTAACAACAACTGAACAAACCTACAACTACAACCCTACAACTAGAAAATCTTAGCAGCTTCGTTTCTGTGCGAATTTTTTGCACAAGAACATTGTAAGTAACTAGTTTTTATATTAGTAGACATGACCCCTAATAAAATATAACCAGTGTAATTCCAATCTTGAACTTTAAAAGTTTGATTTGTTAATTTGATATTTAACTTATGAATTTTATTTTTTTTTAAAATTATTTTGAGATTAATTTGTTATTGAATTTAATGCATATTTGATATTATATTTTTTTTAATTTGGATGGATTGTAAAAATATATTTACTTAAAAAAATAAAAAAATAATATTTTTTTATTTTAATAATTTGATATGAAAACATAAAATTTTGATTTTTAGCTTCAATTAATAGATGGCGAGTCAAAGTCGTCTTGTTCACACCCATAATTGCTTGTTGAAATCTATACCTTTAGATTTTGAGGGTATCGAACGAGACCCGCAAACGAAAACCAAACAAGAGATAAAGGCAGCCAGTTGCTCGGAAATTGTCTGAATATTTGAATGCGATTCAATACAATTTCAAGAGTTTTTTTCTTATAAAAAAAAATAAAAAAGATGTTTAGAAATTTTTTATGAATAATAAAATAAATAAAAAAGATTGGGACATGGGATTATTTTACTAAATTATGTCAAAATTAATAAAAAAATATTTAATTAATTAGGTAGGATTTGAGTTTTTGTAAGTAATGATATTTGTATTAGCTTAAATAAAAATATTTATTAAAAGGATAGATTAGAGGATGTTTCAAGGACAACTTGTAAACACATGTTGAAGACCCTATCTAAAATATAAGGACTAATTGAGCACATTCTTCGAAGAAGAAGGACTGCTTTTTATGGGATGGTTGGGAGAGTTCTCGGAATTGAAATGGTCAAGGATGTAGAGCAGTGTCATCATTCGAAATTAGTTCTGGCCAGTTAAGGAAAGTTGTCGGAGGGCAAAGCATACAGCTTGCATGAATGGGAACCGTCGACTATAAAACAAGTCCTTGGACCGCTGTTTTGTTATCATTATTATTAGAGTTATATTTTAATTTTAAATATTTTTTATTTACTTTTCGATATTTTAATATTAAAAATTAATTTACAAAAACAACATACACCAAACTCTTAAAGCTCGCTCTAAGCCAAGGCACGTCTGGTTGAAAATTATTTCCAAACCCCCTCGTAGCCTATGATAACAGAAATGGTTGATTAAAGCTATAGAACATGATCCATTATCAGTAGTCTCTCCTCTTTCATGTGCTAGCTTGGAATCCTTGAACTGCTTTTGCCACCGTTCTTCGACTAGTTTCAGGATCGAATTTAATTTTTATCATTCGTGGATGGATATATAGTCAATTATTTTCATTAAAAAATATGAATTTATTTTTAAATTGCTTTTAATATTAACATGTTATATAACTTAATAGGTCAACCATGATGCTATAAATTAAATTAAATTATCAAGATTTTAATTGGATTAATCAATTTTACTAAATCAATATTTAACTGAAAACATGATTGACGTTAATATCATGATTTTTCAAACCGATTATTTACCCTGGAATTAATATCTCGACTTTGGGTTTGCCAGGTCCACACGTTATCTTATAATATGAATAGTGGGTTCCTTCCCAGCAACTTCATTCCGAGCAAACAATACAATAATTAATTAAATATTAATATATATGTAACACTATTCTCTTCCACGTCTCATCTCATTATACAATTCCCTATTTTCCTTTCCAACATCTCACGCGTACGTACTAGATTCAAGCATACTGCAGCTTTATTATTCTCTTCAACCATATATTCTTCTCTGATCTCTGTTTTTATTTATTTATTTTATTGTTTTGCTGACTACGGCTTAAGCAAACCAGCACTGAAGTAGGTCTTAATTATTTATGCTTCATCTTGTTGGTGTTTTTTTTTTTTTATTATTATCTGTAACTATGGTTTGAATCGTTTTCTCAGATTTTTTAATCCATGCTTTGTGGTCTTGTGGATTTTTTTAACAAAACAATATCTAGTTTTTTAAGGCAAAACATCAGATTTTCCTTGTGTATTATATATATAAGTTGAGGTTTAAAGGAGGAAGGAAGATTTGAAATATATTTGTGGCGGCTCCCTTATGTGTTGTATATATAGGTATAGGGTTGTACATGATACCTATCATGTGGTATACTACACATGATCATAACCCTATATAAGGTAAATACAAGATAAATATAAATACATAATAACAGTCCATAATAATATATATTCTTCTCTTATATATATATATATATGTGTGTGTGTGTGTGTGTGTGTGTATTTATATATTCTTCTCTTATATATATATATATATATGTGTATTTATATACTCTTCTCTTATATATATATATATATAATACTAATCATCTTGCTTTCTCTTCTTTTTTAAACCTCAAAACATGCTAATCATCTTGTACTTGTGGTCAGTTGGAAGGAGTTCCACCATCTTTTATGGAGGATTATGTCAATCAGTTGGAAGGAGTTCCCTCGTACGTCATTCTTAAGCATATTTTATCAGAAGATGATTGCTTGCAATTTAGTTTTTCTACAGTTTTCCTTATTATGACCATTGAAGCAGGTCGCCACCGGAGGAGGTTCCAGTCAACCAAAGCTCCATATCATGCAATGATCAAACTGGACAGAACATGCTGGTGGATAATGATGTGATCAACGATAGTTTTCAACAGACAACTCAGTTTCCACCTTCATTTCCTCAAACCATGGTGACTACTCATTCCTTGTTCATTAGTTCTGCTGACATTATGGGTGTTTGGTATGGTTTTTGGGGAATTTGCCTTGTTTTTATCTCTTTTCTTTAATTAATTAAATAATTAACTTTAATAACAATAAATTAAAAGGGAAGCCTTTTTCGAACAATGTCTTTTGGAGAATTTTCTATTTGCGTCTTTACATGGATATAATTTTGAGCGTAACTTTTCTTTCAACAGTCAGCTGGGAAACCCGTCAAATCATACGTGAGATTAATATATGGTTGTTAGTAATTATTATAGGAGAATTTCATGTTAATTTATATCATCTAAGATTTTGATATATTTTAAATAAAAAATACTACAATATTAAACTTTCTTTGTGTATTATAAATATATATATGTTTATATATTCTTCTCTTATATATATATATAGTACTAATCATCTTGCTTTCTCTTCTTTTTTAAACCTCAGAACATGCTAATCATCTTGTACTTGTGATCAGATGGAAGGAGTTACACCATCTTTTATGGAGGATGCTGTCAATCAGTTGGATTTTGAGACATTCAATATGTCTGAGCTTCTCTTGTACGTCATTTTTAAGCATATTTTATCAGAAGATGATTGCTTGCAATTTATTTTTTCTACAGTTTTCCTTATAATTCTAAAAAAAACAATAATGTTACTGACCATGGAAGCAGGTCGCCATCGGAGGAGGTTCCAGTCAACCAAAGCGCCATATTATGCAATGATCAAGCTGGACGGAACATTCTTGTGGATAATAATGTGGATAGTATTCAGCAGACAACTCAGTTTCCAACTTCATTTCCTCAAACAATGGTGACTACTCCAATTTGCTACAACGTCCATTGAATTTGCAAGTTTTTGTATTGCTATATCACCCACTGATTCAAAAAGTTTGCTTCGAATTGTTTATTTTTAAACAATCAGACAACAATGGGAGGTTTAGATGGAACATCATCATCATGTATAAACCAAAACGGACCAAATTGGCCTCAAACTCCATCAAGGTAAATGATATTCATCATTATATATTTAACTTCTTCTTGTACATGTTAATTGTTAGTGGATTAAGAGCTAACAATTCTGCATATGCATAAAGAAATTACTAACATATGTTGCTAATTTAGTGACCAACAATGGACTAATCAGTTACCAATGAGCAATCAAGTGCCTGGGATGCTACCTCAACCTCCAATGAATCAATGGTATTAACCTCAAATATACACTTCTTTAATCGTGAAAACAATAAACTTGACAAAAAATGACGATGATTTTTTATTATTATAGTTCCCGACAATTTCCATATCAATTTAATCAAGTTCCGATCACGCCTAACCCGTATGATCCACAAAGTTCAACCATGTTGCCAGAGCCTTCTCAAACCTTGAGGTATGCGGTCGTTCGCTCGAGCATTTCAATTAGCTTGTACTTGTTTTTTTTTTGTGATTTCAACTAATAACAAAGCTTTATTTTTCTTCTGAGTTCAGGTTCCCACAGTTTCCTCCTCACAATCTTCAAGTTTCTGGAGATCATAATCAAGGACAAGTCGATCAAGCTTCTGTGATTCCTCACATAGACAATATGCAACAAGAGAACTTAGTGCCTCAAAACTTTGTCAAATCTACTAGGTATTAATACCTTTTTGATAATTAGATACACCACTGATTTTTACTACTTCAGAGAGACTACCCATTATTGAAAGGTTTTATAATATGATCACTTCAATTTTATATAGATCACAGATGGAGAACCTCCAAGTCCATGTATTGCAAAATCAAACTGCTAGGCCAAATGCCTCAAATGTTGGCCCTGACAGTTCCCTGCAAAGTCAAAATAGGAGTTTAAATACTCAACAAGTAAGAAGTCTAACTGAATTATCTCCCATTGCGAACTGTCTCTTGTAAGCCACTTCATTGTGTATTGGGTTTGCTCCGCACGTTAACATTTTCTAGGTATCTTCTATAATATAATTCTTGATAGAGTTTTGAAAGAATTTTTCAAAAAACAATTCAAACCAATTATTAACCCTGGAATTTGTATGATCTATATATATAATTCCAAGTGGGCATGCTGCTTTCTGGCTTACATTTTCTGCGTTAACTCCCTGTATCTTATAATATAATATTTGGTTGGTTAATTATAAGTATACATTCCCCTATTGATACATACATCAACTATATATATATATATATATATGTAGCTATGGTTTGAATCTTTAAGGAAATCCTGTTGGTGGGAGAGGCCACTGGTGGTGGCTTCGAAACACCCAGAGGGGATAAAACACACTGTTTTATTTCAACAACAAAATGGTACAGAGCTTGAACAATCTGTCAAAGCTCTCTCTTCTTCTCTCTAGTGTTTCTCTCTAATGTCTCCCACTACTATTTCACCTTAACTAAGCTTCCTATTTATACACAAAATGAAATTTTGATAAAATAGACTTTTAGGTGTGAAAGCAGTTGGCGGCTGCAGTCGGTGGCCGTAGTCGGTGGTCGTAGATAGTGGCTGTCAGAGGCTTTAGTTGGTGGCCGTAGACGGTGGTTGTTGGTGGTTGCTTTACTTGACTTTTGCATATATGAGTTTACACCAACAAATTCCCCCTTTAAACTCAATCGGGAGATGTCATGCCAAGCATGAACTTCAATATGATAAATATATCTCCCTTAATGGCTTTGTAAAGATATCTGCAACTTGATCATTTGTTTAGCAAGAGATGAATTCAACTTCTTTGTTCTTCACATGCTCCCGGATAAAGTGATGACATGTACTTACTTCTTTCATGATACACTAGATTCTTTGCTAATGCAATCGCCGATCGATTATCAATATAAATCTCTTTCAGATCTTCTTGAGGAAATCCCATATGCTTCAGCATATTTCTTAACCATATTAAATGCATACAACTAAGTTGGCAGCAACATACTCGGCTTCACAACTTGATAACGTCACTATCGATTGCTTCTTGGATGACCATGTGAAAGATGTATCTCCCATAAAAAATACAAACCCTGTTGTACTTTTCCTTTCATCCAAATCTCGACCCCAATCACTATCTGAGTAGCCAATAAGTTTAAAGTTCTTACTTGATGTATAGAACATACCTTCACTTATTGTTCCTTTGATGTAACGGAGAATTCTCATAGTTGCACTCAAGTGCGTCTGATCCGGTGTCTCTATATATCTGCTGATCAGTCCTACTCCATAGAGTATATCCGGTCTTGTACATGTCAAGTACCTCAAGCTTCCCACCAAGCTTTTAAAGTAAGTAGGATCATCATTTCCTACTTTACTTTTCCTCAATTCCACTCCATTTTCAACTGGAGTTGATATTGGATTGCAGCTTTCCATCTTGAACTTTCCAAGAATTTCTTTTGCGTAGCCGCTTTGGGACAAAAAAATCCCTTCTTCTTTCTGAGTAACTTCTAAGCCCAGAAAATGTGCCATCAGACCAATGTCTGTCATCTCAAACTCCTATACCATGTTTTTCTTGAAGTCTGTAAACATGGTAGGATTGTTGCCAGTGAATATCAAGTCATCAACATATAAGCAAGCATATAGTGTGCTTCCATCATCTTCTTTCTTCACATATATGGCGTATTCATATGGATATTTTTTCAAATCTATTTTCTTGAAAATACCTGTTAATTCTGGTATTCCAAGCACGCGGAGCTTGCTTCAAACCATATAGAGCTTTCTTCAACTTGTATACTTTGCCTTCATTATCTTCTTCAATGTAGCCAAGTGGTTATTCAACATAAATCTCTTCTTGTAGGAAGCCATTCAGAAATGCTGACTTCTCAATGGCATGTATCTCTTCATCCATTGCTGTGATCCATTTCTCTTCTTTAATAGCCTCATCAAAGCTATTTGGATCACTATCTGCGAAGAAACAAAATAATGTTGTATTTTCCATTACCTGAGTTGCATCATATAAATCTTCTAGATTTCTCATCCTTCTTGGTTCTTCTGATGAGGATGATGCTTCTGGTGATATAGATGATGATCCTGGTGTTGGAGTGTTTCTCCTGTTAAATACAGGATAACTGTGTACCGGAGATTGTAGCTCCTCTTTTGGTACTCTTTGATCTTCTGCAAGTACTGTTGGTACTTCTACTTCATCTTCAAGGATCAAATCTGTATTGATCCATTTGATTTTTTCCTGATCCTCTTTCCATTCCCAGGTTTTATCTTCTTCAAAGATAACATCTTTGCTCATAATCACCTTCTTTGTGATGGTATTATACAACTTGTATCCCATCCTTCTATCACCATATCCCACAAAGATACATTTCTCGCTTTTATCATCGAGTTTTGTTCTTCTTGCTTCTGGGATCTTTGCATATGATACAGAGCTCGAACAATCATTCAAAGCTCTCTCTTCTTCTCTCTAGTGTTTCTCTCTAATGTCTCCCACTACTATTTCACCTTAACTAAGCTTCCTATTTATACACAAAATGAAAGCTTGATAAAATAGACTTTAAGGTGTGAAAGCAGCTGGCGACTGCAGTCGGTGGCCGTAGTTGATGGTCGTAGATAGTGGCTGTTAGAGGCTTTAGTTGGTGGCTGTAGACGGTGGTTGCTGGTGGTTGCCTTACTTGATTTTTGCAGATTTGAGTTTACACCAACAAATACATGATAAATAAATTGATCTTTTTTCTCAGATTTTACCATCCATGCCTTGTGGTGTTTATCTAAGTTGACCTTGAATTCATTGTTTTTATCTTTTTAAAATTCTTTGCTGCTTTTAACTCATTATTTTAGTTCCACCCTTTTCTTTATCAATTAATTTTTACCAAGTCTTCATTCAGTAACATAAAATTTATTTTACTTGCACATCGTTTTCTTGTGAGGGGCATCCATGTCTCAAGCACATAAGAACCTAATAAGATTTCACACAATAGCATTGCCAATAATAATTATAATATTGATTACTTACAATAACTGTTATAATAACAACGATAATAATTTTGACAATTTAACAATTATGATAATAATAATGAGAATAATAATTAAAATAATTCATTAGTCGATATTGTTTTCGTTAAAGATTGACTTTTACAGCTATAAAATATATGAAGCCACATGTAGACAAAACCAGTGGAAAAATTGGGCCAAATAATCTACAATTAAAAAATATACGAGCCACTTGCCCTACGTTTCGTCGCAACCAGAACCAAATTTTTTAATATTTAAAAAAGATGTTAATTGGTGCTAGATTTTTTTCTGATTCTATACGTCCGAACAAAATAATCAACCTAGGCAGATTTTTTATTAGGTAATATAAAAAAAACTAATTATAGGACATTTTTTGTGTTTAGTACTAATATTCAATAACATAATTTTTAAGAAATAAGGTAAAAAAATTAAAGACAACATTGAGTTACAAGATTCTTAATGAATACAACATCGAATGATAAATTATTAGATTTAAACCATTATATATAGAGAAGCTATAAAAATTAATACTTAATATATACAACATTGAATGATAAATTATTTCAATAGTTATCCTTATAATGGAAGGCAAAAAAAATATTATCAGGATTAAAATATATATTATTTGATTAGAAGAACAAATTAAAATAGTTAAAGGACAGAAGCAAAATTATTATTGTTATCATTGTGAATATAATTATTATAATCACTGGGATTATAATAAAATTTATTGTTTAAGATTTTTGTTTGATACTAATGTTAAGTCATACAATTTTAAAAAAATAAGATAAAAAAATTTAAAAACAATATTGAGTCACAATATTTATTCAAATCATTAATCCGACATATTAGATTTAAAACATTATATGTAGAGAAGTTGCAAAAGTGAATTCTTAATAAATACAACATCGAATGATAAATTACTTGAGTTATTATTCTCATTATTATTATTATGATTGAAAGTAAAACAAAAAATAATATTAGCAGCATTGAAAAAAAAATTAATATAAAGAACAAATGGAAATATTTGAAGAACAAAATTAATGGACAAAAGCAAAATTAGTATTATTATCATTATGAGACATTACCAGACTATCAAACACAATCTAAGTTAATGTGTTATTTTCTTTCATGTTTGCCTACAAAACTTTCGATTATTTAGTTTCTTTTATATATTCATTTTATTATGGATAAGTCATTGAAAATAATGATAACGATTATTTTTAAGGTATTTTTTCTGAAAATATATGAGGCTAATTATATATTCTGATATTTGTTTAATATTAACGCATTAAAATATATAAAAAATGAACCAAGTTTTTTTTTTAAATCTCAAATTAATTTAATCTCAGTGTTCTGAAATACTTTTAATATAATAATATCAGGAATAAATCTTAAAAAATAGAAATAATTTAATTTCTTTTTTAAAAAAAATCACTTTAAACTAAAAATATATCAATCCACACGTAGACAAAACAGATGAAAAAAATACAAAGATAACAAATCACTAACAACATAGGATTTACTATACATGCATAGGACTAAATTGGCGTCAAACTCCATCAAGGTAAATGATATTCATCATTATTTAACTTCTTCTTCTTGTACTTGTTAGTGATGAGAATTGTTAGTGGATTAACAACTAACAATTCTGCATATGTATAAAGAAATTACTAATAAATGTTGCCAATTTACTGACCAACAATGGACTAATCAGTTACCAACGAGCAATCAAGTGCCTTGGATGCTACCTCAACCTCCAATAAATCAATGGTATTAACCTTAAATATACACTTCCAAGGAACTTCCTTCCTGTCAGACAATACAATAATCTTTGCTACTGTATATTCTCTTCCAAATCTCATCCCAACTTCCTTGACATTGATTTTCCAATTTTCTTCATAAAATGTCTTAAACCTTTGTGATGATCAATGCTTCCTTCTCTGATTGAATCGAATCACCTAGAGCTCAACATCTTGCAACCTCCTCCTTATTGTTAAACCATATATTCTTCTCTGTTCTGTGCTTTTTGTTTTTGGATTTTTTTTTTCACATGTAACTCTGGTTTGAATCTTTCAAGTAAACAGACGTTGTAGAAATTCTAATGATAAACTTTGGAAATATTCCATGCCTTATGGAGTTCATGCTAAATTCACCCCAAGTTAACCCTGGATTCATTGTTTTTTTCCTTTTAGTTTCTTTGCTGTTGTTTGTAACCTATTAGTCTAGTTTCAACCTTTTCTTTTTCATTAATTTTTATTCAATATTTTGACCCTTTTTTATGTAGGACAAAGTGGGTAGACCACATGATCTGTTTTGGAAACATGTTGAATATATGGATGATGGAAGAATGAAGTGTAAGTTCTGTAGGCATTTATTTGCCAAGGGTACTTCCATTTCGAGGATCAAATGGCATTTGTCAGGAGAGAGAAGACATGGAGTTGGCATTTGTGGTCAGGTGCCTAAAGAGGTTCAAGAAGCAGCATTTCTAGCTATGCATGGTGGCGATAAAAAACATAAAAGCATACCAAGTTCAACCAATGTTAATGATTATGCCATTTTCACCTGTCCACAAGAACAAGACAATGCAGGGGATGGTGGAAGGATGCAAGTGGGAGTTCAAGGCATGGAAAACACAAGTGAAGGATCTTTTCAGCTTGTTGACAGAAGTGTCTCTCCTTGGAGACTCGGAGTTGATGCTCCTGAGAGTAGAGGAGAAGCAGCACAAGGAACACATATAGTGGATCAACTTGCTGATGGTACTTGGCATCAAATCCTTTTGGAGGCGCAGAAGCTAAATGAAATCAATACCTATTTAATGCTGGAAGAAGAGGATAAGGAGCCTAGCGCAGGAGCTAGATCTTCTAGAATTCTTAAAGACAACACAAGTGAGACTAGAGGAGTTCCGTTTCCTACTAGCTCTAATAAGCCAGTGGGTCAAGCATTTGAAGAGAATAAGAAGGCGATATGGTCCTTGTTAATGGATGATGAAGTCTCAACCATTGGCATTTATGATGTTTTTCTAAGTTTTAGAGGAGAAGACACTCGCAAAACAATTACAGATCATCTCTATTCTGCCTTAATCCAAGCCGGAATTCATACTTTTAAGGACGATAATGAACTCCCTAGAGGAGAAGAAATCTCCCCACAACTTCTCAGGGCAATCGAAGGATCAAGGATTTCTGTAGTGGTATTCTCCAGAAATTATGCTTCCTCTGGATGGTGTCTTGACGAACTAGTAAAGATTATGAAGTTCAGGCAGAAAACTCACCAGGTTGTTCTTCCAATATTCTATGATACGGATCCTTCAGATGTCCGCAAACAGACCGGTAGCTATGCAAAAGCTTTTGATGAACATGAAGAATACTTCAAGGAAGAAATGGAGAAGGTCAACAGGTGGAGAGAAGCTCTTACACAGGCTGCAAATCTATCTGGAAGGGTTTTACACAATGAGACAAATGGGTATATCTTTATCTTCTCTGTCAAAATCCACTTGCACATATCAAAAGAAAAAATCTTTTTATTATTATCATTTTGATATTGATATTTCCACTTCGATTAAATATTAGTTTTTAATTGCAATATATGTAGATGTAGCAAATATCTATGGTTTTTCAAAATAATTCTCCAACTAGTAGGGTTATAAAATTTAATAAGTTCTTTTTAATAATCATTATTATTCTCAAGCTTTCGTCTCAGTGATAGATGTGTAAACACTACTTTTTCCATCAATATTTTTTGTTATTTATCTTTTAATATTATGTTGATTTATAATTTAGAGTTAATATTTTATTTTAATCTATTTTTTCTGTGGTTATTTAATGTCAAAGTATTCCACTTTACTAGAGAGGGTTGCTGAGATATTTTTTGGTTTTTAATTTGTTAAACGCAAAATAAAACAAAGTTGAGAGGGATATTTTCCTATTTTATTTTATAAAATCAATTTTGAGATTTTTTGAGTTAAAAAATTATTTTCTTAAGGTAATAAGATTTTTTTTTTCAGAGGTGAAAATAAGTTAAAAATTGAGTTTTCAGGAGAAAAAAAAAAACTTAGGCTTTATCTTTTTAAAAATTGAGTTTTCAATCTACTTTTTATGTGGTTATTTCAGTAAAAAAAAAAAATGGTATTGGGTTGGATTCCATGATAAAAAAAAGAAGCAAAGTTCAATGTCAAAGTATTCCACTTTACGAGAGGAGTGTTGCTTATATATTTTTGGGTTTTTAATTTGTCAAAAGCAAAAAAAAAAAAAAAAAAAAAATCGGCGTGATATTTTCCTGATTTGATTTTTTAAAATCAATTTTAAGATTTTCTGAGTTAAGAAATTATTTTCATAAGTTGAAAAATGAGTTTTTAGGGGGGGGGGGGGATATGTACAATAGAGTACTCCTCCGAACTCAGTGATTCTAGTCTCATATGAAACATAACATCCTAACTCACAATTTTTACGAAGGATCTCATTTTCAATTCATTCATTTTTTAATTTTAAAGTTCAGATCGACATTGAACAACAATTTTTGTCCAGTAACACAGAACTTAACCTATTTTCGGATTGTTTTTGCATATCTAACAACTTAAATGCCGTTGATGTCTTTCTTTCTCTGAACAGATATGAAGCGGAGTTCATTAAAAGGGTTGTCAGTGATGTAGCTTGTAAATTGGGAAACAAAACCTTGCACGTAGCCAAGCACCCTGTAGGTATTTCTTCCAAGGAAATGGTAAGAACTCATAACGTTGTTCCATCAGATCCATTGTGTCTTGATCATGGAAGATACAATGATCAACCATTTGTTCCATCAGTAAGCAATGGTGTGATTATGAATGATGTGCAGAACATGGTTAGAGGGAGGACAAAGCCAGTGGAGGAGCACGATGTGGAGAATAGTGGAAGATTACTGCAGCCTGGCGCAGGAGCTACATCTTCTAGAATTCTTGAAGACAACATAAGTGAGACTAGAGGAGTTCCGTTTCCTACAAGCTCTAATAAGCCAGTGGGTCAAGCATTTGAAGAGAATAGGAAGGTGATATGGTGTTTGTTAATGGATGATGAAGTCTCAACCATTGGCATTTACGGGATGGGGGGTGTTGGTGAAACAACAATACTGCAACATATCCACAATGAGCTTCTAGAGAGACCAGATATTTGTGATCATGTTTGGTGGGTGACTGTGTCTCAAGATTTCAGCATTAATAGACTGCAGAATCTTATTGCCAAACGTCTTTATCTAGACCTTTCAAGCGAGGATGATGATCTGTGTAGAGCTGCCAAATTGTCAAAAGAACTAAGGAATAAACAAAAATGGATTCTCATTTTAGATGATTTGTGGAACAGTTTTGAGCTACACGATGTGGGAATTCAGTCCTCGTTGAAAGGATGCAAGTTGATTTTGACGACTCGATCACAAACGGTTTGTGATCAGATTGATTGCCAACACAAAATCCAAGTGAAGCAACTTTCTGAGGGAGAATCTTGGACTTTGTTCAAGGAGAATCTTGGACATCACATAGCACTTTCAGATGAAGTGGAAGGAATTGCAAAAGCTGTTGTAAGGGAATGTGCTGGTTTGCCATTGGGAATTATTACAGTGGCGGGAAGCTTGAGGGGAGTGGATGATCTATATGAGTGGAGGAATACATTGAAGAAATTGAAAGACTCGGGAATTAGGGACATGAAAGTATTCAAGTTATTGAGGTTTAGTTATGATCGGTTAGGTGACTCAGCACTACAACAATGTCTCCTATACTGTGCATTATTTCCTGAAGATCATATGATTGAAAGGGAGGAGTTGATAGGTTATTTGATTGATGAGGGAATAATTAAAGGAATGGGGAGGAGGCAAGATGCATTTGACGAGGGCCACACGATGCTCAATAAACTTCAATATGTCTGCCTATTGGAAAGTTCTAAAACATATGGTGGTAAATGTGTCAAGATGCATGACTTGATTAGGGACATGGCCATCCAAATAATGCAAGAGAACTCTCAAGTCATTGTTAAAGCAGCTGCACAATTAGAAGAATTGTCAGATGCAGAGGAGTGGACGGAGAATCTTACAAGAGTTTCACTAATGAAAAACGAATTTAAAGAAATTCCTCTCAGTCATTCACCAATGTGTCCAAATTTGTCAACTCTATTGCTTTGTACAAATTATTGCTTGCGATTCATTGTAGATTCGTTTTTCAAGCATTTGCATGGGCTCAAGGTCCTCAATTTGTCTCACACAGGTATTGAGAATTTGCCAAACTCCGTCTCTGATTTGGTGAGTCTCACTGTATTATTGCTCATTAAGTGTTTGAGGTTAAGATATGTTCCATCATTAAAGAAGCTCAGGGCACTAAAGAGGTTGGATCTCTCTCATACTAGACTTGAAAAGATACCGCAAGGAATGGAATGCCTAAGCAACCTGAGGTATCTTAGAATGAATGATTGTGATGAAAAGGAGTTTCCAAGTGGAATATTACCAAAACTCTCTCACCTGCAAGTCTTTGTACTAGAGGACTTTATTAATCGAAGATTTGCTCTAATGACAGTTAAAGGAAAGGAAGTAGGATCCTTGAGAAATTTGGAACTTTGGAATGCCATTTCGTAGGTGTCTCTGACTTCACGGAGTACCTCAGATGTCGGAATGGGATGCGATCACTAAGCACATACAAAATTTCAGTAGGAACAATGGAGATAGATTTTTCTCTTTCTCTCCCAAGTAAAACAGTTTGGTTGGGTAATTTGAATATCAACGCAGATAGAGATTTTCAAGTCAAGTTCTTAAAGGACATTCAAGGACTGTATTGTAAATGCATTGATGCAAGAAGTTTATGTGATGTTTTGTCATTAGAGAGTGCAACTGAACTGGAGATCATCCGTATTAGGGATTGCGATAGCATGGAGAGCTTGTTTTCATCTTCTTGGTTTTGCCCTGCTCGACTATCGTCTCCATCTTATAACGGTATATTTTCTAGTCTTCAAGAATTTTATTGCTATGGATGTAGAAATATGAAGAATTTGTTCTCTCTTGTCTTGTTGCCAAACCTCGTAAACCTGAAAAGGATTGCAGTTAAAGAATGTGCGAAATTGGAGGAGATAATAGGAGCACCAAGATCAAATGAAGAAAGCAGCGAATTCAAACTCCCAAATTTAAGATATCTGAGCTTGATTAGATTACCCGAACTGAAAAGCATTTGCAGCGCAAAACTGATTTGCGATTCTCTAAAAGAAATTAAAGTTGCTGAGTGTGAGAAAATGGAGGAGATAATAGGAGGAACAAGAACAAATGAAAAAGGGGTTATCGGTGAAGAAAGCAAGGAATTCAAATTCCCGAAGTTAAGATCACTGTGCTTGTCTGCATTACCAGAACTGAAAAGAATTTGCAGTGCAAAACTGATTTGCGATTCTTTGAAAAGTATTGAAGTTGTTGATTGTGCGAAAATGGAGGAGCTAATAGGAGTAACAAGATCAGATGAAGAAAGGGTTTTGAGTGAAGAAAGCAACACTGAATTCAAACTCCCAAAGTTAACATATATGAAATTGTTAAAATTACCTGAACTGAAAAGCATTTGCAGTGGAAAACTGATTTGCGATTCTTTGGAAAGAATGACTGTATCAGAATGCGAGAAGCTGAAGAGGATGCCAATTTGTCTTCCGTTGCTTGAAAATGGGCAGCCATCTGTCCCTCCTTCTCTTGAAATTATCCATGCATATCCAAAAGAATGGTGGGACAGAGTAGTGGAGTGGGAGCATCCTAACGCAAAGGAAGTCCTTTATCACATTGTAGACTTTTCTTCGTTCGATGTGACGTGGTCGTGGTCGAAGCGGAGACTTGATTCTCTATATAGGAGGAGACAACTTTGACTGTAATATAATATATTATGACACTACTCTGCATTTAATATGATATAATATAGAATAAAGGGTAAGTATCATCTTTTATTTCTCTGCATTGTACTCGTTGAACAATGATTAATATGAAATATTTCTTATTTATTTTATATCGTGTGCTTACAATTAACATAAATAACAATTTCCATATATATATATATATATATATATATATATATATATATATCATTATCTTCTTAAGACTATTGAATTCTCATATATTATTTTTAAACTCGATTGATAAATAATTATAATTTTAAGTTTAATTAATATTATATTTTTATCCTTGACATCCAAAAAAAACATATATATTTATTTATCATTAATAATACAGATAAAAAAGAAAAAAAGAAGAGAGAGACAACACTTTAACAAAATAATGATAATAGAATTACAAGACCTGGAATTTTGAATTTTTTAAGGATATATTTGGAGTAAAATCTCATTTCCTCGTGTCTTTTTATTGAGTACATAAATTCATCCAATTTTTCTATATTCCTCAAGATTTTTTAATTTTTTTTTTCTATCATTATGAACAACAACAAAAAAAATCCACTATCCATGAAAACATAGGTATAGGAATGTGGTTAATGAGATATTTCAAAGTAATTTTTATTCGGAAATATATTAAAAAATAGTTTTTTTAAAATATTTATAACAACAGTACATTATAATAATTTAAAAATATAAAAGATTAAAATATTACAAAAATACAATGTATCACTCCCAAAAAAAATTCAAAATTTTAATTTTTTTTTTATTAATATGGGTGTTAGGGCCAACTTGCGCGAATCTCAACTAATCTCACGGTCCTAAAGTTAATGACCATGTAACCCGCTAGTGGTCATCATATTAGCAACCACAAGGTTCAAACTTGAGACCACCGAGAGTGCAAACTTCTTAGTTTCAAGTTATTATCACTACCTACTACATGGTTTCAAAATTTCAATCTTAATTGGCTTGATGTTGGTGGGTGGTTAGGAGCATGGCTATTTTTGCTCTTAGGGTTATTTTCTTTTCCCTCTCCATTGAAGCCATCAATAGCTGAGCATCGTATTGCGGACTTATGGTAGTATAAATACTTACCAATAAATCGCCAAAAACTGGAAAGTGTTTTCAGTAATTTTGCTACGACAATATACTGTTTTACTTTGAGCTTTAGCCAGACCATCTTCAGACCGCTGTAGTAAGATTGAAATCTTGAAAACCAACCTGTGAAGCAAATCCACTTCTACATGAACTAAGGCTCCAAAGGCATATGGCACCTTTAGAAAAGATTTCTCAAGGTTAAAGTTTTTGAAAGAAGTTCGAATTAATGGTTTGATTCATTTTCTTGATTTTAAAGAAATGGGTTATAATTTTTATGTGCAAGAGAGAAGAAATTTGCTGAAGGAATTCCCTGACTTTGCTTTTTGATGCACCTGCGTCCTTCACAATGATAAGCATGCTGCTACCATTGTTTAGAGTGCTAGAATTTGCAATGATTCTGCTAGGATGTGTTTAACAGATTCACTCAGCAGGCTCATCCTTTTGTTCATTTATCCATTAAATGTTAGATCTAGCATTTCATAGCATAAAAAAATAATGTTCATGTGGAATTATCAAGAACGCATAAACTATAAAACAAAAACGTACCTGAATCCATATCCAGAAGTCGCTATCTAGAGTCGTACGGATGGCATTCCAGATTAACACGTTCACCTTAGAGAGTCCTTTGATTCTCTCTATCTTAACGTTAGTTTTCTCTCTGATAATGGGATGTCAAGTATGAGAATATAGCACATGTAATCTAGGGACCATAACCATATATATAGGTAACGAGCTACCTTTTGATATTCATGCCTTTTGACATTCCCACCCTTTGGTATTTCAATTTATTCCATCACTAAAATAGGTATAACTCTTTAATCTCTACACATTAAAGGTCCACACCCTATTAGATACACCAAAACCCAATTGCTTAAAAATACTTAGCAGATCATTTTTAATTAGTCTTCACCTCCTTTAACAGTCTACAAACACATAATTATTCTCATATAAGTCCAACGTTGGATTAATGATCCAACATTAAAAACTACATTTATTTCGCTCTAATGCAGCCACTTGCTGTGTTGAACTGAGTTCTGTATTTCCCAATTAGCAGAATTTAGCTTTTTCATTCATGAGAAGCACACCAAGATGTATACCCAACTGGAACTCGGAGATTCTCTATAATTTCTAAGCCATATCCATGTCATAGAGGCAAAAAAGCACCCACAACTTGCAGGATTATGCCTTATAATAACCATATACGCCTTTTGTTTCAAAGAAAATCTTATGCTCACAAGAACGTTGGTTGGTGACATCTCGAATCCGTATCCATAACAAAATAGGACGCTTACTGCTCAGGAATCATTATGGAAATGCTAACTAGGAAAAGCAGTTTTTGAACCTAGCTAGGACCGATTAAACTGGTGTTTCTGCCTGATCTCTCAAGTTCAAGGTTTCAACAATGGGGTGGGTCCACAAGTTAACTCAATCAGCAATTAGCTTCTGATTTTTTTGTTGAAGTTTTGAATTAGACAAATAAAAGAAAATTAGAGGTGTAAAGCAACTTGTTATACCTTATAATATAATCTTTGGTAGGTAAAGTTTGTGGCTTCCTTCCTGTCAAACAATACAATAATCTTTGCTACTGTAACATTCTCTTCCAAATCTCATCCCAACTTCCTTGACATTGATTTCCCAATTTCCCTCATCAAATGTCTTAAACCTTTGTGATGATCAGTATTCATCCCAACCAATTGATCTATTGTGTAAACAATGATGTAATTATGAATGATGTGCAGAGCAAAGATTACGATCAACTCTGTTCTCCATCGGTAAACAATGATGTAATTATGAATGATGTGCAGAGCATGGTCAGAGTGAGGACAGAACCAGTGGAAGAGGAGGAGGAGGATGTGGAGAGCTATAGAGGAAGATTAGGGCAGCCAGGTGGAGGAGCTAGCTCTACTAGAGGGTCAAGCATTATTTCCTGAAGACTTTCATAACCCTAGAGAGCATTTGACAGCTTATTTGATTCATGAGGGAGTGATAAAAGGGCAGAGTAGGGCGGCAGAATTTCACCAGACTTGAAAGTGCTGCAAGATATGGTGATCGTAGATGTGTCACGCTGCATGACTTGATCAGGGACATGGCCATCCAAATACAACAAGAGAACTCTCTAGGATTTCTCGATTGATCTGTGTATTTATTATTTGTATTAAAAGGTTTAATTAGTCTACTAAATATATTTCATCTGGAATTGGATGACTATTTCTGGAGTCAAATCGTGAAGACAAAGCTCTTATATGTTTGCGTGCAAAAACTATCAAAACCCTTTCTCCACGTTATTTAATTAAATGAATTCATGACCTTTAAAAACTAGGTTCTGGTCTTTGAATTATAAGCAAGATCAGGCACTTAGAATTAACTCTTTAATTACCTTTGCGAGAGCATAAGCAAGAGCTGAACCAGCAACACCAGCACCTACGATGATCACATCAGTATTTCCAGCATAATTCGGTCTGCACACTCCATTTCCAGAGCTTCTGCCATGGTGAAAGCCTCTGCCACTCGCATTGGAGGGATATGAAATTGCACTTCTTTTCCCATCTTTGTGAACTGCAGCGAAGCTGAAGACTGTCTGAGAATCAGACCCATCTAGACAGTCTGTTACCACACGAAATGTTGGACATAAATAAGAGTAGATGTTGATTAATTCAACGGAAAAGTATGTTCAACAAAATTTCTACAGCTAGTAATTCTTCACCTTCAAGACCTAACTCGGCCAATTTAATGCAACCCCCAGCATGCAGGAACTCACCAACAATTCTGTCGGGCTCAGTCAAGTCTCTTTCAATGACATGCACGCGCCACCCATCCTGCAGTTGCCGGAGAAGACAATGTTTACTAGGTTCTGGTCTTTGAATTATAAGCAAGATCAGGCACTTAAAATTAACTCTTTAATTACCTTTGCGAGAGCATAAGCAAGAGCTGAACCAGCAACACCAGCACCTACGATGATCACATCAGTATTTCCTGCAAAATTTGATCTGCACACTCCATTTCCAGAGCTTTTCAATTTTTTCTTGGTTCGAGTTTTCTCTGAAGCTTTGATCTTCTCTCTCCTTCTTGAACTGTAGAGCACAACAAACCCGAACAAGAAAGCTGCTACAGCTCCTCCAAATATATGCTTGGAGTCCATTTTTGTTCTTCAGTACAAGCTCTCTCTCTCTCTCTCTCTCTCTCTCTCCGGATGTGCTGTCGAGACCCTGCAGTGCTACAAATTAGGCACATGGTAAGAGATTGACTTTATTGTTAAAAGACATGCAAATGGAAAGGCTGTTGATATGGTTGTCTATCCTCTGCGTGATAAGATTTGTTTTTTTCCTTGGAAGTTTATGTGGTAAGAGATTGGCTTTATTTTATGATAATATTAATGATTGATTCCCGAATAATTCTTTATGAAAGTAATTTGCATGATTTTCTAAATGCAGATGAAATGTCCTTCTTTTATATTATTCTTTAATAATAAAGTTCTAAATGCAGAACTTTAGTTCTTGGTATTTTGTTTTTGTACTCCTTTAATAATTTTTACTTAAATTAACCTTCAACGACAATTTTTTTTTTTTTTTTTTTTTTTTTAAGTTTTGGAACGAAAAAAATTATTAGATCATGATGTTGGATTATAAAAGAAAATCATGATTATGTATAAACCAGCGTTTGGGGTTTAATGTTTCAGAGGAGAATTTGATTGACAGTAATGGCTACCGAAAGGATGCCGCCAGCAAGGGAAGCTGAGGGGCTGATATCAGGGCTGGTTGAGGAAGAGGGAGTGGAGGAGAGAGATGGGGTTTATTGGCGACCGAAAACTGCAAGAAAATTGCAGTGATTTGTTTGGGAAAGGAAAGGGTGGTGTAATAATGGAGTAGCCGACGACAGGAAGGTAAATAAAGTGCTCTGATTTTACAAATAAATGTGGAAGCAGAGGGGGTTTAACTTGACTTTTATTTATAGTTATTTTGATCCCTCAATTTATAATTGTTCTCATTGCACCTCCAATTGATTTTAAATTTTTAAATTTATGCAATTGTATCCCCATAAGAATTTCAACAACAGCCTTAGCTTTGCCCACCTTTTCTATTTTGGTCCTGAGTTTTGGATTTATATGATTTGACCCTCAATTGACCATTAAACTCTCAATTTTCTTCAATTTTCCCCCTAACTCCAAGCAATTGACTTGAAAAAAATCAATTTGGTCTCCAAAGATTCCAATCTCCTCAATCGAACCTGAATTATGCTCAAAAACTTGATTTTTTACCAATTAAGCCTCTAATAAAATTAATTTGACCAACTTAAAGTATAATTAAGTCATTGTACTTAATTAAATCCTTCAATTGGACCCTAAATTAATTCCTAAACATAATTATACTTTAAATTGGCCCACAATTAAATCAAATTGGCCTATAAAAAGTATAATTATGCCTTTTGACTTCATATTTTACGTAGATTCATCAATAATAAATTCTTTTAGCCTTAAATCTATATTTATTTTATTTTTTGGGAACAAAAGAGGTACGATCGGGTTCTCGAAAGCGTCCAAAATTGACACCTTGATTTTTCTACCAATGCGAGCTCTTTTTATTTTATTTTTGTTTATTTTGGGTAGATTTTGGGGATTAACCCAGAAATAGGTTATGACAGCTGCCCCCTCTTTATAACGCTTGCGACTAAAGTCTCGTAAGCGTCCAACTTTCCTTTCAAATTGATAGATAGCTACTTGTTTTCAATTTAGAATCTTGGGTTTTCTTCTTCTTTTTGTATGGCTTTCATAATAATAAGATGAGCAGTGGTGGGGAAATGTGTCAAAGATTACTGGTTGTGGAAAGAAAATCACAGTGGTCCATTTTTTTATGGGTCTGGAAGATCCTGAAATTTGGTTGATAGTGTTGTGTTGCTGATCTTTTGTGTGAAATGCAAGTTGGTATTTTAGATTTTGGAGAGGGAGACATGACTTTGTTATAATTGGTGAGCCTGTGTGTGTCTGTGTGTTTGAAGAATTCAGACCAGGGATGTATATTCATACTTGGGGTTCTAGAGGTATAGTTCAAGTAGTTGTTTTTCATATTTAGTTTTTTGGATTCTGATGTACTAGGGATTTGTAAGATTTAGGAACTTGTGACAAGAATGCATTAGGCAAGTGTTCACTTGGGTGCAATGTTAAGAGCATTAGCTTCTAGATTCTTGTTGATTTCATATCTAGCGATCTTGGTCACTGCAAGTGATAATGACTTTGGAAATTGTAATTGTGACGATGAGGGTATCTGGAGCATACACAACATTATGGAAGCTCAGAGAGTGAGTGATTTTTTTATTGCAATTGCGTATTTTTCGATACCAATTGAGCTTCTTTGGTTTATTAGCTGCTCCAACTTTCCTTTCAAATGGGTCCTGCTTCAGTTTATAGCATTCATAGTCCTTTGTGGACTGACACATTTGCTGAATGCATGGACTTATTATGGACCACACTCTATCCGGATGCCAATGCTACAAGTTTCAAATTTCAAAGGGGGGAATTAGTGGATACTTGTTATGCGATACTGGTTTTGGTTCTTCCAAGCATGAGTTATAGAGGCTGGAGCCCTGAGGAAATGGAAATAGTGGAAGTAGTTGCTGATCAGGTAGCTGTGGCTTTGTCTCATGCAGCAGTTCTTGAAGAATCACAAGTTATGAGAGAGAAACTGAGTGAGCAAAATCATGCACTGCAACAGGCAAGGAATGATGCAATGATGGCAAGCCAGGCAAGGAACTCCTTTCAAAAAGTGATGAGCCATGGGATGAGGAGACCAATGCACTCAATCCTGGGACTGCTTTCTATGTTCCAAAATGATAACATGGGCTTTGAGCAAAGGATTGTTATTGACACATTGGTGAAAACAGGCAATGTGCTTGCAACTTTGATTGATGATGTGATGGATATTTCAGCAGAAGATACTGTAAGGTTCCCTTTAGAGATGAGGCCCTTTCGTCTACACTCCATGATCAAAGAAGCTTCTTGCCTTGCTAAGTGCTTGTGTGTGTATAAAGGTTTTGATTTTGAACTTGATGTTCAAAGTTCTTTGCCTGATCTAGTGATAGGAGATGAAAGAAGGGCCTTTCAAGTAATTTTACACATGGTTGGATATCTTTTAAATATCTTTGACGGAGGGGGAAATGTCATATTTCGGGTTTTTTCAGAGAGTGATAGTGAGGGCAAGTCAGATAGAATGTTGGGGATGTGGAAAACAAATGCTCCAGATGAGTTTGTAAGTGTAAAATTTGACATGGAGATGAGAGAGGGGAGTTCTCTATCAGATGGAGCTAGCTCAACCCCAAATTCTTCTGGAAGGAGGCGAAACAGTGCTGAAGCTAAGGAGGGCCTGGGCTGTTGAAACCTGAAGATGATTCCTGACCTGCCAATGAAGCTGACAGGTTGAAGCAGCTGAGATGATTTGAAGACTGAAGGTTGAAGTTTATTGTTTAAAGTTTTAGTAATCTTTTTGTATTCAGGATGATTATAAATCCTTTAGAATTTAGGAAATAGAAGTCAGTCAAAATCAGTTATAAGTCTTGTCAGGACAACTTGTAAATAACTGATTTTGGAAAATATAGCCGTTGTAAGTTTTTTGTTCTATAAATTAAATGAGTGGGATGGCAGTAACCACATACGATATTCTTCCCATGCTTATGTTCTTTTAGCTTGAAATTACAAAGCTTATTGTTCTTTCTTTTCTGGAGAAATTCTTCAAAATTCTAGAAAAAGTCCCGAACCCAGTTCTTGATCTCTACAGTACCTGTTCTCAGGTTTTTTGACAATTTGTCCGTACAGATTTGAACAGTACATGTTCTTATCAGAAGTTTGTTATTTTCTGAAATTTCTACATGGTATCAGAGCATAATAGGTCTTAGAAAGGGATTTTTGGGAAACACGAGTGAATCAAAGAAAAAGGTGAGATTGTTCAAGATTTAAGAAAATCTTGAAAGGGAAAAAGAAGTTCTTGCTCAGAAAAATTCCAGAATCAAGAAATCAGTTTTTTTTTATTTGTTCTTAAGAGGGAAATCAATTGATATCCCTGTTCTTTGTTCTGTAAAAGAAAATCACCAAGAAAGAAAGGAATCCGAAGCTGACAAGAATGGACTCTTCATTTTCTTCAAAATCTCCAATATTCACAGGTGCGAATTATGGAGTATGGGCTGTGAAGATGAAGATATACCTGAAAGCGTTTGATTTGTGGGATGATGTTGAGAATGAAAGGGAACTAAATCCCTTGAACAATGATCCTACAATGAATCAACTAAGGTACCACAATGAACAAAGAGCAAAGAAGTTCAAAGCCCTTACCTGCATTCACAATGCAGTGAATGAGGAATTTTTTTCAAGAATTATGGCATGCGAAACAGCTAAGGAAGCTTGGGACAAGTTGAAGGCTGAGTTCCAAGGTGATGAGAAATCCAAGAGGATGCAGATTTTAAATTTGAAAAGACAATTCGAAGGCCTAAAAATGAGAGAATCAGAAACTGTCAAAGAATTCTCTTCAAATGTGTCAAAGATTGTAAATCAAATGACTCTGCTTGGAGAAGAAATTCAAGAATCAAGAGTTGTGGAGAAGGTTCTGGTCAGCTTGCCAGAAAAGTTTGAGAACAAAATATGTTCTTTGGAAGATTCAAAGGACTTCACTTCCATGAGCCTTCAAGAGCTGATCAATGCACTGCAAGTCGTGGAACAAAGGCAGCAATTCAGACAAGAAAACTCTGGTGAAGAGGCATTTGCAGCTAGGTTCAAAGGAAGACCAAAACCCCAGAATTTCTACAAGAACTCAGAACCAAGAACAAGTTCAAGTTCTGGAAAACAGTGGCAGAACAAAACCTGGCAAAACAATCAAACACATGCAAATAACTTCAATGCAAAAGGGAAGGAAAGGAGAGAGCAATTTCCCACATGCAAGTACTGTCAGAAAACCAACCATCTTGAGTCATTTTGTTGGCTCAAGAATGCACAATGTAGAAAATGCAAGCAATTTGGACATATCCAAAAGTTCTGCAAAAACAACACCTCAGAAGGGAAACAAGCTCATGTTGCAGAGGCTATGGAACCTAAGGATGAACAATTGTTCACTGCAATTGTTGAACACAGCTGCAACTCTACTGAGGTTAGTAAACAAAATTGGTTAATTGATAGTGGGTGTTCAAATCACATGACTGCAGACCTTAGCATGATTGAAAATCTTGATTTAGAATACAAATCAAAGGTGAAAGTAGCTAATGGGCAGTATGTAAGTGTAGAAGGCAAGGGGGAAGTTGATATAGAAACTTTGGATGGAATTCAAAATTTTAAGCATGTGTTGTATGTGCCAAATATTGACCAAAATCTGATTAGTGTAGGTCAATTACTTGAAGAAGGATACTCCTTGTTCTTTGATAATGGCTGGTGCACAATTAAGGATGATCTAGGAATACCTCTATTTACTGCCAAGATGAAAAATAGGTGCTTTAGCCTTGAAGAAACTCAAGCACACATTAGCATGAACATAAGTGCATCAGAAAACTCTATTCTGTGGCATAGAAGAATGGGACATGTTAATTATGCCTCATTAAGGAAGATGGCTGAATTACAAGTAGTAGAGGGTCTACCTATGATTCATGAGCAAACTGAGGTATGTGAAGCATGCCAGCTAGGAAAGCAATCAAGAGTAAAATTTAGTCAACATGCATGTAGATCAACTGCCAAGCTAGAAATTGTACACTCAGATGTGTGTGGCCCCATGCAAAATGAGTCTTTAAATGGTGCAAAATACTTTGTGTTATTCATAGATGACTTTAGTAGATTCTGTCGGGTGTACTTCATCAAAACTAAGGGGGAGGTATTTGATGTATTTTTGAGATTTAAGGCTGCTGTCGAGAGGGAATCAAGCTGTAATCTAAAAATCTTAAGGTCAGATAATGGGGGGGAGTTTACCTCTCATAAGTTTGAAGACTACCTAGTAAAAGAGGGAATTAAACATCAAGTGACAGTCCCCTACACCCCTCAACAAAATGGGGTGAGTGAGAGGAAAAACAGGACCTTAATGGAGATGGCTAGATGCCTTCTCTATGAGAAGAAAATGCCCCTGAAATTTTGGGCAGAGGCTGTGAGCACTGCCTCTTATTTGTTAAATAGGATGATAACAAGAACTTTGGGAGATAAAACACCCCATGAAGAGTGGCATGGGCACAAACCAAGCTTAGATCATCTAAAGGTATTTGGCAGCCCCTGTTATGTGCTGCAACCTGAGATTAAGAGAAGGAAATTGGACCAAAAATCTGAGGTTGGGATTTTGATAGGCTATAGCTCGAAATCAAAGGGCTATAAGGTGTTTGATTTGAAAACAAACCAAGCTGTAATAGCTAGGAATGTTAAGGTGGCTGAGAACAAAATATGGAATTGGGATGATGAGAAAATTGAAGATGCACACAATGAACCTGCACCCGAGACTAATGAAGAAACTGACTCTGATGATGAGAACCAATCAGTGAGGGGGACTAGGTTATTAAGTGACATATATGAGAGATGTAATGTAGCTGAAATAGAACCAAGTAATGTTGGAGAAGCCATGGAATCCCCAGCATGGGTAGCAGCAATGAAAGATGAACTAAAAATGATAGAAAAGAATGAGACATGGGAACTTGTTGATAGACCTAGGCATAGGAAGGTCATAGGTGTCAAATGGATCTATAAAACAAAACTCAATGCTGATGGTACAATCAACAAGAACAAAGCAAGACTTGTAGTAAAAGGTTACTCACAAGAACTAGGGGTAGACTATCATGATACATTTGCCCCTGTGTCAAGAATGGACACAATTAAGCTGCTGCTCATGTTGGCTGCTCAAAAGGGGTGGCTGGTTTGGCAAATGGATGTTAAATCAGCATTTTTGAATGGAAATTTAAAAGAGGAAATATATATTGAACAGCCAGAAGGGTTTGAAAAAGAAACAAATCTGAACAAAGTCTATTTACTGAAAAAGGCTTTGTATGGGCTAAAACAAGCTCCTAGAGCTTGGTATGGTAAGTTGGATGAATATCTATCAAGTTTAGGATTTGAAAAGAGCTTGAATGAAGCCACTCTATATATAAAAAGAGTGGAAAATCACATTTTGATAATCTCTGTGTATGTTGATGATCTGTTAATCACGGGAGATGATGGGAATCTGGTTGACGAATTTAAGAGGAACATGAAGAACAAGTTTGAGATGAATGAACTTGGACTCCTAGCATACTTCCTTGGGATGGAAATAACTCAATCCAAGGAAGGATGTTTTATATGCCAAAAGCAATTCACTAACAAGATGCTGAGCAAGTTTGCAATGGAGAATTGCAAACCAGTCAGCACCCCTATGGTGCTGGGAATGAAGCTTTCAAAACTTGAAGATGGGCCCTCAGCAGATGCAAGCATATACAGAAGCATAATTGGAAGCCTACTATATCTATCTTTCACTAGGCCTGATATAGTATTCACTGTAAACTACCTATCTAGATTCATGCAAACCCAAGTCAAGAACACTATGTTGCAGCAAAGAGGGTGCTGAGATACTTGAGAGGCACACTGGACCTTGGTATATTTTTTGCCAAGAAAAACTCAGTGAAATTGAAGGGGTTTTGTGACAGTGATTGGGCTGGAAGTGATGAGGAAATGATGAGCACTTCGGGATATTGTTTTTCAATGGGAGATTGCATATTCTGTTGGAACTCAAAGAAGCAATCTGTTGTTGCTCACTCAACTGCTGAAGCAGAGTATATTTCTGCATTCGTGGCTGCCAATCAATTGGTTTGGCTTAGGAAAATGTTGAAGGATTTGGACTGTGAACAGGAGGAAGCTACTGAGTTACTATGTGACAACATGGCTGCAATTGCTATCTCTAAGAATTCAGTATTTCATGACAGAACTAAACACATGAAAATTAAATTTCATGCAATAAGGCAATTCCAGCAGGAAGGAGAATTGGAGCTGAAATACTGCTGCTCGAAAGAACAACAAGCTGACTTGTTCACAAAGACTCTACCAAAAGAAAGATTTGAGGAGCTAAGGAAAATGGTGGGAATGTGCAGCTCAGGAATCAAGGGGGAGTGTTGAAACCTGAAGATGATTCCTGACCTGCCAATGAAGCTGACAGGTTGAAGCAGCCGAGATGATTCGAAGACTGAAGGTTGAAGTTTATTGTTTAAAGTTTTAGTAATCTTTTTGTATTCAGGATGATTATAAATCCTTTAGAATTTAGGAAATAGAAGTCAGTCAAAATCAGTTATAAGTCTTGTCAGGACAACTTGTAAATAACTGATTTTGGAAAATATAGCCGTTGTAAGTTTTTTGTTCTATAAATAAAATGAGTGGGATGGCAGTAACCACATACGATATTCTGCCCATGCTTATCTTCTTTTAGCTTGAAATTACAAAGCTTATTGTTCTTTCTTTTCTGGAGAAATTCTTCAAAATTCTGGAAAAAGTCCCGAACCCAGTTCTTGATCTCTACAGTACCTGTTCTCAGGTTTTTTGACAATTTGTCCGTACAGATTTGAACAGTACATGTTCTTATCAGAAGTTTGTTATTTTCTGAAATTTCTACATGGGCTTCATCATGTGCAAAAGGCTTGTACAGGTAAGGCTTGTACAGCAGACATCCTGTGAGGTGAAATGCTGCCATTTTATTCACCTAAATCTAGAGATGAAAATGCTTTGCACAGGGAGAGTTGCTAGTAAAATTTATGAAAGAAAACTCTCTTTTCTATGCTTACAACTTTTGTTGTGGTGGTCTCCAGTGTTTATATCTAAGAGATAGTTATCATCCTTTACTTCTTGTAAATGCATCTGATGAGATTTGCAAATTATTTAAGTTGTGTTTTTTTACTCAAAGAAAAATCATATGTTTGGTTTGAAATAACTTGAATAAAAATATTTCTACATTCAAGTCATAAGTTGAAATTTATAACTTGTAACCTATTTATTCTAACTTGTATCATCTCCGTTCTTAAAAGAAATTGTTCTCAGCCAATGCCTCCCAAAGATATTTCTGACTCAAATTATTTTTGTCAGAAGTGATTCATGACAATTAACATTAGTATTGTGACTTGAGTCCTAAAGATTCTCTATAAGTTATACAAATGACTCTTCATCCATATCTCATTTGTTTTTCAGTTGGGGCCACCACCATATAGGACTCAAAAGCTTATATTTTATTTTATATTTTAGGGGGGGTTAGGTTATAAATGATTCGGCACCATATATCATGCTTTTGTTTGCGCTGTGGCTTTTATGAAAGCATACTTGAAATAAAGAGCTTTCTTTTCTTTTTCCAATTTATCTCTGTAGCAGATTTAACATGCATGAACTATACTATATGAAACATTATTAAGAAGAAGTGTATGTGCAGATGATGCAAGGTAATATCTGGATATCTTTGAACCCTCTGGGTTCTGCTCAAAGCATGACTCTGGTTCTTCGGTTTCAAATACGACCGTCTTATGGAAGAGCCACATTTGCCCCAGGAAGTTCCTCAGAACAACCAAGTTCCAATCCTCAGTTCAGAGGCCTTCGTGTTATACTTGCTGATGACGATGCTTTAAACAGAACCGTTACCAAGAAGCTGCTTGAGAAGTTAGGATGTGAGGTGACTGCTGTTTCATCCGGGTTTGAATGCCTTAGTGCTCTTAGCTCTGCTGAAAATTCTGTCAGACTAGTTGTTCTAGATATTCAAATGCCAGAAATGGACGGGTTTGAAGTGGCAACACGAATCCGGAAGGTGCGAAGTCGTAGTTGGCCATTGTTAAAATAAGTTGTAAAGATGACCAGACATTGTTTTATAGAACAATCTTTCAAGGGTCGTCACTCTGCCTCGTAAATCAAACAATCCTGCATGGAGATGTTTAGCTTTTAGCCTTGTACTTCATGGTATGCAAAGTGTAAACTTTTACCACTCTCAAACGCTAGAATTTTCATAGAATGGACAATGACTAGTGAGAAATAGCAATTTTTTTTATCTAACAGCAAAAGGAACCTGAAAATTATTCAGAGAAGTGAAATAATACAGAGACTAAATCTTCCAGATGTGCTCAAGCTAGTTGGATATTTCTTTGCTCTGTTGTTTTTACTAACAGTTATTTTATCAGGTTAACATGGTTTGTGATTACTGTCTGCTACACCTTTCATCTCTGTGAAAAAGTTTTAGCTTTCAGCATTCAATCAATAAAAATAATTGCTAGTAATTGCTATAATATTTTATTTTTATTTTTATTTTTAATTAATTGTTTTTTGTGTTTTTAGATTATTTTAATGTGTTGATATAAAAAATGATTTTTAACAAATTAAAAAAATATTATTTTGATGTATTTCTTAACGAAAAGCATTTTAAAAAACAACCTCAACTACACTCTATAGACTAAATTAGTCTACATCTGGTTGGTTTGTGATCTTTTGAAGCAGAAACCTTCAGGCACTGTGGGCACATGGGTTGCTTAGGTGTTTGAAAGTGAGGTTCAATTTGTTTTTTTGTTAATTTCTTTTTGTTTTTAATTATCTTTTTAGTAATTTTTAGATTACTTTATAATAATAATATTAAAAATATTTTTTTTTGAAAATATTTACTAACACATTCTCAAACACCATCTCATCAAACCCCAGTAGCTTGATATTTTTGTATAGAAGCTTGAGACATGGCACACGCTACAATAATGTTTAGAATATTCAAAGCCTTTGCTTTCAAAAATGGTTAACAACTGGAAATTAATTTTGATTTTTCTCGACATTTTTCCTTAATTGTTACTAATTCTTCAGCTGCATTTCCCCATGAACAATCAGAATTTAATTAATTATCCGGTGGAATATTGTTGCTGGTATCTGACATGATTGAAGTTATGGAAAATGATCCATCATCACCAGTCTCTCCTCGTTCATGTGCTACCTTGGAATCCTTGAATTTTTAAATAATTCTTAAAAAACCAATTAAAACCAATTATTTACCCTGGAATCTGTGTATATATATATATATATATATATAATTCCAAGTGGCATGCTGCGTTTCTGGTTGAATGCTCAACTTTTCCAAGTGGGATGGTCAACACGTTAACTTAGCTTCTGATTCTTTTGTTGAAGTTTTAAATTAGAGATGTGAAGCAAGTTATATCTTATAATATAATCCTTCGTAGGGTAAAGTTACTGGCTTGCTTCCTGTCAAACAATACAATAATCTTTGCTACTCTAAATCTCATCCCAACTTCCTTGACATTGATTTCCCGATTTCCATAAGCTATCAAATGTCTTAAACCTTTGTGATGATCATTGCTTCCTTCTCTGCTTGAATTGAATCACCTAGAGCTCAACATCTTGCAACCTCCTCCGTATTTTTAAACCATTTATTCAACTCTGTTCTGTGCTTTCTGTTCTTGATCCCCCCCGGTACACTGCTTCAGCAAACCAGCATTTGAAGCACAACTTGAATCCAGGTAAATTATTTATAATCCATCTTCTTATTTTTGTTTTTCACATTTAACTCTGGTTTGAATCTTTCAAGTAAAACACAAGTTGTAGAAATTCTAATGATAAACTTTGGAAAAATTCCATGGCTTATGGAGTTCATGCTAAATTGACCCGTGGATTCATTGTTTTTTCTTTTTAGTTTCTTTGCTGCTTGTAACCTATTATTCTAGTTTCAACCTTTCCTTTTTCATTAATTTTTATTCAATATTTGGACACCTTTTTTTTTATGTAGGACAAAATGGTTAGAACAAACGATCCGTTTTGGAATGATGTTGAAGATATGAATGATGGAAGCATGAAGTGTAAGTTCTGTGGGCATTTATTTGGCAAGGGCACTTCCATTTCGAGGATCAAATGGCATTTGTCAGGAGAGTCAGGACATGGAGTTGGCATTTGTTGTCAGGTGCCTAAAGAGGTTCAAGAAGCAGCATTTCTAGCTATGCGTGGTGGCAACAAAAAACATAAAAGCATACCACGTTCAAGCAATGTTAATGATTATGCCATTTCCACCTTTCCACAAGAGCAAGACAATGCAGGGGATGCTGGAAGGATGGAAGTGGGAGTTCAAGGCATGGAAAACACAGGTGAGGGATCTTTTCAGCATGTTGACAGAAGTGTCTCTCCTTCGAGACTCGGAGTTGATGCTCATGAGAGTAGAGGAGAAGCAGCACAAGGAACAAATGTAGTGGATCAACTTGCTGATGGTACTTGGCATCAGATCTTTTCGAGGACGCAGAAGCTGAATGAAATCAATTTTATGCTGGAAGAAGAGGATGAGGAGCCTGGCGCAGGAGCTAGATCTTCTAGAATTCTTAAAAACAACACAAGTGAGACTAGAGGAGTTCCGTTTCCTACTAGCTCTAATAAGCCAGTGGGTCAAGCATTTGAAGAGAATAGGAAGGTGATATGGTCTTTGTTAATGGATGATGAAGTCTCAACCATTGGCATTTATGATGTTTTTCTAAGTTTTAGAGGAGAAGACACTCGCAAAACAATTACAGATCATCTCTATTCTGCCTTAATCCAAGCCGGAATTCATACTTTTAAGGACGATAATGAACTCCCTAGAGGAGAAGAAATCTCCCCGCAACTTCTCAGGGCAATCGAAGGATCAAGGATTTCTGTAGTGGTATTATCCAGAAATTATGCTTCCTCTGGATGGTGTCTTGACGAACTAGTAAAGATTATGAAGTTCAGGCAGAAAACTCACCAGGTTGTTCTTCCAATATTCTATGATACGGATCCTTCAGATGTCCGCAAACAGACCGGTAGCTATGCAAAAGCTTTTGATGAACATGAAAAAAACTTCAAGGGAGAAATGGAGAAGGTCAACAGGTGGAGAGAAGCTCTTACACAGGCTGCAAATCTATTTGGAAGGGTTTTACACAATGAGACAAATGGGTATATCTTTATCTTCTCTGTCAAAATCCACTTGCACATATCAAAAGAAACAATCTTTTTATTATTATCATTTTGATATTGATATTTTCACTTTGATTAAATATTAGTTTTTAATTGCAATATATGTAGATGTAGCAAATATCTATGGTTTTTCAAAATAATTATCCAAGTAGTAGTGTTATAAAATTTAATAAGTTCTTTTTAATAATCATTATTATTCTCAAGCTTTCCTCTGAGTAATAGATGTGTAAACACTACTTTTTCCATCAATATTTTTTGTTATTTATCTTTTAATATTATGTTGATTTATAATTTAGAGTTAATAATTTATTTTAATCTATTTTTTCTGTGGTTATTTAATGTCAAAGTATTCCACTTTACTAGAGAGGGTTGCTGAGATATTTTTTGGTTTTTAATTTGTTAAACACAAAGTAAAACAAAGTTGAGAGGGATATTTTCCTATTTTATTTTGTAAAATCAATTTTTTGAGATTTTTTTAGTTTAATTTTCTTAAGGTAATAAGAGTTTTTTTTTTCAGAGGTGAAAATAAGTTAAAAATTGAGTTTTCAGGAAAAAAAAAAAAATTAGGCTTTATCTTTTCAATCTACTTTTTATGTGGTTATTTCAGTAAAAAAAACAAAATGGTATTGGGTTGGATTCCATGATAAAAAAAAAGAAGCAAAATTTAATGTCAGAGCATTCCACTTTACGAGAGGAGTGTTGCTTATATATTTTTGGGTTTTTAATTTGTCAAAAGCAAAAAAACAAAAGTTCAGCGGGATATTTTCCTGATTTGATTTTTTAAAATCAATTTTAAGATTTTCTGAGTTAAGAAATTATTTTCTTATTGTAATAAGAATTTTTTTCATAAGTTGAAAAATGAGTTTTTTTTTTTTTTTTTTTTTTTTTTGGGGGGGGGGGGTATGTACAATAGAGTACTCCTCCGAACTCAGTGATTCTAGTCTCATATGAAACATAACACCCTAACTCACAATTTTTACGAAGGATCTCATTTTCAATTCATTCATTTTTTAATTTTAAAGTTCATATCAACATTGAACAACAATTTTGTCCAGTAACACACAACTTAACCTATTTTCGGATTGTTTTTGCATATCTAACAACTTATACGCCGTTGATGTCTTTCTTTCTCTGAACAGATATGAAGCGGAGTTCATTAAAAGGGTTGTCAATGATGTAGCTTGTAAATTGGGAAACAAAACCTTGCACGTAGCCAAGCACCCTGTAGGTATTTCTTCCAAGAAAATGGTAAGAACTCATTACGTTGTTCCATCAGATCCATTGTGTCTTGATCATGGAAGATACAATGATCAACCATTTGTTCCATCAGTAAGCAATGATGTGATTTTGAATGATGTGCAGAACATGGTTAGAGGGAGGACAGAGCCAGTGGAGAATAGTGGAAGATTACTGCAGCCTGGCGCAGGAGCTACATCTTCTAGAATTCTTGAAGACAACACAAGTGAGACTAGAGGAGTTCCGTTTCCTACTAGCTCTAATAAGCCAGTGGGTCAAGCATTTGAAGAGAATACGAAGGTGATATGGTCTCTGTTGATGGATGATGAAGTCTCAAACATTGGCATTTACGGGATGGGGGGCATTGGTAAAACAACAATACTGCAACATATCCACAATGAGCTTCTAGAGAGACCAGATATTTGTGATCATGTTTGGTGGGTGACTGTGTCTCAAGATTTCAGCATTAATAGACTGCAGAATCTAATTGCCAAACGTCTTAATCTAGACCTTTCAAGCGAGGATGATGATCTGCATAGACGTGCCAAATTGGCAAAAGAATTAATAAAGAAACAAAAATGGATTCTCATTTTAGATGATTTGTGGAACGATTTTAAGCTGCACGAAGTGGGAATTCCTATCCCGTTGAAAGGATGCAAGTTGCTTTTGACAACTCGATCACAAACGGTTTGTAATCAGATTGCTTGCCAGCACAAAATCGAAGTGAAGTCGCTTTTTGAGGGAGAAGCTTGGACCTTGTTCATGGAACAACTTGGATATGACATGGAAATTTCACTAGAAATTGAAGGAATTGCAAAAGATATTGCAAGGGAATGTGCTGGTTTGCCACTAGGAATTATTACAATTGCAAGAAGTTTGAGGGGAGTGGATGACCTGCCTGAGTGGAGGACTACATTGAAGAAATTAAGAGAATCGAAATTTAAGGACATGGATGAGAAGGTATTCAAGGTATTGAGGGTTAGTTATGATCGGTTAGGTGACTCAAGACTACAACAATGTCTCTTATACTGTGCATTATTTCCTGAAGATGAAACTATTGAAAGGGAGGAGCTGATAGGTTATTTGATCGATGAGGGAATAATTAAAGGGACGAGGAGGACACGAGATGCATTTGACGAGGGCCACACGATGCTAAATAAACTTCAATATGTCTGCCTATTGGAAAGTGATAAAACATATAGTGGTTTATATGTCAAGATGCATGACTTGATTAGAGACATGGCCATCCACATATTGCAAGAGAACTCTAATTTCATTGTTAAATGTGGTGTACAATTAAAGGAACTGCCAGATGCAGAGGAGTGGACGGAGAATCTGAAGATTGTTTCACTCATGCAAAATGAATTTGAAAAAAATCCTTCCAGCCATTCACCAATGTGTTCAAAGTTGTCAACTCTATTGCTTTGTCGAAATCACCAGTTGCAATTCATTGGAGATTCATTTTTCAAGCAATTCCATGGTCTCAGAGTCCTCGATCTGTCCTATACAAGTATTGAGAATTTGCCAGACTCCGTCTCTGATTTGGTGAGTCTCACTGCATTATTGCTCACTGATTGCCAGCAGCTAAGATATGTTCCATCATTAAAGAAGCTTAAGGCACTGAAGAGTTTAGATCTCTATGGTACGTCACTTGAAAAGATGCCTCAAGGCATGGAATGTTTATCCAACCTTAGGTATTTTAGAATTACTGGATGTGGTGAAAAGGAGTTTCCTAGTGGGATATTACCAAAAATCTCTAACCTGCAGGTCCTTGCACTTGGAAAGTTTCCTACGGAATGCTATACAGTTGAAGGATTGGAAGTAGGATGCTTGGGGAAGTTGGAAACTTTGCAATGCCATTTCAAAGGCTTCTCTGACTTCGTGGAGTATTTTAGATCTCGGGATGGGATCCAATCATTAAGCACATACAAAATTTTAGTAGGAACGTTCAATGATTGCAATTGGTTTGGTAGTAATGATTTCCCAAGTAAAACAGTTATGTTGGGTAATTTGAGTATCAACAGAGATAAAGATTTTCGGGTCAAGTTCTTAAATGACATTCAAGGACTTTACTGTGAAAGCATCGATGCAAGAAGTTTATGTGAGGTTTTGTCATTAGAGAATGCAACTGAACTGGAGATCATCGACATTGAGATTTGTGATAGCATGGAGAGCTTGGTTTCATCTTCCTGGTTCTGCTTTGCTTCACCACCATTGCCATCACATAATGGTATGTTTTCTCGTCTTAAAGAGTTTTCTTGTGTTGGATGTAACAGTATGGAGAAGTTGTTCCCTCTGGAGTTGGTGTCATACCTCATAAACCTGGAAGTGATTGGTGTTGGTTATTGTAAGAAAATGGAGGAGATAATAGGAACAACATATGAGGAAAGCAGCACCTCCAATCCCATCGCGGAATTAACACTCCCAAAGTTAAAAACTCTGGAATTGATAGGTTTACCTGAACTGAAAGGGATTTGCAGTGCGAAACTGATTTGCGATTCTCTTGAGGAGCTGAAGAGGATGGCGATTAGTCTTCCGTTGCTTGAAAATGGCCAGCCATCCCCTCACCCTTCTCTTAAAAGGATCAAGGCGAGTCCAGAAGATTGGTGGGAGACAGTGGTGGAGTGGGAGCCTCCTAACGCCAAGCAAGTCCTTCGTCCCATTGTACGCTTTCGGTAGAGAGGAGTAGACTGCTCTGCCCTGAATATAATATAGAATAAAGGGTAAGCATCATCTTTTATTTCTCTCTCTTTCTACAATTGATTCTCTGCACACCATTGTTATTTTTACAAGTGATGGTATTGATTTAATTATCATTATATTTTTTTAAAGATAATCATTTACATATTTAAAATAAAAATATCAAATATGTGCAAGGGGTTCTAAACGCTTTGCTGCTCGTAGAATTTGAGTATTTTTTCTATTAGTCACTTTGCTTTATTTTAATATGCATTGAAAATTAATAAATCTTTTAATACTTCCTTCTATTCTTTTATTTAACTTTTAATTAATAAATTTATTTTCTTAAGGCTTTCTGCCCTCTCTATAGTAAACTGAGAAACGGCAACATACCATATCATCACTTTGTAGACTTTTCTTCGTTCGATGTGACGGGAACGTGGTTGAAGCGGAGACATTGGAGGAGGAAACGACATTGGAATAAAGGGTAAGCATCATCTTTTATTTCTCTGCATTGGACTCGTTGAACGCTGATTAATATGAAATATTTCTTATTTATTTTATACCGTGTGCTTACAATTAACATAAATAATATATATATTTCATTATCTTCTTAAAACTATGGAATTCTCATATATTATTTTTAAACTCGATTGATAAATAGTTATAATTTGAAGTTTAATTAATATTATATTTTTATCCTTTTGACATCCAAAAAAAATATATTTATTTATCGATAATAATACAGATCAAAAAGAAAAAAAAAGAGAGAGAAGACACTTTGAGAAAAGAATGATAATAGAATTACAAGACCTGGAATTTTTTAATTTAAAAAATAAATTAATTTATTTCATCCAATTTTTTCTATATACCTCAAGATTTTTTAATTTTTATTTTCTATCATTATGAACAACCAAAAAAAATTAATCCACTATACATGAAGACATACGTTTAGGAATATGGTTAATGAGATATTTCAAAGTATTTTTTATATGGAAATATATTTTTTAAAATATTTTTAACAACATTACATCATAATAATTTAAAAATATAAAAATTAAAATATTACGAAAATACACTGTATCAACCTGTGAAGCAAATCCACTTCTACATGAACTAAGGCTCCAAAGGTATATGGCACCTTTAGAAAAGATTTCTCAAGGTTAAAATTTCTGAAAGCAGTTCGAATTAATGGTTTGATTCATTTTCTTGATTTTAAAGAAATGGGTTATAATTTTTCTGTGCAGGAGAGAAGAAATTTGCCGAAGGAATTCCCTGACTTTGCTTTTTGATGCACCTGCGTCCCTCACAGTGATAAGCATGCTGCTACCATTGTTTAGAGTGCTAGAATTTGCAATGATTCTGCAAGGATGTGCTTAACAGATTCTACTTTCACTCAGCAGGCTCATCCTTTTGTTCATTTATCCATTAAAAACTACATTTATTTCGCTCTGATGCAGCCACTTGCTGTGTTGAACTGAGTTCTGTATTTCCCAATTAGCAGAATTAGCTTTTTCATTGATGAGAAGCACACCAAGATGTATACCCAACTGGAACTCAGAGATTCTCTGTAATTTCTAAGCCATATCCATGTCATACAGGCAAGAAAGCACCCACACCTTGCAGGATTATGCTATATAATAACCATATACGCCTTTTGTTTCAAAGAAAATCTTATGCTCACAAGAACGTTGGTTGGTGACATCTCGAATCGGTATCCATAACAAAATAGGACGCTTACTGCTTAGGAATCATTATGGAAATGCTAGCTAGGAAAAGCAGTTTTTGAACCTAGCTAGCACCGATTAAACTCTGTTTCTGCCTTATCTCTCAAGTTCAAGTTTTCAACAATGGGTTGGGTCCACAAGTTAACTCAATCAGCAATTACTTCTGATTCTTTTGTTGAAGTTTTCAATTAGACAAATAAAAGAAAATTAGAGGTGTAAAGCAACTTGTTATACCTTATAATATAATCTTTGGTAGGTAAAGTATGTGGCTTCCTTCCTGTCAAACAATACAATAATCTTTGCTACTGTAACATTCTCTTCCAAATCTCATCCCAACTTCCTTGACATTGATTTCCCAATTTCCCTCATCAAATGTCTTAAACCTTTGTGATGATCAGTATTCATCCCAACCAATTGATCTATTGTGTCTTGGACTTGGAAGACATTACGATCAACTCTGTTCTCCATCAGTAAACAATGATGTAAATATGAATGATGTGCAGAACATGGACAGAACCAGTGGAAGAGGAGGAGGAGGATGTGGAGAGCTATAGAGGAAGATTAGGGCAGCCAGGTGGAGGAGCTAGCTCTACTAGAGGGTCAAGCATTATTTCCTGAAGACTTTCATAACCCTAGAGAGCATTTGACAGCTTATTTGATTCATGAGGGAGTGATAAAAGGGCAGAGTAGGGCGGCAGAATTTCACCATAGACTTGAAAGTGCAACAAGATATGGTGATCGTAGATGTGTCACGCTGAGTGACTTGAGAACTCTCAAGGCATGGTTAAAGCAGGGATACAAGGATTTCTCGATGCCTTCACACTCCATATTTTTAATGTTATCTTCTAAACCTAGTAGCTTCTTCTTTTAGTTTATTGATTGATCTGTTTATTTATTATTTGTATTAAAAGGTTTAATTTGTCTACTATATATATTTCACCTGGAATTGGATGCCTATTTCTGGAGTGAAATCGTGAAGACAAAGCTCTTATATGTTTGCTGCAAAAGCTATCAAAACCCTTTCTCCACGTTATTTAATTAAATGAATTCATGACCTTTAAAAACAACATTTTATATATATTATCTTGGAAAAAGTCAAAATACAATGGAGATACAATTTGTTCATGTGGTACACCATGAGGATTGTTTCATGTTTGTTCATGTTGTACTTCATGCTTCATAAATTCAGCTGATAATAATTGGTTCCTTCACCAATAAAATATACTTTTTCCTGTTTCTCTATGACCAGAGGATTGGACAGGAGGAGTTCTGTAGTAAGCTGGCATGGTTGCCGGGAAGAATGTTGCTCTAATTCCTTCTGCCTTCAGTATAGGGAAGATGATGCCTGATCCAACCTGAAAGATGACAGAAATAAAAATAAAAATTTAAGTGTTTGTCTAGGAAACTCACGGTGAGAATAAAAGTTCAAACAAATAAGTGTTCGTCCCATTGTACACTTTGCTGAAGAGGAGTAGACTGCTCTGGCCTGAATATAATAAAGAATAAAGGGTAAGCATCATCTTTTATTTCTCTCTCTTTCTACAATTGATTCTCTGCACACCATTGTTATTTTTACAAGTGATGGTATTGATTTAATTATCATTATATTTTTTTAAAGATAATCATTTACATATTTAAAATAAAAATATCAAATATGTGCAAGGGGTTCTAAACGCTTTGCTGCTCGTAGAATTTGAGTATTTTTTCTATTAGTCACTTTGCTTTATTTTAATATGCATTGAAAATTAATAAATCTTTTAATACTTGAAAGTGCTACAAGATATGGTGATCGTAGATGTGTCACGCTGAGTGACTTGAGAACTCTCAAGGCATGGTTAAAGCAGGGATACAAGGATTTCTCGATGCCTTCACACTCCATATTTTTAATGTTATCTTCTAAACCTAGTAGCTTCTTCTTTTAGTTTATTGATTGATCTGTTTATTTATTATTTGTATTAAAAGGTTTAATTTGTCTACTATATATATTTCACCTGGAATTGGATGCCTATTTCTGGAGTGAAATCGTGAAGACAAAGCTCTTATATGTTTGCTGCAAAAGCTATCAAAACCCTTTCTCCACGTTATTTAATTAAATGAATTCATGACCTTTAAAAACAACATTTTATATATATTATCTTGGAAAAAGTCAAAATACAATGGAGATACAATTTGTTCATGTGGTACACCATGAGGATTGTTTCATGTTTGTTCATGTTGTACTTCATGCTTCATAAATTCAGCTGATAATAATTGGTTCCTTCACCAATAAAATATACTTTTTCCTGTTTCTCTATGACCAGTGGATTGGACAGGAGGAGTTCTTTAGTAAGCTGGCATGGTTGCCGGGAAGAATGTTGCTCTAATTCCTTCTGCCTTCAGTATAGGGAAGATGATGCCTGATCCAACCTGAAAGATGACAAAAATAAAAATAAAAATAAAAATTTAAGTGTTTGTCTAGGAAACTCACGGTGAGAATAAAAGTTCAGACAAATAAGTTTCTGATAGTAAAAGTAATGAAAGCTGGAGATACAGACCAAAATTAGTCTAGCCGCAATACACATGCGTTTTGGTGTAGGAAATGGAAGCAGTAAGCTGCCAACAGCATAGGCAAGCATGGCAAAGCAGTGGAAAAACAAGCTTAACGGGTTAGTGTTTAGACCAGACAGAAGAGCCATCAGTCCAAACAAGCTTAACGGGTTAGTGTTTAGACCAGACAGAAGAGCCATCAGTCCATCTGAGAACACGCCTCCAAGGCTCAAATAATTGAAGAATGCTTCTTTCATTTCCTTCCTTGCTGGGTCCTGATCCGATGAAGAGAATACTGTGTGTAGGGTGCTCGCCAATGTATTTATTGCAAATGCCGATGGCTGGAACCAATATTAAGTTATTAGCATCTACCGATTACATAGAAATGCTTGAAACATGAAGTTTCTTTAAGCAATTCCTGTTCAAAATTTGTTCTTAGGAGGCCAGAGAAATTTTAGATAAGCACGTGCTGTTAGAGAATAATATAAATCATATTATGAGGCCTCACTTGCAAGCTTAAGCTTTTAGGTGAGATGGTTCATTAACTTGGTATCAGAGCCTTGTTGACCCAGCGGTCACGAGTTCGAATCTCACCACCCCCATTCTATTTGATAAAAATCAAGCACAAGGTGATGTGGGTCTGTGCAAGTTTCAAGCCCAAAGAGCTTTCACTTGAGGGGGTGTGTTAGAGAATAATATAAATCATATTATGAGGCCTCACTTACAAGCTTAAGCTTTTAGGTGAGATAGTTCCTTAACAGATACCTTACACAGAACGCAAAAGGACTCCAGATATTTGCAAATGGAAGCTGCATTGCTAAGATCGTTCAGAGGCCTAAGAAGATCTCGCAGCAGGACAACATCAGAAAGTCCCACAGTCATTCCTCCTCCTGTTACAGAATGGCGCATATTCAACAAATCCCCTATCAGAAATGCACCAGGGGTTGGATAGGAAGACGCAGGCATGATTTTGTTTGGCATTGTTCTTATGTTCCCCTTATCAATCGCACATATGAAAGCATTGTATAGCTCAGGTGGCATCTGAAATGTGCAAATTTCTGCGTTAGTTCAAACATATCTTATATATTGAATAAAAAGAACTAGCAAAGATGCTGAAATGTCGTCTTAGACTTTCTGATCTTATTAACAAATTCAAGGTCAAGGAACCATAGCTCTAGAAGATATGCTCAATAGAGTATAACCGGACAGTATGAAACTCTACATCAAAATCTGAAATTGACCATGTCTAGATCATATCAGGCAACCTCTAATTCATCTAATTGAAGTAAAAAAAATGCTAAAATGTCGTCTTAGACTGGCATCATGAGATGTTTTTCATTTTGCTTTCTGATATTATTAACAACAAATTCATGATCAAGGAGTCTCTATAAATTAATCAGAATAAGCTTTATTTTGAAGGATACAATTGTTCATTAACATTATGTCAAGCAACTATACATACTTGAGGTGCGACCACTGTTTTCAAGTAGCTTGCCATTTCACCAGTGGAAATAGAAGGTGGTTTTGGGCCAGGTACATCAACTAAACAACGAATTTCATTGCTGCTAATAGGATAAGCTATGGCAATTGTATCCTTCAAAATAAAGTAGGCACGATTTGCATATGGAAGATTATAATCTTCCAACACCAAACCGACAGAGTAGGATGGGACTTCAATCTGCAAGAAATGTAATGACCATGTGTTAGAGAGTAATATCAAAGTGTTGTTGGATTGAATTAGTTTTTTGACATGTATTGAAGTCTCAATGACCAAACAGGCACAGGTTTGAATCTTAGAACTCTCATTCTATCTAATTATATTCATACTAATTAAGCCGAAAGTAATCATGGTCAGTGCAAGTTTTAGGTTTTAAGGTATATCTACCAAACTATACATACTAATTATAAAACCGTTGTTGGAGATTCAACTAATCTTTCTCTGCAAAATCTAAATATAATGCGGGATTTTCACCTTTGGACTGCAGAGATTGCTTCGTAAATTTGAAAAACAACCATCACATACTATTGTGAGTGAAGCTGAAGCTGCTAGCTCCTGGCCTGCCTTTGTTTTGTATAGCACACCTTTGATGCTGCCATTTTCTTCGACAAGAGATGTTACAGTTCCTTGCTCGAGATTAACACTGGATAAAGAACAAAGAAATCTGAGAGGGAAATCTTCACAGCATGAAATGATACTGATAAAAGTATTTTCAGTCTATGGTTGGTTATATTGAACTGAATACTCTCATGCTACTCTGTTCCTATAGGTTGCAGGGGAAAGGACGAATACTTGGGAAGAGATGCAGCTTTTTCACGCAGTTTTTGAACGAAGCGGCCATGGTGAAAGCCTCTGCCACTCGCATTGGAGGGATATGAAATTGCACTTCTTTTCCCATCTTTGTGAACTGCAGCGTAACTGAAGACTGTCTGAGAATCAGACCCGTCTAGACAATCTGTTACCACACGAAATGTTGGACATAAATAACTCGGCCAATTTAATGCAACCCCCAGCATGCAGGAACTCACCAACAATTCTGTCGGGCTCAGTCAAGTCTCTTTCAATGACATGCACGCGCCACCCATCCTGCAGTTGCCGGAGAAGACAATGTTTACTAGGTTCTTGTCTTTGAATTATAAGCAAGATCAGGCACTTAGAATTAACTCTTTTACCATTGTGCAAGAGGTAATTACCTTTGCGAGAGCATAAGCAAGAGCTGAACCAGCAACACCAGCACCTACGATGATCACATCAGTATTTCCAGCATAATTTGATCTGCACACTCCATTTCCAAAGCTTTTCAGATTTTTCTTGGTTGGAGTTTTCTCTGAAGCTTTGATCTTCTCTCTCCTTCTTGAACTGTAGAGTACAACAAACCCGAACAAGAAAGCTGCTACAACTCCCCCAAATATATGCTTGGAGTCCATTTTTGTTCTTTTAGTACAAGCTCCGTCTCTCTCTCTCTCACTCTCTAGATGTGCTGTCGAGACCCTGCAGTGCTACCAAGGCACATGGTAAGAGATTGGCGTTCTTGTTAAAAGACATGCAAATGGAAAAGTTGTTGATTGGGTTGTCTATCCTCTGCGTGATAAGATTTTTTGTTTTCCGTGGAAGTTTATGTGGTTAGAGATTGACTTTCTTGTTAAAAGACATGCAAATGGAAAGGTTGTTGATGAGATTTGTTTTTTTCCTTGGAAGTTTATGTGGTTAGAGATTGGCTTTATTTTATGATAAAATTAATGGTTGATTTTCGAATAATTCTATATGAAAGTAATTTGCATGTTTTCTAAATGCAGATGAAATATCTATATATATACACACACACACACATATACACACACACACACATTCCGTCCAAAGCATACTTCATTGTCCCGTATACTCCTCCCCTGCGTATATCCATTATTTGGATTTTAAAAATATTTTTTATTTAAAAATATATTAAAATAATATTTTTTATTTATTAAGAATATATTTGATATTAATACATGAAAATGATTTAAAAACACCAATTTTTTATTTAAAATGAAAGGTAAAAATAAAAAACTTAAATATTTTTTCAAAAATATTTTTGAAACGCAATGCCAAAAAGTTAAGAAGAATTTGGTTTTCCATCAAACTTGGCTGACTTATCGAAAAAAAATGAAAAAAAAAAAAGAAGGTGTTTTGGGGGGTGCAAAAGAGTGTAGTTTTGTAGGAAAGAAGTTGGATGATTGCTGAAAGTGGTGGCAACAAAGGGGGGAAATGGTTTTTTTTTTTTTTTAACTATTTTGGCTTTAAATTTCTTGATAATCCGAGCATGAGATTGACCCTCTCTCTCTCTTTATATATATATATATATATATATATATATATATATATATATATATATATATATATATATTTCACATGGACCAGCAATTAAAAAGAGAAAAAAAAAAAAAAAGAATGATTCCTAACGGTTTAACATGGACCATTTCCCAGGCTTTCATGATTGACTGGCAAAGGTCGGTATCAAAATCAGATGGTGGGGGATGTTTAGGGGTAATTGTCACTGTACTTTTGAAAAAAAAATAATTTTTTTAATTAAATTAAAAAAATTTAGTATTTTTATATAATTTTAATGTGTTAATATCAAAAAAAAATAGAAGATCATCGGTGATTTTCTCAACCATAGAACACTGATTCTACCTCCGCAAGCTTCTAGGACAGTGTTCATCCTTAATGGAACGCCCCAGTCAATCCGCTTAGCACATTGAACTGACTTGGTTTTTGGGCAATTTAATACAACAATAATTAATCATTATTGAGCTGACTTTTGTAATACTATAGCTAGCTACTGTAACAAGTTCTTCTACTTCTGATCTCATTATACCGATTCTCCCAACCTGATTTGAGCTGTAAAAGGGGAGCAGAGCCGATCCTTGCTGCTCAAGCTGTAGCGAAGCAGAAAGAGTCGCGAAACAAAAAGTTGTGTTTCAGTTTTCACAAGATGGGTGAGCACTTGGTGTTACTATATATATTTTTCTGTACAACCGTATGACTAGTTGCAATCAGAGATTAGACTCTGTAATTATTAATGCTACTTTTGTTCTTGATTATTTTTTCAGGGAATGCAAGTTCGATGGGATTAGGTGACGGCTTTACAACGATCCTTAGCATTGATGGGGGAGGAGTGAGAGGCATCATTCCTAGCATAGTCCTTGCAGCTCTTGAAGCTAAGCTTCAGGTTATAGAATCGAAAACTTAAGCGTTACCTTCATGTTACTTTTAACAACATCCATCACAGAATCCCCGAAATAATATAAATCATATCCTAGGATCTCACCTAATAGCTTAAGTTTTTAGGTGAGATAGTTACTTAACATGATATCAAAACCTTGTTGACCCAGCAGTCACGAGTTCGAATCTCATCACTCTCATTCTATTTGATAAAAATCAAGCACAATGATATATATTTATATATATATATATATGTGTGTGTGTATTGTTATTGTTAGAAAATAATATAAATCATATTATGAGACCTTACCTAACAACTTAAACTTTTAGGTGAGTTACAATTACATCCCAATTGACATTTTTGTTGTATGTATATATACATATAGGTGTTGGATGAAAACAAGGACGCGAGGATTGCAGATTATTTTGACTTCATTGCTGGGACAAGCACAGGTGGTCTGGTGACTGCCATGCTTACTACTCCGAATGCAGAAAAAAAACCTCTGTTTGAAGCAAAAGATATTGTCAAATTTTATCTGGAGAAGAGCCCCCTCATATTTCCTAAAACCACCGAGCAGTTGCTTGAAGACGACCAACTTTTCCCCGATGAAGCTGCGATGAACTCTTTACTCGATGAAGCAACAAAGCATATCCAGTAGGTCAAATAATTAAAAGGGTCGGGTTTAATTAGTACTGGCATGATTTACACAATATATGTCCTCCTAAAAAAGCTAGCATAATTATATTCAGTTTTTAGAAGAAAAAATATTGATTTCTGCAACAAAGCATATCCAGTAGGTCAAATAATTAAAAGGGTCGGGTTTAATTAGTACTGGCATGATTTACACAATATATGTCCTCCTAAAAAAGCTAGCATAATTATATTCAGTTTTTAGAAGAAAAAATATTGATTTCTGCATAATTAAATTAATTTCATGCTCTCAAACAGAAATCATCAAATTCTAGATTCTCTGATAGCTATAATCCGGAGGGGGCTCTGAAACTTTTAAAATGGAAATGGGTCCGCGAGAGACTTGGAAGGAATCTACTGTCTCCAAAGTATAATGGTGTCAAACTACATGAGTTAATTAACGAACAAATGGGAGAGAAACTTCTCAGTGATGCGCTAACTGGCGTGATTATCCCCGCTTTCGACATCAAGCTTTTCAAGCCAATCATCTTCTCCAGCTTAGAGGTCTTCGATTCTTCTTCATTATCTATTTAAGACATGGTACTTATCATATATATATATATATATAGTGATTCAATGCACCTTTTCTTGTAAATAAAATTGCAGGCAAAACGTGATAACTTAAAGGATGCTCGAACAGCGGACGTTTGCATTGGCACGACTGCAGCGCCATCTTACTTCCCTCATCCCACATCCAATAATTTATTTATTTATTCAAAATCAAATCACCCATAAAAGTATCCTAATAGCTAAAAGCATCATTCTTGTTTGGACCATCCTTATGTACATTTAAAGCTTTGTTGTTAACAATAGCCTGGTTTCCCCAATCTATTTTATCTTCTAGTTAGATCCCTCTAGAATTTATAGAGAGTACAAGTTTTATTTGAACTTTTTTTATTTTTTTATTTGATCTCAATAATCTTAAAGTACTATAAGAAATTAATTTTAAAAAAATAATGATAACAGAAATGGTTGATTAAAGTTATGGGATTTAATTTTTATCATTCGTGGATGGATATATAGTCAATTATTTTCATTAAACAATATAATTTTATTTTAAATTGCTTTTAATATTAACATGTTATATAACCTCATAGGTCAACCATGATGCTGAAAATTGAGATGATTTTGTTTTCGAATTTATTTTCTTTTACTTTTTTCGAATTTTGAGATGATTTTTCAAACCGATTATTTACCCTGGAATTTGGATGGTGTATAATATCTCGACTTTGGGTTTGCCACCTCCACACGTTAACTCCCTGGATCTTATAATATAATGTGTGGTAGGTCAACGGTGGGTTCCTTCCCAGCAACTTCATTCCGTACGATCTTGATTCAAGCATACTGCAGCTTTATTATTCTGTTAAAACATATATTCTTCTCTGATCTCTGTTTTTTTTTCCTTGCTGATCATTGCTTAAGCAAACCATCACATGAAGAACATCTTGAATCCAGGTTACTTATTTATACTTCATCTTGTCTTCATCCTCAAGGGGTGTTTCTGTATTTTTTAATCCATGATAAATAAATTGATCTTTTTCTCAGATTTTATAATCCATGCCTTGTGGTGTTTATCTAAATTGAACTTGTGGATTTTCTTTTAACAAAACAATATCTAGTTTTTTTAGGCAAAACATCAGATTTTCTGTCTATTATATATATATATATATATATAACACTAATCATCTTGCTTTCTCTTCTTTTTTAAGCCTCAGAACATGCTATGCTAATCATCTTGTACTAAGATGGAAGGAGTTCCACCATCTTTTATGGACGATGATGTCAATCAATTCGACTTTCAAGAATATGAAGATAACTTCAATATGTTTGAGCTTCATTCTTAACCATATTTTATCAGAAGATGATTGCTTGCAATTTAGTTTTTTACAGTTTTCCTTATTATGACCATGGAAGCAGGTCACCACCGGAGGAGGTTCCAGTCAACCAAAGCTCCATATCATGCAATGATCAAGCTGGACAGAACTTGCTGGTGGATAACAATGATAGTATTCAGCAGACAACTCAGCTTCCACCTTCATTTCCTCAAACCATGGTGACTACTCATGCATTGTTCATTAGTTCTGCTGAGATTATGGGTGTTTGGTATGGTTTTTAAGGAATTTGCTTTGTTTTTATCTCTTTTTAATTAATTAAATAATTAATTTTAATAACAAATAAAATGTCTTTTGGATAATGTTGATTTAAAATGGAAACGATAGACTTGTCCAAATTGTTTTTGTATTGCTATATCACCCATTGATTCAAAAGTTTGCTTAAAATTGTTTATTTTTAAACAAACAGACAACAATGGGAGGTTTAGATGGAACATCATCATCATGGAATAACCAAAATTGGCCTCAAACTCCATCAAGGTAAATGATATTCATCATCATTTAACTTCTTCTTCTTCTTCTTCTTTCTTCTTCTTCTTGTTAGTGATGAGAATTGTTAGTGGATTAACAGCTAGCAATTGTATAAAGAAATTACTAACAAATGTTGCTAATTTAGTGACCAACAATGGACGAATCAGTTAGCAATGAGCAATCAAGTGTCTGGGATGCTACATCAACCTCCAATGAATCAATGGTATTAACCTCAAATATACACTTCTTTAATCATGAAAACAATAAACTTGACCAAAAATGACGATGATTTTTTTTATTATAGCTCCCGACAATTTCCATATCAATTTAATCAAGTTCCAATCACGCCTAACCTGTATGATCCACAATGTTCAACCATGTTGCCAGAGCCTTCTCAAACCTTGAGGTATGCGGCCGTTTGCTTGAGCATTTCTATTAGCTTGTACTTGTCTTTTTGTGCTTTCAACTAATAACAGAGCTTTATTTTTCTTCTGAGTTCAGGTCCCCACAGTTTCCTCCTCACAATCTTCAAGTTTCTGGAGATCATGATGTATTCAATTCAAATTGTTATGACTACATGTTATTCGAGCCTACTTCATCTTCAAGGTACCCTATCTCTCTGTGTTAATTTTCTTGATATTCTCTTTGCCACCTAATCAAGTTTCTCTCCAAATTCTTTCTTTCAATTTCATTTATATCCATTTCCTCCATTCTTGAAAGTGAGCTAGTCAAACAGTTCCCATCATCTTATACTCCGCATATTTGATCAGCTAAACTAAAATTTCAAGCCTTTTTGAGCTCCCGGTCTTTCTCTTTCTCTCTGTTTTTTTCTGCACATAATGGGAGTAGAAAATCAATTAAGCGAGACTGTTTTTTAAGTTTTAACTACTTGATTATTTTTCAGGCACCAGAATTCCTTTATTCATCAACCTCAGCAGGGATATGTCTATATGACACCGAATGCAACCACTTCCCAACATGGTGGCTTCAATCAACCTGCTCCTCGGTATCCAGTTTTTCATGTTTAGCATTTTGTGTAAAAACAAATTTAGGTTTTCAATCGGGAAAGAAACATCATAGCTTGAACATGAACCCAGCAAGCTAAACATAATTTTGTAATGCTTCATATTGTTTGCAAATGATTTTGGATTCAGGATTCAGTATATTCCTAATCAAGGACAAGTCGATCAACCTTCTGTGATTCCTCACATAGACAATATGGAACAAGAGAACTTAGTGCCTCGAAACATTGGCAAATCTACTAGGTACTGATTGACTTCTAGCTGTTGTGTTTTACCACGATATTAGATACACCATTGATTTTTACTGCTTAAGAAAGATTACCATTTATTGAAAGGTTTAATAATATGATCATTTCATTTTTATATAGGTCACAGATGAAAAATCAAACTGCTAGGCTAAATGCCTCAAATCCTGGCCCTGACTGTTCCCTACAAAGTCAAAATAGGGGTTTAAATACTCAACAAGTAAGAAGTCTAACTAAATTATCGTACTCATTTCCCCCCATTAATTTTTATTCTATATTTTGAACCTTTTTTTTTATAGGTCAAAATGGTTGGATCAAATGATCCATTTTGGAATTATGTTGAATACATGGCTGATGGTAGCATGAAGTGTAGTTTTTGTCCACATACATATGCCATTAAAACTTCCATTTCAAGGATCAAATGGCATTTATCAGGAGAGGAACGTCGTGGTGTTGCCATTTGTTATGGGGTGACTAAAGAAGTTAAAGAAGCAGCCTTGAAAGCTATGCCTGGTGGTAACAAACGACATAAAAGCACAACAACTTCAATCAATGTTAACGACCGTGGAATTTCATCTTGTCCACAGGAAAAAAACATTGAGAATGAAAATATGGGAGGGGATATTGGAAGGGTACTAAGAGAAGTTCAAGTTGTAGAAGTCGGAGTAGGGGACGACGTAGTAAGCATGACCGGAATGAGAGCACAAGACCATAGAGTTTCCAAAGGGGCACTTGAGAGCAGACTCAGGATAGAACCAGTGGATCGAGCATTGGAACAAAGCAATTTGGCTGGGAGTGTTGTAAGGACACAAGTGGGAGTTCAGGGCACGAAACAAGGTGCTGGGGAGGAGAGAATTCAGTTGCATTCACAAGCGGAAAATTCCATGAAAAAAAGTGGTGAACGATCTTGTGGGCATGATGCATTTCAGACTATACCTAGAATAGAGCAAGTGCATGATGCACAGAACATGATTAGAGTGAGGACAGAACCAGTGGAGGAGGTGGTTTTCGAGAACAATGGAAGATCAGTTGTGCAGGCTGGCGCAGGAGCTAGATCTTCTGAAAGTCTGAAAGACAACAAGACTAGAGGAGTTCCATTTCCTACTAGCTCTAATAAGCCAGTGGGTCTAGCATTTGAAGAGAATACGAAGGTGATATGGTCTTTGTTAATGGATGATGAAGTCTCAACCATTGGGATTTACGGAATGGGGGGAGTTGGTAAAACTTCATTACTGCAACATATCCATAATGAGCTTCTACAAAGACCAGATATTTCTGATCATGTTTTGTGGGTGACTGTGTCTCAAGATTTCAGCATTAGTAGACTGCAGAATCTTATTGCCAAACGTCTTGATCTAGATCTTTCAAGCGAGGATGATGATCTGCATAGAGCTGCCAAATTGTCAGAAGAGCTAAGGAAGAAACAAAAGTGGACTCTCATTTTAGATGATTTGTGGAGTAGTTTTGAGCTACACGATGTGGGAATTCATTCCTCGTTGAAAGGATGCAAGCTGATTATTACAACTCGATCAAAAAGGGTCTGTCAGCGGATTTCTTGCCAACACAAACTTAAAGTGAAGCCACTTTTTGAGGGAGAAGCTTGGACCTTGTTCATGGAGAAACTTGGACATGAAATAACACTTTCACCAGCTGTGGAACAAATTGCAAAAGATGTTGCAAGGGAATGTGCTGGTTTACCACTGGGAATTATTACAGTGGCAGGAAGCTTGAGGGGAGTGGATGCCCTGCCTGAGTGGAGGACTATATTGAAGAAATTAAAAGAATTGAAATTAAGGGACATGGATGAGAAGGTATTCAAGGTATTGAGGGTTAGTTATGATCGGTTAGATGGGTTAGCACTAAAACAATGTCTCCTATATTGTGCATTATTTCCTGAAGATCATTTGTTTGAAAGGGAGGAGTTGATAGGTTATTTGATCGATGAGGGAATAATTAAAGGAAGTAGGAGGCAAGATGCATTTGACGAGGGCCATACGATGCTTAATAGACTTCAATATGTCTGCCTATTAGAAAGTCCTGATATCAAGTATCTGATGACGGCCACACGAGGTTGTGAATTTGTAAAGATGCATGACTTGATTAGGGACATGGCCATCCAAATACTGCAAGAGAACTCTCAAGTCATTGTTAAATCTGGTGATCAATTAGAAGAACTGCCAAATGCAGAGGAGTGGACGGAGAATCTGAAGATAGTTTCACTAATGCAAAACAGATTTGAAGAAATTTCTCCCAGCCATTCACCAATTTGTCCAAATCTGTCAACGCTATTGCTTTTTCAAAATCATCAGTTGCATTTCATTGCAGATTCATTTTTCAAGCAATTGCATGGGCTCAGGGTCCTCAATCTATCTCACACACGTATCAAAAATTTACCAGAATCTGTCTCTGATTTGGTGAGTCTCACTGCATTATTGCTCACTGGTTGTTGGATGTTAAGAGATGTTCCATCATTAAAGAAACTTACAGAACTGAAGAGGTTGGATCTCTCTGAGACTAGGCTTGAAAAGATGCCGCAAGGAATGGAATGCCTCACGAAGCTGACGTATCTTAGAATGAATGGATGTGGTGAAAAGGTGTTTCCGAGTGGAATATTACCAAAACTCTCTTACCTGCAAGTCTTTGTACTAGAAGAGTGTATTGATTGTAGACTTACTCCGATAACAGTTAAAGGAAAGGAAGTAGGATCCTTGAGAAATTTGGAAACTTTGGAATGTAATTTCGAAGGTCTCTCTGACTTCATGGAGTACCTCAGATATCAGAATGGGATCCGATCAATAAGCACATACAGAATTTCAGTAGGAACAACGAATGGAAATTATTGGAAAGATTTTGATTATTTACCAAGTAAAACAGTTTGGTTGCGTAATTTGGATATCAACGCAGATATTGATTTTCAGGTCAAGTTCTTAAATGACTTTCACGGACTGGTTTGTCAATGCTTCGATGCAAGAAGTTTATGTGATGTTTTGTCATTAGAGAGTGCAACTGAACTAGAGATCATCTGCATCAAGGGTTGCTATAGCATGGAGAGCTTGGTTTCATCTTCTTGGTTGTGCTCTGCTCCATCTTATAAGGTTATATTTTCTAGTCTACGTGAACTTTATTGCTTTGGATGTAGAAATATGAAGAATGTGTTCCCTCTTGTCTTGTTGCCAAACCTCATAAACCTGGAAAGGATTGAAGTTGCTTGTTGTGAGAAAATGGAGGAGATAATAGGAGGAACCAGGTCAGATGAAGAAAGCAGCGAATTCAAACTCCCAAAGTTAAGATATGTGGTATTGAGGGGATTACCAAAACTGAAAAGCATTTGCAGTGCAAAACTGATTTGTGATTCTCTGGAAGAAATTAAAGTATTTAAATGCCATAGCATGGAAATCTTGGTTCCATCTTCTTGGAGTTGTCTCGTAAACCTAAAAGAGATACTTGTTATTGGTTGTGGAAAAATGAAGGAGCTAATAAGAGGAACCAGATCAGATGAAGAAGGGGTTATGGGTGAAGAAAGCAGCGAATTCAAACTCCAAAAGTTAAGATCATTGTACTTGATTGGATTACCCAAACTGAAAAGTATTTGTAGTGCAAAACTGATTTGCGATTCTCTCCAAGTAATTGGCGTAACAAACTGTGAGAAGCTGAAGAGGATGACAATTTGTCTTCCGTTGCTTGAAAATGGGCAGCCATCTCTTCCCCCTTCTCTTGAACATATCACTGCCTATCCAGAAGAATGGTGGGAGACAGTGGTGGAGTGGGAGCATCCTAACTCAAAGGAAGTCCTTCGTCCTGCTGTAAGCTTTTATTGATATTGTGTGCTTGCAATTAACATAAATAACAGTTTCTATTTTTTATGTATATATTTCATTAACTTTGACCTTTTTTTCCTATAGGTCCAAAGGGCTGCACCAAGGGATCTATTTTGGAATTTTGTTAAAGAAAAGGATGATGGTAGCATGACTTGTATGTTTTGTCCACGTAGATGGGCCACTAAAACTTCCCTTTCAAGGATCAAATGGCATTTATCAGGAGAGAAAGGGCATGGTGTTGACATTTGTCCTGGGGTGATGGAAGAAGTTAAAGATGCAGCCCTCATGACTCTACATGTTGGTAGCAAAGGACATAAAAGCAGAGCAAGTTCAATCAATATTAAAGAACTTTTTTGGTCCTGTAGTTTCTTGAAAAATGAATCCTAATCCTTATAATAACTATTTTCAATCAGGTCCTTGTATGATTATTTTTAGAATGGTTTATTACAGCCTTTTTTTATGTTTGTAGTAGAATAAACTATTATATACTGATCGTATCAGCTTCATGAGTTTCGCTATGATATTCAGTATCAAACCTCATATGGAGGAGAAGAGGAAGTGCATGTGCTCTGCCCTGCCTCAGCTCGCACCTCTATGCATGCATGGATGGAGAATTTCAACTTGTCCACAGGAACAAAACATTGAGAATGAAAATATGGGAGGAGATGTTCTAATGAAGATGAGGAGCTTCCCAGAGCAGTTTATAAAATATGGGAGGAGATGAGGAGTTTGTTACTGCAAAGACTTTATAAAATTATCTAAATATGGACTTTAGAATCTTGTTGAATGAAACTAGCATTCTTTATTTCTTGGGATAGAAAGAACAGAACTGTTATTAAAATTAAAATTAAAAATAAAATCTGGTTTAATTATTTATTTATCTGTATTGATTTAATTATTTCTTTTCTCCTTGAGTATACTGTTATCGTTAGATTTTCTTAAGACGGATAATGATTTACATATTTGAAAGTGGTGGATAATTTTTTAAAAGAGTTAAAATTTGGTTTAATGTTGATTTAATTATTTATACCTTCATTTCGGGAACTGAGCTTCGAATTGAGTTATTCAATAAAATAAAAATATCAAATATGTGCAAGGGATTCTAAACGCTTTGCTGCTCGTAGAATTTGAGTATTTTTTTCTATTAGTCACTTTGCTTTATTTTAATATGCATTGAAAATTAATAAATCTTTTAATAATTTTCATGTACTAATATTATAAATAAAAAATATTTTGAATATGGAGATCTAAATGGAGCTTAAATCCATGTATTGCAATATAATCCACAATGTTTTTTTTTTAAAAAAAAAAATAGTTTTTATCTATTTCATCTTTCAACTTATTTAGAATTCGACCTTGTAATTCAAAACCTCCTCACCAATTTGATAGGTATTTTTATTATTTTTATTATCATAATTATTAAAAGACATTGTCATCCACAACTATTTTATCGTGAATTACAATAGTAATCTCTTCTTTTTTTTCCTTTTATATTGAATTTTTGTTATTTTTTTGTATATTTCATATTTGGGCTGGTTTATAATTGAATTTTATAATTTATTTATTTTATTTTATCTTTTTATAGGGTTAACATGGTTTATGAGTTTATAGGGTAACTCAAGTTATCCCGATTTACAAATTTGGTGAAATTGTTTTTTTTTTTTTTTAAATGAACTTGACTCTTTTAGTGTTTATCATATAGTTCAAAAAACTAGTTCTTAAAACAATCTTGTTATTAAACTTTATAAAATTCATGGACTTGTTCACAAGTTTGTTGATTGATCTCGTTTGCGGGTTTGATGAGTTTAACTTTTTTATTTTATCCATTGGTATTAGGTTAATTAAAAATTCAATGTAATAATTGGTTTCGTTTTGCTTTTTATAAGGTTATCATAATTTTTTTTTAAATATCATTATTGGGCCAGTGTTCAATTTTATAATCATCTATTTTTGTTATCATACAGTTAATTAAAAAACATTTTTTAGAAAAAAAGCATAATCCCAATGGAGTCCATAACCTAGTTCGTGAGTTTTACAAGCTAGTTTGGGTTACCTTATTCATAGGTTTGATGAGTTTACCCATTGATCAAATATTTTTCTTTTGGTTTTTTTCTTAAAATAATTTTTTCATGATTTAGTCTTTTAATAATGGATTAGTTAGAAAATAAATTACATGATTTTATATTTGTTTACTTTCTACATGGTTGTCACAGTCTCAAATAAATATATTTTTTATGGTTAGCGCTCAATTTTACGAGCATATATTTTAATCATATAATTAAATAACATTTTGTAAAACAAATTACTAAAGCTAATAGAATCCATGATGTTGGTTGCGGGACAAATAATCATTAAAAATATTATTAAAAAAATAATCATTATCAACAGAACAAATAAACTTTACATTTGCCATTCAGCTTCTTCAAAGTTTGATCACTGGATGGTCCATACATTAACACTAACACCATAGCAATCATAAGGCCAACCAAAACGTTAAACAATTTACTTACGTAGGGCGTACTAGGGGTGCTAAAACCTTCCCTTTACGTAACCAGTCTCTTGGCTTAAAATCTCTAAAATACCAATTAGGTTTCCTAGTAACTATAGTACTAGGTAATGACTTTTTTTTCTTTCACAAAACAAAAAAAACCCGACATGAATCCCCACTCCCAAGGAGGGTCACTGTGACACCATGCTCTCGCGGAGGGTGCGACATCAACCACCAACCCCAAGAGAAAGAAAGAAAGAACACGAAAACCAATTTATATTAAATAAAATATGAAATAATAAAATTGGAAAAAAATCAATTCAAAAAAAGTACTCTAAGAAATTAGCAAAGTCAACATGTATTAATCTTCAAATTCCATGACCCTAGTTATGACCCTAAGACTAACACCATAAAAAACAAACCTTAAAAAATAATGTAGCAAAATTATCAATCAATAAAATAATAGGAAATAGAATTGAAAAAAATGCAATAAATAATGAAAGAACAGGTAATTAGGAGCACATTGACACCTTGTTTTCAAGATACCCAATATATTTAAACGATCTTGACAAGACAATTCTAACTATGTCTTGAAAGAATACCAAATGAGATCATAATCAACCTTAAATTAACATAAAAACAAAATACCTAACAACTTAAAATCTTGTTTGGTGGTCTTTCAAGGTATGATTAGAATTATCTCGTCAAATATTTCTAACGATACTAGATGTGTAAAAAACAAATCTCTAGTGTATTCTCAGTGACCCATTCATTCTTGACCATTAATTCTTGAATCTTTATAAAACTATGTTAGAGTTCTAAAATATCGGGTCTCTCCATTCCCATGCTAGGTTGGCTTAGAGTTTGGTACAAAAATGGTAATATTTACCCATTCTTCATAGATAAAGAATTTTTTTAAATAAAAAATATTTTTAAATGTACTTTGAAAAGCAAGTTGAACCACTAAAATAAACATATCTCAGAATCTATTTGATATTGTGATAGCGATTTCTTTTTAGAGTGCTTTTCATTTGAAATGCATCATTTTTTTAAAAAAAAAATATATTATATTTGATACAATAAATGATATGAAAACATAAAAAACTATTAATTTGAAGAAGAAAAAAATGTCATTTTAAAAAACTCTTTTAGAATAAAAAACAAACAAGTTTTTCTTAGATGGAGTACTTCTCTAACATTTAAAATAGCTTTTCTTGTTCAAAGAAATTTGTTCATGCTATCAAACCAACTCGTACAAATATAATTCAAGTATTTGGATATGAATATTATGGCCCTTAAATGGTTGATTTCATTATTGAAGTCCTTAAATGCATCATTGTCTTGGATGCATTGTTTCTTCTTGGAAATCTTCTTATTACTCGTGTTCGCTAATTCTCAAGGTCAAAGCACCAATCTAGCTCAGTGTTGTTGATCTTGTTCGACTGAAACGTTTTGTACTAGTAAAAAAAAAGAGATAAAACAACACAATTTTTACCTCGTTTAAAATTTTGGTCTGTTTCGAAAATTCCGCTCAAATTCCACCAGAAATGTTCTGGTTTTGTTATGCCGGTTCCGTTTCGGCCAAATAATGTTTTTTTTTAAATAATGAATACTTTTACAATATCAATCATATCTCTTAATCCGACCGTTAGACTGAGATGAAATTTTACGAGGAGCCTCTTAACATATTTATATATTATGTTAAAATTTTAGAGCAATCAAAAAATATAATATCAATCATATCTCTTAATCCTACCGTTAAATTAGACTAAATTTTTCTCAATTTCATTATTCAACAACGAGTTTATTACGATTGAATTATATAATTTGATTTGATTTCCTTTATTTAAGGTTATAACGGTCTTATAACGAAGTTCACACATTTGAAAGGTTAACCTAGGTTGACCCGAGTTGATTCAATATATCGTTGTTTTAATATTTTTTTAAGATGTAAACTTGAATTTTTTTAATTAAATTATATTTTTATTAATTTTTCATGTTATCTTTGAACCAAGGTTGTCAATACCGTTCCGGTTGTCGTTCCGGTTTTTCTATTGGAACAGAACGTTTCGGTTTCGGAGCGTTTCGGCGTGCCGTTTCGGGGTTGTACTGTTCATATATAATTAATTATATATATAAAAAAAAATTAAAATATTAATTTAACAAGCATAATTAAAATTCAAGATAAATTAACTTTAAATTATACAATATAAACACAAAGTCAAACAAACATAATCTCAAAATTAGAAAAAAAAAATCACAAGTTAATCAAAATAAAGAGGATTTTAAGGCCGGAACGGCACACCTGGAACGGTACTGAGACGTTCCGGCCGGAATTTCCGGAACAGGCCAGAATTAAAACTGAGACAAAAAAGACGCCGTTTCGTCTCGGTTTGTTTAACGGCACCTAACGTAACGAAACGGAATTGACAACTTTGCTTTGAACTCATCAAGTCAGTGGAGTTATATTAGTTCAACTCTTATTTTTTTAACTTATGTTTGAAATTTAAATTGCATAATTTTAAATAATTTTATTTTTAGATTTGAACTTTTTTTTTGAATATATATATATATAGTACAACTTCAAAACGGAATGCCGAAACGCTTTGAAACTAAAATATTTTGTTTCAATTTATAAAACAAAACACCAACCGAAACAGAATTGACAATCTTGATCTAGCTTGCTAGCTGCTCGCTATTCTCAACTTCGATTCTCATCGCCAATTTGACTATTACACTATTATTGGGAAAAACATGATACAAACTGTAGGTGGTCGAGATCATGAAATCCCAGAGAAACGCTGGACTAGGAGTGCAGGTGGGATGGGATTTGTGGTTGGTTTTTTAGGCTTGCTGCACAAGTCCAGCAACTGATAACTGAGCTCTGGACTTTTCCTCTTGCAAGATATGTTTTAGTTAAGACATTTTTAGGTAAATCCATTAATGACCCCTTCGAATTTGGATAAATTAATCACGTGGAACCTTAAGTTTTGAAAATTATTTAAAAGCATCTTTGACACTGTGTTTCAAAAGCGTTTTTTAAAAAAATGTTTTTTTTATTTCAAATTAATTTTTTTTGGTGTTTTTAGATCATTTTCATATGCTGATATTAAAAATAATTTTTTTAAATAAAAAATATTATTTTAATGCATTTCTAAATAAAAAAAAAAACACTTTAAAAAACAACTTCAATTATATTCTCAGTCTTTCTACTTTAACTATGAACATGATAACCCTCGCATTTGGAATCTATGATCATGTGTGCCTCCTTCATCTGTTCAAATGTGTGCAACTTGATAGTTTGTGGTTGCTATCAATAGAGGAGATAGAGACAATCGAAATATAAATATGTTTGGATGAAGATATATAGACATAAATAAAATTTATTGTGGACAGTAACAATACACGAATCTACCACATCAAATACTTGAACAATTCAATACACATATAATCTATCTTCAATAGTAAATAAAATAATCACAATAATCGTATAATTCAAATACGATTTAATTATTGAATTTGCATAAATTAAGATGTAATAATGAAATGGATATCGTTGTCACCTCACCCTATGCAAGAGATGACTGCTTCTGCACAAAATTCTTCACCTCACCGATTATCAAAGAAGATTCAGGCGATTCAGGAAAGCAATAAAACCCATGAAAAGCATTTGGATACTCTACCAAATGCACTTCTTTCCCAGCTTTCTTCAGCCCCTCATGGTACCTCTTCTGCCAATCTTGCAGGGGATCAAATCCTCCGACAAAAAGTAACGTAGCTGGGAACTTCACACCTGAAATATCCACCGCATTTGGTCCGAAAATATTAACCACCGAGTGGTTTCGGTCCGATCCCGCCGGAAGAAACGCCATCCACATCCAGTCTGTACGTTCCACTGATATTAAAGGAACCCCAACAAGCTTGATTTCTGATTCTGTCCTTTCTTCCCCTCCAAAAAATGGCTGAATGGCTATGAGTCCCTTAATTTTTATGTTAGAAAATGTGTGCTCACAAGCTTTGAGGGAGACATGATGAGCCAAGTTACCCCCTGCACTATCACCGGCTATAAAACACCTTCCAAGATCCAAACTTGCCGGAAAACTCTCAGAGCTCATGTCATCAATATATTTCAATGTATCAAAGCCATCTTCGTACTGGCATGGGTACTTGTGCTCAGGAGCAAGCCGGTAGTTTACCGAGATAACAGCAGCATTAGTTTCACGTGCAAGTCGCCGGCAGAGTACGTCAAAAGATCTTGAGTTAGCCGCCATGAACGCGAAGCCCCCTCCATGAAAGAATATGATCACAGGCAGAGCAGCGGTAGTGGCGGTGGATGTGGGGGCGTAGAGGCGGAACCACAGGTTGCGGGCAGGGTCAACACTGATGTCGAAAGAGGAGACCGCATTGATTGGTTTTGCGGAAGCAGCGGCCTTGCGGTCGAAGATGTTCAATACGCTGCGGTTTAGGGTGTGGTCGGAACGGATGGCTGCGCGTGTCCCAAAGGAGTGGGCGGCCAGGAGGAGCCTGGTCTTCAATGAGAGGCGAAGAGTTGTTGGTGTTTCTGCCATTATCAATTCTGGGTTGAATTGCAAATGTTAAAAAGAAAGGAAAGGTAATAATTGCTGCCCCACAACATGACACAAGTTGTATGATCATTAAAGTCACAAGTAGTTGGAATCCTTCCGCCTCATAATTTCCTTGCTCCCTTTCCTGTACGTGATCAATGAAGTCACACCAAGTAGCTGGAATCCGACCACCTCACAAACACCATACGTACGTACAGAGGTAAGGATACCATCAATGAAATGAACGAGACAAACTCGAAATAGCAACCCCAGCAGATAGGGAACTGTGGCTACAGATACTTGTCAGTGAAATGGACTGTCACTGTCAACGATTCCATGGCCCATTAGACGATGTGATAAGCTTAACAGTTATACATCGAGTTGGGCTTGATTGGACATCAGTTGGCCCAGTTTAATTTACTAAATTAGTATTATATTGTTGGAGATTTTTTTAAAAATAATTATTTAATTATATAACTTATTCCAATTAATTTTATAATTAATTACATAATTAAACTACATATAAAATAATTATACTATATTTAAAGTAATGCAAAAAAATAGTTCTCCAAAATAATTTTTACCATTGGAGCACATATCAACAAAAACAAATCATATATATATTACTTAAAAAACTATTTTAGAGATTTGTCTCTTTAGAATTTGTCTTCTGTTGCTTATAAATGGGCAGCCATCTATCCCTCCTTCTCTTAAAAGTATCCATGCATGTCCAAGAGAATGGTGGGAGAGAGTAGTGGAGTGGGAGCATCCTAACGCAAATAAAGTCCTTCGTCACATTGTAGACTTTTGTTGTGCAGATGTGACGGGGCCGTAGCGGAGACGACCGTCAAAAGACTACTCTGCATTTAATATAATACTAGAAAATGCCCCCGCGCTTCGCCGCGGGCGACACAATATTTTTTTCAATGTAAAAAATATTAACTGAGTGTATTTTTTTATTATAATATAAATTTAGCTAAAATAATAAATCTGTGCAGAATTCATGTCAAGTGCAAGTTTTCTATAAAATATATGAATTTAAAATCGATATAAATTTGTCTGTTTAGTAGTTTTAAGCGAAATAACCAGCATAAATTTATCATCATCATTAAAATTATTAAGTTAACTGTATTAAGATTAGTTCATTTTATAATTCAATTTAAATAAAACAAAAATAAAATATAAATTGTGAAAATACCTACAATAATCAAATAAAAAAATAAGTTGTTAATTTTCTATCAATAAAAAGACGAAAACATAGATTGAAAATTCATCCTGACGTTATTGCCATTATCATTGTTATTAAATCTAAAATTATTACTAACATTACTGCCAAAACAATTAAAATAATTAAATTGTCACGAAAAATAAAATAAAAAAGCAAAAGATTTTTATTAAAAAATAATAAATAAACAATAACTAAAATTATCATTATTATTGCATAAATAATAAAATCATAAAAATCATATAATCTAAAGAACAAATAAAGAAACAGAAAACAAAAAAAAATTGAATAAAGGGAAAAATAGAGTAATATTACTTTTAACATGATCACCGATATAAATTAAAATTTCAGGAAAATCTTTAAAAAAATCAAAAGATTTTTATAAAAAAATAATCACTAAAATTATCATTATTATTGCGCAAATAATAAAATTATAAAGATCATCTAATCCAAAGAACAAATAAAAATAAAAGTGAACAAAAAAACGTATAAGGAAAAAAAATAAAAAATAATAATAAATTGGTTCGGAGATTAGTCATGGTGTGTCCACGCTGGCCTGGACACCCCGATTATCAAAAAACAGATTTGGTCCGAGGAGTAGTGGTGGTGCACTTGAGCTGGACCGGAGATCGTGGTTATAAAAAAAATATATAAGTGAAAAAAATGTATAAGTGAAAAAAAGAGCTTAAGTTGGTTGAGAGACCATGGTTACCAAAAAAATGTATAAGCGAAAGAAAACAAAAAACAAAAAAAAACATGAAAGCACCGTAGCAATCCATATTGTTTTTAAAAAAATTCGGCCCAAGAATTAGTTGTGGTGTACTTAAGCTGGTCAGAGATACCAGTTAAAAAAATGTATAAGTGAATAAAAAAAAGAAAAAAAAAATGTACCAGCAGGAAAGCATTTTAGAAATAAAATGTGGGTCTGGGGATTGTCGTGGTATGCATAAGTTGCCCTGGACACCCTGATTATCAAAAAAATTTGGATATGGAGATTAATCGTGGTGCATTTAAGCGAGCTCGGACACCCCCATTATTAAAAAATAAAAAACCAAAAAAATATATAAGTAGAAAAAGATAAAAAAATATATATATAATAAGAAAAAAATGAAAAAAATATAATAAGAAAAAAATACAAAAAAAAAAGCAAAAAAAGAAGAAGCAAAAAATGAAAGAAAAAAAACAAAGAAAAAGAATAATGAGGAAAAAAAAAGAAAAAAAAAACAAACGAAAAAAAAAGGCGCTAATCATAAAAAAAAAAAAGGCGCTAATTATAAAATAAAAATATATATAATAAAAAAAAAAGGAAAAAAGAGAAAAAAACGTAAAAAAAAAAAAAAAGAACATTGTTGCAATCCACAGTGCACACAGTCTGTGTGCACAGTGCGTGGGTGTACAGTGAAACACCCACGCCATTTAGATATATACTAGATCCGAGAATTAATTGTGATGTGTTTAAGTTAGTCCAAACACCCCAATTATAAAAAAAACAAATAAAATTATATATAAGTAAAAAAAGGGAAAAAAATATAACCAGCAAAAAAAAGATTTCATGAAAAAAAAATAATTAGGAAAAGAAAACAAAAAAAACAAATAAAAAAACAAAAAAAGCAAGAAACGAAAAAAGAAAAGAAAAAAAATAATTAGAAAAAATAAATAAAAAAGAAACGTAATCGGGAAAAAAAAAAGAAAAGGAAAGCACTGTGGAAATCCACAGTGCTTTGTGTGGGGAACTACAGTTAATTCCCCACACGGTTTAGTTTCTTTTTAATAATATAACGAGCTGATTTGCCCGCGCGTTGCGCTGGGCTTTTTTCTATGTAGAAAATTAATTGATTTTTTAAATGTTATAATTAATTATTTTAATATATAATAAATAAAATTGTAATAGATAAAATATATTATAAATGAGTTTTTTTCTGTCTAAAAATAACAGTGTGATCGAAATGGGAAGTGGTTCGTATATTTTTTTATGAGTTGTCTTTTTTTCTTAGTAATATTACATCTGAAATATTAGAAATATTTTTTTTAAGAAATAAACTTAAAATTTTTGTGTGCTATAATTAGTTATTTTAATATTCAATTGGTAAAACTATAATATATAAAATATGTTAGAAATGATTTTTTCTCTCTCTATATATTTTCAGGCACTAATATTAAATAAATATTAAAACATATATTTAGTTTAACGTATTTATAAGGGAAAAAACCTAAAAATAATCATTATCATTATTTTGAATGTTTTATCTAGACTTTTTTCGATGTAGGAAATTGAATGATTTTATACATGTTTTAACTGGTTATTTTAATATTTTAAATTAAATCAATAAACTTTAATACCAAAAATATTAAGGATTTGTATTAAATTTGAATGGAATGATAAAATTGAAATAATTCAAAACTTTGATACCAAAAATATTAAGGATTTCAAACCAGTTCAAAAATTCAAAGAATGGGAACCTAAATGAAACTACAATATATAATCAATTTCAGTTGAATGATCCGATTAAAATAAATCAAAACCTATATAATGACATTAAGGACCAGAAAACACAGTTGAAAGCTCATGGACTAAACAGAAATATCACAATAAAGAGCTGTACTGACGTGACCCAAAAATTGAGCATTACTGTTGCCGTCCATAGTGATTTGTGTCACGATGAACATAGATAAAAATAGAGACTATTTAGAAATATATTTAAAAAATAAAAGAATTAAAATAAAGAATTAAAAGTATATGGGCCGAAATAAAACAAAATATGTTAATAATTTAAATGGAAGGATTAAATTTAAAAAATTAAAAGTGCGATAATGAAAAAATAAATAATTATTTTATATAAATAAATTGTACAATTATTCGTTTTCTTGCCCGCGCGCTGCGCAGGGTTTTTTTGATGTAGCAAATTGATTGATTGTTATGCATGTTTTCATTAATTAACTCAAAATATAAGTAGTTAAATTACCGTCGATAAAATTCATTTTCAAATGGGTTATTTGTTTAGTGCATCGAAGTGATTGAATGTTGCTATTATTTGAAATGTTTGGATAATTATTTAATCGGTAGATTGACTATGTGTATCGAAGTGTGGGGCAAGTAACTCGTATATTTTTTCACTGTAAATAATTTGGCCCAATTTTCCCACCCGTTTTGTCTATGTGTGGCTTCGTATATTTTTTGTTTACATGATATTAAATCTAAAATATCATACATGAAAAATACTGTGAAAGTCCATTTTGAAAAAAAAACAACATCGACAAATAAATTATTTCGATGATTATTACATTTTAATCATCATGATTCTTAAATTTTCATAATTATTATAGCGTCTATTATAATCATTATTTTAAGTAATTAATATTTTGATTATAACTGGCAATATTGTTATACTTGTTGTCATTACTATGACAATAATCATCACGGTAACCAACATTGTTGTTTTTATTAATATTATTTTAATTATAATTAGTAGTATTATCATTATTATAATTATTTTTGTCATTATTGATATTTTTATATTATTTTATGAGTTATTGTTATTATTATCATCAAAGCCATAATTAGTTACATCATAAGCACTATAACTATTACAATAAATTATAATCGTTATTATCATGATAATTTATAATATCACTATTATCATCATGATCATAACACCTTAAATTATTATTATTAGTACTGTAAAAATAATAAAAATTATTAACTTACCTTGAGGAATAAAAAAAACCCAAAATTTTTAACAAAAGAGTAAGTAAGAAAAAAGACATCTCAAATTATTATCATTGCATATATAATGAAAAAAACTAAATTATCTTGAAGAATAAAAAAAATAAAAATTATAACAAAAGAGTAAACAAAACAATAAAAGAAATGACAAAAGAAAGATGAATATTATTAGCCTTAACAAAATCATTTGAAAACAATATATCAAATGATTATTATTATTGCATAAATAATTAAAAAAACAAAATTATCTTGGAGAATATATATATAACAAAAGAGTAAGCAAAAAATATAATAAATGACAAAACAAAAATAAATATTATTATCCTTAAAAAACATTTGACCTGAAGAAAAAAAACAGATATTAATTTTTATATATTTTAAGGAAAATATATGAGCCATTTTGTAATTTTTTGTTTTATTTTTCGGTTACTATTCTTTTAATTCTTAATTTAGTTTCGATTTCTTTATTTTTTCCCAGTAATTTTGGTATAATTCTAAATAATTTGTTTATATTTATGTATCTATACTCTTAGTTTTGACTATTAATTTTTATTATAATTTATCTTTGTACTAAATGCAGCTTCGGTTAAAAAACAGCGTAAGTTCAATTTTGGTAGTGTAAAATGAAAGTGAAACCCTCTCTTATGCATGTATAGCGAATATTCTGTTGTTAGTTATTTGTTATATTTTTTAAGGTGTTAATATTAAACAAATATAAGAGTATGTAATTATTTTTAAGAGAAAAAACCTTTAAAATAATCTTTTTCATTATTTCAAATGCATTAATTATAATGAAATGAATATATTAAAAAACTAAATAACTGAAAGTCTTGTAGACTGTTTATTTCGCTCTTATGTATAGCAGTATTAAAAGAATCAAGAACCATTAATATTTTTGACATGTTAAAAAATTGCAAGTGGCTCGTAGATTTTTTATTTGTAGATAATTTGACCTAATTTTTTAACATGTTTTGTCTATGTGTAGCTTCGTATTTTTTTTTTATTAATATGATATTAGATCTGAAATATCATACATAAAAAAGCTGCATAAGTCAATTTTTAACAAAAACAACATCTATTAATGAATTATCTTGATTATTATTCTCATTGTTATTATCATAATTGTTAAATTATCAAAATTATCATAGCTGTTTTATAACAATTATTTTAAATAATTAATATTCTAATCATTACTAACAATATCATCGTTGCTACTATCATTATCGTTATAAAAAGAAATTCATTTTTTTTTAAAGATTTATTCTTCATATTATTATATTTGAAGTATTTCAAAACAGTAAGATTATATATATATATATATATATATATATATATATATATATATAGCATCATAAAAAAAATTAATACCATTAATATTTTTTTGCATATTAAAAAATTTGTTTCTGGCAATGACAAAGTGGAGGGCAAGTGACTCGTATATTTTTTCATTGTAGATAATTTGACGCAATTTTTTCACCTGTTTCGTCAACGTGCAACATCCTATAATTTTTTGTGTATGTGATATTAGATCTGAAATATCATATATAAAAAAGCTGTAAAAGCCAACCTTTAAGAAAAATAACATTAACTGATAAATTATTTCGATTATTATTCTAATTATTATTATCATAATTGTATGCACATATAAGCATGAACCAAAATAGAAACTATTTCAGAAATATATATATAAAAAATAAAATAATTAAAATATATATTAAAGATTAAAAGTATAAGGGCCAAAATAAAAAACAAATATATAAGAAATTTGATTTGAAGGAAAAAATTAAAACAAATTTAAATTTTGATATCAAAAATATTAAATGTTCATGAATGCTCACAGTAAATTACAATTATTTGAATCTAGAGGAAAAATAGAGAGAACAATTGAACACCTGAAAACCAAGGCATAAATTGAATTGCCAGTTTTCGAATTAAAGTATTTATTTAAAAAATAAACTAAAAAATCATACAGTCGAAACCCACGCTATTTTATTTTATTCTATTTTTTTCAAAACACGTTTTTTTATATCGCCGGCCTTGCCCGTTGTCTCAGATTAAAAATTAAACAAATAAGCGTAACTAACTACTCACCTAAAAAAAAAAAACACTACTCACCTCCCTTATCCCCTCGAAACTTTCTAAACCCCTCGCAAGCCCAACCATTCTCTAGGGTTAGTTTTAGGGTTTTGCCTTTCATACATAAAAAAATCCCTCCTCTTTCTTCCAGTAACAACAACCTCACCAATTTAATCGACAATGCCAAGGAACAGAAGCCGGAGCAGAAGCTACAGTCCTCGCCGCCGTAGCCGAACCCCTCCACGTGGCCGAAAGCGACACTACGACGAAGATCGCCTTCGTGACAGCCGTTCTCACCGTGACCGTCGCTCTCCCGCTCCCTCTGGCTTGCTCATTCGCAATCTCCCCCTCCATGCCCGGTCCTTTGCTCTCTCTTCCTCTATCAGTTTAATTTTGCTAGCGCGAGGATGAAAAGAAAAGTTATCAGTTGGTTGCCTCAATCCTCAACAGTGTGACCCATCAACCGATTTTCTTTTCTTTTTTCCTTTGCGAGATTATCTTCAATCCATATTTATTTTCATTTATTGGCAGTTACAGCGTGAAAGCTGAAGAAATATATTTCAAATTAAGATAGAGATTCCAGATATTTAGAAATAGTGGTTAATGAACAGTGAAATAAAAAAAGCAAAATCAAAAATCGTTTGTAGGCTGACAGACTCGAACTCTCGCTGTGGGTTATTGGGTGCATGCCTTGACCACTCGGCCAAACGACTTTGCTGTGCTGTGGTAGTATATAAATAATATTTATATTAGTATGTAATTTAACTATTCAAATCCACAGTTACTCTGAGTCTAGCGCTACAGTAGAATCCGAACAGTAAATGTGTGTTTTGGTTTAGCTGTATAGATAATAATAATAAAGGGTAAGCATCATCTTTTATTTCTCTGCATTGGACTCGTTGAACGCTGATTAATATGAAGTATTTCTTATTTATTTTATATCGTGTGCTTACAATTAACATAAATAACAATTTCCATTTTTTTTTTTTATATATATATATATATATATATATATATTTCATTATCTTCTTAAAACTATTGAATTCTCATATATTATTTTTAACTCGATTGATAAATAATTATAATTTCAAGTTTAATTAATATTATATTTTTTAGAATCCATGACATTGTTGCGGGGAACTAAAGTCAATCCAATTTGTCATCGTCTCATTATTTATTTTAGAAAAATTGTTTTCTAGAGATTTTAAAAAAAAAGTTAAGCTATATTTTACTAGTAATCTAATTGACCTTTGAATTTATAAAACAATCTATTTAAATCACGTTAGCTCCCACTCAATTTAATTGAAACTCGAGAAAGATAAAGAAATGGATAAGGGGTTTTAATATTGATTCATTTGATTTAATTAAAATACATGTGTTTACATTTCCTCACAATCAATCATATTATGGTATAGTCCTTTCAGGCTGTTTGATACCACGCTGATGTAGAACAAGTGACAGAGACGTATATGCTCAAGAGAGAGCATCCGAAATTCAAAGGCAACGGAATTTCTGCAGTCCAGGCGCTAAAGTTGGAATGACGCGAAACTCACCCAGCTGATGCGTCTCAGCGTTTCCGGAGGAAGTCAAGAGCGTTGCTTCTGTTGCATACCAGTTTTTGGCTGAATTCCATCGTTTAGGCCCCAAAATCATCATTTTTGCCATTTTAGAAAAGTTTTGTTTTAACCATAACTCTTGATTTCCAAGTACGAATTGACTTCCGTCAATTCCGGCTTGCTCATGATTTATAGCCTTTTCAATTTCTGCATTTATCTCAAATTTGCCATTTTTGGTAATTTTATTAATTAGCATTGTTTCCTTGTCCGACATGGGTTACGCTAGGGTTTCTGTTTTAAATATGGTTGTAAGTCTCTGGCCAAATTATCTTTTGAATCATTGAATAAAGTTTTGAATTTTCAGAGAGTTACTCTCATCCTAGATTTATTTTACAGAATATCGATGTTGGTCATATTCCTTGTGTTTTTCTGCTGCGTCACACACAAAAGATAATACAACCCTAAAATAGACAACATTGAATTCTCAAGATTTGGCGGTTCATGGTGATTATTTTGAATCAATGGTCGAGATCCTACAGGGTTGAATCAATGACCATTGTTTTTTAACAATACATACAAGATTGTCATAAATAATGAATGATCATTTCACAAGATACCAACGCTAATAGATTACACACCAGTATCGCAAGGTATTGATTTTGATATTTGATGAGGAGCCGTTTTGATTTTAGATGATTCCACATAGCAAATAAACTTTACATTTTCCATGCAGCTTGAAGTTTTAACATGGGATGGCACACACGTTAAGTTCCTGCGTTTTATAATATAAACAAGGCATTTTATAATGAACTTACCTGCTTTTTTGCCGCAGGACTAATTTTTTTTAAAATATAACAACAAATATAAAGAGTGTGAGTTTTGTTTAATAGTAATACTAAAAAAAATATTTATAAAATATTTTTTTTGTGTTTAATACTAATGTGAAGTAATACAATTTACAGAAATAAGATAAAAAATTAAAGACAACTGTACTCAGATTTATGAGCAGGTAATTAATAAAATCCATTAAAGATAAGTTATTTGTTTCCTGCAGCAAACTGATTAATTGTTGAGTCTGCTTTAATTATTTGACTACATATTCAATCGGCAAATAATAAAAATGCAAGTGATAAAATCCACTAAAAATGAGTTATTTGCTTTCGGCAGCAAACTAATTGATTGTTGGTCTTGTTTTAACTACTTGGCTAATTATTCAATCAATATCATGTTTATTTTTACAGACAACACGGATAATGTTCATAAGATTTATTGCGAAAGTTAAATTATAATTGATAAAATCTATTAAAGAAAGATGAATCATTTGCTTTATGTAGCAAAATATAGTAAAACTGCAATTGATAAAATCTATAAAAAAAAATAAGATTAAAAAAACCTTTTCTTTCTTAATATTTCGAATTATTTTAATATTATTTTTTTTTTAAAAATCATTAAAAAATAATCGCTATCAACGTAGCAAATAAACTTTACATTTTCCATGCAGCTTCTTCAAAGTTTTTGCTCGGGATGGTCCACACGTTAACTTCCCCAAATAAAAAAAAGTAAGAGTGTTTTTTTTTATTTTTCATCGAACACTCATGCCATCAAATAAATAACTTTAAGAAAAACTAAAACCGAATAGTTAAGAGGTGTATTCCAAGGTTTTTGGTTACTGGTTGACGAATTAACCTAGTAAAAAGCAAAATTACATTATATTATTTTCTTACTTATTTTAAAGAATTAAAATAAAAATGATATTTTAATATTATTCTTTTAAATATTTTAATTTTAAAAAAGTTTCACATCGTTGTAGATAAAAACAAATATAATATCTTGTAGGTAAACATGCTTTTTATTAATAAAGTTATTTTCTTAAGGATTTCTGCCCTCTCTCTAGTAAACTGAAAAAACGGCAACATACCATTTCTAGCCCAGCAGTCTGAGGAATTAACCAGAGTAAAAAACAAAATTACATTATACAATTTGTTTACAAAAACTAAATCGATGTTATTTATTTTAAAGAATAAAAATAAAAAAGTTATTTTAATATTATTCTTGTAAATATTTTTATTTCAAAAATGTTTCACATCGTTGTAGATAAATAAATCCATTAATTTGGCATCGAGAGAGCATACACAAGGGAGATATCATAAAGTATCTTCACTAAACATAAAGAAGCTAAACAGTTAAATTCATTTTCGATTAAAATATAATTCGCAGTGTTTTTTTTTTTTTTTTTAAAAAAGTTTTTATCTATTTCATCTTTCAGTTTTTTCATTCAAAATCTCCTCACCGATTTGATGAGGTATTTTTTTTTTATTATTATCATAATTATTAAAAGACATTGTCACCCACAACAATTTCATCGTGAATTACAATAGTTATCTCTTCTTCTTTTTTCAATAAAATAAAAAATCAAATATGTGCAAGGGATTCAAAACGCTTTGCTTTTCGTAGAATTTGAGTATTTTTTCTATTAGTCACTTTGCTTTATTTTAATATGCATTGAAAAATAATAAATCGTGGCCACATAATTATTTTTTCTATTCTTTTAATTTAACTTTTAATTAATAATGTTATTTTCTTAAGGCTTTCTGCCCTCTCTCTAGTAAACTGCAAAACCACAACATAATTATTAAAAGACATTGTCACCCACAACGATTTCATCGTAAATTACAATAGTGATCTCTTCTTCTTTTTTCCTTTTATATTGATTTTTTGTTCTTTTTTGTCTATTTCATATTTGGTCTGGTTTGTAATTCAAATTTATAATTTAAACAAAGGGGTCTGCTATGTAATTTAGCATGCAGGAGAGAGGAAAGGAAAAAAAGATCAACCGACCATTGTCACGTCCTCAGCCACCTTGTGATACCACGCGTCATACCATGAGGAAGAAGACATGGCGGCGCATCTGTGGAGATGTCAAATGAATATTTTTACCATCGGACGACGCAACATGAGCCGTCGAAAAGTGTGTGAGGCCAAAATCCGTTGGTACCTCTAGTAGATTCACCCGCAGTATTTGGCAGAAAATAATAATATAAAAATGATAAATTACCGAAACACTTTTACAACCAACTCTTGAATTTTGTCTTATATGGGGCATATCCATATTTATATATTTTCAAAAAATATGAAATACCCAAAACACCCCTACAGGTAACTCTTTGAGGGTAAAAGGGTTGTTTGACTATGCACAGAAAATATGAAATTCTAGTCACATCACTGCCTAAAACTCTTGATTTTTGTTTTATTTAAGGATATTATGGTTATTTTACTGTACACAAAAATTTTAAAAATCAAAAATACCCCTGAATTCAAGGCTAAAATTACTGTGTACTGAGGGATAAAATATTAAATTTGACTATTACAATCTACAATAATATATGTCTATTGCTACAATAATTTTGCAACAGTGAAACAACTATATCATTTATCTTATTACTTCATTTGGATTCGTTGGCTGAATCTATTTATTTTCGAATTTTTAAATAATTCTTAAAAAAACAATTCAAACCAATTATTTACCCTGGAACTTGATGATCTATATATAATTCCATGTGGGCATGCTGCATTTCTTAGCCAGGTGGAGCAAAAATTGAGCTAGATTGTTTCTGGCTTCTGCTTTTCATGGTATGATTTGTTGGGCTAGTTTATAGGGTTTTAGTTCTTTCTGCTAAATTATCTAAATATGGGCTTTAGAATCTTGTTGAATGAAACTAGCATTCTTTATTTCTTGGGATGGAAAGAAGAGAACTGTTATTAAAATTAAAATTAAAAAAAATCTGGTTTAATTATTTATTTATCTACATTGATTTAATTATTTCTTTGCTCCTTGAGTATACTGTTATCATTAGACTTTTTTAAGAGGGATAATCATTTACATATTTAAAAGTGGTGGATAATTTTTTAAAAGAGTTAAAATTTGGTTTAATGTTGATTTAATTATTTATACCTTCATTTTGGGAATTGAACTTCGAATTGAGTTATTCAATAAAATAAAAATATCAAATATGTGCAAGGGATTCTAAACGCTTTGCTGCTCGTAGAATTTGAGTATTTTTTCTATTAGTCACTTTGTTTTATTTTAATATGCATTGAAAATTAATAAATCTTTTAATAATTTTAATGTACTAATACTATAAATAAAAAATATTTTGAATATTGAGATCTAAATGCAGCTTAAAACAATGTATTGTAATATAATCCACAGTGTTTTTTTTTTTTAAATAGTTTTTATCTATTTCATCTTTCAACTTATTTATAATTCGACCTTGTAATTCAAAATCTCCTCATCGATTTCATAGGTATTTTTTATTATTTTTATTATCATAATTATTAAAAGAAATTTTCATCCACAACTATTTTATCTTGAATTACAATAGTAATCTCTTTTTTTTTTTTCCTTTTATATTGAATTTTGTTATTTTTTTGTATATTTCATATTTGGGCTGGTTTATAATTGAATTTTATGATTTATTTCTTTTATTTTATCTTTTTATAGGGTTAACATGGTTTATGAGTTTATCGGGTAACTCAAGTTATCCCAATTTACAAATTTGGTGGATTTTTTTAAAAAAAAAATGAACTTGACTATGTTAGTGTTTATCATATAGTTTAAAAAAACAGTTTTTAAAACAATCTCTTTATTAAGCTTTATAAAATTCATGGACTTATTCACAAGTTTAGTTGATTGATCTAGTTCACGAGTTTGATAAGTTTAACTTTTTTATTTTGTCAATTGGTACTAGGTTTATTGATGAGTTTTAAAAAAATGAACATGAGATCTACATCCTTTTAATATGCATTGAAAATGAATAATTTTAATGTACTAATATTATAATAAAAAATATTTATAATATAATCCACAGTTTAAATCCATGTATTATAATATAATCCACAATTTTTATTTTTATTTTAAAAAAATGTTTTTATCTATTTCATCTTTCAGCTTATTTAGAATTCCACCTTGTGGTCAAAAAACTGAAATAGCTCGCTCTCTTTCTTCGGTAAAGAATCTTGCCTGGGCCCTTTACTTTCGAAATTGGTAGTGCTGTCTTCTCTTTGTTTGAAAGGGTGATTGATTGGTAAGGAAATAAATTACATGTTTAATTATAGTTACCTCAAATTATTTCTTTCTTAATATTTTCTAATTATTTTAATACTAAAAATAATAATTTAAAAATATTATTATAAAAATAATCGATATCAACGTAGCAAATAAGCTTTACATTTTCCATGCAGCTTCTTCAAAGTTTCATCACGGGATGACCCACACATTAAATAAACGACATCTTATAACATAAACGAGGTATTTATCCTGCGCTTCATCATATGTAGGACCATTGTTTTTTAAAATGTAACAAAAAATGTTAGAAAAGTGAGTTTTTTTTAATAGTAATGTTAAACAAATTATTTATAAAACATTTTTTTGTAGGTAATACTAATGTAAAGTAATATAATTTTATAAAATAAGATAAAAAAAATTAAATACAACTGCACTCATTGGAACTCAAAATAATCACCATTAAGCATCTCATTGACATCAAGTTTAATTTTTTTCTTTGTGGTTGAAATCGTTTTAAATCTTGATCTTCTCTCTCTGTTGAGTCAAAATATGATAACTTCCCTTTCTCTCCTCGCTAACACCGAGATTGATAAAAATATTCTTCACTCTTTACATTCTTTTATATGGCAAAAGCTAGAAGCAAAGTAAAACACTTACATCTCATATTTATTTGTTTACATTTTCTCACATTCAATCATATTGAACTGTCAAAATTTGACAATTTATGATGATCATTTTGAATCAATGATCCAGATACTACAGGGTTGAATCAATGATTGATTTTCTCTCTTCTTTTTTTACCAGATCCAAATTTGACTTTTTTTCTCCACAAGCTGGGAATTCCTGTCCAAGCTAAGGGATAATAGCATCGGTTTGAACAAATACTGGCAAAAAATATAGAAAGATGCTGCAAGGTGCATATGGCATCCTTTCAATAAAGAAAAACCATCTTACATGAAAAGAGTCTGGCATTAACTATATATGTCTCGATTGCGAACAATTGAACATTTTCTCTTTTCAATGATTTTCTCTCTTCTTTTTCTACCTTAAAATCAAATTTAAAGAACATTTCGGTTTCTCTCTGAAGAGAATAGAGTGATGACAAGGTGGGTAGGGTCGTATGTCTCCATGATCTAAGCCTTTTCTTTCTGCTTTGGCCTCTGTGGTCAAAAAACTGTAATATCTTGCTCTCTTTCTTCGCGAAAGAATCTTGATGGGGCCCTTTACTTTCGAAATTTGGGTAGAGATTGTTCTCTGTTTGAAAGGGTGATTAATTGGTAAGGAAATAAATTACATGTTTAATTATAATTACCTCAAATTATTTCTTTCTTAATACTTTCTAATTTTTTTAATACTAAAAATAAATTTTTTTAAATATTATTAAAAAAATAATCACTATCAAATAAGCTTTATATTTTCCACGCAGCATCTTCAAAGTTTCATCACGGGATGGTCCACACGTTAAGTTCCTATATTTTATAGCATAAACGAGGCATTTACCCTGCGCATGTAGGATCAAGTTTTTTTAAAATGTAACAACAAATGTATGAGTTTTTTCTAATTGTAATGTTAAAAAAATTATTTATAAAACATTTTTTCTGTGGGTAATACTAATGTGAAGTAAGGGGTGGGCTATCAATCTTTTTTCGAAAAATTATTTTAGACAAATAGCTTATTGTTTGTTGTGCCTGATAATGCGTCATTTGTCAACCTAGAATCATGATATTACTATGGCAAGTGGAAAATCGATTCATAAAATGTTTTCCCCTAAAAAGTTATTTTCAATATATTTTCATTTTAAAACACCTAATTAATACCCTTAAAAAATAAAAATAAAAATAAAATCTATTTATCAACCTTAAAAACACTCTTAAAACACCAAATCAAACCAGGTAAGAATTTTGTTTGTTGACCTAGATCTGTTTTTTAAGCAACATTGGAACTGAAAATAACCACCATTGAACATCTCTCATCGAAAAAATCTCATTAACATCAAATTTAATTTTTTTTTTGTGGTTGAAATTGGTATCAATCTTGATTTTCTCTCTGTTGAGTCAAAATATGACAACTCCCTTTCTCTCCTCTCTAACACAACACAGGGATTGATAAATTAAAAAAGATAAATATTAAAAGTGAATCTTAAAGTTCCACATGGGTCATAAATGTATAATAAGGAAAATTGGAAAACCAAAGTTAATTTGTTTAACAAACTTTAAAACCACCATCTGTTTACCAATTTTCTTTTACTTTAGTTCTCAGTATTTTGCTTTTGTCCTCCCTTAATCGTTTTACTTAAATTGCCCTTCAACTACAATATATTTTTTTATAATTAACTCATGATATTTTGAAAGAGAGGAATATAATGTTAATTGACTGGTGTGAATGCCATGTACAATTATATAAGAACTCCAATTTACATAAACTTTATTTTGTTTCTCAGTTGGTTGTAAGATTCTTTTCAATACATGTGAAGCACATTATTCAATGCATAGTTTCTATAGAAGGGTTGGTACAGGTTAAGTTAGGAAATGTTTGGAAGGGTACTACTGATTACTTTTTAAAATATTTTTTACTTCAAAATATATTAAAATAATATTTTTTTTAAAAAAATTAGTTTTGACATTATTATATCAAAAAAAATTAAAAATACTAAAAAAAATAAATTAATTTGAACCAAAATAAAAAAATTTAAGCTATTTATTAAAAACAATCTGTTTGGAAATGCATTTTAAAAATATTTTTGAAAACATTTGAATTTTTTTTTTAAATTTTTTTTTTTATATTTTTAGATATTTTTATGTTTTGATATTAAAAATATTTTAAAAAATAAAAAAATTACGATGATTTTTTTATTATATCCTCCAGCAATTTCTATATAATTTAATAAAGTTTCGATCACGTCTAACCCGTATGATCCACCAGTTCAACTATGTTGCCAGAGTTTGTTAGTGCTCCATAATTATAATTTATATTAAAACAATATTATATTATAAAGTTAAGTTAATTTGTATTATATCAGCTATTATATTTTCAGGCTACCTTTTTCAAAGTTTCAACGATGGGGTGGGTCGCACGTCAACTCAATCAGCAATTAGCTTCGAAAGTTTTCGATCAGACAAAAGAAAAGCAAATTAGAGGTGTAAAAGCAACTTTGGTAGGTAAAGTTTGTGGCTTCCTTCCTGTCAAACAATACAATAATCTTTGCTACTGTAACATTCTCTTCCAAATCTCATCCCAACTTCCTTGACATTGATTTCCCGATTTCCCTCATAAAATATCTTAAACCTTTGTGATGATCAGTGCTTCCTTCTCAAGTTGAATCGAATCACCTGGAGCTCAACATCTTGCAACACCCTCCTCATTTTTAAACCATTCATTCTTCTCTGTTCTGTGCTTTCTGTTCTTGATCCCCCCCGGAACACTGCTTCAGCAAACCAGCAGTTGAAGCACAACTTGAATCAAGGTAAATTATTTATACTCCATCTTCTTGATTTTGTTTTTCACATGTAGCTCTGGTTTGTATCTTTCAAGTAAAACACAAGTTGTAGAAATTCTAATGATAAACTTTGGAAAAATTCCATGCCTTATGGAGTTCATGCTAAATTGACCCGTGGATTCATTGTTTTTTCTTTTTAGTTTCTTTGCTGCGTGTAACCTATTATTCTAGTTTCAACCTTTCCTTTTTCATTAATTTTTATTCAATATTTGGACACCTTTTTTTATGTAGGACAAAATGGTTAGAACAAATTATCCGTTTTGGAATGATGTTGAAGATATGAATGATGGAAGCATGAAGTGTAAGTTCTGTGGGCATTTATTTGCCAAGGGTACTTCCATTTCGAGGATCAAATGGCATTTGTCAGGAGAGACAGGGCATGGAGTTGGCATTTGTGGTCAGGTGCCTAAAGAGATTCAAGAAGCAGCATTTCTAGCTATGCGTGATGTCAACAAAAGACATAAAAGCATACCAAGTTCAAGCAATGTTAATAATTTGGCAGGGGATGCTGGAAGGATGCAAGTGGGAGTTCAAGGCATGGAACAAGGTTGGCGTGAGAGAATTCATTCGCATGTTGACATGGAAAACACAATTACACTCGGAGTTGATGCTCATGAGAGTAGAGGCGAAGCAGCACAAGGAACAGATATAGTGCATCAATTTGCTGATGGTACTTGGGATCAGATACACTCTGTCCTTTCGATGGCGCCGAAGCTGAATGAAATCACTACCTACTTAATGCAGGAAGAAGAGGATGTGGAGCGTCTGCATGGTGCATTTGAAACAATACCGAGAACAGAACAAGTGCAGCATCTGGAGAGAGGTAGCTCTTGTGAGAGGCCGTCAATTAATCAAGCTGATGAGCCTCGAGGAGATTCATCTCAACCATTAGATCCATTGTGTCTTGATCATGGAAGATACTATGATCAACCATTTACTCCATCAGTAAACAATGATGTGATTATGAATGATGTGCAGAACATGGTTCAAGCGAGGACAAAGCTAGCGGAGGAGCACGATGTGGAGAATAGTGGAAGATTAGTGCAGCCAGGCATAGGAGCTAGATCTTCTAAAAGTCTGAAATACAAAAAGACTAGAGGAGTTCCATTTCCGACTAGCTCTAATAAGCCAGTGGGTCAAGCATTTGAAAAGAATAGGAAGGTGATATGGTCTCTGTTGATGGATGATAAAATCCCAACCATTGGCATTTACGGGATGGGGGGCGTTGGTAAAACAACAATACTGCAACATATCTACAATGAACTTCTACGAAGACCAGATATTTGTGATCATGTTTGGTGGGTGACTGTGTCTCAAGATTTCAACATTAATAGATTGCAGAATCTTATTGCCAAACGTCTTGATCTAGACCTCTCAAGTGAGGATGTTGTTTCGGATAGAGCTGCCAAATTGTCAGAAGAATTAAGGAAGAAACAAAAATGGATTCTCATTTTAGATGATTTGTGGAACAGTTTTGAGCCACACGAAGTGGGAATTCATTCCTTGTTGAAAGGATGCAAGTTGATTTTGACAACTCGATCACAAACGGTTTGTAATCAGATTGCTTGCCAGCACAAAATCGAAGTGAAGTCGCTTTCTAAGAGAGAAGCTTGGACCTTGTTCATGGAACAACTTGGACACGACATGGCAATTTCACTAGAAATTGAAGGACTTGCAAAAGATATTGCAAGAGAATGTGCTGGTTTACCACTGGGAATTATTACAATTGCAAGAAGCTTGAGGGGAGTGGATGACCTGCCTGAGTGGAGGACTACATTGATGAAATTAAGAGAACGGAAATTTAGGGACATGGATGAGAAGGTATTCAAGGTATTGAGGGTTAGTTATGATCGGTTAGATGATGGGTTAGCACTAAAACAATGTCTCTTACACTGTGCATTATTTCCTGAAGATGATAAGATTGAAAGGGAGGAGCTGATAGGTTATTTGATCGATGAGGGAATAATTAAAGGAAGGAGGAGGCAAGATGCATTTGACGAGGGCCACACGATGCTAAATAGACTTCAATATGTCTGCTTATTGGAAAATGCTCGTAGTGTGTTTGATGATAAAAAATATGTGAAGATGCATGACTTGATTAGAGACATGGCCATCCACATATTGCAAGAGAACTCTAATGTCATTGTTAAATGTGGTGTACAATTAGAAGAACTGCCAGATGCAGAGGAGTGGACGGAGAATCTGAAGATTGTTTCACTAATGCGAAATAAATTTAAAGAAATTCCTTCCAGCCATTCACCAATGTGTCCAAATCTGTTAACTCTATTGCTTTGTGAAAATAAGTGGTTGCGATTCATTTTTCAAGCAATTGCATGGGCTCAAGGTCCTCAATCTGTCTAACACAGGTATTGAGAAATTGCCAGAATCTGTCTCTGATTTGGTGTCTCTCACTGCATTATTGCTCATTTATTGTGGGCAGCTAAGATATGTTCCATCATTAGAAAAACTGAGTGCACTGAAGAGTTTAGATCTCTATGGAACCTCACTTGAAAAGATGCCTCAAGGCATGGAATGTTTATCCAACCTTAGGTATTTTAGAATTGATGGATGTGGTGAAAAGGAGTTTCCTAGTGGGATATTACCGAAACTCTCTCACCTGCAAGTCCTTGCACTTGGGGTGTTTCCTACGAAATGCTGTACAGTTGAAGGAATGGAAGTAGGATGCTTGGGGAAGCTGGAAACTTTGGAATGCCACTTCAAAGGCCTCTCTGACTTCGTGGAGTATCTCACATCTCGGGATGAGATCCATTCATTAAGCACATACAAAATTTCAGTAGGAACGATGACTCAAAAATCTGTGTATGTTGAAAATCTCCCAAGTAAAACAGTTATGTTGGGTAATTTGAGTATCAACAGAGATAGAGATTTTCAGGTCAAGTTCTTAAATGGCATTCAAGGACTGTATTGTGAAAGCATCGATGCAAGAAGTTTATGTGATGTTTTGTCATTAGAGAATGCAACTGAACTGGAGACCATTGAAATTTGGAATTGCAATAGCATGGAGAGCTTGGTTTCATCTTCCTGGTTCTGCTTTGCTTCACCACCAATGCCATCACATAATGGTATGTGTTCTCGTCTTAAAGAGTTTTGGTGTATTCGATGTAACAGTATGGAGAAGTTGTTCCCTCTTGAGTTGCTGTCATACCTCGTAAACCTGGAAGCGGTTAGAGTTGTTGGTTGTGAGAAAATGGAGGAGATAATAGGAACAACAGATGAGGAAAGCAGCACCTCCAATCCCATCGCGGAATTAACACTCCCAAAGTTAAAAACTCTGAAATTGTTTTTTTTACCCGAACTGAAAGGGATTTATAGTGCGAAACTGATTTGCAATTCTCTTGAAAACATTACCGTAATAAACTGTGCGAAGCTGAAGAGGATGGCGATTAGTCTTCCGTTGCTTGAAAATGGCCAGCCATCCCCTCACCCTTCTCTTAAATGGATTGAGGTGCGTTCAGAAGAATGGTGGGAGACAGTGGTGGAGTGGGAGCCTCCTAACGCCAAGGAAGTCCTTCGTCCCATTGTACACTTTCCTTGAAGAGGAGTAGACTGCTCTGCCCTGAATATAATATAGAATAAAGGGTACGCATCATTTTTTTATTTCTCTCTCTTTCTACAATTGATTCTCTACACATCAGTGTTATTTTTACAAGTGATGGTATTGATTTAATTATTTCTTTGCTCCTTTAGTATACTGTTATCATTATATTTTTTTTAAAGGGATAATTATTTACATATTTCAAATAAAAATATCAAATATGTGCAAGGGGTTCTAAACGCTTTGCTGCTCGTAGAATTTGAGTATTTTTTCTATTAGTCACTTTGCTTTATTTTAATATGCTTTGAAAATTAATAAATCATTTAATATTCTAAAATTTAACTTTTAATTAATTAAGTTATTTTCGTAAGGCTTTCTGCCGCCTCTCTAGTAAACTGCAAAACGGCAACATACCATATCTAGCCCAGTAGTGGTTCCACTGAAAAACGGCAACATACCATATCATCATTTTGTAGGCTTTTCTTCGTTCGAAGTGACGGGAACGTGGTTGAAGCGGAGACATTGGAGGAGGAAACGACATTGGAATAAAGGGTAAGCATCATCTTTTATTTCTCTGCATTGGACTCATATATTATTTTTAAACTCGATTAATAAAGGTATATGGCACCTTTAGTAAAGATTTCTCAAGGTTAAAATTTCTGAAAGTAGTTCGAATTAATAGTTTGATTCATTTTCATGATTTTAAAGAAATGGGTTATAATTTTTCTGTGCAGGAGAGAAGAAATTTGCCGAAGGAATTCCCTGACTTTGCTTTTTGATGCACCTGCGTCCCTCACAGTGATAAGCATGCTGCTACCATTGTTTAGAGTGCTAGAATTTGCAATGATTCTGCTAGGATGTGTTTAACAGATTCTACTTTCACTCATCCTTTTGTTCATTTATCCATTAAAAACTACATTTATTTCGCTCTGATGCAGCCACTTGCTGTGTTGAACTGAGTTCTGTATTTCCCAATTAGCAGCATTTAGCTTTTTCATTCATGAGAAGCACACCAAGATGTATACCCAACTGGAACTCAGAGATTCTCTATAATTTCTAAGCCATATCCATGTCATACAGGCAAGAAAGCACCCACACCTTGCAGGATTATGCCTTATAATAACCATATACGCCTTTTGTTTCAAAGAAAATCTTACGCATGCTCACAAGAACGTTGGTTGGTGACATCTCGAATCCGTATCTACAACAAAACAGGACGCTTACTGCTCAGGAATCATTATGGAATTGCTAACTAGGAAAAGCAGTTTTTGAACCTAGCTAGCACCGATTAAACTTGTAATTCTGCCTTATCTCTCAAGTTCAAGGTTTCAACAATGGGGTGGGTCCAAAAGTTAACTCAATCAGCAATTGGCTTCTGATTCTTTTGTTGAAGTTTTCAATTAGACAAATAAAAGAAAATTAGAGGTGTAAAGCAACTTGTTATACCTTATAATATAATCTTTGGTAGGTAAAGTTTGTGGCTTCCTTGCTGTCAAACAATACAATAATCTTTGCTACTGTAACATTCTCTTCCAAATCTCATCCCAACTTCCTTGACATTGATTTCCCAAGTTCCCTCATCAAATGTCTTAAACCTTTGTGATGATCAGTATTCATCCCAACCAACTGATCTATCTGTTGTGTCTTGGACTTGGAAGACATTACGATCAACTCTGTTCTCCATCGGTAAACAATGATGTAATTATGAATGATGTGCAGAGCATGGTCAGAGTGAGGACAGAACCAGTGGAAGAGGAGGAGGAGGATGTGGAGAGCTATAGAGGAAGATTAGGGCAGCCAGGTGGAGGAGCTAGCTCTACTAGAGGGTCAAGCATTATTTCCTGAAGACTTTCATATCCCTAGAGAGCATTTGACAGCTTATTTGATTCATGAGGGAGTGATAAAAGGGCAGAGTACGGCGGCAGAATTTCACCATAGACTTGAAAGTGCTGCAAGATATGGTGATCGTAGATGTGTCACGCTGCATGACTTGATCAAGGCATGGTTAGTGCAGGGATACAAGGATTTCCCGATGCCTTCACACTTCATATTTCTTCTTTAGTTTATTGATTGATCTGTTTATTTATTATTTGTATTAAAAGTTTTAATTTGTCTACTATATATATTTCATCTGGGATTGGATGGCTATTTCTGGCATAGTTATTGATCCCGTCCCGGTCCCGGTTCCGGATTTGTGTTTGGAACGGGACGTCCCGGTTTCGGTACCGTTCCGGGTACCGTTCCGGTTTTGTACTGTTCATTTTTATTTAATTATATATATGAAAAAAATAAAATATTAATTTAACAAGTATAATTTAAATTCAAGATAAATGAAATTTAAATTATACAATACAAACATAATCTCAAAATTAGAAACATCTTTGAAATTCCAAAATATTATGAAAGTAAAATGTTCTAAAATAAAAGAAAAATACATCAAACAAATTTTGAATAAATCAAATATTATAGATAAAAAAAAAGACATTGTATTGTAAAAAGACATTGTTTCGAGGTGGGATAAAAATAAAAAAAAAATAATGTGCATGAATTTCTAGTGTATTTTTTTTATAACAAGAAATAAAATTATTTATGAAACTGAAAAATCAATACATACATGTAATTAAATAAATAAGAAAATAAAATTTAAACTAAATAAAACCTCTAAAAACTAAAAGGATTGTGACGGAAGATAACGGAAAATAAGGGCAATTTTTCTTTTTCATATGAGTTTAAGATTGATTGTGTTATTCTTATCATATTTAACATTTTGATCTTTTATTGTTAATTGTGCCTTACTACAATAAACTATAAGAAATTAGTCAATGATACAAAATGGAGGAAGAAAGAAATGTCAAAGTGCAGCAGAGTCGAAGGGAGCAGGAGGCATAGCTTCAGGTTCAACTTAACAACTATCCCACATGGAGGAAACACAAGAAGTCAGACGAGTGGTACGTGTATAAATAAGGAACCCACAGCAACGCAACACATACTTACCTTACCTGGACGGGATCGATGGGTGATCAGGATTGTCCATGGTCTAGATCAGTGACCTCCACTGCACTGAGGAGGGGTGCTGGTTTAAGGTCTCCCCAAGTGGGAGAGCCTGCGTCATAATTTGTGGCAGAGGGGGCTGCGCCAGTCGCGGCCCCTGCTGGTTGTTTGTTTGCCCGTGTATTGGCTAAACGACGTCGTTTGTTGCTTATCAAAACGACGTCGTTTTAGTCCGTACCGGAACGCCCGGTACGGAACCGGGGCGTTCCGGCCGGAATTCGCCCGGTTTTTCCGGGACAGGCCGGGATTCTACCCGGGACAAAAACGTCGCCGTTTTGTCCCGGATTTTGCAACGGGACGGGGCGTCCCGCCCGTTCCGGCCGGAACGGGACGGGATCAATAACTTTGATTTCTGGAGTCAAATCGTGAAGACAAAGATCTTATATGTTTGCGTGCAAAAACTATCAAAACCCTTTCTCCACGTTATTTAATTAAATGAATTCATGACCTTTAAAAACAACATTTTATATATATTATTTTGGAAAACTCAAAATACAATGGGGATACAATTTGTTCATGCGGTACACCATGAGGATTGTTTCATGTTTGTTCATGTTGTATTTCATGCTTCATAAATTCAGCTGATAACAATAAAATATACTATTTTCCTGTTTCTCTATGACCAGGGGATTGGACAGGAGGAGTTCTGTAGTAAGCTGGCATGGTTGCCGGGAAGAATGTTGCTCTAATTCCTTCAGCATTCAGTATTGGGAAGATGATGCCTGATCCAACCTGAAAGATAACAGAAATAAAAAAAAAATTAAGTGTTTGTCTAGGAAACTCACGGTGAGAATAAAAGTTCAAACAAATAAGTTTCTGAGAGTAAAAGTAATTAAAGCTGGAGATACAAACCAAAATTAGTCTAGCCGCAATACACATGCGTTTTGGTGTAGGAAATGGAAGCAGTAAGCTGCCAACAGCATAGGCAAGCATGGCAAAGCAGTGGAAAACCAAGCTTAACGGGTCAGTGTTTAGACCAGACAGAAGAGCCATCAGTCCATCTGAGAACACGCCTCCAAGGCTCAAATAATTGAAGAATGCTTCTTTCATTTCCTTCCTTGCTGGGTCCTGATCCGATGAAGAGAATACTGTGTGTAGGGTGCTCGCCAATGTATTTATTGCAAATGCCGTTGGCTGCAACCAATATTAAGTTATTAGCATCTACCGATCACATAGAAATGCTTGAAACATGATGTTTCTTTAGGCAATTCCTGTTCAAAATTTGTTCTGAGGAAGATTGGCCAGAAAAATTTAGATAAGCATGTGCTGATACCTTACGCAGAACGCAGAAGGACTCGAGATATTTGCAAATGGAAGCTGCATTGCTAAGATCGTTCAGAGGCCTAAGAAGATCTCGCAGCAGGACAACATCAGAAAGTCCCACAGTCATTCCTCCTCCTGTTACAGAATGGCGCATATTCAACGAATCCCCTATCAGAAATGCACCAGGGGTTGGATAGGAAGATGCAGGCATGATTATGTTTGGCATTGTTCTTATGTTCCCCTTATCAATCGCACATATGAAAGCATTGTATAGCTCAGCTGGCATCTGAAATGTGCAAATTTCTGCATCAGTTCAAACATCATGTATATTGAATAAAAAGAACTAGCAAAGATGCTGAAATGTCGTCTTCGACTTTCTGATATCATTAACAACAAATTCATGATCAAGGAACCATAGCTCTAGAAGATATGCTCAATAGAGTATAACTAGAGAGTATGGAACTTTACGTCAAAGTCTGAAATTGACCATGTCTGGATGCAACTTCTAATTCATCTAATCGAAGTCAAAAAAATGCTAAAAAGTCGTCTTAGACTGGCATCATGAGACATTTTGCAGTTTGCTTTCTGATATTATTAACAACAAATTCATGATCAAGGGAGTCTCTATAAATTAATCAGAATAAGCTTCAGTTCATTAACATTATGTCAAGCAACTACACATACTTGAGGTGCGACCACTGTTTTCAAGTAGCTTGCCATTTCACCAGTGGAAATAGAAGGTGGTTTCGGGCCAGGTACATCAACTAAACAACGAATTTCTTTGCTGCTAATAGGATAAGCTATGGAAATTGTATCCTTCAAAATAAAATAGGCACGATTTGCATATGGAAGATTATAATCTTCCAGGACCAAACCGACAGAGTAGGATGGGACTTCAATCTGCAAGAAATGTAATGACCATGTGTTAGAGAGTAATATCAAACTGTTGTTGGATTGAATTAGTTTTTTCACATGTATCAAAGTCTCAATGACCAAACAGGCACAGGTTTGAATCTTAAAACTCTCATCCTAACTAATTATATTCATACTAATTAAGCCAAAAGTAATCATGGTCAGTGCAAGTTTTAAGTTTTAAGGTATATCTACCGATCTATGGAAAGCAACTGTTTTCAACACATGAAAACCCTTGTTGGAGATTCACCTAGAAGGTATATCTACCGATTTATATCTTTCTCTGCAAAATCTAAATATAATGCGGGATTTTCACCTTTGGACTGCAGAGATTGCTTCGTAAATTTGAAAAACAACCATCACATACTATTGTGAGTGAAGCTGATGCTGCTAACTCCTGGCCTGCCTTTGTTTTGTATAGCACACCTTTGATGCTGCCATTTTCTTCGACAAGAGATGTTACAGTTCCTTGCTCGAGTTTAACACTAGATAAAAATCAAAGAAATCTGAGAGAGAAAAATCTTCACAGCATGAAATGATACTGATAAAAGAATTTTCAGTCTATGGTTGGTTATATTGAACTCAATACTCTCAGGCTACTCTATTCCTATAGGTTGCAGGGGGAAGGACGAATACTTGGGAAGAGATGCAGCTTTTTCACGCAGTTTCTGAACGAAGCGGCCATGGTGAAAGCCTCTGCCACTCGCATTGGAGGGATATGAAATTGCACTTCTTTTCCCATCTTTGTGAACTGCAGCGAAGCTGAAGACTGTCTGAGAATCAGACCCATCTAGACAGTCTGTTACCACACGAAATGTTGGACATAAATAAGAGTAGATGTTGATTAATTCAACGGAAAGTATGTTCATCAAAATTTCTACAGCTAGTAATTCTTCACCTTCAAGACCTAACTCGGCCAATTTAATGCAACCCCCAGCATGCAGGAACTCACCAACAATTCTGTCGGGCTCAGTCAAGTCTCTTTCAATGACATGCACGCGCCACCCATCCTGCAGTTGCAGGAGAAGACAATGTTTACTAGGTTCTTGTCTTTGAACTATAAGCAAGACCAGGCACTTAGAATTAACTCTTTTACCTTTGCGAGAGCATAAGCAAGAGCTGAACCCGCAACACCAGCACCTACGATGATCACATCAGTATTTCCAGAGCTTTCCAAGTTTTTCTTGGTTCGAGTTTTCTCTGAAGCTTTGATCTTCTGTCTCCTTGAACTGTAGAGTACAACAAACCCGAACAAGAAAGCTGCTATAACTCCTCCGTATATATGCTTGGAGTCCATTTTTTTTCTCTCAGTACACGCTCCCTCTCTCTCTCTCTCTCGATGTGCTGTCGAGACCCTGCAGTGATGTACTCTACATCCTTCTAGATATTTCACGTGTTGTTGTTATTGTGGTTAGTAATAAAATCAACGGTGTGCGTATAATATCATCCACAGCCACAAGCTCACGATAGGCATATAAATTTTCACAAAATCTCCTCTCCCAGCCCAGAGCGCGCGCAACGTAGGATGCACATGGTCACTGATCTTGACCGTCCAATTTGGTGAGGCAGCTAGCTAGCTACTGTGGTCCAGCAATTAAAAAAAGAAAAAAAAAAAAGAATGATTCCTGACGGTTTGACATGGACCATTTCCCAGGCTTTCATGATTGACTGGCAAAGGTCGGTATCAAAATCAGATGGTGGGGGATGTTTAGGGGTAATTGTCACTGTAATTTTTTTTAAAAATAATTTTTTTTTATTAACTTAAAAAAATTTAGTATTTTTATATAATTTTGTTAATATCAAAATTAATTTTAAAAAATAAAAAAATATTATTAATAACTATGGCCTGATTGTAAATAATTTTTTTAAGGATGGAGGACTTGAATGTAATTTATAAGAGGATTAAAATTCAAGACTTAGAAAAATCAAGAATATATGAACTTGACTCAATAAATTTCTAATATTGCTCTAGCCTTACCTCTGATTGACTTGGAAAATATTTGAATTATTGGGTTGCAGAAATATTTTGTGTTTGTAAAGAAAAATATTGATTGATTTTAGTTTGGATGAGTTAATCAAATAATCAAGAGATCAGTGGGTTATAACTTGTAGGCATTTTGGACCAGGTTCTAGGCATTTGGGGTCAAGCCATATAATGCCGAAAGCTAGATTGGAAGTCAAAAATCAGTTTCTAGTTATTTGATTTTATTTCGGGTTAGATATTTTTTTTAAATTATATATATATATATTAAAATATTTTTATTTCATAAAATGTTTTCCGATTTACATAAACTTTATTTTATTTCTCAGTTGGTTGTAAGATTCTTTTCGATACACATTATGTAATGCATTATTTTAATTTGTATGATATATATCTAATTCCAAGTGGGCGTGGTTTCTGGTTGAATGCTCAACTTTTCCAAGTGGGATGGTCAACACGTTAACTTAGCTTCTGATTCTTTTGTTGAAGTTTTAAATTAGAGGTGTGAAGCAAGTTGTTATATCTTATAATATAATCTTTAGTAGGTAAAGTTGTTATATCTTATAATATAATAGTAGGTAAAGTTTGTGGCTTGCTTCCTGTGGAACAATACAATAATCTTTGCTACTCTAAATCTCATCCCAACTTCCTAGACATTGACTTCTCGATTTCCCGATTTCCCTAAGCTATCAAATGTCTTAAACCTTTGTGATGATCATTGCTTCCTTCTCTGGTTGAATCGAATCACCTGGAGCTCAACATCTTGCAACCTCCTCCGTATTGTTAAACCATATATTCTTCTCTGTTCTTGACCCCCCCCCCCCCCCCCCCCCCCCCCCGGAACACTGCTTCAGCAAACCAGCACTTGAAGCACAACTTGAATCAAGGTAAATTATTTATACTCCATCTTCTTATTTTTGTTTTTCACATGTAACTCTGGTTTGAATCTTTCAAGTAAAACATAAGTTGTAGAAATTCTAATGATAAACTTTGGAAACATTCCATGCCTTATGGAGTTCATGCTAATTGACCCCAAGTTAACCCTGGATTCATTGTTCTTTCTTTTTAGTTTCTTTGCTGCTGTTTGTAACCTGTTATTCTAGTTTCAACCTTTCCTTTTTCATTATTTTTTATTCAATATTTTGACCCTTTTTTATGTAGGACAAAATGGTTAGAACAAATGATCCGTTTTGGAACTATGTTGAAGATATGAATGATGGAAGCATGAATTGTAAGTTCTGTGAGCATTTATTTGCCAGGGATACTTCCATTTCGAGGATCAAATGGCATTTGTCAGGAGAGAGAGGGCGTGGAGTTGGCATTTGTTATCAGGTGCCTAAAGAGGTTCAAGAAGCAGCATTTCTAGCTATGCATCGTGGCAACAAAAGACATAAAAGCATACCAAGTTCAAGCAATGTTAATGATTATGCCATTCCCACCTGTCCAAAAGAACAAGACAATGCAGGGGATGCTGGAAGGATGCAAGTGGGAGTTCAAGGCATGGAAAACACAGGTGAAGCATCTTTTCAGCATGTTGACAGAAGTCTCTCTCCTTTGAGACTCAGAGTTGATGCTCATGAGAGTAGAGGAGAAGCAGCACAAGGAACAGATGCAGTGGCTCAACTTGCTGATGGTAATTGGCATCAGATCTTTTCGAGGACGCAGAAGCTGAATGAAATCAATACCTATTTAATGCTAGAACAAGAGGACGTGGAGCCTGGCGCAGGAGCTAAATCTTCTAGAATCCTTAAAGACAACACAAGTGAGACTAGAGGAGTTCTGTTTCCTACTAGCTCTAATAAGCCAGTGGGTCAAGCATTTGAAGAGAATTGGAAGATGATATGGTCTTTGTTAAAGAATGATGAAGTCTCAACCATTGGCATTTACGGGATGGGGGGTGTTGGTAAAACAACATTATTGCAACATATCCGCAATGAGCTTCTACAAAGACCAGATATTTGTGATCATGTTTGGTGGGTGACTGTGTCTCAAGATTTCAGCATTAATAGACTGCAGAATCTTATTGCCAAACGTCTTTATGTAGACCTTTCAAGCGAGGATGATGATCTGCATAGACGTGCCAAATTGGCAAAAGAACTAATAAAGAAACAAAAATGGATTCTCATTTTAGATGATTTGTGGAACGATTTTAAGCTACATGAAGTGGGAATTCCTGTCCCGTTGAAAGGATGCAAGTTGATTTTGACAACTCGATCACAAACAGTTTGTAATCAGATTGCTTGCCAGCACAAAATCAAAGTGAAGTCACTTTCTGAGGGAGAAGCTTGGAATTTGTTCAAGGAGAATCTTGGACGTCACATAGCACTTTCAGATGAAGTGGAAGGAATTGCAAAAGTTGTTGCAATGGAATGTGCTGGTTTGCCACTGGGAATTATTACAATTGCAAGGAGCTTGAGGGAAGTGGATGACCTGCCTGAGTGGAGGACTACATTGATGAAATTAAGAGAACTGAAATTTAGGGACATGGATGAGAAGGTATTCAAGGTATTGAGGGTTAGTTATGATCGGTTAGATGATGGGTTAGCACTAAAACAATGTCTTCTATATTGTGCATTATATCCTGAAGATCATATGATTGAAAGGGAGGAGCTGATAGGTTATTTGATCGATGAGGGAATAATTAAAGGAAGGAGGAGGAGGCAAGATGCATTTGACGAGGGTCACACAATGCTAAATAGACTCCAATATGTCTGCCTATTGGATGGTGGTAAAAATGTCAAGATGCATGACTTGATTAGGGACATGGCCATCCAAATACTGCAAGAGAACTCTCAAGTCATTGTTAAAGCAGGTGCACAATTAGTAGAATTGCCAGATGCAGAGGAGTGGACGGAGAATCTCACAAGAGTTTCACTAATGAACAACGAAATTAAAAAAATTCCTTCCAGCTATTCACCAATGTGTCCAAATCTATCAACTCTATTGCTTTGTCAAAATCGTTGGTTGGTATTCATTGAAGATTCATTTTTCAAGCAATTGCATGGGCTCAAGGTCCTCGATCTGTCCTACACAGGTATTGATAAATTACCAGAATCTGTCTCTGATTTGGTGTCTCTCACTGCATTATTGCTCATTGATTGTGGGCAGCTAAGATATGTTCCATCATTAGAAAAGATGAGGGCACTGAAAAGTTTAGATCTCTATAAAACCTCACTTCAAAAGATGCCTCAAGGCATGGAATGTTTATCCAACCTTAGGTATTTTAGAATTAGTGGATGTGGTGAAAAGGAGTTTCCTAGTGGGATATTACCAAAACTCTCTCATCTGCAGGTCTTTGCACTTGGAGAGTTTCCTACGAATTGCTATACAGTTGAAGGAAAGGAAGTAGGATGCTTGGGGAAGTTGGAAACTTTGGAATGCCATTTCAAAGGCCTCTCTGACTTCGTGGAGTATCTCACATCTTGGGATGGGATCCATTCATTAAGCACATACAAAATTTTAGTAGGAACGTTTAATGTAGATAATTGGGTAGACTATCATGATTTCCCAAGTAAAATAGTATGGTTGGGTAATTTGAGTATCAACAGAGAGAGAGATTTCCATGTCAAGTTCTTAAATGGCATTCAAGAACTGGTTTGTGAAAGCAACAATGCAAGAAGTTTATGTGATGTTTTGTCATTAGAGAATGCAACTGAATTAGAGATCATCTATATTGTGAATTGCAATAGCATGGAGAGATTGGTTTCATCTTCTTGGTTCTGCTCTGCTACACTACCATTTCCATCACATAATGGTATGTTTTCTGGTCTTGAAGTGTTTTATTGTGTTAGATGTCACAGTATGAAGAAGTTGTTCCCTTTTAAGTTGCTGTCATACCTCGTAAACCTAAAAGTGATTAATGTTAGTAATTGTGAGAAAATGGAGGAGATAATAGGAACAACAGATGAGGAAAGCAGCACCTCCAATCCCATCGTGGAATTAACACTCCCAAAGTTAACATATGTCTATTTGACTGATTTACCAGAACTGAAAGAGATTTGTAGTGTGAAACTGATTTGCAATTCTCTTAAAAAAATTGTCATCACAAACTGTAAGAAGCTGAAGAGGATGGCGATTAGTCTTCCGTTGCTTGAAAATGGCCAGCCATCCCCTCACCCTTCTCTTAAAAAGATTAGGGTGCGTCCAGAAGAATGGTGGGAGACAATGGTGGAGTGGGAGCCTCCTAACGCCAAGGAAGTCCTTCGCCCCATTGTACGTTTTTGGTAGAGAGGAGTAGACTGCTCTACCCTGAATAAAAGAGGGTAAGCATCATCTTTTATTTCTCTCTCTTTCTACAGCTTATTCTCTGCACACCATGTTAATGTCCTTATGTTATTTTTACCTTTTCTTTTCGTTCTCACGCTGCCCCTCCCTCTCCATAGAAGCCAACAAGAGCTGAACGTCTTGATCTTTGTTTCTATACATACAAATACTGAGCTAGATTGTTTTTGAATTCTGCTTTTCTTCGTATGATTTGTTGGGCTAGTTTATAGGGTTTGTGTTCATTCTGCTAATTTATCTAAATATGGGCTTTAGAATCTTGTTGAATGAAACTAGCATTCTTTATTTCTTGGGATGGAAAGAAGAGAACTATTATTAAAATTAAAATTAAAATTAAAAAATAAAATCTGGTTTAATTATTTATTTATCTATATTGATTTAATTATTTCTTTGCTCCTTGAGTATACTGTTATCATTAGGATTTTTTAAGAGGGATAATCATTTACATATGTAAAAGTGGTGGATAATATTTTAAGAGAGTATACCTTCGAATTGAATTATTCAATAGAATAAAAATATGTGCAAGGGGTTCTTTTATTTAACTTTTAATTAATAAATTTATTTTCTTAAGGCTTTCTGCCCTCTCTCTAGTAAACTGCAAAACGGCAACATAATTATTAAAAGACATTGTCACCCACAACGATTTCATCGTGAATTACAATACAATAGTAATCTCTTCTTCTTCTTCTTCTTCTTCTTCTTTTCCTTTTATATTGAATTTTATTCTTTTTTGTCTATTTCATATTTGGTCTGGTTTATAGTTCAAATTTATAATTTATTTTATTTTATTTTATTTTATTTTGTCTTTTTTATAGGGTTAACATGGTTTACATGTTTATTAGGGTAACTCAAGTTATTCCAATTTACAAATTTGGTGGAATTTTTTTTTTTTTAAAAATGAACATGAGATCTACATCCTTTTAATATGCATTGAAAATTAATTTTTTTTTAATAATTTTAATAATTTTAATGTACTAATATTATAAATAAAAAATATTTATAATATACTCCACAGTTTGAATCCATGTATTATAATAGAATCCACAATTTTTATTTTTATTTAAAAAAAAATGATTTTATCTATTTCATCTTTCAGCTTATTTAGAATTTCACCTTGTAATTCAAAATCTCCTCACTGATCTGATAGGTAATTTTTTTCGGAAATACACATTGCCTTTGTTACTGCAAAGACTTTATAAAAGTAATTTGCTGGAAAGTGTCGTTTCTGTCTGCAGAGAATAGAGTGAGCACATGGTGGTAGGGTCTTATGTCTCCATGATCCCTGGCTTTTCTGATTAATATTAAAAATAAAAATTCAATTGCAGCTTTATTATTTTCTTAAACCATATATTCTTTTCTGATCTCTTTTTTTTGTTCTTGCTGATTACTGCTTAAGCAAACCAGCACTTGAAGAACATCTTGACTCCAGGCTACTTATTTATACTTCATCTTGTCTTCATCCTCAAAGGGTGTTTTCGTTTTTTTTAATCCATGATAAATAAATTGATCTAAATTGAACATAGCAATATCTAGTTATATATATATATATATATATATATATATATATATATTCTTCTCTTATGACACCGAATGCAACCACTGAGCACTATTCTTAATGCTAATTACAGTAATAATCTGCAGCAATCCTTAACGTTGATGGGGGAGGAGGGAGAGGCATCCATCCTAGCATAGTACTTGCATCTCTTATATTTTCAGACCAACCTTTTCAATGTTTCAACAATGGGGTGAGTCCACACGTCAGCTCAGTCAGCAATTAGCTTCTGATTCTCTTGTTGAAGTTTTCAAAAAGACAAAAGAAAAGCAAACTAGAGGTGTAAAGCAACATTGGTAGGTAAAGTTTGTGGCTTCCTTCCTGTCAAACAATACAATAATCTTTGCTATTGGTAAAATGACACCAATATTCTTGAGAATTCAAAAAATATTGCCTTGCCAGATTTTTTTGTTGTATTTCCCATGTTTTGTGTACGATAAAGTGGCATAGTTGGCTGGCTAGAGAGGGTGTTTCTGTGTGTTTGCAATATGATTCTTATGTTACATTACGATGATATTAGGATAACAGAGGTTTTACTTGTTCATTTAAATTTATAAACTATATTTTTTTCTTTAATTTTTTTTTAAAAAAACTACAGTTATTTCTAGTTTAGCTCTTGATTATGGATGAACTTTACCAGATATTTCTTTTTCGAATTTCCTTTTCTTTTTCTCCATTAATTAATCCCATTTCTTTGTCTTTACCATTTTATTTTAGGAATTCTCTATATTTTTCCTCGCTATTTAAGAAAATAAATTCATGATCTGATTGCGTACACAAACACATTTCAAATTCTTTGAGCCACTTCCACATATAAAACTTGGGAGGATCAGGCTGGATTAATATTGTACGTGATTTTATTAGGTGCAAAAACTTATTTTAAAATTTACTTTCCAGGCTATATAAGTATCTGTATCCCTTTCTTTTTTATTCTCTCTGCAAAGACTAGTACAATAAGGTGTGAACATGGATTTTCAATTGTATTTTTTTTATAAGTAGAAAATTAATAATTAACTTCCTTGACATTGAATTAATGGCCAATTTTTTTGAAAAAATTAAAAGCGTGTTTGGCCTTACCTCAAACATGTATAGACCGTTTGATTTTTTGTTTTAAAATTATTTTTTAAAAAGTTAATTTTTTTAGTATTTTTAATTATTATGATAGGTTAATATTGAAAATTATTTTTTTAAAATAACAATATTATTTTAATTTATTTTTAAAAAATCTTTAAAAATATAATTGTTACTCTAATTTCAAATACTTTCATAGTTTGCTAAAACTTTATTTATTTATTTTAATTTAAAATCATTGTTTAATATTTTTAAATTATTTCAACGTGTAAATTAGATTTTTTTAATAAAAAATATTACATTAATATATTTATTTAAAAAAACATTTTAAATACATTTGCCATCATACTATTAAATAGACACATGATATTTTCAATTTCAACATCTAATTTATTTTTTAAAATATATTAAAATATCAAGTTTAGTGGTGAATTCAAATGTTTTTTAAAATTATTTAAAAAAAATATATATTAATTTTTTTAACATTAAAATACCAAGTTATTAAAAATTATTAAATTAATATTTTTATATTAAATATATTTTTTTAAAACACATGGTTTCAAGAATAAAAATAAACCCGCATCTTACATCGTGAGTGATGAACCTTAGGTGTATTATCAGTAGGTAAAGTTTGTGGCTTCTTTCCAAGGAACTTCCTTCCTGTCGAACAATACAATAATCTTTGCTCCTGTAACATTCTCTTCCAAATCTCATCCCAACTTCCTTGACATTGAATTAATGGCCAAATTTTTTGAACAATAAATACAAGATTGTCATAAATACTGAATGATCCTTTCACAAGAAATCAACGCTAATAGATTGCAAGACCAGTATCACAAGGTAGTGGTTTAGATCTCTCTAATGAAGATGAGGAATTCTGATTTTAGATGATTTCTGGAAGACTTTTTTTTTCCACATGGAATTAATTGATGTGTTGAATAATTGATCTAAGCCTTTACTTTCTGCTTTGGCATCTGTGATGACTCCCTTCCTAGCAATTTCCTTGTACAATTCCCTATTTTCCTTTCCACATCTCACCAGTACGAACTAGATTCATGCATGCTGCAGCTTTATTATTTTATTTATTTAATTTAAGGAATTAAAATAAAAATGGTATTTTAATAACTAATTTCACATCGTTGTAGATAAAAACAAATATAACACGGTGGGTTCCTTCCTACCAAACACCACATGGAATTAATTGACGTGTTGAATAATTGATGTGAAATACACATTGCCTTGGTTACTGCAAAGACTATAAAATCAAAGGCATGGAAAGTGAATAGAGTGAGGACATGGTGGGTCTTGTTACTGCAAAGACTTTATAAAATTAAAGACTTTATAATAATTGATCTATGGCTTTTCTTTCTGCTTTGGCTTTTGCGGTAAAAAAACTGAAAAAATATATATATTATTAAAAAAACAATCGCTATCAACGTTACAAATAAACCATACATTTTCCATGCAGCTTCTTCAAAGTTTTGACGCGGGATGGACCACACGTTAACTTCCCCAAATAAAATAATAGGTGTTTTTAATAAAATTTATTAAAGATAAATTATTTGTTTTTTGCTGCACAAAAGATAGTAAAGCTATAATTGATAAAATCTATAAAAAAAAATAAGATTAAGGAAATCTTTTCTTTAAAAAATAAGATTAAATTAATCCAGGATAAGAAATTAAAGATAATATTGAGCCATAGAATTATTCCGGGATATTAGATTTGAAACATTATATATAGGGAAACTATAATTTTTTTTTAATAAATATAACATCAAATGATAAATTATGTGAACTATTATTCTAATTGTTATTATCATGATTGAAGACAAAACTAAAAAAAATATTAGTAGCATAAAAAATATTAATTGATTTGAAATATAAATAAAAATAATTAAACAAAAAAATAAAATTAGTATTATTATCATTATGAATATAATTATTATAATCATTTGGATTATAATGAAATTTGTTATTATTGATATTGTTGATATTATTTTATGAGTTATTGTCACCATTAACACAATAATTATAATTATTAATACCATAAGCTCTACAATTATTATTGTTATCATTATTGTTGTTGTTGTTGTTTAAACAATAAAAAAATATTAAATTATCCCAAAAAAATAATAAAAGTTGTAACATAAGAGAAAGTAAGAAAACAATTATAAATAAAATCACAAAATTATTATTATTATTATGTAAAAAATGTAAATCATAAAATTATCTTGAAAAATAAAACAAAAAACACAAAAAACTTCAAAAAGAAAGAAAATAAAAACAATTAAAATAAATGCAGTAAGAATTTTTTTTTTCAACGCAAATTTTTTTTTATGAGTTTGAGTTTTTAAAGCAACCATGTTATTTTTTTTATCATATAGTTAAATAAAAAATATTTAAAAAAAAATTATAATCTTAATGGAGTCCATAACCTAGTTTGTGAGTTTGGTAAGCTAACTAGGGTTAGTTGATTCATACGTTTGATGAGTTTACCCATTGATCAAATATGATTTTTTTTTTGTTTTTTTTTTAAATTATTTTTTTTCATGATTTTGTCCTTCAATATGGATTAGTTAGGAAATAAATTACATTATTTTTTTATTTACTTTCTATAGGGTTATCACGGTCTCAAATAAATATTTATTTCATGGTACGCACTCAATTTTACAAGCATCTATTTTTATTATATAATCAAATAATAGAAGCTTATAAAAAAAATACTAAACCTAATAGAATCCATGACCTGGGTTGCAGAGGGAACCAGGTCGATCCAATTTGTCATCATCTCGTTATTTTATTTAAAAAAAATTGTCATCTAGAGGTTTTTTTAAAGTTAAGCTATATTTTTACCGGTTATCTAATTTACATTTGAATCTATAAAATAATCAATTTAAATTGAGTTAGCTAACTCAAGTCAGATAAAGAAATGGATAAGAAGTTTTAATATTGATTCACTTGATTTGATTTAATAATATTGAAAAAAAAAATCATAGCTCTTTACATGATTTTTTTATAGTTAAAGAAATTAATCCAACTATGGCAAAAGGTGTTGGTTTAGATGCTTCTAATGAAGATAAGGAGCTGCCCAGAGCAATTTTGATTTTAGATGATTTGTGGAAGGGTTTTGCCCAAGCTGGGAGTTCCTGTTCAAGCTAAGGGATAATAGCATCGGTGTGAACAAAACTATAAAAAGATGCTGCTGGCGCAAGGTGCGTATGGCATGGCAGAATAACATCTTTTCAATAAAGAATAATCATCTTGTGTGAAAAGAGTCTCCCATTACCTTTATATTTTAAAATTTTATCTAATAATTTTATTTATTTTTTGTCAATTAAATTGGTTTTATATTAGAGTCTTGTTTTTTTTTTTTTTCAAAAAGAAAATTATTTAACTCAAATAAATTTTAAATAAATCAAGGGTTCATGTTAATTGAGGATGAGGTCTGATGTTTTCACGGGTGTTTAAGAGTAGAGTAATGATTAATTTTTTAAAATGTTTTTTAAATGGGAAAATATCAAAATAATTAAAACATGATGCATTTGACACAACTTGAAAACATGTTTGTGTTGAGGGAACTATTAGGATGTCATTAAGTATCTCTATGTATTTAATTATTACCCACTAACCACCATGAATTTTGTGTATGTTGGGCTTATTAAGCCGAAACCTATGGACTACAAGTCAATACGAGACTAAATATGTCATTAATAATATAGTGTATAATGATTTTATAAAAGTACTTTTGAATTGACTATATATATTAAAATGGTAACTTTTCACAAATTTATTTTTTAATTTTTGACATCAGCACATCAAAATTATAAAAAATACTTATAAATTAGCAAAAATCAATTTGAAAAACAGGTTGAATTATACAACTAAACACATCCTAAGATATAAAAAGAAAAAGAAATTTCCTTATACAATTCCCTTTCCACATCTCACCAGTACGAACTAGATTTATGTATACTTAGCTTTATTATTTTCTTAAGCCATATATTCTTCTCTCATCTCTGTTGTTTTATTTTTTATTTCTTTGCTGATTACTGCTCAAGCAAACCAGCACTTGAAGAACGTCTTGAATCTTGTTGGTTATTTATTTATGCTTCATCTTGTTGGTGTTTTTGTTTTTTTTTTTATTATCTGTAACTATGGTTTGAATCTTTAAAGAAATCCATGATAAATAAATTGATATTTTTCTCAGATTTTCTAATCCATGTAACTATGGCGTTTATCTAAATTGAACTTCTGGATTTTTTTTTAACAAAACAATATCTAGTTTCTTAAGGCAAAACATCATATTTTCTTTGTGTATTCTATATATATATAGTACCAATCATCTTGCTTTCTCTTCTTTTTTAAACCTCAGAACATGCTAATCATCTTGTACTTGTGGTCAGATGGAGGGAGTTCCACCATCTTTTATGGAGGATGATGTCAATCAGTTGGATTTTGAGACATTAATGTCTGAGCTTCCCTCGTACGTCATTCTTAAGCATAATTTATCAGAAGATGATTGCTTGCAATTTAGTTTTTCTACAGTTTTCCTTATTATCACCATGGAAGCAGGTCACCACCGGAAGAGGTTCCAGTCAACCAAAGCTCCATATCATGCAATGATCAAGCTGGACAGAACTTGCTGGTGAACATCAACGATACTATTCAACAGACAACTCGGTTTCCACCTTCATTTCCTCAAACCATGGTGACTACTCATGCATTGTTCATTAGTTCTGCTGAGATTATGGGTGTTTGGTATGGTTTTTGGGGAATTTGCTTTGTTTTTATCTCTTTTTTTTATTAATTAAATAATTAATTTTAATAACAAATAAATTAAAAGGGAAGCCTCTTTTGAAAAATGTCTTTTGGAGAATTTTCAATTTGCGTCTTTACTTGGATATAATTTTGAGCGTAATTTTTCTTTCAACATTCAGCTTTGGAAACATGTCAAATCATACGTGAGATTAATATATGGTTGTTAGTAATTATTATAGGAGAATTTCATGTTAATTTATATCATCTAAGATTTAAATACTGTTGAGATATCTATATCTATATCTATATATGTATATATATATATATATACACATATATATAATACTAATCATCTTGCTTTCTCTTCTTTTTTAAACCTCAGAACATGCTAATCATCTTGTACTTGTGGTCAGATGGAAGGAGTTCCACCGTCTACTATGGACGATGATTTCAATCAGTTGGATACATTAATGTCTGAGTTTCCCTCGTACGCCATTCTTAACCATGGGAGCAGGTTGCCACCGGAGGAGGTTCCAGTAAACCAAAGCTCCATGTTATGCAATGATCAAGTTGGACAGAACATGCTGGTGGATAACAATGATAGTATTCAGCAGACAACTCAGTTTCCACCTTCATTTCCTCAGACCATGGTGACCACTCCAATTTGCTACAATGTCCATTGATTGGGCAAGTTATTGTATTGCTATATCACCAATTGATTCAAAAAGTTTGCTTAAAATTGTTTATTTTTAAACAAACAGACAACAATGGGAGGTTTAGATGGAACATCATCATCATGGATCAACCAAAATGGACCAAATTGGCCTCAAACCGCATCAAGGTAAATGATATTCATCATTATATATTTAACTTGTTGTTGTTGTTGTACTTGTTAGTGATGAGAATTGATCAATCTAAAATGATATCAAATGCTTAGTGGATTAACAACTAACAATTGTATAAAGAAATTACTAACAAATGTTGCTAATTCAAACAGTGACCAACAATGGACTAATCAACTATCAATGAGCAATCAAGTGTCTGGGATGCTACTTCAACCTCAACCTCCAATGAATCAATGGTATTAACCTCAAATATACACTTCTTTAATCCTGAGCATTTCAATTAGCTTGTACTTGTTTTTTTGTGTTTCAACTAATAACAAAGCTTTATTTTTCTTCTGAGTTCAGGTCCCCACAGTTTCCTCCACACAATCTTCAAGTTTCTGGAGATTATAATGTATTGCTTTCATATTGTTCTGACTCCACGTTATTCGAGCCTACTTCATCTTCAAGGTACCCTATCTCTCTCGGTTAATTTTCTTGATATAATCGAGAGCAAAAACACCATGTATCCATATAAAGAGCTATTCTCTCTGCCACTTGATCAAGTTTCTCTCCAAATTCTCTCTGTTCCAATAGTCAAACAGTTCCCATCATCCTATTCTCGACATATTTGATCAGCCAAATTGAAATTTCAAGCTGTTTTGAGCTCCCAGTCTTTCTCTTTCTCTCTGTTTTTTTCTGCACATAATGGGAATAGAAAATCAACCAAGTGAGAATATTTTTTAAGTTTTAATTATTGAATATTTTTCAGGCACCAGAATTCCTTTATTCATCAACCTCAGTCGGGGCATGTCTATATGACACAGAATGCAACCACTTCACAACATGGTGGCTTCAATCACCCTACTCCCCGGTATCCAATTTTTCATGTTTAGTATTTTCTGTAAATTTACTATTTCAATCAGGAGAGAAACATCATAGCTTGAACATGAACCTAGCAAGCTAAACATGAGTTTGTAATGCTTCATATTGTTTGCGAATGATTTTGGATCAGGATTCAGTGTATTCCTAATCAAGGACAAGTCGATCAAGCTTTTGTGATTCCTAACATAGACAATATGCAACAAGAGAACTTAGTGCCTCGAAACTCTGACAAATCTACTAGGTATTGATTGACTTCTAGCTGTTGTGTTTTAATACCTTTTTGAGAATTAGATACACCATTGATTTTTACTGCTTAAGAAAGATTACCATTTATTGAAAGGTTTTATAATATGATCACTTCATTTTTATATAGGTCACAGATGAAAAATCAAACTGCTAGGCTAAATTCCTCAAATCCTGGCCCTGACTGTTCCCTGCAAAGTCAAAATAGGGGTTTAAATACTCAACAAGTAAGAAGTCTAACTGAATTATCGTAGTCATTTCCCCCCATTAATTTTTATTCTATATTTTGATTGATTTTTATTCTATATTTTGACCCCCTTTTTTCTATAGGTCAAAATGGTTGGATCAAATGATCCATTTTGGAATTATGTTGAATACATGGCCGATGGTAGCATGAAGTGTAGTTTTTGTCCACATACATATGCCATTAAAACTTCCATTTCAAGGATCAAATGGCATTTATCAGGAGAGGAACGTCGTGGTGTTGCCATTTGTTATGGGGTGACTAAAGAAGTTAAAGAAGCAGCCTTGAAAGCTATGCCTGGTGGTAACAAACGACATAAAAGCACAACAACTTCAATCAATGTTAACGACCGTGGAATTTCATCTTGTCCACAAGAAAAACACATTGAGAATGAAAATATGGGAGGAGATATTGGAAGGGTACTAAGAGAAGTTCAAGTTGTAGAAGTCGGAGTAGGGGACGACGTGGTAAGCATGACCGGAATGAGAGCACAAGAACATAGAGTTTCCAAAGGGGCACTCGAGAGCAGACTCAGGATAGAACCAGCGGATCGAGCATTGGAACAAAGCAATTTGGCTGGGAGTGTTGTAAGGACACAAGTGGGAGTTCAGGGCACGAAACAAGGTGCTGGGGAGGAGAGAATTCGGTTGCATTCACAAGCGGAAAATTCCATGAAAAAAAGTGGTGAACGATCTTGTGGGCATGATGCATTTCAGACTATACCTAGAATAGAGCAAGTGCATGATGCACAGAACATGATTAGAGTGAGGACAGAACCAGTGGAGGAGGTGGTTTTCGAGAACAATGGAAGATCAGTTGTGCAGGCTGGCGCAAAAGCTAGATCTTCTGAAAGTCTGAAAGACAACAAGACTAGAGGAGTTCCATTTCCTACTAGCTCTAATAAGCCAGTGGGTCTAGCATTTGAAGAGAATACGAAGGTGATATGGTCTTTGTTAATGGATGATGAAGTCTCAACCATTGGGATTTACGGAATGGGGGGAGTTGGTAAAACTTCATTACTGCAACATATCCACAATGAGCTTCTACAAAGACCAGATATTTGTGATCATGTTTTGTGGGTGACTGTGTCTCAAGATTTCAGCATTAGTAGACTGCAGAATCTTATTGCCAAACGTCTTGATCTAGATCTTTCAAGCGAGGATGATGATCTGCATAGAGCTGCCAAATTGTCAGAAGAGCTAAGGAAGAAACAAAAGTGGATTCTCATTTTAGATGATTTGTGGAGTAGTTTTGAGCTACACGATGTGGGAATTCATTCCTCGTTGAAAGGATGCAAGCTGATTATGACAACTCGATCAAAAAGGGTCTGTCAGCGGATTTCTTGCCAACACAAACTTAAAGTGAAGCCACTTTTTGAGGGAGAAGCTTGGACCTTGTTCATGGAGAAACTTGGACATGAAATAACACTTTCACCAGCTGTGGAACAAATTGCAAAAGATGTTGCAAGGGAATGTGCTGGTTTACCACTGGGAATTATTACAGTGGCAGGAAGCTTGAGGGGAGTGGATGCCCTGCCTGAGTGGAGGACTATATTGAAGAAATTAAAAGAATTGAAATTAAGGGACATGGATGAGAAGGTATTCAAGGTATTAAGGGTTAGTTATGATCGGTTAGATGGGTTAGCACTAAAACAATGTCTCCTATATTGTGCATTATTTCCTGAAGATCATTTGTTTGAAAGAGAGGAGTTGATAGGTTATTTGATCGATGAGGGAATAATTAAAGGAAGTAGGAGGCAAGATGCATTTGACGAGGGCCATACGATGCTTAATAGACTTCAATATGTCTGCCTATTAGAAAGTCCTGATATCAAGTATCTGATGACGGCCACACGAGGTTGTGAATTTGTAAAGATGCATGACTTGATTAGGGACATGGCCATCCAAATACTGCAAGAGAACTCTCAAGTCATTGTTAAATCTGGTGATCAATTAGAAGAACTGCCAAATGCAGAGGAGTGGACGGAGAATCTGAAGATAGTTTCACTAATGCAAAATAGATTTGAAGAAATTCCTCCCAACCATTCACCAATGTGTCCAAATCTGTCAACGCTATTGCTTCTTCAAAATCATCAGTTGCATTTCATTGCAGATTCATTTTTCAAGCAATTGCATGGGCTCAAGGTCCTCAATCTATCTCACACACGTATCAAAAATTTACCAGAATCTGTCTCTGATTTGGTGAGTCTCACTGCATTATTGCTCACTGGTTGTTGGATGTTAAGAGATGTTCCATCATTAAAGAAGCTTATAGAACTGAAGAGGTTGGATCTCTCTCAGACTAGGCTTGAAAAGATGCCGCAGGGAATGGAATGCCTCACGAAGCTGACGTATCTTAGAATGAATGGATGTGGTGAAAAGGAGTTTCCGAGTGGACTATTACCAAAACTCTCTCACCTGCAAGTCTTTGTACTAGAAGAGTGTATTGATTGTAGACTTGCTCCGATAACAGTTAAAGGGAAGGAAGTAGGATCCTTGAGAAATTTGGAAACTTTGGAATGCAATTTCGAAGGTCTCTCTGACTTCATGGAGTACCTCAGATATCAGAATGGAACCCGATCAATAAGCACATACAGAATTTCAGTAGGAACAATGAATGGAAATTATTGGAAAGATTTTGATTATTTACCATGTAAAACAGTTTGGTTGCGTAATTTGGATATCAACGCAGATATAGATTTTCAGGTCAAGTTCTTAAATGACTTTCAGGGACTGGTTTGTCAATGCTTCGATGCAAGAAGTCTATGTGATGTTTTGTCATTAGAGAGTGCAACTCAACTGGAGATCATCGGCATCAAGGGTTGCTATAGCATGGAGAGTTTGGTTTCATCTTCTTGGTTCTGCTCTGCTCCATCTTATAAGGTTATATTTTCTAGTCTACGTGAATTTTATTGCTTTGGATGTAGAAATATGAAGAATGTGTTCCCTCTTGTCTTGTTGCCAAACCTCATAAACCTGGAAAGGATTGAAGTTGCTTGTTGTGAGAAAATGGTGGAGATAATAGGAGGAACCAGGTCAGATGAAGAAAACAGCAAATTCAAACTCCCAAAGTTAAGATATGTGGTATTGAGGGGATTACCAAAATTGAAAAGCATTTGTAGTGCAAAACTGATTTGTGATTCTCTGGAAGAAATTAAAATATTTAAATGCCATAGCATGGAAATCCTGGTTCCATCTTCTTGGAGTTGTCTCGTAAACCTAAAAGAGATACTTGTTGTTGGTTGTGGGAAAATGAAGGAGCTAATAAGAGGAACCGGATCATATGAAGAAGGGGTTATGGGTGAAGAAAGCAGCGAATTCAAACTCCGAAAGTTAAGATCAATGTACTTGATTGGATTACCCAAACTGAAAAGTATTTGTAGTGGAAAACTGATTTGTAATTCTCTCCAAGTAATTGGCGTAACAAACTGTGAGAAGCTGAAGAGGATGGCAATTTGTCTTCCGTTGCTTGAAAATGGGCAGCCATCTCTTCCCCCTTCTCTTGAACATATCACTGCCTATCCAAAAGAATGGTGGGAGACAGTAGTGGAGTGGGAGCATCCTAACGCAAAGGAAGTCCTTCGTCCTGCTGTAAGCTTTTATTGATATTGTGTGCTTGCAATTAACATAAATAACAGTTTCTGTTTTTTATGTATTTAACTTTGACCCCCCCCCCCCCCCCCCCCCCCTTTTTTTTTTCTATAGGTCCAAAGGGCTGCACCAAGGGATCTATTTTGGAATTTTGTTAAAGAAAAGGATGATGGTAGCATGACTTGTATGTTTTGTCCACGTAGATGGGGCCCTAAAACTTCCCTTTCAAGGATCAAATGGCATTTATCAGGAGAGAAAGGGCATGGTGTTGACATTTGTCCTGGGGTGATGGAAGAAGTTAAAGATGCAGCCATCATGACTCTACATGTTGATAGCAAAAGACATAAGAGCACAGCAAGTTCAATCAATATTAACGAACTCTATTGGTCCTGTAGTTTCTTGAAAAATGAATTCCAATCCTTATAATAACTATTTTCAATCAGGTCCTTGTATCATTATTTTCAGAATGGTTTATTACACTGCCTTTGTTACTGCAAAGACTTTATAAAATTAATTTGTTGGAAAGTGTCGTTTCTGTCTGCAGAGAATAGAGTGAGCCTTATGTCTTCATGATCTATGGCTTTTCTTTCTGCTTTCGCCTTCGGGAAAGAATCTTGCCTGGGCACTTTACTTTCGAAAATTGGGTAGAGCTTGTTCTCTTTGTTTGAACGGGTGATTGATTGGTAAGGAAATAAATTACATGTTTAATTATAATCACAATAAACAACAGCATATTGGTAATTGGTAATGGCGTTGACTGAAAACTTTAGATTTGTTTTCTAATTTATTTAATCCTAATTAGTAATTAGATTTAGATTTGCAACCTTACTCTAGCATTACATTTGTCTTTATATGGGTTTTTTAATTATTATTATTTTACCTCAAATTATTTCTTTCGTAATATTTTCTAATAATTTTAACATTAAAAATAAAAATTAAAAAATATTATTAAAAAAATAATCACTATCAACGTAGCAAATAAACTTTACATTTTTCATGCAGCTTCTTCAAAGTTTCATCATGGGATGGTCCACATGTTAAGTTCCTGCATCTTATAATATAAACCAGACATTTACCCTGCGCTTCGTCTAGACCATTTTTTTTAAAATGTAACAACAAATGTCAAGAGTATGGGTTTTTTTAATAGTAATGTTAAAAAAAATATTTATAAAAATAAATGTAATCATAATACACGAGTGCAAGTTAAAGTGAGAGTGGCTTGATGCATGCTAGAATTCTTTGTTTGAAAGGGTGATTGATTGGTAAGGAAATAAATTACATGTTTAATTATAATTACCTCAAATTATTTCTCTCTTAATATTTTCTAATTATTTTAATACTAAAAATAATAATTTAAAAATATTATTTAAATAATAATCGATATCAACGAAGCAAATAAGCTTTACATTTTCCATGCAGCTTCTTCAAAGTTCCATCACGGGATGGGCCACACGTTAAGTTCCTGCACCATTAACACAATAATTATAATTATTAATACAATAAACACTACAATTATTATTGTTATCATTATTATTATTATTGCTGTTGTTGTTGTTGTTGTTTAAACAATAAAAAAATATTAAATTATCCCAAAAAAACAAAAGTTGTAACAGAAGAGAAAGTAAGAAAAAAATTATAAATAAAATCACAAAATTATTATTATTATTATTATGTAAACAATGCAAATCATAAAATTATCTTGAAAAATAAAACAAAAAACCCAAAAAACTTCAAGGGAACTTAGTGCCTCGAAACTCTGGCAAATCTACAAGGTATTGATTGACTTCTAGCTGTTGTGTTTTAATACCTTTTTGATAATTAGATACACCATTAATTTTTACTGCTTACGAGAGACTACCAATTATTGAAAGGTTTTATAATATGATCACTTCATTTTTATATAGGTCACAAATGGATTACCTCCAAGTCCGAGGATTGCAAAACCGAGCTGCTAGGCCAAATGCCTCAAATTCTGGCCCTGACAGCTCCCTGCAAAGTCAAAATAGGGGTTTAAATACTCAACAAGTAAGAAGTTTAACTGAATTATCGTCGTCTTTTTATCCCCTACGATTATGGAATAAACTAACTATTTGTTTTAGTAGCAAAATAAGGGTAACAACACTGAAGTAGTTTCTCACCATCTGGATATGGTGTAACTTCCATCAATTTTTATTCTATATTTTGACCCCCCTTTTTTTTCTATAGGTCCAAAGGGCTGGATCAAGGGATCCATTCTGGAATCATGTTGAAGAAAAGGATGATGATAGCATGATTTGTATGTTTTGTCAACGTAGATGGGCCAGTAAAATTCCCATTTCAAGGTTCAAATGGCATTTATCAGGAGAGGAAGGTCGTGGTGTTGCCATTTGTCATGGGGTGACTAAAGAAGTTCAAGAAGCAGCCCCTCAAAGCTATGCGTGGTGGTAACAAAAGACATAAAACCACAACAAGTTCAATCAATGTTAAAGGCCATGGAATTTCAACTTGTCCACAGGAACAAAACATTGAGAATGAAAATATGGGAGGAGATAATGGAAGGGTACTAAGAGAAGTTCAGATTGTAGAAGTCGGAGTAGAGGATGAGAGTATTTCTTCACATGCAGTAGCAGGAAACAACGTAGTAAGTATGACCGGAATGAGAGCGCAAGAACATAGAGTTTCCGAAGGGGCACTCGAGATCAGACTCGGGACAGAACCAGTGGATCAAGCGTTGGAACAAAGCACTGCAGTACTTGGCAATTTGGCAGAGAGTGCTGGAAGGACACAAGTGGGAGTTCAGGGAATGGAACAAGGTGTCGGGGAAGAGAGAATTCAGTTGCATTTACAAGCAGAAAATGACATGGAAGACATTGGTGAAGAATCTTCTGGGCATGGTGCATTTCAGACTTACCTAGAACAGAGCAAGTGCATGATGCACAAAACATGATTAGAGTGAGGACAGAACCAGTGGAGGAGGTGGTTTTAGAGAAAAGTGGAAGATCAGTAGTGCAGGTTGGCGCAGGGACTAGAGGAGTTCCTTTTCTTACTAGCTCTAATAAGCCAGTGGGTCAAACATTTGAAGAGAATACAAAGGTGATATGGTCTCTGTTAATGGATGATGAAGTCCTAACCATTGGCATTTACGGAATGGGGGGAGTTGGTAAAACAACATTACTGCAACATATCCGCAATGAGCTTCTACAAAAACCAGATATTTGTGATCATGTTTGGTGGGTGATAGTGTCTCAAGATTCAGCATTAATAGACTGCAGAATCTTATTGGCAAACATCTTGATCTAGACCTTTCAAGCGAGGATAATGATCTGCATAGAGCTGCCAAATTGTCAGAAGAGCTAAGGAAGAAACAAAAATGGATTCTCATTTTAGATGATTTGTGGAACAGTTTTGAGCTACACGATGTGGGAATTCATTCCTCGTTGAAAGGATGCAGGTTGATTTTGACGACTCGATCACAAATCGTTTGTGATCAGATTGATTGCCAACACAAAATCGAAGTGAAGCCCCTTTTTGAGGGAGAATCTTAGACTTTGTTCAAGGAGAATCTTGGACATAACATAGCACTTTCAGATGAAGTGGAAGGAATTGCAAAAGCTGTTGCAAGGGAATGTGCTGGTTTGCCATTGGGAATTATTACAATGGCGGGAAGCTTAAGGGGAGTGGATGATCTATATGAGTGGAGGAATACATTGAAGAAATTGAAAGACTCAGGAATTAGGGACATGAAAGTATTCAAGTTATTGAGGTTTAGTTATGATCGGTTAGGTGACTCAGCACTACAACAATGTCTCCTATACTGTGCATTATTTCCTGAAGATCATATGATTAAAAGGGAGGAGCTGGTAGGTTATTTGATTAATGAGGGAATAATTAAAGGAATGGGAAGGAGGCAAGATGCATTTTACAAGGGCCACACGATGCTTAATAGACTTCAATATGTCTGCCTATTGGAAAGTGTTCATAGGGAGTATGATGATAGAAGATATGTGAAGATGCATGACTTGATTAGGGACATGGCCATCCAAATAATGCAAGAGAACTCTCAAGTCCTTATTAAAGCAGGTGCACAATTAGAAGAACTGTCAGATGTAGAGGAGTGGACGGAGAATCTTACAAGAGTTTCACTAATGAAAAACAGAATTGAAGAAATTCCTTCAAGTCATTCACCAATATGCCCAAATCTATCAACATTATTGCTTCGTCAAAATCATCAGTTGCATTTCATTGCAGATTCATTTTTCAAGCAATTGCGTTGGCTAAGGTCCTTGATTTGTCTTCCACAGGTATCAAAAATTTGCCAGACTCTGTCTCTGATTTGGTGTGTCTCACAACATTATTGCTCACTAGTTGTTGGATGTTAAGAGATGTTCCATCATTAAAGAAGCTTTTGGGACTGAAGAGGTTGGATCTCTCTGAGACTAGGCTTGAAAAGATGCCGCAAGGAATGGAATGCCTAACCAACCTGAGGTATCTTAGAATGAATATATGGGGTGAGTTTCCAAGTGGAATATTACCAAAACTCTCTCACTTGCAAGTCTTTGAACTATATGGGTTTATTCCTGAAGGATATGCTCCGACAACAGTTAAGGGAAAGGAAGTAGGATCCTTGAGAAATTTGGAAACTTTGGAATGCCATTTTGACGGTCTCTCTGACTTCGTGGAGTATCTTAGATCTCGGAATGGGATCTAATCACTAAGCACATGCAGAATCCACGTAGGAACGGTGGATAAAAAATGTTTTGATGTTGTACCAAGTAAGACAGTTTGGTTGGGTAATTTAAGTATCAACGGAGATAGAGATTTTCAGGTCAAGCTCTTAAATGGCATTGACGCAAGAAGTTTATGTGATGTTTTGTCATTAGAGTGTGCAACTGAATTGGAGGCCATCCACATTAAGGATTGTGATAGCATAGAGAGCTTGTTTTCATCTTCTTGGTTTTGCCCTGCTCCACTACCGTATCCATCTTATAACGGTATATTTTCTAGTCTTCAAAACTTTTATTGCTATGGATGTAGAAATATGAAGAATTTGTTCCCTCTTGTCTTGTTGCCAAACCTCGCAAACCTAAAATGGGTTAGAGTTGAAGAATGTGTGAAATTGGAGGAGATAATAGGAGCAACAAGATCAGATGAAGAAAGCAGCGAATTCAAACTCCCGAAGTTAAGATATCTGAGATTGATGAGATTACCCGAAATGAAAAGCATTTGCAGTGCAAAACTGATTTGCGATTCTCTGGAAAAATTGAAGTTGAAGAATGTGTGAAAATGAAGGAGATAATAGGAGGAACAAGATCAGATGAAGAAGGGATTATCAGTGAAGAAAACAGGGAATTCAAATTCTCGAAGTTAAGATCACTGTGCTTGTTTAAATTACCAGAACTGAAAAGAATTTGCAGTGCAAAACTGATTTGCGATTCTCTGGAAAGGATTCAAGTTCTTTCTTGTGCAAAAATGGAGGAGCTAATAGGAGGAACAAGATCAGATGAAGAAGGGGTTATGGGTGAAGAAAGCAACACTGAATTCAAACTCCTGAATTTAAGACATTTGGAATTAAGGGGATTACCAGAACTGAAAAGCATTTGCAGTGCAAAACTGATTTGCGATTTTTTGGAAAGAATGAGTGTAACAAAATGCGAGAAGCTGAAGAGGATGCCAATTTTTCTTCCATTGCTTGAAAATGGGCAGCCATCTGTCCCTCCTTCTCTTAAAAAGATCCATGCATATCCAAAAGAATGGTGGGAGAGAGTAGTGGAGTGGGAGCATCCTAACGCAAAGGAAGTCCTTCGTCACATTGTATACTTTTCTTGTTTAAATATGAGGCAATGGACGATGAAGCAGTTGAGGATGAAGCAGATGGAACAGAACAGAAAAACTAGAAGAATTAGAAAGCTACAAATTAAAATATTAGAATCAGATCAGATTTCCTAGTCTATTTAAGATTTCTTAGGATGACAAATCTGATATTAGCATATCTCGAATATTAATTTTTGATTTTTTTTTTAGATTATTATTATATATTTGGTCAATTTTGTAAGTGGACTCAAATTAGCCCACATATAGGGATCCATTAAAGTTATTTAAAACATTATATAAGTTAATTGTATGTTGCAAATTTAGCAGCCATGGATTAATGAAATAAACTTGTGTTTTGCATTATGCAACACACTTGATTTGCTGGGAAAAAGATCGAATCTGACTTATCAAAGTATATATAATTGAACTTGTGGCATCATTTGATTCAATTTCAATAGTGTTGGTATCTTGAGACAGGTTTTCATTGTGTCATACTTTTCAAACCTGATTTTTAGTTTTCTTGGGAAAATATCATCTTCGTTGGGGGTTGCTTGACCACATGATCAAGAGTTTCACATAAGATATTATAGCCAAATATAGGATATTATTTTCAACATGTCTCTCTCAATCTATGTCTCGGAACACATGTCTTTAGATGAAGGTATCCCATGAAAAATTGATAAGAATCTAATCTTAAATTCTTCTATACCTTAAGTATGGATTGAGATAATTTAAGTAACCTTCTAGATCTATATCTATACATATTTATATCCAATACATGTTGTTTCTCCCAATTTTTTATGGAGTAATTCTTAGACAACGAAAACTTTACTAATTAAAGCAAAAATCTTTTGTTAACAATAATTTCCATCTATACATTATATTAGAAAACGACATCACTCCCACTAATCTTTTGTAAACACAAGGTTTATCTATATTTTTTATGAAATCAAATATATTGATTCTACCATAAAAAAATGGTTATTCCTACCCTTTAAAGCTTTCATTGTATATTTATACATTGTCTTTCATGTTAGTATTTCTTTTAAAGACCCGGCTAGATCTATTGGGTTTTATCCTTGTAGGTGGATTAACCAAGTTCCAAACTTGATTAGTACATGAAGTCCATACCCTTAAGTCATTTCTTGGAATAAATATCATATATTATATCCAAGTAATTGACAAACTCATTAATTATAAGCAACATGTTATTCACAACTTTCACTAGAAATCCTTATCTTATTGATGAATAATATGTTCTACCAAATTTATAGAGATTTTATGTTTCTTAAAGTTAAGACTAAACATCCAATATTTTAGCCTTAAGAATATATTTTGTTTGGATGTATTTTTCTAAGAGGTGTAGGTTCTGATAAAATTGTTTGAACATTTTGGTGGTCTGTATGATAAAATCGAAGGCATGGAAGTGAATAGAGTGAGTTTCCATGATCTAAGCCTTTTCTTTCTGCTTTGGCCTTAAGGATCAAGGGTTTACATTTTCATTCCTAGCAAACTTCCTTCCTAGCAATTTCCTTATACAATTCCCTTAAGGATCAAGGGATTACTGCTTCAACCAGCACTTGAAGAAAGTCTTGAATCTTGTTTCTAGCTTCTGCTTTTCTTGGTAAGATTTGTTGGGCTAGTTTATAGGGTCTTAGTCTTTTCTGCTAATTTATCTAAATATGGGCTTTAGAATCTTGTTGAATGAAACTAGCATTCTTTATTTCTTGGGATAGAAAGAACAGAACTGTTATTAAAATTAAAATTAAAAATAAAATCTGGTTTAATTATTTATTTATCTATATTGATTTAATTATTTCTTCTTTTTTATATTGAATTTTTGTTCTTTATTGTCTATTTCATATGTGGTCTGGTTTATACTTCAAATTTATAATTTATTTTCTTTTATTTTGTCTTTTTATAGGGTTAACATGGTTTACAAGTTTATTAGGGTAACTCAAGTTATTCCAATTTACAAATTTGGTGGAATTGTTTTTTTTTTTAAATGAACATGAGATCTACATCCTTTTAATATGCATTGAAAATTAATAATTTTTTTAATAATTTTAATGTACTAATATTATAAATAAAAAATATTTATAATATAATCCACAGTTTAAATCCATGTATTATAATATAAGCCACAATTTTTATTTTTAATTTTAAAAAAAATGTTTTTATCTATTTCATCTTTCAGCTTATTTAGAATTCCACCTTGTAATTCAAAATCCCCTCACTGATTTGATAGGTATTTTTTTTATTATTATCATAATTATTAAAAGACATTGTCATCCACAACAATTTTATGGTGAATTATTAAAAGGCATGGAAAGTGCTTGTTCTTTCTGCTTTCGCCTTTGTGCTCAAAAAACCATCTTACATGAAAAGAGTCTGGCATTAACTATATATATCTCGTTAAAATAATAAAAATTATATATTAAGTTGTCATCTAATAATTTAAATTAAATTAATTTATTAGCAAGATATCATGTGATTAATTGATGTAAATGTAATGGGAAATACACATTGCCTTCGTTACTGCAAAGACTTTATAAAAATTATTTGCTGGAAAGTGTCGTTTCTCTCTGCAGAGAATAGAGTGAGCACATGGTGGTAGGGTCTTCTGTCTCCATGATCCATGGCTTTTCTTTCTGCTTTCGCCTTCGGGAAAGAATCTTGCTTGGGCACTTTACTTTCAAAAATTGGGTAGGGCTGTGTTCTCTTTGTTTGCAAGGGTGATTGATTGGTAAAGAAATAAATTATATGTTTAATTATAATCACAATAAATTATTTCTTTCTTAATATTTTCTGATTATTTTAATATTAAAAATAAAAAATTTAAAATATTATTAAGAAAATAATCACTATCAACGTAACAAATAAACTTTACATTTTCCATGCAGCTTCTTCAAAATTTCATCACGGGATGATCCATACGTTAAGTTTCATAACATAAACGAGACACTTACCATCAAATAAAATAAGTAAAACTAAAAACAAATAGGAAGCTTATGATAGTTAAGAGGCGTATTCCAAGGTTTTTGGTTACTGGTTGATGAATTAACCTAGTGAAAAGCAAAATTACATTATATTATTTGTGTATTTATTTTAATATTATTCTCTTAAATATTTTTATTTTAAAAAATTTCACATCGTTGTAGATAAAAACAAATATAATATCTTGTTCCTTCCTACCAAGCAATACAATAAGTAATTAATTTATTATTATTATTATTAGCTACTGTAACATTCTCTTCCACATCTCATCTCATAACAAAATTCTACTGCAGCTTTATTATTTTCTTAAACCATATATTCTTCTCTGATCTCTGTTTTTTTTCTCTTGCTAATCACTGCTTAAGCAAACAGCGCTTGAAGAACATCTTGAATCCAGGTTACTTATTTATACTTCATCTTGTTGGCGTCTTCATCCTTGAAGGGTGTTTTTGTTTTTTTTTAATCCATGATAAATAAATTGATCTTTTTCTCAGATTTTATAATTCATGCCTTGTGGTATTTATCTAAATTGAACTTGTGGATTTTTTTTAACAAAACAATATCTAGTTTTTTATATATATATATTTATATATTCTTCTCTTATGACACCGAATGCAACCACTAAGCACTTGTACGATTTCAGATTCAGATGAAAGATCAATGTATATTATTTTGCATGATTACAGCAGATACATTGTCACCTATTTATAGATATTAGATACAGTATATATTCTATAACTGAAAATCAAATTCCCTAATCTCCTTCCAGATTTCTCTCCATTACACCTTCCTTATCTTTCCAGACTTTCCTCATTTGTATGTGCGTGATTTACTGGTTTGAATATTGTGCTAATCTCCTTCCAGTTTTTCCTCATGCTCATCACTGCATGTGCGTGATCTTCTGAGTTCCACAGATTCTTCTACACTTCCCCGCAATCTGAAGGGGAGGGAATGAACATTCAGATTGGCCAAGATTTTCGGAAAATGTCGTGGACAGATTGGTTTTGTCAAGGGATCAGCCAGTTGGTCTTTGGTAGAGATGAATTGAACAGTGAGATGCTTGCGCTGAACTTGATCACCCACGTAATGAAAGTCAAGTTCAATTTGCTTTGTACGAGCATGAAACATGGGGTTGATAGAGAGATAAGTGGCCCCAATATTGTCGCACCATAGCACTGGTGGTTTAGAGAATTTGACACCAATTTCTGAAAACAGAGACTGTAACCACTGGATTTCTGAGGCAGTGTCTGCGAGGGACTTATACTCAGCTTCAGTACTGCTTCTTGCAATCGTTGCTTGTTGTTTGCAGCGCCACGAGACAAGGTTTTGTCCTAGGAATACACAATACGCACTGATGGACCTTCGATCATCACGATCACCTGCCCAATCAGAATCTGAGTATGCTTGAATTGCAGTGGGGGATGAACGACCAAGGAAGAGACTAGTGGAGATGGTGTTTTTAAGATATCGAAGGATTCTTTTGACTGCTTGCCAGTGAGGTTCCAAAGGCTGATGCATGAATTTTCTTACTCGGTGGATTGAGAATGCGAGATCAGGACGAGTGAAAGCCAAATACTGAAGACTGCCCACAATTTGTCTATATAGAGAGGGATCAGAAAATTTTGTGCCGTCTGTGGCAGAAAGAACACAAGCAGAGGACATGGGACTGTTACAGGGTTTTGCCTCTGTCATATTGGTACGCTTGAGTAGCTGAGCAATGTATTTCCGTTGAGTGAGATATAAACCCTCGTTGGAACGCAGGACCTCCACCCCCAGAAAATAGTTAAGATTACCAAGCTCCTTGACAGCAAAATCTGTGTGTAAGTGTTGAAGAACCTGCTGTATGGCAGTGTCAGATTTGCTGGTGATGATAATATCATCAACATATATAAGAATCAAAACCAGTGTGTCATGCTTGCGCCAAATAAACAAGGAAGGGTCTACTTTACTAGCAATGAAGCCAATGACCCGTAGTGCATCTGTCAATCTAGAAAACCAAGCTCTTGGGGCTTGCTTCAAACCATAGATTGATTTATGAAGTTTGCAAATATGATGTGGAAACTGAGGGTGGATATAACCTTGGGGCTGTGTCATATATACCTCTTCTTCCAAAGCCCCGTGAAGAAAAGCATTTTGAATATCGATCTGCTTGATATGCCAGTCAGAAGAAACAGCCAGGGAGAGTATGGTTCGAATTGTAGCATGCTTGACAACAGGGCTGAAGGTTTCATTAAAGTCAAGACCTTCTTGTTGATGGAAGCCTTTTGGCAACTAATCTGGCTTTAAATCTCTCTACAGAGCCATCAGCCTTATGCTTGAGTTTATATATCCATCGGCAGCCAACCACATTAAAATCAGGATGAGGTGCAACCAGGGACCAAGTTTTATTGCGAAGTAGTGCATCAAACTCTTCATTCATGGCTTGACGCCATTGTGGGGATTTGATAGCATTACTATAACATGATGGCTCAATTGCAGAGGAGGACAAAGAACTGAGCAAGGCTTTAGGAAGGGGATACCGTACAAAGGCATCTGATGGTGCCTTTGGTTTGAAGATATTGTTGAGTGATCTAGTGGTCATGGCGTGAGTCCTGTTGGTGGCTGTCATTACTGGAGAATCCAACATGGGTTGGGATTGTGATTCTGAGATTCCAGAGCATATAGGCTGAATGTGATCACTATCTCCTGGGGATGACAGATTAGCTTGTTCCATAACAGGGCTGTCAAAAATGGCATCTGCATGTGCATGTTGTCTGCCCGAGAGATTATTGGAAGTACCTGCAGAGTGAGAGACTAGAGGAACAGAACCATTAGTAGCAGGTAATAGGTGAGGAATAAACACATCACTAATACTGGCAGGGGACGGGACAGAAGAGGGCAGAGGTAGTGTAACATGAGAGGAGGAGATGGGATATGAAGACAGTGAAGAAGAGCCATGTTGTTGAAAGGGAAACAAGTTTTCATCAAAGATTACATGACGGGACACATATATTCAGCCAGTTGATAAGTCAAGACATTTGTATCCATGATGATCACTACTATAGCCAATAAAAAGACATGATTTACTCCTAAAATCCAATTTGTGTTTATTATATGGTCGGAGATTGGGCCAGCATGCACATCCAAATGTACGTAAGAAAGTATAATCTGGGACGCGATGATATAGTTTTTCATAAGGTGAAAGATTGTTGAGTGTTGGTGTGGGTAGTCTATTAATTAGGAAAGTTGCCGCAGTAAAGGCATCCTCCCAATAAATTTGTGGTAATTTGGAATGAGCTAATAAGCTAAGGCCAACCTCAACAATATGTCTGTGTTTCCGTTCAACGGAACCAATTTGCTGGTGAGTATGAGGGCAGGCTATGCGATGAGCGATGCCAGTGGTTTTAAAATAAGTGTGAAGACGACGATACTCACCACCCCAATCAGATTGAATAGCTTTAATTTTATGGTTAAATTGTCTTTCCACGTACGATTGAAATTTTAGAAAAATATTTTCAACCTCAGATTTGAACTTCATTGGAAATAACCATAAGAACTTGGAATAATTGTCCAGAAAACTGACATAATACCGAGCACCATTAGTGGAAGCTACGGATGCAAGACCCCAAACATCGGTGAAAATAAGATCTAACGAAGATGTTGAAACATAAGTCTAATTTTTAAAGGGTAATGCATGGCTCTTGGCTAATTGACAATCAGAACACACAGAATGTCTTTTTATTTTATCAACTGGCAATTTATTGGATGTTAAGACTCGATAAATAACTGGAGGTGCAGCATGACCAAGGCGACGATGCCATTGATCAAACGAGAGATGAATACTGGAGAAGGCTTGAGGACATGATTTTGATGACGTGAAATGGTACAACCCATCACTGACGTGGCCGCGATGAAGGATGATCCCCGAGTATCCCTTCACAAGAAAGTAGTGACCATGAAATTCAAAGTAGACATTATTATCAATGCAGAATTTTTGAACAGAGAGTAAGTTTTTATGAATTTGAGGAACTAAAAGGACATTATTCAGAACAAATGAACGAGAAGAAGTGTGAAGAAAAGATTTGCCAGTTTTAGAGATATGCAAACCTTCACCATTGCCGACTTGTACTTGATCTGAACCTGTATAATTGTCACTCTGTAGATTTAAATTCGCCATATCATGTGTTATATGGTGAGTGGCTCCTGTGTCTGCATTCCAGTTATTTTCCCAGCCTTGCGTCGCAAGATACCCCTGTTTGTGTGGAGGGGAAGAGATCTGTTGAAAAGTGGGATCAAATCGATGATAGCACCTGCGGGCAGAGTGGCCATGTTTGCCACAGACTTGGCACACAATGGAAGTTGACTTATTTGTGTCATTTTTGGTGTAAGAGGATGGACCCCAATAGCCATTAAACCATCCTCGACCCCGAGTCCCATATCTGTTTCTATTGTTGAACTGTGATCTTTGTTGCTGAGCAATGTTTGCCTCAGGAAGTGTTGAAGAAGTAGAGAAATGATGTCGATTGAGACGTGATTCAGTAACAATGAGAAGGGAGTATACCTCTTCAAGACTGACTGGGTCATTTCGGGCATAGATAGAAGAAACCAAGCTGTCATATTCATGTCCTAGCCCAGCAAGAACATATGATATGATGTCATCACAGCTGAGGGGTTGTCCAGCCATGGCAAGTTCATCAGTTAACCTTTTGATGAATAAGAAATAATCATTGGCAGATTGATTATTCTTCTTCGCATTGGCCAGTTGTGCCCGAACTTGGATTGTGCGTGCCCTTGATTTGGAAGAGAAGTTTGTGTCAAGTGCTTTCCAAACTTCATGAGAGGTGGTATAAGACACAATTTGAGCTAGAACATTCTCAGTCATGGAAGACATGAGTGTGCTGAGAATTAGGTTGTCCTGTCGCAGCCATTGAGAATGTGCAGAATTTGGGGTTTGGGTGATTGTACCTGGGTGTGTGGTATCAATCAGTTGTGGTGGAGGGGGCAAAGTGCCATCAAGATATCCATACAGATCTTGTCCATGAAAGTAATGCATTAATTGAGTTTTCCAGAGGGGATAGTTGTCATGGGTCAGTTTTAAAGAGACGATATTGGAGACTGGAGATATTGTGGGAATGGAAGAAGAGTGAAGGGTTGTAGAAGACTGAAGGGTTGCAGATGAAGAAGATGAAGAAGACATAGTGAGACGTTAGTCTTTTGAAGCTCTGATACCATGTACAATTTCAGATTCAGATGAAAGATCAATGTTTATTATTTTGCATGATTACAGCAAATACATTGTCACCTATTTATAGGTATTAGATACAGTATATATTCTATAACTGAAAATCAAATTCCCTAATCTCCTTCCAGATTTCTCTCCAATACACCCTCCTTATCTTTCCAGGCTTTCCTCATTTGTATGTGCATGATTTACTGGTTTGAATATTGTGCTAATCTCCTTCCAGTTTTTCCTCATGCTCATCACTGCATGTGCGTGATCTTCTGAGTTCCACAGATTCTTCTACAGCACTACTCTTCTCTTATGACAGTCAATACTTTGCAGCAATCCTTAACGTTGATGGGGGAGGAGGGAGAGGCATCCATCCTAGCATAGTGCTTGCATCTCTTATATTTTCAGACCATCCTTTTCAAAGTTTCAACAATGGGGTGGGTCCACACGTCAACTCAGTCAGGAATTAGCTTCTGATTCTTTTGTTGAAGTTTTCAATTAGACAAAAAAAAAAAATAAGTGATGAGCCATGGGATGAGGAGACCAATGCACTCAATCCTGGGACTGCTTTCTATGTTCCAAAATGATAATATGGGCTTTGAGCAAAGGATTGTTATTGACATATTGGTGAAAATCGGCAATGTGCTTGCAACTTTGATTAATGATGTGATGGATATTTCAGCAGAAGATACTGTAAGGTTCCCTTTAGAGATGAGGCCCTTTCGTCTACACTCCATGATCAAAGAAGCTTCTTGCCTTGCTAAGTGCTTGTGTGTGTATAAAGGTTTTAATTTTGAACTTGATGTTCAAAGTTCTTTGCCTGATCTAGTGATAGGAGATGAAAGAAGGGCCTTTCAAGTAATTTTACACATGGTTGGATATCTTTTAAATATCTTTGACGGAGGGGGAAATGTCATATTTCGGGTTTTTTCAGAGAGTGATAGTGAGGGCAAGTCAGATAGAATGTTGGGGATGTGGAAAACAAATGCTCCAGATGAGTTTGTAAGTGTAAAATTTGACATGGAGATGAGAGAGGGAAGTTCTCTATCAGATAGAGCTAGCTCAACCCCAAATTCTTCTGGAGCTAAGGAGGGCCTGGGCTTCATCATGTGCAAAAGGCTTGTACAGGTAAGGCATCAATTTATATCTAAGAGATAGTTATCATCCTTTACTTCTTGTAAATGCATCTGATGAGATTTGCAAATTATTTAAGTTGTGTTTTTTTACTCAAAGAAAAATCATATGTTTGGTTTGAAATAACTTGAATCAAAATGTTTCTACATTCAAGTCAAAAGTTGAAATTTATAACTTGTAACCTATTCATTCTAACTTGTATCATCTCCGTTCTTAAAAGAAATTGTTCTCAGCCAATGCCTCCCAAAGATATTTCTAACTCAAATTATTTTTGTCAGAAGTGATTCATGACAATTAACATTAGTATTGTGACTTGAGTCCTAAAGATTCTCTATAAGTTATACAAATGACTCTTCATCCATATCTCATTTGTTTTTCAGTTGGGGCCACCACCATATAGGACTCAAAAGCTTTTTATTTTATTTTATATTTTAGGGGGGGTTAGGTTATAAATGATTCAGCACCATATATCATGCTTTTGTTTGCGCTGTGGCTTTTATGAAAGCATACTTGAAATAAAGAGCTTTCTTTTCTTTTTCCAATTTATCTCTGTAGCAGATTTAAGATGCATGAACTATACTATATGAAACATTATTAAGAAGAAGTGTATGTGCAGATGATGCAAGGTAATATCTGGATATCTTTGAACCCTCTGGGTTCTGCTCAAAGCATGACTCTGGTTCTTCGGTTTCAAATCCGGCCGTCTTATGGAAGAGCCACATTTGCCCCAGGAAGTTCCTCAGAACAACCAAGTTCCAATCCTCAGTTCAGAGGCCTTCGTGTTATACTTGCTGATGACGATGCTTTAAACAGAACCGTTACCAAGAAGCTGCTTGAGAAGTTAGGATGTGAGGTGACTGCTGTTTCATCCGGGTTTGAATGCCTTAGTGCTCTTAGCTCCGCTGAAAATTCTGTCAGACTAGTTGTTCTAGATATTCAAATGCCAGAAATGGACGGGTTTGAAGTGGCAACACGAATCCGGAAGGTCCGAAGTCGTAGTTTGTTAGAGAATAATATAAATCATATTATGGGGCCTCACTTACAAGCTTGAGCTTTTAGGTGAGATGGTTTCTTAACATGGTATCAGAGCCTTGTTGACCCAGCGGTCACGAGTTCGAATCTCACCACCCTCATTCTATTTGATAAAAATCAAGCACAAGGTGATATGGGTCTGTGCAAGTTTCAAGCCCAAAGGGCTTTCACTTGAGGGGGTGTGTTAGAGAATAATATAAATCATATTATGGGGCCTCACTTACAAGCTTGAGCTTTTAGGTGAGATGGTTTCTTAACATAGTTGGCCATTGAAAATAAGCTGTAAAGATGACCAGACATTGTTTTGTAGAACAATCTTTCAAGGGTCGTCACTCTGCCTCGTAAATCAAACAATCCTGCATGGAGATGTTTAGCTTTTAGCCTTGTACTTCATGGTATGCAAAGTGTAAACTTTTACCACTCTCAAACGCTAGAATTTTCATAGAATGGATAATGACTAGTGAGAAATAGCAATTTTTTTTATCTAACAGCAAAAGGAACCTGAAAATTATTCAGAGAAGTGAAATAATACAGAGACTGAATCTTCCAGATGTGCTCTAGCTAGTTGGATATTTCTTTGCTCTGTTGTTTTTACTAACGGTTATTTTATCAGGTTAACATGGTTTGTGATTACTGTCTGCTACACCTTTCATCTCTGTGAAAAAGTATTAGCTTTCAGCATTCAATCAATAAAAATAATTGCTAGTAATTGCTATAATATTTTATTTTTATTTTTATTTTAAATTAATTGTTTTTTTTGTGTTTTTAGATTATTTTAATGTGTCGATATCAAAAATGATTTTTAACAAATAAAAAAAATATTATTTTAATGTATTTCTTAACGAAAAACATTTTAAAAAACAACCTCAACTAAATTCTACAGACTAAATTTGTCTACATCTTGTTGGTTTGTGATCTTGTGAAGCAGAAACCTTCAGGCACTGCATGTGCTAGCTTAGGTGTTTGAAAGTGAGGTTCAATTTGTTTTTTTGTTAATTTCTTTTCTTTTTGTTTTTAATTATCTTTTTAGTAATTTTTAGATTACTTTATAATACTAATATTAAAAATATATATTTTTTAAAATATTTACTAACACATTCTCAAACACCATCTCATCAAACCCCAGTAGCTTGATATTTTTGTATAGAAGCTTGAGTCATGGCACACGCTACAATAATGTTTAGAATATTCAAAGCCTTTGCTTTCAAAAATGGTTAGCAACTGGAAATTAATTTTGATTTTTCTCGACATTTTTCCTTAATTGTTACTAATTCTTTAATAGCTGCATTTCCCCATGAACTATCAGAATTTAATTAATTATCTGGTGGAATATTGTTGCTGGTGGGTTCACACGTTAGCTTAGCCAGCAATTAGCTTCTGATTCTTTTGTTGAAGTTTTAAATTAGAGGTGTGAAGCAAGTTGTTATATCTTATAATATAATCTTTAGTAGGTAAAGTTGTTATATCTTATAATATAATAGTAGGTAAAGTTTCTGGCTTGCTTCCTGTGGAACAATACAATAATCTTTGCTACTCTAAATCTCATCCCAACTTCCTAGACATTGACTTCTCGATTTCCCGATTTCCCTAGGCTATCAAATGTCTTAAACCTTTGTGATGATCATTGCTTCCTTCTCTGGTTGAATCGAATCACCTGGAACTCAACATCTTGCAACCTCCTCCGTATTGTTAAACCATATATTCTTCTCTGTTCTGTGCTTTCTGTTCTTGATTCCCCCCCGCCGGAACACTGCTTCAGCAAACTAGCAGTTCAAGCACAACTTGAATCAAGGTAAATTATTTATACTCCATCTTCTTGATTTTGTTTTTCACATGTAGCTCTGGTTTGAATCTTTCAAGTAGAACACAAGATGTAGAAATTCTAATGATAAACTTTGGAAACATTCCATGCCTTATGGAGTTCATGCTAAATTGACCCCCAAGTTAACCCTGGATTCATTGTTCTTCCTTTTTAGTTTCTTTGCTGCTGTTTGTAACCTGTTATTCTAGTTTCAACCTTTCCTTTTTCATTAATTTTTATTCAATATTTTGACCCTTTTTTATGTAGGACAAAATGGTTAGAACAAATGATCCGTTTTGGAACTATGTTGAAGATGTGAATGATGGAAGCATGAATTGTAAGTTCTGTGAGCATTTCTTTGCCAAGGATACTTCCATTTCGAGGATCAAATGGCATTTTTCAGGAGAGAGAGGCCGTGGAGTTGGCATTTGTGGTCTGGTGCCTAAAGAGGTTCAAGAAGCAGCATTTCTAGCTATGCGTGGTGGCAAAAAAAGACATAAAAGCATACCAAGTTCAAGCAATGATTATGCCATTCCCACCTGTCCACAAGAACAAGACAATGTAGGGGATGCTAGAAGGATGGAAGTGGGAGTTCAAGGCACGGAACAAAGTGGTTGGCGTGAGGGAATTCATTCGCATGTTGACATGGAAAACACAGTTACACTCGGAGTTGATGCTCATGAGAGTAGAGGAGAAGCAGGACAAGGAACAGATGTAGTGGATCAATTTGTTGATGGTTCTTGGGTTCAGATACACTCTGCCCTTTCGATGGCGCCGAAGCTGAATGAAATCGATACCTATTTAATGCTAGATGAAGAGGATAAGGAGCCTGGCGAAAGAGCTAGATCTTCTAGAATTCTTAAAGACAACACAAGTGAGACTAGAGGAGTTCCATTTCCTACTAGCTCTAATAAGCCAGTGGGTCAAGCATTTGAAGAGAATAGGAAGATGATATGGTCTTTGTTAAAGAATGATGAAGTCTCAACCATTGGCATTTACGGGATGGGGGGCGTTGGTAAAACAACATTATTGCAACATATCCGCAATGAGCTTCTACAAAGATCAGATATTTGTGATCATGTTTGGTGGGTGACTATGTCTCAAGATTTCAGCATTAATAGACTGCAGAATCTTATTGCCAAACATCTTCATCTAGACCTTTCAAGCGAGGATGATGATCTGCATAGAGCTGCCAAATTGTCAGAAAAGCTAAGGCAGAAACAAAAATGGATTCTCATTTTAGATGATTTGTGGAACAATTTTGAGCCACATGAAGTGGGAATTCATTCCTTGTTGAAAGGATGCAAGTTGATTTTGACAACTTGGACCTTGTTCATGGAAAAACTTGGACATGGCATGGCAATTTCACTAGAAATTGAAGGAATTGCAAAAGATATTGCAAGGGAATGTGCTGGTTTACCACTAGGAATTATTACAATTGCAAGCAGCTTGAGGGGAGTGGATGACCTGCCTGAGTGGAGGACTACATTGATAAAATTAAGAGAATTGAAATTTAGGGACATGGATGAGAAGGTATTCAAGGTATTGAGGGTTAGTTATGATCGGTTAGATGATGGGTTAGCACTAAAACAATGTCTCTTATACTGTGCATTATTTCCTGAAGATCATATGATTGAAAGGGAGGAGCTGATAGGTTATTTGATCGATGAGGGAATAATTAAAAGAAGGAGGAGGCAAGATGCATTTGACGAGGGCCACACGATGTTAAATAAACTTCGATATGTCTGCTTATTGGAAAGTGTTCACAGGGAATATGATGGTAGAAGATGTGTCAAGATGCATGACTTGATTAGAGACATGGCCATCCACATATTGCAAGAGAAATCTCATGTCATTGTTAAATCTGGTGTACAATTAAAAGAACTACCAGATGCAGAGGAGTGGACGGAGAATCTGAAGATAGTTTCACTAATGCTAAACAAATTTAAAAAAATTCCTTCCAGCCATTCACCAATGTGTCCAAATCTGTCAACTCTATTGCTTTGTCAAAATAGTCGGTTGGTATCCATTGCAGATTCATTTTTCAAGCAATTGCATGGGCTCAAGGTCCTCAATCTGTCCAGCACATTTATTGAGAAATTGCCAGAATCTGTCTCTGATTTGGTGTCTCTCACTGCATTATTGCTCCGTAATTGTAGGAAGTTAAGAGGTGTTCCATCATTAGAAAAGCTGAGGGCACTGAAGAGTTTAGATTTCTATGAAACCTCACTTGAAAAGATGCCTCAAGGCATGGAATGTTTATCCAACCTTAGGTATTTTAGAATTAGTGGATGTGGTGAAAAGGAGTTTCCTAGTGGGATATTACCAAAACTGTCTCACCTGCAGGTCTTTGCACTTGGAGAGTTTCCTAGGGAATGCTATACAGTTGAAGGAATGGAAGTAGGATGCTTGGGGAAGTTGGAAACTTTGCAATGCCACTTCAAAGGCCTCTCTGACTTCGTGGAGTATCTCACATCTCGGGATGGGATCCAATCATTAAGCACATACAAAATTTTAGTAGGAAAATTGTATGGAGATCAATGGGATGACATTCAGGATTTCCCAAGTAAAACAGTTATGTTGGGTAATTTGAGTATCAACGCAGATAGAGATTTTCAGGTCAAGTTCTTAAATGGCATTCAAGGACTGGTTTGTGAAAGCATCGATGCAAAAAGTTTATGTGATGTTTTGTCATTAGAGAATGCAACTGAATTGGAGATCATCCGCATTCAGTATTGCGATAGCATGGAGAGCTTGGTTTCATGTTCTTGGTTCTGCTCTGCTACACTACCATTGCCATCACATAATGGTATGTTTTCTCATCTTAAAGAGTTTTATAGTTTTGGATGTGACAGTATGAAGAAGTTGTTCCCTCTTAAGTTGCTGTCATACCTCGTAAACCTGGAAGTGATTAGTGTTAGTTTTTGTGAGAAAATGGAGGAGATAATAGGAACAACAAATGAGGAAAGCAGCACCTCCAATCCCATCGTGGAATTAACACTCCCAAAGTTAACAAAACTGTATTTGCTTGTTTTACCAGAACTGAAAGGGATTTGTAGTGCGAAACTAATTTGCAATTCTCTTAATGAAATTGATGTCACAAACTGTAAGAAGCTGAAGAGGATGGCGATTAGTCTTCCGTTGCTTGAAAATGGCCAGCCATCCCCTCACCCTTCTCTTGAAAGGATCGCTGTGTATCCACAAGAATGGTGGGAGACAGTGGTGGAGTGGGAGCCTCCTAACGCCAAGGAAGTCCTTCGTCCCATTCTACACTTTGCTGAAGAGAGGAGACTGCTCTGCCCTGAATATAATATAGAATAAAGGGTAAGCATTATTTTTTATTTCTCTCTCTTTCTACAATTGATTCTCTGCAGACCATGTTAATTTCTTTATGTTATTCTTACTCTTAGGGCTATTTTGTTTTCCTTTGGCGAGGCTCGAGGCTGCTAACTTTTCTTTTCGCTCTCGCGCTGCCCCTCCCTCTCCATAGAAGCCAACAAGAGCTGAACTGTAGAGTACAACAAACCCGAACAAGATGTTACAGCTCCTCCAAATATATGCTCGGAGTCCATTTTTGTTCTTTCAGTGCAAGCTCTCTCTCTCTCTCACTCTCTGGATGTGCTGTCGACACCCTGCAGTGCTACCAAGGCACATGCAAATGGAAAGGTTGTTGACAGGGTTGTCTATCCTCTGCATTATATGTTTATTTTAAATCTATAACGAATAATACGTTGCAGATGTGTTTGTTTTAAATCTACAACGGATAATCCGTTGTTAATTTGTTTATTTTAAAACTAGTGTTCTTTATAATCAAAAATCCTCTCCGTTAATAATTCATTTTTGTCTCTCTTTCCTCTCTTCCTTTCCTATTGTTTTTCGAGTTAAGAAAAAATACACCATGGCTGAATACACATGGTGTATTCGTATTCGCTGCAGGTACTCTTTTGTTTTTTGTTTTTTTCTTCATTTAATTCTCTTTCGCTCCATCTTTTCTTTTTAATTTTTTTTCATAAATTATATTGTTCTTGTTTGAACTGCAATTGCTTGGAATGAGTGGCCAGGGTCCGTAATAGCAAGGAATGGTGGAAAGAAGAGGCCATGATGTATGTTCTTTTCTGTGAAGTTTTAAGACAGGATGTAGAAGAGAAAGAAACAGGGCAGTTTATGTATGAACCAGCGTTTGAAATGTTTGGAAGTGTGGTATTGATGGTTTTTAAAATAATATTTTTTTTAAAAAATATTTTTGACATTACCATGTCAAAACAATGTAAAAATACTAAAAAAATAAATTAATTTGAAGCAAATAAAAATATTTCAGTTATTTATTAAAAACTTGTTTGATATTGTGTTTTTCAAAAGATTTTTTGAAAAAAAAATTAAATTAATTATTTTTGTGTTTTTAGATTGTTTTCATGTGCTAATGATTTTTAACAAATAAAAAATATTATTTTAATACATTTCTTAACAAAAAACACTTTAAAAAACAGCCTCAATTACACTTTCATGTACTAAATTTGTCTACATCTGGTTGGTTTGTGATCTTTTGCTGCACCCTTTTCCCTTTTGAAGCAGAAACCTTCAGCACTGGGGCACATGGGTTAGCTTAGGTGTTTGAAAGTGAGGTTCAATTTGTATTTTTTGTTAATTTCTTTTTGCTTTTAATTATCTTTTTAGTAACTTTTAGATTACTTTATAATAATAATATTTAAAATATTTAAAAAAAAAAATATTTACTAACACATTCTCAAACACCATCTCATCAAACCCCAGTAGCTTGATATTTTTGTATAGAAGCTTGAGACATGGCACATACTACAATAATGTTTAGAATATTCAAAGCCTTTGCTTTCAAAAATGGTTAACAACTGGAAATTAATTTTGATTTTTCTCGACATTTTTCCTTAATTGTTACTAATTCTTCACCTGCATTTCCCCATGAACTATCAGAATTTAATTAATTATCAAATATGCAACCCACGTTTTTGCAATTCTAACAGTTCTCTTGAAAATTAAGAGGTCTATAAAAAGTATGCGGTTAAATTTAGAAGATATTTGGAATGATTTGCTGAATCTATTTTCTGTTTTTATTTTCGACTCTTGAAATGATTCTTCAAAAAGCAATTGAAACCAATTATTTACCCTCGAACTTGGATCATCTATATATAATTTGCATGCTGCCTTTCTTAGCAAAAATATTAAAATTGATATAAGTCATATAATAATCATGTTGATAATGTGTTAATAAAAAATAATTAACATAGAAGAACATAGAAATTAAAATAAATAAAAAACAAGAAAGAAATATCTTTTTTATTATCAATTCTTCTATTTTTCCAAAGGTACTAAGAATATAAGACAAATAGTCTATTTATAAGAGAAGGAAGTGAACTTAAGAGATATAGAGATTCAAGAGACTGAACTCAAGAGTTATATATATTCAATACATATAATTATGGATTTATAACAAAAAAAAAACATATTCTTAGAAGATATTTGGAATAATCTGCTGAATATATTTTCTGTTTTTATTCCAAGTGGGATGGTCAACACGTTAACTTCCTGCATCTTATAAGATAATACCTTGTTGGTATACACGGTGGGCTCCTTCCTAGCAAACAATACAATAATTAATTAAGTAATTAATTATTATTATATATGGTACCTAGCATATATACATATAAGAAACAATTTACGTGTGTATATATATATAAAACAATTTATAATCCATGCCTTGTGGTGTTTATCTAAATTAACCTTGAATTCATGGTTTTTATCTTTTTAAAATTCTTTGCCGTTTTTAACTCATTATTTTAGTTTCACCCTTTTCTTTATCAATTAATGGGACTGCCATCAATTTTAATTCAATATTTTTCACTTTTCTTTTATTAAGAGATAATAAGAGTATATTTTTTAAAGTCAAGATCTTTACCACTACAATAATCCTCCCTGAATTTTTATTTTTGAGATGGTATCGATTTCTTCTATTATATTTGTTAAATACTACCTTCAAAATTTAAATCAATGATTAGGCTTACTAGTATTGTTGTTTAAATGAAGGTTTGTCATGAATCATAATTTAAGTTTCCGTTTTCAAAAGAGCAATAGGCCTTCCTTTTACTAACTTAGTGATCGAAAAATGGATTATCTGAAACTTATAGGAATACGCTAACACTACCAAGTCTAGAAGTATAAAATGAGGAATAATGGAGAGAGAGTGTTGTGAATGGGTACCGTCAACTATAAAGCGCTCGTTTGGTTATGTGGTACAAACTGCGTTTTGTTGAAAACGCAGTTTGTACCCCTTTTGTAGTGTTTGGCAACTTTAAAATTAATGGTGGGACCCATCAATTTTAAAGTTGCAAACCACGGTTTGCGGAAAGCAGGAAATTGCTGCTTTCCGCAAACCGTTTTGACCTGAGGGGGCGCTAAGCCCCCAGCTATGCGCCCCCTTAGGTCTATATATATATATATATATTTATATTTATATTTATTTATATATATATATATATATATATATTTATATTTATAAAAAATATAATTTTTGTCTCGCAATTCTAATTTTGTTTTAAATGATATTTTATGATTGTTTTGGGATTGAAGAGCCCTTCACGTATAGATTTAGTTTGGATAAAATTACAAGTAGCTTGATGAAAAAATAAAAACAAGTGTCTAATTTACTTGAATTATTAATTATATATTATTATAATTATTAAATATTTAAAAAACAAATTTTAGATGATATTTTACTATTGTTCCGGGATCGCAGAGACCTTCACGTATAGATTTAGTTCGTGATGAAATTACAAGTAGCTTGATGGAAGAATAAAAACAAGTGTCTAATTTACTTGAATTATTAATTATATTTTATTATTATAATTATTAAATATTTAAAAAACAATATATATATATATATATATATATATGTGTGTGTGTGTGTGTGTGTGTGTGTGTGTGTGTGTGTGTGTGTGTGTAATTTCACAAGTTGATAGCAATATGAAAAACATGATAACCAAACATACGAAACTGTTTTTTATCAACCTCAAACTCAACCACAATTTTAACCAAACACTTCACTGGTTATTTTGAACCGCAGTAAAAGTGCTTTTTATGAAACTGCTTTTTTTCAACCTCAACCACAACAGCAACCGCAAACAGACCCAAAACTAGTCCTTGGACCGCTGTTTTGTTATTAGTATTATTAGGGTTATATTTTAATTTTAAATATTTTTTATTTACTTTTAGATATTTTAATATGAAAAATTAATTTTCATAAACAACATACACCAACTCTCAAGCTCGCTCTAAACCAAGGCACGTCTGGTTGAAAATTATTTCCAAACCCCCTCGTAGCCTAAGGTTTCGTCCATGCCTTCGAGAATTTCTGGAACGGATAATATCTCTATGAACATGTGATAACAGAAATGGTTGATTAAAGTTATAGAACATGATCCATTATCACTAGTCTCTCCTCTTTCATGTGCTAGCTTGGAATCCTTGAACTGTTTTTGCCATAGTTCTTCTACTAGTTTCAGGAATTTAATTTTTATCATTCGTGGATGGATATATAGTCAATTATTTTCATTAAAACTATCATTTTATTTTTAAATTACTTTTAATATTGCTAAACAAAACATGCTTATTTTTTTTTTGGTCTTATAGATATTTTCATATCATTTTTTATAGTTTACCAAACAAAACAAGTGTTTAGTGCAATCAGTTCGTGTAAATTTTATATAACTTAATAGGTCAACCATGATGCTGAAAATTAAATTAAATTATCAAGATTTTAATTGGATTAATCAATTTTACTAAATCAATATTTAACTGAAAACATGATTGACGTTAAGTTCTGATTTTGGCTTATATTTTTATACAAGTTTCATTTTTTTCCCATTAATATCTTCCCTAATAGCTGGTTTGGCATTTTGTGTTTCAAAAATAAATAAATAAATAAAAACATATTTTTAGAAGATATATGGAATCATTTGCTGAGTCTATTTTCTGGTATTGTTTTCGAATTTTGAGATGATATTTCAAACCGATTATTTACCATGGAATTTGGATGGTGTATAATATCTCGACTTTGGGTAGGTCAACGGTGTAGAGATTAGAACAGAATATGCAGAGAAGAGAAGAATTGAACTGAGATAAAAAAAGAGAAGAGAGTGTTAGTTATTAAACTTATTTATCAAGATTAAGTGTATTTAAGTTAGTACAATGCATTACTATCCACATTAGAAGTACTATGAATCTAGAGTAAGTATTGAAGAGTCGCATCTATAAGTATTGAAGAGTCGCATCTATTAGTATTGAAGAGTCGCAACTATTAATGTCTATATATATTGTATGAATCTCATAATGACAAAGTGTGAGAATATCATTTCTTAATGTATTGTATTCTATCCAAAATCTGAGTGTGCACCCTAAACCCTCCATTCCTCTCCTTTGTTACTGCTGTATTTCCAACAAAATTGGTATCAGAGCTTGAGAGTAGACATGACCTCCAACAACAACAATTCTCAATTCCATATTCCCCGCCTTACCAAACAAAACTATGATTTGTGGTGTATTCAATACAAAGCACTACTTAGATCACAAGAGTTATGGGAGTTAGTTGAAGACGGTTACACTGAACCGAGAGAAGATGCAGTGATGAGCAATGCAGAAAGACAAGCGATGAGAGAATCAAGGAAGAAAGATAATAAGGCGTTATTCACGATCTATCAAGGACTTGATGAAGCAACCCTTGAGATGGTGGCACCAGCAAAGACGTCAAAAGACGCATGGGAAATGCTTACCAAAACTTTCAGTGGAGTTGAAAAAACAAAAAGAGTTCGGTTACAATCTTTGAGAGGAGATTTTGAGAAGATGAACAAAGAAGGTAATGAGACAATTTCAGATTACTTCACAAAAGTAATCTCTTTGGTTCACCAGATGAGAAGGAATGGTGAAAATATTTATGATGTTCGTGTGATGGAGAAAATTTTGAGATCGTTGGATTCAAAGTTTGATCATGTGGTTGTAGCAATTGAAGAATCAAAGGATTTGGGAGATCTGACAGTAGAAGATTTAATGGGATCATTGCAAGCCCATGAGCAGAAAATTGACAGAAGAAGAGAAGGAAGATCTCTTGAGCATGCTTTGCAGACACAATTAACTGTGAAGAATGCTAGTGAATCTGGTAGAGGAGAATTCCAGAGAGGAAGGTTCCTGCATAGGAGAGGAAGAGGAGGAAGATCATATAGAAATCAAGAGTTTCATGGAGCACGAAATCAAAACTTCAATGTTAGAGGTCGAGGCAGAACCAGAGGAAGAAGTCATGGAGGATATTCAAACTGGAGAAATAGTAATGCAAGCGTGCAGTGTTATAATTGCAAGGAGTATGGTCATTTTGCTTCAAATTGCTCACAATACAAATTTGAAGACAAAAATGTCAACTTTGCTGAGAAGGTGAGTGATTCAGAAGAACCTGCATTATTATTGGCATGTGGAAAATTTGATGGCAGCAACTCCAGCACCTGGTATCTAGACACAGGAGCATCAAATCATATGTGTGGCATGAAGGAAGCTTTTGTCGATATTGATGAAAGTTATAGAGGTAAAATTACCTTTGGAGATCTTTCTCAAAGACCAGTTGAAGGAAGAGGCAGAATCCTTATAAAACTCAAGAATGGTGAGCAGAAGTTCATAACAGAAGTGTTTTATGTTCCAGACATGAAGAACAACATTTTAAGTTTGGGGCAGTTTCTGGAGAAAGGGTTTGAAGTGCAGATGAAGGATAAGAATTTGAAGATCTTTGACGAGTCTGGAGCTATGATTGCTTCAGTTAAGATGACCAGAAACAGGATGTTTCCTCTAGACCTGAATATATATCTATCAGATTGTTTCAAGGCAGAAATCTCCAACATGACGAATTTGTGGCATTTGCGATATGGACATCTAAACTGCGAATCACTAATGCTAATGGAGAAAAACAAGATGGTTCTGGGAATACCAAAGCTAGAGCACACAAACAACTTGTGTGAAGTATGTGTAATGGGAAAGCAACACAGAAAGTCTTTTCCAAAGAAGAGTTCTAGAGCATCTCAGCCTCTGGAATTGGTGTATTCAGATGTGTGTGGGCCAATTACGCCTACATCAATAGGAGGAAACAGGTATCTCCTTACATTCACTGATGATTTTAGTGGAAAAACATGGGTATATGTGCTAAAAGAAAAGAAAGAAGTGCTAAGTAAGTTCAAGGAGTATAAAAACTTAGTAGAAAAACAAAGTGAATGCAAGTTAAAGAGCCTAAGAACTGATAGGGGAGGAGAGTATGTTTCTCATGCTTTTGATGAGTATTGTAAAGAGAATGGTATAGCACATCAGCTTACAATGCCACAGACTCCACAGCATAATGGGGTATCAGAGAGAAAAAATAGGACTATTATGAACATGGTTAGATGTATGCTAAAAGAAAAAAATTGTCCAAAAGAGTTTTGGGGAGATGCAGTTGTATGTGCTGTGTACTTGTTGAATAGATTTACAACAAAGAGACTTCATATGCTTACACCAGAAGAAGCCTGGAGCATGAAGAAACCTAGAGTAGATCATCTGAGAATTTTTGGCAGTATTGGTTATGCCAAAATTCAAGAAGAAAAGAGAACTAAGCTTGAAGATAAAAGTCAGAAATGCATACTACTGGGATATGGAGAAAATTCATATGGTTACAAATTGTTCAATCCAGTGACAAAAAAAGTGATCATGTCAAGAGATGTAAGGTTTGATGAAGAGCAAGAATGGAACTGGAGCTCTGAGAATCAACTACAAAAACTGATTGTAGATGAAGAGCAGATCCAGAAAGATGAAGGAGAAATCATGATAACTCCATCTCCATCAACTAGCAGCCCATCTAGTTCTCCAAGTTCAACAAGAAAGACAAAGAGCATACAGGAGATTTATGATGTAACAGAAAGAATGGATCTTGATGATGTGAACATGTTTTGCCTATTTTCAGAAAATGATCCTATTACATTTGAAGAAGCATATCAGGAAGACAGGTGGAAGAAAGCAATGAAAGAGGAGATAAATTCCATTCGAAAAAATGATACATGGGAATTAACTACACTTCCTAAAGGACACAATGCAATCAGAGTAAAATGGATCTTCAAGACAAAGAAGAATGCAGAAGGAGAAATTGAAAAGCATAAAGCCAGATTAGTAGCGAAGGGGTACAAACAACGATATGGAGTGGATTATGAAGATGTTTTTGCCCTAGTAGCTCGAATGGAAATAGTAAGATTGATGATCTCACTGGCAGCTCAGAAAAGATGGAAGATATTTCAGATGGATGTAAAGTCAGCATTCTTGAATGGCAATCTTGAAGAGGAAGTATATGTCGAGCAGCCAGCTGGTTTTATAGTGAAAGGAGAAGAAGGAAAAGTGTGCAGATTAAAGAAAGCTCTTTACGGGCTTAAACAAGCACCAAGAGCATGGAACTCAAGAATTGATGGCTATCTTTCTCAGAAGGGGTTTACAAAATGGCCGTATGAACATGCATTATATGTGAAGAAAAACTTGCATGGTAGAATAATGTTTGTTTGTTTATACGTGGATGATATTCTGTTCACAGGGGATGATCCTACAATGATTCAAGATTTCAAGCAATCCATGGTAAAGGAATTTGAGATGACAGACTTAGGTCTTCTAGCATATTTTCTGGGATTAGAAGTGAAGCAATGCAGTAATGGAATTTTCGTTTCTCAAGCCAAGTATGCAACAGAAGTGTTAAAGAAATTTGCTATGGAAGATTGTGATCCAGCAGACAATCCAGTTGAGTATGGAACGAGGTTAACTAAAGAAGGAGAAGGAGATTTAGTTAATCCTACATATTACAAAAGTATTGTGGGGTGTTTGCGTTATCTAACTTGTACCAGACCAGACATTCTGTTTGGAGTTGGTTTGGTTAGCAGATACATGGAGAGACCAAGGAGTTCACATTTGAAGGCAGCAAAGAGGATCCTTCGGTTTATTAAATGAACATTAAACTATAGATTATGTTATTCATCATCACAGAATTTCAAAATCACAGGTTATAGTGATAGTGATTGGGCAGGAAGCTTGGAAGACAGGAAAAGCACAACTGGATTCATATTTTTCATGGGAGAAACAGCATTCACATGGACATCCAAGAAACAATCTATTGTTGCATTATCCACATGTGAAGCAGAATACATTGCTGCTGCATCATGTGTGTGTCATGCAATATGGCTAAGGAAATTGATGGAAGATCTGCAACAGAAACAGAGTGAAGCCACAAGAATTTTCGTTGATAACAAGTCTGCTATAACTCTTGCAAAGAATCCAGTGCATCATGAACGTTCAAAGCATATTGATACTCGATTTCATTTTATTAGAGAGCACATAAAAGAAGGAGATGTGGAGTTAGTTCATGTCAACACTCATGAACAGATTGCTGATATTTTTACAAAGCCATTGAAGACTGAAGTTTTTTGTTATCTGCAGAAGAAGCTTGGAATCGTGAAGATTGATGAAACAAGTTTAAGAGGGGTGAATGTTAGTTATTAAACTTATTTATCAAGATTAAGTGTATTTAAGTTAGTACAATGCATTACTATCCACATTAGAAGTACTATGAATCTAGAGTAAGTATTGAAGAGTCGCATCTATAAGTATTGAAGAGTCGCATCTATTAGTATTGAAGAGTCGCATCTATTAGTATTGAAGAGAATGAAATTCAAATTTTCCTTTTACTGTTTATTTCCTCAGTTAACACACATTTCGTATGTCTGCTTTATATAGTCAAAGGGAAAGACTTACGTATGTATACTCATATGTATACATACGATCTACCATACGCTATCATCCCCCCTCAAACTCTGGCTTGAATAAACCAAGCTGGAGATTGTGAAAATGAGTAAGAAAGAGAGGGGAGCTTAAGCCCTTAGTAAGAATATCTGCAAATTGCTCCTGAGAGATAGATAGCTACTTGTTTTCAATTTAGAATTTTGGGTTTTCTCTTCTTCTTGTATGGCATCAAAATAATAAGATGAGAAGTGGTGGGGTAATGTGTCAAAGTTACTGGTTGTGGAAAGAAAATCACAGTGGTCCATTTTCTTATGGGTCTGGAAGATCCTGAAATTTGGTTGATAGTGTTGTGTTGCTGATCTTTAGTGTGAAATGCAAGTTGGTATTTTAGATTTTGGAGAGGGAGACATGACTTTGTTATAATTGGTGAGCTTGTGTGTGTCTGTGTGTTTGAAGAATTCAGACCAGGGATGTATATTCATACTTGGGGTTCTAGAGGTATAGTTCAAGTAGTTGTTTTTCATATTTAGTTTTTTGGATTCTGATGTACTAGGGATTTGTAAGATTTAGGAACTTGTGACAAGAATGCATTAGGCAAGTGTTCACTTGGGTGCAATGTTAAGAGCATTAGCTTCTAGATTCTTGTTGATTTCATATCTAGCGATCTTGGTCACTGCAAGTGATAATGACTTTGGAAATTGTAATTGTGACGATGAGGGTTTCTGGAGTATACACAACATTATGGAAGCTCAGAGAGTGAGTGATTTTTTGATTGCAATTGCGTATTTTTCGATACCAATTGAGCTTCTTTGGTTTATTAGCTGCTCCAACTTTCCTTTCAAATGGGTCCTGCTTCAGTTTATAGCATTCATAGTCCTTTGTGGACTGACACATTTGCTGAATGCATGGACGTATTATGGACCACACTCATTCCAGCTGATACTGTCCCTCACCATTGCCAAATTCCTCACGGCGTTGGTCTCTTGTGCAACTGCCATAACCCTTTTAACTCTGATTCCTCTTCTTCTCAAATGGAAAGTGAGGGAGCTTTTCTTAAAGCAAAATGTTTTGGAATTAGACCAAGAGGTCGGGATGATGAAGAAGCAAAAGGAAGCTAGTTGGCATGTCAGGATGCTAACTCAAGAAATCAGGAAATCACTTGATAGGCATACAATATTGTATACCACTCTGGTTAAGCTTTCTAAGACTTTAGATGTGCATAATTGTGCAGTATGGATGCCTAATGAGAATAGAACGGAGCTCCATCTCACCCATGAGTTGAAAGGCAATTCAAAAAATTATCGCCGTTCTATCCCAGTGAACGATCCAGATGTGTTAGAAATACAAGGTAGCAAGGGGGTCAAGGTTTTGAGGCCTGATTCAGCACTTGGTGCTTCAAGTGGTAGAGAGTTGGAGGAGTCAGGTGCTGTGGCAGCTATCCGGATGCCAATGCTACAAGTTTCAAATTTCAAAGGGGGGACACCTGAATTAGTGGATACTTGTTATGCGATACTGGTTTTGGTTCTTCCAAGCATGAGTTATAGAGGCTGGAGCCATGAGGAAATGGAAATAGTGGAAGTAGTTACTGATCAGGTAGCTGTGGCTTTGTCTCACGCTGCAGTTCTTGAAGAATCACAAGTTATGAGAGAGAAACTGAGTGAGCAAAATCATACACTGCAACAGGCAAGGAATGATGCAATGATGGCAAGCCAGGCAAGGAACTCCTTTCAAAAAGTGATGAGCCATGGGATGAGGAGACCAATGCACTCAATCCTAGGACTGCTTTCTATGTTCCAAAATGATAATATGGGCTTTGAGCAAAGGATTGTTACTGACACATTGGTGAAAACCGGCAATGTGCTTGCAACTTTGATTAATGATGTGATGGATATTTCAGCAGAAGATACTGTAAGGTTCCCTTTAGAGATGAGGCCCTTTCGTCTACACTCCATGATCAAAGAAGCTTCTTGCCTTGCTAAGTGCTTGTGTGTGTATAAAGGTTTTGATTTTGAAAATGATGTTCAAAGTTCTTTGCCTGATCTAGTGATAGGAGATGAAAGAAGGGCCTTTCAAGTAATTTTACACATGGTTGGATATCTTTTAAATATCTTTGACGGAGGGGGAAATGTCATATTTCGGGTCTTTTCAGAGAGTGATAGTGAGGGCAAGTCAGATAGAATGTTGGGTATGTGGAAAACAAATGCTCCAGATGAGTTTGTAAGTGTAAAATTTGACATGGAGATGAGAGAGGGAAGTTCTCTATCAGATGGAGCTAGCTCAACCCCAAATTCTTCTGGAAGGAGGCGAAACAGTGCTGAAGCTAAGGAGGGTCTGGGCTTCATCATGTGCAAAAGGCATCTGGAGAGAGGTAGCTCTTGTGAGAGGCCGTCAATTAATCAAGCTGATGAGCCTCGAGGAGATTCATCCCAGCCATTAGATCCGTTGTGTCTTGATCATGGAAGATACTATGATCAACCATTTGCTCCATCAGTAAACAATGATGTGATTATGAATGATGTGCAGAACATGGTTCGAGCGAGGACAGAGCCAGTGGAGGAGCACGATGTGGAGAATAGTGGAAGATTAGTGCAGCCAGGCACAGGAGCTAGATCTTCTGAAAGTCTGAAATACAAAAAGACTAGAGGAGTTCCATTTCCGACTAGCTCTAATAAGCCAGTGGGTCAAACATTTGAAAAGAATAGGAAGGTGATATGGTCTCTGTTGATGGATGATAAAGTCCCAACCATTGGCATTTACGGGATGGGGGGCGTTGGTAAAACAACAATACTGCAACATATCTACAATGAACTTGTACGAAGACTGGATATTTGTGATCATGTTTGGTGGGTGACTGTGTCTCAAGATTTCAACATTAATAGATTGCAGAATCTTATTGCCAAACGTCTTGATCTAGACCTCTCAAGTGAGGATGTTGTTTCAGATAGAGCTGCTAAATTGTCAGAAGAATTAAGGAAGAAACAAAACTGGATTCTCATTTTAGATGATTTGTGGAACAGTTTTGAGCCACACGAAGTGGGAATTCATTCCTTGTTGAAAGGATGCAAGTTGATTTTGACAACTCGATCACAAACTGTTTGTAATCAGATTGCTTGCCAACATAAAATCGAAGTGAAGTCGCTTTCTGAGGGAGAAGCTTGGACCTTGTTCATGGAACAACTTGGACATGACATGGCAATTTCACTAGAAATTGAAGGACTTGCAAAAGATATTGCAAGGGAATGTGCTGGTTTACCACTGGGAATTATTACAATTGCAAGAAGCTTGAGGGGAGTGGATGACCTGCCTGAGTGGAGGACTACATTGATGAAATTAAGAGAATGGAAATTTAGGGACATGGATGAGAAGGTATTCAAGGTATTGAGGGTTAGTTATGATCGGTTAGATGATGGGTTAGCACTAAAACAATGTCTCTTACACTGTGCATTATTTCCTGAAGATCATGAGATTGAAAGGGAGGAGCTGATAGGTTATTTGATCGACGAGGGAATAATTAAAGGAAGGAGGAGGCAAGATGCATTTGACGAGGGCCACACGATGTTAAATAGACTTCAATATGTCTACTTATTGGAAAGTGTTCATAGGGAGTCTGATGATACAAGATGTGTCAAGATGCATGACTTGATTAGAGACATGGCCATCCACATATTGCAAGAGAACTCTCATGTCATTGTTAAATCTGGTATACAATTAAAAGAACTGCCAGATGCAGAGGAGTGGACGGAGACTCTGAAGATAGTTTCACTAATGCGAAATAAATTTGAAAAAATTCCTTCCAGCCATTCACCAATGTGTCCAAATCTGTCAACTCTATTGCTTTGTCAAAATCTTTGGTTGGTATTCATTGCAGATTCATTTTTCAAGCAATTGCATGGGCTCAAGGTCCTCGATCTGTCTCACACAGGTATTGAGAATTTGCCAGAATCTGTCTCTGATTTGGTGTCTCTCACTGCATTATTGCTCATTGGTTGTGGGCGGCTAAGATATGTTCCATCATTAGAAAAGCTGAGGGCACTGAAGAGTTTAGATCTCAATGGAACCTCACTTGAAAAGATGCCTCAAGGCATGGAATGTTTATCCAACCTTACGTATTTTAGAATTAATGGATGTGATGAAATGGAGTTTCCTAGTGGGATATTACCAAAACTCTCTCACCTGCAAGTCCTTGCACTTGGAGAGTTTCCTACGGAATGCTTTACAGTTGAAGGAATGGAAGTAGGATGCTTGGAGAAGTTGGAAACTTTGGAATGCCATTTCGAAGGCTTCTCTGACTTCGTGGATTATCTCACATCTTGGGATGGGATCCAATCATTAAGCACATACACAATTGTAGTAGGAACGTTTACTGGAAATTATTGGGCTCACACTCATGTTCTCCCATGTAAAACAGTTTGGTTGGGTTTTTTCAGTATCAACGATAGAGATTTTCTGGTCAAGTTCTTAAATGGCATTCAAGAACTGTGTTGTGAACGCATCGATGCAAGAAGTTTATGTGATGTTTTGTCATTAGAGAATGCAACTGAACTGGAGAACATCAGCATTTTGGGTTGCGATAGCATGGAGAGCTTGGTTTCATCTTCTTGGTTCTGCTCTGCTCTACCACTATTGCCATCACATAATGGTATGTTTTCTTGTCTTAAACAGTTTTACTGTGCTGAATGTAACAATATGGAGAAGTTGTTGCCTCTTGAGTTGTTGTCATACCTCGTAAACCTGGAAATGATTAGTGTTTATGATTGTGAGAAAATGGAGGAGATAATAGGAATAACAAATGAGGAAAGCAGCACCTCCAATCCCATCGCGGAATTAACACTCCCAAAGCTAACAACTCTGGAATTGAGTTATTTACCAGAGCTGAAAGGAATTTGTAGTGCGAAACTGATTTGCAATTCTCTTGAAGTAATTGAAGTCAGATACTGTGAGAAGCTGAAGAGGATGGCGATTAGTCTTCCGTTGCTTGAAAATGGTCAGCCATCCCCTCACCCTTCTCTTGAAAGGATCACTGTGTATCCACAAGAATGGTGGGAGACAGTGGTGGAGTGGGAGCCTCCTAACGCCAAGGAAGTCCTTCGTCCCATTATAGACTTTTGGTAGAGAGGAGTAGACTGCTCTGCCCTGAATATAATAAAGAACAAAGGGTAAGCATCATCTTTTATTTCTCTCTCTTTCTACAATTGATTCTCTGCACACCATCTTAATTTCTTTATGTTATTTTTACTCTTAGGGCTACTTTTTTTCCTTTGGCGAGGCTCGAGGCTGCTACCTTCTGTTTTCGTTCTCGCGCTGCGCCTCCCATACATAGAAGCCAACAAGAGCTCAACGTCTTGATCTTTGTTTCTATACATACAAATACTGAGCTAGATTGTTTCTGAATTCTTCTTTTCTTGATATGATTTGTTGGGCTAGTTTATAGGGTTTTAGTTCTTTCTGCTAAATTATCTAAATATGGGCTTTAGAATCTTGTTCAATGAAACTAGCATTCTTTATTTCTTGGGATAGAAAGAACAGAGCTGTTATAAAAATTAAAATTAAAAAATAAAATCTGGTTTAATTATTTATTTATCTATATTGATTTAATTATTTCTTTGCTCCTTGAGTATACTGTTATCATTAGACTTTTTCAAGAGGGATAATCATTTACATATTTAAAAGTGGTGGATAATTTTTTGAAAGAGTTAAAATTTGGTTTAATGTTGATTTAATTATTTATACCTTCATTTTGGGAATTGAACTTGGAATTGAATTATTCAAAAAAATAAAAATATCAAATATGTGCAAGGGATTCTAAACGCTTTGCTGCTCGTAGAATTTGAGTATTTTTTCTATTAGTCACTTTGCTTTATTTTAATATGCATTGAAAGATAATAAATCATTTAATATTTTCTTCTATTCTTTTAATTTAACTTTTAATTAATAAAGTTATTTTCTGCCCCCTCTCTAGTAAACTGCAAAACGGCAACATACCATTTCTAGCCCAGCAGGGGTTCCACTAGCCGGCATGTTGTGAAAATATATATGTTTTCAAAGTGTTCTTTTAATAATTTTAGTGTACTAATTTTAAAAATAAAAAAAATTGAATATTGAGATCGACATGCAACTTAAATCCATGTATTATGAAGAGAAATAAAGTAGTAGTATTTTTCTTCATCGAACACTCGTGACATCAAATAAAATAACTTTAAGAAAAACTAAAAACGAATAGGAAGCTTATGATAGTTAAGAGACGTATTCCAAGGTTCAGGTTACTAGTTGACGAATTAAAAAATAAAATTACATTATATTATTTGTTTACAAACACTAAATCGATGTTATTTATTTTAAAGAATTAAAATAAAAACTTTATTTTAATATTATCTTTTTAAATATTTTTATTTCAAAAAAGTTTCACATCGTTGTAGAAAAAAAAAAGCCTTAATTTGGCATCGAGAGAGCATACACAAGGGAGATATCATAGAGTATTAAACATAAAGAAGCTAAACAGTCAAATTCATTTCATTGTTGATTATAATATAATCCAGTGTTTTGTTTTTTTTAAAAAAATATTTTTATCTATTTCATCTTTCAGTTTATCTAGAATTCAACTTTGTAATTCAAAATTATTAAAAGACATTGTCACCCACAACGATTTCATCGTGAATTACAATAGTAATCTCTTCTTCTTTTTCCTTTTATATTGAATTTTTGCTATTTTTGTCTATTTTATATTTGGTCTGGTTTATAATTCAACTTCATAATTTATTTCATTTTATTTTGTCTTTTTATAGGGTTAGCATGGTTTACGAGTTTATTAGGAAATTTAGTGGTATTGAGTTAATTGGAAATTCAATTTTATAATTGGTTTCATTTCGCTTTCTATGAGATTATCATGAAAAAAAAAATCAATATTGGGCTGGTTTTCAATTTTACAATCATATATTTTTGTTATCATATAGTTAAATAAAAAATATTTTTTAGAAAAATTATAATCCCAATGAAGTTCATAACCTGGTTCGTGACTTTGACAAACTAGCTTGGGTTACCTGATTCATAGGTTTGATGGGTTTACCCACTGATCAAAAATGTTGTTTTTTTTTGTCTTTTTTAACTTATTTTTTTCATGATTTTTTCTTTTAATATTGGATTAGTTAAGAAATAAATTACATGAATTTATTTTTGTTTACTTTCTATACGGTTATCATAGTCTCAAATAAATATTTTTTTTATGGTTAGCGCTCAATTTTACGAGAATATATTTTTATCATATAATTAAATAACATTTTATAAAAAAAATTACTAAAGCTATTAGAATCCATGACTTTGATCGCAGGGAACCGAGATCGATCCAATTTGTTATTGTCTCATTATTATTTTTCTAAAAATAAAGTTGTCATCTAGAGATGTTTTAAAAAAGTTAAGCTATATTTTAACATTAATCTAATTTACCTTTGAATATATAAAACAATCGATTTAAATCAGGTTAGCTCCCACTGAGTTTAATTGAAACTCGAGAAAGATAAAGAAATGGAGAAGAGGTTTTAATATCAATTCATTTGATTTGACTTAAAATACATGTGTTTACATTTTCTCACAATCAATCATATCATGGTATAGTCCGTTCAGATTGTCTGACGCCACACAAAAGATAACACAGCCCTAAAATAAGATTTTTGAACAATGGTTGAGATCCTACAGGGTTGAATTAATGGCCAAATTTTTGAACAATAAATACAAGATTGTCATAAATATTGAATAATCATTTCACAAGATACCAACATTATTAGATTGCAGACCAGTATCTTACCAGTATCTTAAGGTATTAATTTAGATCTTTCTAATGAAGATGAGGAGCTGCCGAGAGGAGTTTTGATTTTAGATGATTTGTGGAAGGCTTTTTTTCTCCACAAGCTGGGAGTTCCTGTCCAAGCTAAGGGATAATATTGGCGAAAAATATAGAAAGATGCTGCAGGGTGCAAATGGCATGGAAGAATAACATCCTTTCAATAAAGAAAAATCATCTTACATGAAAAGAGTCTGGCATTAACTATATATATCTCGTTAAAATAATATAAATTATATTTTAAGTTGTCATCTAAAATTTAATTTAAATTAATTTAAATTAATTTATTAACAAGTTATCATGTAATTAATTGATGTGTTGTCATGTGATTAACTGATGTAAAAGTAATGGGAAATACACATTGCCTTTGTTACTGCAAAGACTTTATAAAAGTAATTTGCAGGAAAGTGTCGTTTTTGTCTGCAGAGAATAGAGTGAGCACATGGTGGCAGGGTCTTATGTCTCCATGATCTAAGCCTTTTCTTTCTGCTCTCGCCTTCGGAAAGAATCTTGCTTGGGCACTTTACTTTCGAAAATTGGGTAGGGCTGTGTTTTCGAAAATATATATATATTTTTTTAATTGGATACTCACACACACACACACACAGATATATATATATATATATATATATATATACACACACTTCTTATTTATTCAAGTCGCCGAGTGTGATTGAGGTCAACGCCACCAGCTGGATGGGATTTCAATTTATTATATATCAGTTGTTGCTACCTTTTCAATTCACAACCTCCGACCAACATCCCAATTTGCTATAGACAGTAGTGCCTTTGTATGGCTTCCTCTGAGTCTCCGCTCTCATCCTCGTCTTCGTCCGATGAATGGAGCTATGATGTTTTTCTAAGTTTTAGAGGAGAAGACACTCGCAAAACAATTACAGATCATCTCTACTCTGCCTTAATCCAAGCAGGAATTCGTCCTTTTAGGGACGATAATGATCTCCCTAGAGGAGAAGAAATCTCCCCGCAACTTCTCAGGGTAATCGAAGGATCAAGGATTTCTGTAGTGGTCTTCTCCAGAAACTATGCTTCCTCTAGATGGTGTCTCGACGAACTAATAAAGATTATGGAGTGCAAGCAGAAAACTCACCAGGTTGTTCTTCCAATATTCTATGATACGGATCCTTCAGATGTCCGCAAACAGACCGGTAGCTATGCAAAAGCTTTTGATGAACATGAAGAACACTTCAAGGAAGAAATGGAGAAGGTCAACAGGTGGAGAGAAGCTCTTACACAGGCTGCAAATCTATCTGGAAGGGTTTTACACAATGAGACAAATGAGTATATCTTTATCTTCTCAGTCAAAATCCACTTGCACATATCAAAAGAAACAATCTTTTTATTATTATCATTTTGATATTGATATTTCCACTTCGATTAAATATTAGTTTTTAATTGCAATATATGTAGATGTAGCAAATATCTATGGTTTTTCAAAATAATTCTCCAACAAGTAGGGTTATAAAATTTAATAAGTTCTTTCTAATAATCATTATTATTCTCAAGCTTTCGTCTGAGTGATAGATGTGTAAACACTACTTTTTCCATCAATATTTTTTGTTATTTATCTTTTAATATTATGTTGATTTATAATTTAGAGTTAATAATTTATTTTAATCTATTTTTTCTGTGGTTATTTAATGTCAAAGTATTCCACTTTACTAGAGAGGGTTGCTGAGATATTTTTTGGTTTTTAATTTGTTAAACGCAAAATAAAACAAAGTTGAGAGGGATATTTTCCTATTTTATTTTATAAAATCAATTTTGAGATTTTTTGAGTTAAAAAATTATTTTCTTAAGGTAATAAGAGTTTTTCTTTTTCAGAGGTGAAAATAAGATAAAAATTGAGTTTTCAGGAGAAAACAAAACTTAGGCTTTATCTTTTTAAAAATTGAGTTTTCAATCTACTTTTTATGTGGTTATTTCAGTAAAAAAAACAAAATGGTATTGGGTTGGATTCCATGATAAAAAAAAGAAGCAAAATTTAATGTCAGAGTATTCCACTTTACGAGAGGAGTGTTGCTTATATATTTTTGGGTTTTTAATTTGTCAAAAGCAAAAAAAAAAAAAAAAGTTCAGCGGGATATTTTCCTGATTTGATTTTTTAAAATCAATTTTAAGATTTTCTGAGTTAAGAAATTATTTTCTTAAGGTAATAAGAATTTTTTTCATAAGTTGAAAAATGAGTATTTAGGGGGGGTATGTACAATAGAGTACTCCTCCGAACTCAGTGATTCTAGTCTCATAGATCTCATTTTCAATTCATTTATTTTTTAATTTTAAAGTTCAGATCAACATTGAACAACAATTTTGTCCAATAATATATAACTTAACCTATTTTCGGATTGTTTTTGCATATCTAACAACTTATACGCCGTTGATGTCTTTCTTTCTCTGAACAGATATGAAGCGGAGTTCATTAAAAGGGTTGTCAGTGATGTAGCTTGTAAATTGGGAAACAAAACCTTGCACGTAGCCACTTGATTTAAGAGCAAACACCACATGGAATTAATTGATGTGTTGAATAATTGATGTAAAAGTAATGGGAAATACACTCTGCAAAGACTCTATAAAATTAAAGGCATGGAAAGTGTCGGTTTCTCTCTGAAGAGAATAATAGAGTGAGGACATGGGGGGTAGGGTCTTATGTCTCCATGATCGAAGCCTTTTCTTTCTGCTTTGGCATCTGTGATGACTCCCTTCCTAGCAATTTCCCTATTTTCCTTTCCACATCTCACCAGTACGAACTAGATTCATGCATGCTGCAGCTTTATTATTTTATTTATTTAATTTAAGGAATTAAAATAAAAATGGTATTGTAATAACAAATTTCACATCGCTGTAGATAAAAACAAATATAACACGGTGGGTTCCTTCCTACCAAACAATACAATAATTAATCAATTTATTATTATTATTATCATTAGCTACGGTGGGTTCCTTCCTAGCAATTTCATTCCTAACAAACAATAATTAATTTATTATTATTATAGGATTCTTTTATATTTTGACCCACATCTTTTTCTTAATTGGAAGCCATTTGTCTGTTTTCCCTTTATTTCTTTTTTCGTCTTCTTTATTCTCTTTTTATCTGCTTGTCCTTAGATTTTCTTACACGCTGTTTATGTTTTGGTAGTCCAGTCATAATTTATATTTTTATCCTTTTGACATCCAAAATAAATAAATAATATATTTATTTATCGTTAATAATACAGATGAAAAGGGAAAAAAGAGAGAGAAGACACTTTGAAAAAAGAATGATAAAAGAATTACAAGACCTGGAATTGTTGAATTACAATCATGATTTTTAACGTGAGAACCCAAAGGTGAATTGATCGTTGAGAATAAATATCATTTTATTTTATTATAATGTTTTTAGTCAGAGACCCACGTGTCCATATGATAGAGATCAATTTATCATTTTATTTTTCTTTTATTTTTCAATGGTCACACAATCAAGCTACAATAAAAGTTTTTGTTTTGTACTTTTTTTTATCTGTAACGATTCTTTGAATCTTTAAAGAAATCCATGATAAATAAATAAATTTGTTGGAAAGTGTCGTTTCTGTCTGCAGAGAATAGAGTTGAGGACAAGGTGGGTAGGGTCTTATGTCTCCATGATCTAAGCCTTTTCTTTCTCCTTTCGCCTCATTTATTGTGATTATGCGTCATTTGTCAACCAAGAATCATGATATTACTATGGCAAGTGGAAAATCGATTCATAAAATGTTTTCACCTGAAAAGTTATTTTCAATATATTTTCATTTTAAAACACCTAATTAATACCCTTAAAAAATAAAAATAAAAATAAAATCTATTTATCAACCTTAAAAACACTCTTAAAACACCAAATCAAACCAGGTAAGAATTTTGTTTTGGAACAGAATTCTCCGTATTTTGCATTATGTAATGCATAGTATGTATGGAAGGGTTGGCAGTTGCCTATTTCTTGATTTGTTTTGTTTTGCACAGGTTAAGTTAGGAAATGTTTGCAAGTGTGGTCCTTTACTTTTCAAAATGTTTTTTACTTCAAAATATATCAAAATAATTTTTTTTAATACTAAATAATAATTTGAAAACAAAAATAAAAACAACATGTTTGACAATGCATTTTAAAAATGTTTTTGAAAACATTTGAATTTTTTTATTTCTAAATTAATTTTTTTTATGTTTTTAGATATTTTTATATATTGATATAAAAAATATTTTAAAAAAATAAAAAAATTAAGATGATTTTTTTTATTATAGCCCCCAACAATTTCTATATAATTTAATCAAGTTCCGATCATGCCTCACCCGTATGATCCACCAGTTCAACTATGTTGCCAGAGTTTGTTATTGCTCCATAATTATAATTTATATTAAAACAATATTATATTATATAGTTAAGTTAATTTCCTGTCAAACAATACACTAATCTTTGCTACTGTAACATTCTCTTCCAAATCTCATCCCAACTTCCTTGACATTGATTTCCCGATTTCCCTCATCAAATGTCTTAAACCTTTGTGATTATCAGTGCTTCCTTCTCAAGTTGAATCGAATCACCTGGAGCTCAACATCTTGCAACACCCTCCTCATTTTTAAACCATTCATTCTTCTCTGTTCTGTGCTTTCTGTTCTTGTATTTTCCCCCCTGGAACACTGCTTCAGCAAACCAGCACTTGAAGCACAACTTGAATCCAGGTAAATTATATATACAACATCTTCTTCATTTTGTTCTTCACATGTAGCTCTGGTTTGAATCTTTCAAGTAAAACACAAGTTGTAGAAATTCTAATGATAAACTTTGGAAACATTCCATGCCTTATGGAGTTCATGCTAATTGACCCCAAGTTAACCCTGGATTCATTGTTCTTTCTTTTTAGTTTCTTTGCTGCTGTTTGTAACCTATTATTCTAGTTTCAACCTTTCCTTTTTCATAATTTTTTATTCAATATTTTGACACCTTTTTTTTATGTAGGACAAAATGGTTAGATCAAATGATCCGTTTTGGAATGATGTTGAAGAAATAAATGATGGAAGATTGAAGTGTAAGTTCTGTAGGCATGTATTTGCCAGGGATACTTCCATTTCGAGGGTCAAATGGCATTTGTCAGGAGAGAGAGGGCATGGAGTTGGCATTTGTGGTCAGGTGCCTAAAGAGGTTCAAGAAGCAGCATTTCTAGCTATGCATAAAAATGGTTACACTCGGATGCTGGAAGGATGCAGGAGGGAGTTCAAGGCATGGAAAACATGGTTACACTCGGAGTTGATGCTCATGAGAGTAGAGGAGAACCGGCACAAGGAACAGATGTGGTGGATCAACTTGTTGATGGTACTTGGGATCAGATAAACTCTGCCCTTTTGATGGCGCAGACGCTGAATGAAATCAGTACCAATTTAATGCAGGAAGAAGAGGTTGTGGAGCGTTTGCATGGTGCATTTGAAACAATACCGAGAACAGAACAAGTGCAGCATCTGGAGAGAGGTAGCTCTTGTGAGAGGCCGTCAATTAATCAGGTTGATGAACCTCGAGGAGATTCATCCCATCCATTAGATCCATTGTGTCTTGATCATGGAAGATACTACGATCAACCATTTGCTCCATCAGTAAACAATGATATGATTATGAATGATGTGGAGAATAGTGGAAGATTAGTGCAGCCAGCCGCAGGAGCTAGATCTTCTAGAATTCTTAAAGACAACACAAGTGAGACTAGAGGAGTTCCGTTTCCTACTAGCTCTAATAAGCCAGTGGGTCAAGCATTTGAAGAGAATAGGGAGGTGATATGGTCTCTGTTAATGGATGATGAAGTCTCAACCATTGGCATTTACGGGATGGGGGGCGTTGGTAAAACAACATTACTGCAACATATCCGCAATGAGCTTTTAGAGAGACCAGATATTTGTGATCATGTTTGGTGGGTGACTGTGTCTCAAGATTTTAGCATTAATAGACTGCAGAATCTTATTGTCAATCATCTTAATCTAGACCTTTCAAGCAAGGATGATGATCCGCATAGAGCTGCCAAATTGTCAGAAGAACTAAGAAAGAAACAAAAATGGATTCTCATTTTAGATGATTTGTGGAACAGTTTTGAGCCACACGAAGTGGGAATTCATCCCTTGTTGAAAGGAAGCAAGCTGAATTTGACAACTCGATCACAAACGGTTTGTGCTCAGATTGATTGCCAACACAAAATCGAAGTGAAGCCCCTATTTGAGGGAGAATCCTGGACTTTGTTCAAGGAGAATCTTGGACGTCACAAAGCACTTTCAGATGAAGGGGAAGGAATTGCAAAAGCTGTTGCAAGGGAATGTGATGGTTTGCCATTAGGTATTATTACAGTGGCCAGAAGCTTGAGGGGAGTGAGTAATCTAAATGAGTGGAGGAATACATTGAAGGAATTGGGAGAATCAGGATATAGGGACATGAATAATCATTAGAAAAGATGAGGGCACTGAAGAGTTTAGATCTCTATAGAACCTCACTTGAAAAGATGCCTCAAGGCATGGAATGTTTATCCAACCTTAGGTATTTTAGAATTAATGGATGTGGAGAAAAGGAGTTTCCTAGTGGGATATTACCAAAACTCTCTCACCTGCAAGTCCTTGCACTTGGAGTGCCTTCTAGGGAATGCTATACAGTTAAAGGATTGGAAGTAGGATGCTTGGGGAAGTTGGAAACTTTGCAATGCCACTTCAAAGGCCTCTCTGACTTCGTGGAGTATCTCACATCTCAGGATGGGATCCATTCATTAAGCACATACAAAATTTCAGTAGGACCGTTGAAGGGAGATAATTGGTATGGCGATAATAATTTCCTAAGTAAAACAATTAGGTTGGGTAATTTAAGTATCAATAGAGATAGAGATTTCCAGGTCAAGTTCTTAAATGACATTCAAGAACTGTATTGTGAAAGCATTGATGCAAAAAGTTTATGTGATGTTTTGTCATTAGAGAATACAACTGAAATGGAGATCATCTACATTAGGGATTGTGATAGCATGGAGAGCTTGGTTTCATCTTCTTGGTTCTGCTCTGCTCCACCACCATTGCCATCACATAATGGTATGTTTTCTCGTCTTAAAGAGTTTTTTTGTGTTGGATGTAACAGCATGGAGAAGTTGCTCCCTCTTGAGTTGCTGTCATACCTCGTAAACCTGGAAGAGATTTGTGTTGATGGTTGTGAGAAAATGGAGGAGATAATAGGAACAACAGATGAGGAAAGCAGCACCTCCAATCCCATCGCGGAATTAACACTCCCAAAGTTAAAAACTCTGGAATTGACTGATTTACTTGAACTGAAAGGGATTTGTAGTGCGAAACTGATTTGCAATTCTCTTGAAGTAATTTACGTAGAAAACTGTGAGAAGCTGAAGAGGATGGCGATTAGTCTTCCGTTGCTTGAAAATGGCCAGCCATCCCCTCACCCTTCTCTTCAAAGGATCGATGTGAGTCCAGAAGAATGGTGGGAGACAGTGGTGGAGTGGGAGCCTCCTAACGCCAAGGAAGTCCTTCGTCCCATTGTTAATAGATTATACACTTTTGATAGAGAGGAGCAGACTGCTCTGCCCTGAATATAATAAAGAATAAAGGGTAAGCATCATTTTTTATTTCTGTCTTTTTAATTCTCTGCACACCATGCTAATTTCTTTATGTTATTCTTACTCTTAGGGCTATTTTGTTTTCCTTTGGCGAGGCTCGAGGCTGCTAACTTTTCTTTTCGCTCTCGCGCTGAACGTCTTTTTCAGAACTGTAGAGTACAACAAACCCGAACAAGAAAGCTCCAAATATATGCTCGGAGTCCATTTTTGTTCTTTCAGTGAAAGCTCTCTCTCTCTCTCTCACTCTCTGGATGTGCTGTCGACACCCTGCAGTGCTACCAAGGCACATGCAAATGGAAAGGTTGTTGACAGGGTTGTCTATCCTCTGCATTATATGTTTATTTTAAATCTATAACGAATAATACGTTGCAGATGTGTTTGTTTTAAATCTACAACGGATAATCCGTTGTATATTTGTTTATTTTAAAACTTGTGTTCTTTATAATAAAAATCCTCTCCGTTAATAATTCATTATTGTCTCTCTTTCCTCTCTTCCTTTCCTATTGTTTTCCGAGTTAAGAAAAAATACACCATGGCTGAATACACATGGTGTATTCGTATTCGCTGCAGGTACTCTTTTGTTTTTTGTTTTTTTCTTCATTTAATTCTCTTTCGCTCCATCTTTTCTTTTTAATTTTTTTTCATAAATTTAGAACTGCACTTATATTGTTCTTGTTTGAACTGCAATTGCTTGGAATGAGTGGCCAGGGTCCGTAATGGCAAGGAATGGTGGAAAGAAGAGGCCATGATGTATGTTCTTTTCTGTGAAGTTTTAAGAGAGGATGTAAAAGAGAAAGAAACAGGGCAGTTTATGTATGAACCAGCGTTTGAAATGTTTGGAAGTGTGGTATTGATGGTTTTTAAAATAATATTTTTTTAAAATAATATTTTTGACATTACCATGTCAAAACAATGTAAAAATACTAAAAAAATAAATTAATTTGAAGCAAAAAAAAATATTTCAGTTATTTATTAAAAACCTGTTTGACATTGTGTTTTTCAAAAGCGTTTTTGAGAAGAAAAAATTAAATTAATTATTTTTTATGTTTTTAGATTGTTTTCATGTGCTAATGTCAAAAATGATTTTCAACAAATAAAAAAAATATCATTTTGATACATTTCTTAACAAAAAACACTTTAAAAAACAACCTCAATTACACTTATATGTACTAAATTTGTCTACATCTGGTTGGTTTGTGATCTTTTGCTGCACCCTTTTCCCTTTTGAAGCAGAAACCTTCAGCACTGGGGCACATGGGTTAGCTTAGGTGTTTGAAAGTGAGGTTCAATTTGTATTTTTTGTTAATTTCTTTTTGCTTTTAATTATCTTTTTAGTAACTTTTAGATTACTTTATAATAATAATGTTCAACAACCCCCCCAGCCACTTAGCAAGCTAGAGAGTATTCATTTGGCACAGTATGTTCAACGACGCCACAGAAAGAAAAGAGAGATTTTCCATTTGTTAACAGCCCCGTTTCGGTTTCCTTGTCTAATAAATTTTGTTTTCCATTTGTTGGGAGATATTCCATGTTGATTTACTTAGATATATAAATGTAATCGAATCTCTGTTGTGTTATGAATTTTAATTTATAATAATTTTTATTTCAACCATATTTATTTTGTTTTCAATATTAATAATATTTCAATATGTTCAAGTAGTTTTAAAATATTAATTTATAATTAATTAAAAATTAAATATATTTAAAATTGATTTTAAAAATTAATTACAAGTTTCAACGGAATTTCCGTTGCAACTTATACCTGTGCATGTTTTATGTTCCGTTGCAATTTGCAACAGATTTGCAACGGCATTTCCATAAACAACATATACCAAACTCTCAAGCTCGCTCTAAACCAAGGCACGTCTGGTTGAAAATTATTTCCAAACCCCTTTCCTCCATGCCTTCGAGAATTTCTGGAACGGATAATATCTCTATGAACATGTGATAACAGAAATGGTAGATTAAAGTTACAGAACATGATCCATTATCACTAGTCTCTCCTCTTTCATGTGCTAGCTCTTCTACTAGTTTCAGGAATTTAATTTTTATCATTCGTGGATGGATTACCAAACAAAACAAGTGTTTAGTGCAATCAGTTCGTGTAAATTTTATATAACTTAATAGGTCAACCATGATGCTGAAAATCAAATTAAATTATCAAGATTTTAATTGGATTAATCAATTTTACTAAATCAATATTTAACTGCAAACATGATTGACGTTAAGTTCTGATTTTGGCTTGTATTTTTATACAAGTTTCATTTTTTTTTCCATTAATATCTTCCCTAACAGCTGGTTTGGCATTTTGTGTTTCAAAAATAAATAAATAAATAAAAACATATTCTTAGAAGATATATGGAATCATTTGCTGAGTCTATTTTCTGGTATTGTTTTCGAATTTTGAGATGATATTTCAAACCGATTATTTACCATGGAATTTGGATGGTGTATAATATCTCGACTTTGGGTAGGTCAACGGTGTAGAGATTAGAACAGAATATGCAGAGAAGAGAAGAATTGAACTGAGATAAAAAAAGAGAAGGGAGAAGAGAATGAGAGGGAAAGAATGAAATTCAATTATTTACACATTTCGTATGTCTGCTTTATATAGTCAAAGGGAAAGACTTACGTATGCATACTCATACGTATGCATACGATCTACCATACTCTATCATCCCCCCTCAAACTCTGGCTTGAATAAACCAAGCTGGAGATTGTGAAAATGAGTAAGAAACAGAGGGGAGCTTAAGCCCTTAGTAAGAATCTGCAAATTGCTCCTGAGAGGAGACAAACTGAACAACTACTTGTTTTCCAAATTGATAGATAGCTACTTGTTTTCAATTTAGAATCTTGGGTTTTCTTCTTCTTTTTGTATGGCTTTCATAATAATAAGATGAGCAGTGGTGGGGAAATGTGTCAGATTACTGGTTGTGGAAAGAAAATCCTGAAAGATCCTGAAATTTGGTTGATAGTGTTGTGTTGCTGATCTTTAGTGTGAAATGCAAGTTGGTATTTTAGATTTTGGAGAGGGAGACATGACTTTGTTATAATTGGTGAGCCTGTGTGTGTCTGTGTGTTTGAAGAATTCAGACCAGGGATGTATATTCATACTTGGGGTTCTAGAGGTATAGTTCAAGTAGTTGTTTTTCCTATTTAGTTTTTTGGATTCTGATGTACTAGGGATTTGTAAGATTTAGGAACTTGTGAGAAGAATGCATTAGGCAAGTGTTCACTTGGGTGCAATGTTAAGAGCATTAGCTTCTAGATTCTTGTTGATTTCATATCTAGCGATCTTGGTCACTGCAAGTGATAATGATGACGATGAGGGTTTCTGGAGCATACACAACATTATGGAAGCTCAGAGAGTGAGTGATTTATTAGCTGCTCCAACTTTCCTTTCAAATGGGTCCTGCTTCAGTTTATAGCATTCATAGTCCTTTGTGGACTGACACATTTGCTGAATGCATGGACTTATTATGGACCACACTCATTCCAGCTGATACTGTCCCTCACCATTGCCAAATTCCTCACGGCGTTGGTCTCTTGTGCAACTGCCATAACCCTTTTAACTCTGATTCCTCTTCTTCTCAAATGGAAAGTGAGGGAGCTTTTCTTAAAGCAAAATGTTTTGGAATTAGACCAAGAGGTCGGGATGATGAAGAAGCAAAAGGAAGCTAGTTGGCATGTCAGGATGCTAACTCAAGAAATCAGGAAATCACTTGATAGGCATACAATATTGTATACCACTCTGGTTGAGCTTTCTAAGACTTTAGATTTGCATAATTGTGCTGTATGGATGCCTAATGAGAATAGAACGGAGCTCCATCTCACCCATGAGTTGAAAGGCAATTCACAAAATTATCGCCGTTCTATCCCAGTGAACGATCCAGATGTGTTAGAAATACAAGGTAGCAAGGGGGTCAAGGTTTTGAGGCCTGATTCAGCACTCGGTGCTTCAAGTCGTAGAGAGTAGGAGGAGTCAGGTGCTGTGGCAGCTATCAGGATGCCAATGCTACAAGTTTCAAATTTCAATCCTGGGACTGCTTTCTATGTTCCAAAATGATAATATGGGCTTTGAGCAAAGGATTGCTATTGACACATTGGTGAAAACCGGCAATGTGCTTGCAACTTTGATTAATGATGTGATGGATATTTCAGCAGAAGATACTGTAAGGTTCCCTTTAGAAAAATCATATGTGTGGGTTGAAATAACTTGAATCAAAATATTTCTACATTCATGTCAAAAGTTGAAATTTATAACTTGTAACCTATTCATTCTAACTTGTATCATCTCCGTTCTTAAAAGAAATTGTTCTCAGCCAATGCCTCCCAAAGATATTTCTAACTCAAATTATTTTTGTCAGAAGTGATTCATGACAATTAACATTAGTATTGTGATGATTCGGCACCATATATCATGCTTTTGTTTTCGCTGTGGCTTTTATGAAAGCATACTGGATATTCAAATGCCAGAAATGGACGGGTTTGAAGTGGCAACACGAATCCGGAAGGTCCGAAGTCGTAGTTGGCCATTGATTATAGCTGTGACTGCCAGTGCTGAGGATAATGTTTGGGAGAGATGCCTACAGATGGGAATGAATGGGATGATTCGAAAACCTGTTCTCTTACAAGGGATGGCAGATGAGCTTCAAAGAGTTCTTCAGCGGGCCGGCGAAGGATTGTGAAAATAAGTTGTAAAGATGACCAGACATTGTTTTTATAGAACAATCTTTCAAGGGTCGTCACTCTGCCTCGTAAATCAAACAATCTTGCATGGAGATGTTTAGCTTTTAGCCTTGTACTTCATGGTATGCAAAGTGTAAACTTTTACCACTCTCAAACGCTAGAATTTCATAGAATGGATAATGACTCGTGAGAAATAGCAATTTTTTATCTGAAAATTATTCAGAGAAGTGAAATAATACAGAGACTAAATCTTCCAGATGTGCTCTAGCTAGTTGGATATTTCTATTCTCTGTTGCTCTTACTAACAGTTATTTTATCAGGTTAACATGGTTTGTGATTGCTGTCTGCTACACCTTTCTTCTCTGTGAAAAAGTTTTAGCTGTCAGCATTCAATCAATAAAAATAATTGCTAGTAATTGCTATAATATTTTATTTTTATTTTTTATTTTAAATTAATTGTTTTTTTTGTTTTTAGATTATTTTAATGTGCCGATGTCAAAAATGATTTTTAACAAATAAAAAAAATATTATTTTAATATATTTCTTAACAAAAAGCATTTTAAAAAACAACCTCAACTATACTCTATAGACTAAATTTGTCTACATCTGGTTGGTTTGTGATCTTTTGAAGCAGAAACCTTCAGGCACTGTGGGCACATGGGTTAGCTTAGGTGTTTGAAAGTGAGGTTCAATTTGTTTTTTTGTTAATTTCTTTTTGTTTTTAATTATCTTTTTAGTAATTTTTAGATTACTTTATAATAATAATATCAAAAATATTTTTTTTTGAAAATATTTACTAACACATTCTCAAACACCATCTCATCAAACCCCAGTAGCTTGATATTTTTGTATAGAAGCTTGAGACATGGCACACGCTACAATAATGTTTAGAATATTCAAAGCCTTTGCTTTCAAAAATGGTTAGCAACTGGAAATTAATTTTGATTTTTCTCGACATTTTTCCTTAATTGTTACTAATTCTTCACCTGCATTTCCCCATGAACTATCAGAATTTAATTAATTATCCGGTGGAATATTGTTGCTGGTATCTGACATGATTGAAGTTATGGAAAATGATCCATCATCACCAGTCTCTCCTCGTTCATGTGCTAGCTTGGAATCCTTGAATTTTTAAATAATTCTTTAAAAAACAATTAAAACCAATTATTTACCCTGGAATTTGTGTATATATATATATAATTCCAAGTGGGCATGCTGCGTTTCTGGTTGAATGCTCAACTTTTCCAAGTGGGATGGTCAACACGTTAACTTAGCTTCTGATTCTTTTGTTGAAGTTTTAAATTAGAGATGTGAAGCAAGTTGTTATATCTTATAATATAATCTTTAGTAGGTAAAGTTGTTATATCTTATAATATAATAGTAGGTAAAGTTTCTCGCTTGCTTCCTGTGGAACAATACAATAATCTTTGCTACTGTAAATCTCATCCCAACTTCCTAGACATTGACTTCTCGATTTCCCGATTTCCCTAAGCTATCAAATCTCTTAAACCTTTGTGATGATCATTGCTTCCTTCTCTGGTTGAATCGAATCACCTGGAGCTCAGCATCTTTCAACCTCCTCCGTATTTTTTAAACCATTTATTCAACTCTGTTCTGTGCTTTCTGTTCTTGATCCCCCCCCGGAACACTGCTTCAGCAAACCAGCACTTGAAGCACAACTTGAATCAAGGTAAATTATTTATACTCCATCTTCTTCATTTTTTTTGACATCGTTCAAGTAAAACACAAGTTGTATAAATTTTAATGATAAACTTTGGAAAAATTCCATGCCTTATGGAGTTCATGCTAAATTGACCCCACGTTAACCCTGGATTCATTGTTCTTTCTTTTTAGTTTCTTCGCTGCTGTTTGTAACCTATTATTCTAGTTTCAACCTTTCCTTTTTCATTAATTTTTATTCAATATTTGGACACCTTTTTTTTTTATGTAGGACAAAATGGATAGACCAAATGATCCGTTTTGGAATGATGTTGAAGATATGAATGATGGAAGCATGAAGTGTAAGTTCTGCGGGCATAAATTTGCCAGCGATACTTCCATTTCGAGGATCAAATGGCATTTGTCAGGAGAGAGAGGGCATGGTGTTTCCATTTGTGGTCAGGTGCCTAAAGAGGTTCAAGAAGCAGCATTTCTAGCTATGCGTGGTGGCAACAAAAGACATAATGATTATGCCATTTCCACCTTTCCACAAGAACAAGACAATGCAGGGGATGCTGGAAGGATGCAAGTGGGAGTTCAAGGCATGGAAAACACAGGTGAGGGATCTTTTCAGCAAGTCCCAACCATTGGCATTTATGATGTTTTTAGAGGAGAAGACACTCGCAAAACAATTACAGATCATCTCTATTCTGCCTTAATCCAAGCCGGAATTCGTACTTTTAGGGACGATAATGATCTCCCTAGAGGAGAAGAAATCTCCCCGCAACTTGTCAGGGCAATCGAAGGATCAAGGATTTTTGTAGTGGTATTCTCCAGAAATTATGCTTCCTCTGGATGGTGTCTTGACGAACTAGTAAAGATTATGGAGTGCAGGCAGAAAACTCACCAGGTTGTTCTTCCAATATTCTATCATACGGATCCTTCAGATGTCCGCAAAAAGACCGGTAGCTATGCAAAAGCTTTTGATGAACATGAAAAACACTTCAAGGGAGAAATGGAGAAGGTCAACAGGTGGAGAGAAGCTCTTACACAGGCTGCAAATCTATCTGGAAGGGTTTTACACAATGAGACAAATGGGTATATCTTTATCTTCTCTGTCAAAATCCACTTGCACATATCAAAAGAAACAATCTTTTTATTATTATCATTTTGATATTGATATTTTCACTTCGATTAAATATTAGTTTTTAATTGCAATATATGTAGATGTAACAAATATCTATGGTTTTTCAAAATAATTATCCAACTAGTAGTGTTATAAAATTTAATAAGTTCTTTTTAATAATCATTATTATTCTCAAGCTTTCCTCTGAGTGATAGATATGTAAACACTACTTTTTCCATCAATATTTTTTGTTACTTTCTTTTAATATTATGTTGATTTATGATTTAGAGTTAATAATTTATTTTAATCTATTTTTTATGTGGTTATTTAATGTCAAAGTATTCCACTTTACTAGAGAGGGTTGCTGAGATATTTTTTGGTTTTTAATTTGTTAAACGCAAAATAAAAAAAAGTTTAGAGGGATATTTTCCTATTTTATTTTGTAAAATCAATTTTTTGAGTTTAATTTTCTTAAGGTAATAAGAGTTTTTTTTTTCAGAGGTGAAAATAAGTTAAAAATTGAGTTTTCAGGAAAAAAAAAAACTTAGGCTTTATCTTTTTAAAAATTGAGTTTTCAATCTACTTTTTATGTGGTTATTTCAGTAAAAAAAAACAAAATGGTATTAGGATGGATTCCATGATAAAAAAAAAAAAAAGAAGCAAAATTTAATGTCAGAGTATTCCACTTTACGAGAGGAGTGTTGCTTATATATTTTTGGGTTTTTAATTTGTCAAAAGCAAAAAAAAAAAAGTTCAGCGGGGTATTTTCCTGATTTGATTTTTTAAAATCAATTTTAAGATTTTCTGAGTTAAGAAATTATTTTCTTATTGTAATAAGAATTTTTTTCATAAGTTGAAAAATGAATTTTTTTTTTTTTTTTTTTGGGGGGGGGGAGGGGATATGTACAATAGAGTACTCCTCCGAACTCAGTGATTCTAGTCTCATATGAAACATAACACCCTAACTCACAATTTTTACGAAGGATCTCATTTTCAATTCATTCATTTTTTAATTTTAAAGTTGAGATCAACATTGAACAACAATTTTGTCCAGTAACACACAACTTAACCTATTTTCGGATTGTTTTTGCATATCTAACAACTTATACGCCGTTGATGTCTTTCTTTCTCTGAACAGATATGAAGCGGAGTTCATTAAAAGGGTTGTCAGTGATGTAGCTTGTAAATTGGGAAACAAAACCTTGCACGTAGCCAAGCACCCTGTAGGTATTTCTTCCAAGAAAATGGTAAGAACTCATTACGTTGTTCCATCAGATCCATTGTGTCTTGATCATGGAAGATACAATGATCAACCATTTGTTCCATCAGTAAGCAATGATGTGATTTTGAATGATGTGCAGAACATGGTTAGAGGGAGGACAGAGCCAGTGGAGGAGCACTATGTGGAGAATAGTGGAAGATTACTGCAGCCTGGCACAGGAGCTACATCTTCTAGAATTCTTGAAGACAACACAAGTGAGACTAGAGGAGTTCCATTTCCTACTAGCTCTAATAAGCCAGTGGGTCAAGCATTTGAAGAGAATACGAAGGTGATATGGTCTCTGTTGATGGATTATGAAGTCTCAAACATTGGCATTTACGGGATGGGGGGCATTGGTAAAACAACAATACTGCAACATATCCACAATGAGCTTCTAGAGAGACCAGATATTTGTGATCATGTTTGGTGGGTGACTGTGTCTCAAGATTTCAGCATTAATAGACTGCAGAATCTAATTGCCAAACGTCTTAATCTAGACCTTTCAAGCGAGGATGATGATCTGCATAGACATGCCAAATTGGCAAAAGAATTAATAAAGAAACAAAAATGGATTCTCATTTTAGATGATTTGTGGAACGATTTTAAGCTGCACGAAGTGGGAATTCCTATCCCATTGAAAGGATGCAAGTTGCTTTTTACAACTCGATCACAAATGGTTTGTAATCAGATTGCTTGCCAGCGCAAAATCGAAGTGAAGTCGCTTTTTGAGGGAGAAGCTTGGACCTTGTTCATGGAACAACTTGGATATGACATGGCAATTTCACTAGAAATTGAAGGAATTGCAAAAGATATTGCAAGGGAATGTGCTGGTTTGCCACTAGGAATTATTACAATTGCAAGAAGTTTGAGGGGAGTGGATGACCTGCCTGAGTGGAGGACTACATTGAAGAAATTAAGAGAATCGAATTTTAGGGACATGGATGAGAAGGTATTCAAGGTATTGAGGGTTAGTTATGATCGGTTAGGTGACTCAAGACTACAACAATGTCTCTTATACTGTGCATTATTTCCTGAAGATGAAACTATTGAAAGGGAGGAGCTAATAAGTTATTTGATCGATGAGGGAATAATTAAAGGGACGAGGAGGACGCGAGATGCATTTGACGAGGGCCACACGATGTTAAATAGACTTCAATATGTCTGCTTATTGGAAAGTGTTCATGCGAAGTATGATGGTAGAAGATATGTCAAGATGCATGACTTGATTAGGGACATGGCCATCCACATATTGCAAGAGAACTCTAATGTCATTGTTAAATGTGGTGTACAATTAGAAGAACTGCCAGATGCAGAGGAGTGGACGGAGAATCTGAAGATTGTTTCACTAATGCGAAATGAATTTGAAGAAATTCCTTCCAGTCATTCACCAATGTGTCCAAATCTATCAACTCTATTGCTTTGTCAAAATCATTGGTTGGTATTCATTGCAGATTCATTTTTCAAGCAATTGCATGGGCTCAAGGTCCTTAATCTGTCTCGCACAGGTATTGAGAATTTGCCAGACTCCGTCTCTGATTTGGTGTCTCTCACTGCATTATTGCTCACTTATTGTGAGCGGCTAAGATATGTTCCATCATTAGAAAAGCTGAGGGCACTGAAGCGTTTAGATCTCTATAGAACCTCACTTGAAAAGATGCCTCAAGGCATGGAATGTTTATCCAACCTTAGGTATTTTAGAATTAATGAATGTGGTGAAAAGGAGTTTCCTAGTGGGATATTACCAAAACTCTCTCACCTGCAGGTCTTTGCACTTGGAAAGGTTTCTACGAAATACTATACAGTTAAAGGATTGGAAGTAGGATGCTTGGGGAAGTTGGAAACTTTGCAATGCCACTTCAAAGGCCTCTCTGACTTCGTGGAGTATCTCAGATCTCGGGGTGGGATCCAATCATTAAGCACATACAAAATTACAGTAGGAACGTTTAATAGAGTTAGGTATTCTGACGGTTATGGTTTCGAAAGTAAAACAGTTTTGTTGGGTAATTTGAGTATCAACAGAGATAGAGATTTTCGGGTCGAGTTCTTAAATGACATTCAAGGACTGCATTGTGAAAGCATCGATGCAAGAAGTTTATGTGATGTCTTGTCATTAGAGAATGCAACTGAACTGAAGTGCATCCACATTATGGGTTGCGATAGCATGGAGAGCTTGGTTTCATCTTCTTGGTTCTGCTCTGCTACACTACCATTGCCATCACATAATGGTATGTTTTCTCGTCTTAAAGAGTTTTGGTGTAGTAGATGTAACAGTATGGAGAAGTTGTTCCCTCTTGAGTTGGTGTCATACCTCGTAAACCTGGAAGTGATTCGTGTTAGGGATTGTGAGAAAATGGAGGAGATAATAGGAACAACAGATGAGGAAAGTAGCACCTCCAATCCCATCGCGGAATTAACACTCCCAAAGTTAACTTTTCTGGAATTGTGTGATTTACCTGAACTGAAAGGGATTTGTAGAGCGAAACTGATTTGCAATTCTCTTGAAGTAATTACCGTAACAAACTGTGAGAATCTGAAGAGGATAGCGATTAGTCTTCCGATGCTTGAAAATGGCCAGCCATCCCCTCACCCTTCTCTTAAAAGGATTTGGGTACTTCCAGAAGAATGGTGGGAGACAGTGGTGGAGTGGGAGCCTCCTAACGCCAAGGAAGTCCTTCGTCCCATTGTACACTTTAGCCCTGAATATAATAAAGAATAAAGGGTAAGCATCATTTTTTATTTCTCTCTCTTTCTACAATTGATTCTCTGCACACCATGTTAATTTCTTTATGTTATTTTTACTCTCAGGGCTATTTTTTTTTTTCCTTTGGAGAGGCTCGAGGCTGCTACCTTTTCTTTTCGTTCTCGCGCTGCCCCTCCCTCTTCATTGAAGCCAACAAGGGCTGAACGTCTTGATCTTTGTTTCTATACATACAAATACTGAGCTAGATTGTTTCTGAATTCTGCTTTTCTTCGTATGATTTGTTGGGCTAGTTTATAGGGTTTTAGTTCATTCTGCTAATTTATCTAAATATGGGCTTTAGAATCTTGTTGAATGAAACTAGCATTCTTTATTTCTTGGGATGGAAAGAAGAGAACTGTTATTAAAATTAAAATTAAAAAATAAAATCTGGTTTAATTATTTATTTATCTATATTGATTTAATTATTTCTTTGCTCCTTGAGTATACTGTTATCATTAGGGTTTTTTTAAGAGGGATAATCATTTACATATGTAAAAGTGGTGGATAATATTTTAAGAGAGTATACCTTCGAATTGAATTATTCAATAGAATAAAAATTTGGGTAGAGATTGTTCTCTTTGTTTGAAAGGGTGATTAATTGGTAAGGAAATAAATTACATGTTTAATTATAATCACAACAAATTACCTCAAACTATTTCTTTCTTAATATTTTCTAATTATTTTAATACTAAAAATAAAAATTTAAAAATATTAATAAAAAAATAATCACTATCAAATAAGCTTTACATTTTCCACGCAGCTTCTTCAAAATTTCATCACGGGATGGTCCACACGTTAAGTTCCTGCATCTTATAATGCGTCATTTGTCAACCAAGAATCATGATATTACTGTGGCAAGTGGAAAATCGATTCATAAAATGTTTTCCCCTAAAAAGTTATTTTCAATGCATTTTCATTTTAGAACACCTAATTAATACCCGTACAAAATAAAAATAAAATATATTTATCAACCTTAAAAACACTCTTAAAACACCGAATAAAAATAATATTTTTTAAAAAACAAAAAAAATTAAGATGATTTTTTTATTATAACCCCCTACAATTTCTATATAATTTACATTTTCACTATCAACGTAACAAATAAACTTTATATTTTCCATGCAGCTTCTTCAAAGTTTCATCACGGGATGGTCCACACGTATTGTTTCATAACATAAACGAGAAACTTACCATCAAATAAAATTAAGAGTGTTGTTTTGCATCGAACACTCATGCCATCAAATAAAATAAGAAAAACTAAAAAGAAATAGGAAGCTTATGATAGTTAAGAGGCGTATTCCAGGTTTTTGGTTACTGGTTGATGAATTAAATATTTAATTATATTATCTGTGAATTTATTTTAATATTATTCTCTTAAATATTTTTATTTTAAAAAATTTCACATCGTTGTAGATAAAAACAAATATAATATCTTGTTCCTTCCTACCACGCAATACAATAATTAATTAATTTATTATTATTATCTAATCTCATAACAAAATTCTACTGCAGCTTTATTATTTTCTTAAACCATATATTCTTCTCTGATCTCTGTTTTTTTTTTTTTTTTTGCTGACTACTGCTTAAACAAACCAGCACTTGAAGAACATCTTGAATCCAGGCTCTACTTATTTATACTTCATCTTGTCTTCATCCTCAAAGGGTGTTTTTGTTTTTTTTAATCCATAATAAATAAATTTATCTTTTTCTCAGATTTTATAATTCATGCCTTGTGGTGTTTATCTAAATTGAACTTGTGGATTTTTTTTTTAACAAAACAATATCTAGTTACACCGAATGCAACCACTAAGCACTATTCTCAATGCTAATTACAGTAATAATCTGCAGCAATCCTTAACGTTGATGGGGGAGGAGGGAGAGGCATCCATCCTAGTCTTATATTTTCAGACCAACCTTTTCAAAGTTTCAACAATGGGGTGGGTCAGGCATTAGCTTCTGATTCTTTTGTTGAAGTTTTCAATTAGACAAAAGAAAAGCAAACTAGAGGTGTAAGGCAACTTTGGTAGATGAAGTTTGTGGCTTCCTTCCTGTCAAACAATACAATAATCTTTGGTTTTAGATCTCTCTAATGAAGATGAGGAGCTGCCCAGAGCAATTCTGGAAGACTTTTTTTGTCCACAAGCTGGGAGTTCCTGTCCAAGCTAAGTTGTCATCTAATAATTTAATTTAAACTAATTTATAAGAGAAGACATCGAGAACAGAACGCAAAAACTAAAAGTATTATAAAGCTTCCATTCATGCGCATGGTCTTATGTGCTCATTAAGAGCAAACACCACATGGAATTAATTGATGTGTTGAATAATTGATGTAAAAGCAATGGGAAATACACATTGCCTTGGTTACTGCAAAGACTTTATAAAATTAAAGGTGTCGGTTTCTGTCTGCAGAGAATAATAGAGTGAGGGGTCGTATGTCTCCATGATCTAAGCCTTTTCTTTCTGCTTTGGCATCTGTGATGACTCCCTTCCTAGCAATTTCCCTATTTTCCTTTCCACATCTCACCAGTACGAACTCGATTCATGCATGCTGCAGCTTTATTATTTCATTTATTTATTTTAAAGAATTAAAATAAAAATGGTATTGTAATAACAAATTTCACATCGTTGTAGATAAAAACAAATATAACACGGTGGGTTCCTTCCTACCAAACAAATAATTAATCAATTTATTATTATTATTATTCTTAGCTACGGGGGGTTCCTTCCTAGCAATTGCATTCCTAGCAAACAATAATTAATTTATTATTATTATTCTCTTCAATCCAAGGAAATCTAGGACAGCCAATGGAGCGTGTGGATTTCGTAGATGGTCACAACTTAAGAAAAGCTGTATCTTATATCCGCTCATGCTCACTGGTTCTGGTTGGGCTCCGGCACCAAAAAAGAAAGAGAAAAAAACACGACGACTCTTAATTATTTTATTAATTAAATAATTTTTTTATTGTATAAACTAAAGAGAAAGAGGATTTCCCCTATAATTATGATTAAAAATAATTATGATAATTAAATACAAGTATATCGGCTTTTGTAGATTATAAAGCCGACAAAAGGGAGCGGTGTCGGCAACGCTCAAGTCGATGTGGTTAATGAAAGCATGGAAATGGTATGAATTTTAATAATGACTCCCGCATATAATATGCGTGTTGTCTGGATTTCCTAGATGGTCACAACTTAAGAAAAGCTGTATCTTAATAATTATGATTAAAAAAAGAATAATAATTAAATACAAGTATATCGGCTTTTGTAGATTATAAGATACAGCTTTTCGGTGTGTAAACTAAGAATAATAGTTAGAATAATGATTAAAAACAACTACTCTTAATTATTTTATTAATTAAATAATTTTTTTTATTGTCTAAACTAAAGAGAAAGAGGATTTCCCCTTGCCTTTTTGTCAACATTTTGAATGGAATTCACTATAATTATGATTAAAAAAAGAATAATAATTAAATACAAGTATATCGGCTTTTGTAGATTATAAAGCCGACAAAAGGGAGCGGTGTCGGCAACGTTCAAGTCGATGTGGTTAATGAAAGCATGGAAATGGTGTGAAAAAGATGGGTCACCTTCAGCTTAATTTGAAAAAGAAATTGCTCCCTCCAATCACGTCGTGACATCTAATTATTTTCAGAGGATTCTTTTATATTTTGACCCACATCTTTTTCTTAATTGGAAGCCATTTGTCTGTTTTCCCTATATTTCTTTTTTCGTCTTCTTTATTCTCTTTTTATCTGCTTGTCCTTAGATTTTCTTACACGCTTTTTATGTTTTGGTCATATTTATCAAATCCGTTCCGGGTACCGTTCCGGTTTTTTGTTTAGAACGGAACGTTCCGGTTTCGGTGTATTCCGGCGTTCCGTTCCGGTTTTGTACTGTTCATATTTATTTAATTATATATATGAAAAAAATAAAATATTAATTTAACAAGTATAATTTAAATTCAAGATAAATGAAATTTAAATTATACAATACAAACATAATCTCAAAATTAGAAACATCTTTAAAATTCCAAAATATCATGAAAGTAAAATGTTCTAAAATAAAAAAAAAATACATCAAATATCTTCTACGTATTATTATTATAATTAATAACTATTATAATATAATAATAATTATTATAATATAATAATAATTATTATAATATAATAATACTTACTATAAAAAGTAAAAACCCACCCACCCCGTTTTTGTCCCCTTCACTTTCATTTCAAACTAAAAAACCCTATCTTTTTCTCTTCAAGCCGCCGCCCCCCTCGCTAAAAACCCAATCTTTTTTATTCCTTCAGGCTTCAAGCCTTCAACCCCTCTGCTCCTTCTCCAAATGCAAGGCTCAACGTCACAGCTAGTGGTAGCCCTTCGGGGACTGCAACGACAACAATTGTAACTGCAATGACAAAGTATTCCAACATCTTCAATGCATCATCTCCAGACCAACGAAAGTAAGTCCCTGCTTGCCACTTGTGGCTAAATAACCCTTGTACCAGAACTGCGAAAGTAACTACAGAAAAGAAAAGGCCAATCTTTCCAATAATCACTCTCTGCACGACCAAACCCTCCTCTCTTCCTCTCCTCCAAACTCTTCTCAAATATTTTCCTGAACTGAACTGAACTGAGGAAAACGACGTCGTTTTGGGTTTTGGCTGACACCGGAACGGAACCCCCGGTACAAAACCAGGGCATTCCGGCCGGAATTCGGCCGGAATGGCCGGATCGGTCCGGAATTCTACCCGGGACAAAAACGTCGCCGTTTTGTCCCGGATTTTTCAGTGGAACGGGCCGTTCCGGCCGGAACGGAACGGGATTTATAACTATGGTTTTGGTAGTCCAATCATAATTTATATTTTTATCCTTTTGACATCCATAATAAATAAATAATATATTTATTTATCGTTAATAATACATATGAAAGGGAAAAAAGAGAGAGAAGACACTTTGAAAAAAGAATGATAAAAGAATTACAAGACCTGGAATTGTTGAATTACAATCATGATTTTAACGTGAGAACCCAAAGGTGAATTGATCGTTGAGAATAAATATCATTTTATTTTATTATAATGTTTTTAGTAAGAGACCCACGTGTCCAAATGATAGAGATCAATTTATCATTTTATTTTTCTTTTATTTTTCAATGGTCACACAATCAAGCTCCAATAAAAGTTTTTGTTTTGTACTTTTTTTTATCTGTAACTATTCTTTGAATCTTTAAAGAAATCCATGATAAATAAATTAATTTGTTGTAAAGTGTCGTTTCTGTCTGCAGAGAATAGAGTGAGCACATGGTGGGTAGGGTCTTATGTCTCCATGATCTGATCTAAGCCTTTTCTTTCTCCTTTCGCCTCTGTGGTCAAAAGACTGAAATAGCTCGCTCTCTTTCTTCGGGAAAGAATCTTTACTTGGCCCTTTACTTTAGAAATTTGGGTAGAGATTGTTCTCTTTGTTTGAAAGGGTGATTAATTGGTAAGGAAATAAATTACATGTTTAATTATAATCACAACAAATTACCTCAAACTATTTCTTTCTTAATGTTTTCTAATTATTTTAATACTAAAAATAAAAATTTTAAAATATTATTAAAAAATAATCACTATCAAATAAGCTTTACATTTTCTACGCAGCTTCTTCAAAGTTTCATCACGGGATGGTCCACACGTTAAGTTCCTGCATCTTATAATGCGTCATTTGTCAACCAAGAATCATGATATTACTATGGCAAGTGGAAAATCGATTCATAAAATGTTTTCCCCTGAAAAGTTATTTCCAATATATTTTCAAAATATATCAAAATATTTTTTTTTAATACTAAATAATAATTTGAAAACAAAAATAAAAACAAAATGTTTGACAATGCATTTTAAAAATGTTTTTGAAAACATTTGAATTTTTTTATTTCTAAATTAATTTTTTTTATGTTTTTAGATATTTTTATATATTGATATAAAAATATTTTAAAAAAATAAAAAAATTAAGATGATTTTTTTTATTATAGCCCCCAACAATATCTATATAATTTAATCAAGTTCCGATCATGGATCATGCCTCACCCGTATGATCCACCAGTTCAACTATGTTGCCAGAGTTTGTTATTGCTCCATAATTATAATTTATATTAAAACAATATTATATTATATAGTTAAGTTAATTTCCTGTCAAACATTACACTAATCTTTGCTACTGTAATATTCTCTTCCAAATCTCATCCCAACTTCATTGACATTGATTTCCCGATTTCCCTCATCAAATGTCTTAAACCTTTGTGATTATCAGTGCTTCCTTCTCAAGTTGAATCGAATCACCTGGAGCTCAACATCTTGCAACACCCTCCTCATTTTTAAACCATATATTCTTATCCCCCCGGGAAACTGCTTCAGGAAACCAGCACTTGAAGCACAACTTGAATCCAGGTAAATTATATATACAACATCTTCTTCATTTTGTTCTTCACACATGTAGCTCTGGTTTGAATCTTTCAAGTAAAACACAAGTTGTAGAAATTCTAATGATAAACTTTGGAAACATTCCATGCCTTATGGAGTTCATGCTAATTGACCCCAAGTTAACCCTGGATTCACTGTTCTTTCTTTTTGGTTTCTTTGCTGATGTTTGTAACCTATTATTCTAGTTTCAACCTTTCCTTTTTCATTAATTTTTATTCAATATTTTGACCTTTTTTTATGTAGGACAAAATGGTTAGATCAAATGATCTGTTTTGGAATGATGTTGAAGAGATGAATGACGGAATCATGAAGTGTAAGTTCTGTGGGCATTTATTTGCCAAGGATACTTCCATTTCGAGGATCAAATGACATTTATCAGGAGAGACAGGGCATGGAGTTGGCATTTGTGGTCAGGTGCCTAAAGAGGTTCAAGAAGCAGCATTTCTAGCTATGTGTGGTGGCAACAAAACACATAAAAGCATACCAAGTTCAAGCAATGTTAATGATTATGCCATTCCCACCTATCCACAACAACAAGACAATGCAGGGGATGCTGGAAGGATGCAAGTGGGAGTTCAAGGCATGGAAAACACAGGTGAAGGATCTTTTCAGCATGTTGACAGACGTGTATCTCCTTCGAGACTCGGAGTTGATGCTCATGAGAATAGAGGAGAAGCAGCACAAGGAACAGATGTAGTGGCTCAACTTGCTGGTGGTACTTGGCATCGGAATTTTTCAGAGGAGCAGAAGCCGAATGAAATCAATTTAATGCTGGAAGAAGAGGATGAGGATCCTGGCGCAGGAGCTAGATCTTCTAGAATTCTTAAAGACAACACAAGTAAGACTAGAGGAGTTCCGTTTCCTACTAGCTCTAATAAGCCAGTGGGTCAAGCATTTGAAGAGAATAGGAAGGTGATATGGTCTTTGTTAATGGATGATGAAGTCTCAACAATTGGCATTTACGGGATGGGGGGAGTTGGTAAAACAACATTACTGCAACACATCCACAATGAGCTTCTACGAACACCAGATAATTGTGATCATATTTGGTGGGTGACTGTGTCTCAAGATTTCAGCATTAGTACATTGCAGAATCTTATTGCTGAACGTGTTGATCTAGATCTTTCAAGAGATGTTGATGATACTTTGTATTGTTTTTACAATACTAATGGTCCAAATTTTGGTGGTAATGACAGTGCACCAGCTGCAGATTACCGTGGCAATTATCCCTCAGCGCAAGATTACCATGCACATAAGAGTGTAGCACTGAACACGGTAATGCAGGCATCACACTCTGGTTTGCAGCAGCCACCGAATGCCTCTCCAGTTTGGTTAGCCGATTCTGGAGCAACAATCATATGACAGCAGATTTGAATAATCTTGCATCATCCACCACTTATCTTGCGAATGATACAGTGCAAACGGCAAATGGTGGAGGTTTGCTTGTATCGCATATTGGGAATACCATTATTCCCACATATACTGCCCCTATTCAGCTCAATTCGGTTCTACATGTTCCTAAATTGACTGAAAATTTAGTTTCTGTACATCGATTGTGTTTGGATAATAACTACAGACTAATCTTTGATGCTTTCAATTTTTGGATTCAGGACAAGTTCACAGGGAGGATCATATACAAATGGCAATACAGTAATGGACTCTATCCCTTTTCCTTTGGTCATCATCGCACTCTCATTTCGCTCATCAACCTCGCTCTTTTCTTGGTCAGTTAGTTCTTTCGTCTACTTGACATCATCATTTAGGTCATCCCACTAATAAAATTGCTGCGATGATGTTAGAAAAAGCCCAAATTAAATGTTCCATTGATTCAAATTCTTCTATGTGTCATAGTTGTCTACAGGGTAAGTTTTCCAAACTTTCCTTTCAATTGCGTGATCATAAATCTGTAATTCCATTTCATACTATTCACAGTGATATTTGGGGACCTTCTCCTTGTTTGTCTATAGATAGTTACCGATATTATGTGACCTTTATAGATGAATTTTCCCGTTATTGCTGGCTATTTCCACTGGTTCATAAAAGTGATTTTTATTCTGTATACGTGAGATTCTATCACTATGTTCAAACTCAGTTTTCGCGTTCTATTAAAATTCTGCAAAGCGATGGGGGTGGTGAGTATGTTAGTAAACAACTCCAGTCATTTCTCATTTCTAAAGGTACTGTCCATCAAAAATCCTGCCCTCATACGCCTGAACAAAATGGTCTTGCCGAACGCAAACATAGGCATTTAATTGAAACCACGATTACTATACTACAAAATGCCAAATTACCTGCGTCGTTTTGGACTCATGCTGTTCAAACATCAGTATATCTTATAAATAGAATGCCTTCCGTAATTCTACAGAATAAATCTCCTTATGAGATTTTATTTCAAATTATTCCTTCTGTGTCTCACTTGCGAATTTTTGGTTGTGCTTGCTTTCCCTTATTACGTCCATATCGACTTAATAAGTTACAACCTAAAACCACCATATGTGTCTTTTTAGGATATGCCTCACAATATAAAGGCTATCTTTGTTATGAACCAGTTGGCAAAAGAACATATATCTCTAGACATGTCATTTTTAATGAACATGTTTTTCCATATATTGATTTAACTACTATTTCTAAGGGCCCTACTTTGTCTTCTTCCCAGCCTTCACATGTGCCCTTTCCAGTTGTTAATCATGAAAATGTCGTTGTTTTTCCGTCTGGCATTCATTCCCCTGTTCATGCATCATCATCATCTTCCAAATCCATTCCTGTTTCACCTGCGTCAAATTCCATTTCTGCTGTGCCTTTGCCAATATCATCCACCCCTGCTGGTCTTGTTTCCAATTCTGGAAATGCATCTGAGGTTGATAGTCCAGCAGTTGATTCATTTAATCCTGAGTGCATTTCAGTGATTCTTCATATTCCAGATATGAATCTGCATCCAATGCAGACACGGAGTAAGAGTGGGATTATTAAGAAGAAGACAGTGTGTCTTGCCACGTCTGCTGTCTCCCCGGCTGTTGATTTGAATATGGTTGAGCCGTCCAGTTACAAAACAACATTAACTAGTCCTGTCTGGTTGAAGACCATGAAGGATGAAATTGATGCTCTTCAGTCACAGCAGACATGGAAGCTTATGCCTCTGCTATCTGATAAAAATCTTGTGGGCTGCAAATGGATTTTTAAAATTAAGAGGCATGCTGATGGGACTATTGCGAGGCACGGTTTGTTGCGCAGGGATTTAGTCAAGAGCCTGGACTGGATTATGGTGAGACCTTTAGTCCTGTAGTGAAGCCAACTACGGTGAGACTGGTATTGGCACTGGCTGCTCAGTTTGGTTGGAGTTTGAGGCAACTGGATGTTAAAAATGCCTTTTTACATGGCATTCTTCATGAGGATGTCTTTATGTCACAGCCTCCTGGCTTTGTTGACCAATTGCAACCGCAGCTTGTGTGCAAATTACATAAGTCACTTTATGGTTTGAAGCAGGCGCCATGGGCGTGGAATGAGAGGTTCACTTCGTTTTTGCCATCACTAGGGTTTCATCACACTTATTCAGACTCGTCCCTGTTTGTCAAAAATCTGGATGCTGGGGTTATCATTTTGCTAGTATATGTTGACAACATTATAATCACGGGGAGTGATTCTAATGTCATTAATTAGGTGATTACTGCTCTTACTGCCAAGTTTCAAATCACAGACATGGGGGATCTTCATTTCTTCTTGGGTGTTCAGATTGTTCATACCACTGCTGGGCTGTTCCTCTCACAGTCGAACTATATACATGAGCTGCTTATTAAAACTGATATGCATTCTGCCAAACCGTGTGCCACTCCCTGTCTTCCATATCAACGGCTACTCAAGGATGATAGAGAACCGTTTGATAATCCCTCATTGTATCATAGCATTGTAGGTGCTCTACAATACCTGACATTTACACGGCCTAACATTGCATTTGCTGTCCACCAGGTGTGTCAATTTATGCAGCGTCCTATGGTGGATCACTTTGTGGCAGTTAAACGCATATTGAGGTATCTTAAAGGTACTATTTCTGTTGGGATTACTTATCAGAAAGGGACTTTAGACCTCACAGCATTCAGTGATGCTGATTGGGCTGGCGATCCTAATGATCGTCGATCGACGACTGGTCTGGTTATATTCATTGGATCAAAGCCAATTGCTTGGAGCTCTAAGAAGCAACACACCGTGTCTAGATCATCCACGGAAGCTGAGTATAGGGCCTTGTCTACTGCCTCTGCAGAACTGGACTGGATAAAACAGTTGCTGCAATTCTTACGAGTTAATCTGCCTCAAACTCCTGTGCTATTTTGTGACAATTTATCTGTTATTGCCTTGTCCTTTAATCCATTGCAGCATCAACGCACGAAGCACATTGAAATTGATGTGCATTTCGTGCGTGAGAGGGTGTCCACCAATCAGCTGGAGGTCCAATTCGTTTCTTCACAGGAGCAGTTTGCTGACATCCTTACAAAAGGCCTTAGCTCTCCTTTATTTCTAAGCCATGTTCGCAATCTCAGGCTTGGTTTATGTAAGCCTGGGATTGAGGGGGGATGATAGCATATATAGTGGAATGCATACAGTGTAATACATGCATACACTCATAGCATAGAAATGGCTATAAATACTGTAAACAGAGCATGCATTGCGTGTGTGAAAAACAGAATAACAGAATCTGTTCATCTCTCTCTCTCTCTCAAACAGAATTCTCTCTTCTCTTTCTTTAATCTCTGGATTTCCACAGGACCATTGTTTTTTAAAATGTAACAAAAAATGTTAAAAAAGTGAGTTTTTTTTAATAGTAATGTTAAAAAAATTATTTATAAAACATTTTTTTATAGGTAATACTAATGTAAAGTAATATAATTTTACAAAATAAGATAAAAAAATTAAATACAACTGCACTCATTGGAACTCAAAATAATCACCATTAAGCATCTCTGAGCGAAAAAATCTCATTGACATCAAGTTTAATTTTTTTCTTTGTGGTTGAAATCGGTGTAAATCTTGATTTTCTCTCTCTGGAGTCAAAATATGACAACTTCCCTCTCTCCTCTCTAACACAAAGATTGATAAAAATATTCTTCACTCTTTACATTCTTTTTTATAATTAAAGAAATTAATCCATCTATGGCAAAAGCTAGAAGCAAAGTACAACACTTACATCTCATATTTATTTGTTTACATTTTCTCGCATTCATTCATATTGAACTGTCAAAATTTGATTCATAGATGACTTTAGTAGATTCTGTCGGGTGTACTTCATCAAAACTAAGGGGGAGGTATTTGATGTATTTTTGAGATTTAAGGCTGCTGCCGAGAGGGAATCAAGCTGTAATCTAAAAATCTTAAGGTCAGATAATGGGGGGGAGTTTACCTCTCATAAGTTTGAAGACTACCTAGTAAAAGAGGGAATTAAACATCAAGTGACAGTCCCCTACACCCCTCAACAAAATGGGGTGAGTGAGAGGAAAAACAGGACCTTAATGGAGATGGCTAGATGCCTTCTCTATGAGAAGAAAATGCCCCTGAAATTTTGGGCAGAGGCTGTGAGCACTGCCTCTTATTTGTTAAATAGGATGATAACAAGAACTTTGGGAGATAAAACACCCCATGAAGAGTGGCATGGGCACAAACCAAGCTTAGATCATCTAAAGGTATTTGGCAGCCCCTGTTATGTGCTGCAACCTGAGATTAAGAGAAGGAAATTGGACCAAAAATTTGAGGTTGGGATTTTGATAGGCTATAGCTCGAAATCAAAGGGCTATAAGGTGTTTGATTTGAAAACAAACCAAGCTGTAATAGCTAGGAATGTTAAGGTGGCTGAGAACAAAATATGGAATTGGGATGATGAGAAAATTGAAGATGCACACAATGAACCTGCACCCGAGACTAATGAAGAAACTGACTCTGATGATGAGAACCAATCAGTGAGGGGGACTAGGTTATTAAGTGACATATATGAGAGATGTAATGTAGCTGAAATAGAACCAAGTAATGTTGGAGAAGCCATGGAATCCCCAGCATGGGTAGCAGCAATGAAAGATGAACTAAAATTGATAGAAAAGAATGAGACATGGGAACTTGTTGATAGACCTAGGCATAGGAAGGTCATAGGTGTCAAATGGATCTATAAAACAAAACTCAATGCTGATGGTACAATCAACAAGAACAAAGCAAGACTTGTAGTAAAAGGTTACTCACAAGAACTAAGGGTAGACTATCATGATACATTTGCCCCTGTGTCAAGAATGGACACAATTAAGCTGCTGCTCATGTTGGCTGCTCAAAAGGGGTGGCTGGTTTGGCAAATGGATGTTAAATCAGCATTTTTGAATGGAAATTTAAAAGAGGAAATATATATTGAACAGCCAGAAGGGTTTGAAAAAGAAACAAATCTGAACAAAGTCTATTTACTGAAAAAGGCTTTGTATGGGCTAAAACAAGCTCCTAGAGCTTGGTATGGTAAGTTGGATGAATATCTATCAAGTTTCGGATTTGAAAAGAGCTTGAATGAAGCCACTCTATATATAAAAAGAGTGGAACATGAAGAACAAGTTTGAGATGAATGAACTTGGACTCCTAGTATACTTCCTTGGGATGGAAATAACTCAATCCAAGGAAGGATGTTTTATATGCCAAAAGCAATTCACTAACAAGATGCTGAGCAAGTTTGCAATGGAGAATTGCAAACCAGTCAGCACCCCTATGGTGCTGGGAATGAAGCTTTCAAAACTTGAAGATGGGCCCTCAGCAGATGCAAGCATATACAGAAGCATAATTGGAAGCCTACTATATCTATCTTTCACTAGGCCTGATATAGTATTCACTGTAAACTACCTATCTAGATTCATGCAAAACCCCAGTCAAGAACACTATGTTGCAGCAAAGAGGGTGCTGAGATACTTGAGAGGCACACTTGACCTTGGTATATTTTTTGCCAAGAAAAACTCAGTGAAATTGAAGGGGTTTTGTGACAGTGATTGGGCTGGAAGTGATGAGGAAATGATGAGCACTTCGGGATATTGTTTTTCAATGGGAGATTGCATATTCTGTTGGAACTCAAAGAAGCAATCTGTTGTTGCTCACTCAACTGCTGAAGCAGAGTATATTTCTGCATTCGTGGCTGCCAATCAATTGGTTTGGCTTAGGAAAATGTTGAAGGATTTGGACTGTGAACAGGAGGAAGCTACTGAGTTACTATGTGACAACATGGCTGCAATTGCTATCTCTAAGAATTCAGTATTTCATGACAGAACTAAACACATGAAAATTAAATTTCATGCAATAAGGCAATTCCAGCAGGAAGGAGAATTGGAGTTGAAATACTGCTGCTCGAAAGAACAACAAGCTGACTTGTTCACAAAGACTCTACCAAAAGAAAGATTTGAGGAGCTAAGGAAAATGGTGGGAATGTGCAGCTCAGGAATCAAGGGGGAGTGTTGAAACCTGAAGATGATTCCTGACCTGCCAATGAAGCTGACAGGTTGAAGCAGCTGAGATGATTCGAAGACTAAAGGTTGAAGTTTATTGTTTAAAGTTTTAGTAATCTTTTTGTATTCAGGATGATTATAAATCCTTTAGAATTTAGGAAATAGAAGTCAGTCAAAATCAGTTATAAGTCTTGTCAGGACAACTTGTAAATAACTGATTTTGGAAAATATAGCCGTTGTAAGTTTTTTGTTCTATAAATAAAATGAGTGGGATGGCAGTAACCACATACGATATTCTGCCCATGCTTATCTTCTTTTAGCTTGAAATTACAAAGCTTATTGTTCTTTCTTTTCTGGAGAAATTCTTCAAAATTCTGGAAAAAGTCCCGAACCCAGTCTTGATCTCTACAGTACCTGTTCTCAGGTTTTTTGACAATTTGTCCGTACAGATTTGAACAGTACATGTTCTTATCAGAAGTTTGTTATTTTCTGAAATTTCTACATGGGCTTCATCATGTGCAAAAGGCTTGTACAGGTAAGGCTTGTACAGCAGACATCCTGTGAGGTGAAATGCTGCCATTTTATTCACCTAAATCTAGAGATGAAAATGCTTTGCACAGGGAGAGTTGCTAGTAAAATTTATGAAAGAAAACTCTCTTTTCTATGCTTACAACTTTTGTTGTGGTTGTCTCCAGTGTTTATATCTAAGAGATAGTTATCATCCTTTACTTCTTGTAAATGCATCTGATGAGATTTGCAAATTATTTAAGTTGTGTTTTTTTACTCAAAGAAAAATCATATGTTTGGTTTGAAATAACTTGAATAAAAATATTTCTACATTCAAGTCATAAGTTGAAATTTATAACTTGTAACCTATTTATTCTAACTTGTATCATCTCCGTTCTTAAAAGAAATTGTTCTCAGCCAATGCCTCCCAAAGATATTTCTGACTCAAATTATTTTTGTCAGAAGTGATTCATGACAATTAACATTAGTATTGTGACTTGAGTCCTAAAGATTCTCTGTAGCAGATTTATCATGCATGAACTATACTATATGAAACATTATTAAGAAGAAGTGTATGTGCAGATGATGCAAGGTAATATCTGGATATCTTTGAACCCTCTGGGTTCTGCTCAAAGCATGACTCTGGTTCTTCGGTTTCAAATCCGACCGTCTTATGAAAGAGCCACATTTGCCCCAGGAAGTTCCTCAGAACAACCAAGTTCCAATCCTCAGTTCAGAGGCCTTCGTGTTATACTTGCTGATGACGATGCTTTAAACAGAACCGTTACCAAGAAGCTGCTTGAGAAGTTAGGATGTGAGGTGACTGCTGTTTCATCCAGGTTTGAATGCCTTAGTGCTCTTAGCTCTGCTGAAAATTCTGTCAGACTAGTTGTTCTAGATATTCAAATGCCAGAAATGGACGGGTTTGAAGTGGCAACACGAATCCGGAAGGTTCGAAGTCGTAGTTGGCCATTGTTAAAATAAGTTGTAAAGATGACCAGACATTGTTTTTATAGAACAATCTTTCAAGGGTCGTCACTCTGCCTCGTAAATCAAACAATCCTGCATGGAGATGTTTAGGTTTGCTACGGGGATGTAAGAAATTGACTGAGGTTGAGAAAGTAAAAGAGATTAGAAGATTGATTGCTGGATAATTGATGCTTTAATTCAATGCGATAGGCTGTATAAATAGCCTTTACAGATAATAACAAATCAAACACGTTGCCATAATCAAGGCACGTTCAATAATGGAAATAACTGAAAGTAATTGACTGAATGTAAATTACTGGAATTGAAATACTGAAAGCAATTAACATAGTTGTCCACGTCCCTTGTCCACGTCGTTGCAAGAGGTCTGCCTGATTGCCCCGTGTAAGGTAGTGGAATTGAGAGTGGAATTGAGGGTGTGGAGTGTGGAGATCATGGATCACGATCACGATCACGTAACATTCCCTCCTGCCCAAATTATCCTTGTCCTCAAGGATGAAATTGGGGATAGGTTTTAAAAAATCGCCAAGCATTTTCCCAGGTGGCGTCTTCTTCAGAGGCACCTGCCCATTTGACAAGGACTTCGGTTTTGGGACGGTACTTTCCTTTCTGGATCTCCCTTCTGGCTAGTATAGACTCGGGCTGAGGAAGAATGGATGAATCATCAGCAATTGGAGGAAGATCGGGCGAGAGAGGTGCAATGGAACCCAAATGCTTCCGTAGGAGGCTAACATGAAACACATTATGAACTTGGCTTCCCTGAGGAAGATTAAGCCGATATGCCACTACACCAATTTTGGCAAGTATCTGAAAAGGACCATAAAACCGCGGAGATAGTTTTAATGAACTTCGGAGAGCAACCGTCGTCTGGCGGTAAGGTTGGAGCTTCAAATAGACATAATCTCCTACAGCAAATGAGACTTCCCTGCGGTGCTGATTAGCATGGTTAGTCATCTTGTCCTGAGCTAGTTGGAGATTTCTACGGAGATCACGCAGGAGTGAATCACGACTTTGGAGGTATTCATCAACGGCTTGTACGCGAGCTGTGCCTGGAACATATGTTAACGGGTGGGGAGGTGGAATTCCGTAAACTGCCTCAAAGGGCGTGATTTTGGTGGATGAATGGGCTGACGTGTTGTAGCTGAATTCTGCCCACGGAATCCACTCTATCCATGTCTTCGGCTGTGACCCCACAAAGCAGCGCAGATATTGTTCTAAAATACGGTTCAAGACCTCCGTTTGACCATCGGTTTGAGGATGGTAACTGGAGCTCATACGTAGCTGTGTTCCCTGTAACTTAAACAAGGTCTGCCAAAAAGAGCTAATGAAAACCTTATCCCGATCGCTAACAATGGATGTTGGAATGCCATGTAAACGAACCACGTTGGCAACAAACATCTTGGCCACCACGGCTGCTGTAAATGGATGTTTCATAGGGATGAAATGAGCATACTTGGAGAGACGATCGACTACCACCATTATGACTGTGTGCCCATTGGAATTCGGAAGTCCTTCAATGAAATCCATTGATATGTCGGTCCATATTTGGGTGGGAATTGGTAGAGGCTGCAATAACCCCACCGGCTTCATACAATCAGACTTGCATCTTTGACACACATCACACATCTTCAAAAATTCTTTAACAGCTGCTTGCATCTTCGGCCAAATGAAACTTTGAGTGATGCGGTGCAAGGTTTTGTGGAAGCCGAAATGTCCTCCTGTTGGGGATGCATGGCTATCTGTCAAAATCAAGGGAATTAAAGTGGAGTTGGGACTTAAAAGGACCTTGCTGTTTTGGAACCAAACACCATCACGGAGGACTGTTGACGTGGTGTTTGGTAGAGAGGCAGAAAAGGGGTCAGTTTGAACCTCTCCTTGCACTGTAAGCCACCAGTCAGCATGAGGAACCGAGATAGAGAGAAACCGAACTTCCCCCATGCGTGATAAAGAATCTGCTGCTTGGTTCTCCACCCCTTTCTTATATTCAGTTGTGTAGTCATACCCAAGTAATTTTGGCAGCCAACGTGCCTGAGCTGGAGTTGTAATCCGCTGCTCCAACAAGTACTTCAAGCTCTTGTGGTCAGTGCGAACTATAAATGGTTTTCCCAGCAAGTAATGACGCCACTTCCTGATTGCTTTGACGATGGCTAACATCTCCTTCTCGTATGTGGAGAGAGTGAGTGTGGACCCTTTTAGAGCTGCACTGAAATAGGCCACTGGATGGTTGTGTTGAGTGAGAACAGCCCCAATACCTGTACCACTGGCATCACTTTCCACAACAAAAGGTTGTGAAAAGTCTGGTAAGCATAGAGTGGGAGGTGACGTGAGGGCCTGTTTGAGCTGCTGGAATGCGGCTTCCGTCTCTGCCGTCCACATAAATTTCTCCTTTGTTAAGAGTTTTGTCAAAGGACTTGCCATGCCACCAAAGTGCCGAATGAATTTCCGGTAGTAACCTGCCAACCCGAGGAACCCGCGGACTGCCTTTGCCGATGTAGGTGTAGGCCAGGCCACCACGGCCTGAATTTTATCCGGGTCGACCGCGACACCCTCTTGGCTAATGGTATGCCCCAAATACTTAACCTGCGGAACTCCAAAATGACACTTGGATTCCTTGGCAAACAACTGGTTAGCGTCTAAAATCATAAGAACAAGACGCAAATGAGTAAGATGATCTTCCCATGATTTGGAATATACCAAAATGTCGTCAAAGAACACCAAGATAAATTGCCGAAGATAGGGTCGGAAAAGATCATTCATGAGGCTTTGGAAGGTTGCCGGGGCGTTAGTGAGACCGAACGGCATCACCACGAACTCATAGTGCCCCTCATGTGTGCAAAACGCTGTCTTCGGAATGTCCTCCTCCATGACACGAATTTGGTGATAACCCGACCGTAAATCCAATTTTGAGAAGAACCTGGCCCCATGAAGCTCATCAAGTAACTCATCAATTACGGGAATGGGATACTTATCTTTAATAGTAATTTTGTTGAGAGCCCGGTAGTCGATGCAAAATCTCCAAGTGCCATCCGATTTCTTGACCAACAAAACTGGCGAAGAAAACGGACTATTGCTGGGACGTATTAGTCCAGATTCCAAAAGCTCTTTCACCATACGTTCGATCTCCGTTTTCTGATAATATGGATATCGATACGGCCTCAAGCTTACTGCTCCAGTGTTGGGCTGAAGAGGAATTCGGTGATCATGCTGCCGTTTGGGAGGAAGGCTCGTACTGGAAGCAAAAACCATAGCAAACTCCTTCATTAGCTTCTGTATCTCTGGGGAGTAAGTAATACCTGCAGACTGGAAGCTAACTGGCTGAATTTGGAAAAGAACTCCCACTCCTTGCCACCCGAGGTATTCTTTATTATGAAGGGCTGCAATACTGGACACCTCAGCTTCTCTTCCCAGTCCTTGCAAGCTGTGTTTGACCCCGTCGATTTTGAAGGCCATGGTGAGGCGTTTATAGTCTGTTTTAACTGGACCCAGTGTTTGTAACCACTGTACCCCTAGGACTACTTGGCAAGCTGCCACTGGAAGGACATAAAAATCGACAGTAATGGTGAGTCCTTGGATAGACAATCTAATTCCTTGACAAAGGCCTGCACACTCCACCCGTTCCCTGTTGGCAACCACCACTTGAAGCTTCCTGTCTTTGATTATTGGCAGCCCAAATCGGAGTGCAATTTGTTGATCAATGAAATTATGGGTACTCCCCCCCATCCACTAACACAATTAAATTCTTGTTATACAGCTTACCCAAGACTCGAATTGTTTGGGGATGCTCTGCTCCGACAATCGCATGGAAGGAGATTTCTGGAGTGACTTCCGTGATAGTTTCCTCCTGTGGCTTTTCTTCAGAATTGTCATCGTATGGGATGTCTTCTATCATGAACAACTGGGGCCGTTCACAACGATGGCCTACGGAATACTTCTCGTCGCAGTAATAGCATAGCATATCTTATAATATAATAGTAGGTAAAGTTTCTGGCTTGCTTCCTGTGGAACAATACAATAATCTTTGCTATTGTAAATCTCATCCCAACTTCCTATACATTGACTTTTCGATTTCCCGATTTCCATAAGCTATCAAATGTCTTAAGCCTTTGTGATGATCAGTGCTTCCTTCTCTGGTTGAATCGAATCACCTGGAGCTCAACATCTTGCAACCTCCTCCGTATTTTTAAACCATTTATTCTTCTCTGTTTCTCTGTTCTTGCCCCCCCCCGCCGGAACACTGCTTCAGCAAACTAGCACTTGAAGCACAACTTGAATTATACTCCATCTTCTTGATTTTGTTTTTCACATGTAGCTCTGGTTTGAATCTTTCAAGTAAAACACAAGATGTACAAATTCTAATGATAAACTTTGGAAACATTCCATGCCTTATGGAGTTCATGCTAATTGACCCCAAGTTAACCCTGGATTCATTGTTCTTTCTTTTTAGTTTCTTTGCTGCTGTTTGTAACCTGTTATTCTAGTTTCAACCTTTCCTTTTTCATTATTTTTTATTCAATATTTTGACACCTTTTTTTATGTAGGACAAGATGGTGAGACGAATCGATCCGTTTTGGAATGATGTTGAAGATATGAATGATGGATTCATGAAGTGTAAGTTCTGCGGGCATTTATTTGCGGAGGGCACTTCCATTTCGAGGATCAAATGGCATTTGTCAGGAGAGACAGGGAATGGAGTTGGCATTTGTGGTCAAGTGCCTAAAGAGGTTCAAGAAGCAGCATTTCTAGCTATGCGTGGTGGCAACAAAAGACATAAAAGCATATCAAGTTCAAGCAATGTTAATGATTATGCCATTTCCACCTTTCCACAAGAACAAGACAATGCAGGGGATGCTGGAAGGATGCAAGTGGGAGTTCAAGGCATGGAAAACACAGGTGAAGGATCTTTTCAGCATGTTGACAGAAGTGTCTCACCTTGGAGACTCGGAGTTGATGCTCATGAGAATAGAGGAGAAGCAGTACAAGGAACAGATATAGTGGCTCAACTTGCTGGTGGTACTTGGCATCAGATCTTTTCGAGGACGCAGAAGCTGAATGAAATCAATTTTATGCTGGAAGAAGAGGATGAGGAGCCTGGCGCAGGAGCTAGATCTTCTAGAATTCTTAAAAACAACATAAGTGAGACTAGAGGAGTTCCGTTTCCTACTAGCTCTAATAAGCCAGTGGGTCAAGCATTTGAAGAGAATAGGAAGGTGATATGGTCTTTGTTAATGGATGATGAAGTCTCAACCATTGGCATTTATGATGTTTTTCTAAGTTTTAGAGGAGAAGACACTCGTAAAACAATTACAGATCATCTCTATTCTGCCTTAATCCAAGCCGGAATTCGTACTTTTAGGGACGATAATGATCTCCCTAGAGGAGAAGAAATCTCTCCGCAACTTCTCAGGGCAATCGAAGGATCAAGGATTTCTGTAGTGGTATTCTCCAAAAACTATGCTTCCTCTAGATGGTGTCTTGATGAACTAGTAAAGGTTATGGAGTGCAGGCAGAAAACTCACCAGGTTGTTCTTCCAATATTCTATGATACGGATCCTTCAGATGTCCGCAAACAGACCGGTAGCTATGCAAAAGCTTTTGATGAACATGAAGAATACTTCAAGGAAGAAATGGAGAAGGTCAACAGGTGGAGAGAAGCTCTTACACAGGTTGCAAATTTATCTGGAAGGGTTTTACACAATGAGACAAATGGGTATATCTTTATCTTCTCTGTCAAAATCCACTTGCACATATCAAAAGAACAATCTTTTTATTATTATCATTTTGAAATTGATATTTCCACTTCGATTAAATATTAGTTTTTAATTGCAATATATGTAGATGTAGCAAATATCTATGGTTTTTCAAAATAATTCTCCAACTAGTAGGGTTATAAAATTTAATAAGTTCTTTTTAATAATCATTATTATTCTCAAGCTTTCGTCTGAGTGATAGATATGTAAACACTACTATTTCCATCAATATATTTTGTTATTTATCTTTTAATATTATGTTAATTTATAATTTAGAGTTAATAATTTATTTTAATCTATTTTTTTGTGGTTATTTAATGTCAAAGTATTCCACTTTACTAGAGAGGGTTGCTGAGATATTTTTTGGTTTTTAATTTGTTAAACGCAAAATAAAACAAAGTTGAGAGGGATATTTTCCTATTTTATTTTATAAAATCAATTTTTTGAGATTTTTGAGTTTAATTTTCTTAAGGTAATAAGAGTTTTTTTTTTCAGAGGTGAAAATAAGTTAAAAAATGAGTTTTCAGGAGAAAAAAAAAAACTTAGGCTTTATCTTTTTAAAAATTGAGTTTTCAGTAAAAAAAAAAAAAAAGGGTATTGGGTTGGATTCCATGATAAAAAAAAGAAGCAAAATTTAATGTCAGAGTATTCCACTTTACGAGAGGAGTGTTGCTTATAAATTTTTGGGTTTTTAATTTGTCAAAAGCAAAAAAAAAAAAAGTTCAGCGGGATATTTTCCTGATTTGATTTTTTAAAATCAATTTTAAGATTTTTTGAGTTAAGAAATTATTTTCTTAAGGTAATAAGAATTTTTTTCATAAGTGATTCTAGTCTCATATGAAACATAACACCCTAACTCACAATTTTTACGAAGGATCTCATTTTCAATTCATTCATTTTTTAATTTTAAAGTTCAGATCAACATTGAACAACAATTTTGTCTAGTAACACACAACTTAACCTATTTTCGGATTGTTTTTGCATATCTAACAACTTATACGCCGTTGATGTCTTTCTTTCTCTAAACAGATATGAAGCGGAGTTCATTAAAAGGGTTGTCAGTGATGTAGCTTGTAAATTGGGAAACAAAACCTTGCACGTAGCCAAGCACCCTGTAGGTATTTCTTCCAAGGAAATGGTAAGAACTCATTACGTTGTTCCATCAGATCCATTGTGTCTTGATCATGGAAGACACTATGATCAACCATTTGCTCCTTCAGTAAACAATGATGTGATTATGAATGATGTGCAGAACATGGTTAGAGGGAGGACAGAGCCAATGGAGGAGCACGATGTGGAGAGTAGTGGAGGATTAGTGCAGCCTGGCGCAGGAGCTAGATCTTCTAAAAGACTGAAATACAGCAAGACTAGAGGAGTTCCGTTTCCTACTAGCTCTAATAAGCCAGTGGGTCAAGCATTTGAAGAGAATACGAAGGTGATATGGTCTCTGTTAATGGATGATGAAGTCTCAACGATTGGTGTTTACGGGATGGGGGGCGTTGGTAAAACCACAATACTACAACATATCCACAATGAGCTTCTTCAGAGACCAGATATTTGTGATCATATCTGGTGGGTGACCGTGTCTCAAGATTTCAGCATTAATAGACTACAAAATCTTATTGCCAAACATCTTTATCTAGACCTTTCAAGCGAGGATGAAGATCTGCATAGAGCTGCTAAATTGTCAAAAGAACTAAGGAAAAAACAAAAATGCATTCTCATTTTAGATGATTTGTGGAACAGTTTTGAGATACACGATGTGGGAATTCATTCCTCGTTGAAAGGATGCAAGTTGATTTTGACGACTCGATCAAAAACGGTTTGTGATCAAATTGATTGCCAACACAAAATCAAAATGAAGCAACTTTCTGAGGGAGAATCTTGGACTTTGTTCGAGGAGAATCTTGGACGTCACATAACACTTTCATATGAAGTGGAAGGAATTGCAAAAGATGTTGCAAGGGAATGTGCTGGTTTGCGATTGGGAGTTATTACAGTGGCGGGAAGCTTGAGGGGAGTGGATGATCCACATCAGTGGAGGAATACATTGAAGAAATTGAAAGACTCAGGAATTGGGGACATGAAAGTATTCAAGTTATTGAGGTTTAGTTATGATCGGTTAGGTGACTCAGCACTAAAACAATGTCTCTTATACTGTGCATTATTTCCTGAAGATCATTTGATTGAAAGGGAGGAGCTGATAGGTTATTTAATCGATGAGGGAATAATTGAAGGAATGATGAGGAGGCAAGATGCATTTGACGAGGGCCACACAATGTTAAATAGACTTCAATATGTCTGCTTATTGGAAAGTGTTCTTGATAGAATATATGTCAAGATGCATGACTTGATTAGGGACATGGCCATCCACATATTGCAAGAGAACTCTCAAGTCATTGTTAAGGCAGGTGCACAATTAGAAGAAATGCCAGATGCAGAGGAGTGGACAGAGAATCTCACAAGAGTTTCACTAATGAAAAACAAAATTAAAAAAATTCCTTCCAGCTATTCACCAATGTGTCCAAATCTATCAACTCTATTGCTTTGTCAAAATGGGTTGAAATCCATTCCAGATTCATTTTTCAAGCAATTGCATGGGCTCAAGGTCCTCGATCTGTCTCACACAGGTATTGAGAATTTGCCAGAATCTGTCTCTGATTTGGTGTCTCTCACTGCATTATTGCTCTATAATTGTTGGAAGTTAAGAGGTGTTCCATCATTAGAAAAGCTGAGGGCACTGAAGAGTTTAGATCTCTATACAACCTCACTTGAAAAGATGCCTCAAGGCATGGAATGTTTATCCAACCTTAGGTATTTTAGAATTAGTGGATGTGGTGAAAAGGAGTTTCCTAGTGGGATATTACCAAAACTCTCTCACCTGCAGGAATGGAAGTAGGATGCTTGGGGAAGTTGGAAACTTTGGAATGCCATTTCAAAGGCCTCTCTAACTTCGTGGAGTATCTCACATCTCGGGATGGGATCCATTCATTAAGCACATACAAAATTTTAGTAGGAACGTTGAAGGGAGATTATTGGTATGACATTGAGGATTTCCCAAGTAAAACAGTTATGTTGGGTAATTTGAGTATCAACAGAGATAGAGATTTCCAGGTCAAGTTCTTAAATGGCATTCAAGGACTGTACTGTGAAAGCATCGATGCAAGAAGTTTATGTGATGTTTTGGATTGCAATAGCATGGAGAACTTGGTTTCATCTTCTTGGTTCTACTCTGCTACACCACCATTGCCATCACATAATGGTATGTTTTCTCGTCTTAAAGAGTTTTGTTGTAGTGGATGTAACAGTATGGAGAAGTTGTTCCCTCTTGAGTTGTTGTCATACCTCGTAAACCTGGAAGTGATTGATGTTAGGTATTGTGAGAAAATGGAGGAGATAATAGGAACAACAGATGAGGAAAGCAGCACCTCCAATCCCATCGCGGAATTAACACTCCCAAAGTTAACAACTCTGGAATTGATAAATTTACCCGAACTGAAAGGGATTTGTAGTGCGAAACTTATTTGCAATTCTCTTACAGAAATTAACGTACAAGAATGTGAGAAGCTGAAGAGGATACCGATTAGTCTTCCGTTGCTTGAAAATGGCCAGCCATCCCCTCACCCTTCTCTTGGAAGGATCGCTGTGTCTCCAGAAGAATGGTGGGAGACAGTGGTGGAGTGGGAGCCTCCTAACGCCAAGGAAGTCCTTCGTCCCATTGTACGGTGCTTAAGGTAGAGAGTAGTAGACTACTCTGCCCTGAATATAATATAGAATAAAGGGTAAGCATCATCTTTTATTTCTCTCTTTCTACAATTGATTCTCTGCACAGTGCACACCATGTTAATTTCCTTATGTTATTTTTACTCTTAGGGCTATTTGTTTTCCTTTGGCGAGGCTCGAGGCTGCTACCTTTTCTTTTCGTTCTCGCGCTGCCCCTCCCTTTCCATTGAAGCCAACAAGAGCTGAACGTCTTGATCTTTGTTTCTATACATACAAATACTGAGCTAGATTGTTTCTGAATTCTGCTTTTCTTGGTATGATTTGTTGGGCTAGTTTATTGGGTTTTAGTTCATTCTGCTAAATTATCTAACTATGGGCTTTAGAATCTTGTTGAATGAAAGTAGCATTCTTTATTTCTTGGGATAGAAAGAAGAGAACTGTTATTAAAATTAAAAAATAAAATCTGGTTTAATTATTTATTTATCTATATTGATTTAATTATTTCTTTGCTCCTTGAGTATACTGTTATCATTAGGCTTTTTTTAAGAGGGATAATCATTTACATATGTAAAAGTGGTGGATAATATTTTAAGAGAGTATACCTTCGAATTGAATTATTCAATAGAATAAAATTATGTGCAAGGGGTTCTAAACGCTTTGCTGCTCGTAGAATTTGAGTATTTTTTTCTATAAGTCACTTTGCTTTATTTTAATATGCATTGAAAAATAATAAATCATTTAATACTTTCTTCTATTCTTTTATTTAACTTTTAATTAATAAATTTATTTTCTTAAGGCTTTCTGCCCTCTCTCTAGTAAACTGCAAAACGGCAACATAATTATTAAAAGACAATAGTAATCTCTTCTTCTTCTTCTTCTTCTTCTTTTCCTTTTATATTGAATTTTATTCTTTTTTGTCTATTTCATATTTGGTCTGGTTTATAGTTCAAATTTATAATTTATTTTATTTTATTTTGTCTTTTTTATAGGGTTAACATGGTTTACATGTTTATTAGGGTAACTCAAGTTATTCCAATTTACAAATTTGGTGGAATTGTTTTTTTTTTTTAAAAATGAACATGAGATCTACATCCTTTTAATATGCATTGAAAATTAATTTTTTTTTAATAATTTTAATGTACTAATATTATAAATAAAAAATATTTATAATATACTCCACAGTTTGAATCCATGTATTATAATAGAATCCACAATTTTTATTTTTATTTAAAAAAAATGTTTTATCTATTTCATCTTTCAGCTTATTTAGAATTTCACCTTGTAATTCAAAATCTCCTCACTGATCTGATAGGTATTTTTTTTCGGAAATACACATTGCCTTTGTTACTGCAAAGACTTTATAAAAGTAATTTGCTGGAAAGTGTCGTTTCTGTCTGCAGAGAATAGAGTGAGCACATGGTGGTAGGGTCTTATGTCTCCATGATCCATGGCTTTTATGATTATTTTAATATTAAAAATAAAAATTCTACTGCAGCTTTATTATTTTCTTAAACCATATATTCTTTTCTGATCTCTTTTTTTTTTCTTGCTGATTACTGCTTAAGCAAACCAGCACTTGAAGAACATCTTGAATCCAGGCTACTTATTTATACTTCATCTTGTCTTCAACCTCAAAGGGTGTTTTTGTTTTTTTTTAATCCATGATATATAAATTGATATTTTTCTCAGATTTTATAATTCATGCCTTGTGGTGTTTATCTAAATTGAACTTGTGGATTTTTTTTTAACAAAACAGTATCTAGTTTTTTTTTATATATAAATATATTTATATATTTATATATTCTTCTCTTATGACACCGAATGCAACCACTAAGCACTATTCATAATGCTAATGACAGTCAATAATTTGCAGCAATCCTTAACGTTAATGGGGGAGGAGTGAGAGGCATCCATCGTAGCAGCATAGTACTTGCATCAACTTTTTCAAATTTTCAACAATGGGGTGGGTCCACACGTCAACTCAGTCAGCAATTAGCTTCTGATTCTTTTGAAGTTTTCAATTAGACAAACGCAAAGCAAACTTTGGTAGATGAAGTTTGTGGCATCCTTCCAAGGAACTTTCTTCCTGTCAAACAATACAAAAATCTTTGCTACTGTAACATTCTCTTCCAAATCTCATCCCAACTTCCTTGGCATTGATTTCCTTCCTTGACATTGAATTAATGGCCAAATTTTTTGAACAATAAATACAAGATTGTCATAAATACTGAATGATCCTTTCACAAGAAATCAACGCTAATAGATTGCAAGACCAATATCACAAGGTATTGGTTTAGATCTCTCTAATGAAGATGAGGAGCTGCCCAGAGCAATTCTGATTTCAGACGATTTCAAGCTGGGAGTTCTTGTCCAAGCTTAAGTTGCCTTGGTTACTGCAAAGACTTTGTTAAAATCTATACATTTTCCATGCAGCTTCTTCAAAGTTTTGACACGGGATGGACCACACGTTAACTTCCCCAGTAAAAAAAATAGGTGTTTTTAATAAAATTCATTAAAGATAAATTATTTATTTTTTGCGGCACAAAAGATAGTAAAGCTATAATTGATAAAATCTATAAAAAAAAAATAAGATTAAAGAAATCTTTTCTTTAAAAAATGAGATTAAATTAATCCAGGATAAGAAATTAAAGATAATATTGAGCCATAGAATTTTTTCTAAGCTATTAATCCGGGATATTAGATTTGAAACATTAATATAGGGAAACTATAAAATTTATTTTTTTTAATAAATATAACATCAAATGATAAATTATGTGAACTATTATTCTAATTGTTATTATCATGATTGAAGACAAAACTCAAAAAAATATTAGTAGCATAAAAAATATTATTTGATTTGAAATATAAATAAAAATAATTAAATGAAAAAAATAAAATTAGTATTATTATCATTTTGAATATAATTATTATAATCATTTGGATTATAATGAAATTTGTTATTATTGATATTGTTGATATTATTTTATGAGTTATTGTCACCATTAACACAATAATTATAATTATTAATACCATAAGCACTAAAATTATCATTGTTATCATTATTATTATTGTTGTTGTTTAAACAATAAAAAAAATTAAATTATCCCAAAAAAACAAAAGCTGTAACAGAAGAGAAAGTAAGAAAAAAATTATAAATAAAATCACAAAATTATTATTATTATTATTATGTAAACAATGCAAATCATAAAATTATCTTGAAAAATAAAACAAAAAACCCAAAAAACTTCAACAAGAAATAAAATAAAAATAATTAAAATAAATGCATTCAGAATTATACTTTTTTCAACGCAAATTTCTTTTTTAAGAGTTTGAGTTTTTAAAACAACCATGTTATTTTTGTTATTATATAGTTAAATAAAAAATAATTAAAAAAAATTATAATCTTAATGGAGTCCATAACCTGGTTCGTGAGTTTTACAAGCTACCTTGGGTTACCTAATTTATAGGTTTGATGAATTTACCTACTGATCAAATATGCTTTATTTGTTTTTGGTGTCTTTTTAATTTATTTTTGTCATGATTTTGTCCTTTATTATTGGATTAGTTAGAAAATAAATTACATAATTTTATTTTTATTTGTTTTCTATAGGGTTATCACAGTCTCAAATAAATCTTTATTTCATGGTTCACACTCACTTTTACAAGCATCCATTTTTATCATATAATTAAATAAAAAAAGCTTATAAAAAATATTAAACCTAATAGAATCCGTTACCTAGGTCGCATAGGGATCAAGGTCGATCCAATTTGTCATCGTCTTGTTATTTTATTAAAAAAAAAATTGTCATCTAGAGCTTTTTTCTTAAAGTAAGCTATATTTTTACCGGTTATCTAATTTACATTTGAATCTATAAAATAATCAATTTAAATTGAGTTAAATAGATAAGAGGTTTTAATATTGATTCACTTGATTTGATTTAATAATATTGAAAATAAAAAAAATTCTTAGGTCTTTACATGACTGTTTTTATAGTTAAGGAAATTAATCCAACTATGGCAAAAGGTGTTGGTTTAGATACTTCTAATGAAGATAAGGAGTTCCTGTTCAAGCATCGGTGTGAATAAATATTGGCAAAACTATAAAAAGATGCTGCAGGCGCAAGGTGCGTATGACATGGCAGAATAACATCTTTTCAATAAAGAATAATCATCTTGTGTGAAAAGAGTCTCCCATTACCTATATATTTTAAAATTTTATTTAATAATTTGATTTATTTTTTGTCAATTAAATTGGTTTTATATTAGAGTCTTGTTTACATTAAGATATTATAGTCTTGGGAACTCCTCCCCTCTATTTGATTATGAATTTTATAACAAAAAAAAAACCAATCTCCCTTTTTTTTTATTTTTCGAAAAGAAAATTATTTAACTCAAATAGATTGTAAATAAATCAAGGGTTCATGTTAATTGAGGATGAGGTCTGATGTTTTCACGGGTGTTTAAGAGTAGAGTAATGATTAATTTTGTAAAATGTTTTTTAAATGGGAAAATATCAAAATAATTAAAACATGATGCATTTGACACAACTTGAAAACATGTTTTTTATTTTATTTTATTTAGTGTGGTCCTTGCTGATTCAGTTGACAAGGAATCATATGCGTCAAGGATTCCTCAATGTTTCACGGTGAAAAGGTTACCGACAAGGATCACAGCCAAAAACAAATAATTGCAATGAATGAGAGAAATCTAGAAAGCGAAATGTAGAAAGAGAAACGGCAAGGTAAAGAAAGGAGTGAATATTGGAAGGGGAAAAAACAATAGTGAAATGACAATATACAATATATATATACATATGTATGTATATGTATGTATGTATATATATATATATATATGTATATATGATGCGAACAATTGAACATTTTTTTTTACCTTAAAATAAAATTTAAAGGAAGGAGTGAACAGTACTTAAAATAAATTTGCTTGAACATTTTGGTGGTCTGTATGATGAAATTCCCTTTCCACATCTCACCAGTACGAACTAGATTTATGTATACTGTAGCTTTATTATTTTCTTAAACCATATATTCTTCTCTGATCTCTGTTTTTTTATTTTTATTTCCTTGCTGATTACTGCTACAATATATATATACATATTTTCTTTATTATTTTTATTTTCTTTTTCTCAAAATAAAGTTACAATATAAACCTGATAGATTAGTTTGAATAACTTTGAATAATTTTTTTATGCAAGGAAATCACATCATCAAAAAGCACACCATGTGGATCTAGGTGAACGAGTAATACTTCAATTGTTCCAGGTTTTTTACAAGGGATGCACGCCCTGAGTCAAACTCGAGATCTGTTGTGCAGATCATAAACTCTTTGTCATCACGTCACGCTCCTCTGAAACGAATAACTTGGAAATGAATATAGATTAGGATTAACTTTCTAGTTAAATCAAATCAAATATTAATTCAACAAAATTTATTGTGAATAACTTTGGTAATCAATTAATTAATTTAGCTAAATTCAATTTCAACTAGTTTAGTTAGCAATATAAAAAAACAAATAGCAATGAGTCTTTTTTATTTCTCCTTGCAATTTTATAATATATTTTATACATAAAAATCACCCCTCATAATCTTACCTTTTTAAACAAACATACATTTAAGATACAATTATACATTTTTATTTCTCATTATAACTGTTAAACCAGCATGGTGATGGATTGATCGAGTATTATTGAATTTTTATATATATATATTGTTGAATTTGTAACGACTCGATTGATTAGAATAAAAAAAAATATTTTGTTCTATTTAAAATAATTAATTTAAATTAATATGATGATAAACGAGTTAATTAAATGATTTGATAACTCAAACTTTTTAAAAGTAAATTCCAAATTCGTAGATTAATATCATGAAAAAAAATGCTGAATTGTAGCCAACAAGTGGAGAAAGGTAGCTTGATGCGGCAAAGGTTAACGCAGAACACAACAGGAACGTTTAACCGACGCCAAATGCCAATATTCTGGAGGGTTGCTTTCTTTCTCACTCACATTCTCTGTTTAACCGACGCCAAATGCCAATATTCTGGAGGGTTGTTTTTTTTATTATCTGTAACTATGGTTTGAATCTTTAAGGAAATCCATGATAAATAGATTAATCTTTTACTCAGATTTTCTAATCCATGTAACTATGGCGTTTATCTAAATTGAACTTGTGGATTTTTCTTAACAACATAACAACTAGTTTTTTTTTTCTTGCTGATTACTGCTTAAGCAAACTAGCACTTGAAGAGCATCTTGAATCCAGGTTACTTATTTATACTTCATCTTGTCTTCATCCTCAAAGGGTGTTTTTGTTTTCTGTAATCCATGATAAATAAATTGATCTTTTTATCAGATTTTATAATCCATGCCTTGTGGTGTTTATCTAAATTGAACAAAACAATATCTAGTTTTTTAAAGCAAAACATCAGATTTTCTTTGTGTATTATATATATATATATATATATATATATATATATATATATGTTTATATATTCTTCTCTTATATATATATATATATATATGCTAATCATCTTGTACTTGTGGTCAGATGGAAGGAGTTCCACCGTCTTCTATGGACGATGATAACAATCAGTTGGATGTTGATACATTAATGTATGAGCTTCTCTTGTACGTCATTCTTAAGCATATTTTATCAGAAGATGATTGGTTGCAACTTAGTTTTTCTACAGTTTTCCTTATTATCACCATGGAAGCAGGTCACCACCGGAAGAGGTTCCAGTCAACCAAAGCTCCATATCATGCAATGATCAAGCTGGACAGAACTTGCTGGTGAATATCAACGATACTATGCAACAGACAACTCGGTGTCCACCTCCATTTCCTCAAACCATGGTGACTACTCATGCATTTTTCATTAGTTCTGCTGAGATTATGGGTGTTTGGTATGGTTTTTGGGGAATTTGCTTTGTTTTTATCTCTTTTCTTTAATTAATTAAATAATTAATTTTAATAACAAATAAATTAAAAGGGAAGTCTCTTTTGAACAATGTCTTTTGGATATAATTTTCTATGTTTTTATCTCTTTTCTTTTGGATAATATATCAAAATAAATTATTTTAAGTTTATACCTCTTACTTTGAAATTTCACGGTTTCTTCTCTCTTGAATTTTAGCTCATGTTTTGTTCGCAACTCGAGAAACTCTTAATCAAGTTAACAAAATATATAAAATACGTGCAAAAACTCACGGGTAAGTTAGCTAGTAAAAGTATATAACGAGCTGCAGTTTTGTTCGCAACTTAGAAACTTCTTAATCATTTTTTTTAAAAAAAAAACAATCAGAGAAAATTAAAATATACGTTACCCGCAACAATACACGGGTAAATTAGCGAGTAAATGCATATAAATAGATTATTTTTCTTGGGTTTTCTAATGTGTAACTAAGGGTGAAAATAGAGGGAATTAATTTTTGTAATTAGCAAAATTAATTTGAATAATGGAACATACTAATGATCATGTACTTGTTGTCAGATGGATGGAGCTCCATCATCTTTTGTGGATGATAATGTCAGCTTGACATTGAATCAGCTAGATTTTGATACATTAATGTCTGAGCTTCCACCTTCATTTCCTCAAACCATGGTGATTACTCGAATTTGTTGCAATGTCCATTGAATTACCATGTTTTTGTATTGCTATATCACCCATTGAATCAAAAAGTTGTGTGTGTTAGTGTATTAATTTATCTCAAGCATCTTCAAATTGTTTAAACAAACAGATAACAATGGGAGGTTTAGATGGAACATCATCATCATGGATCAACCAAAATGGACAAAATTGGCCTCAAACCCCATCAAGGTAAATGATGATATTCATTACTATTTATTTAACCTCTTCTTCTTCTTGTACTTGTTAGTGATGAGAATTGATCAATCTATATGAACTCATTATGTTTGAATCCTAATTTATTTGATCCTCAAGCTAAAATGATATCAAATGCTTAGTGGATTAACAACTAACAATTGTATAAAGAAATTACTAACAAATGTTACTTTAGTGAGCAACAATGGACTAATGAGTTACCAATGAGCAATCAAGTGCCTAGGATGCTACCTCAACCTCCAATGAATCAATGGTATTAACCTCAAATATACACTTCTTTAATCGTGAAAACAATAAACATGACCAAAAATGATGATGATTTTTTATTATTATTATAGCTCCCGACAATTTCTATATCGATTAGATCAAGCTCCAATCACGCCTGACCTGTATGATCCACAATGTTCAGCCATGTTGCCAGAGCCTTCTCAAACCTTGAGGTATGCGGCCGTTTGCTTGAGCAATTCAATTAGCTTGTACTTGTTTTTTTGTGTGTTTTCAACTAATAACTGTTAATTAGAGAGATAACTGGGAGGAATTAACAATCGGGATGCTTATAAATAAGAAATATGACAGCTCTAATTTCCTAATGTGTAGAGATTTGTACAGCTCACACCAACAATAACAAAGCTTTATTTTTCTTCTGAGTTCAGGTCTCCACAGTTTCCTCCTCACAATCTTCAAGTTTCTGGAGATCATAATCAAGGACAAGTCGATCAAGCCTCTGTGATTCCTCACATAGAGAATATGCAACAAGAGAGGTGTTAATACCTTTTTGGGAATTAGATACACCATTGATTTTTACTGCTTTAGAGAGACTACCAATTATTGAAAGCTTTTATAATATGATCACTTCATTTTTATATAGATCACAGATGGAGAACCCCCAAGTCCATGTATTGCAAAATCAAATTGGTAGGCCAAATGCCTCAAATGCTGGCCTTAACAGTTCCCTGCAAAGTCAAAATAGGGGTTTAAATACTCAACAAGTAAGAAGTCTAACTGAATTATCTCCCATTGCGAATTGTCTCTTGTAAGCCAATTCATTGTGTATTGGTTTTGCTCCGCACGTTAGAATATGATGCTTGATAGAATTTTGAAATAATTCTTCAAAAAACAATTCAAACCAATTATTTACCCTAGAATTTGTATGATCTATCTATCTATCTATCTATCTATATATATATATAATTCAAGTGGGCATGCTGCATTTCTGGTTTACATTTTCTAGGAAGGTTCTACAAAGTTTGACATATTGGGTTTGCCAGCTCCACACGTTAATTCCCAGTACCTTATAATATAATATCAGACATTACAGGCTATCAAACACAATCTAAGTTAATGTGTTATTTTCTTTCATGTTTGCCTACAAAACTTTCGAGTATTTAGTTTTTTTTATATATTCATTTTAGTATGGATAAGTCATTGAAAATAATGATAATGATTATTTTTAAGGTTTTTTTTCAGAAAAATATATAAGGCTAATTATATATTATGATATTTGCTTAATATTAACACATTGTTTTTGCAATGTGAACCAATGTTTTTTGTAAATCAAATCTTCCAAATCTCATCCCAACTTCCTTGACATTGATTTCCCAATTTCCTTCCTAAAATGTCTTAAACCTTTGTGATGATCAATGCTTCCTTCTCTGATTGGATCGAATCACCTAGAGCTCAACATCTTGCAACCTCCTCCTTATTGTTAAACCATATATTCTTCTCTGTTCTGTGCTTTCTGTTCTTGTATTTTTTTCCTTGAACACTACTTAAGCAAACCAGCATTTGAAGCACAACTTGAATCCACATAAATTATATATACTCCCATGTTCTTCATTTTGTTTTTCACATGTAACTCTGGTTTGAATCTTTCAAGTAAACACAAGTTGTAGAAATTCTAAAGATAAACTTTGGAAACATTCCATGCCTTATGGAGTTCATGCTCAATTCACCCCAAGTTAACCCTGGATTCATTGTTTTTTTCCTTTTGGTTTCTTTGCCCCTATTTGTAACCTATTATTCTAGTTTCAACATTTCCTTTTTCATTAATTTTTATTCAATATTTTGACCCTTTTTTATGTAGGACAAAATGGTTAGACCAAATGATCTGTTTCAGAAACATGTTGAAGATATGAATGATGGGAGCAAGAAGTGTAAGTTCTGTGGGCATTCATTTGCCAAGGGTACTTCCATTTCGAGGATCAAATGGCATTTTTCAGGAGAGAGAGGGCATGGTGTTGGCATTTGTGGTCAAGTGCCTAAAGAGGTTCAAGAAGCAGCATTTCTAGCTATGCGTGGTGGCAACAAAAAACATAAAAGCATACCAAGTTCGAGCAATGTTAATGATTATGCCATTTCCACCTGTCCACAAGACAATGCAGTACAAGGTAATTTGGCAGGGGATGCTAAAAGGATGCAAGAACAGGAAATGGGGATTCAAGAACAGACAAGTACACTCGAAGTTGATGCTCAAGAGAGTAGAGGAGAAGTAGCACAAGGAACAGATGTAGCGGATCAACCATTTGCTCCATCAGTAAGCAATGACGTGATTATGAATGATGTGCAGAACATGGTTAGAGTGAGGAAAGAGGCAGTGGAGGAGCATGATGTGGAGAATAGTGGAAGATTAGTGCAGCCTGGCGTAGGATCTAGATTTTCTGAAAGTCTGAAATACAGCAAGACTAGAGGAGTTCCATTTCCTACTAGCTCTAATAAGCCAGTGGGTCAAGCATTTGAAGAGAATACGAAGGTGATATGGTCTATGTTGATGGATGATGAAGTCTCAACCATTGGCATTTACGGGATGGGGGGCGTTGGTAAAACAACATTACTGCAACATATCCGCAATGAGCTTCTAGAGAGACCAGATATTTGTGATCATGTTTGGTGGGTGACTGTGTCTCAAGATTTCAACATTAATAGACTGCAGAATCTTATTGCCAAACGTCTTTATCTAGATCTTTCAAGCGAGGATGATGATCCGCATAGAGCTGCCAAATTGTCAGAAGAGCTAAGGAAGAAACAGAAATGGATTCTCATTTTAGATGATTTGTGGAACAGTTTTGAGCTACATGATGTGGGAATTCCTGTCCCATTGAAAGGATGCAAGTTGATTATGACAACTCGATCAAAAACGGTTTGTCATCAGATGGCTTGCCAACACAAAATCAAAGTGAAGCCACTTTATGAGGAAGAATCTTGGACCTTGTTCATGGAGAAACTTGGACATGACATGGAAATTTCACCAGAAATTGAAGGAATTGCAAAAGATGTTGCAAGGGAATATGATGGTTTGCCACTGGGAATTATTACAATTGCAAAGAGCTTGAGGGGAGTTGATGACCTACATGAGTGGAGCACTACATTGAAGAAATTAAAAGAATTCACATTTAGGGACATGGATGAGAAGGTATTCAAGGTATTGAGGGTAAGTTATGATCGGTTAGATGATGGGTTAGCACTAAAACAATGTCTCTTATATTGTGCATTATATCCTGAAGATCATAAGATTAAAAGGGAGGAGCTAATAGGTTATTTGATCGATGAGGGAATAATTAAAGGAAGGAGAAGGCAAGATGCATTTGACGAGGGCCACACGCTGCTTAACAAACTTCAATATGTCTGCCTATTAGAAAGTGATAAAACAGAGGATGGTGGTAAATATGTCAAGATGCATGACTTGATTAGGGACATGGCCATCCAAATAATGCAAGAGAACTCTCAAGTCATTGTTAAAGCAGGTGCACAATTAGAAGAACTGCCAGATGTAGAGGAGTGGACAGAGAATCTCACAAGAGTTTCACTAATGCAAAATGAATTTGCAAAAATTCCTCCTAGCCATTCACCAATGTGTCCAAATCTGTCAACTATATTGCTTTGTCAAAATCATAAGTTGCGATTCATTGCAAATTCATTTTTCAAGCAATTCCATGGTCTCACAGTCCTCGATCTGTCCTACACAAGTATTGAAAATTTGCCTGAATCTATCTCTGATTTGGTGAGTCTTATAGCATTAATGCTCATTGACTGTTCGAGTTTAGGAGATGTTCCATCATTAAAAAAGCTCAAGGCACTGCAGAAGTTGGATCTCTCTCAGACTAAGCTTGACGAGATGCCACAAGGAATGGAATGCCTAAGCAACCTGCGGTATCTTAGAATGAATGGATTTGGTGAAAATAAGTTTCCGAGTGGGATATTACCAAAACTCTCTCATATGCAGGTCTTTGTACTAGAAGAGATTCTTAATGAAATATATGATCCAATAACAGTTAAAGGAGAGGAAGTAGGATCCTTGAGAAATTTGGAAACTTTGGAATGTCATTTTGAAGATCTCTCTAACTTCGTGGAGTACCTCAGATGTCGAAATGGGATCCAATCACTAAGCACATACAGAATCTCAATAGGAATAACAGATTACTACAATGATTTGAATTGTTTCCCAAGTAAAACAGTTTGGTTGGGTAATTGTAATATCAACGCAAATAGAGATTTTCAAGTAATGTTCTTATATGACGTTCAAGGACTAGTTTGTCAATGCATCGATGCAAGAAGGTTATGTGATGTTTTGTCATTAGAGAGTGCAACTGAACTGGAGATCATCAACATTCAAGATTGTGATAGGATGGAGAGCTTGGTTTCATCTTCTTGGTTCTCCTCTACTCCATCTTATAAGGTTATATTTTTTAATCTTCATGAATTTTATTGTTCTGGATGTAGAAATATGAAGAATTTATTCCCTCTTGTCTTGTTGCCAAACCTCGTAAACTTGGAAAGGATTGAAGTTTCTTGTTGTGAGAAAATGGAGGAGATAATAGGAGGAACTATGTCAGATGAAGAAAGCAATGAATTCAAACTCCCAAAGTTAAGATATCTGAGCTTGATTGGATTACCCGAACTGAAAAGCATTTACAATGCTAAACTGATTTGCGATTCTCTAAAAGTAATTGAAGTAAGTGGATGCGATAGCATGGAAATCCTGGTTCCATCTTCTTGGAGTTGTCTCGTAAACCTAGAAGAAATATTTGTTGCTAGTTGTGCGAAAATGAAGGAGATACTAGGAGGAACCAAATCATATGAAGAAAGGGTTACGGGTAAAAAAAGCAGCATTGAATTGAAGCTCCAGCAGTTAAGATATGTGAGATTACGGAGATTGCCAGAACTAAAAAGCATTTGCAGTGAAAAACTAATTTGTGATTCTCTGGAAAGGATTGTAGTAGTTGGATGCCATAGCATGGAAATCCTGGTTCCATCTTCTTGGAATTGTCTCGCAAACCTAAAAGAGATTGAAGTTGTTTGGTGTGTGAAAATGGAGGAGATAATAGGAGGAACAAGATCAGATGAAGAAGGGGTCATGAGTGAAAAAAGCAGCACTGAATTGAAACTCCCAAAGTTAAGAGAACTGACATTGTGGAGTTTACCAGAATTGAAAACCATATGCAGTGCAAATCTGATTTGCGATTCTCAGGTAGAAATTGAAGTAACAAACTGTGAGAAGCTGAAGTGGGAGACAGTAATGGAGTGGGAGCATCCTAACGCAAAGAAAGTCCTTCGTCCCGTTGTAAGCTTTTATTAGTATCGTGTGCTTACAATTAACATAAATAACAATTTTTGTTTTTTTATGTATATATTTCATTATCCTCTTAAAATATTGAATTCTCATATATTATTTTTAAACTCGATTGATAAATAATTATAATTTGAAGTTTATTTAATATTATATTTTCATCCTTTTGGCATCCAAAAAAAGAAATAATATATTGATTTATCATTAATAATACAGATTAAAAAGAAAAAAATAGATATATTTGGAATAAAATCCTTTTTATTTTGAGTACATAAATTCATCTTATTTTTCTAGAATAATTACTGTGTGGGCATCCCTCGTACGTCATTCTTAAGCATATTTGATCAGAAGATGATTGCTTGCAATGTAGTTTCTGTACAATTTTCCTTATTATTCTAAAAAATAACAATAAGGTTACTGAACATGGAAGCAGGTCGCCACCGGAGGAGGTTCTAGTCGACCAAAGCTCTATATTATGCAATGATGAAGTTGGACAGAACATGCTGGTGGATAACAATGCGATCAACGATAGTATTCAACAGACAACAATCTTGTGTGAATTTCCTGATCAAACCATGGTGACTACTCCAATTTGCTACAATGTCCATTGAATCAAAAATTCTTGTGTGTTAGTGTATCAATTAATCTCAAGAATCTTCAAATTGTTAATTGTTAAACAAACAGACAAACAGACAATTGTTAGAAGGAACATCATCATCGTGGATCAACCAAAATTGGCCTCAAACTCCATCAAGGTACATGATATCCATCATTATTTAACTTCTTGTTGTACTTGTTATTGATGAGAATTGATTACTCTAAATGAACTCATTATGTTTGAATCCTAATTTATTTGATCTTCAATGATTTTGGATTCAGGATTCGGTATTCGATTTATGCTAAAATTATATCTAATGCTTAAAAGCTAACAATTCTGCATATGTATAAGGAAATTACTAATAAATGTTGCTAATTTAGTGACCAACAATGAACTAATAAGTTACCAACAATGGATGCTACCTCAACCTCCAATGAATCAATGGTATTAACCTCAAATATACACTTCTTTAATCGTGAAAACAATAAACTTGACCAAATTTGACTACGATTTGTTTTTTTGTGTTTTTTCAACTAATAACAAAGCTTTATTTGTCTTCCGAGTTCAGGTCCCCACAATTTCCTCCTCACAATCTTCAAGTTTCTGGAGATCATGATGTATTGAATTCAAATTGTTATGACTCCACGTCAGTCGAGCCTACTTCATCTTCAAGGTATCCTGTCTCTCAGTGTTAATTTTCTTGATATAATCAAGAGCAAAAACACCATGAATCCATACAAAGAGCTATTCTCTCTGCCACCTGATCAAGTTTCTCTCCAAATTCTTTCTTTAGATTTCATTCTTGAAAGTGAGGTTCCAATAGTCAAACAGTTCCCATCATCTTATATCTGACATATTTGATCAGCTAAACTGAAATTTCAAGCCTTTTTGAGCTCCCGGTCTCTCTTTCTCTTTGTTTTTTTCGGCAGATAATGGGAGTAGAAAATCAACCAACTGAATATTTTTTAAGTTTTAACTATTTCAATATTTTTCAGGCACCAGAATCCCTTTATTCATCAACCTCAGCCTGGTCATGTCTAAATTAACCTTGTATTCATATATAGTTTTTATCTTTTTAAAATTCTTTGCTGTTGTTAATTCATTATTCTTTACTTTTTTTTTTCTTACAGGAAAAAAATGATTCAATGAAAATTTGTTTTTTACTGATTCATGAATGGATTAACTTGATCAGTGATTACCTTTCATTACCTGAATTGTTTTTAAGGGAAAAATATCAGATTTTTTTGTGTGTGTTATATGATTTGTAAGTAAGGGTAAAAATAGAGGGAATTAGTTTTTGTAATTAACAAAATTAATTTTGAAAGAGGGTTGTTCAAGCACAATCAGCTCTTCGACCTTCCTTATCCTGTCTCTCCTGCATCTTTCTATTGATCATTCTAATAGAGTCTTACGATCTTGTCTGATTAAAAGAATACATGATATGCAGAACGCAAAAGGACTCAAGATATTTGCAAATGGAAGCCCCACAGTAGGACAACATCAGAAAGTCCCACAGTCATTCCTCCTCCTGTTACAGAATGGCGCATATTCAACGAATCCCCTATCAGAAATGCACCAGGGGTTGGATAGGCAGACGCAGGCATGATTCTGTTTGGCATTAATTGTTCTTATGTTTCCCTTATCGATCGCACATATAAAAGCATTCTGTAGCTCAGGTGGCATCTGAAATGTGCAAATTTTTTAATATAGCCCCCGTCAATTTTTGATATCAATCTAATCAAGTTCCGATCACACCTAACCTGTGTAATCCACAAAGTTCAGCCATGTTGCCAAAGTGAGTTACTGCTCCATAATTACACATGGTTGGATATCTTTTAAATATCTTTGACGGAGGGGGAAATGTCATATTTCGGGTTTTTTCAGAGAGTGATAGTGAGGGCAAGTCAGATAGAATGTTGGGGATGTGGAAAACAAATGCTCCAGATGAGTTTGTAAGTGTAAAATTTGACATGGAGATGAGAGAGGGAAGTTCTCTATCAGATGGAGCTAGCTCAACCCCAAATTCTTCTGGAAGGAGGCGAAACAGTGCTGAAGCTAAGGAGGGTCTGGGCTTCATCATGTGCAAAAGGCTTGTACAGGTAATAGCAGCAGACATCCTGTGAGGTGAAATGCTGCCGTTTTATTCACCTAAATCTAGAGATGAAAATGCTTTGCACAGGGAGAGTTGCTAGTAAAATTTATGAAAGAAAACTTTCTTTTCTATGCTTACAACTTTTGTTGTGGTTGTCTCCAGTGTTTATATCTAAGAGATAGTTATCATCCTTTACTTCTTGTAAATGCATCTGATGAGATTTGCAAATTATTTAAGTTGTGTTTTTTTACTCAAAGAAAAATCATATGTGTGGGTTGAAATAACTTGAATCAAAATATTTCTACATTCAAGTCAAAAGTTGAAATTTATAACTTGTAACCTATTCATTCTAACTTGTATCATCTCCGTTCTTAAAAGAAATTGTTCTCAGCCAATGCCTCCCAAAGATATTTCTAACTCAAATTATTTTTGTCAGAAATGATTCATGACAATTAACATTAGTATTGTGACTTGAGTCCTAAAGATTCTCTATAAGTTATACAAATGACTCTTCATCCATATCTCATTTGTTTTTCAGTTGGGCCCACCACCATATAGGACTCAAAAGCTTTTTAATTTATTTTATATTTTAGGGGGGGTTAGGTTATAAATGATTCGGCACCATATATCATGCTTTTGTTTGCGCTGTGGCTTTTATGAAAGCATACTTGAAATAAAGAGCTTTCTTTTCTTTTTCCAATTTATCTCTGTAGCAGATTTAAGATGCATGAACTATACTATATGAAACATTATTAAGAAGAAGTGTATGTGCAGATGATGCAAGGTAATATCTGGATATCTTTGAACCCTCTGGGTTCTGCTCAAAGCATGACTCTGGCTCTTCGGTTTCAAATCCGACCGTCTTATGGAAGAGCCACATTTGCCCCTGGAAGTTCCTCAGAACAACCAAGTTCCAATCCTCAGTTCAGAGGCCTTCGTGTTATACTTGCTGATGACGATGCTTTAAACAGAACCGTTACCAAGAAGCTGCTTGAGAAGTTAGGATGTGAGGTGACTGCTGTTTCATCCGGGTTTGAATGCCTCAGTGCTCTTAGCTCTGCTGAAAATTCTGTCAGATTAGTTGTTCTAGATATTCAAATGCCAGAAATGGACGGGTTTGAAGTGGCAACACGAATCCGGAAGGTCCGAAGTCGTAGTTGGCCATTGATTATAGCTGTGACTGCCAGTGCTGAGGATAATGTTTGGGAGAGATGTCTACAGATGGGAATGAATGGGATGATTCGAAAACCTGTTCTCTTACAAGGGATGGCAGATGAGCTTCAAAGAGTTCTTCAGCGGGCCGGCGAAGGATTGTGAAAATAAGTTGTAAAGATGACCAGACATTGTTTTTGTAGAACAATCTTTCAAGGGTCGTCACTCTGCCTCGTAAATCAAACAATCCTGCATGGAGATGTTTAACTTTTAGCATTGTACTTCATGGTATGCAAAGTGTAAACTTTTACCACTCTCAAACGCTAGAATTTTCATAGAATGGATAATGACTAGTGAGAAATAGCAATTTTTTTTATCTAACAGCAAAAGGAACCTGAAAATTATTCAGAGAAGTGAAATAATACAGAGACTAAATCTTCCAGATGTGCTCTAGCTAGTTGGATATTTCTTTGCTCTGTTGTTTTTACTAACAGTTATTTTATCAGGTTAACATGGTTTGTGATTGCTGTCTGCTACACCTTTCATCTCTGTGAAAAAGTTTTAGCTTTCAGCATTCAATCAATAAAAATAATTGCTAGTAATTGCTATAATATTTTATTTTTATTTTTATTTTAAATTAATTGTTTTTTGTGTTTTTAGATTATTTTAATGTGTTGATATCAAAAATAATTTTTAACAAATAAAAAAATATTATTTTAATGTATTTCTTAACGAAAAGCATTTTAAAAGACAACCTCAACTACACTCTATAGACTAAATTTGTCTACATCTGGTTGGTTTGTGATCTTTTGAAGCAGAAACCTTCAGGCACTGTGGGCACTAAATTTGTCTAAAATGGTTAGCTTAGGTGTTTGAAAGTGAGGTTCAATTTGTTTTTTTGTTATTTTCTTTTTGTTTTTAATTATCTTTTTAGTAATTTTTAGATTACTTTATAATAATAATATTAAAAATATTTTTTTTTGAAAATATTTACCAACACATTCTCAAACACCATCTCATCAAACCCCAGTAGCTACAATAATGTTTAGAATATTCAAAGCCCTTGCTTTCAAAAATGGTTAGCAACTGGAAATTAATTTTGATTTTTCTCGACATTTTTCCTTAATTGTTACTAATTCTTCACCTGCATTTCCCCATGAACTATCAGAATTTAATTAATTATCCGGTGGAATATTGTTGCTGGTATCCGACATGATTGAAGTTATGGAAAATGATCCATCATCACCAGTCTCTCCTCGTTCATGTGCTAGCTTGGAATCCTTGAATTTTTAAATAATTCTTTAAAAAACAATTAAAACCAATTATTTACCCTGGAATTTGTATGATATATATATATAATTCCAAGTGGGCATGCTGCGTTTCTGGTTGAATGCTCAACTTTTCCAAGTGGGATGGTCAACACGTTAACTCAGTCAGCAAGTTGAAGTTTCCAATTGGACAAAAGATAAGAAAATTAGAGGTGTAAAAGCAACTTCGTGGCTTCCTTCCTGTCAAACAATACAATAATCTTTGCTACTATAACATTCTCTTCCAAACCTCATCCCAACTTCCTTGACATTGATTTCCCAATTTCCCTCATCAAATGTCTTAAACCTGTATGATGATCAGTGCTTCCTTCTCTGATTGAATCGAATCACCTGGAGCTCAACATCGTGCAACCTCCTCCGTATTTTTAAACCATTTATTCTTCTCTGTTCTGTGCTCTCTGTTCTTCATCCCCCCCCCCCCCCGGAACACTGCTTCAGCAAACCAGCAGTTGAAGCACAACTTGAATCCAGGTAAATTATTTATACTCCATCTTCTTGATTTTGTTTTTCACATGTAGCTCTGGTTTGAATCTTTCAAGTAAAACACAAGTTGTAGAAATTCTAATGATAAACTTTGGAAACATTCCATGCTTTATGGAGTTCATGCTAAATTGACCCCAAGTTAACACTAGATTCATTGTTCTTTCTTTTTAGTTTCTTTGCTGCTGTTTGTAACCTATTATTCTAGTTTCAACCTTTCCTTTCATAATTTTTTATTCAATATTTTGACACCTTTTTTTTATGTAGGACAAAATGGTTAGATCAAATGATCCGTTTTGGAATGATGTTGAAGAAATAAATGATGGAAGATTGAAGTGTAAGTTCTGTAGGCATGTATTTGCCAGGGGTACTTCCATTTCGAGGGTCAAATGGCATTTGTCAGGAGAGAGAGGGCATGGAGTTGGCATTTGTGGTCAGGTGCCTAAAGAGGTTCAAGAAGCAGCATTTCTAGCTATGCATGGTGGCAACAAAAGACATAAAAGCATACCAAGTTCAAGCAATGGTAATTTGGCAGGGGATGCTGGAAGGATGCAGGAGGGAGTTCAAGGCATGGAAAACACAGTTACACTCGGAGTTAATGCTCATGAGAGTAGAGGAGAACCAGCACAAGGAACAAATGTGGTGGATCAACTTGTTGATGGTACTTGGGATCAGATAAACTCTGCCCTTTTGATGGCGCAGACGCTGAATGAAATCAGTACCAATTTAATGCAGGAAGAAGAGGCTGTGGAGCCTCTGCATGGTGCATTTGAAACAATACCGAGAACAGAACAAGTGCAGCATCTGGAGAGAGGTAGCTCTTGTGAGAGGCCGTCAATTAATCAAGCTGATGAACCTCGAGGAGATTCATCCCAGCCATCAGATCCATTGTGTCTTGATCATGGAAGATACTATGATCAACCATTTGCTCCATCAGTAAACAATGATGTGATTATGAATGATGTGCAACGCATGGTTAGAGGGAGGACAGAGCCAGTGGAGGAGCACGATGCGGAGAATAGTGGAAGATTAGTGAAGTCAGGCACAGGAGTTAGATCATCTGAAAGTCTGAAATACAAAAAGACTAGAGGAGTTCCATTTCCTACTAGCTCTAATAAGCCAGTGGGTCAAGCATTTGAAGAGAATACGAAGGTGATATGGTCTCTGTTAATGGATGATGAAGTCTCAATGATTGGCATTTACGGGATGGGGGGCGTTGGTAAAACCACAATACTACAACATATCCACAATGAGCTTCTAGAGAGACCAGATATTTGTGATCATATTTGGTGGGTGACTGTGTCTCAAGATTTCAACATTAGTAGACTACAGAATCTTATTGCCAAATGTCTTGATCTAGATCTTTCAAGCGAGAATGATGATCTGCATAGAACTGCCAAATTGTCAGAAGAACTAAAGACGAAACAAAAGTGGATTCTCATTTTAGATGATTTGTGGAACAGTTTTGAGCCACACGAAGTGGGAATTCATTCCTTGTTGAAAGGATGCAAGTTGATTTTGACAACTCGATCACAAACGGTTTGTAATCAGATTGCTTGCCAGCACAAAATCGAAGTGAAGTCGCTTCCTGAGGGAGAAGCTTGGACCTTGTTCAAGGAACAACTTGGACACGACATTGCAATTTCACTAGAAATTGAAGTAATTGCAAAAGATATTGCAAGGGAATGTGCTGGTTTACCACTGGGAATTATTACAATTGCAAGAAGTTTGAGGGGAGTGGATGACCTGCCTGAGTGGAGGACTACATTGATGAAATTAAGAGAATTGAAATTAAGTGACGTGGATAAGAAGGTATTCAAGGTATTGAGGGTTAGTTATGATCGGTTAGATGATGAGTTAGCACTAAAACAATGTCTCTTACACTGTGCATTATTTCCTGAAGATGATAAGATTGAAAGGGAGGAGCTGATAGGTTATTTGATCGATGAGGGAATAATTAAAGGAAGGAGGAGGCAAGATGCATTTGACGAGGGCCACACGATGTTAAATAGACTTCAATATGTCTGCTTATTGGAAAGTGTTCATAGAGAGTATGGTGGAAGATATGTGAAGATGCATGACTTGATTAGAGACATGGCCATCTACATACTGCAAGAGAACTCTCATGTCATTGTTAAATCTGGTGTACAATTAAAAGAACTGCCAGATGTAGAGGAGTGGACGGAGAATCTGAAGATAGTTTCACTAATGCGAAATGAATTTAAAGAAATTCCCGCCAGCCATTCACCAATGTGTCCAGACCTGTCAACTCTATTGCTACGTCAAAATCATCAATTGCGATTCATTGCAGATTCATTTTTCAAGCAATTGCATGGGCTCAAGGTCCTCGATCTTTCCGTCACATTGATTGAGAATTTGCATGAATCTGTCTCTGATTTGGTGTCTCTCACTGCATTATTGCTCATTGATTGTGGGCGGCTAAGATATGTTCCATCATTAGAAAAGCTGAGAGCACTGGAGAGTTTAGATCTCTATGGAACCTCACTTGAAAAGATGCCTCAAGGCATGGAATGTTTATCCAACCTTAGGTATTTTAGAATTAATGGATGTGGTGAAAAGGAGTTTCCTAGTGGGATATTACCAAAACTCTCTCACCTGCAGGTCTTTGCACTTGGAGAGTTTCATACGGAATGCTTAACAGTTGAAGGAATGGAAGTAGGATGCTTGGGGAAGTTGGAAACTTTGGAATGCCATTTCAAAGGCCTCTCTAACTTCGTGGAGTATCTCACATCTCGGGATGGGATCCAATCATTAAGCACATACAAAATTTTTGTAGGAACGTTGAAGGGAGATTATTGGTTCATTGAGGATTTACCAAGTAAAACAGTTATGTTGGGTAATTTGAGTATCAGCAGAGATAGAGATTTCCAGGTCAAGTTCTTAAATGGCATTCAAGGACTGTACTGTGAAAGCATCGATGCAAGAAGTTTATGTAATGTTTTATCATTAGAGAATGCAACTGAGCTGGAGATCATCTACCTTGCGGATTGCAATAGCATGGAGAACTTGGTTTCATCTTCTTGGTTCTACTCTGCTCTACTACTATTGCCATCACATAATGGTATATTTTCTCGTCTTAAGGAGTTTGGGTGTTTTGGATGTAACAGTATGGAGAAGTTGTTCCCTCTTGAGTTGCTGTCATACCTCGTAAACCTGGAAAGAATTAGTGTTTTTAATTGTGAGAAAATGGAGGAGATAATAGGAACAACAAATGAGGAAAGCAGCACCTCCAATCCCATCGTGGAATTAACACTCCCAAAGTTAAAAACTCTGGACTTGCGTGGTTTACCCGAACTGAAAGGGATTTGTAGTGCGAAACTGATTTGCAATTCTCTTAAAGTAATTACCGTAGACAACTGTGAGAAGCTGAAGAGGATGGCGATTAGTCTTCCGTTGCTTGAAAATGGCCAGCCATCCCCTCACCCTTCTCTTGAAATGATCGTTGTGCTTTCAGAAGAATGGTGGGAGACAGTGGTGGAGTGGGAGCCTCCTAACGCCAAGGAAGTCCTTCGTCCCATTGTACACTTTTGGACCTTTTGGAGGTAGAGAGGAGTAGACTGCTCTGCCCTGAATGTAATATAGAATAAAGGGTAAGCATCATTTTTTATTTCTCTCTCTTTCTACAATTGATTCTCTGCACACCATTGTTATTTTTACAAGTGATGGTATTGATTTAATTATTTCTTTTGCTCCTTTAGTATACTGTTATCATTATATTTTTTTAAGAGGGATAATCATTTACATATTTCAAATAAAAATATCAAATATTTGCAAGGGTTCTAAACGCTTTGCTGCTCGTAGAATTTGAGTATTTTTTCTATTAGTCACTTTGCTTTATTTTAATATGCTTTGAAAATTAATAAATCATTTAATATTCTTTTAATTTAACTTTTAAACTGCAAAACGGCAACATACCATATCTAGCCCAGTAGTGGTTCCACTGAAAAACGGCAACATACCATATCATCACTTGGCAGACTTTTCTTCGTTCGATGTGACGGGAACGTGGTTGAAGCGGAGACATTGGAATAAAGGGTAAGCATCATCTTTTATTTCTATGCATTGGACTCATATATTATTTTTAAACTCTATTAATAAATAATTATAATTTGAAGTTTAATTAATATTATATTTTTATCCTTTTGACATCCAAAATAAATAAATAATATATTTATTTATCGTTAATAATACAGATCAAAAGGGAAAAAAATAGAGAGGACACTTTGAAAAAAGAATGATAATAGAATTACAAGACCTGGAATTTTGAATTTTTTAAGGATATATTTGGAATAAAATCTCATTTCCTCATGTCTATATACCTCAAGATTTTTTAATTTTTATTTTCTATCATTATGAACAACCAAAAAAAATTAATCCACTATAGGTCTAGGAATATGGTTAATGAGATATTTCAAAGTATTTTTTATTTGGAAATATATTAAAAAAATATTTTTTTAAATATTTTTAACAGCATTACATCATAATAAATTAAAAATATAAAAATTAAAATATTACAAAAATACATTGTATCACACTCCCAATTTTTTTTTCAAAATTTCAAGTTTTTTTTATTAACATGGGTGTCCAGGCTAGCTTGCACAGACCTTGACTAGTCCTAGAAATCCTAAAGTTAACAGCTATGTAACCCTCTATTGAACATGATATTAGTTCCAAGTTCTTAACACATGGTTTCAAAATTTCAATCTTAATTTGTTGGCGGGTGGGTTAGGAGCATGGCTATTTTTTCTCTAAGGGTTATTTTCTTTTCCCTCTCCGTTGAAGCCACCAAGAGCTGAGCATCCAATTGTGGACTTATGGTAGTATAAATACTTATCAATAAATCGCCAAAAACTGGAAATTATTATCAGTAATTAGGCTGTTACTTTGAAATTTAGCCAGACCATCTTCAGACCGCTGTAGTAACATTGGAATCTTGAAAACCAACCTGTGAAGCAAATCCACTTCTACATGAACTAAGGCTCCAAAGATATATGGCACCCTTAGAAAAGATTTCTCAAGGTTAAATTTTTTGAAAGAAGTTCGAATTAATGGTTTGATTCATTTTCTTGATTTTAAAGAAATGGGTTATAATTTTTATGTGCAGGAGAGAAGAAATTTGCCGAAGGAATTCCCTGAGTTTGCTTTTTGATGCACCTGCGTCCCTCACAGTGATAAGCATGCTGCTACCATTGTTTTGAGTGCTAGAATTTGCGATGATTCTGCTAGGTTGTGTTTAACAGATTCTACTTTCACTCAGCAGGTTCATCCTTTTGTTCATTTATCCATTAAAAACTACATTTATTTCGCTCTGATGCAGCCACTTGCTGTGTTGAACTGAGTTCTGTATTTCCCAATTAGCAGCATTTAGCTTTTTCGTTCATGAGAAGCACACCAAGATGTATACCCAACTGGAACTCAGAGATTCTCTATGATTTCTAAGCCATATCCATGTCATAGAGGCAAAAAAGCACCCACACCTTGCAGGATTATGCCTTATAATATGTTGAATTTCTGATTTTGACTTAGTGTGTTTAGGTTTTGATTTGTGTTTGTGTTGTTTGCAGATAAACTGTGATTTGAACAAAGTTTAAGCAAAAGAAACACAGAGGACGAAACAGAGAGAAGGTAAGCACAATTCTTTCACTTTTGAGCTTGTGGATATTTCATTAATTGAATACAATGTGCTTGATAGAATGCCTATTTATACTGCATTATAGGCAGACTACTTTACATGCTTTTTTTGTGTGTTTAACTGAATTAACAACATGTTAACCACTTTATAACTGCCTAGAGAACAACTGCATTAACAAGAATCTGTTGTAAACATTTCTTCCTTCTGTTGCATGCTCTGTTGCTTGTCTTCTTCTCCCTCTGTGACATAATCAGTAAGCAAGCTTATTGTTCAACAGCCTCTCCTAAGCTGCTTACTGGTCTAACCCCAAGATTCAACCTCAATCTGGATTTCTAGCCATTGAGATTGCTGACATATTATCACACAATAGAAGTGTTGCTTCTGATTGTGATTCCTCATCGAATTCATTTGAACCGTTCTTCTGCATGTCTATGTTGCATTCAACTCCCGAGCCACACTCTTCCTGCTCTTTGGTCTCTTCTTTTTGCGACCATGTGTTTTCTGTTGTCTTTGTTGTAGAAGGATGTTCATCAACTTCTATTTCCACTTCTTTAACATGCTCTTCAATGTGCACCTCAAGATCTCTATTCCGGGCTTGTGATGATTTCAGCTCTAGTTCCAGACCTCTACTTGTACTTCTAATTCCTTTATCCTAGTTGATGATTCATTCCCATGTATCTCGTGCATCTCTGCAAGAGACGAATACTCCCTTTCCCTGTTACTCAATTTCTCCTTTAATTGTCCTGATTCACTTATGAGTCCATCAAATGTATTTTATGGCTGCTCCAAATCATTTGAGATTTCAGATAATTTCAAGGTAAGAGATTCATTCTCTTCCTTGGTTACTTTCATAATACGGACACAATCTGCAACTTGCTGTCCTGCAGATTCCAGCTGCTGCTTTGTGATAGAAAGTTCTTCCTTGAGAGCTTCTAGTTCTTTCCCTGTGGCAGATTTTTCCTCCTGCAGCCAATCAGTCAAGGTTCTTAAGTCTTCTGTGATCTTCAGACTCTCTTCTTTGCTTTGAATGGAAGCCTCTTTCTCCATTATCAGTGTATCTTTCACTTTGTCCAGTTCTTCCAATCTTTGATTCAGTTCAGCTTCTATCATGCCAACAGTATCTAGTTTTTGCTCCAGTTCTCCATTCTCAATCAAAAGTTGTTCTTTGTCAGTGTCTATCGGTTTTGACTCCTGTGAAGTCATGTGATGACTACAAGCATTATCCTCAAACCATTCATCCTTGTTCTTTATACTTGCTGCATGACAAGCATAAAATAAATTTGCAATGGACACTTCTTCCTCCTCCTGTGCACAATTTGCCAATTGCTTGTAATCATTGCAATCATTTGTATTATGCCCAAACAGATTGCATCTTCCACATTTAGGCTGACCTTTATACCTGCAAACACCATGATGAAATTTCTGACAAGTGCTGCATTGTGGTTTGGTATTCGGCTGATTGTTGTTCATATTTCTATACTGTGAATTTAAACCATTGCCATGACTAGTTCCAGCCTTATAATTCCAATTTGTACTCTGATTATTACTCACATTTCTCCCTTGGTTCCAGATTGAGTGACTTTGAACTTGTCTCTGCCACTTTGGATTAAATTTTCCATTTGAAAGTCTAATTGCAGCAGCACGTCCAGGGTTATAACCAACCTTGAGACTGCTGAATGCCCTCTCTGTTCCATTAATCCTATCTCTCTCATCATGCAGGTCCTCTCTTTTTTCAAAGACCTTGACCGAGGCTATCACCTCTTCAACCTTCAGCTCATCAAGATCCCTAGTTTCTTCAATGATTGAAACTATGGATTGATATCTTCTATTCAAACTCATAAGAAGCTTCTGCACAATTCTGACCTCAGGAACATCTTCTCCTAGTGATTTTAGGCTATTTATTGTTTTGAAAAACTTAGAAAGGTAATGTTCTAAGCCTTCTCCTTCTGACATTCTCATGTATTCAAATTCTGCCCTCACGGCTTGTAATTTAACTGCTCTCACCTTTTTATCACCTCTGAATTCTCTCTTCAGAATCTCCCATGCTCCTTTAGCTGTTTTTTCATTTCTGATTCTCGGAAAAAGGTCATCTGACAACGCTGCTCCTTGAAGAATGCTCAATGCCTTGGCATTTTTGATCATATTTGCTTTGGATACAGCAGCATCATCAACCATTTTTCCTTTGGAATCAGAAGCCTCATCAGATTCAGATTCATCTCCTTCTTTCTTTGATTCATCTGTCATAACAGAGTTTGATTCCATGCCAAACTCAACTACATCCCATAGATCAAATGCTATGAGGATTGTCTCCATCTTTACTGCCCAAAAGTCATAGTTCACACCATTGAACTGAGGTGTTCGTAAATCTCCACTGCTCACCATCCTTCTTCCTTTTTAATTTCTGTTTGTATGATCACAGATTGTTTTTCTCCCTTCCTTGTTGATCAAGCTTGCTCTGATACCATGTTGAATTTCTGATTTTGACTTAGTGTGTTTAGGTTTTGATTTGTGTTTGTGTTGTTTGCAGATAAACTGTGATTTGAACAAAGTTTAAGCAAAAGAAAAACAGAGGACGAAACAGAGAGAAGGTAAGCAGAATTCTTTCACTTTTGAGCTTGTGGATATTTCATTAATTGCATACAATGTGCTTGATAGAATGCCTATTTATACTGCATTATAGGCAGACTACTTTACAAGCTTTTTGTGTGTGTTTAACTGAATTAACATGTTAACCACTTTATAACTGCCTAGAGAAGTTCAACTGCATTAACAAGAATCTGTTGTAAGCATTTCTTCCTTCTGTTGCATGCTCTGTTGCTTGTCTTCTTCTCCCTCTGTGACATAATCAGTAAGCAAGCTTACGCCTTTTGTTTCAAAGAAAATCTTATGCTCACAAGAACGTTGGTTAGTGACATCCGTATCCATAACAAAATAGGACGCTTACTGCTCAGGAATCATTATGGAAATGCTAACTAGGAAAAGCAGTTTTTGAACCTAGCTAGGACCGATTAAACTTGTGTTTCTGCCTTATCTCTCAAGTTCATGGTTTCAACAATGGGGTGGGTCCACAAGTTAACTCAATCAGCAATTAGCTTCCGATTCTTTTGTTGAAGTTTTCAATTAGACAAATAAAAGAAAATTAGAGGTGTGAAGCAACTTGTTATACCTTATAATATAATCTTTGGTAGGTAAAGTTTGTGGCTTCCTTCCTGTCAAACAATACAATAATCTTTGCTACTGTAACATTCCCTTCCAAATCTCATCCCAACTTCCTTGACATTGATTTCCCAATTTCCCTCATCAAATGTCTTAAACCTTTGTGATGATCAGTATTCATCCCAACCAACTGATCTATCTGTTGTGTCTTGGACTTGGAAGACATTACGATCAACTCTGTTCTCCATCAGTAAACAATGATGTAATTATGAATGATGTGCAGAACATGGTCAGAGTGAGGACAGAACCAGTGGAAGAGGAGGAGGAGGATGTGGAGAGCTATAGAGGAAGATTAGGGCAGCCAGGTGGAGGAGCTAGCTCTACTAGAGGGTCAAGCATTATTTCCTGAAGACTTTCATATCCCTAGAGAGCATTTGACAGCTTATTTGATTGATGAGGGAGTGATACAAGGACAGAGTAGGGCGGCAGAATTTCACCAGACTTGAAAGTGCTACAAGATATGGTGATCGTAGATGTGTCACGCTGCATGACTTGATCAGGGACATGGCATGGTTAAAGCAGGTGCACAATTCAATGAATTGCTGGATTCAGAGGAGTGGATAGTGAATCTTGTAAGAGTTTCACCAATACAAAACGAAATTGAAGAAATTCCTTCGAGCTATTCACCAAGGTGTCCCAGTCTTTCAACTCTACTGTTTGCAATAATAAATGCTTGCAAATTCATTTTTCAAAAAACTACATGGGCTCAAGGTCCTTGATCTATCTTACACGGATATTGAAAGTTGCCTAATCTTGTCTCTGATTTGGTGAGTCTCACTGCATTATTGCTCATTGCTTGTGATAAGTTAAGACATGCACCATCATTAAAAAAGCTTGAAATGATTCCTCAAGCCATGGAATGTCTATCCAACATTTTATATATATTATTTTTATTATTATTTTGGAAAACTCAAAATACAATGGAGATACAATTTGTTCATGTGGTACAACACTATGAGGATTGTTTCATGTTTGTTCATGTTGTACCTCATGCTTCATAAATTCAGCTGATGAGAATTGGTTTAAGGGTTGCTCTGACGCAGAACGGAAAGGTAATTGATTTACCAGCGTGAATCAATTGAAAACAAAGAACTTTGTTTGAAGAAAAATTCAATAATAATAATCTGTATTGTGTCTCCTCTTGGCAGCCTTCAAATAGGCTTGACAATAAACAAGGATTACAATTGTTATTGCAGTAAATCTGCAAGATATTCTAAAATAGGAAACAAAAGGAATTGCAAACATTAATTGGAAATGCATAACGGGAAAATAGAAACAATTGTAGAAATAAAATAAAGTGCATCTCGGGTGGAATTGGAAATTGTATGCCGAGAATCCAGCTCTTCAATTCCTGCTCATTTTGCTAGTTGAATTGTAGCTTTTGGACCGTTCCTTCTTCTTCATCTTCTTGTCTAACTCTTCTTCGAAGTCTGCTGCCATTTGTTCTGCATCATGCTCACACTACCAGAATACAATTTATTTTCCTGTTTCTCTATGACCAGTGGATCGAACAGGAGGAGTTCTGTAGTAAGATGGCATGGTTGCCGGGAAGAATGTTGCTCTAATTCCTTCTGCCTTCAGTATAGGGAAGATGATGCCTGATCCAACCTGAAAGACGACAAAAATAAAAATAAAAATAAAAATTTAAATTTGTCTAGGAAACTCACGGTGAGAATAAAAGTTCAGACAAATAAGTTTCTGATAGTAAAAGTAATCAAAGCTGGAGATACAGACCAAAATTAGTCTAGCCGCAATACACATGCGTTTTGGTGTAGGAAATGGAAGCAGTAAGCTGCCAACAGCATAGGCAAGCATGGCAAAGCAGTGGAAAAACAAGCTGAACGGGTCAGTGTTTAGACCAGACAGAAGAGACATCAGTCCATCTGAGAACACGCCTCCAAGGCTCAAATAATTGAAGAATGCTTCTTTCATTTCCTTCCTTGCTGGGTCCTGATCCGATGAAGAGAATACTGTGTGTAGGGTGCTCGCCAATGTATTTATTGCAAATGCCGTTGGCTGCAACCAATATTAAGTTATTATCATCTACCGATCACATAGAAATGCTTGAAACATGATGTTTCTTTAGGCAATTCCTGTTCAAAATTTGTTCTGAGGAAGATTGGCCAGAAAAATTTAGATAAGCATGTGCTGATACCTTACGCAGAACGCAAAAGGACTCGAGATATTTGTAAATGGAAGCTGCATTGCTAAGATCGTTCAGAGGCCTAAGAAGATCTCGCAGTAGGACAACATCAGAAAGGCCCACAGTCATTCCTCCTCCTGTTACAGAATGGCGCATATTCAACGAATCCCCTATCAGAAATGCACCAGGGGATGGGTAGGCAGACGCAGGCATGATTCTGTTTGGCATTGTTCTTATGTTTCCCTTATCAATAGCACATATGAAAGCATTGAATAGCTCAGGTGGCATCTGAAATGTGCAAATTTCTGCATTAGTTCAAACATTTTATATATTGAATAAAAAGAACTAGCAAAGACGCTGAAATATTGTCTTAACAACAAATTCATGATCAAGGAACCATAGCTATAGAAAATATGCTCAATAGAGTATAATTGGACAGTATGAAACTTTACGTCAAAGTCCGAAATTGACCATGTCTGGATGCAACCTCTAATTCATCTAATCGAAGTCAAAAAATTGCTAAAATGTCGTCTTAGACTGGCATCATGAGACATTTTTCATTTTGCTTTCTGATATTATTAACAACAAATTCACGATCAAGGAGTCTCTATAAATTAATCAGAATAAGCTTCAGTTCATTAACATTATGTCAAGCAACTATACATACTTGAGGTGCCACCACTGTTTTCAAGTAGCTTGCCATTTCACCAGTGGAAATAGAAGGTGGTTTCGGGCCAGGTACATCAACTAAACAACGAATTTCATTGCTGCTAATAGGATAAGCTATGGCGATTGTATCCTTCAAAATAAAGTAGGCACGATTTGCATATGGAAGATCATAATCTTCCAGGACCAAACCGACAGAGTAGGATGGGACTTCAATCTGCAAGAAATGTAATGACCATGTGTTAGAGAGTATTATTAAAGTGTTGTTGGATTGAATTAGTTTTTTGACATGTATCGAAGTCTCATTGACCAAACAGGCACAGGTTTAAATCTTAGAACTCTCATTCTATCTAATTATATTCATACTAATTAAGCCGAAAAGTAATCATGGTCATTGCAAGTTTTAAGTTTTAAGGTATATCTACCAATCTATGTCAAGCAACTGTTTTCAACTATACATACTAATTATAAAACCGTTGTTGGAGATTCAACTATATCTTTCTCTGCAAAATCTAAATATAATGCGGGATTTTCACCTTTGGACTGCAGAGATTGCTTCGTAAATTTGAAAAACAACCATCACATACTATTGTGAGTGAAGCTGAAGCTGCTAACTCCTGGCCTGCCTTTGTTTTGTATAGAACACCTTTGATGCTGCCATTTTCTTCGACAAGAGATGTTACAGTTCCTTGCTCGAGATTAACACTGGATAAAGAACAAAGAAATCTGAGAGGGAAATCTTCACAGCATGAAATGATACTGATAAAAGAATTTTCAGTCTATGGTTGGTTATATTGAACTCAATACTCTCAGGCTACTCTGTTCCTATAGGTTGCAGGGGAAGGACGAATACTTGGGAAGAGATGCAGCTTTTTCACGCAGTTTTTGAACGAAGCGGCCATGGTGAAAGCCTCTGCCACTCGCATTGGAGGGATATGAAATTGCACTTCTTTTCCCATCTTTGTGAACTGCAGCGAAACTGAAGACTGTCTGAGAATCAGACCTGTCTAGACAATCTGTTACCACACGAAATGTTGGACATAAATAAGAGTAGTTGTTGATTAATTCAATGGAAAGTATGTTCAACAAGATTTCTACAGCTAGTAATTCTTCACCTTCAAGACCTAACTCGGCCAATTTAATGCAACCCCCAGCATGCAGGAACTCACCAACAATTCTGTCGGGCTCAGTCAAGTCTCTTTCAATGACATGCACGCGCCACCCATCCTGCAGTTGCCGGAGAAGACAATGTTTACTAGGTTCTGGTCTTTGAATTATAAGCAAGATCAGGCACTTAAAATTAACTCTTTAATTACCTTTGCGAGAGCATAAGCAAGAGCTGAACCAGCAACACCAGCACCTACGATGATCACATCAGTATTTCCTGCAAAATTTGATCTGCACACTCCATTTCCAGAGCTTTTCAATTTTTTCTTGGTTCGAGTTTTCTCTGAAGCTTTGATCTTCTCTCTCCTTCTTGAACTGTAGAGCACAACAAACCCGAACAAGAAAGCTGCTACAGCTCCTCCAAATATATGCTTGGAGTCCATTTTTGTTCTTCAGTACAAGCTCTCTCTCTCTCTCTCTCTCTCTCTCTCTCTCCGGATGTGCTGTCGAGACCCTGCAGTGCTACAAATTAGGCACATGGTAAGAGATTGACTTTATTGTTAAAAGACATGCAAATGGAAAGGCTGTTGATATGGTTGTCTATCCTCTACGTGATAAGATTTGTTTTTTTCCTTGGAAGTTTATGTGGTAAGAGATTGGCTTTATTTTATGATAATATTAATGATTGATTCCCGAATAATTCTATATGAAAGTAATTTGCATGATTTTCTAAATGCAGATGAAATGTCCTTCTTTTATATTATTCTTTAATAATAAAGTTGTAAATGCAGAACTTTAGTTCTTGGTATTTTGTTTTTGTACTCCTTTAATAATTTTTACTTAAATTAACCTTCAACGACAATTTTTTTTTTTTTTTAAGTTTTGGAACGAAAAAAATTATTAGATCATGATGTTGGATTATAAAAGAAAATCATGATTATGTATAAACCAGCGTTTGGGGTTTAATGTTTCAGAGGAGAATTTGATTGACAGTAATGGCTACCGAAAGGATGCCGCCAGCAAGGGAAGCTGAGGGGCTGATATCAGGGCTGGTTGAGGAAGAGGGAGTGGAGGAGAGAGATGGGGTTTATTGGCGACCGAAAACTGCAAGAAAATTGCAGTGATTTGTTTGGGAAAGGAAAGGGTGGTGTAATAATGGAGTAGCCGACGACAGGAAGGTAAATAAAGTGCTCTGATTTTACAAATAAATGTGGAAGCAGAGGGGGTTTAACTTGACTTTTATTTATAGTTATTTTGATCCCTCAATTTATAATTGTTCTCATTGCACCTCCAATTGATTTTAAATTTTTAAATTTATGCAATTGTATCCCCATAAGAATTTCAACAACAGCCTTAGCTTTGCCCACCTTTTCTATTTTGGTCCTGAGTTTTGGATTTATATAATTTGACCCTCAATTGACCATTAAACTCTCAATTTTCTTCAATTTTCCCCCTAACTCCAAGCAATTGACTTGAAAAAAATCAATTTGGTCTCCAAAGATTCCAATCTCCTCAATCGAACCTGAATTATGCTCAAAAACTTGATTTTTTACCAATTAAGCCTCTAATAAAATTAATTTGACCAACTTAAAGTATAATTAAGTCATTGCACTTAATTAAATCCTTCAATTGGACCCTAAATTAATTCCTAAACATAATTATACTTTAAATTGGCCCACAATTAAATCAAATTGGCCTATAAAAAGTATAATTATGCCTTTTGACTTCATATTTTACGCAGATTCATCAATAATAAATTCTTTTAGCCTTAAATCTATATTTATTTTATTTTTTGGGAACAAAAGAGGTACGATCGGGTTCTCGAAAGCGTCCAAAATTGACACCTTGATTTTTCTACCAATGCGAGCTCTTTTTATTTTATTTTTGTTTATTTTGGGTAGATTTTGGGGATTAACCCAGAAATAGGTATGACAGCTGCCCCCTCTTTATAACGCTTGCGACTAAAGTCTCGTAAGCGTCCAACTTTCCTTTCAAATTGATAGATAGCTACTTGTTTTCAATTTAGAATCTTGGGTTTTCTTCTTCTTTTTGTATGGCTTTCATAATAATAAGATGAGCAGTGGTGGGGAAATGTGTCAAAGATTACTGGTTGTGGAAAGAAAATCACAGTGGTCCATTTTTTTATGGGTCTGGAAGATCCTGAAATTTGGTTGATAGTGTTGTGTTGCTGATCTTTTGTGTGAAATGCAAGTTGGTATTTTAGATTTTGGAGAGGGAGACATGACTTTGTTATAATTGGTGAGCCTGTGTGTGTCTGTGTGTTTGAAGAATTCAGACCAGGGATGTATATTCATACTTGGGGTTCTAGAGGTATAGTTCAAGTAGTTGTTTTTCATATTTAGTTTTTTGGATTCTGATGTACTAGGGATTTGTAAGATTTAGGAACTTGTGAGAAGAATGCATTAGGCAAGTGTTCACTTGGGTGCAATGTTAAGAGCATTAGCTTCTAGATTCTTGTTGATTTCATATCTAGCGATCTTGGTCACTGCAAGTGATAATGACTTTGGAAATTGTAATTGTGACGATGAGGGTTTCTGGAGCATACACAACATCATGGAAGCTCAGAGAGTGAGTGATTTTTTGATTGCAATTGCGTATTTTTCGATACCAATTGAGCTTCTTTGGTTTATTAGCTGCTCCAACTTTCCTTTCAAATGGGTCCTGCTTCAGTTTATAGCATTCATAGTCCTTTGTGGACTGACACATTTGCTGAATGCATGGACTTATTATGGACCACACTCTATCCGGATGCCAATGCTACAAGTTTCAAATTTCAAAGGGGGGACACCTAAATTAGTGGATACTTGTTATGCGATACTGGTTTTGGTTCTTCCAAGCATGAGTTATAGAGGCTGGAGCCATGAGAAAATGGAAATAGTGGAAGTAGTTGCTGATCAGGTAGCTGTGGCTTTGTCTCATGCAGCAGTTCTTGAAGAATCACAAGTTATGAGAGAGAAACTGAGTGAGCAAAATCATGCACTGCAACAGGCAAGGAATGATGCAATGATGGCAAGCCAGGCAAGGAACTCCTTTCAAAAAGTGATGAGCCATGGGATGAGGAGACCAATGCACTCAATCCTGGGACTGCTTTCTATGTTCCAAAATGATAACATGGGCTTTGAGCAAAGGATTGTTATTGACACATTGGTGAAAACCGGCAATGTGCTTGCAACTTTGATTGATGATGTGATGGATATTTCAGCAGAAGATACTGTAAGGTTCCCTTTAGAGATGAGGCCCTTTCGTCTACACTCCATGATCAAAGAAGCTTCTTGCCTTGCTAAGTGCTTGTGTGTGTATAAAGGTTTTGATTTTGAACTTGATGTTCAAAGTTCTTTGCCTGATCTAGTGATAGGAGATGAAAGAAGGGCCTTTCAAGTAATTTTACACATGGTTGGATATCTTTTAAATATCTTTGACGGAGGGGGAAATGTCATATTTCGGGTTTTTTCAGAGAGTGATAGTGAGGGCAAGTCAGATAGAATGTTGGGGATGTGGAAAACAAATGCTCCAGATGAGTTTGTAAGTGTAAAATTTGACATGGAGATGAGAGAGGGGAGTTCTCTATCAGATGGAGCTAGCTCAACCCCAAATTCTTCTGGAAGGAGACGAAACAGTGCTGAAGCTAAGGAGGGCCTGGGCTGTTGAAACCTGAAGATGATTCCTGACCTGCCAATGAAGCTGACAGGTTGAAGCAGCTGAGATGATTCGAAGACTGAAGGTTGAAGTTTATTGTTTAAAGTTTTAGTAATCTTTTTGTATTCAGGATGATTATAAATCCTTTAGAATTTAGGAAATAGAAGTCAGTCAAAATCAGTTATAAGTCTTGTCAGGACAACTTGTAAATAACTGATTTTGGAAAATATAGCCGTTGTAAGTTTTTTGTTCTATAAATAAAATGAGTGGGATGGCAGTAACCACATACGATACTCTTCCCATGCTTATGTTCTTTTAGCTTGAAATTACAAAGCTTATTGTTCTTTCTTTTCTGGAGAAATTCTTCAAAATTCTGGAAAAAGCCCCGAACCCAGTTCTTGATCTCTACAGTACCTGTTCTCAGGTTTTTTGACAATTTGTCCATACAGATTTGAACAGTACATGTTCTTATCAGAAGTTTGTTATTTTCTGAAATTCTACATGGTATCAGAGCATAATAGGTCTTAGAAAGGGATTTTTGGGAAACACGAGTGAATCAAAGAAAAAGGTGAGATTGTTCAAGATTTAAGAAAATCTTGAAAGGGAAAAAGAAGTTCTTGCTCAGAAAAATTCCAGAATCAAGAAATCAGTTTTTTTTTTATTTGTTCTTAAGAGGGAAATCAATTGATATCCCTGTTCTTTGTTATGTAAAAGAAAATCACCAAGAAAGAAAGGAATCCGAAGCTGACAAGAATGGACTCTTCATTTTCTTCAAAATCTCCAATATTCACAGGTGCGAATTATGGAGTATGGGCTGTGAAGATGAAGATATACCTGAAAGCGTTTGATTTGTGGGATGATGTTGAGAATGAAAGGGAACTAAATCCCTTGAACAATGATCCTACAATGAATCAACTAAGGTACCACAATGAACAAAGAGCAAAGAAGTTCAAAGCCCTTACCTGCATTCACAATGCAGTGAATGAGGAAATTTTTTCAAGAATTATGGCATGCGAAACAGCTAAGGAAGCTTGGGACAAGTTGCAGGCTGAGTTCCAAGGTGATGAGAAATCCAAGAGGATGCAGATTTTAAATTTGAAAAGACAATTCGAAGGCCTAAAAATGAGAGAATCAGAAACTGTCAAAGAATTCTCTTCAAATGTGTCAAAGATTGTAAATCAAATGAATCTGCTTGGAGAAGAAATTCAAGAATCAAGAGTTGTGGAGAAGGTTCTGGTCAGCTTGCCAGAAAAGTTTGAGAATAAAATATGTTCTTTGGAAGATTCAAAGGACTTCACTTCCACGAGCCTTCAAGAGCTGATCAATGCACTGCAAGCCGTGGAACAAAGGCAGCAATTCAGACAAGAAAACTTTGGTGAAGAGGCATTTGCAGCTAGGTTCAAAGGAAGACCAAAACCCCAGAATTTCTACAAGAACTCAGAACCAAGAACAAGTTCAAGTTCTGGAAAACAGTGGCAGAACAAAACCTGGCAAAACAATCAAACACATGCAAATAACTTCAATGCAAAAGGGAAGGAAAGGAGAGAGCAATTTCCCACATGCAAGTACTGTCAGAAAACCAACCATCTTGAGTCATTTTGTTGGCTCAAGAATGCACAATGTAGAAAATGCAAGCAATTTGGACATATCCAAAAGTTCTGCAAAAACAACACCTCAGAAGGGAAACAAGCTCATGTTGCAGAGGCTATGGAACCTAAGGATGAAAAATTGTTCACTGCAATTGTTGAACACAACTGCAACTCTACTGAGGTTAGTAAACAAAATTGGTTAATTGATAGTGGGTGTTCAAATCACATGACTGCAAACCTTAGCATGATTGAAAATCTTGATTTAGAATACAAATCAAAGGTGAAAGTAGCTAATGGGCAGTATGTAAGTGTAGAAGGCAAGGGGGAAGTTGATATAGAAACTTTGGATGGAATTCGAAATTTTAAGCATGTGTTGTATGTGCCAAATATTGACCAAAATCTGATTAGTGTAGGTCAATTACTTGAAGAAGGATACTCCTTGTTCTTTGATAATGGCTGGTGCACAATTAAGGATGATCTAGGAATACCTCTATTTACTGCCAAGATGAAAAATAGGTGCTTTAGCCTTGAAGAAACTCAAGCACACATTAGCATGAACATAAGTGCATCAGAAAACTCTATTCTGTGGCATAGAAGAATGGGACATGTTAATTATGCCTCATTAAGGAAGATGGCTGAATTACAAGTAATAGAGGGTCTACCTATGATTCATGAGCAAATTGAGGTATGTGAAGCATGCCAGCTAGGAAAGCAATCAAGAGTAAAATTTAGTCAACATGCATGTAGATCAACTGCCAAGCTAGAAATTGTACACTCAGATGTGTGTGGCCCCATGCAAAATGAGTCTTTAAATGGTGCAAAATACTTTGTGTTATTCATAGATGACTTTAGTAGATTCTGTCGGATGTACTTCATCAAAACTAAGGGGGAGGTATTTGATGTATTTTTGAGATTTAAGGCTGCTGCCGAGAGGGAATCAAGCTGTAATCTAAAAATCTTAAGGTCAGATAATGGGGGGGAGTTTACCTCTCATAAGTTTGAAGACTACCTAGTAAAAGAGGGAATTAAACATCAAGTGACAGTCCCCTACACCCCTCAACAAAATGGGGTGAGTGAGAGGAAAAACAGGACCTTAATGGAGATGGCTAGATGCCTTCTCTATGAGAAGAAAATGCCCCTGAAATTTTGGGCAGAGGCTGTGAGCACTGCCTCTTATTTGTTAAATAGGATGATAACAAGAACTTTGGGAGATAAAACACCCCATGAAGAGTGGCATGGGCACAAACCAAGCTTAGATCATCTAAAGGTATTTGGCAGCCCCTGTTATGTGCTGCAACCTGAGATTAAGAGAAGGAAATTGGACCAAAAATTTGAGGTTGGGATTTTGATAGGCTATAGCTCGAAATCAAAGGGCTATAAGGTGTTTGATTTGAAAACAAACCAAGCTGTAATAGCTAGGAATGTTAAGGTGGCTGAGAACAAAATATGGAATTGGGATGATGAGAAAATTGAAGATGCACACAATGAACCTGCACCCGAGACTAATGAAGAAACTGACTCTGATGATGAGAACCAATCAGTGAGGGGGACTAGGTTATTAAGTGACATATATGAGAGATGTAATGTAGCTGAAATAGAACCAAGTAATGTTGGAGAAGCCATGGAATCCCCAGCATGGGTAGCAGCAATGAAAGATGAACTAAAATTGATAGAAAAGAATGAGACATGGGAACTTGTTGATAGACCTAGGCATAGGAAGGTCATAGGTGTCAAATGGATCTATAAAACAAAACTCAATGCTGATGGTACAATCAACAAGAACAAAGCAAGACTTGTAGTAAAAGGTTACTCACAAGAACTAAGGGTAGACTATCATGATACATTTGCCCCTGTGTCAAGAATGGACACAATTAAGCTGCTGCTCATGTTGGCTGCTCAAAAGGGGTGGCTGGTTTGGCAAATGGATGTTAAATCAGCATTTTTTAATGGAAATTTAAAAGAGGAAATATATATTGAACAGCCAGAAGGGTTTGAAAAAGAAACAAATCTGAACAAAGTCTACTGAAAAAGGCTTTGTATGGGCTAAAACAAGCTCCTAGAGCTTGGTATGGTAAGTTGGATGAATATCTATCAAGTTTAGGATTTGAAAAGAGCTTGAATGAAGCCACTTTATATATAAAAAGAGTGGAAAATCAATTTTGATAATCTCTGTGTATGTTGATGATCTGTTAATCACGGGAGATGATGGGAATCTGGTTGACGAATTTAAGAGGAACATGAAGAACAAGTTTGAGATGAATGAACTTGGACTCCTAGCATACTTCCTTGGGATGGAAATAACTCAATCCAAGGAAGGATGTTTTATATGCCAAAAGCAATTCACTAACAAGATGCTGAGCAAGTTTGCAATGGAGAATTGCAAACCAATCAGCACCCCTATGGTGCTGGGAATGAAGCTTTCAAAACTTGAAGATGGGCCCTCAGCAGATGCAAGCATATACAGAAGCATAATTGGAAGCCTACTATATCTATCTTTCACTAGGCCTGATATAGTATTCACTGTAAACTACCTATCTAGATTCATGCAAAACCCCAGTCAAGAACACTATGTTGCAGCAAAGAGGGTGCTGAGATACTTGAGAGGCACACTGGACCTTGGTATATTTTTTGCCAAGAAAAACTCAGTGAAATTGAAGGGGTTTTGTGACAGTGATTGGGCTGGAAGTGATGAGGAAATGATGAGCACATTGGGGATATTGTTTTTCAATGGGAGATTGCATATTCTGTTGGAACTCAAAGAAGCAATCTGTTGTTGCTCACTCAACTGCTGAAGCAGAGTATATTTCTGCATTCGTGGCTGCCAATCAATTGGTTTGGCTTAGGAAAATGTTGAAGGATTTGGACTGTGAACAGGAGGAAGCTACTGAGTTACTATGTGACAACATGGCTGCAATTGCTATCTCTAAGAATTCAGTATTTCATGACAGAACTAAACACATGAAAATTAAATTTCATGCAATAAGGCAATTCCAGCAGGAAGGAGAATTGGAGCTGAAATACTGCTGCTCGAAAGAACAACAAGCTGACTTGTTCACAAAGACTCTACCAAAAGAAAGATTTGAGGAGCTAAGGAAAATGGTGGGAATGTGCAGCTCAGGAATCAAGGGGGAGTGTTGAAACCTGAAGATGATTCCTGACCTGCCAATGAAGCTGACAGGTTGAAGCAGCTGAGATGATCTCTACAGTACCTGTTCTCAGGTTTTTTGACAATTTGTCCGTACAGATTTGAACAGTACATGTTCTTATCAGAAGTTTGTTATTTTCTGAAATTTCTACATGGGCTTCATCATGTGCAAAAGGCTTGTACAGGTAAGGCTTGCACAGCAGACATCCTGTGAGGTGAAATGCTGCCATTTTATCCACCTAAATCTAGAGATGAAAATGCTTTGCACAGGGAGAGTTGCTAGTAAAATTTATGAAAGAAAACTCTCTTTTCTATGCTTACAACTTTTGTTGCGGTTGTCTCCAGTGTTTATATCTAAGAGATAGTTATCATCCTTTACTTCTTGTAAATGCATCTGATGAGATTTGCAAATTATTTAAGTTGTGTTTTTTTACTCAAAGAAAAATCATATGTTTGGTTTGAAATAACTTGAATAAAAATATTTCTACATTCAAGTCATAAGTTGAAATTTATAACTTGTAACCTATTTATTCTAACTTGTATCATCTCCGTTCTTAAAAGAAATTGTTCTCAGCCAATGCCTCCCAAAGATATTTCTGACTCAAATTATTTTTGTCAGAAGTGATTCATGACAATTAACATTAGTATTGTGACTTGAGTCCTAAAGATTCTCTATAAGTTATACAATGACTCTTCATCCATATCTCATTTGTTTTTCAGTTGGGGCCACCACCATATAGGACTCAAAAGCTTATATTTTATTTTATATTTTAGGGGGGGTTAGGTTATAAATGATTCGGCACCATATATCATGCTTTTGTTTGCGCTGTGGCTTTTATGAAAGCATACTTGAAATAAAGAGCTTTCTTTTCTTTTTCCAATTTATCTCTGTAGCAGATTTAACATGCATGAACTATACTATATGAAACATTATTAAGAAGAAGTGTATGTGCAGATGATGCAAGGTAATATCTGGATATCTTTGAACCCTCTGGGTTCTGCTCAAAGCAGGACTCTGGTTCTTCGGTTTCAAATCCGACCGTCTTATGGAAGAGCCACATTTGCCCCTGGAACTTCCTCAGAACAACCAAGTTCCAATCCTCAGTTCAGAGGCCTTCGTGTTATACTTGGTGATGACGATGCTTTAAACAGAACCGTTACCAAGAAGCTGCTTGAGAAGTTAGGATGTGAGGTGACTGCTGTTTCATCCGGGTTTGAATGCCTTAGTGGTCTTAGCTCTGCTGAAAATTCTGTCAGACTAGTTGTTCTAGATATTCAAATGCCAGAAATGGACGGGTTTGAAGTGGCAACACGAATCCGGAAGTTCCGAAGTCGTAGTTGGCCATTGATTATAGCTGTAACTGCCAGTGCTGAGGATAATGTTTGGGAGAGATGTCTACAGATGGGAATGAATGGGATGATTCGAAAACCTGTTCTCTTACAAGGGTTCTTCAGCGGGCCGGCGAAGGATTGTGAAAATAAGTTTTATAGAACAATCTTTCAAGGGTCGTCACTCTGCCTCTTAAATCAAACAATCCTGCATGGAGATGTTTAGCTTTTAGCCTTGTACTTCATGGTATGCAAAGTGTAAACTCTTACCACTCTCAAACGCTAGAATTTTCATAGAATGGATAATGTCTAGTGAGAAATAGCAATTTTTTTTCTAACAGCAAAAGGAACCTGAAAATTATTCAGAGAAGTGAAATAATACAGAGACTAAATCTTCCAGATGTGCTCTAGCTAGTTGGATATTTCTTTGCTCTGTTGTTTTTACTAACAGTTATTTTATCAGGTTAACATGGTTTGTGATTGCTGTCTGCTACACCTTTCTTCTCTGTGAAAAAGTTTTAGCTTTCAGCATTCAATCAATAAAAATAATTGCTAGTAATTGCTATAATATTTTATTTTTATTTTAAATTAATTGTTTTTTGTGTTTTTAGATTATTTTAATGTGTTGATATCAAAAATGATTTTTAACAAATAAAAAAAATATCATTTTAGATTATTTTAATGTTTTTTGTTTTTAATTATCTTTTTAGTAATTTTTAGATTACTTTATAATAATAATATTAAAAATATATTTTTTTGAAAATATTTACTAACACATTCTGAAACACCATCTCATCAAACCCCAGTAGCTTGATATTTTTGTATAGAAGCTTGAGACATGGCACACGCTACAATAATGTTTAGAATATTCAAAGCCTTTGCTTTCAAAAATGGTTCGCAACTGGAAATTAATTTTGATTTTTCTCGACATTTTTCCTTAATTGTTACTAATTCTTCAGCTGCATTTCCCCATGAACTATCAGAATTTAATTAATTATCTGGTGGAATATTGTTGCTGGTGGGTTCACACGTTAACTTAGTCAGCAATTAGCTTCTGATTCTTTTGTTGAAGTTTTAAATTAGAGGTGTGAAGCAAGTTGTTATATCTTATAATATAATCTTTAGGAGGTAAAGTTGTTATATCTTATAATATAATAGTAGGTAAAGTTTCTGGCTTGCTTCCTGTGGAACAATACAATAATCTTTGCTACTGTAAATCTCATCCCAACTTCCTAGACATTGACTTCTCGATTTCCCGATTTCCATAAGCTATCAAATGTCTTAAACCTTTGTGATGATCATTGCTTCCTTCTCTGATTGAATCGAATCACCTGGAGCTCAGCATCTTGCAACCTCCTCCGTATTTTTAAACCATTTATTCAACTCTGTTCTGTGCTTTCTGTTCTTGATCCCCCCCCGGAACACTGCTTCAGCAAACCAGCACTTGAAGCACAACTTGAATCCAGGTAAATTATTTATACTCCATCTTCTTATTTTTGTTTTTCACATGTAACTCTGGTTTGAATCTTTCAAGTAAAACACAAGATGTAGAAATTCTAATGATAAACTTTGGAATCATTCCATGCCTTATGGAGTTCATGCTAATTGACCCCAAGTTAACCTTGGATTCATTGTTCTTCCTTTTTAGTTTCTTTGCTGCTATTTCTAACCTATTATATTATTCTAGTTTCAACCATTCCTATTTCATTAATTTTTATTCAATATTTTGACCTTTTTTTATGCAGGACAAAATGGTTAGAACAAATGATCCGTTTTGGAGCTATGTTGGAGATATGAATGATGGAAGCATGCATTGTAAGTTCTGCGAGCATTTATTTGCCAAGGATACTTCCATTTCGAGGATCAAATGGCATTTGTCAGGAGAGAGAGGGCATGGAGTTGGCATTTGTGGCCAGGTGCCTAGAGAGGTTCAAGAAGCAGCATTTCTAGCTATGCATGGTGGCAACAAAAGACATAAAAGCATACCAAGTTCAAGCAATGGTAATTTGGCAGGGGATGCTGGAAGGATGCAAGTGGGAGTTCAAGGCACGGAACAAAGTGGTTGGCGTGAGAGAATTCATTCGCATGTTGACATGGAAAACATAGTTACACTCGGAGTTGATGCTCATGAGAGTAGAGGAGAACCAGCACAAGGAACAGATGTGGTGGATCAACTTGTTGATGGTACTTGGGATCAGATAAACTCTTCCCTTTTGATGGCGCAGAAGCTGAATGAAATCAGTACCAATTTAATGCAGGAAGAAGAGGATATGGAGCGTCTGCAAGTGCAGCATCTGGAGAGAGGTAGATCTTGTGAGAGGCCGTCAATTAATCAAGCTGATAAGCCTCAAGGAGATTCATCCCAGCCATCAGATCCATTGTGTCTTGATCATGAAAGATACTATGATCAACCATTTGTTCCATCAGTAAGCAATGATGTGATTATGAATGATGTGCAGAACATGGTTAGAGTGAGGACAGAGCCAGTGGAGGAGCACGATGTGGAGAATAGTGGAAGATTAGTGCAACCCGGCGCAGGAGCTAGATCTTCTAGAATTCTTAAAGACAACATAAGTGAGACTAGAGGAGTTCCGTTTCCTACTCGCTCTAATAAGCCAATGGGTCAAGCATTTGAAGAGAATATGAAGGTGATATGGTCTCTGTTAATGGATGATGAAGTCCCAACCATTGGCATTTACGGGATGGGGGGAGTTGGTAAAACAACAATATTGCAACAAATCCACAATGAGCTTCTAGAGAGACCAGATATTTGTGATCATGTTTGGTGGGTGACTGTGTCTCAAGATTTCAGCATTAATAGATTGCAGAATCTTATTGCCAAACATCTTCATATAGACCTTTCAAGCGAGGATGATGATCAACATAGAGCTGCCAAATTGTCAAAAGAACTAAGGAAGAAACAAAAATGGATTCTCATTTTAGATGATTTGTGGAACAGTTTTGAGCTACACGATGTGGGAATTCATTCCTCGTTGAAAGGATGCAAGTTGATTTTGACAACTCGATCACAAACGGTTTGTGCTCAGATTGATTGCCAACACAAAATCGAAGTGAAGCCCCTATTTGAGGGAGAATCTTGGAATTTGTTCAAGGAGAATCTTGGACGTCACATAGCACTTTCAGATGAAGTGGAAGGAATTGCAAAAGCTGTTGCAAGGGAATGTGCTGGTTTGCCATTAGGTATTATTACAGTTGCCAGAAGCTTGAGGGGAGTGAAAAATCTAAATGAGTGGAGGAATACATTGAAGGAATTGGGAGAATCAGGATATAGGGACATGGATGAGAAGGTATTTAAGGTATTGAGGGTTAGTTATGATCGGTTAGATGATGAGTTAGCACTAAAACAATGTCTCTTATACTGTGCATTATTTCCTGAAGATGATAAGATTGAAAGGGGGGAGCTGATAGGTTACTTGATCGATGAGGGAATAATTAAAGGAATGAGGAGGAGACAAGATGCATTTGACAAGGGCCACACGATGCTTAATAGACTTGAATATTTCAGTCTATTGGAAAGTGCTGAAAATGAGGATGATGGTAGTAAATGTGTCATGATGCATGACTTGATTAGAGACATGGCCATTCAGATACTGCAAGAGAACTCTCAAGTCATTGTTAAAGCAGGTGCACAATTAGAAGAACTGCCAGATGCAGAGGAGTGGACAGAGAATCTCACAAGAGTTTCACTAATGCAAAACGAAATTAAAAAAATTCCTTCCAACCATTCACCAAAGTGTCCAAATCTGTCAACTCTATTGCTTTGTCAAAATTGGTTGGAATCCATTGCAGATTCATTTTTCAAGCAATTGCATGGGCTTAAGATTCTTGATCTGTCCTCCACAAGTATTGAGAAGTTGCCAAACTCCGTCTCTGATTTGGTGATTCTCACTACATTATTGCTCTGTTATTGTCGGAAATTAAGATATGTTCCATCATTAGAAAAGCTGAGGGCACTGAAGCGTTTAGATCTCTATGGAACCTCACTTGAAAAGATGCCTCAAGGCACAGAATGTTTATCCAACCTTAGGTATTTTAGAATTACTGGATGTGGTGAAAAGGAGTTTCCTAGTGGGATATTACCAAAACTCTCTCACCTGCAGGTCCTTGCACTTGGAGTGTTTCCTACGGGATGCTATACAGTTGAAGGAATGGAAGTAGGATGCTTGGGGAAGTTGGAAACTTTGGAATGCCATTTCAAAGGCTTCTCTGACTTCGTAGAGTATCTCACATCTCGGGATGGGATCCAATCATTAAGCACATACAAAATTTCAGTAGGAACGTTGAATGATTTCAATTGGTTGAAAGCTGAAGATTTGAGTTGGCTTGACGTTGATGATTTCCCAAGTAAAACAGTTTCGTTGGGTAATTTGTGTATCTACGCAGATAGAGATTTCCAGGTCAAGTTCTTAAATGGCATTCAAGGACTGGTTTGTGAACGCATCGATGCAAGAAGTTTATGTGATGTTTTGTCATTAGAGAATGCAACTGAACTGGAGTTCATCCGTATTGAGTGTTGTGATAGCATGGAGAGCTTGGTTTCATCTTCTTGGTTCTACTCTGCTCCACCAATATTGCCTTCTCATAATGGTATTTTTTTCCGTCTTAAAAAGTTTCATTGTGCTGGATGTAACAGTATGGAGAAGTTGTTCCCTCTTGAGTTGCTGTCATACCTCGTAAACCTGGAAGTGATTACTGTTGGTAAATGTGAGAAAATGGAGGAGATAATAGGAACAACAGATGAGGAAAGCAGCACCTCCAATCCCATCGCGGAATTAACACTCCCAAAGTTAAAAACTCTGAAATTAAATCTTTTACCAGAACTGAAAGGGATTTGTCATCGTGCGAAATTGATTTGCAATTCTCTTGAAGTAATTATCGTATCAGACTGTGCGAAGCTGAAGAGGATGGCGATTAGTCTTCCGTTGCTTGAAAATGGCCAGCCATCCCCTCACCCTTCTCTTGAAAGGATCGCTGTGTATCCACAAGAATGGTGGGAGACAGTGGTGGAGTGGGAGCCTCCTAATGCCAAGGAAGTCCTTCGTCCCATTATACACTTTTGGTAGAGAGGAGTAGATTGCTCTGCCCTGAATATAATATAGAATAAAGGGTAAGCATCATCTTTTATTTCTCTCTCTTTCTACAATTGATTCTCTGCACACCATGTTAATTTCTTTATGTTATTTTTACTCTTAGGGCTACTTTTTTTCCTTTGGCGAGGCTCGAGGCTACTACCTTTTCTTTTCGTTCTCGCGCTGCCCCTCCCTCTCCATTGAAGCCAACAAGAGCTGAACATCTTGATCTTTGTTTCTATACGTACAAATACTGAGCTAGATTGTTTCTGAATTCTGCTTTTCTTCGTATGATTTGTTGGGCTAGTTTATAGGGTTTTAGTTCTTTTCTTTCTGCTAAATTATCTAAATATGGGCTTTAGAATCTTGTTCAATGAAACTAGCATTCTTTATTTCTTTCTTGGGATAAAAAGAAGAGAACTGTTATTAAAATTAAAATTAAAAAATAAAATCTGGTTTAATTATTTATTTATCTATATTGATTAAATTATTTATTTGCTCCTTGAGTACACTGTGTATCATTAGACTTTTTTTAATATGGGTAATCATTTACATAGTTGAAAGCAAAGTTATTGATCCCGTTCCGTTCCAGTGAAAATTCCGGGACAAAACGGCGACGTTTTTGTCCCGGGTAGAATTCTGGACCGATCCGGCCATTCCGGCCGGAACGCCCCGGTTTTGTACCGGGGGTTCCGTTCCGGTGTCAGCCAAAACGACGTCGTTTACACTAGAATCAAAACGACGTCGTTTAGGAGTTAATAAACCACCCAGACCAGACCCAAAACCCAATTCCCCGATGGTTTTGGCTTGCTTGTAATTGTAAGCTTCGAAACTCATTGTTTCTTTGGAGGTGGGTTTTCCTCAATGAATTTTTTCAATCCCTTCTCTCCTCCAGGAAAACCCCCGGTCAATCCCATCAGCTCTTTTTCAAAAGCATCATCCGCCACACTTGTTTTTTCCAAGCTACCTGAATTTTGTTCTTTACCGGCAATTGATGATGCTTGTTCTTCAATATTTCTCTTTAGTTCTTGCTGCACACCTTTTTCTCCATTACAGAGTCCTCTGCCTCCCAGGATCTCGAAAAGGTCAAATTTGGCACATGTTTTAAGTTTCAGCTTATGATCTTTGGGGATCAAAGAGTATGGTTTATGAGGATGGTTGAAGCAGTTGTTTTGACCAAGAAAGCTGGACCTTAGTAGAGTACTTTGAAGGCAAACAAAGTTATGACCCAGGAAGAGGAAGAGGAAGATGAGGACGGGTAGGGTTGGGCGGCGGCTAGAGAAGAAGAAAGGATGGGTAGGGTTTTATGCTTTTATTGGTTTTTAATTATAGGGCTGCTGCGCCAACACAAATTTTTCTTATACCTCCTTGTTTTTTTTTTCAATAGTCACTATCATGCCAAAAGCAATTTCAAAGTGTAAATTGCATTTTGCGTGCCTCAACTTTTTATACTAATTATTATATAATAATTAATTATTAATTATTATATAATAATAGTTAACATAAAAATAGGGGTATTAATTTGTAATTAATTTGATTGAATTATTTGTAATGGAATATATTTTAATTAATTATGTTTGAACTTATTGATTATTTCTTAATGTGTTTATTTTGTTTTTTTTAAGTTTTTCTAACATCAAAAACAATAAGTAACATTAATTAATTTCAAAATTCAAATTCAAATACAACAACCGTAAAAAAACATAGAATTACTTGAAAAACATACAATAAGTAGCTTAAATTTCAAATATTTTGGATCTTTTAATTATAATTAAATTCATTTTTTATTTTTTATTTTTAAAAAAATAATTTTATTGTTGGAATTTTAGAGATGTTTCTAATTTTGAGATTATGTTTGTTTGATTTTGTGTTTGTATTGTATAATTTAAAGTTAATTTATCTTGAATTTTAATTATATTTGTTAAAATATTTTTTTTTCATATATATATATATATATATATATAATTAATTATATATGAACAGTACAAAACCGGAACGGAACGCTGGAATGCACCGAAACCGGAACGTTCCGTTCCAAACAAAAAACCGGAACGGATTTTACAACTATGGTTGAAAGTGGTGGATAGTTTTTTTAAAAGAGTTAAAATTTGGTTTAATGTTGATTTAATTATTTATACTTTCATTTTGGGAATTGAACTTCGAATTGAGTTATTCAATAAAATAAAAAATATCAAATATGTGCAAGAGATTCTAAACGCTTTGCTGCTCGTAGAATTTGAGTATTTTTTCTATTAGTCACTTTGCTTTATTTCAATATGCATTGAAAAATAATAAATCATTTAATATTTTCTTCTATTCTTTTAATTTAACTTTTAATTAATAAAGTTATTTTCCTAAGGCTTTCTGCCCCCTCTCTAGTAAACTGCAAAACGGCAACATACCATTTCTAGCCCAGCAGTGGTTCCACTAGCCGGCATGTTGTGAAAATATATTTGTTTTCAAAGTGTTCTTTTAATAATTTTTGTGTACTAATTTTAAAAATAAAAAAATTGAATATTGAGATCGACATTCAACTTAAATCCATGTATTATGAAGAGATATAAAGTATTGGTATTTTTCTTCATCGAACACTCGTGACATCAAATAAAATAACTTTAAGAAAAACTAAAAACGAATAGGAAGCTTATGATAGTTAAGAGACGTATTCCAAGGTTCAGGTTTCTAGTTGACGAATTAAAAAATATAATTACATTATATTATTTGTTTACAAACACTAAATCGATGTTATTTATTTTAAAGAATTAAAATAAAAACTTTATTTTAATATTATCTTTTTAAATATTTTTATTTCAAAAAAGTTTTATTAAGGCAAGTCACAAGAACAACATCACAGATGAAGATAACAACAAATCAGCAGAAGATCAAGACAAACATCAATGTAAATGATGGCTGAAATCTTCATCATAAATGTATTGCAATTGCTGCACAATAGCTAGCAACTTTCTGTATTTAGAATACTAGCCGTTAGTCATATCTTGTATAAATTACTCTCTATGTCAGTAATACAAAGTGTGGGAAACAATTATTCAACTAAGTGTTTATACAATTCTATATGGTATCAGAGCTTAATTTCTCCAACGAGACCACGATCCCCAATCCAGAAATGGCCACTGCCACTTCCCAGAACCCAGACAATCACTCTGCACCCCAAATTTCAAACAATCAGCCTCAAATCCAAAATTCAAACCACCCACCCGTATCACCTACTGAAAACCCACTCATAGCACTCAATATTGCAGCTCAAATCAATGGGAAATTAACCCCATCTACCTTCTCGCAGTGGCGAGCTCAGTTTGAAGCTCTTCTAATCGGATATGATCTTCTAGATTATGTCATCGGTACAAAGGTGTGCCCAATCGTTGATGGCAACCTCATCTCTGCCTCAGTTGTGAATCACTGGGTAAGACAGGATAAATTAATCCTAAGTGCAATTTTTGCATCCACCTCCACCACCATTACACCGTTAATTGCAGCCTCAAAAACATCTCATGAGGCGTGGAAGAAATTGCACAATATGTATGCTAGCAAATCTAGAATGAGAGCTATGCAACTCAAGGAAGACATTACCTTGATCAAGAAGGGAAACCGATCAATCCCAGAATATCTTCATGCTGTCAAGATTCTGGCCGATGAAATTGCTTTGATTGATCATCCCATCTCAGACGATGACCTAACCCTCTATGTGCTAAATGGGTTAGGTTCTGATTTCAGAGAAATCACTGGACCGATTCGAGCAAGGGAGAAATCCATCAACTTTGAAGAACTGCACGACCTCCTAGTGGGTCACGACAGCTATATTCACCGTCTGGAATCAGCCTCCTCTCAGCATTTGGTGTCGGCGAACTACACTCACCGGAACACCACCTCTCACCGGAGCCCTCCCTCTCACCGGAGCCCTCCCTCTCATCGTCACTCACAGAGAAGCCAAAGCAAGCCGCAAGGCTTCCCACGGTATCAAAACAACTACCGTGACAACAGGCCCAGCCCGAGATATAATGACCGTAACATGGGCCGGCCCAATCCACATCCAAAACGCTACCAGCCCAAGTGTCAATTTTGTGACAATATTGGCCACATAGCTAAATTTTGCCCTCAACTGCAAACAAATGGGGCAACTGCTAACTGTACCTCAGCCCCACATGGTACAGATTCAAAATGGCTAATGGACTCTGCTGCCTCCCACAATATTACGGGAGATCTGAATAATCTTACCATCCATTCAGAATATGATGGTTCTGATGAAGTTGTGCTCGGTGACGGTTCAGGTTTGCCCGTTTCACACATAGGGTCTCTCACTTTAAAGTCAAATAAAAAAATATTTTTTCTCAAAAATACCTTATGTGTACCGAATCTTTCAAAAAATCTCATATCTGTGCATCGTTTTACATTACAAAATAATGTTTATATTGAATTTCACCCCTATTATTTTCTTGTGAAGGACAGGTTCTCGAGGATAATCCTGGCAAGGGGTGCGTGTGAAGATGGTGTCTACATCTTTCCGGACACACTGGTGGCTCCCTCTTTTCCTATGGTTGCGAATGTGCATGAGCGCATTTCACTTGATGGATGGCACAAGCGACTTGGTCATCCATCCCTAAAAATCGTTCAAAATATTGTCAATGGTTTTTCTTTACCTGTTGCAAAAAATAAAAATTTTTCTATGTGTTCCTCCTGCTCTATTAATAAAGCCCACCAACAACCGTTTCGATCCACCAGTTTAACTAGCAATGCTCCTCTAGATCTTATATATTCAGATGTTTGGGGCCCAGCCCACTCTATTGGTTTTGATGGTTCCAAGTATTATATTATTTTTATTGATCACCACACTAAATATATGTGGTTTTATACTTTGAAAACAAAATCTGATGTTAAAACAATTTTTCCTCAATTTAAGACTTTTGTCGAAAATCGTTTTCAAAGTAAAATAAAAAGTTTTTATTCAGACAATGGAGGAGAATATATTGGTCTAAAAAATTTTTTTACTCAACATGGCATTAGTCACTTAACTACTGCTCCACACACACCACAACAAAATGGTGTCTCTGAGCGGCGTCATCGCCATCTAGTTGAGACCGGCCTCACTCTCCTCCATGATTCTAAGCTTCCTCTCAAGTTTTGGCCCTATGCTTTTCATACCGCAACGTATTTAATAAATCGTCAACCGACATCTTTACTCCAAAATTTATCTCCATATCAAAAGCTTTTCGGTCAAAAACCCAATTATCTCAAATTGCGGAAATTTGGTTGCCTATGCTACCCTCTCACAAAACCATATAATAAGCATAAAATGGAACCAAAATCCATCCCTTGCATATTTTTGGGCTACTCTCTAACCCAAAATGCATACAACTGCCTTGATCCAAAAACAAATCGCACTTACACCTCCCGCCATGTGATCTTTGATGAGTATAATATCCTTGACCCACAAGCACCTGAACTCAGCCCAACTCCAGAAACCGGCCCACCTCTTCACTCCGGCCCACAAGTAACCCAACTCAGCCCAGCTCCATCACAAGAACAACCAGGCCCACCTTTCCACTTCGGCCCACTCACATCCAGTAACCCACCACCTCAACCAGCCCATTCACGCACTCTTCACCTCTCCTCTTCCACTCCGCTCGTGCAAATCAAGCCATCGTCAGTGCAGCCCTCTCAGTCCACAGTGTCTCCGGCAGATGCATCACCGTCGACCACCAACCCTCCAGGTATGAGTTCTTTTGCTCCTCCTTTACTTTCATGCTCTCATCCTTTATCTTCTCCTGTTGCATCACAATCCTCACCTTCACACACAAATCCTTGCAGTGCAACCCCAACACCTACAGCCACCGAATCCTTCACCTTAGAACCCTCAATTAGAGATCTACCCTTAACCCATACTCATAATCATAATCCCCCCCCTATAACCACCCCAACCCGAACTCACCCAATGGTAACCCGCTCCCAAAATCACATCTTTAAACCAAAACAACTCAATATCACCACAAAACACCCCCCTGCCGAATCCATTGAACCCACTTGTGTTAGTCAAGCCCTATCCGAACCTCACTGGCGTGATGCCATGGCCCTAGAACTCACTGCCCTTATGAGCCACGGGACATGGGACTTAGTCCCTCCCCCCAAATCATACAACCCAATCGGCTGCAAATGGGTTTTTCGTGTAAAACGAAACCCTAATGGGTCAATTGCCCGATTCAAAGCCAGGCTTGTTGCCAAAGGATACAATCAACGCCCTGGGGTGGACTACACGGAGACCTTTAGTCCCGTTGTCAAACCAGCCACAATTAGAACTGTTCTCTCCATTGCTGTGATGAATGGCTGGAAATTAAGACAAATGGATATTAACAATGCATTCCTGCATGGTGAGCTTAATGAATTGGTTTATATGCATCAACCTCCCGGTTTCAAAGACAGCACCAACCCCCATCATGTATGTCGTCTGCGTAAAGCCATTTATGGCCTTAAGCAGGCACCAAGAGCATGGTATTTAGCTTTGAAACATGCTCTGCTTAAATTCGGTTTTACAAATTCCTTGGCTGACACTTCATTGTTCATTTACAAAACTGACTCTATCACTTGTTATCTACTTGTGTATGTTGATGATTTAGTTCTCACTGGTAATGACTTACAGTTTGTGAATTCCATTGTTAATCAACTTGGTTGTCAATTTTCTCTTAAGGACATGGGAAATTTACATTTTTTCCTTGGAGTAGAGGTAATACCCACTGTCAATGGCATATTTATGTCACAGCATCAATACATCAGGGATCTCCTGACCACATTTAACATGATTGGGGCAAAGGCTGTATCTACCCCACTTTCCACAAGTATCCCACTCAAACTCATTGATGGAACAGCTTCGTTTGACAGCACAACATATCGAAAGGCCATTGGCAGCCTTCAATATCTGTCCCTCACCAGGCCAGATATTTCATTCGCTGTAAACAAGCTCTCACAATTCATGCACAAGCCGACTCAAACTCACTGGACAGCAGCTAAGCGCCTCCTTCGATATCTGAAAAACACTATCTTTTTTGGTATTCATCTCACATCTACATCATCTTTTAATCTCACTACATTTTCAGATGCTGACTGGGCAGGTAACCTTGATGATCGCACATCCACTTCAGCGTACATCAGCTTCCTCGGCTCAAACCCCATCTCGTGGAGCTCCAAGAAACAAAGAGCTGTTGCAAGGTCATCAACTGAAGCAGAATACCGAGCTCTTGCAAATGCAGCCTCAGAAACTATGTGGATCTCCTCCCTGCTGCAGGACCTTGGTGTTCAGCTCAAATCCCCTCCACTTCTGCGCTGTGACAATCTTGGAGCTACTCACCTGAGCTTCAACCCCGTCAATCACTCCAGAATGAAACATATTCAAATTGACTTGCATTTTGTTCGTGATTTAGTTCAACGGGGCATTCTCCAAGTCAGCTATGTTCACACCAATGACCAACTTGCTGACCTCCTCACGAAACCATTGTCTCGACAACGGACAGACATCCTCATAAGCAAAATCTCACTTGCTGATGGCAGTTCCATTTTGAGGGGGTGTATTAAGGCAAGTCACAAGAACAACATCACAGATGAAGATAACAACAAATCAGCAGAAGATCAAGACAAACATCAATGTAAATGATGGCTGAAATCTTCATCATAAATGTATTGCAATTGCTGCACAATAGCTAGCAACTTTCTGTATTTAGAATACTAGCCGTTAGTCATATCTTGTATAAATTACTCTCTATGTCAGTAATACAAAGTGTGGGAAACAATTATTCAACTAAGTGTTTATACAATTCTATAAGTTTCACATCGTTGTAGAAAAAAAAAGGCCTTAATTTGGCATCGAGAGAGCATACACAAGGGAGATATCATAGAGTATTAAACATAAAGAAGCTAAACAGTCAAATTCATTTCATTGTTGATTATAATATAATCCAGTGTTTTGTTTTTTTTTTAAATATTTCTATCTATTTCATCTTTCAGTTTATCTAGAATTCAACTTTGTAATTCAAAATTATTAAAAAACATTGTCACCCACAACGATTTCATCGTGAATTACAATAGTAATCTCTTCTTCTTTTTCCTTTTATATTGAATTTTTGCTATTTTTGTCTATTTTATATTTGGTCTGGTTTATAATTCAACTTCATAATTTATTTCATTTTATTTTGTCTTTTTATAGGGTTAGCATGATTTACGAGTTTATTAGGAAATTTAGTAGTATTGAGTTAATTGGAAATTCAATTTTATAATTGGTTTCATTTCGCTTTCTATGAGATTATCATGAAAAAAATATCAATATTGGGCTGGTTTTCAATCATATATTTTTGTTATCATATAGTTAAAAAAAAAATATTTTTTAAAAATTATAATCCCAATGAAGTTCATAACCTGGTTCGTGACTTTGACAAACTAGCTTGGGTTACCTGATTCATAGGTTTGATGGGATTACCCACTGATCAATTTTTTTTTTTTTGTCTTTTTTAATTTATTTTTTTCATGATTTTTTCTTTTAATATTGGATTAGTTAGGAAATAAATTACATGAATTTATTTTTGTTTACTTTCTATACGGTTATCATAGTCTCAAATAAATATTTTTTTATGGTTAGCGCTCAATTTTACGAGGATATATTTTTATCATATAATTAAATAACATTTTATAAAAAAAAATTACTAAAGCTAATAAAATCCATGACTTTGATCGCAGGGAACCGAGATCGATCCAATTTGTTATTGTCTCATTATTATTTTTCTAAAAATAAAGTTGTCATCTAGAGATGTTTTAAAAAAGTTAATCTATATTTTAACATTAATCTAATTTACCTTTGAATATATAAATCAATCGATTTAAATCAGGTTAGCTCCCACTGAGTTTAATTGAAACTCGAGAAAGATAAAGAAATGGAGAAGAGGTTTTAATATCAATTCATTTGATTTGACTTAAAATACATGTGTTTACATTTTCTCACAATCAATGTATAGTCCGTTCAGATTGTCTGACGCCACACAAAAGATAACACAGCCCTAAAATAGACAATGTATTTTCAAGATTTGGCGGTTCATGATGGCCATTTGGAACTAATGGTTGAGATCCTACAGGGTAGAATTAATGGCCAAATTTTTGAACAATAAATACAAGATTGTCATAAATAATCATTTCACAAGATACCAACATTATTAGATTGCAGACCAGTATCTTAAGGTATTAATTTAGATCTTTCTAAGATGAGGAGCTGCCGAGAGGAGTTCTGATTTTAGATGCTTTGTGGAAGGCTTTTTTTCTCCACAAGCTGGGAGTTCCTGTCCAAGCTTAAGTTGTGATCTAATAATTTAGTTTATATTAATTTATCAGAGAAGACATCGAGAACAGTACGCAAAAACTAAAAGTATTAGAAAGCTTCCATTCATGCGCATGGTCTTATGTGCTCATTAAGAGCACACACCACATGGAATTAATTGATGTGTTGAATAATTGATGTAAAAGCAATGGGAAATACCCATTGCCTTGGTTACTGCAAAGACTTTATAAAATTAAAGGCATGGAAAGTGTCGGTTTCTCTCTGAATGTCTCCATGATCTAAGGCTTTTCTTTCTGCTTTCGCCTCTGTGGTCAAAAGACTGAAATAGCTCGCTCTCTTTCTTCGGGAAAGAATCTTTACTTGGCCCTTTACTTTCGAAATTTGGGTAGAGATTGTTCTCTTTGTTTGGAAGGGTGATTAATTGGTAAGGAAATAAATTACATGTTTAATTATAATCACAACAAATTACCTCAAACTATTTCTTTCTTAATATTTTCTAATTATTTTAATACTAAAAATAAAAAATAAAAAATATTATTAAAAAAATAATCACTATCAAATAAGCTTTACATTTTCCACGCAGCTTCTTCAAAGTTTCATCACGGGATGGTCCACACGTTAAGTTCCTGCATCTTATAATGCGTCATTTGTCAACCAAGAATCATGATATTACTGTGGCAAGTGGAAAATCGATTCATAAAATGTTTTCCCCTGAAAAGTTATTTTCAATATATTTTCATTTTAAAACACCTAATTAATACCCTTACAAAATAAAAATAAAAATAAAAATAAAATCTATTTATCAACCTTAAAAACACTCTTAAAACACCAAATCAAACCAGGTAAGAATTTTGTTTTGGAACAAAATTCTCCGTATTTTGCATTATGTAATGCATAGTATGTATAGAAGCGTTGGCAGTTGCCTATTTCTTGATTTGTTTTGTTTTGCACAGATAAAGTTAGGAAATGTTTGCAAGTGTGGTCCTTTCCTTTTCAAAATGTTTTTTACTTCAAAATATATCAAAATAATATTTTTTAATACTAAATAATAATTTGAAAACAAAAACAAAAACAAAAACAATTTGTTTGGCATTGCGTTTTAAAAGTGTTTTTGAAAACATTTGAATTTTTTCATTTCTAAATTAAATTTTTTTATGTTTTTAGATATTTTTATGTATTGATGTAAAGAATATTTAAAAAAAAAAAAAATTAAGATGATTTTTTTATTATAGCCCCCAACAATTTCTAATAATTTAATCAAGTTCCGATTATGCCTCACCCGTATGATCCACCACTTCAACTATGTTGCCAGAGTTTGTAAGTGCACCATAATTATAATTTATATTAAAACAATATTATATTATAAAGTTAAGTTAATTTTGTATTATATCAGCTATTATATTTTCAGGCCAGCTTTTTCAAAGTTTCAACAATGAGGTGGGTCACACGTCAACTCAGTAAGCTATTAGCTTCGAAAGTTTTCGATCAGACAAAAGAAAAGCAAATTAGAGGTGTAAAAGCAACTTTGGTAGGTAAAGTTTGTGGCTTCCTTCCTGTCAAACAATACAATAATCTTTGCTACTGTAACATTCTCTTCCAAATCTCATCCCAACTTCCTTGACATTGATTTCCCGATTTCCCTCATAAAATATCTTAAACCTTTGTGATGATCAGTGCTTCCTTCTCAAGTTGAATCGAATAACCTGGAGCTCAACATCTTACAACACCCTCCTTATTTTTAAACCATATATTCTTCTTTGTTTCTCTGTTCTGTGCTTTCTGTTCTTGAATGCCCCCGGGAAACTGCTTCAGGAAACCAACACTTGAAGCACAACTTGTCAAGGTAAATTATTTATACTCCATCTTCTTCATTTTGTTTTTAACATGTAACTCTGTTTTGAATCTTTCAAGTAAAACACAAGTTGTAGAAGTTCTAATGATAAACTTTGGAAACATTCCATGCCTTATGGAGTTCCTGCTAAATTGACCCCAAGTTAACCTTGAACTCATTGTTCTTTATTTTTAGTTTCTTTGCTGTTTGTAACCTATTATTCTAGTTTCAACCTTTCCTTTTTCATAATTTTTTATTCAATATTTTGACACCTTTTTTTTATGTAGGACAAAATGGTTAAACGAATCGATCCGTTTTGGAATGATGTTGAAGATATGAATGATGGAAGCATGAAGTGTAAGTTCTGTGGGCATTTATTTGCCAAGGGTACTTCCATTTGGAGGATCAAATGTCATTTGTCAGGAGAGACAGGGCGTGGAGTTGGCATTTGTGGTCAGGTGCCTAGAGAGGTTCAAGAACAAGCCATTCTAGCTATTCATGGTGGCAACAAAAGACATAAAAGCATACCAAGTTCAAGCAATGGTAATTTGGCAGGGGATGCTGGTAGGATGCAGGAGGGAGTTCAAGGCATGGAAAACACAGTTACACTCGGAGAACCAGCACAAGGAACAGATGTGGTGGATCAACTTGTTGATGGTACTTGGGGTCAGATAAACTCTGCCCTTTTGATGGCGCAAACGCTGAATGAAATCAGTACCAATTTAATGCAGGAAGAAGAGGCTGTGGAGCGTTTGCATGGTGCATTTGAAACAATACCGAGAACAGAACAAGTGCAGCATCTGGAGAGAGGTAGATCTTGTGAGAGGCCGTCAATTATTCAAGTTGATGAACCTCGAGGAGATTCATCCCAGCCATCAGATCCATTGTGTCTTGATCATGGAAGATACTATGATCAAACATTTGCTCCATCAGTAAGCAATGATATGATTATGAATGATGTGCAGAACATGGTTAGAGTGAGAACAGAGCCAGTTGAGGAGCACGATGTGGAGAATAGTAGAAGATTAGTGCAGCTTGGCGCAGGAGCTAGATCTTCTGAAAGTCTGAAATACAGCAAGACTAGAGGAGTTCCGTTTCCTACTAGCTCTAAGAAGCCAGTGGGTCAAGCATTTGAAGAGAACACGAAGCAAATATGGTCTCTGTTAATGGATGATGAAGTCCCAACCATTGGCATTTACGGGATGGGGGGAGTTGGTAAAACAACATTACTGCAACATATCCACAATGAGCTTTTACGTAGACCAGATATTTGTGATCATGTTTGGTGGGTGACCGTGTCTCAAGATTTCAACATTAATAAATTGCAGAATCTTATTGCCAAACGTCTTGATCTAGACCTCTCAAGTGAGGATGTTGTTTCGGATAGAGCTGCCAAATTGTCAGAAGAATTAAGGAAGAAACAAAAATGGATTCTCATTTTAGATGATATGTGGAACAATTTTGAGCCACACGAAGTGGGAATTCATTCCTCGTTGAAAGGATGCAAGTTGATTTTGACAACTCGATCACAAATGGTTTGTAATCAGATTGCTTGCCAACACAAAATCGAAGTGAAGTTGCTTTCTGAGGGAGAAGCTTGGACCTTGTTCATGGAACAACTTGGACATGACATGGCAATTTCACTAGAAATTGAAGGAATTGCAAAAGATATTGCAAGGGAATGTGCTGGTTTACCACTGGGAATTATTACAATTGCAAGAAGCTTGAGGGGAGTGGATGGCCTTCGTGAGTGGAGGACTACATTGAAGAAATTAAGAGAACTGAAATTTAGGGACATGGATGAGAAGGTATTCAAGGTATTGAGGGTTAGTTATGATCGGTTAGATGATAGGTTAGCACTAAAACAATGTCTCTTATACTGTGCATTATTTCCTGAAGATCATATGATTGAAAGGGAGGAGCTGATAGGTTATTTGATTGATGAGAGAATAATTAAAGGATGGAGGAGGCAAGATACATTTGACAAGGGCCACATGATGCTTAATAGACTTGTAAATGTCTACCTATTGGAAAGTTCTCAAAGGAAGTATGTCAAGATGCATGACTTGATTAGGGACATGGCCATCCAAATACTGGAAGAGAACTCTCAAGTCATTGTTAAAGCAGGTGCACAATTAGAAGAACTGCCAGATGCAGAGGAGTGGACGGAGAATCTCACAAGAGTTTCACTAATGGAAAACAATTTTGAAGAAATTCCTTCCAGCCATTCACCAATGTGTCCAAATCTATCAACTCTATTGCTCTGTACGAATAATCGGTTGCTATTCATTGCAGATTCATTTTTCAAGCAATTGCATAAGCTCAGGGTGATTGATTTGTCTCGCACAGGTATTGAGAATTTACCAGAATCTGTCTCTGATTTGGTGAGTCTCACTGTATTATTGCTCATTGATTGTCGGAGGTTAAGATATGTTCCATCATTAAAGAAGCTCAAGGCACTGAAGAGGTTGGATCTCTTTGAGACTAGGCTTGAAAAGATGCCGCAAGGAATGGAATGCCTAATAAGCCTGAGGTATCTTAGAATGAATGGATGTGGAGAAAAGGAGTTTCCGAGTGGAATATTACCAAAACTCTCTTACCTGCAAGTCCTTGTACTACAAGAGTTTATTGTAGGAAGTTATGCTCCGATAACAGTTAAAGGAAAGGAAGTAGGATCCTTGAGAAATTTGGAAACTTTGGAATGCAATTTCGAAGGTCTCTCTGATTTCGTGGAATACCTCAAATATCGGAATGGGATCCAATCACTAAGCACATACAGAATTTCAGTAGGAACAATGGATAAAGATGATTTGGATGATTTTGATTATTTCCCAAGTAAAACAGTTTCGTTGGGTAATTTGAATATCAACACAGATAGAGATTTTCAGGTCAAGTTCTTAAATGGCATTCAAGGACTGGTTTGTGAATGCATCGATGCAAGAAGTTTTTGTGATGTTTTGTCATTAGAGAGTGCAACTGAACTGGAGCTCATCCATATTGTTGATTGCGATAGCATGGAGAACTTGGTTTCATCTTCTTGGTTCTCCTCTGCTCTATCTTATAAGGTTATATTTTCTAGTCTTCATGAATTTTATTGCTATGGATGTAGAAATATGAAAAATTTGTTCCCTCTTGTCTTGTTGCCAAACCTCGTAAACCTGCAAAAGATTAGAGTTGAACAATGTGTGAAAATGGAGGAGATAATAGGAGGAACAAGATCGGATGAAGAAAGCAGCGAATTCAAACTCCCGAGGTTAACATATCTGATCTTGATTGGATTACCCGAACTGAATAGCATTTGCAGTGCAAAACTGATTTGCGATTCTTTGGAAAGAATAAATGTAGGGTGTTGTGAGAAGCTGAAGAGGATGGCGATTAGTCTTCCGTTGCTTGAAAATGGCCAGCCATCCCCTCACCCTTCTCTTAAAAGGATTGAGGTGTTTCCAGAAGAATGGTGGGAGACAGTGGTGGAGTGGGAGCCTCCTAACGCCAAGGAAGTCCTTCGTCCCATTGTAGACTTTAGGTAGAGAGGAGTAGACTGCTCTGCCCTGAATATAATAAAGAATAAAGGGTAAGCATCATTTTTTATTTCTCTCTCTTTCTACAATTGATTCTCTGCACACCATGTTAATTTATTTATGTTATTTTTACTCTCAGGGCTGTTTTTTTTCCTTTGGCGAGGCTCGAGGCTGCTGCTACCTTCTCTTTTCGTTCTCGCGCTGCCCCTCCCTCTCCATTGAAGCCACCAAGAGCTGAGCATGGTAGTATAAATACTGACCAATAAATCACCAAAAACTGGAAAGTGTTTTCAAGATTGGAATCTTGAAAACCAACCTCCGATGCCTTCAGACTCCATATTTTTATTGTTATCTTCTAAACCTTATAGCTTCTTCTTTTAGTTTATTGATTGCTCTGTTTATTTATTATTTGTATTAAAAAATTTAATTTGTCTACTATATATATTTCATCTGAAATTTGATGACAATTTCTGGAGTCAAATCGTGAAAACTTATACTATTTTGTAGCTGTTGTTGTAATTTAGGATGAAGAAGGAAAGAAAATAATGCTTGAGATAATGAGCAATGGTGGAACAAAAGACTTGAATACTTTTATTATCTTCTGCAGTACAATTTATAGAATGAATACATAACAAACCACTAAAATCATGCTCCTAAGATCAAGCCATGATTGATAATAATGCAAATAACAGAAGCTACGAAATAACAGCAAAAACAAAGAAATGGCAACAGATTTGACGAATTCAAATCACTTAACAATGTTAACTTATTCCACCTCAGCAGTCCTAAACATATTTTCCTGTTTCTCTATGAAGAGTGGATTGGACAGGAGTTCTGTAGTAAGCTGGCATGGTTGCCGGGAAGAATGTTGCTCTAATTCCTTCTGCCTTCGGTATAGGGAAGATGACAAAAATAAAAATAAAAATTTAAGTTTGTCTAGGAAACTCACGGTGACAAAAAAGTTCAAACAAATAAGTTTCTGATAGTAAAAGTAATGAAAGCTGGAGATACAGACCAAAATCAGTCTAGCCGTAATACACATGCGTTTTGGTGTAGAAAACCAACAGCATAGGCAAGCATGGCAAAGCAGTGGAAAACCAAGCTTAACGGATCAGGGTTTAGACCAGACAGAAGAGGCATCAGTCCATCTGAGAACACGCCTCCAAGGCTCAAATAATTGAAGAATGCTTCTTTCATTTCCTTCCTTGCTGGGTCCTGATCCGATGAAGAGAATACTGTGTGTAGGGTGCTTGCCAATGTATTTATTGCAAATGCCGTTGGCTGCAACCAATATTAAGTTATTAGCATCTACCGATCACATAGAAATGCTTGAAACATGAAGTTTCTTTAAGCAATCCTGTTCAAAATTTGTTCTGAGGAAGATTGGAAAGAGAAATTTTAGATAAGCAAGTGCTGATACCTTACGCAGAACGCAAAAGGACTCGAGATATTTGCAAATGGAAGCTGCATTGCTAAGATCGTTCAGAGGCCTAAGAAGATCTCGCAGTAGGACAACATCAGAAAGTCCCACAGTCATTCCTCCTCCTGTTACAGAATGGCGCATATTCAACGAATCCCCTATCGGAAATGCACCAGGGGTTGGATAGGAAGACGCAGACATGATTCTGTTTGGCATTGTTCTTATGTTCCCCTTATCAATCGCACATATGAAAGCATTGTATAGCTCAGGTGGCATCTGAAATGTGCAAATTTCTGCAGTAGTTCAAACATCATGTATATTGAATAAAAAGAACTAGCAAAGATGCTGAAATGTCGTCTTTGACTTTCTGATATCATTAACAACAAATTCATGATCAAGGAACCATAGCTCTAGAAGATATGCTCAATCGAGTATAACTAGATAGTATGGAACTTTACGTCAAAGTCCGAAATTGACCATGTCTGGATGCAACTTCTAATTCATCTAATCGAAGTCAAAAAAATGCTAAAATGTCGTCTTAGACTGGCATCATGAGACATTTTGCAGTTTGCTTTCTGATATTATTAACAACAGATTCACGATCAAGGGAGTCTCTATAAATTAATCAGAATAAGCTTCAGTTCATTAACATTATGTCAAGCAACTACACATACTTGAGGTGCCACCACTGTTTTCAAGTAGCTTGCCATTTCACCAGTGGAAATAGAAGGTGGTTTCGGGCCAGGTACATCAACTAAACAACGAATTTCTTTGCTGCTAATAGGATAAGCTATGGAAATTGTATCCTTCAAAATAAAGGAGGCACGATTTGCATATGGAAGATTATAATCTTCCAGGACCAAACCGACAGAGTAGGATGGGACTTCAATCTGCAAGAAATGTAATGAGCATGTGTTAGAGAGTAATATCAAACTGTTGTTGGATTGAATTAGTTTTTTCACATGTATCAAAGTCTCAATGACCAAACAGGCACAGGTTTGAATCTTAGAACTCTCATTCTAACTAATTATATTCATACTAATTAAGCCGAAAGTAATCATGGTCAGTGCAAGCTTTAAGTTTTAAGGTATATCTACCGATCTATGTAAAGCAACTGTTTTCAACACATGAAAACCGTTGTTGGAGATTCACCTAGAAGGTATATCTACCGATTTATATCTTTCTCTGCAAAATCTAAATATAATGCGGGATTTTCACCTTTGGACTGCAGAGATTGCTTCGTAAATTTGAAAAACAACCATCACATACTATTGTGAGTGAAGCTGAAGCTGCTAGCTCCTGGCCTGCCTTTGTTTTGTATAGCACACCTTTGATGCTGCCATTTTCTTCGACAAGAGATGTTACAGTTCCTTGCTCGAGTTTAACACTGGATAAAGAACAAAGAAATCTGAGAGGGAAATCTTCACAGCATGAAATGATACTGATAAAAGAATTTTCAGTCTATGGTTGGTTATATTGAACTGAATACTCTCAGGCTACTCTGTTCCTATAGGTTGCAGGGGAAGGACGAATACTTGGGAAGAGATGCAGCTTTTTCACGCAGTTTTTGAACGAAGCGGCCATGGTGAAAGCCTCTGCCACTCGCATGGGAGGGATATGAAATTGCACTTCTTTTCCCATCTTTGTGAACTGCAGCGAAACTGAAGACTGTCTGAGAATCAGACCCGTCTAGACAATCTGTTACCACACGAAATGTTGGACATAAATAAGAGTAGTTGTTGATTAATTCAATGGAAAGTATGTTCAACAAGATTTCTACAGCTAGTAATTCTTCACCTTCAAGGCCTAACTCGGCCAATTTAATGCAACCCCCAGCATGCAGGAACTCACCAACAATTCTGTCGGGCTCAGTCAAGTCTCTTTCAATGACATGCACGCGCCACCCATCCTGCAGTTGCAGGAGAAGACAATGTTTACTAGGTTCTTGTCTTTGAATTATAAGCAAGATCAGGCACTTAGAATTAACTCTTTTACCATTGTGTAAGAGGTCATTACCTTTGCGAGAGCATAAGCAAGAGCTGAACCAGCAACACCAGCACCTACGATGATCACATCAGTATTTCCAGAGCTTTTCAAGTTTTTCTTGGTTCGAGTTTTCTCTGAAGCTTTGATCTTCTGTCTCCTTGAACTGTAGAGTACAACAAACCCGAACAAGAAAGCTGCTGTAACTCCTCCAAATATATGCTTGGAGTCCATTTTTTTTCTTTCAGTACAAGCTCCCTCTCTCTCTCTCTCTCTCTCTCTCTCTCTCTCTCTGGATGTGCTGTCGAGACCCTGCAGTGCTACCAAGGCACATGGTAAGAGATTGACTTTATTGTTAAAAGACATGCAAATGGAAGTTTATGTTGCTTTATTAATGGTTGATTTCCGAATAATTCTATATGAAAGTAATTTGCATGTTTTCTAAATGAAGATGAATGCCTGAGCTATTATTTTAATAACTCAAAGTTATCCAAGTTGTCATCTTAACGCAGACTTTCAATAGTCTCTTCAGGTGGATAAAGAAAGAGATAATGAATAGTAGCACAAACGTGTTATCTGGTCATTTTCTTTCTTTCTTCTCTACAATGACATTGTTTTGGACTTGGATTTTATCCAAAGTTTAATTTGATCCTTCAATGTCTCATTGCTTTATGTACATCCCTGAATGACCCTAAACTTTCAATTTTGTGTAATTTTGCTCTCAACAAACTTCAATAAAATCCCTCTAATTTACATGCCTTTTTCAATGTGGTCTGTGATTTTGAATTTATGCAACTTGACCCTTAAACTTTCAATTGTTTTCAATTTTACCCCTCATTCAACCAATCGAGTCCTTATAGTTTGAATCCTTTTACAAAATGGTCCTTGACTGTAAATTTATCCTATCTAGCCCATAATTAAATCCAAAATTTTAAATTTCTTGCAATTTTGTCCCCAATTTCAACCAATTAACTTGGAAAAAAAAATCAAATTTGGTCTCTAAAAATTCCAATCTTTTCAATTAAGCTTGAATTAGGCTCCTAAACTTAATTTCTCACCATTGAAGCCCCTAGCTAAGAAAATTAATTTGACCCATTTAAAGTATAATTAAGGCTTTTCACTTAATTAAATCAAACAATTAGACCCCAAATCGATTCCTAAATATAATTAAATTTTAATTTGTCCCATGATTAAATCTAATTAGCCTATTAAAAATCAGATTATACTCTTGAACTTGATTTGTTTACAGATTTGTATGATAATAATTTATTTTCTTCTAAAATTTGTATTTTTTTTATTCTTTGACATAATAGGGATATAATCGATCTTCTGAATTGTCTAAAATTTTTGGCTTTATATTTCCACCACACAATTCTCTTTTATTTATTTGTTTGTTTTTAATTTTGAGCAAATATTATGAATAACCTAGAAGTGAGTTGCGACAAAGTGATGAAAAAGCCTAAATCCATCTAAACATCTAGGGAACTTTCATGAAGGGATACCAAAGTACTCCATTTTTAGTCTATTTTATCACCACAAAATTAAGAGGAGAAAGAACATATGTCAAGTGTTGTATATGTTAATGCAATTGAAAGTATTACAACATCCTTCTAGATACTTCACGTGTTGTTATTGTGGTTAGTAATAAAATCAACGGTGTGCGTAATATCATCCACAGCCACAAGCTCACGATAGGCATATAAATTTTCACAAAATCTCCTCTCCCAGCCCAGAGTGCGCACAACACAGGATGCAAATGGTCACTGATCTTGACCGTCCAATTTGGTTAGCTACTATTGTGGTCCAGCAATTAAAAAAAAAATAATAATAATAATGATTCCTTACGGTTTGACATGGACCATTTCCCAGGCTTTCATGATTGACTGGCAAAGGTCGGTGTCAAAATCAGATGGTGGGGGATGTTTAGGGGTGATTTTCTAAATGCAGATGAAATCTCCTTCTTTTATATCATTCTTTTATAATAAAGTTCTAAATGCAGAACTTTAGTTCTTCGTATTTTGCTTTTGTCCTCCTTTAATAATTTTTACTTAAATTAACCTTCAACGACAATTTGTTTCTTTTTTTAAGTTTTGGAACGAAAAAAATTATTAGATCATGATGTTGGATTATAAGAGAAAATCTCGATTTGTTTTATATATCTTATTATTACATATAAAAATTATGAGACATTTTGATGTTAATTAAAGATTATTTTAATTCTAAAATAGATAATCTGTTATAGATATGTTTATTTTAAATCTATAACGAATAATGTGTTGCAGATATATTTGTTTTATATCTGCAACGGATAATCGGTTGTATATCTGTTTATTTTAAAACCTGTGTTCTTTATGAACAAAAATCCTCTCCGTTAATAATTCATTATTGTCTCTCTTTCCTCTCTTCCTTTCCTATTGTTTTTCGAGTTAAGAAAAAATACACCATGGCTGAATACACATGGTGTATTCGTATTCGCTGCAGGTACTCTTTTGTTTTTTGTTTTTTTCTTCATTTAATTCTCTTTCGCTCCATCTTTTCTTTTTAATTTTTCTTCATAAATTTAGAACTGCACTTATATTGTTCTTGTGTGAACTGCAATTGCTTGGAGTGAGTGGCCACGGTCCGAGTCGATGAAGACCACGTCGTCGGAGATGAAGATTTCAGCGAGGATTGTGTATTGGCAAGGAATGGTGGAAAGAAGAGGCCATGATGTATGTTCTTTTCTGCGAAGTTTTAAGAGAGGATGTAAAAGAGAAAGAAACAGGGCAGTTTATGTATGAACCAACGTTTGGGGTTTAATGTTTGGAAGTGTGGTATTGATGGTTTTTTAAAATAATATTATTTTAGTTTATTTTTAAAAAGTCTTTTAAAATATAATTGTTACTCTAATTTCAAATACTTTCATAGTTTGCAAAAACTTTATTTATTTATTTTAATTTAAAATCATTGTTTAATATTTTTAAATTATTTCAAAGTGTAAATTAGATTTTTTTTTAAATAAAAATATTATTTTAATATATTTATAAGTAAAAAAACATTTTAAATACATTTGCCATCATACTATTAAATAGACACATGATATTTTCAATTTCAACATCTAATTTATTTTTTAAAATATATTAAAATATCAAGTTTAGTGGTGAATTCAAATGTTTTTTAAAATTATTTTTTAAAAAAAATATATGAATTTTTTTAACATTAAAATACCAAGTTATTAAAAATTATTAAATTATCAGAGAAGACATCGAGAACAGAACGCAAAAACTGAAAGTATTAGAAAGCTTCCATTCATGCGGATGGTCTTATGTGCTCATTAAGAGCAAACACCACATGGAATTAATTGATGTGTTGAATAATTTATTTTCTTTGGTATAACTATTTGGTGTCCGGCCACTGCCGATTAATCCGGATTCGAGCCGGATGAGACCCGTAAGGGCGGCAAAGCTTTCCCACATAGCGTCGTGGCATACCCAAGATCTCGAACTTGAGATCTTGGTTAAGTCAAGACAATCCTCTGTCAGCTGACTTACACGCTCGGTAATATGTGTTGAATAATTGATGTAAAAGTAATGGGAAATACACATTGCCTTGGTTACTGCAAGGACTTTATAAAATTAAAGGCATGGAAAGTGAATAGAGTGAGGACATGGTGGGTCTTGTGTCCCCATGATCTATGGCTTTTCTTTCTGCTTTGGCTTTTGCGGTAAAAAAACTGAAAAAATATATATTATTAAAAAAATAATCGCTATCAACGTTACAAATAAACCATACATTTTCCATGCAGCTTCTTCAAAGTTTTGACACGGGATGGACCACACGTTAACTTCCCCAAATAAAAAAAAATAGGTGTTTTTAATAAAATTCATTAAATATAAATTATTTGTTTTTTGCGGCACAAAAGATGGTAAAGCTATAATTGATAAAATCTATAAAAAATAAGATTAAAGAAATATTTTCTTTAAAATATGAGATTAAATTAATCCAGGATAAGAAATTAAAGATAATATTGAGCTATAAAGTTTTTCCAAACTATTAATCTGGGATATTAGATTTGAAACATTAAATATAGGGAAACTATAGAATTTATTTTCTTAATAAATATAACATCAAATGATAAATTATGTGAACTATTATTCTAATTGTTATTATCATGATTGAAGACAAAACTCAAAAAAATATTAGTAGCATAAAAAATATTATTTGATTTGAAATATAAATAAAAATAATTAAATGAAAAAAAAATTAGTATTATTATCATTATGAATATAATTATTATAATCATTTGGATTATAATGAAATTTGTTATTATTGATATTGTTGATATTATTTTATGAGTTATTGTCACCATTAACACAATAATTATAATTATTAATACCATAAGCACTACAATTATTATTGTTATCATTATTGCTGTTGTTGTTTAAGCAATAAAAAAATATTAAATTATCCCAAAAAAAAAAGTTGTAACAGAAGAGAAAGTAATAAAACAATTATAAATAAAATCACAAAATTATTATTATTATTATTATTATTATTATTATTATTATTATTATTATTATTATTATTATTATTATTATGTAAACAATGCAAATTATAAAATTATCTTGAAAAATAAAACAAAAAACCCAAAAAACTTCAACAAGAAAGAACATAAAAACAATTAAAATAAATGCATTCAGAATTATACTTTTTTGAACACAAATTTCTTTTTTAAGAGTTTGAGTTTTTAAAACAACCATGTTATTTTGTTATTATATAGTTAAATAAAAAGTAATTTTTTAAAAAATTATAATCTTAATGGAGTCCATAACCTGGTTTGTGAGTTTTACAAGCTAGCTTGGGTTACCTAATTTATAGGTTTGATGAGTTTACCCACCAATCAATCAAATATGCTTTATTTGTTTTTGGTCACTTTTTAATTTATTTTTTAAAGGCATGGTGGGTACGTAGGGTCGTATGTCTCCATGAAATAGCCTTTTCTTTCTGTTTTGGCCTCTGTGGTCAAAAAACTGAAATAGCTTGCTCTCTTTCTTCTGCATTTCCTTCCTAGCATACTTCCTTCCTAGCAATTTCCTTATACAATTCCCTATTTTCCTCTCCACATCTCACCAGTACGAACTAGATTTATGTATACTTAGCTTTATTATTTTCTTAAGCCATATATTCTTCTCTGATCTCTGTTTTTTTATTTTTTATTTCTTTGCTGATTACTGCTCAAGCAAACCAGCACTTGAAGAACGTCTTGAATCTTGTTGGTTAATTTTTTATGCTTCATCTTGTTGGTGTTTTTGTTTTTTTTATTATATGTAACGATATAAATAGATTGATCTTTTTCTTAGATTTTCTAATCCATGCCTTGTGGTGTTTATCTATATAGTACTAATCATCTTGCTTTCTCTTCATGCTAATCATCTTGTACTTGTGGTCAGATGGAAGGAGTTCCACCGTATACAGCAAACAACTCAGTTTTCAACTCCATTTCCTGATCAAACCATGGTGACTACTCATCTATTGTTCATTAGTTCTGCTGAGATTATGGGTGTTTGGTATGGTTTTTGGGGAATTTGCTTTGTTTTTATCTTTTTTTTAATTAATTAAATAATTAATTTTAATAACAAATAAATTAAAAGGGAAGCCTCTTTTGAACAATGTCTTTTGGATATAATTTCTATGTTTTTATCTCTTTTCTTTTGGATAATATATCAAAATAAATAATTTTAAGTTTATACCTCTCACTTTGAAATTTCACGGTTTCTTCTCTCTCGAATTTTAGCTCATGTCTTGTTCGCAACTCGGGAAACTCTTAATCAAGTTAACAAAATAAATAAAATACGCGCAAAAACTCACGGCTAACTTAGCTAGTAATAGCATATAAATAGATTATTTTTCTTGGGTTTTCTGATGGTTAAAATAGAGGGAATTAATTTCTGTAATTTGTAAAATTAATTCGAATGATGGAACATACTAATGATCATGTACTTGTTGTCAGATGGAAGGAGCTCCACCATCTTTTGTGGATGATAATGTCAGCTTGACATCGAATCAGCTAGATATTGATACATCAATGTCTGAGCTTCCACCTTCATTTCCTCAAACCATGGTGATTACTCCAATTTGTTGCAATGTCCATTGAATTACCAAGTTTTTGTATTGCTATATCACCGTTTGAATTACCAAGTTTTTGTATTGCTATATCACCCATTGAATCAAAAAGTTGTGTTAGTGTATTAATTTATCTCAAGCATCTTCAAATTGATTAAACAAACAGATAACAATGGGAGGTTTAGATGGAACAACATCATCATGGATCAACCAAAATGGACCAAATTGGCCTCAAACCCCATCAAGGTAAATGATATTCATCATTATTTATTTAACCTCTTCTTCTTCTTGTACTTGTTAGTGATGAGAATTGATCAATCTAAATGAACTCATTATGTTTGAATCCTAATTTATTTGATCCTCAATGCTTTTGATTTAAGCTAAAATGATATCAAATGCTTAGTGGATTAACAACTAACAATTGTATAAAGAAATTACTAACAAATGTTGTTAATTTAGTGAGCAACAATGGACTAATGAGTTACCAATGAGCAATCTAGTGCCTAGGATGCTACCTCAACCTCCAATGAATCAATGGTATTAACCCCAGATATACACTTCTTTAATCGTGAAAACAATAAACTTGACCAAAAATGACGATGATTTTTTTATTATTATAGCTCCCGACAATTTCTATATCAATTAGATCAAGCTCCAATCACGCCTGACCTGTATGATCCACAATGTTCAGCCATGTTGCCAGACCCTTCTCAAACCTTGAGGTATGCGGCCGTTTGCTTGAGCATTTCAATTATCTTGTACTTTTTTTTTCTTTTTTTTTTGTGTTTTCAACTAATAACTGTTAATTAGAGAGATTACTGGGAGGAATTCATGCATAATTCTCATTATAAATACTCAGTATATATACACATCACACCATAACAATCGGGATGCTTATAAATAAGAAATATGACAGCTCTAATTTCCTAATGTGTAGAGATTTGTACAGCTCACACCAACAATAACAAAGCTTTATTTTTCTTCTGAGTTCAGGTCTCCACAGTTTCCTCCTCACAATCTTCAAGTTTCTGGAGATCATAATCAAGGACAAGTCGATCAAGCCTCTGTGATTCTTCACATAGAGAATATGCAACAAGAGAGCTTAATGCCTCTAAACTTTGACATATCTACTAGGTATTAATACCTTTTTGGGAATTAGATACACAATTGATTTTTACTGCTTTAGAGAGACTACCAATTATTGAAAGGTTATAATATGATCACTTCATTTTTATATAGATCACAGATGGAGAACCCCCAAGTCCATGTATTGCAAAATCAAATTGGTAGGCCAAATGCCTCAAATGCTGGCCTTGACAGTTCCTTGCAAAGTCAAAATAGGGGTTTAAATACTCAACAAGTAAGAAGTCTAACTGAATTATCTCCCATTGCGAAATGTCTCTTATAAGCCAATTCATTGTGTATTGGGTTTGCTCCGCTCGTTAGAATATGATGCTTGATAGAGTTTTGAAATAATTCTTCAAAACAAATTATTTACCCCTGGAATTTGTATGATCTATCTATCTATCTATATATATAATTCAAGTGGGCATGTTCACATTTTCTAGGCAGCTTCTACAAAGTTTGACATATTGGGTTTGCCAGCTCCACACGTTAACTCCCAGTATCTTATAATATAATATGAGACATTATTATCATTATGAGACATTACCAAACTATCAAACACAATCTAAGTTAATGTGTTATTTTCTTTCATGTTTGCCTACTAAACTTTCAAGTATTTAGTTTTTTTTTATATATTCTTTTGATTAAGGATAGGTCATTGAAAATAATGATAATGATTATTTTTAAGGTATTTTTTCTAAAAAATATATGAGGCTAATTATATATTATGATATTTGTTTAATATTAACGCATTGTTTTTGCAATGTGAACCAATGTTTTATGTAAATCAAATCTTCCAAATCTCATCCCAACTTCCTTGACATTGATTTCCCAATTTCCTTCCTAAAATGTCTTAAACCTTTGTGATGATCAATGCTTCCTTCTCTGATTGAATAGAATCACCTAGAGCTCAACATCTTGCAACCTCCTCCTTATTGTTAAACCATATATTCTTCTCTGTTATGTGCTTTTTGTTCTTGTATTTTTTTTCCTTGAACACTACTTAAGCAAACCAGCATTTGAAGCACAACTTGAATCCACATAAATTATTTATACTCCCATGTTCTTCATTTTGTTTTTCACATGTAACTCTGGTTTGAATCTTTCAAGTAAACACAAGTTGTAAAAATTCTAAAGATAAACTTTGGAAACATTCCATGCCTTACGGAGTTCATGCTCAATTCACCCCAAGTTAACCCTGGATTCATTGTTTTTTCCTTTTGGTTTCTTTGCCGCTGTTTGTAACCTATTATTCTAGTTTCAACCTTTCCTTTTTCATTAATTTTTATTCAATATTTGGACACCTTTTTTTTATGTAGGACAAAATGGTTAGAACAAATGATCCGTTTTGGAATGATGTTGAAGATATGAATGATGGAAGCATGAAGTGTAAGTTCTGTGGGCATTTATTTGCCAAGGGTACTTCCATTTCGAGGATCAAATGGCATTTGTCAGGAGTGAGAGGGTGTGGAGTTGGCATTTGTGCTAAGGTGACTAGAGAGGTTCAAGAAGCAGCATTTCTAGCTTTGCATGGTGGCAACTAAAAACATAAAAGCATACCAAGTTCAAGCAATGTTAATGACTATGCCATTTCCACCTATCCATAAGACAATGCAGTACAAGGTAATTTGGCAGGGGATGCTGGAAGGATGCAAGAACAGGAAATGGGGATTCAAGAACAGGCAGGTACACTTGAAGTTGATGCTCATGAGAGTAGAGGAGAAGCAGCACAAGGAGAAGATGTAGCGGATCAACCATTTGCTCCATCAGTAAGCAATGATGTGATTATGAATGATGTGCAGAACATGGTTAGAGTGAGGACAGAGCCACTGGAGGAGCACTATGTGGTGAATAGTGGAAGATTAGTGCAGCCCAACGCAGGAGCAAGATCTTTTAGAATTCTTAGAGAACTTCCGTTTCCAACTAGCTCTAATAAGCCAGAGGGTCAAGCATTTGAAGAGAATAGGAAGGTGATATGGTCTCTGTTAATGGATGACAAAGTCCAAACCATTGGCATTTACGGCATGGGAGGAGTTGGTAAAACAACATTACTGCAACATATCCGCAATGAGCTTCTACAAAGACCAGATATTTGTGATCATGTTTGGTGGGTGACTGTGTCTCAGGATTTTAGCATTAATAGACTGCAGAATCTTATTGCCAAACATCTTGATTTAGACCTTTCAAGTGAGGATGATGATAAGCATAGAGCTGCCAAATTGTTAGAAGAACACAGGAAGAAACAAAAATGGATTCTCATTTTAGATGATTTGTGGAACAGTTTTGAGCTACACGATGTGGGAATTCATTCCTCGTTGAAAGGATGCAAGTTGATTTTGACAACTCAATCACAAACGGTTTGTGCTCAGATTGATTGCCAACACAAAATCGAAGTGAAGCCCCTTTTAGAGGGAGAATCTTGGACTTTGTTCAAGGACAATCTTGGACATCACATAGCACTTTCAGATGAAGTGGAAGGAATTGCAAAAGCTATTGCAAGGGAATGTGCTGGTTTGCCATTAGGTATTATTACAGTGGCCAGAAGCTTAAGGGGAGTGAAAAATCTAAATGAGTGGAGGAATACATTGAAGGAATTGAGAGAATCAGGATATAGGGACATGAATGAGAAGATATTCAAGGTATTGAGGGTTAGTTATGATCGGTTAGATGATGCACTAAAAGAATGTCTCTTATATTGTGCATTATTTCCTGAAGATGATATGATTGAAAGGGGGGAGCTGATAGGTTACTTGATCGATGAGGGAATAATTAAAGGAATACGGAGGAGGCAAGATGCATTTGACAAGGGCCACACGATGCTTAATAGACTTGAATATTTCAGTCTATTGGAAAGTGCTGAAAATGAGGATGATGGTAGTAAATGTGTCATGATGCATGACTTGATTAGAGACATGGCCATCCAAATACTGCAAGAGAACTCTCAAATCATTGTTAAAACAGGTGCACAATTAGAAGAACTGCCAGATGTAGAGGAGTGGACAGAGAATCTCACAAGAGTTTCACTAATGAAAAACAAAATTGTAGAAATTCCTTCCAGCTATTCACCAATGTGTCCAAATCTGTCAACTCTATTGCTTTGTCAAAATCATTTGTTGGTATTCATTGCGGATTCATTTTTCAAGCAATTGCATGGGCTCAAGCTCCTCGATCTGTCTCAGACAGGTATTGAGAATTTGCCAGACTCCGTCTCTGATTTGGTGTCTCTCACTGCATTATTGCTCCGTAATTGTTGGAAGTTAAAAGGTGTTCCATCATTAGAAAAGCTGAGGACACTGAAGAGTTTAGATCTCTATGGAACCTCACTTGAAAAGATGCCTCTAGGCATGGAATGTTTATGTAACCTTAGGTATTTTAGAATTACTGGATGTGGTAAAAAGGAGTTTCCTAGTGGGATATTACCAAAACTCTCTCACCTGCAAGTCTTTGCACTTGGAGAGTTTCCTGCGAAATGCTATATAGTTGAAGGAATGGAAGTAGGATGCTTGGGGAAGTTGGAAACTTTGGAATGCCATTTCAAAGGCCTCTCTGACTTCGTGGAGTATCTCAGATCTCAGGATGGGATCCAATCATTAAGCACATACACAATTGCAGTAGGAATGTTGAATGGAGAGTTTTGGCATGGCATTGAGCATTTCCCAAGTAAAATAGTTATATTGGGTAAATTGAGTATCGATAGAGATAGAGATTTTCAGGTCAAGTTCTTAAAAGATATTCAAGGACTGGTTTGTGAATGCATTGATGCAAGAAGTTTATGTGATGTTTTGTCATTAGAGAATGCAACTGAACTGGAGATCATACACATTGAGAATTGCGATAGCATGGAGAGCTTGGTTTCATCTTCTTGGTTCTGCTCTGCTACACTACTATTGCCATCACATAATGGTATGTTTTATCGTCTTAAAGAGTTTTGCTGTGCTGGATGTGACAATATGAAGAAGTTGCTCCCTCTTGAGTTGTTGTCATACCTCGTAAACCTGGAAGTGATTCGTGTTTGTGGTTGTGAGAAAATGGAGGAGATAATAGGAACAACAGATGAGGAAAGCAGCACCTCCAATCCCATCGCGGAATTAACACTCCCAAAGTTAAAAACTCTGGAATTGTTTGATTTACCTGAACTGAAAAGGATTTGTAGTGGGAAATTGATTTGCAATTCTCTTGAAGTAATTGAAGTAGAAGACTGTGAGAAGCTGAAGAGGATGACGATTAGTCTTCCGTTGCTTGAAAATGGTCAGCCATCCCCTCACCCTTCTCTTAAAACGATCTATGCGGGTCCAAAAGAATGGTGGGAGACAGTGGTGGAGTGGGAGCCTTCTAACGCCAAAGAAGTCCTTCGTCCCATTGTACACTTTGTTGGAGAGGAGTAGACTGCTCTGTTCTGAATATAATATATAATGAAGTGTAAGCATCATCTTTTATTTCTCTCTCTTTCTACAATTCATTCTCTGCACACCATGTTAATTTCAATATGTTATTTTTACTCTGATGTAGAACAGATTGCGGAATCATACATGCTGAAGAGGGATAATCCGAAATTCAAAGGCAACTGAATTTCGGCAACCGGGTCGTCGAAGTCGGAATAACGCGAAACTCACCCAGTCAATGCGTTTCGTCGTTTGCGGAAGAAATCAGTAGCTTTGCTACTGTCCTCGACCCAATTTTGGCCAAATTCCATCGTTTCGGCCCCGAATTCGTCATTTTTGCCATTTTAGGAAAGTTTCGTTTTCGCAATTACTTTTGATTTAAGAGTCCGAATTGACTTTGGTCAATTGGTACTCTCTTAGAATTCATAGCTCTTTCATATTCTGCATTTATCTCAAATTTGCCATTTATGGCAAATTTAATGTTTTATGTCCTTTCCTTTCCTGTATTGAATTAGGCTAGGGTTTTATCTTTAAGTATCTTTGTAACCCTGCAGCCGACTTCATCTTTGATTTTTATTGAATAAACCTTGAGTTTGATTGAGATTTAATCTCGTTTTCTTAATTTTACGGAATATTGACGTTGGTCGTATTCCTCTTTGATTTTCTGCTGCGTCATACTCTTAGGGCTACTTTTTTTCCTTTGGCGAGGCTCGAGGCTGCTACCTTTTCTTTTCGTTCTCGCGTTGCCCGTCCCTCTCCATAGAAGCCAACAAGAGCTGAACGTCTTGATCTTTGTGTGTTCAGAAGAATGGTGGGAGACAATGGTGGAGTGGGAGCCTCCTAACGCCAAGGAAGTCCTTCGTCCCATTGTACACTTTTGGTAGAGAGGAGTAGACTGCTCTGCCCTGAATATAATATAGAATAAAGGGTAAGCATCATCTTTTATTTCTCTCTTTCTACAATTGATTCTCTGCACACCATGTTAATTTCTTTATGTTATTTTTACTCTCAGCTAGGGTTTTATTTTTGTCCTTCGACGAGGCTTGGGACCTTAGGTTGCTACCTTTTCTTTTCGCTCTCGCGCTGCCCCTCCCTCTCCATTGAAGCCACCAAGAGCTGAGCATCGTAGTGGGGAATTATGCGATCATCAAGTTTCTAGTAACTTTTGGCTCAACCCTGTGTCTATATATACATATAACTATCATGAATGTTTTATATTTATTTTGATGTCGTTTTTTGTGTTATTTTATTACCGATTTGAATACGATGTTAGTTGAAAAGTCGGAGCAGCGTAACATTATGATAAAAGTGAAGAGTTGTTAGGACGGGCTAAATAGGAAATTGCAACAGGGACAGTGAGTGTTGGTGCAAAAGGATCTGTGCACTCATTTGTTAGAGAGAGTGAAATTAAATATTTTTAGCTTGAATTGGTTGTTTCACATGATATTAAAGTCTTAAAAATTAAGTAATTACAAGTAATTCTCATTCTAGTTAATTATATTAGTAAAAAATAATAATGGTTCCACTCAAGTTTCAAGTTCAAATTTTCACTGGAAGAAAAGTATTTCTAGAGAGTAATACAACAAAAAAAAAATTTAAAGAATTGACAATCAATTGGAACAATTTCTTGCTAATGCTCGAGCAACATGTTTCAACTCTTTTGTGCATATTAGGGAAGTCAGCTTTACCCTAATCCAATAGATACTCGTTCTACTGAATCTGAAAAGGTTACAAATTTGTATGTAAGTTTAGGTTCGTATAGATATAAAACTTTGAGGTGAGATCACATCTATGTGCTGGTTATGCATCCAGTAATCAGGTCGTGACACTATGGAACCTGAAAAGGTAGGGAATTTTTTTACCATTTGGGTAAAAAAAATCAGGTTTCAGGTTGGGTATTGTTTCTTCCTTGACCTAGATCTATTTTCTTAGGCAACCTTGGGACTCAAAACAACTATCATCAAACAACTATCATCAAACAACTATCAGCCAGTTTCAATATCAAGTCCTTAATTGTTTTATAAATGGAATAATTACTAGCTAACTTGGATGAGCTATATATAATTCCATGTGGGCATGCTGCATTTCTTAGCCAGGTGGAGTAAAAATTGAGCTAGATTGTTTCTGGCTTCTGCTTTTCTGGGTGTGATTTGTTGGGCTAGTTTATAGGGTTTTAGTCATTTCTGCTAATATATCTAAATATGGGAATGAAACTAGCATTCTTTTTTTCTTGGGATACAAAGAACAGAACTGTTATTAAAATTAAAAAAATAAAATCTGGTTTAATTATTTATTTATCTATATTGATTTAATTATCTCTTTTCTCCTTGAGTACACTGTTATCATTACATTTTTTAAGAGGGATAATCATTTACATATTTGAAAGTGGTGGATAATTTTTTAAAAGAGTTAAAATTTGGTTTAATGTTGATTTAATTATTTATACTTTCATTTTGGGAATTGAGCCTCGAATTGAGTTATTCAATAAAATAAAAATATCAAATATGTGCAAGGGGTTCTAAACGCTTTGCTGCTTGTAGAATTTGAGTATTTTTTCTATTAGTCACTTTGCTTTATTTTAATATGCATTGAAAATTAATAAATCATTTAATAATTTCTTCTATTCTTTTAATTTAACTTTTTATTAATAAAGTTATTTTCCTAAGGCTTTCTGCCCCCTCTCTAGTAAACTGCAAAACGGCAACATACCATTTCTAGCCCAGCAGTGGTTCCACTAGCCGGCATGTTGTGAAAATATATTTGTTTTCAAAGTGTTCTTTTAATAATTTTGGTGTACTAATTTTAAAAATAAAAAAATTGAATATTGAGATCGACATTCAACTTAAATCCATGTATTATGAAGAGATATAAAGTATTGGTATTTTTTTTCATCGAACACTCGTGACATCAAATAAAATAACTCTTAAGAAAAACTAAAAACGAATAGGAAGCTTATGATAGTTAAGAGACGTCGTATTCCAAGGTTCAGGTTACTAGTTGACGAATTAAAAAATAAAATTACATTATATTATTTGTTTACAAACACTAATTCGATGTTATTTATTTTAAAGAATTAAAATAAAAACGTTATTTTAATATTATCTTTTTAAATATTTTTATTTCAAAAAAGTTTCACATCGTTGTAGAAAAAAAATGCCTTAATTTGGCATCGAGAGAGAATACACAAGAAAGATATCATAGAGTATCTTCTTTAAACATAAAGAAGCTAAACAGTCCAATTCATTTCATTGTCAATTATAATATGATCCACAGTGTTTTGTTTTTTTTTTTTTAAATATTTCTCTATTTCATCTTTCAGTTTATCTAGAATTCAACTTTGTAATTCAAAATTATTAAAAGATATTGTCACCCACAACGATTTCATCGTGAATTACAATAGTAATCTCTTCTTCTTTTTTCCTTTTTATATTGAATTTTTATATTTTTTGTCTATTTCATATTTGTCAGTTTATAATTCAATTTAATAATTTATTTTCTTTTATTTTGTCTTTTTATAGGGTTAATATGGTTTACGAGTTTATTAGGAAAACTCAAGTTATCCCGATTTAGAAATTTGGTGGATTTTTTTTTAAAAAAAAAACATTGAACTTGACTTTGTTAGTGTTTATCATATAGTTAAAAAAAAAATACATTTTAAAACAATCATGTTATTAAACTTTATAAAATTCATGGACTTGTTCACAACTTTTTTATTTTATCCATTGGTATTGAGTTAATTGGAAATTTAGTTTTATAATTGGTTTCGTTTCGCTTTCTATGAGGTTATCATGAAAAAAATATCAGTATTGGGCTGGTTTTCAATTTTACAATCATATATTTTTGTTATCATATAGTTAAATAAAAAATATATTTTAGAAAAATTATAATCCCAATGGAGTTCATAACCTGGTTCATGAGTTTCACAAACTAGCTTGGGTTACCTGATTCATAGGTTTGATGAGTTTATCCACTAATCAGATATGTTTTTTTTGGTCTTTTTTAATTTATTTTTTTCATGAGTTTTTATTTTAATATTGGATTAGTTAGGAAATAAATTACATGTTTTTATTTTTGTTTAACTCTCTATACGGTTATCATAGTCTCAAATAAATATTTTTTTATGGTTAGTGCTCAATTTTACGAGGATATATTTTTATCATATAATTAAATAACATTTTATAAAAAAAAGTTGCTAAAGCTAATAGAATCCATGACCTTGATCGCAGGGGAACCGAGATCCATCCAATTTGTCATTGTCTCATTATTATTATTTTTAAAAAAAGTTGCCACCTAGAGATTGTTTTAAAAAAGTTAAGCTATATTTTACCAGTAATCTAATTTACCTTTGAATTTATAAAACAATTGATTTAAATCAGGTTCGCTCCCACTCAATTTAATTGAAACTCGAGAAAGATAAAAAAAATGGATAAGAGGTTTTAGTATTGATTCATTTGATTTGATTTAAAATACATGTGTTTACATTTTCTCACAACCAATCATATCATGGTATAGTCCGTTTAGACTGTTTAACACCACACGAAAGATAACGCAATCCTAAAATAGACAACATTGAATTGTCAAGACTTGGCGGTTTATGATGGCCATTTTGAACCAATGGTTGATAAGATGAGGAGCTGCCCATAGCAGTTTTGATTTTAGATGATTTGTGGAAGGCTTTTTTTCTCCACAAGCTGGGAGTTCCTTTCCAAGCTAAGGCATTATAGCATCAGTTTGAACAAATATGGGCAAAAAATATAGAAAGATGGCATGGCATGGAAGAATAACATCCTTTCAATAAAGAAAAACCATCTTACATGAAAAGAGTCTGGCATTAACTATACATATCTCGTTAAAATAATATAAATTATATATTAAGTTATCATCTAATAATTTGATTTAAATTAATTTATTAACAAGATATCATGTAATTAATTGATGTGTTGTCATGTGATTAATTGATGTAAGAGTAATGGGAAGTACACATTTCCTTGGTTACTGCAAAGACTTTATAAAAGTAATTTGCTGGAAAGTGTCGTTTCTGTCGGCAGAGAATAGAGTGAACACATGGTGGTAGGGTCTTATGCCTTTTCTTTCTGCTCTCGCATTCGGGAAAGAATCTTGCTTGGGCACTTTACTTTCGAAAATTGGGTAGGGCTGTGTTCTCTTTGTTTGAAAGGGTGATTGAGTGGTAAAGAAATAAATTACATGTTTAATTATAATCACAATAAATTATTTCTTTCCTAATTTTTTCTGATTATTTTAATATTAAAAATAAAAAATTTAAAATATTATTAAAAAAAATAATCACTATCAACGTAACAAATAAACTTTACATTTTCCATGCAGCTTCTTCAAAGTTTCATCACGGGATGATCAACACGTGAAGTTTCATAACATAAACGGGACACTTACCATCAAATAAAATTAAGAGTGTTTTTTTTTTTCATCGAACACTCGTGTCATCAAATAAAATAAGAAAAACTAAAAACAAATAGGAAGCTTATGATAGTTAAGAGGCGTATTCCAAGGTTTTTGGTTACTGGTTGATGAATTAAATATTTAATTATATTATTTGTGTATTTATTTTAATATTATTCTCTTAAATATTTTTATTTTAAAAAAGTTCACATCGTTGTACATAAAAACAAATATAATATCTTATTCCTTCATACAGTAACATTCTCTTCCACATCTCATCTCATAACAAAATTCTACTGCAGCTTTATTATTTTCTTAAACCATATATTCTTCTCTGATCTCTGTTTTTTTTTTTTCTCTTGCTGATTGCTGCTTAAGCAAAGCAGCACTTGAAGAACATCTTGAATCCAGGCTACTTATTTATACTTCATCTTGTCGTCATCCTCAAACGGTGTTTTTGTTTTTTTTAATCCATGATAAATAAATTGATCTTTTTCTCGGATTTTATAATCCATGCCTTGTGGTGTTTATCTAAATTGAACTTGTGTATTTTGTTTTAAGAAAACAATATCTAGTTATATATACATTCCCATTCCCATTTATGCTAATGACAGACAATAATCTGCAGCAATCACTAAGCACTATTCTTAATGCTAATGACAGTCAATAATCTGCAGCAATCCTTAACGTTGATGGGGGAGGAGGGAGAGGCATCCATCCTAGCATAGTACTTGCATCTCTTATATTTTCAGACCAACTTTTTCAAATTTTCAACAATGGGGTGGGTCCACACTCAACACGTAAAAGTACACATTGCCTTGGTTACTGCAAAGACTGTATAAAATTAAAGGCATGGAAAGTGTCGGTTACTCTCTGAAGAGAATAGAGTAGGGTCGTATGTCTCCATGATCTGAGCCTTTTCTTTCTGATTTGGCTTTTGCAGTCAAAACACTGAAAAAAGAAATATATTATTAAAAAAATAATCGCTATCAACATTACAAATAAATTATACATTTTCCATGCAGCTTCTCCATACTTTAACTTCCCCAAATAAAAAATATAGGTGTTTTTAATAAAATTATAAATTCTTTGTTTTTTGCGGCACAAAAGATAGTAAAGCTATAATTGATAAAATCTATAAAAAAATAAGATTAAAGAAATCTTTTCCTTAAAAAATGAGATTAAATTAATCCAGGATAAGAAATTAAAGATAATATTGAGCCATATAATTTTTCCATACTATTAATCCGGGATATTAAATTTGAAATATTATATATAAAAAAACTGCAAAAATTATTTTTTAATAAATATAACATTGAATAAGCTCTCTTTCTTCTGCATTTCCTTGAAACGCAGTGAACATTTTCCTTCCTAGCATACTTCCTTCCTAGCAATTTCCTTGTACAATTCCCTTTCGACATCTCACCAGTACGAACTAGATTTACGTATATTGCAGCTTTATTATTTTCTTAAACCTTATAGTCTTCTCTGATCTCTGTTTTTTTTTTTTCTTGCCTTGCTGATTACTGCTTGACCAAACCAGCACTTGAAGAACGTCTTGAATCTTGTTGGTTAATTATTTATGCTTCATCTTGTTGGTGTTTTTTTTTTTTTTTTTTTATTATCTGTAACTATGGCTTGGATCTTTAAAGAAATCCATGATAAATTGATTGATCTTTTTCTCAGATTTTCTAATCCATGTAACTATGGCGTTTATTAATATTGAACTTCTGGATTTTTTTTTTACAAAACAATATCTAGTTTTTTAAGGCAAAACATCAGAGTTTCTGTGTATTATATATATATATATATATATTTATATATTCTTCTCTTATATATATATATATATATATAGTACTAATCATCTTGCTTTCTCTTCTTTTTTAAACCTCAGAACATGCTAATAATCTTGTACTTGTGGTCAGATGGAAGGAGTTCCACCATCTTTTATGGAGGATGATGTCAATCAGTTGGAATTTTCTGAGCTTTCCTGGTATGTCATTCTTAAGCATATTTTTATCAGAAGATGATTGCTTGCAATTTAGTTTCTCTACAGTTTTCCTTATTATCACCATGGAAGCAGGTTGCCACCGGAGGAGGTTCCAGTCAACCAAAGGTCCATGGTATGGTTTTTGGGGAATTTGCTTTGTTTTTATCTCTTTTTTAATTAATTAAATAATTAATTTTAATAACTAATAAATTAAAAGGGAAGTCTCTTTTGAACAATGTCTTTTGGATATAATTTCTATGTTTTTATCTCTTTTCTTTTGGATAATATATCAAAATAAATTATTTTAAGTTTATACCTCTTACTTTGAAATTTCACGGTTTCTTCTCCCTCGAATTTTAGCTCATGTTTTGGTCGCAACTCGGAAAACTCTTAATCAAGTTAACAAAATAAATAAAATACCCGCAAAAACTCACGGCTAAGTTAGCTAGTAAAAGCATATAGGGAGCTGAAGTTTTGTTCGCTACTTAGAAACTTCTTGATCATTTTTTTTTTTAAAAAACAGAGAAAATAAGTACACGTTACCCTCAACAATGCACGGGTAAATTAGCGAGTATATGCATATAAATAGATTATTTTTCTTGGGTTTTCTAATGTGTAACTAAGGCTTAAAATAGAGGGAATTAATTTCTGTAATTAGCAAAATTAATTCGAATGATGGAACATACTAATGATCATGTACTTGTTGTCAGATGGAAGGAGCTCCACCATTTTTTGTGGATGATAATGTCAGCTTGACATCGAACATACTAATGCCTGAGTTTGCACCTTCATTTCCTCAACCCATGGTGATTACTCCAATTTGTTGCAATGTCCATTGAATTACCATGTTTTTGTATTGCTATATCACCCATTGAATCAAAAACTTGTGTGTGTTAGTGTATTCATTTATCTCAAGCATCTTCAAATTGTTTAAACAAACAGATAACAATAGGAGGTTTAGATGGAACATCAACATCATGGATCAACCAAAATGGATCAAATTGGCCTCAAACCCCATCAAGGTAAATGATATTCATCATTATTTATTTAACCTCTTCTTCTTCTTGTACTTCTTAGTGATGAGAATTGTTAGTGGATTAACAGCTAACAATTCTGCATATGTAGAAAGAAATTACTAACAAATGTTGCTAATTTAGTGACCAACAATTGACTAATCAATTACCAATGAGCAATCAAGTGTCTGGGATGCTACCTCAACCTCCAATGAATCAATGGTATTAACCTCAAATATACACTTCTTTAATCATGAAAACAATAAACTTGACCAAAAATGACGATGATTTTTTGTATTATAGCCCCGGACAATTTCCATATCAATTAGATCAAGCTCTAATCACGCCTAACCTGTATGGTCCACAATGTTCAGCCATGTTGCCAGAGCCTTCTCAAACCTTGAGGTATGCGGCCGTTTGCTTGAGCATTTCAATTAGCTTGTACTTGTTTTTTTTGTGTGTTTTCAACTAATAACTGTTAATTAGAGAGATTACTAGGAGGAATTCATGCATAATTCTCATTACAAATACTCAGTATATATACACATCAATATGCAGTCCTACGCTGCTAATATAGAAAAGAAAATAATCAGTATCCCATAACAGTCGGGATGCTTATAAATAAAAAATATGACAGCTCTAATTTTCTAATGTGCAGAGATTTTCTAATTTTCTTAAGCATATTTTATCAGAAGATGATTGCTTGCAATTTAGTTTTTCTACAGTTTTCCTTATTATCACCATGGAAGCAGGTTGCCACTGGAGGAGGTTCCAGTCAACCAAAGCTCCATATCATGCAACGATCAAGCTGGACAGAACTTGCTGGTGAATATCAACGATACTATTCAACAGACAACTCGGTTTCCACCTTCATTTCCTCAAACCATGGTGACCACTCCAATTTGCTACAATGTCCATTGAATTAGCAAGTTTTTGTATTGCTATATCACCCATTGTTGAATTTGTAACGACTCGATTGATTAGAATAAAAAAATATATTTTGTTCTATTTAAAATAATTAATTTAAATTAATAAGATGATAAACGAGTTAATTAAATGATTTGATAACTCAAACTTTTTAAAAGTAAATTCCAAATTCGTAGATTAATATCATGAAAAAAAATGCTGAATTGTAGCCAACAAGTGGAGAAAGGTAGCTTGATGCGGCAAAGGTTAACGCAGAACACAACAGGAACGTTTAACCGACGCCAAATGCCAATATTCTGGAGGGTTGCTTTCTTTCTCACTCACATTCTCTGTTTAACCGACGCCAAATGCCAATATTCTGGAGGGTTGTTTTTTTTTATTATGGTTTGAATCTTTAAGGAAATCCATGATAAATAGTTTTTTTTCTCTTGCTGATTACTGCTTAAGCAAACTAGCACTTGAAGAGCATCTTGAATCCAGGTTACTTATTTATACTTCATCTTGTCTTCATCCTCAAAGGGTGTTTTTGTTTTCTGTAATCCATAATAAATAAATTGATCTTTTTATCAGATTTTATAATCCATGCCTTGTGGTGTTTATCTAAATTGAACAAAACAATATCTAGTTTTTTAAGGCAAAACATCAGATTTTCTTTGTGTATTATATATATATATATATATATATATATATATATATGTTTATATATTCTTCTCTTATATATATATATTCTAATCATCTTGTACTTGTGGTCAGATGGAAGGAGTTCCACCGTCTTCTATGGACGATGATAACAATCAGTTGGATGTTGATACATTAATGTCTGAGCTTCTCTTGTACGTCATTCTTAAGCATATTTTATCAGAAGATGATTGGTTGCAATTTAGTTTTTCTACAGTTTTCCTTATTATCACCATGGAAGCAGGTCACCACCGGAAGAGGTTCCAGTCAACCAAAGCTCCATATCATGCAATGATCAAGCTGGACAGAACTTGCTGGTGAATATCAACGATACTATGCAACAGACAACTCGGTTTCCACCTTCATTTCCTCAAACCATGGTGACTACTCATGCATTTTTCATTAGTTCTGCTGAGATTATGGGTGTTTGGTATGGTTTTTGGGGAATTTGCTTGGTTTTTATCTCTTTTCTTTAATTAATTAAATAATTAATTTTAATAACAAATAAATTAAAAGGGAAGTCTCTTTTGAAAAATGTCTTTTGGATATAATTTTCTATGTTTTTATCTCTTTTCTTTTGGATAATATATCAAAATAAATTATTTTAAGTTTATACCTCTTACTTTGAAATTTCACGGTTTCTTCTCTCTTGAATTTTAGCTCATGTTTTGTTCGCAACTCGAGAAACTCTTAATCAAGTTAACAAAATATATAAAATACGTGCAAAAACTCACGGGTAAGTTAGCTAGTAAAAGTATATAATGAGCTGCAGTTTTGTTCGCAACTTAGAAACTTCTTAATCATTTAAAAAAAAAAAAAAAAACAGAGAAAATTAAAATATACGTTACCCGCAACAATACACGGGTAAATTAGCGAGTAAATGCATATAAATAGATTATTTTTCTTGGGTTTTCTGATGTGTAACTAAGGGTGAAAATAGAGGGAATTAATTTTTGTAATTAGCAAAATTAATTTGAATAATGGAACATACTAATGATCATGTACTTGTTGTCAGATGGAAGGAGCTCCACCATCTTTTGTGGATGATAATGTCAGCTTGACCTTGAATCAGCTAGATTTTGATACATTAATGCCTGAGTTTGCACCTTCATTTCCTCAACCCATGGTGATTACTCCAATTTGTTGCAATGCCCATTGAATTACCAAGTTTTTGTAATGCTATATCACCGTCTGAATTACCAAGTTTTTGTATTGCTATATCACCCATTGAATCAAAAAGTTGTGTGTTAGTGTATTAATTTATCTCAAGCATCTTCAAATTGTTTAAACAAACAGATAACAATGGGGGGTTTAGATGGAACATCATCATCATGGATCAACCAAAATGGACCAAATTGGCCTCAAACCCCATCAAGGTAAATGATATTCATCATTATTTATTTAACCTCTTCTTCTTCTTGTACTTGTTAGTGATGAGAATTGATCAATCTAAATGAACTCATTATGTTTGAATCCTAATTTATTTGATCCTCAATGCTTTTGATTTAAGCTAAAATGATATCAAATGCTTAGTGGATTAACAACTAACAATTGTATAAAGAAATTACTAACAAATGTTGTTAATTTAGTGAGCAACAATGGACTAATGAGTTACCAATGAGCAATCAAGTGCCTAGGATGCTACCTCAACCTCCAATGAATCAATGGTATTAACCCCAGATATACACTTCTTTAATCGTGAAAACAATAAACTTGACCAAAAATGACGATGATTTTTTTATTATTATAGCTCCCGACAATTTCTATATCAATTAGATCAAGCTCCAATCACGCCTGACCTGTATGATCCACAATGTTCAGCCATGTTGCCAGAGCCTTCTCAAACCTTGAGGTATGCGGCCGTTTGCTTGAGCATTTCAATTAGCTTGTACTTGTTTTTTTTTTGTGTTTTCAACTAATAACTGTTAATTAGAGAGATAACTGGGAGGAATTCATGCATAATTCTCATTACAAATACTCAGTATATATACACATCAATATGCAGTCCTACGCTGCTAATTTAGGAAAGAAAATAATCAGTATCCCATAACAATCGGGATGCTTATAAATAAGAAATATGACAACTCTAATTTCCTAATGTGTAGAGATTTGTACAGCTCACGCCAACAATAACAAAGCTTTATTTTTCTTCTGAGTTCAGGTCCTCACAAGTTCCTCCTCACAATCTTCAAGTTTCTGGAGATCATAATCAAGGACAAGTCGATCAAGCTTCTGTGATTCCTCACATAGACAGTATGCAACAAGAGAGCTTAATGCCTCTAAACTTTGACATATCTACTAGGTATTAATACCTTTTTGGGAATTAGATACACCATTGATTTTTACTGCTATAGAGAGACTACCAATTATTGAAAGGTTATAATATGATCACTTCATTTTTATTTAGATCACAGATGGAGAACCCCAAAGTCCATGTATTGCAAAATCAAATTGGTAGGCCAAATGCCTCAAATGCTGGCCCTGACAGTTCCCTGCAAAGTCAAAATAGGGGTTTAAATACTCAACAAGTAAGAAGTCTAACTGAATTATCTCCAATTGTGAACTGTCTCTTGTAAGCCAATTCATTGTGTATTGGGTCTGCTCCGCACTTTAGAATATGATGCTTGATAGAGTTTTGAAATAATTCTTCAAAAAACAATTCAAACCAATTATTTACCCTGGAATTTGTATGATCTATCTATCTATCTATATAATTCAAGTGGGCATGCTGCGTTTTTGGTTTACATTTTCTAGGCAGCTTCTACAAAGTTTGACATATTGGGTTTGCCAGCTCCACACGTTAACTCCCAGTATCTTATAATATAATATGAGATATTATTATCATTATAAGACATTATTATCATTCTGAGACATTACCAGATTATTAAACACAATCTAAGTTAATGTGTTATTTTCTTTCATGTTTGCTTACAAAACTTTCTGAGTATTTAGTTTTTTTTATATATTCATTTTTTATGGACAAGTCATTGAAAATAATGATAACGATTATTTTTACTGTATTTTTTCTGAAAAATATATGAGGCTAATTATATATTATGATATTTGTTTAATATTAACGCATTGTTTTTACAATGTGAACCAATGTTTTCTGTAAATCAAATCTTCCAAATCTCATCCCAACTTCCTTGACATTGATTTTCCCAATTTCCTTCCTAAAATGTCTTAAACCTTTGTGATGATCAATGCTTCCTTCTCAGATTGAATCGAATCACCTAGAGCTCAAAATCTTGCAACTTCCTCCTTATTGTTAAACCATATATTCTTCTCTGTTCTGTGCTTTCTGTTCTTGTATTTTTTTTCCTTGAACACTACTTAAGCAAACCAGCATTTGAAGCACAACTTGAATCCACATAAATTATTTATCACAACTTGAATCCACATAAATTATTTATACTCCCATGTTCTTCATTTTGTTTTTCACATGTAACTGTAGTTTGAATCTTTCAAGTAAACACAAGTTGTAGAAATTCTAAAGATGAACTTTGGAACCATTCCATGCCTTATGGAGTTCATGCTAAATTCACCCCAAGTTAACCCTGGATTCATTGTTTTTTTCCTATTGGTTTCTTTGCCGCTGTTTGTAACCTATTATTCTAGTTTCAACCTTTCCCTTTTCATTAATTTTTATTCTATATTTTGACCCTTTTTTATGTAGGACAAAATGGTTAGACCAATTGATCCGTTTTGGAATGATGTTGAAGAGATGAATGACGGAATCATGAAGTGTAAGTTTTGTGGGCATTTATTTGCCAAGGGTACTTCCATTTCGAGGATCAAATGGCATTTGTCAGGAGAGAGAGGGCATGGTGTTGGCATTTGTGGTCAGGTGCCTAAAGAGGTTCAAGAAGCAGCATTTCTAGCTATGTGTGGTGGCAACAAAAAACATAAAAGCATACCAAGTTCATGCAATGTTAATGATTATGCCATTTCCACCTGTCCACAAGACAATGCAGTACAAGGTAATTTGGCAAGGGATGCTGGAAGGATGCAAGAACAGGAAATGGGGATTCAAGAACAGGCAGGTACACTCGAAGTTGATGCTCATGAGAGTAGAGGAGAAGCAGCACAAGGAACAGATGTAGCGAATCAACCATTTGCTCCATCAGTAAGCAATAATGTGATTATGAATGATGTGCAGAACATGGTTAGAGCGAGGATAGAGCCAGTGGAGAAGCACGATATGGTGAATAGTGGAAGATTAGTGCAGCCTAACACAGGAGCTAGATCTTCTACAATCCTTAAAGACAACACAAGTGAGACTAGAGGAGTTCCATTTCCTACTAGCTCTAATAAGCCAGTGGGTCAAGCATTTGAAGAGAATAGGAAGATGATATGGTCTTTGTTAAAGAATGATGAAGTCTCAACCATTGGCATTTACGGGATGGGGGGCGTTGGTAAAACAACATTATTGCAACATATCCGCAATGAGCTTCTACAAAGACCAGATATTTGTGATCATGTTTGGTGGGTGACTGTGTCTCAAGATTTCAGCATTAATAGACTGCAGGATCTTATTGCCAAACATCTTCATCTAGACCTTTCAAGTGAGGATGATGATCTGCATAGAGCTACCAAATTGTCAGAAGAACTAAGGCAGAAACAAAAATGGATTCTCATTTTAGATGATTTGTGGAACAATTTTGAGCTACACAAAGTGGGATTTCCTTCCTCGTTGAAAGGATGCAAGTTGATTTTGACAACTCGATCACAAACAGTTTGTGCTCAGATTTATTGCCAACACAAAATCGAAATGAAGCCTCTTTTGGAGGGAGAATCCTGGACTTTGTTCAAGGAGAATCTTAGATGTCAGAGAGCACTTTTAGATGAAGTGAAAGGAATTGCAAAACTTGTTGCAAGGGAATGTTCTGGTTTGCCATTGGGAATTATTACAATTGCAAGCAGCTTGAGGGGAGTGGATGACCTGCATGAGTGGAGGACTACATTGAAGCAATTAAGAGATTTGAATTTAAGGGACATGAATAAGGAGGTATTCAAGGTATTGAGGGTTAGTTATGATCGGTTAGAAGATGGGTTAGCACTAAAACAATGTCTCTTATACTGTGCATTATTTCCCGAAGATAATATGATTGAAAGGGAGAAGCTAATAGGTTATTTGATCGATGAGGGAATAATTAAAGGAACGAGGAGTAGGCAAGATGCATTCGACGAGGGCCACACGATGCTTAATAAACTTCAAAATGTATGCCTATTGGAAAGTGTTCATAAGGAGTATGATGGTACAAGATGTGTAAAGATGCATGACTTGATTAGAGACATGGCCATCCATATAATGCAAGAGAACTCTCAAGTCATTGTTAAAGCAGCTGCACAATTAGAAGAACTTCCAGATGCAGAGGAGTGGACAGAGAATCTTACAAGAGTTTCACTAATGCAAAACAGATTTAAAGAAATTCCTTCCAGCCATTCACCAATGTGTCCAAATCTGTCAACTCTATTGCTTTGTCAAAATCACAACTTGGGATTCATTGCAGATTCATTTCTTAAGCAATTCCGTGGTCTCAGAGTCCTAGATTTGTCCTACACAATTATTGCGAATTTGCCAGAATCTGTCTCTGATTTGGTGAGTCTCACTGCATTATTGCTCCATAATTGTAGATATTTAGGATATGTTCCATCATTAGAAAAGCTGAGGGCACTGAAGAGTTTAGATCTCTATGGAACCTCAATTCAAGATATGCCACAAGGAATGGAATGCCTAACCAACCTTAGGTATTTTAGAATTACTATATGGGGTAAAAAGGAGTTTCCAAGTGGAATATTACCAAAACTCTCTTACCTGCAAGTCTTTGTACTAGACGACCATATTGAAGGCAGATATGATCCGATAACAGTTAAAGGAAAGGAAGTAGGATCCTTGAGACATTTGGAAACTTTGAAATGCCATTTCGAAGGTCTCTCTGACTTCGTGGAGTATTTCAGATCTCGGGATGGGATCCAATCATTAAGCACATACAAAATTTCAGTAGGAACGTTGAATAGATATAATATGCATCCTATGGAAGATTTCCCAAGTAAAACAGTTTGGTTAGGTAATTTGAATATCAACGCAGATAGAGATTTTCAGGTCAAGATCTTAAATGGCATTGAAGGACTGGTTTGTGAAAGCATCGATGCAAGAAGTTTATGTGATGTTTTGTCATTAGAGAATGCAACTAAACTGGAGATCATTGAAATTCGGAATTGCGATAGCATGGAGAACTTGGTTTCAGCTTCTTGGTTTTGCTCTGCTCCAACACCATTGCCATCACATAATGGTATGTTTTCTCGTCTTCAACATTTTTTTTGTGTTGGATGTAACAGTTTGGAGAAGTTGTTCCCTCTTGAGTTGTTGTCATACCTCGTAAACCTGGAATTGATTGTTGTTCGTCATTGTGAGAAAATGGAGTGGATAATAGGAACAACATATGAGGAAAGCAGCACCTCTAATCCCATCGCGGAATTAACATTCCCAAAGTTAAAAACTCTGGAATTGTTAAATTTACCAGAACTGAAAGGGATTTGTAGTGCGAAACTGATTTGCAATGCTCTTGAAGAAATTGACGTCATAGACTGTAAGAAGCTGAAAAGGATGGCGATTAGTCTTCCGTTGCTTGAAAATGGCCAGCCATCCCCTCAGCCTTCTCTTAATAGGATCGATGTGAGTCCAGAAGAATGGTGGGAGACAGTGGTGGAGTGGGAGCCTCCTAACGCCAAGGAAGTCCTTCATCCCTTTGTACGCTTTTGGTAGAGAGGAATATAATATAGAATAAAGGGTAAGCATCATTTTTTATTTCTCTCTCTTTCTACAATTGATTCTATGCACACCATGTTAATTTCTTTATGTTATTTTTGCTCTTAGGGCTATTTGTTTTCCTTTGGCGAGGCTCGAGGCTGCTACCTTTTCTTTTCGTTCTCGCGCTGCCCCTTCCTCTCCATTGAAGCCAACAAGAGCTGAGCATTGTATTGGGGACATATGGTAGTATAAATACTTGGCAATAAATCACCAAAAACTGGAATTTGTTTTCAAGATTCAACCTCCGATGCCTTCACAATCCTTATTTTTATTGTTATCTTCTAAACCTTTTAGCTTCTTCTTCTTTTAGTTTATTGATTGCTCTGATTATTTATTATTTTTATTAAAAAAATTAATTTGTCTACTATATATATTTCATCTGGAATTGGATGATGATTTCTGGAGTCAAATCGTGAAGACAAAGCTCTTACATGTTTGCGTGCAAAAACTATCAAAACCCTTTCTCCACGTTATTTAATTAAATGGATTCATGACCTTTAAAAACAACATTTTATATATATTATTATTATTATTATTTTGGAAAACTCAAAATACAATGCAATGGAGATACAATATGTTCATGTGGTACACCATGAGGATTGTTTCATGTCTGTTCATGTTGTACCTCATGCTTCATAAATTCAGCTGATGAGACTTGGTTCCTTTACCAATAAAGTATACTATTTTGTAGTTGTTGTAATTTAGGATGAAGAATGTCGTAACCCAAATTTTGGGTTACTCTCCAAAATAAAATCAAAATAATAAAAATAAAATAAAAGGAATTTGGCGTCAGTAGAAAAATCACGGTGGAAACTTTGAAAATTTTCTGAGGCGAATCGTATCTCTTTTATGCCCAAAAATGAGAGAAAATACAAATTCAAGGTAAAAATTAAGTCAAAAATCATAATTATATTTTTTATAAGCCAATTTGATTTAATCATGGGCTAATTCAAAATATTATTATGTTTGAGAATTAATTTAGGATCCAATTGAAGAATTTAATTAAGTGCAAGGACTTAATTATGCTTTAAATTGGTTAAATTAATTTTATTAAGGGCTTAATTGATGAAAAATCAAATTCTTGAATTTAATTCGGGCTCAATTGAAAAGATTGGAATTTGTGGAGACCCAATTGAATTTTTTTCAAGCTAATTGTGCAAAATTAAGGGTCAAATTGAAGTTTAATTGTCAATTAAGGGCCAAATTGGGTGAATCAGAAGTAAGGAACCCAAATGAAAAAGCCGCGCAAAGTTAAGGTTAATGTTGAAGTTCGGACAGGGGCACAATTGCACAAAATTACAAATTTAAATCTAATTGAGGGTGCAATTAGAACAATCATAAATTGAGAGACCAAACTGAAACTAGGCCTCCCCCGAAGCTGCCACTGCAATTCCCGCATGCTGCCTTTGCCGACCAGCCACCACGCCTGCCGACAGCCCCGCGCTGACCAGCAGCCACCACGACGCCTGCAGGTCACCACGTCACCGACCAGCCAGCCACCGTGTCAGGCCGAGCACGCCTATAAAAGCCACCATGCACGACGGCCAGGGCGAAAAAAAAAGACGAAGGGAAAAACCAGAAAACGAGAAAAAAAACAAAGGGAAGTGCTGGGGATTGAAGGAAATTTTCAGCGAATAAAAACCAGAAGAATCACACGAAAGAAGAGGATCATCTTCATCTTCTTCATCAGCTTTCTCTCTCTCTCTCAGTTTTGTAGCTCCCTTCTCTCTCTAGCTTCAGGCTCTCGGCCCTCTCTCTCTTCACCGTTGGTAGTCGTTCGACCATCCCAAAACCATCTTTATCATCACCATAAAACTCCCCCACATACCAGAAACCAAACCCCACTTTCAAGCGAAGCCATAGCCACGGTTGCAGTAACCATAACGCACGACCGACGACTTTGGGAGCTCCCTCCGGCCACCACAGGCCACCGTTGACGACGCCACCACCACTAGGACAACCACATCGACCTCCTCTACCTAACGGTGCTAACAGGTACTCCATTCATCACACTCAAAAAACGCCCACTGTTCATCGTCTTCTTCATTCCCACCGTTCACTGCATGTGAACAGTGGGACACAAAGTCCGGCCCGATCACTGAAGGATGGGCTGGTTTCTGAACCCAGCCCAAAATAAAATGGGCTTCCAGTCCGTGAGGACTGGAAGCCCAGCCCACTCAAGGCAGGTTGTCAGCCCACTGTGGCTAACAGCCCAGCCCATTAAAAAATAAAAAAAAAACAAAAAGTTAAAAAAATTAAAAATTAAAAAAATTAAAAAACAAAAAAACAAAAAATATTTTTACATGTTTTTTTACTACTATTATTACTACAAAAAAAATTCAAAACTATCAAATGTGTTGTTTTTGTGCATACGGCCGAATTCCAAAATTTTCCAAGCATATATATATATTTTTTTTATAAAAAAAATATTGCATCTTTCTCATGTTTTAAAACAAAATTGGACATCGTAACCGGTTTATGATTATCCATTGGTTGTTGGCCAAAATATCAAAAATAATCAAAACCATTTTTGTTTTATCTATTAGGGTGTAAATTTACATTGTAAAATACATCCATGGATAAAAAAAAAAGGATTTTAATTACGGTGTAAATTTGAAGCGTAAATTACATCCGTAGATAAAAAATAAAAAAATATTTTCTAATTGCGGTGTAAAATTACATCGTAAGTTACACCCGCAGATAAAAAATAATATTTTTTTATGCAATGTAAAAAAGGTAAACTTAGAAAAAAAAACAATCAAACAACAATGCAGCTTACCTAGGTAAGGTGCAATGGGGGTGATGCGTCTTCCCCTTGCACAACAAGTCCCCTTATCCAGACTCTCGCAGACCAATAGGTTCCTAGTAACCTTAATACTAGGTGGCGACTCCTTATATTTATAGTCGTAATTTTTACGGCTATAAAACAAACTTCCCATTTTCACCGCGCGTCGTTGTCTCCCCAAATCCTGGAGGATGGCGGGGCGCGAAGCACGTAAAAATCATCGTCGCGACAAAGAAAGACAAAAAGTAATGTTTGAGATAAAGAGCAATGGTGGAACAAAAGAATACCAGAATACTTTTATTATTTTCTGCAGTACAATTTATAGAATGAATACACAACAAACTACTAAAATCATTCTCCTAAGATCAAGCCATGATTGATAATAATGCAAATAACAGAAGCTACGAAATAGCAGCAAAAACAATGCTGACATTACTGGTCTTACCTTGTTCATTTGTATCCAAAATTTATTTTCTGTTTTCCTTTACAAAATATAGTATAAACATTAAACATATTCCTGATGATTTCTTAAATGTGTTAACGCAAATTTCTTCCAAATTTTTTTTATCAAAATTACATTAGTTTTTTCTGATGATTTCAAACTATATACTATTACTTTATTTGATACAGGTGCAAATTTAAATAATTTATATCCAAGATTGAGAGTCAGTCTGACACTGAGTCAGAGAATATTTTTTTTATTTTGCAAGGAATTGTTCAAAACTAAAACTCTCTCTCTCTCTCTCTCTATATATATAATATTTCTAGTTCTTCAAAATACATATGAAGGTTTTCTAATTATAAAACTAGATAGAAGTTTTAGGAGAATTGGGTAAAGGCTTTTTTATTTGTTAGAATTATTATTGATGCTAAGCTGCTCAAGTTTGAGCACAAACCATATGCCATGTCCTGCCCATAAAAAAAAAAGAAAAAAATGAGAGATTTTTCTTCCATTAAAAAGAAACGATGAAACAACATTGAGGGTGACATATCCTTCGACCTCTTATTATATATATATTTCTCATATAATTTTTGGGATTGTTTTCAATAGATTCTTTTCTTAAAATGACAAATCAAAACTAATTGAGTTTTTTCATGTGATTTGGAATCCATTAAACGTGTGTGTGTGTGTATATAAATCACTTAACAATGTTAACTTATTCCACCTCAGCAGTCTTTAACATATTTTCCTGTTTCTCTATGACGAGTGGATTGGACAGGAGGAGTTCTGTAGTAAACTGGCATGGTTGTCGGGAAGAATGTTGCTCTAATTCCTTCTGCCTTCAGTATAGGGAAGATGATGCCTGAACCAACCTTAAAGATGACAAAGATAAAAATAAAAATTTAAGTTTGTCTAGGAAACTCATGCTGAGAATAAAAGTTCAAACAAATAAGTTTCAGTTAGTAAAAGTAATGAAAGCTGGAGATACAAACCAAAATCAGTCTAGCCGCAATACACATGCGTTTTGGTGTAGGAAATGGAAGCAGTAAGCTGCCAACAGCATAGGCAAGCATGGCAAAGCAATGGAAAACCATGCTTAACAGGTAGGGTTTAGACTGATTGTTGGGTAATTTGTGGCAGATGAGAAGAAGAAGAAATTTGGGCAGAGAGAAAAGAAGGTAAGTCTGTTTTCACTAACTTCGTAGTCTTCTTATTGTATTGAAGTGAATTGCTTACAAAGTGTTTGACTTCTTGCCTCTTATATATGATTGAGACAGAGCACACACAGCACACACATTATGCATGCTTTACAACTATGAGAACACACACACACCTTATGCATGCTTACTTGTTAGTTAGTTACATCATAACAGAATACTAACTAACTATTACATCATCAACTACTTAAGCAGCAAGCATCTTCATCCTTGTGCAATTCCAGCTCAGCAACTTATCTTCCAACAGCCTCTCCTAAGTTGCTGACTGGTTTAACCCCAAGATCCATTCTTAATTGATTGAATCTATCCTTAGGCAAAGCTTTAGTGAATATGTCTGCGAGTTGATCTTCTCCTCTGCAAAACTGCATGTTAATCAATCCTTCTTTCAAGGATTCTCTAATGAAATGATACCTCCTGTTTATGTGTCTTGTTTTCTGGTGGAAAACAGGATTCTTAGCCATTGATATTGCTGACATATTGTCACAATACAATGGTGTTGCCTCAGCCTGCATCTCCCCAAAATCCTCAAGCACAAATCTCAGCCAAATGGCTTGTGCTGTGGCTTCAGAAGCTGAGACATACTCAGCTTCTGCTGTTGACAAAGCCACCGTGCTTTGTTTTACAGAAGCCCAAGAGAAAACACCACCTCCAAAGCTAAAAGCATAACCTGAGGTGCTCCTGCTATCATCCTCACTGCCCCCCCAATCAGCATCACAATAACCAATTAGAGTAGCAGACTTGTCCCTCACATACTCAATCCCATAGTCTAGGGTACCTTGAACATATCTCAATACCCTTCTAGCAATTCCCATATGCTTCTTCGTAGGACCTGTCATGAACCTTGACAGTAAGCTTGCTGAATACATCAAATCTGGCCTTGTTGCCGTCAAGTATAACAAGCTTCCCACTATCCTTCTATACAGCCCTTCATCTGCAGGTTCACTGCCATCCACCTTCTTCAGCTTTTCACCCACAGTAAGAGGAATTGCAACTGGATTGCAATCCTCAAGCCCAAACTTTGTAAGTAAGGATTTAGCATACTTACTTTGATGTATAAACACTCCTTGATTGGTCTGCAACACACCAATCCCTAGAAAATGATGTAGCAGCCCTAGGTCTGACATTTCATACCTTTGCATCATCTCCCTTTTAAACTCAGTCATCAATCTTTCACTGCTGCCAGTATACACTATATCATCAACATATATCGATATAATGATCTGACCTCCTTCATTGTCACTTCTAGTGTACAAAGTTGCTTCACTTGCACTCCTTTTAAACTTGCAACTTGTAAGATAGGCATCAATTTCACTATACCAGGCTCTAGGGGCTTGTTTAAGTCCATATAGAGCCTTGTATAGCTTATACACCTTATGACTAGACCCCTTCACTTCAAACCCCTCGGGTTGCTCCACATATACCTCCTCATCAAGCATTCCATTTAAGAATGCTGATTTAACATCAAGTTGGAATAATTTCCAACCCTTTTGAGCTGCCAAAGCAATGAGTGTTCTGATGGTGTCTAACCTTGCTACTGGAGCAAAGGTTTCATTGTAGTCCACCCCTGGTTTTTGAGCATAACCCTTGGCTACAAGTCTAGCCTTATGCTTGTGTATGGACCCATCAATATTCAGCTTTGTCTTGAAAACCCACTTCACTCCTATCACAGGTTTATCAGCAGGTCTTTCAATCAGCTCCCAGGTATGGTTCTTCTCTATCATCTCCAATTCAGTCTTCATTGCATTCTGCCAGTCTTTACTCTTTGCTGCCTCTGAGTAATTTTCTGGATCAATTATACTCATGTGACATCTATTATAAATGTCTTCTAGGCTTCTCATCTTTACTGGTGTTGAACTTGGTGTAGAGGTATTACTGCTGTCACTATCTGCATGTTCAGATTCTGAGTTAGTTTCAGAGTTTAAGTGTGTATGCTGAGCTTCTTCTTCAGTCTGTTGCAGCCTCTTCATACTGCTTTCCTCACTGTCTTCAAACACCTGTGATGGTAATACTGAACCCAATTTATTTTCCTTCCAATTCCAAACTTGATTCTCAGCAAAAACCACACTCCTTGACAGCACAACCTTCTTGGATCTAGGATATACACCCTATACCCTTTTTCACAACTTCCATACCCCATAAACACCCCTTTTTCAGCCTTACTGTCAAACTTTTGCCTCAAGGCTGCTGGAACATGAGAATAACATATACACCCGAATATTCTCAAATGTTTTATGCCAGGTTTCCTCCCTGTGAAGACTTCAAAAGGTGTTTTTTCTTCCACAGCTGAGGTAGGACACCTATTCTGGAGATATACAGCAGTATTCACTGCCTCTCCCCAGAATTTGAGAGGTATTTCCTTTTCAAACATCATAGATCTTGCCATCTCACCTATAGTTCTATTTCTCCTCTCAGCAACCCCATTCTGCTGAGGAGAATAACTAACTGTGAGCTGCCTCTCCATGCCTTGACTAGCACAAAACAACTGAAATTCTTGAGAGGTAAACTCTCCACCTCTGTCACTTCTTAAGGTTTTCAGTTTATGTCCACTTTGTGTTTCAACAAGCAATTTAAACTTCTTGAACACATATAATGCATCAGATTTATTTCAAAGTAGGTATATCCAACACATCCTAGAGAAATCATCTATAAAAGTGATGAAATACCTATTTCCACCAACTGATTCTGTTTGCATAGGTCCACATAGGTCTGTATGCACCAGCTCTAGTGGATGCTTGGCTCTCCATGCTCCTTCTTTGTCAAAAGGTTCTCTATGTAGCTTGCCTTTGACACAGCCCTCACAGATTTCCTTCACTTCTGTTAGTCTAGGCAATCCCGTGACCATTTCTGATTTCTGCATCTTCTTCATACTGACAGGATTCAAGTGCCCCAGCCTCTTGTGCCATGTCCAGAAATCCTCCATCACAGATGCTTTCAAAGCTGCAGGTGCTATGTTTTCCAAGGATAGGGGAAAACATCTATTTCCTCTCATAATAACTCTTGCTATAACATTTGTAAGTGACTGATCATCAAATATTATAGCCTTATTACCTCCAAACAGTATGTAGTACCCATGCTCAATCATTTGACCAACACTTAGCAAGTTCTCATCTAGGCCTGGCACCAGTAGCACTTCCTCAATATATCTGATTCCATGCTTTGTTTCCACCACCAATGTGCCCTTTCCAGTAGCCTGTACAAGATCCCCTGACCCCATCTTCACTTTGCAAGTAATGGTCCTGTCAATGTTGATCAAAATTGACTCTTGTGAGGTCATGTGGTTGCTGCATGCACTGTCAACAAACCACACGTTTTCATCCTTCACAGTGGCAGCATGACAAGCATAAAACATGGTGCCTGTACATGCATCTTCTTCCTTTGCACAATTAGCAAGTTGTCTGTTGAGATCACAGTCCTTTTGATTATGTCCAAAACGACTGCACTTTGCACACTTTGGTTTTCCTTTAAATCTGCATATTCCATAATGGAATTTCTGACATGTGCTGCATTGTGGCTTTATGCTTGGCTGACTACTACCTTCACTCTTGTTGTAGTTGTTGTAATTCATACCAGCCTTCTGATTCCAATTTGAGTTCTGCACATTACTCAAATTTCCTCCTTGATTCCAGTTTCCAAACTTTCTGTGCTGATTCTGCCATTTTGGCCATGGTCTCATCTGTGTGCTTTTGTTATGTGAATGACTGCTACCTTTGATTCTTAGGGAACTGAATGCTCTTTCAGTATTCATTACTCTTTCCCTCTCATCATGCATATCTTCCCTTCTATCATACACTTTAAGTGAAGCAATAACTTCTTCACTTCTAAGTGTTTTCAAATCTTTTGTTTCTTCAATAATTGAAACTATGGATTTATATTTTCTGCTAAGACTCATCAAAGTCTTTTGCACTATCCTTGCTTCAGTTATCTCTTCTCCTAGAGACTTCATGTCATTTATCACTCCAAAGAACTTAGTCAAGTAGTGATCTAGGCTTTCTCCTTCAGCCATTCTCATGTACTCGAATTCAGCTCTTACAGCCTGCAATTTCACCTCTCTAACTTTATCATCTCCTCTGAATTCTCTTCTCAACAGCTCCCATGCTCCTCTAGCTGACTCTTCATTTCTTATTCTTGGAAAAATATCATCAGTCAAGGCTCCTTGGATAATGCTTAGAGCCTTGGCATCCTTGATCCTTTTCTCCTTAATCTCAGCAGCAGTCTCTCCTGACTCAGCTTTATTGTCTTTCGAACCAGAAGTTTCTCCACTGCTACTTTCACTGGATTCTTGTGGTGATGTATCACCACATACAACCACATCCCAGAGATCATAAGCTCTGAAGATTGTTCTCATTTTAACTGACCAAAAATCGTAGTTCTCACCATTAAATTGTGGTGTTCGCAGGTCTGATGATCCAGTCATTGTTCTTGCTGTTGAATTCTGATTTGATTGATCACAGATTATTTTACTCCCTTTCTTGTTGATCAAGCATGCTCTGATACCATGTTGATTTTGTTGAATTGATTGTTGGGTAATTTGTGGCAGATGAGAAGAAGAAGAAATTTGGGCAGAGAGAAAAGAAGGTAAGTCTGTTTTCACTAACTTCGTAGTCTTCTTATTGTATTAAAGTGAATTGCTTACAAAGTGTTTGACTTCTTGACTCTTATATATGATTGAGACAGAGCACACACAGCACACACATTATGCATGCTTTACAACTATGAGAACACACACACACCTTATGCATGCTTACTTGTTAGTTAGTTACATCATAACAGAATACTAACTAACTATTACATCATCAACTACTTAAGCAGCAAGCATCTTCATCCTTGTGCAATTCCAGCTCAGCAACTTATCTTCCAACAGTAGGGTTTAGACCAGACAGAAGGGCCATCAGTCCATCTGAGAACACGCCTCTAAGGCTCAAATAATTGAAGAATGCTTATTTCATTTCCTTCCTTGCTGGGTCCTGATCCGATGAAGAGAATACTGTGTGTAGGGTGATTGCCAATGTATTTATTGCAAATGCCGTAGGCTGCAACCAATATTAAGTTATTGTCATCTACAGAGCCATAAAAATATGGTTATTTTGTGTTTCACTCAGCAATGCTTGAAACATGAGTTTTTTTTTAGCATTTCCTGTTCAAAATTTGTTCTGAGGAAGATTTGCCAAATAAATTTTAGATAAGCAAGTGCTGATACCTTACGCAGAACGCAAAAGGACTCAAGATAATTGCAAATGGAAGCTGCATTGCTCTAGAAGATATGCTCAATAGAGTAGAACCGGACAGTATAAAACTTTATGTCAAAGTCCGAAATTGACCATGTCTGTATCGTATCAGTCAACCTCTAATTCATCTAATCTAAGTTAAAAAATGCTAAAATATCATCTTAGACTAGCATCATGAGACGTTTTGCATTTGGCTTTTTTGATATTATTAACAACAAATTCACGATCAAGAAAGCTCTATAAATTAAATAGAATAAGCTTCAGTTCATTAACATTATGTCAAGCAACTATACATACTTGAGGTGCCACCACTGTTTTCAAGTAACTTGCCATTTCACCAGTGGAAATAGAAGGTGTGTCACAAATATCAACTTTCTGTGTAAATCTTTTTTGTATTTTCATTGATCTCAGAATGAGGAATTCAGTCCTCTAAATACATGTGATAATCCCTAATTTACAATCTATAATCCCTGATTTGTAGTCTATAATAAATACAGATTTGCTGTTACAATTTGGTTGCCATAAATTGTTGATATTTGATATTCTTGCCATATATATTGACATCCCCCCTCAAATTGATGTTGGCTGATTAAGAAGCATCAATTTGTCAATCATGAGTTGATGTTGAGGCCAAGACAAAGCCTTCGTAAAGACATCAGTTGTCTGATGCTCGGTGGAAATATGGGGTAGTGTAAGAACGTTATGATCAAGAGCTTCACGAATATAGTGACAATCAACTTCAATATGTTTGGTGCGTTCATGAAACATGGAATTAGTAGCAATCTGAATAGCACTCGTGTTATCAGCATGTAGCGGTGTAGGGTGGTGCTGAGGAAAACCAAGTTCTTGCAACAAACCCCGGAGCCACACAATTTCAGAACATACGGCAGACATAGCTCGATACTCAGATTCCATGGAAGATTTTTAAGTACGATCTTGCCTTCTGCTTTTCCATGAAATTAAAGCATTTCCAAGGAACATACACCATCCCGTAACAGACCGACGTGTATCCAGACATGCCACCCAATCTGCATCACAATAACCTGTTAATTGTAATGAAGTGTCAACAGGAAAAAATATCCCTCTCCCATATGTTCCCTTAAGATAACGAATAATTCGTTGGATAACAGCTAGGTGAGGTTGATGAGGAGTCCATAAAAACTGACTTGTTGCACTGCAAAAGAAATATCTGGCCGAATAATGGTTAAATAATTCAAACTGCCCACCAATTGCCTGTATATGAAAGGATCAGGCAAAAAATCACCATCATTCTGACAAAGTTTTAATTTAATCTCCAGAGGTGTAAGAACACTGTTTCTTGATTCAAGACCGACTAAAAGAAGTATCTCCTGGGTATATTTGTGCTGATGTAAAAATATCCCGTCCGACATAGAGTGCACATGTAGGCCAAGAAAATAATGAAGTTGTCCCAGATCCTTCATATGGAATGCAGTGTTAAGAGAATGCTGTAAATTCTCAATGAGTGGAATATGAGATCCTGTGATAATAATATCATCCACATATACCAGAAGAGCAACAATACCATTAGCAGTTTGCTGAAGAAACAGAGAGGAATCATATTGACTCTGAATAAATTTAAGATCCAACAAAGTAGTACGAAACTTTTCAAACTATGCTCGGGGTGCCTGTTTTAGACCATACAGAGAACGTTTCAACCAACAAACTTTATCGGATGAGTGAGTAAACATACCAGGAGGAGGTGTCATATAGATCTCCTCTTTCAGATCTCCATATAAAAATGCATTTTTTACATCCATCTGACGAAGTGACCATCTCTTGGAAGTAGCAATTGCCAAAATAGTTTGTATGGCAGTCATTTTAGCAACAGGTGCAAATGTCTCCCTCATAATTAATACCATACGCTTGACAATTTCCAAGAGCAACTAATTGTGCTTTATACCGTTCCACAGACCGATCAGGTTTTAATTTGACAGTGTATACCCATTTGCAGCCAATAGGTTTGGTTCCACGAGGATAAGAGACAATATCCCATGTGTGATTATACTGAAGAGCCTGAAGTTCTTCTTTCATGGCTTGTGCCCAACAATCTTGGGTAGAAGCCTGCGCATAAGTGTTGGGTACAACAATACTATCAATAGTAGTTGCCGAGTATCCATACCTGTTTGGAGCACGTGAGACTCGAGTTGATCGTCTTAGTTGAAGGGAAGGATCGGATGTCGGTTCCGTGTCTGGAAGGGGCAAAGTGGATGGTGGATGATGTCTTTGATATAAAATTCCTAGCTTAAAACGTTCAAATGTATAAGATGGACTATCATCATCAAATGTAGGAAGCTGGATAGAAGTGGATTCTATAGAGGAACTAGAAGGGCAAAAATTCTGATTTTCAAAGAAAATCACATTTCGAGAGATACAAATTTTAGGAGTATTTGTGTCATAGCACACAAATCTTTTATGAGAATTATTGTATCCTAGAAAAACACAACGAGCAACTTGGGCTGAAAGTTTATTACGTTTAGTTAATGGTAAGTGAACAAAACAAACACATCCAAAAACATGGAGAGAATCATATTCAGGAATAACACTAAATAAAATAGAGTAGGAGATCCAAATTTTAGAACTTGGAAAGGCAAACGATTAATGAGATGAACAGCTGTCAACAGAGCTTCTACCCAAAATCGAGGAGGTACTGAAGAATCAATTAATAAGGTGCGAACAACTTCTAAAAGATGACGATTCTTACGCTCAGCAACTCCATTTTATTGAGGAGTGTAAGGACAAGATCTTTGAGAGAGAATCCCTTTGTTTTTGAGATATTCCTGAAATTCTTTGGACACATATTCCCCCCCAGAGTCAGAATGTAGAATTTTCATATGAGCAGAAAATTGATTTTCAACAAATGCAATGAAAGCCTGAAATGTTGAGAACACATCAGCCTTAGATCGGAGAAAATATATCCAAGTGAAGCAACTAAAATAATCAATAAACATGAAAAAATATTTATACTAGGCATGAGAGAGAACAGGGCTCACACCCCATACATCAGTATGAATAATTTCAAAGCATTTAGAAGAGCGACTACCATGTGAAGGAAATGATAATGCTTTGCTTTTACCCAATTTGCAAGAACAACAATCCAAAAATTCTATTGAAAAATAATTTTTATTTCCCAAATATCCATTCTTTATAAGATGAGTCAATACATTAGAATTGGGATGCCCCAATTTCTTATGCCAAAAATGATGATTATTAATGATAATAGAATAAGCACAAGAATTAATACTAGGAACATAAAATTGTATCTGAAATAAACGTCCCACTTTAGGCCCCTTCGCGATCACCTTCCCCGACACTTGATCCTGCACACAACAACCACAATGATCAAATTGAATTTTACAATTATTTTCTACCATTTGACCAACAAAGAGTAAACTCATGGATAATTTTGATGACAGAAAAATATTTTCAAAATTAGACCCCAAATTACCAATCGACAAAATCGGCAGATTATCATTTGCTACTTGTATATGCTGATTACCCATCTATTTGCGCACATTATGCAACCCATTTTCACTGCTGGTCATGTGATTTAATGCAGCCGAATCCATTAACCATTGTTTTTTATATGCCGAATCCAAGGGAAAATTAAGTTGGTGTTTCTTACCCGAAATCCCGAGTGCAGACTTACCTGAAATCCCAAGTGCAGAGAAGGCAAATATTATCATTTGCTGCACCATCTCGGGAGTAAGAGTGGTCGTCGACGGGTTCACCAACGATGAAGATTCTGATGCCAACGATGAGGACATGGATGCAGCAGCCATAGAAGCAGCCCCCAAATTTGAGTGAACAGCAAACCCTTGTCGGTTTTATGGTCGCAAATGGCACTCCTTGATTACATGCCCTTCTTTCTTACAATAATTGCATAATTTCTTGATGCAATTTCTGGCAATGTGCCCTAATTCCTTGCAATTAAAACACTACACACCTTTCTATCGTCCCCTTCCTTGAACCATGTAAGCCACATTCATCTTTGTCACCGTGTCCTAAGTCAACTCGCGTTGAGTGGCGAGTCATTGTTCTTCCCGTAATAGTTCCCCCAAACATTCATCCAATGTGGGTGTTGGACTTCGATTGATTAAGCTAGCTCTTACAGCCTCAAATTCTAGCCGAAGCTTCATCAAGAACTGATCCCTTTGGCTCTCGGCATGAACAAGGTGCATTGTCTTTAAACTCTCCTTGGTATTTTAGAGTAAATTATGCCAGTATATTCACTCCAAAGGTTTAGAAATCCAGCATAGAATTGTTCGATTGAGAGATTACCTTGTTTGTAGTTGGTAATACCCATTTCGACTTGAAATTTTTTAGCCGAATTGTTCTGGGAATAGATGCGTCGGAAGTAGTCTCAAATCTCCTTCCCTATGCCAAACAATCAAAGGTTGTTAATTATATGGGGTTCAATAGACCCCAGTATCCAAGAGACAATTTTCGCATCCTTGGTAGTCCATACACTCAGCTACTGTTGATTGGTTGGTGCTGGTGAAGAACCATCAAGATGCCCCTATAATTCCTTCCCTTTAACAAACATGCAAAACTGAAACTCCCAACTAGCATAATTTTTGTCATTGAATCGAGTAAGAGAAGCCTCTCCAGACATCCTAGAAACCCAAAAAAAATCAACAAATACTGACAAATTCAGTCTGTAAACTAAAGAGAAAATCAAATGTCTATATCAGAATTACTGGCTCTGATACCATGTCACAAATATCAACTTTCTGTGTAAATTTCATCTGTATTTTCATTAATCTCAAAATGAGGAATTCAGTCCTCTAAATACATGTAATAATCCCTAATTTATAGTCTATAATCCTTGATTTGTAGTCTATAATAAATATAGATTTGTTGTTACAATTTGGCTGCTATATATTGTTGATATTTGATATTCTTGCCATATAAATAGAAGGTGGTTTCGGGCCAGGTACATCAACTAAACAATGAATTTCATTGCTGCTAAAAGGATAAGCTATGGCAATTATATCCTTCAAAATATAGTAGGCACGATTTGCATATGGAAGATTATAATTTTCCAGGACCAAACCGACAGATTAGGATGGGACTTCAATCTGCAAGAAATGTAATGAACATGTGTTAGAGAGTAATATTAATCTGCTGTTGGATTGAATTAGTTTTTTGACATGTATCAAAGTCTTAATGACCAAACAGGCAAAGGTTTGAATCTTAGAACTCTCATCCTAACTAATTATCTTCATACTAATTAAGCCGAAAGTAATTATGATCAGTGTCGCGATGGCGATTTTTTCTCGCTTCGCGCCTCGCCATAACGGCGCGCGGTGAAAATAGGATTGTTTTATAGATGTAAAAATTACGGCTATAAATATTAGGAGTCGCCACCTAGTATTAAGGTCACTAGGAACCTATTGGTATATGAGAGTCTTGGGTAAGGGGACTTGTTGTGCAAGGGGAAGACGTGTCACCCCCAGTGCACCTTACCTAAGGTAAGCTGCATTATTGTTTGATTGTTTTTTTTCTAAGTTAAAAAATTTTACACTGCATTTTCCAAAAAAAAACATTTTTTTTGTCTGCGGTTATACTTTACGATGTAATTTTACATTGTAGTTAAAAAACCTCTTTTTTTATCTACAGATGTACTTTACAATGTAATTTTACACCGTAGTTAAAATCCCTTTTTTATCTGCGGGTGTACTTTACAATGTAAATTTACACTGCGAAAGCTAAAATAAAATAATTGTTGAATTATTTTTTGATATTTTGGCCAAATTCCAACGGATAATCATAAACTAGTTATGATATCCAATTTTAGTTTTAAAATATGAAAAAGATGCAACATATTTTTTTATGAAAATATACATGGGAAAAACTTGGAATTCGGCTGTATGCACGAAAACAATATTTTTTTGTGTGTTTTTTAAAAGTATTTTAAAAAAATATATTAAAAAAATCTGTTTGGGCCTGGCCCAGCTAAATGGGCCAGCCCAGCAAAGAGGCTGCTGGAGTTGGGCTGGACCTGGCCCAGCCAACCGGGCTGGGCCGAGCAGTCCAGCCCAACAAAAAGAAAAAGAAAAACAATTAATATTCACTCTGCCTACTGTTCACGTATTTCATGAACAGTAGCAAGGTGGTGGGTCGACCACCATGAGAGACTGACCTGCTACTGCCGCCGGCCGCCGGGTAGAGGAGACCGAGGTGGTTGTCCCTGTCATTGTGGTGTCGAAAATGGTCGTCTGTGGTGGCTGTGGGAGGTGTGGGAAGGGTGTCGGTCTATGCTGGAATTCTGCTGTGTCGTCTCTGTTATTGCTGCTCCTTTGCTGAAGCTGGGGAGGGAGAGCTTAGGTTGCTGTTGGGGAGCTTCTGGAGGTGCTGCCGGAGGAAGGAAAGAGAGGAGGTGGCCGACGCTGTCACTGGTTTAGAGAGAGAGGCACCATCGGGGAGAGAGAAAGAGAGCACAACAGTGGAGAGAGAAGGAAGAGAGAGAGGGAACTGTAGGAGCTGATGAAGATGATGGTGTTGCCAGGGTGGCCTCGCCGGCGATGGAGATGATGTGTTGCTGTTGCCGAGGATGAGGAAGATGAAGCTCTCTCTATGCATATACTTTCCCCCTGTTTTCCCTTGTTCTCTAGTGGTCTCTCTACATAAATTATGCCCCGTTTTTTTTCTTGGCTTCCTCCTGGTTTCCCTCGTTCTTCTATGTAAAATTCTTCGTCCCTCTCGTTTTATCACTTTTTCAGCCCCCTTGACAGTGTTATTTCCCTGTTTGTTTTCCTTCTCCAGTTTTTCACCTGACTGCCCTCCCCAAGTTTTTTCGTGATAGTGTTTTCTTCCCCCTCTCACCAGTTTTCACTCCCTTTTTGTGTTGATTCCCCCCATCTTCTATGTAAATTTGCTTTCCTTTTATAGGCGACCTGCAGCATGGTGAGACATGGGGAAAGTGTCCAATGTATGGGGTATTGAGTGTGAGAGTGGGTTGCAGGGCATAGTGCAGCTGGTATGGCCAAGCATGGCTGCTGCCATGGCTTCGACAATGTTTTTTTTGTGAAAATTTTAAATAAATAGGCTATGACAAAAAAGAGTTTTTCGATGAGAAAAACTAGGAAGAAACGATGTTTTTATCTTCAATTTTGGCTTCCGATTTCATCCAAAAAATTTCGTCACCGAAAATTCTGATCTTCTCAATTTAACCCAAATTAGGCTTCCAAAATTAATATCTCACCAATTAAGCCCTTAATAAAATTAATTTGACCCATTTAAAGTATAATTAAGCTCTTGCGCTTAATTAAATCCTTCAACTAGGCTCTCAATTAATTCCGAAGCATAATTACACCTTAGATTGGCCGAGGATTAAATCGAATTGGCCCATAAGAATATAATTATGTCCTTCGAATTAATTTTTACACAGATTTATCCAATAATAAATTATTTTAGCCTTAAATCTACATTTTCCTTCATTTCTGGGCCAAACGAGGTACGACCGAGCTTTCGAAAACGTCCAAAATTTCCGCATTAAGTTTTCTGCCGACACCAGTCCCTTTTATTTTATTTTTGTTATTTTTTGGTATATTTTGAGAAATAACCCAGAAATTGGGTTATGACAGTCAGTGCAAGTTTTAAGTTCACAAAATGTTGTATTTTAAGGAGTAATATAAAACCATTGTTGGAGATTGACCTAGAAGGTATATCTACCGGACTATATCTTTATCTGCAAAATCTAAATTTAATGCCAGATTTTCACCTTTCGATTGCAGAGATTGCTTTGTAAATTTGAAAAACAACCATCAGAGATTGCTTTGTATCAAAGTCTCAATGACCAAACAGGCACAGGTTTGAATCTTAGAACTCTCATTCTATCTAATTATATTCATACTAATTAAGCCGAAAGTAATCATGGTCAGTGCAAGTTTTAAGTTTTAAGGTATATCTACCGATCTATGTCAAGCAACTGTTTTCAGCTATACATACTAATTAGAAAACCGTTGTTGGAGATTCACCTAGAAGGTATATCTACCGATCTATGTCAACCAACTGCTTTCAAAGATAACCATCACATATAATGTGTGATTTTCACCTTTGGACTACAGAGATTGCTTCGTAAATTTGAAAAACAACCATCACATACTATTGTGAGTGAAGCTGAAGCTGCTAACTCCTGACCTGCCTTTGTTTTGTATAGCACACCTTTGATGCTGCCATTTTCTTCAACAAGAGATGCTACAGTTCCTTGTTCGAGATTAACAATGGATAAAGATCAAAGAAATATGAGAGAGGGAAATCTTCACATCATGAAATGATACTGATAAAAGTATTTTCAGTCTATGGTTGGTTACATTGGGAATAGATGCAGCTTTTTCACGCAGTTTTTGAACGAAGTGGCCATAGTGAAAGCCTCTGCCACTCGCATTGGAGGGATATGAAATTGAACATCTTTTCCCATCTTTGTGAACTGCAGCGAAACTGAAGGCTGTCTGAGAATCAGACCCATCTACACAGTCTGTTACCACACGCAATGTTGGACATAAATAAGAGTAGATGTTAATTAATTTAACGGAAAGTATGTTCAACAAAATTTCTATAGATAGTAATTCTTCACCTTCAAGACCTAACTCGGCCAATTTAATGCAACCCTCGACCTGCAGGAACATATCCACAATGAGCTTATATGAAGACCAAATATTTGTATGTTTGGTGGATGATCGTGTCTCAAGATTTCAGCATTAATAGAGTGCAGAATCTTATTGCCAAACATCTTGATCTAGACCTCTCAAGCGAGGATGCTGTTTCGGATAGAGTTGATAAATTGTCAGAAGAACTAAGGAAGAAACAAAAATGGAATCTCATTTTAGATGATTTGTGGAATAGTTTTGAGCTACATGAAGTGGGAATTCATTCCTTGTTGAGAGGATGCAAGTTGATTTTAACAGCTCGATCACAAATGGTTTCTTATCAGATTGCTCGCCAACACAAAATCGAAGTGCAGTCGCTTTCAAAGGGAGAAGCTTGGACCTTTTTCATGGAAAAACTTGGACATGGCATGGCAATTTCACTAGAAATTGAAGGAATTGCAAAAGATATTGCAAGGGAATGTGCTGGTTTACCACTGGGAATTATTACAATTGCAAGAAGCTTGAAGGGAGTGGATGACTTGAATGGGTAGAGGACTACATTGAAGAAATTAAGAGAATTGAAATTTAGGGACATGGATGAGAAGGTATTGAGGGTTAGTTATGATCGGTTAGATGATGGGTTAGCACTAAAACAATGTCTCTTATATTGTGCATTATTTCCTGAAGATCATTGGGTTAAAAGGGAGGAGCTGATAGATTATTTGATTGATGAGGGAATAATTAAAGGGATGAGGAGTGTTAATGAAGCAATTAAAACTCAAGTGCAGCAGCCCAGAAGTAGGAACAATTCCACAAACAGTAATAGTTCCGAAAATAGCAAATTCAGAGACAAATCAACAATCAATGCAGCAAATCAACTAGAACCAACGGTAACAACATTTAAGATATGCAGCAGAATAATAGAAATGAGTTCAAATTAAATGGATTCAACAATAATCAAGTCAATACACCAATGGCACATAGTGGAGTCAATGCATCAAATCAATTGGATTCTATTTCCAATCAATTGGATTTTATTTCCAATCAACGACAATTCCATACAATTAAAGAGAAGATTTCATGAATCAAAGGAATAATAGCAGCAGAGTGTCTTTATGATTTCATAGAGTTTCCTTTTTAATTCCCTAGAATCAGTATTATAAATATTGTAAATATATAGCCTAGCTGTTTACGTTGAAAATAACAATCAAGAAACAAAACAATACATTACATACAAAACTCTGTTTTTTAGCACAGCTCATTGTCTCTTTTTTTCTTTATGGTATCATAGCCTGTGTGAACACTAGGTGTAAACTACAAACACTACTTCCCAGCATTTTTTTCACTTTTCTTTTCTCTCCTCTTACCCACAGATCATCTTCAAAAAAATGACCACTTTGTCACTCAATGTTGGGAATTTCATCACTCTCCGGCTTACCCCAAACAATTACCCCTTATGGCGTGAACAAGCACTAGCTCGTGCTGAAAGTCAAGAGATGGTTGGGCATCTCACAAATGAAGATCCCCCCTCAGAAAAATACACAGATGCAGAAACTCAGCAACCCATAAAAACCTTCATAAAATGGAGAAAGACATCGCCTTTTTCGAGGGTGGATTATTGGAACACTATCAGAAGAAACACTTGGACTCATTGTTGGTCTTGACACCTCTTATGCTGTTTAGGAGGCTCTCAAAAGTGCATATGCACAAGACTCACAGGAGGAACATGAGTTCACATTATAACAACAAGTAACATACCTTTGAAAGGAAAACACAACAATCACAGAACACATTTGTACCTTCAAAAGTCTCTATGACAACCTATCTGCCATTGGAAAGACAATAGCAGACCAAGAAAAGGTTTTTTGTCTTCACACCAGCCTTGGTCATCATTATGAAACATTCACAACAACCATGCTAAAACCACCAAGGCCATTGCACACTGAATTGGTTTCACAACTCCAAAGTCTTGATCAAAGACGCAACTGGTTCTCCAATCACACAGACATCATAGCCCCTGCTCCCACTCATCAATTAGCTTTTTATGGGCAGCACCAGTAACGCCCACTGTCAAGTTCTCCTAGCTATCGTGGGGCATAATCAAACTTCACAGGCTATCGTGGGGCCTCACATAAATTCAATACCAATGGTCGTGGATTCCAAGCTCAACAGTGAAGGGATATCACTTTGTCAAACCCACACCGTAGACCTCCACCACCTGGTGAGAGATGCATGATAATAATAGAAAGAGAGAAATATTGTGATATACAATGTCAGTACTGTGGGATGGCAGGACATATTGCAAAAATATGTTGGTGGTTGCCAAAGAAAACCACTCAACAAGAAGAGATCCCACAAGCACTTACACAGCACTCACGATGGACACCAGCATTACTGACACCGAATGGACAACAGACACTAGGGCATCTAACCACATGACAGGTATGTCAGGTATGTTAACAAATATTCATCAATATCCTGGTGCTAACTCTGTATTCATCGGAGATGGATCTTCTATGCCAATCCTTGCGATTGAAGATACATGTATAAAACAAAAAACTGCTACCTTACCTCTTAATGATGTACTGTTGGTCCCAGAGTTAACACAAAATTTACTTTCTGTAAGTCAACTAACCGATCAATATCCAGTTAATTGTGAGTTTTTTAACCATGATTTTTATGTTAAGGAATGGGAAACAGGCCAACTAGTGATGAAAGGGAAATGCAACGGTGATCTTTACGTGCTTCTTGCCTCACCAGAACTATATTTCTCTCATCGCTTCAAATCAACCACAACAGAAATATAACATCAACGTCTAGGCCATCTGTATTTTTCAGCACTACAATTACTAAAAAATAAAGGATCTATTGATGTTGTAGGGACAATAAAAATACAACATCTTTGTGACAGTTGTCAACTAGGAAAACTTAGCCGTTTATCTTTCTCTAAATCAGAACATTCAAGTACTGGTATTTTTGAAAAAATTCATTATGATTTATGAGGACCTACACCTGTTTTATCAATTGCAAAGTTTAAGTATTATGCTTGTTTAGTAGATGATTTTTCAAAAATATACATTGATTATTCCCCTACACAATAAATCTGATTTTTTTGATGCATACTTAGCCTTTGAAAAATATGTCACAAGGCAATTTGACAAGGAAATTAAAATCTTTCATTCTGACGGGGGTGGTGAATTCATAAATTCAAAATTACTAACCCATTTTTTGTCTACAAGCATTGTTCATCAAATATCATCACCATACACTCTCGAACAAACTGGTATAGTTGAAAGACGTCATAGGACCATAAGAGAAATAGGAATGACTATGTTATTTCACAGCGGAGCGCCCTTATTCTTATGGATAGAGGCCTTCACAACAACAGTATACCTCATGAACTGCCTCCCTTGTTCTACTCTCAACTTTAAAACACCATATTTTGCACTTCATGGAACACATCCCAGTTACTCATCACTTAGAGCATTCGGGTCTAAATGTTTTCCCTACACTTGGGATACAAGAAAAAACAAATTTGACCCAAAACTACTACCATGCGTCTTTGTAGGCTATAGCGAAAGACATAAAGCTTATTCAGATTCGGCAGTAGAGCGAGCAACAACAGTCTACTTTTTGCTACGCCAAGAGATAAGAGAGTCACCTAAGAAGAAACAATATTCAGTTGTAGACCGACGATCAGTTGTTTCTCTACCCCAATCAGCATCAGAGTAGCCAGACAACACCAATGAAGAGTCAGTAGAGAAGTGTAAACCATAAAAGAGTGTGCCTTTAAGATAACGAAGTATCCGAAGCACTGCAGAGTAGTGAATGGAGCGAGGGGCAGACATATACTGACTTACTAAATGAACAGCATATGAGATGTCAGGCCGAGTAGCAGTAAAATAGACAAGACTTCCAACAAGTTGTCGATACAAAGTAGGGTCAGCAAGAGGAGTGCCATCTAGAGGTGTAAGTTTGCAATTGATTTCCAAGGGAGTGGACTCTGTTTTACTATCAATGATGCCAGCACGAGAAAGAAAATCAAATGCATATTTGGCTTGTGACAAGTAATAGTCGCTAGAGGATTGGGAAACTTCAGGACCCGGGAAATAGATGACCAAGATCTTTCATCTCGAAATGTTGACTAAGATGGTGTTGAATTTCAGAAATACCAGAAACATCATCTCCTGTTATTATCATGTCATCAACATATATTAATAGAAGAACAACACCATGGTCAGTTCGTCGAATGAACAATGCAAAATCATGAGAACTAGAAAGAAAGCCAAACTGAGCAAGAGTGGAACTGAATTTGGCAAACCAAGCCCTCGGTGCTTGTTTTAATCCATATAAAGCTTTTTGAAGCTTACAAACTTTATGAGGAGCATGATATCCAGTAGGAGGAAGCATATAAACTTCTTCTGTTAGATCGCCATGAAGAAAGGTGTTCTTAACATCCATTTGAAATAGTTTCCATTTCCGAGCTGCAGCAATTGCTAATAGACTACGAACAGATGTTAACCAAGCTACAGGAGCAAAGGTTTCTTCGTAGTCTATACCATACTCTTGTGTGTATCCTTTGGCAACTAAACGGGCTTTATAACGTTCAATAGTTCCATCAGAACAAGTCTTAATTTTGTAAACCCATTTGCAACCAACTGTTGTCTTGGTGGGAGGAAGATCAACCAAGTCCCAAGTATCAGTTTTCTTTAAAGCCTCAAGTTCTGCATTCATAGCTTGCTGCCAAAGAGGGTCAGTACTGGCCTCCCGATAAGATTGAGGCTGATGAAGAGTAGCAATAACAGAATAACAATGAAAAGCTGCAAGGGAATGAGGAGTTTCTCTTACTCGAGTGGAGCGGCGAAGAGGGTTGGCAGGAGTAGGGGCAGGTACAAGTGCAGGATCAACACTTGGAGCAGATTCATGGGGATCATGTGGTGAAGAGTTATCTGTGAGTGCATCAGGGTCACCTGGATCAGGGCTCGAAAACAAATCAATGGAGGAATCGGTGAAAAAGGAGGAATGAGTTTGGATAGAGTGATGAAACATTGAAAGAGAAGAGAACATGGTGTTTTCCCAAAAAATAACATGACGAGAGATATGTAATCTATTGGATATAGGATCCCAACATCGAAACCCTTTGTGTTCATTCCCATAACCAAGCAAACAACACAAACGAGCTCGGGGTTGTAATTTTGTATGTTCATGAGGTTGTAAAGTTACGAAGCAGGCACATCCAAAAGGTTTAAGAACAGAGTAGTCAGGAGGTTTACCAAACGATTTATCAAAGGGGGATAAATTTTGAAGAATTAAAGTAGGAAGTCGATTAATTGTATAAACAGTATTAAGAGCCGCTTCCCCCCAAAAATTTTCAGGACATGATGCTGTGATTAAAAAAGCACGAACAGTATCAAGAATATGGAGATGTTTTCGCTCAGCTCGACCATTTTGTTGTGAGGTATGAGGACAAGAACGTTGAACCATAGTACCATGGTTTTTCAAGAACTGAAGTAAGGAAGAGTCTCGTTATTCCATGGCATTGTCTGTTCGAAGAACTTTTATAGCACAAGAAAATTGGGTTTTAATCATTGTGGCAAAGGTAATATATATTTGTGGTAGTTCAGAACAATGTTTTAGAAAATATATCCAGGTAAAACGTGAATGATCATCAATAAACAACACAAAATATCGAAAACCATTAACAGATGGAACAGGGGAAGGACCCCAAATATCAGAATGAATTAAGCTAAAAGGACTATCTGAAATAGAATCATTTTTGGAAAAAGAGAAGGCAGGTTGTTTTGCCAACTGACAATGTAAACAATTAAATGACTCAACTTTAGTAGGTCCTAAAAATCCACAAGTAATTAAAGGTTGGATTTTATTGGTTGAGGCATGTCCAAGTCGAAGATGCCACTGATGAATGGAAGATTTTATGGTTGTAGCAGCAAATACACAGTTCTGAGGAAGGTGAAGTGATGCAAGCTCAAATAATCGACCCACTTTGCGACCTGTTCCAAGAATTTGTTCCGTTTGTGAATCCTGTACCTGAACACCAGAAGAAGAGAAGATAACTTTTAGATTTTTCTCACATAACTGACCAACAGAGATAAGATTGAGTGTCAAATTAGGGATATGGTATGTCTCAGGAAGACTGAGATTGGAGGTAGTGACATGACCGGTATGAGTAATGGGCATTGTAGTACCATTTGCAGTATCAATTGGTGGCAAGGAAGCAACATTTGTTTTATCAGACAAAAGATCAATATCAGTGGTCATGTGATTACAGCATGTAGAATCAAAAAACCAAGGAGGGTTACCCGGAGTAGCAGACATGGCAGTAGGGGAATTGGAGGAGATAACTTGTTTAACCATTTCCTTAAGATCACTCATAGTGACGAAGGTAGAGCCAGTAGTAGTAGCAGCAACTGTGGCAGAGGGAGAGTTGGATTTGAACATATTTTTAGATTTAGAGAACCCACCTTTTGATCTTGGGGGGCGTGTGGGACAATGTTCAAGAATATGGCCAAAAGTATGACAATATCTGCATTCTATAGTAGGGCAAGTAGCAAAAACATGACCCATTTGATGACAATTCTTACAAGTTTGATTGATGAATTTTTGATGTGAGGACCGAGTAGTTGCAAGAGCTATGTCAGTTTGAGGAGGTTGGTCCAGATTAAGGTGAGTTTCTTCAAAAATAATCTCTTGAATAGCAGTATTTAATGAAGGGAGAGGATTCCGATGTAGAAGAGAGGCTCGGACAGATTCATATTCGGGTCGTAGAGCCATGAGTACTTGGATGAGATGCAGGTGATCTTCACTAATGTTTGCCTGAGATAATTGATTCCAAATTGGTTGGACTTGAGCAAGGAAATCATTGACAGATTGACCAGATCCTTGTTTGAGACTTTGAAGTGTAGTCCACAACTGATAATAGTGGGCAAGTCCAGTGGTTTGGTATCGATTAGCCAAGAAATCCCAGACTCCTTTTGCAGAGTCATAATCTGCAAATTGTATGTGAATAGCTGGTACTGAAGTATTGCGAAACCATGTAATAATCTGATATGATATTTACTATCCCAATCCTCCAAGCGGTCTACAAATTTTGTATCAGTTTCATCTTGTTCTTTGGTTGGTTTCTTGATATCTCTAGTGACAATACGCCACAGTTTACGACTAATCAAGAAGCTTCTGATATCTCTAGTGACAATACGCCACAGTTTACGACTAATCAAGAAGCTTCTCATTCCTTTAATCCAGAGATTATAGTTTGGTCCAGACAAAACAGCTGTAATGGGTTGTGAAATACCAAATTTTTCCATGATGACAGGGAATAAAACACACGGCAGGCACACAAACACTGTCTTGCGGGCACTTACCTCTGATAATCTGAGATTGGTACAATCAATCTGGAAAGGAAACAATTGGTGGCTGCAACTGCAGCAAGAATACGCAAGAGAGAATAACAACAGATTATTGCAGCTAAAGAGAGTAGTTGCATAGAAGCAGAGACCATGAACACAAATTATTGCAGAGAAAAGTTTTTGGATTTAGAGCCTATGCTCTAATACCATGTTAACATAGATCGAAGAACAGGAAGAAGTTATGTATTTCTTGTGTAAATCACTCGCTTGTACAGATATATATATACATGAGAATATGAGTTTGTATAGGACTGCTAGATTGCTATGTTTGTTGAGCAAATCTCCTACACTAATAGGACTCTTGTGTGAATATCCAGTAATCACGTAATCACGCTAACAGTTAGCATGTGCTTTTTTTTTTGTGTTTTCAACTAATAACAAAGCTTTATTTTTCTTTTGAGTTCAGGTTCCCACGGTTTCCTCCTCACAGTCTTCAAGTTTCTGGAGATCATGATGTATTCAATTCAAATTGTTATGGCTCCATGTTATTCGAGCCTACTTCATCTACAAGGTACCTTATCTCTCTCGGTTAATTTTCTTGATATAATCAAGAGCAAAAACACCATGTATCCATACAAAGAGCTATTCTCTCTGCCAATTGATCAAGTTTCTCTACAAATTCTCTCTTTCGATTTCATTTACATCCATTTCCTCCATTCTTGAAAGTGAGGTTCCAATAGTCAAATAGTTCCCATCATCTTATACTCGACATATTTGACAAGCCAAATCGAAATTTAAAGCTGTTTTTAGCTCCCTGTCTTTCTCTTTCTCTTGTTTTTTTTGTCTGCACATAATAGGAATAGAAAATCTGTTGAAAAATGAAGGGTCAAAGGTCAACTGATTCCAAGTCTGCAAAATTGAAGACTGAAGCAGAGAAGACAGAGCACCATCAAGATTTCCTTTATTATATTTTTATCACGTTTTGTGTTTGTGTTTAAGTTAATTAAGATCAAAGTATATTGATCATATTATGTTACTTTATTTTTGCAGATTTTATTTCCTGTTTATTAGAAGAGATTGTAATAGACTAGAATTACTATTCTTGTATTGTTTGATCTTCTTCTATAAATAAAATCCAAGGGATGGCAGTAACCTAAGCAATTCTGCCATTTGTTCTGTATATGTGACAGTAATTAATTGTGCTTCAATCTTTAAATCTTTTCTGGGAAATTTCTGGGCAATTTCTGGGCAAAGTTCTCGATTCTAAGCACTGATCTGCATAGTGCTTGTTTTTCACGTTAGGAACGAAATTTCTGAGTGTAATTTGAACAGTAACTGTTCTTCACTCAATTTTATTTTCAACAATTGGTATCAGAGCAGAATTGATCTTAGAAGGGTTATGAGAAACACGAGTGAATTGTGAGATTTTTTTTCAAAGTTATTAACTTTGAAGGGAAGGTGAGTCAAACACAAGAGTGAAGTAATTAATCAAAGAAATCCACTGATTTTGTCTTTGATTAATACATAATTGACTTCAAGTTGTCAATTACTTCTGTTCTTTATTTCAAACAGGTCTTTTATCTTCATTGTTTCTGCATAACTAAGTAGTAACAAGAAGGATCAACAGGAATTTTATTCTTCATGGATTCTGGAACTTTTTCGTCAAAATCACCTGTTTTCACAGGAACCAATTATGGTGTATGGGCTGTAAAGATGGGAACTTATCTCAGGGCTTTTGACTTGTGGGAAATTATTGAAAGTAACAGGGAGCCAACTCCTTTGAACAATAATCCCATGATCTTGGATTCAGGATTCAGTGTATTCCTAATCAAGGGCAAGTCGATCAAACTTCTGTGATTCCTCACATAGACAATATGCAACAAGAGAACTTAGTGCCTCGAAACATTGGCAAATCTACAAGGTATTAATACCTTTTTGATAATTAGATACAGCATTGATTTTTACTGCTTAAGAGAGACTACCAATTATTGCAAGGTTTTATAATATGTTCAGTTCATTTTTATATAGATCACAAATGGAGAACCTCCAAGTCCATGTATTGCAAAATCAAACTGCTAGGCCATATGCCGCAAATCTTGGCCCTGACATTTCCCTGCAAAGTCAAAATAGAGGTTTAAATACTCAACAAGTAAGAAGTATAACTGAATTATCATCGTCATTTCCCCCCATTAATTTTTATTCTATATTTTGATTGATTTTTATTATATATTTTTTACCCCTTTTTTTCTATAGGTTAAAACGGTTGGATCAAATGATCCATTTTGGAATTATGTTGAATGCATGGCTAATGGTAGCAAGAAGTGTAGTTTTTGTCCACATACATATGCCATTAAAACTTCCATTTCAAGGATCAAATGGCATTTATCAGGAGAGGAACGCCGTGGTGTTGCCATTTGTCATGGGGTGACTAAAGAAGTTCAAGAAGAAGCCCTTAAAGCTATGCGTGTAGTAACAAAAGACATAAAAGCACAACGAGTTCAATCAATGTTAACGACCATGGAATTTCAACCTGTCCACAGGAACAAAACATTGAGAATGAAAATATGGGAGGAGATATTGGAAGGGTACTAAGAGAAGTTCAGGTTGTAGAAGCCAGAGTAGAGGATTTCTTCACATTCAGTAGCAGGAAACGACGTAGTAAGCATCACCGGAATGAGAGCGCAAGAACATAGAGTTTCCGAAGGGGCACTCGAGATCAGACCTGGGACAGAACCAGTGGATCGAGCGTTGGAACAAAGCACTGCAGTATTTGGAAATTGAAGAAGCAAATTCAGGTTGTTTCTATGGATCTTGATAAAGAGAAATAGATTAGCCGAAGTCCTCATATTTTGAGCGTGTTAGGTAATATGATAGCTTTTGTGTTGATCGTATTTATTAAAATACGTATTTGTTTTACAACTCTGTACTGTCTATCCCTGCCGAAAACTAGAATTCTACCTTTTGCTCGTGTAGTGTGGTTGAGAAATTCTGTGTACTTATATTTTTTTAAAGTGTTTTTTTTTTAGAAATTAATCAAAATAATTTAAAAATATAAAAAAAATGAATTTAAAATAAAAAATAAAAATAAAAATAAAAATAAAAATAAAATTCAATTTTATTATAAAATACTTTTAAAACACACCGATGATTACTCTATTCGGCGCCTGTGCAACGTCTAGAGAGGCAGCACGCTCGCGCGCACTGAGTGTGTACATTGGGCAAGAGCCTTACAATTGATGTTCGTGATGAAAAAAAAACATATATTAACTTGTCATCCACAACTATTTTATTGTGAATTACAATAATAATTCATTTTTTTATTTTATTTTTTTAATAGGGTTAACATGGTTTACTAACTCAAGTTATCCCGATTTACAATTTTGATGGAATCATTTTTTTTTAAATGAACTTGACTCTGCTAGTGTTTATCATACAGTTCAAAAAAACAATTTTTAAAACAATCATGTTATTAAACTTTATAAAATTCATGGACTTGTTCATAAGTTTGGTTGATTGATCTGGTTCGCGGGTTTGACGAGTTTAAATTTTTTATTTTATCCATTGGTATTTGGTTAATTGAAAATTCAATTTTAGAATTGATTTTGTTTTGCTTTCTATAAGGTTATCATTTAAAAAAAAAATCAGTACTGGAATGATGTTCAATTTTATGATCATTTATTTTTGTTATCATACAGTTAATTTAAAAACAATACAAATTTTTTTAATCCCAATGAAGTCCATAACCGAGTTCACGAGTTTGACAAGCTAGCTTGGATTACCTCATTCATAGGTTTGATGGGTTTAAAAAATGCTAAGCTATATTTTATCAGTAATCTAATTTACCTTCAAATCTATAAAACAATCAATTTAAATCAGGTGAGCTCCTACTCAATTTAATTGAAACTCGAGAAAGATAATGAAATGAAGAAGAGGTTTTAGTATTGATTCAATTGATTTAATTTAAAATAAATGTGTTTACATTTTCTCATTATCAATCATATCATGGTATAGTCCGTTTAGGTTATTTGACACCACACAAAAGATAATGCAACCCTAAAATAGACAACATTGAATGGTTAAGACTTGAAAGTTCATGATGACCATTTTGAACAAATGATCGAGATCCTATAGGGTTGAATCAATGGTCAATTTTTTTTAACAATAAATACAAGATTGTCATAAATACTGAATGATCATTTCACAAGATACCACAGCTAATAGATTGCAGACCAGTATCCTAAGGTATTGGTTTAGATCTTTCTAATGAAGACGAGGAGCTGCCCAGAGCAGTTTTGATTTTAGATGATTTGTGGAAGGCTTTTGACCTCCACAAGCTGGGAGTTCCTGTCCGAGCTAAGGGATAATTGCATCGGTTTGAACAAATACTGCAAGGGGCATATGGCATGGAAGAATAACATCCTTTCAAAAAAGAAAAACCATCTTACATGAAAAGAGTCTGGCATTAACTATATATATCTCGTTAAAATAATATAAATTATAAAAAAATTTCTTGTATTTAATACTGAGTAATACAATTTTAAAGGCTTTTCTTTCTTCTTTGGCTTTTGTGGTCAAAAAACTGAAAAAAAATTAAAAATATTATTACAAAAATAGTCGCTATCAACGTAAAAAATAAACTTCACATTTACCAGGTAGCTTCTTCAAAGTTTTCCACTTTAACTTCTCTTTTATTTTTTACTTTTCGTGTTTTTTTTTTTTTAATATTTTTGCTGTGTTGATAGCGATTAAAAAGGATTTTGAGCTTAGGTGTTTTTTTTTTTTTTCATGCGATCAAATAAAATAACTTTAAGAAAAACTACAAACAAAAGTAAGGTTTTTGGTTACTGGTTGACGAATTAACCTAGTAAAAAGAAAAATGACATTATATTATTTTTTTATTTATTTTAAAGAATTAAAATTAAAATGGTATTTTAATACTACTCTTTTAAATATTATTATTTTAAAGAAGTTTCACATCGTTGTAGATAAAAACAAATATAACACGGTGAGTTCCTTCCTACCAAACAATGCAATAATTAATCAATTTATAATTATTATTAGCTACGGTGGGTTCCTTCCTAGCAATTTCATTCCTAGCAAACAATAATTAATTTATTATTATTATTATTATTATTATTAGTTACTGTAACATTCTCTTCCACATCTCATCTCATAGCACAATTCTACTGCAGCTTTATTATTTTCTCAAATCATTTACTCTTCTGTGATCTCTGTTTTTTTTTTCTCTTGCTTATTACGGCTTAAGCAAACCAGCACTTTAATCCAGGTTACTTATTTATACTTCATCTTGTCTTCATCCTCAAAGGGTGTTTCTGCTTTTTTTTAATCCATGATCTATATATAATTCCATGTGGGCATGCTGCATTTCTTAGTGACGTAGAACAGCTTGCAGCAGAGTTTGAAGAAGTGTTAGACAAGAAGATGGAGAAGAAGGAACGGTCCAAAAATAACAAGCCAGCTGGCAGCAAGAAGATTAAGAATTAAAAGCTGGGTTCTCGGCATTCAATGTCTCAAATCCCAGCTGATATGCACCAGTTTTATTTTTTTTCAATTACTTTTGTTCCGTTAAGCATTTCCAGTTAATTGTGTTTCCGTTATGCCTTTTCCATTTAAGGTTTGCATTTACTTTCAGTTTATTTCCCGTTTTAGAATTATGGCAGAATTAATGCATTAAATATTGTAATCTTTTGAAATCTGCACTTGCCTATTTAACGGCAAAGAACAGAGAAGCAAAGACGATATACTATTTGAGTTTTTTTTCTCCATACTAGAGTTTCTTGATTTGTGATTTACGTTGGTAAATCATTTTATTACCTTCCGTAGGTGGAGCAAAAACTGAGTTAGATTGTTTCTGACTTCTGCTTTTCTTCATATGATTTGTTGGGCTAGTTTACAGGGTTTTAGTTCTTTCTGCTAAATTATCTAAATCTTTTTTTTTTCGGGGGTGTCTGGGAGAGCTGTTGCTGTAGCTTTTCAATATGCTTTTCGTGCCGAAATACATCAAAATGATATTTTTTATTTTTTAAAAATCATTTTTGACATTAGCATATCAAAATAATCTAAAAACACCAAACCATATTCATTTAAAATGAAGTTTTTTTTAAAAAAAGCTACCAAACGGTGTTTGAAACGCCATCCAAACAACCACTTCATCGAACACTCGTGACATCAAATAAAATAACTTTAAGAAAAACTAAAAACGAATTAAGAGACGTATTCTCCAAGGTTCAGGTTACTAGTTGACGAATTAAAAAATAAAATTACATTATATTATTTGCTTACAAACACTAATTCGATGTTATTTATTTTAAAGAATTAAAATAAAAAAAATATTTTAATATTATCCTTTTAAATATTTTTATTTCAAAAAGATTTCACATCGTTGAAGATAAAAAATAATGCTTTAATTTGGCATCCAGAGAGCATACGTACACAAGGGAGATCCAATAGAGTATCTAAGGTGCTATTAATCTTCATTAAAAATAAAGAAGCTAAACAGTCAAATTCATTTCATTGTCTATTATAATATAATCCACAGTGTTTTCTTTTTTTTAAAAATGGTTTTTATTTCATCTTCAGCTATTTAGAATTCAACTTTGTTATTCAAAATCTCCTCACCGATTTGATGAGGTATTATTATTATCATAATTATTAAAAGACATTGTCACCCACAACGATTCATTGTGAATTATAATAGTAATCTCTTCGTTTTTCCCCTTTTATATTGAGTTTTTGTTATTTTTTTTATCTATCTCATATTTGGTCTGGTTTAGAATCAACATTCTAATTTATTTCCCTTTATTTTGTCTTTTTTAGAGGGTTAACATGGTTTACAAGTTTATTAAGGTTACTCAAGTTATCCCGGTTTACAAATATGATGGATTTTTTTAAAGAAAACATTGAACTTGACTTTGTTAGTGTTTATTATATAGTTAAAAATAGTTTTTTTTTTTAAATCATGTTATTGAACTTTATAAAATTCATGGACTTGTTCACAAGTTTGGTTGATTGATTTGGTTCGCGAGCCTGACGAGTTTACCTTTTTTATTTTATGCATTGTTACTGGGATAATTGAAAATTCAGTATTATAGCTAGTTTCGTTTTGCTTTCTATGAGGTTACTATGAAAAACAAATATCAGTAATGAGTTAGTAATGGGTTGGTGTTCAATTTTACAATCATCTATGTATAGTATATCTATCTTAAAGTGGGCTTGTAAAATATCATCTCCTTGTCTGTATTTAGAACCCAATGATCTACGTCCAAAGTGCATGGCAGATTCTGGTTGATATCTCGAGGATGTTACCATGGGAGTGCCTAACTGAACTAGCCACATGCATAGTGCACGTAGAATGGCTTCAAGCAACATTATATTCGTTAAGGAATCATTTCATTTAAAATTTAAGCTGATAGGTGAGGCTCCAGAATATAATTTATATTATTCTCTAACAACCCGAAAAGCGCACTTTGGGGGCCCAGAGAGTGGGTTAACCCTGGCTGTCCCAGGCTCTTACGAGGACACAGAGGATTATAATTCTCTAACATATCCTCTCAAGTGAAAATCCTTTGAGCTTGAAACTTACATATGCTCACATTATCTTGTGCTTGATTTTTTAATCAAATAGAATGGGAGTGTTAAGATTCGAACTAGTAACCACTGTCAACAAGGTTCTGATACCATGTTAATGAACCATCTCATCTGAAAACTTAAGCTGATAGGTGAAACTCCAGAATATAATTCATATTATTCTCTGATAACATCATGGCTAGGATGTTATATTTGAGAGGTCAGAACGTCGTCGTACACTTTCATATGCAAAGCCCACTTGACATCACTTTGCCATTATTGATTCTTCTGCAACTTTACCGAAAGTTTGAAGGCGATAGATTAAATGCATGAATTCCTTTTGCTTTTTCTGAGTGCAGTATCAAGTTTGTTTTTGATTCCATGGAATGAGTGCTCGATGTGATTCCATGTTTTGACAGAAGCTGACCTTGCTTCTGCTTACACGTTTCTGTTGATATAATAAAACGCCACAATATTCATACAAACGCCACAATATATATTTATAAATGTAAAGTTTGATATAATAAATACAAGATTGTCACAAGATACCAACGTTAATAGATTTCAGACCAGTATCTTGAGGTATTAGTTTAGATCTTTGTAATGATGATGAGGAGTTTTGATTTTAGATGATTTGTGGAAGGCTTCTTTTCTCCACAAGCTGGGAGTTCCTGTCCTAGCTAAGCTGTCATCTAATAATTTAATTTAAAATAATTTACTAATTATTTAAGCTGTCATCTAAGCTGCAAGGGGCATATGGCATTAACGATATATATCTCGTTAAAATAATATAAATTATATATTAAGTTGTCATCTAATAATTTAATTTAAATTAATTTACTAACAAGATATCATGTAATTAATTGATGTGTTGTCATGTGATTAATGGGAAATACATATCGTTTGGGCCTTATGCCTTTTCTCTCTGCTCTCGCCTTCGGGAAAGAATCTTGCTTGGGCACTTTACTTTCGAAAATTGGGTGGCGCAGTGTTCTCTTTGTTTGAAAGGGTGATGGATTGGTAAAGAAATAAATTACATGTTTAATTATAATCATAATAAATTATTTCTCTCCTAATATGTTCTGATTATTTTAATATTAAAAATAAAAATATAAAAATATTATTAAAAAATAATCACTATCAACATAACAAATAAACTTTACATTTTCCATGCAGCTTCTTCGAAGTTTCATCACGGATGGTCCACACGTTAAGTTTCATAACATAAACGGGACACTTACCATCAAATAAAATCAAGAGTGTTTTTTTTTCATCGAACACTCATGCCATCAAATAAAATAAGTAAAACTAAAAACAAATAGGAAGCTTATGATAGTTAAGAGGCGTATTCCAAGGTTTTTGGTTACTGGTTGATGAATTAAATATTTATTTTAATATTATTCTCTTAAATATTTTTATTTTAAAAAATTTCACATCGTTGTAGATAAAAACAAATATAATATTTTGCTCCTTCCTACCAGGCAATAGAATAATATATTAATTAATAACAAAATTCTACTCCAGCTTTAATTTATATATTCTTCTGTTATGACACCGAATGCAACCACTAAGCACTATTCTTAATGCTAATGACAGTCAATAATTTGCAGCAATCCTTAACGTTAATGGGGGAGGAGTGAGAGGCATCCATCCTAGCATAGTACTTGCATCTCTTATATTTTCAGACCAGCCTTTTCAAAGTTTCAACAATGGGGTGGGTCCACACGTCAACTCAGTCAGGAATTAGTTTCTGATTCTTTTGTTGAAGTTTTCAATTAGACAAAAGAAAAGCAAATTAGAGGTGTAAAAGCAACTTTGGTAGGTAAAGTTCGTGGCTTCCTTCCTGTTAAACAATACAATAATCGTTGCTACTGTAACATTCTCTTCCAAATCTCATCCCAACTTCCTTGACATTGATTTCCCGATTTCCCTCATCAAATGTCTTAAACCATTGTGATGATCAGTGCTTCCTTCTCGAGTTGAATCGAATCACCTGGAGCTCAACATCTTGCAACACCCTTCTCATTTTTAAACCATATATTCTTCTCTGTTTTTCTGTTCTGTGCTTTCTGTTCCTGTATCCCCCGGGGAAACTGCTTCAGCAAACCAGCACTTGAAGCACAACTTGTCAAGGTAAATGATTTATACTCCATCTTCTTCATTTTGTTTTTCACATGTAACTCTGGTTTGAATCTTTCAAGTAAAACGCAAGTTATGGAAACATTCCATGCCTTATGGAGTTCCTGCTAAATTGACCCCAAGTTAACCTTGAATTCATTGTTCTTTCTTTTTAGTTTCTTTGCTGTTTGTAACCTATTATTCTAGTTTCAACCTTTCCTTTTATATAATTTTTCATTCAATATTTGGACACCTTTTTTTATGTAGGACAAAATGGATAGCCCAAATGATCCGTTTTGGAATGATGTTGAAGATATGAATGATGGAAGCATGAAGTGTAAGTTCTGCGGGCATAAATTTGCCAAGGATACTTCCATTTCGAGGATCAAATGGCATTTGTCAGGAGAAAGAGGGCATGGTGTTTCCATTTGTGGTCAGGTGCCTAAAGAGGTTCAAGAAGCAGCATTTCTAGCTATGCATGGTGGCAACAAAAGACATAAAAGCATACCAAGTTCAAGCAATGTTAATGATTATGCCATTTCCACCTTTCCACAAGAACAAGACAATGTAGGGGATGCTGGAAGGATGCAAGTGGGAGTTCAAGGCATGGAAAACACAGGTGAGGGATCTTTTCAGCATGTTGATAGAAGTGTCTCTCCTTCGAGACTCAGAGTTGATGCTCATGAGAGTAGAGGAGAAGTAGCACAAGGAACAGATGTAGTGGATCAACTTGCTGGTGGTACTTGGTGTCAGATATTTTCGGAGGCACAGAAGCTGAATGAAATCAATTTAATGCTAGAAGAAGAGGATGAGGAGCCTGGCGCAGGAGCTGGATCTTCTAGAATTCTTAAAGGCAACACAAGTGAGACTAGAGGAGTTCCATTTCTTACTAGCTCTAATAAGCCAGTGGGTCAAGCATTTGAAGAAAATAGGAAGCAGATATGGTCTCTGTTAATGGATGATGAAGTCTCAACCATTGGCATTTACGGGATGGGGGGCGTTGGTAAAACAACATTTATGCAACATATCCACAATGAGCTTCTAGAGAGACCAGATATTTGTGATCATATTTGGTGGGTGACTGTGTCTCAAGATTTCAGCATTAATAGATTGCAGAATCTTATTGCCAAACGTCTTGATCTAGACCTTTCAAGCGAGGATGATGATCAGCATAGAGCTGCCAAATTGTCAGAAGAACTAAGGAAGAAACAAAAATGGATTCTCATTTTAGATGATTTGTGGAACAGTTTTGAGCTACACGATGTGGGAATTCATTCCTCGTTGAAAGGATGCAAGTTGTTTTTGACAACTCGATCACAAACGGTTTGTGCTCAGATTGATTGCCAACACAAAATCGAAGTGATGCCCCTATTTGAGGGAGAATCTTGGACTTTGTTCAAGGAGAATCTTGGACGTCACATAGCACTTTCAGATGAAGTGGAAGGAATTGCAAAAGTTGTTGCAAGGGAATGTGCTGGTTTGCCATTAGGTATTATTACAGTGGCCAGAAGCTTGAGGGGAGTGAAAAATCTAAATGAGTGGAGGAATACATTAAAGGAATTGGGAGAATCAGGATATAGGGACATGAATGAGAAGGTATTCAAGGTATTGAGGGTTAGTTATGATCGATTAGATGATGAGTTAGCACTAAAACAATGTCTCTTATACTGTGCATTATTTCCTGAAGATTATATGATTGAAAGGGGGGAGCTGATAGGTTACTTGATCAATGAGGGAATAATTAAAGGAATGAGGAGGAGGCAAGATGCATTTGACAAGGGCCACACGATGCTGAATAGACTTGAATATTTTAGTCTATTGGAAAGTGCTAAAAATGAGGATGATGGTAGTGAATGTGTCGTTATGCATGACTTGATTAGAGACATGGCCATTCAGATACTACAAGAGAACTCTCAAGTCATTGTTAAAGCAGGTGCACAATTAGAAGAACTGCCAGATGCAGAGGAGTGGACAGAGAATCTCACAAGAGTTTCACTAATGTGTAATGAAATTAAAAAAATTCCTTCCAGCTATTCACCAATGTGTCCAAATCTCTCAACTTTATTGCTTTGTGAAAATCATGGGTTGGTATTCATTGCGGATCTATTTTTCAAGCAATTGCATGGGCTTAAGGTCCTCGATCTGTCCTCCACAATTATTGAGAATTTGCCAGACTCTGTCTGTGATTTGGTGAGTCTCACTGCATTATTGCTTTGTAATTGTTGGAAGTTAAGAGATGTTCCATCATTAGAAAAGCTGAGGGCACTAGAGAGTTTAGATCTCTATGGAACCTCACTTAAAAAGATGCCTCAAGGCATGGAATGTTTATCCAACCTTAGGTATTTTAGAATTCATGGATGTGGTGAAAAGGAGTTTCCTAGTGGGATATTACCAAAACTCTCTCACCTGCAGGTCCTTGCAGTTGGAGAGTTTCCTAAGGAATGCTATACAGTTGAAGGAATGGAAGTAGGATGCCTAGGGAAGTTGGAAACTTTGGAGTGCCGTTTCAAAGGCCTCTCTGACTTTGTGGAGTATTTCAGATCTCGGGATGGGATCCAATCATTAAGCACATACAAAATTTTAGTAGGAACGTTGAATGAAGATACTTGGGTTGGCAGAGATGATTTCCCAAGTAAAATAGTATGGTTGGGTAATTTGAGTATCAGCGCAGATAGAGATTTCCAGGTCAAGTTCTTAAATGGCATTCAAGGACTGGTTTGTGAAAGCATCGATGCAAGAAGTTTATGTGATGTTTTGTCATTAGAGAATGCAACTGAACTGGAGATCATCCACATTGAGTCTTGCGATAGCATGGAGAGCTTGGTTTCATCTTCTTGGTTCTACTCTACTAAACTACCATTGCCATCACATAATGGTATGTTTTCTCGTCTTAAAGAGTTTTGGTGTATTGGATGTAACAGTATGGAGAAGTTGTTCCCTCTTGAGTTGCTGTCATACCTCGTAAACCTGGAAGTGATTAGTGTTAAATTTTGTGAGAGAATGAAGGAGATAATAGGAACAACAGATGAGGAAAGCAGCACCTCCAATCCCATCGTGGAATTAACACTCCCAAAGTTAACCACTCTGCGATTGCTTGCTTTACCAGAACTGAAAGGGATTTGCAGTGCGAAACTGATTTGCAATTCTCTTGAAAACATTTACGTATTAGGCTGTAAGAAGCTGAAGAGGATGGCGATTAGTCTTCCGTTGCTTGAAAATGGCCAGCCATCCCTTCACCCTTCTCTTAAAAGGATCGATGCGAGTCCAGAAGAATGGTGGGAGACAGTGGTGGAGTGGGAGCCTCCTAACACCAAGGAAGTCCTTCGTCCCATTGTACACTTTAGTCGATACAATATAGAATAAAGGGTAAGCATCATCTTCTATTTCTCTCTCTTTCAACAATTGATTCTCTGCACACCATGTTAATTTCGCGAGGCTCGATGCTGCTACTTTTTCTTTTCGTTCTCGCGCTGCCCCTCCCTCTCCATTGAAGCCAACAAGAGCTGAGCATTGTATTGGGGACATATGGTAGTATAAATACTTACCCATAAATCACCAATAAATTGAAAGTGTTTTCAAGATTGTATTGGGGACATATGGTAGTATAAATACTTACCTCCGATGCCTTCACACTCCATATTTTTATTGTAATCTTCTAAACCTTATAGCTTCTTCGTCTTTTAGTTTATTGATTGCTCTGTTTATTTATTATTTGTATTAAAAAATTTAATTTGTCTACTATATATATTCATCTGGAATTGGATGACAATTTCTGGAGTCAAATCGTGAAGGCAAAGCTCTTACATGTTTGCGTGCAAAAACTATCAAAACCCTTTCTCCACGTTATTTAATTAAATGGATCCATGACCTTTAAAAACAACATTATATATATATATATATATATATATATATATATATATATATATATATATATATATATATATATATATATTTTGGTATGCAAGCCTATATGTTGGTGAGTATTCTATTTGGAGTCTATTTCATATTATCCTGAGTTTTATCACGACAAAATTAAGAGGAGAAAGAGCATATGTCGAGTGTTGTAAACTATTACAAGTGTTATACTTTGCATCCTTTTAGATATTTCACATGCTGTTAGTGTGGTTAGCAGATTTATTTGAAAATTTTGTAAAGTTCACTAACAGACTGCGAAATGAATTACCGATTATCAATATCCAATTGCTTTAATTACGCCCCTGAATGACCCTAAACTTTCAATTTTGTGTAATTTTGCTCTCAACAAAAATCCCTCTAATTTACATGCCTTTTTCAATTTGGTTTTTGATTTTAGATTTATACAATTTGACCCTTAATTGATCCTTAAACTTTCAATTGTTTTCAATTCATCGCTCATTCAGCCAATTGAGTCCCTATAATTTGAACTCTTTTACAAAATGGTCCTTGGTTGTAAATTTCTCCTACTGGCCCTTATTAAACCTAAACTTTGATTTTCTTGCAATTGTCTCTGATTTCAACGAATTAACTTGGAAAAAATAAAATTTGGTCTTCAAAAATTCCAATTTTCTCAATTATGCTCGAATTAGGCTCCTAAACTTAATTTCTCACCAATTAAGCCTCTAAGAAAATTAATTTGACCCATTTAAAGTATAATTAAGGTCTTGCGCTTAATTAAATCAAGCAATTAGACCCCAAATTAATTCCTAAACACAACTAAATTTTAATATGGCCCATGATTAAACCAAATTGGCCTATTAAAAATCCAATCATACTCTTGGACTTGATTTGTATACAGATTTGTATGATAATAATTTATTTTGACCATGAATTTCTATTTTTATTTTTATTTTTAGGCATAATAGGGATACAATCGATCTCCAAAATTGTCTAAATTTTTTGGCTTTATATTTCCACTAGCAATTTTTGTGAATAACCAAGAAGTGAGTCATGACAAAGTGGTAAAAAATCCTAAATCCATCTAAACACAATATTTAAAACATAAAAAATGAAATATCAACAACCAAAAACATTCAAAACAATTCTAATTACAATCCACCACCAATCATCTCTTTCACTAACATTACTAACAATTATATGAAAGAACAATAATATAAAAAAATAACATAACAATAGTAATAATTATTTTTTGAAAATATTTTGAAATAATTTTTTATATATATTTATATTTAACATGAGCATATCAAAATGATTTAAAAACAAAAAAAAAATTTATAGTCTATTTTTACTTTTTCTACTGTTAGTTTCTTGATTTTAATTTTCTTATAGTTTATTTTTCTTGATTATGATTATAGGTTTCATTTTGTTTCTAAATTTTCCAACTCTTTTCTCTTTTAAACCATGTTTCAATAGTTATAATAATTGATTAATAAATATATGACATAATATTGATAAAAGTATTATTTTATCAAATATGTAATTATTTGGTAAATTTATGCATACACAATTGCGTCACATATCTTAAGAAAATGTAATAAGATCATAAATAATTATCGGAATAAATTTTCAAAGATAACTTTTAGTTTTCATAAAAAAGTTCGAATTTCAAAAAGTTGATTATTTTTTTTGGTTTTACTATATCACAAAATGGGCTCTTAAATTCAACTACAAGGCTTCCTTCCATCTTTTAGCCCATGTGTTTGGTTCCATATCAAAAAATGGGCTCTTAAATTAAACTTCAAGGCTTCCTTCCAACTTTTAGCCCATTTCTGTGAAAGGGTGATAATGAAATCGTAAGAAACTAAAGGGGTGAAATTGAGCATATAAGAAAGTTCCTTATAAAACCCTAAACCCCCAACACCTCCGCCTATAAAAACCACAGCTAAAATCCTTCACCTCCATCTCTTCACCAAGCCCCTGTAACTCCATTCTCCCTCAAAGGTGCGCGCTTTCTCCACACTAGTTTCAATTTCTATCTTTCTTGTTTTCCATTTAGCACTGTATTTTCACTCTCTTTTGTATTACGTTTGAACTAATTGATGTAAATCTCTGCGAGTTTTGAGTGTTGAAAAGCACATATCGAAGGCTTGCAGGTTATTTATTCAAAAAATCTGTGAGCTCAAAGCTTGTGCAATATTATAAATCACCCATTAAAAAAAACCCTTTTTACATTTCTCTTGTATGTTTGAGGACTTTTGTGGGTTGATGCACATTTCTTTTTATTCATTTGCTATTATTGCTGAAAGTTAATGTTCTGTATGGATTTGGGTTTTTATTTTTTATAAAAAAAATGAATTTTTGTAGATCTGGGTTGGTGCTTGTCATTATGTTTGATGATTTTATCACTTTCAATTATTTTGGGTTTTGTAAAGCCAATTTGCAGAGCAAGGGTGTCGAAAATGGCACAACTTGCATTGAAGGTTGGCGATAATAATAGCGATTCTCCGTGCCTATCAAATATAATTTCATTTTGATTATGGCCTCGAACAAGTTGCTACATTGATTATTCTTCCCTCCTTTTTTTCTTCTTTTATAATGGCACACTAGCATTTTAGAATTGTTGCTAGTTTAGGTACTGAAATATCATTGTTCTTTTGATGTTTAGTTGGGTTTGAATTGGGTGACTGCAGATGTCGAATCCGAAGGTTTTCTTTGACATTCTTATCGGCAAGATGAAAGCCGGCAGGATCGTGATGGAACTATTTGCTGATGCTACTCCGAAAACTGCTGAAAATTTCCGTGCTCTATGCACTGGGGAGAAAGGGATTGGAAATGCTGGAAAACCCTTACACTATAAGGGTTCGACATTCCATCGCATAATCCCAAATTTCATGTGTCAAGGTGGGGATTTCACGAGAGGTAACGGAACTGGAGGAGAGTCGATTTACGGCGCAAAGTTTGCAGATGAGAACTTCAAGCTGAAGCATACAGGGCCTGGTATTTTATCAATGGCAAATTCTGGACCACACACAAATGGTTCCCAATTTTTCATTTGCACCGACAAGACCTCATGGCTTGATGGGAAACATGTTGTTTTTGGGAAAGTTGTAGATGGCTATAGCGTTGTTCAGGAAATGGAGAAGGTAGGGTCCAACAGCGGGACGACAAAGGAACCTGTTGTTGTTGAAGATTGTGGTCAGATAATAGAGAACTGAAGATCAGATGTATTTCACATGATTAATGTGTAGAACACAAGTGTTGCAAGCTTTATTTTTTGCAACTGTGTTTTTTATTTGAACTTGTAAATCAATTCTCATATTTTCATCTGCAACCTTGATCGCTGTTGTGTATCTATGAGCTCTGTTGCTGGGAAAATATTAAATTCATGCTTAAACAATTTTGAAACAAACAAAAGGGATGAAGAACAAGGAAGTCTGGCTTGATGTGAGTGTATTCTGTGAATTTTCCTTTGCTTGCAAATCCTCTAGTTATCGACAATGATCTATCGTTCATATTTAAAGTAAAAAAAAATATATTTTTTATTAAATTATGTTTTGGTTAGTAATAGTTTATCAATCAGGATTTTTCAAAAATTTATTTGCTCATTAATCCACACTTTAAATTAATTTAAAAGGGATGAAAAATTAATTGAAGGCAATACTTATCATATTTTATTTTAAAAATAAAATTATGACTTAAAATTTTGCTTCGAGCTTTTTGATTTAAATAGGCTAGTAAAGAGAGTGAATCACATATACTTAATTCCAACAAGCACCAAAAACTGCTGAAGCCTTCTCTTTTTGGCTCAAACCACAACTGAGGGAAGAGAAAAACGTAGGAAAATGAGGAGAAAATTCCTCGAAGCACAACCGTTTCATTCTCTGAGATCGAATCATCATCGTTAATGTTCATGGTTCATTAGCCTATCCCCATTACTTTTCTTTTTTAGTTACGACAAAACCTCACCCTCTAGAAAACACACTTTGTAAACCTAAATAAATGAATAAAACCTTAGCTGTCCCAAATTTTTACAAAGAATGCATTCCTTAACTCAAATTCGAGATCTGCTTTGCTTTGCAGATTACAAACTCTCTGTCATCACGTCACATCCTTTGAAAACCTAACACCATTACCCTAGTATCTAAACCTGAAATCAGGTTTAGTATTTTTATAAACCTGAACCTGACAGCGTATGCTTTAGGCCTACAGGATATTCGACAACATTTACAAAAATATACTTTGGTTTATAGCACTTGGAGCAGAAAATGCTACATCTAACCTTCGAAACCATGGTTTCAAATTAAGTAAACAAGAAACATACATTTTTGCTAGGTCTTGGTCAAATCTACATATAAATCAAGCATTTACTGGAAGATATTCCAAGAAAGATATCGTCGGAGTAGTCTTGTCACCAAATCTTGTTCTCTGATTGATCTTAATTTCTTCAAGGTATTGACAACGTGTGGCTCCTCAACCTAGCAATAACATTCAACAAAAGATCACACAATGCTTCATGATTTGAGTAGATGTTAGCACAACAACAAACAAGGAAACCTTCATCCAAAATCACCAATCAATCAGATGAAAAACAAGGAAAAATGCTCAATCTGATGATAGTTGGATATCTCATTGAATGCCTGCTATGTTCGCATGCAGTTTTCTCGAATGGAAACAATAAATACTTCAAGGAAACAATCGACAATATATAGAATTACTAACATAGTCCTTAGTTTAAACTACAAAGTTGTAATTTATCATAGACACTAGAAATTTTACTAGGTTTCCTCTCACTTGGAAATTAAAAAATGGTAGATGTGAGCCTATGGGGCAAGATCTTCTCCCTCTGTTTTCCCTCATGGTTGTTCCAAAAAGGAGAAAATGCATTAATTTTATATTTTCCTCTCCTTCATTCTTTCCTCTCAGCTTCTCCTTCTCTCACACATAGTTCCCCTCAATCAAAAAGTAGTATGCTCTGAAAATCACTTAAGCTCCTTGAAGTTCCACGTGCTGCATCCCACTTTTTTGTCTTGCTAGAACAAATAGATTGAAATCACTTTAAACCCCTTCTGTGAATTCAAATATGATTTTCCATGTTATACCACGCACTCAAATTATAACTTTTGTTAAGTAAGCATCAAAAGCATTTCAACATCTACTTAGAGTGTGTTTGTTTTTGAGGTGCGCCGCGCATAAACAAACATCTAATTTGACCATTTCCAAACTCTATACAATAATTTACATTTCAATTAAATGTATGTCAAGCAGTAATATAGCCACGGAAAAAGATACAAAACAAAATGGCAGTCACCTTAGGATAAATGCTTGATTATGATAAGCAGGTGAGAATGATATTATAATGCTGGTGAAGATGCTTTTGCTTTCTGTATTGTCATCTAGACAATCCTTCTATGATGTTAACACCAGAAAACTCATCAAACGATCTCAACTTTTCAAGTATTAGTCCCTCTTGCTTGGCATCTAGGTATTAGGTAGTTAAGATTCAATACCATGTATTTAGGAGTTAAGATAACTATTGATGGATCAACATGAACATCGTGATCTGTAAAATGAGCATACAGTAATCTTTATGTCATTTAAACAACAGAAAGAAAGAAAACCTTTACTACTTTAAGCAAGAGAAAGGACTATAGAAGCTTGATGTTGGACAAAAATCGGCTCAAGTAACCATGCTCATGTACCAAGAAACTATACAGAGAAGCTTTCTATAGGAATCCACGTACTCTTTTGAGAGGCCTCTACAAAGAAGTGTGAAATTCTAGCAAAATAGTGATTGCTGTCAGAGGGAACTAATTTGTCATAAAAGAGAAAGTGTAGTGTGAATAACAACTAGAGAAGAAACTTATGCGTCATCATGCTGGGGAAACCAAACATCTTTCACTCAGTAATAATATTTAGCATGCACAAATATATGCCGTGATTGATGCCAGCCTATCACAGTTTTGCAAGCATGTTTATGTATGGTTATGCATGTCCAGATTGCTAACAAGGATACATTCTTGATCAGGAGTTTCTGTGAAATTTGAGTGAAGGGAATTCCCAACACTGTCAACAATGGCTGATGTAGTCATAGATGATTCAATACATAAAATTGCCATAATGGCATCCATCCGAGTGACCTCATTTCTGAACATCAGTCTTGCATGTGCTGCAACATTGAGAAGTCAAGTTCTGATAATTTAATGGACAAATAATCAACATAAACATTGAAATACCTTGAGCTAGGCGTATCAAACTTTCCAGCATGCGCACAGTGGTCCTTGCTACAAATTAGAAATGGTACAATACAATAAAAAGGAAAAATAAAAAGCAACAATAACAATAGGATAGAAAGAGTAATTTACTGAGGAACCTGCATTATAAGTTGCAGATCTTCGTTGGAGTTGATAATAACTTGAAATAACCTTTTCAGCTTCCTTGGTAAGCACAGGCCTGAAGTACCCCTTTACAAAATGAATATACCTGCAATATATCTTGAAGAAGCTGAGCACTTGCCTTTCTGAAACAGAAACAGGTTATGCAGCATAATGTGCTTAATTGATACACAAATGTGTGCAAGTGCATGCCCGTGTGTCAAAGACAGTTACATTAGAATTCTCTCTTTAAGTTGGCAGGGCTGAAATGTTAGTAAAATCCTGTTTAATTAATTCAAAATGCAAAAGAAACAGGAAAATCATGAATGATAACATTTCACTTCAAAACAGGGAGGGGAGATGCAATGTTACCCTCCAAGCATGGGAGTTAAATGATTCCTTGGAAAAGTTGTCTTGTTGACCCGTGAGTCCCCAGTCACATGTTCTTTACTCCTCTGTAGATATTATGAATAGTTATGCACTTCAACTAATATCACTAACATCTATTTGTTTAAGAGCTTCTACGTTATTAGAGCTTACATGTTAACATTCATTTGTGTAACATTTAACTCCTATTTTTTCACTCCATACTAAAGGCAACCTAAGTGTTGAGATTCAAGTTTTCCCCCCATCCCCACCCCCCAAATCATTTTGATATCGCATGCATAGGGAAGCTCACGCTTATAAAAGGTGTAAGTGTCAGTTGCAACCCAATTGCATGATTTAATTCCCATACTGGATAAATGCTTGCATCTCCTTTTAAGTAGAGACAACTCAATTTTAAAAATTGACATACTGTGGGTAAAGGAAATAATGCATGGCATGTTACTAGGCTTGCAAGTTTGAAGCCTCAACAAAAGCACCTCGAATTGCAAAGATTTGTGCTGAAAGAGTTTGTAAAAGATCATCCAAACAAAACCACTTTTTTGTTTTTATACCAAACTTTTCCATGATCAATAGGAAAATGATTACATTGTAATAACAGGCCTGCTCAGTGATCAGTTCACCAGCTGCACCGGCCTGACAAAGTCATTTATGACCATTATGCTCTACTCTGTCTCCATTTACTATTGAACCAAAAAGGTATTTTACCTGCGAAGCATAGCAAATGTCCAGATGTTACCCAAATCTTCATCATGATCTTCTTTGTTTGATTCACCCTACAAATAGGTTTCAGAAAACAGTGAGGCTTTAAATGAGTTGATTGCTTTATGGCATAACATTGAACCCATATTTGATTTGTACATCACCTCATTGAGAATGTGAGATGATACAACAGCATCCCATTCAGGATTCTTCGTATCCAAGAGGACCAAAACAATGTCAAATCTGCTCAATAATGGTCCCGAGAGTGCAGTGTTGACAGAGAGAGCTAGAATAAGTTAAGAACAAAGCAATACTATCATTTGTGTGGGTGGGGAGGCAGGTTGAAGAAAGAAAAGTAACATACACATTAAGAAAAATACAGATTTAAGAATAAGTTCAACTTTACATTTCAAACAATATCCAACAATACAGGTGATAGGGTAAACAAACTTAAGCGGCCAGTGACTAAAAATTGGTTAATATATTCTTCCTTTTTTCTTTTTCTTATTGACACAAATTGGTTTTGATTAATTGAGCCGATGGAAGTGATACATTGATCAGGGTCATACTGTCCTTTGGGATTTGTTGCACCGAAGACAATTGTCCTAGTACTTAAAGTAGTAACCAGACCAGCCTGGAAAAAAAAGAGAGAAAATACAAAATTGTAATCAAGCTTAAGATCAAGCACTCAATAGACATAACTTGTAAAAAAAATGATCAAAAGAAATCTCAAAGAATCTCAAACAGAATACTGAAAGCATATAAAGCATACAGTAGAATAGCTATAGGGGCCATGGATACAAACATGAAAATTTATGTGTGATGCAGCATCCATGACACATGATGTGATGATACAACATGTATTTTCTGTCATCAATATGACATTTATTTCTTCCATCCTCAATGATGCAGAACCAATTTATGACATCAAGGAAACAATCTCCAAAACTCATGAGAATCAAATCTCTGAAAACTCATTTATCAATCTTCTAGATTATCACTTGATAACGGAGTAAGGGGAGCCTGGGAAACTTCCTACGGTTCCTTGTTTAGGTGAAACCAAAAATTGATCTGATTGAACAAGAGTTTCTTTCAAATGTTTAACTAGCATGCTATTCATGGACATAATGCATATAGAAATAAGTAAGCTAAATCCTGTAGGGAAACTAAACAGCAGTAAGACCCACTAGATAGGAGATATAACCATGTTATTTGCAAAACATACTTTATTTAAATAACCAATGAGCATGTGGCTCAATTGGCACCCATATCCCTCTCGTTTATGAAGTCTTTGGTTAAAGCTTCTACGAAAAAAACCTGCTGAATGGTAGATATTGATACTTCTAAGAATCTCAAACAAGCCTCCATCTTAAACAATCAAATGTTAATTCCCAAATCATTTTTCTTCATTTTCCAATACTCAATTAAGGCAGTATCGTACAGATCATTAGAAGTTAACATAGCAATTTCTACGTTATAATCAGAATTTTTAGTCAAAGCATTATCCTATTTGCTGTGTGAAAGAGGATTATTGTGTGGCGAACAGATTTTAGGCTACACAATGGGGCTTCAACAGGAGGATATCTTAATTGATGGGGCATATTGAACATGAATATCAAATAACAATCTCTTGTTTGAAGACCCATGGGATGGTTTCTATAAAAGATGAAGTGAGAAAACATTCTATTACATTCTGCAATCATATTTACACATCAAAGTAAATATAAGAAAAAACAGAGGAGCAACCTTAGCAACACTTATAGTCTGTTGCTCCATTGCTTCATGTATCGTTGCCCTGTCATGCTCCCTCATGCTGCCAACAGAAGGTGGTTTAGCTCAATATCAAGCACTCATAAGCAAAATCGGTGGAAACTATTGTGTTATTGGTGATCAGTTCTGCAAATCAAATCTTTGGTGATTTGTATTGAAAACAAAATTACAAGTTCAAATAAAGAGGTTTCATGCTGAGATTACCTGTCAAATTCATCAATGCAACAAATCCCTCCATCTGCCAGAACAAGGGCTCCAGCTTCCAACATCCACTCCCCTATTTACTTCAAAGACATTGATTAGTCATTCAAGATTTCAAAATAACATGATTTATTTTATATGGCATGCTAGAATACTCCATGGATGACAATCAGTGTTCCTAAACTGAAAGATAGAAGATTCCAGGCAATGGCTAAAATATCAATACAAACAGGAAAAAAACTGTTATCATTTTTTTCTTAAAATGCCAAATTTTGATCCAAAGATATTGCACAACATGTATAACAAAGCGCATCCTAGCTCACCATGGATTTCTATTTCCATCATTACATTTCTTTCTTATGAGTTTTATTTTTTGTGTGTGGTACAATCTGCTTTTTAAAGTACTTTCCAAACTGTTTTTCACCCAAAAAACTATCAAATTGATTTTTTTTTGTGGTTTTGAATGGTTTAGATTGTAAATTGGAGAGAAATATTGAATATGAAGTGATGATCTTTATTGATTATCAGCTGTGTATTTATACAAGATGAATGACTAATTGTCTAACAAACTATGAGCTGTATTCTAACAATAAAAACTTTACAGTGGGAAAATAAGTGTGCTGCAAACACACACATAATACATGCATTCTAACAACTTTTTATTCTAACACTCCCCCTCAAGTTGGAGAGTGGATGTCCTGCACTCCCAACTTGTGTATCATAGGAATAAAAAAATCTTTACCCAAAGGCTTTGTCAAGACGTCCGCCAGTTGGTGTGCAGAACTCACATATTTTGTAGCTATCGAACCATCCTGAATCTTATCTCTTATGTAGTGGCAATCCATCTCGATATGTCTAGTCCGTTCATGAAAAACTGGGTTTGCCGCAATGTGTAGGGCAGCCCTGTTATCACAATACAACAATGCAGATTCTTTGTGCGGGAGACCTAAATCTTTCAACAAACATCGAAGCCATGTCAACTCACAGCAAGCCCCTGTCATGGCTCGGTACTCTGCTTCGGCTGAAGAGAGTGATACAGTTTTCTGACGCTTTGACCTCCAAGATATCAATGATGGTCCGAGAAAGACACAATAACCAGTAGTCGATCTTCTAGTAAGCGGACAACCTGCCCAATCCGAATCACAATATGCCCTCAATCTGAAATCATTCTTTGAGGAGAAAAACAAACCTTTACCCGGAGCCCCTTTCAAATACCTTACAACCCGAAGGGCTGCTTCCATATGTAATTTCCTAGGTTGATGCATGAATCTGCTTAGAACATGTACAGCATATGTTACATCTGGCCTAGAAATAGTCAGATAAATCAACCTACCAACCAACCTCCTGTAACGGCTAGAATCCTTAAGCAATTCACTTTTATCTGACAATTTCAACCCTCGTTCCATTGGAGTATCAACGGGAGCTGCTCCCAACAAACCAACATCCGCAATAATTTCTAATGCATATTTACGTTGAGAAATAAATATTCCATTTTCAGATGCAGACACTTCAATACCAAGAAAATATTTCAATTTGCCAAGTTCTTTGATTCGGAAATTGCTATGCAGAAATGTCTTAGTTGCAGTAATACTAGCAGGGTCATTTCCAGTAACCAAAATGTCATCAACATATATTAAAATGGCGGTAAAAGACTTGCCTTGCTTCTTGGTGAACATTGAGTAATCAGCTCGAGATTGTTCATAGCCTGCGGAGCAAATTGCCTCTGTGAATTTAGCAAACCACTGCCGAGAAGCCTGCTTCAATCCGTAGAGAGACTTGTGAAGGCGACACACCAAGTTATTCTCCCCCTGTCGCCGAAGCCCTGGTGGCAGTGTCATATAGATTTCTTCAGTCAAATCGCCATGAAGAAAGGCGTTATTGACGTCGAGTTGGTGGATTGGCCAACTGTGTGAGGCAGCCATGGCAAGGAGGCAGCGGACGGTGATGATCTTGGCAGTGGGAGAGAAGGTATCCTGATAATCCACACCTTCGAGTTGAGTAAAACCCTTGGCTACCAGACGAGCCTTGAACCTCTCAACAGACCCATCGGCATGGTGTTTAATCTTGAACACCCATCGGCACCCAATTGGAACCTTGTCTGGTGGCAGAGGGACAAGAGACCATGTCCCGTTATCTTGCAGTGCTTGTAACTCAGAAGCCATGGCTTCCTGCCACTGGGGATTGGTGGCAGCTTCTGAGTATGATTGTGGCTCTACGGCAGCATTAATCTGTGCAATGAAAGCTTGAAAAGCAGGTGTGCAACGGTGATAAGAGACGAAATTGGCCAATGGAAAACGCGTACCTTTTGTCGGACCAGGCGCCGGGGAAGATGATTGGGTGGTGGTAATGGTGGGACAGACGAAGTCGCGGAACTTGGATGGCGGAGCTGTGGTGCGATTGGAACGGCGAGGATAGGGGTAGTCGGAAATTGGAGGTGGTGGAGGTGGTCGATTGGAACGGCGAGGATAGGGGTAGTCGGAAATTGGAGGTGGTGGAGGTGGTGGAGGTGGTGGGAGTGGTGGGTTCTCGGTGATGAGTTGTGCAGAGAGGTGGGTATCGGAGATTGTAGGTGGAGGATGGAGGGGTGCGGATGACAAGTCGGTTGGAGGGGATGTGGGTTGGGTAGGTGTATTGGGTATGGGCTCGGGATAAAGAGAGGTGGGTTGGGTTGGTGTATAGGTTTCGGGCTCGGGATAACTGGGCTGGGCCGGGGAAGTAGGCTGGGTTGGGGAAAGTAAGGGATGAATGGGTGAAGGTGGGCCGGTTGTGGTATGGGCTGTGTTTGTAGGAATGGATGCATAAGGAAAAATTGACTCATAAAATTTAACATCGCGACTCGTAAAAATCTTTTTGGTGGATAAATCATACAATTTATAGGCTTTTTGACCAAAAGGATATCCAATAAAAATAGAAGGAATGGAGCGATAGTCAAATTTATGGGAAGTATGCACATTAGTGGCGTAAGCCAAACAACCGAAAACACGTAAATGAGAGAAAGATGGAGGTTTTGAATAAAGAAGTTCAAAAGGAGTTTTGAAAGAAATAATTGGAGATGGAAGACGATTAATTAAGTGGACAGCGGTAAGAGCGCATTCACCCCAAAAAGAAATAGGAAGGTTAGCTTGAAATTTTAAAGCTCGGGATACTTGTAGAATATGGCGGTGTTTGCGTTCTACAACCCCATTTTGTTGAGGTGTATAAACACAGGAATGTTGAAAAATGACACCTTGATTATCAAAAAAAGAACGAAGAGAGAGAAACTCTCCACCATTGTCACTTCGAAAAGTTTTAATATGAGAGTCAAATTGTGTGAGGACATAATTAAAAAATTTAATGATAAGGGATTGTGTTTCACTTTTGTGTTTCATCAAAAAAATCCATGTAAAACGTGTAAAGTCGTCAACAATTGTGAGAAAATAATAAGCACCGGAAAAAGAAGATTGTTTATAACGACCCCAAATATCACAATGAATTAAGTCAAAAGGTTTTACAGAGGAAATAACACTAGGATAAAAAGGTAAACGACTCTGTTTAGCCAAAGGACATATGGGGCAAATATTACTGGACTGAACTGAAATATTTAAAAAATTCTTCGCAATGAAACTTAAACGAGGTGGGGATACATGACCTAAACGGTTATGCCAAAGATCAGTGGATGAGGTGGTGAGGTTGCAGGATATTTGATGTGTGGACGGGGAATTGATGTTGGGCTTTTTCGCTGCCAATGCCACCAGGTAGTATAGCCCGTCGCGCTGCTTACCCAAACCAATCATCTTCCTCGTAGCCAGATCCTGCAAAATACACCAATATGGAAAAAAAGTTATTGAACAATTCAGTCCCCTCGTCAGACGGCTAACCGACATTAAATCCACTTTAAATGTAGGTACAAATAGCACATTATGCAGATAATAAATGGAATTAAGAGGCAAAGATCCTCTTGCAGCGATCTTTGCTTTGTCTCCACTAGGCAATAAAACCGGAGGTAATGAGCAATTATTATTTTTGCCGAAAAATAATTTTGCTGATGAAGATATGTGGTCTGTAGCTCCGCTGTCAATGATCCATTTACGGGCAATTTTGGACAAACCTGGTTTAGTGACGGTAGGTGTTTGAGAACTGGACCCTTCATTTTTGATATCAAGTAATGATAAAAGTTGCTGGAGCTGGGCTTCCGAAAGCCCAACAACTGAACTGCCACCTACACTCTCCACTTGATTGACAGCCGGCCCATTACCATAAGGCTGGGTATGGCCCGTGGGCCTAGCCCTCCCGTGGCCCGCTGGGTAGCCCCTCAGCTGAAAACAGCTCTGGACCCAGTGGCCCGGTTGCCCACAATGGGTGCAACTCGGGCGGCCTCGTCCATTTCCATTCCCCAGCCTTCTCTCTTCATCGCCCCTTCGTCCTCCATTGAAGCCACGGTCACTGCCACCATTGTGGCCAAAATTTCTTCCCCCACTATAATCTCGTCCACTGAAATTTCTCCCCCTACTGAAAATTTCTGGGGAAGCTTGGCTGAAGCTTTGTGAACCAGTTCTGTCAAACCGTCGTGAAATGGGTCTGCCACCATTGTTGCTGCGGACGGCCATGGCTGCACTCCCAGTGCTCTCTGTAACGTGGGTCAAGCTTAGGAGACGTTGTTTCTCCTCTTGAGAGACCGATGAATATGCTTGACGAATTGAAGGAAGGGGACTCATCAGGAGGATTTGCCCACGAATTCCCCCGTAAGAATCGTTCAAACCCATTAGAAATTGCATCAATTTCTGTTGGTCATGTTGATTTCCTTGCATTGCATCACTGTAGGAACTGAGCTCATCCCAAAATCCCTTTAATTTTGTATAGTATGCCGAGACCGAGAGTTGATCTTGTCGAAAATAGGCTATATCACGTTGAATCTCGAAAATTCGAGGAGCATTGCTCTGAGAGAACCTTTCACGTAGGTCTTCCCATACTTCATTGGCAGTGGCATAGTAAATCACACTGTCTGAGATTTCTGGGTCTAGGGTATTGATGATCCATGAATGGACCATGTCATTGCAGCGGGACCAAGCTGCATATTCTTCTGGGTTTTCTGATTTTGAAGGCAAATTGATTGTGCCATCAACAAAACCCAGTTTGTTCTTTGAATTCAATGCTAATGTCATAGCTCTTTTCCAAGTAGAGTAGTTGTTCCCATTCAAGGGTTTTGAAATCAGAACCAACCCCGGGTGGTCTGAATGATGAGAAGAGTAGGGACTTGAGATATTTAGTCTTGTTGAGTCTGTGGCAATTTCTTTGCCGTGAATTGATGATGTGTTGTCTTGGGTCATGTTGGCTGGATTGAAGAATTTGATTGAAGGATTTTAGTTTGAGAAAGAAAACTGAACACTGGATAGTATTTTGGGTAGATTTTGTTGAAACTGGGACTGTAAATGGAATTGATTGAATTGTGTTTTGGACTGGATTGATATTGTGTCTTGGACTGGATTGATTGCTTTTGATTGAGAACTTTTGCTGAGAAAATTGATTGATTCGGAAAGATTTCTGGGTAGATGACCTTCACTGGAAAAATTGATGAAGATGAAGATGGATGATGGATGATCTTTGCTGGAAAAGGAATGATTCTCGGAAAAAAAATTACTGACCAAGCTGCTCTGATACCATGTAAATTGGAGAGAAATATTGAATATGAAGTGATGATCTTTATTGATTATCAGCTGTGTATTTATACAAGATGAATGACTAATTGTCTAACAAACTATGAGCTGTATTCTAACAATAAAAACTTTACAGTGGGAAAATAAGTGTGCTGCAAACACACACATAATACATGCATTCTAACAACTTTTTATTCTAACATAGATATGCTGATGTCAAGAATTAAACACAAAAAAAAAACCTGAAAAAAATATTATTTTGATGCAATTGCAATTGCTTAGCACTTGCACCACAATACCCAAACACACTTATCATACACAGAAATATTTTCAGCAACATTGATTCTTAGAAGGCTTTGGAAGCTAATAGCAAAACACCAAACTGAGTTCAAGAATTTAACCTGTTTATGTAATTTAAAATTAACAAGAGAACAGGAAATTGATGGAAGAAACTGTTACAACTATGGACAAAGTTCCAACATTTTTAGCTTCAAGGAATAGAAATACCTCCATCCTTGACTGCAGTGACAGTTAATCCCGCACTGGTACTTCCCAACCCAGTAGTGATAACAGAACGGTTGCTCAACTTTGCAGCAAATTTTAAGAACTGAGACTTGCCTGTACCTGTGAGATTAATTTCATATAGTCTAAGCATTATTATTTATTTTCACATGGCATCATAATAATCAAGGAATTTAATTTATGCATAATGAAATTTGAAATCTATTATAGCCAAACAATCATTATGGACAAAAGTCAAATTTTAAGTTCAAAGTACAGATTTACAAAAGAGTCATCAATCATAATAACTACATCACATAGCTCACATTTATATCAGGAACTTGAAGGTAGATCTCACTTTACTCTGAATTATGTATGGTGTATCTAAACAGAACCGTGCAGACTATCTTAATTACAGCTCAGACAATAAACATTTATATCAGGAACTCAGGTAGATCTCACTTTACTCTATAATATGTATTGTGTGCCTCAACAGAACCATGTGGAATATCTCAATCACACAACTGGAGAATTTGGTTTAATTTTATTCCAGCATTTTCTGCTTTCCTGGTTTTCATTGAAAGGACAAATGGATGGGCAGACGTTGCACATGATTGTTGGATCTCTTTGAACACGTTCCCAACACGGGATTTTGTCTTAACAAAAGTCTAAGATGTGTTGGCAGGGTAAATGAAAAATTCACAATGCAAGGCATATATATCATGGATTAGTCTTGCAGCTTAAAACCAATAAAAATGCATGTCAATTCAATGCAACTTCCAGAAATATATTTGAACAATGAGAGTGTTTGAACTATCATCCAGTTTTATACACTTTAGGAAACCGATCAGCACCTGTAATGCCTAATCCAAAATTGCTTACCACCAAGTTTATGCATGACTCTTCTTATATGCTATAATAAACTTGGATCAACAATCTTCCAGAAAAAAAAAAAAAAAAAATATTCCAACATAAGCAATCATGCAACTAACTCAAAAAAATGAAGCATAAGGAAAATTCTCCGCTTTAAGTAAAATTCAAGGAATCAATTCTTGTTATAAATATACATGTACCGTTAAGAGAGGAAAATTCACCTGGATCACCAACCAAAAGCAAATGAGACTCTCCTCGAATCTTTGAACCAGAAGCATCAACATGTTGCACCCCTCCAATAAGTGTTAATGCAACTAATTTTAAGGAATTTCAATGTGTCAACCAAGTAAACACTAATGAAGAGTTCTAACACATGAGAAAACAAGCATCATTACATAATTATATTCAATCAGCATAACCATTAGTTTCACAAAAGTTAAAGTGGTGCAATACAATCAGACATCCATCTTTTAAAACAACAGAATGGAATGATAAAAAATGACAGCATACCAGCAAGCTTCACAGTGAAGAGTCCAAAAATCTGGGGGCAGATACCTCGCAGAATGGCATTTCTCCCTGATTCCAAGTTCATTTAAAAACTTGCGATAGAAAAAATAAGCTAAAGGACCAAATCTAACAGTAAAATCATATGTAATAAGTCAAAAGAAAGGATAACTTCCAAGGAGTGTTATCTCAGTATTTCTCATAAACGGTTATAAAGATGAACTACTACTCTACATAAACATCTTAAAGATACTAACATTGCCAATAGTTTTACCTTTCAAAGGAGTATCACTGAAGTCTGACCAAAAGTGCTTGAATTTTATTATAACATCATTGGGGATGTCAATATTTGCTTTCAGCTCATTAGTTCTCCTGAGAACATAAGAGACAAAATTTGAAGGAAAAAGATACAGATTTAATATTATGGCAGGGGTATATTCTAGAAACACTTCCACATGTGCTAGAAATGGACTATACTGCTGTAGATTCCACTTTCAAAGTTACAAATTTAGGAGAAAAAGTTTGGTCTAGAAATAAATTAAAAAGCAGCAGGGACTGATAATATTGTGGAGAAAATTAAGAGAATGAAAGGATGAAAGAACAATAACTGCACTCTTGGGAAAGAAATTGGCAATGTACACTAAGAAAGCACGCACTCAGAGGAAAGTCTTTAGGGGTGTCACTTTGGAAAGTGGTGTAAAATGATAGGTTATCTACAAGGTGAAGCAGCAGATGCATCAATAGATAGACTTTGGCTGCCAAATAGTTAACAAAGGTACAGGTCCACAATAACTTAAGTGGACAGAATAAGATAGAGCCCATAAGAAAGATCTCATTACCTCACATAATTAGCAATTAATACAGGATCAAGATTGGATCGAACATCTTTTAAATCAGGAGACCATTTTGCAGTCAAAATCCCAGTAACAATGATATCATCTGCAACAAAAACATAACCATAATGCCCCATCCACACAGAAATGAAGTGCTCCTTTTGGTATAAAACAGGGTTAATATGAAAGGATAAAAAACAGATTCTGAAACAAGAATGCCGAGGTAAATTTCCAAATGTTATTCTTAAATAATGAACCTATTAAGTAGTTTTGCTGTAGTTATTTCTTAAGAAAAAAGAATTTAAGAGATCATATTATTTTAGACAAATGGGAAAAAAAATCATACAGCTAGCATACACATATACATCATAAAATTGTGTTTGGTAAAGGTACTTATTTTGGATCAATATCATAGATTTTTTTTTTAAATCAGATTAAAATATATATATATCATCAATGCTTAGGATTTACAATATTCAGGTTAAATACAGAATGATAATTTTACGTCTCCAGATTAATAAGGAATAGACAATATATGCTGTGAATCATGACAAAAATTGGATTTAGAAGCTCAATGTTCCAAGCAACCAAGACATACTTATTGAACATAGTCATTTTGTAATACAAATACACTTCTCCAAAGAAACATTAGTAATCTGAATGGATAAATGAAAGCAGAATTGAGAATAGAATCTTCCATATTTTTTAAAGGTTAATAAAAATAGAACAAGTCTCAGCTTGATTTCACGTCATTTTAATTAAGGTAAAAGTTCATGGTAGCAATTTCAGAAAGCAAATCCTTGAAAGTGTTACCTCCAGTTTTTACAATGTCAACAAGATCATCCATGAGAATGACAGGAATTGACCGAGGAATGACCCCAACACCCAACACCTGTGTGCTCTCTTGGATTTTGATTTCCTGGTAATCATGGCGTATTACAGATTCATCGACACAGTCAAACCTTGAGCCTTCACAGGATTTAGACCTCTGTCATTGGATACACTGGATTAGTGATGGAAATCATAGATCGTAACACCAAAAGAGTCTACATATACCACAAAAGACCAGTTAGTGCCTTGTTGTAAACCATGTGCAGAAAGATATCAATAAATTTTAAAATTCACCCTGAACAGGTACAACAGAAAGAGTAAGCTTATCATTCAATCTATAATTTCATGGCATTAATGCAATGCAATAAGAGATTAAAGATGTCAGTCCAAAAAATTACAATGCAGATGCCAATGGTATCAGCATGAATTTGCAAAAGACTGAGTATGCAGCTTCATAATTTTGCTCAATAATATGCTGTCAAAAGGGTGTTGCAAACTACTTTCTACGTGTTGACTGCAAACCTTGCAAAATTGCACTGGGATAAGAATTAATAATAGACAATCAAGGATAGAGACAATAAACCTGAGAAGGGCAAAACGAAGGTAGTGTTATGGAGTTTCTACTTTCCAACTCAGGGTAAACTGGGAAACTGCACAAGAAGAACATTGGCTCAAACACTGGCACACAAATTCTGTTTCCCCTCCAAACGAAATCAAATTTGTTGAAAAAATGAAAATTGTTAGAGCACCTAAAAGATATGCCCATTGGATTCACCAGTGAAATGTTTGTATGAAACAAAAAAATCAAGGAAAAATTTATGATTGAGAATACAATTACATTATGAGATTCTTGGTCGTGTATCTCAAGAAAAAATCATATAAATGTTATTTGCAATAAAACATGTTAAACCATCTAAAAGCAATCCCACTCCAGGATCTTAACCCATGTTAAGCCTGGATTTCTCTGAGTCCCGACAAGAGCCCCTTTAAAAGAGCTTCTCTCCTCTAAATAAACCCGGTGTAATATTCCTAATAACAATAAGCTGACTCCAGCAATTCACACCAATCTAAACGATTTACGCATTTGTCAACGTAAGTCATTCAGATGAGAAACAACCTTAAATATGATTTTGGATTCTGATCCATTTACATAAGCAAGTTACTTATAGTCTTGTAGGAAAATTCCCTTTCTTCACAAAACCCAAGAATAAACTAAATCAACATGAAAACTTTACCCTTTTCCCTTCACAACCTATACATAACCATGGACTAGGCCAATAAAGTTAAGCTAATGGAGACTTAGACAAAAGCATAGGCATTCAAACAGAAAAATAACCCTACACATGCTTGCATTTCCGACACTGATACATCCTCTCCCCTTCATACATCTTAATCGCTCCAGACCTGATTACAGTCCCTTTAAGAGTGAGAAGAATTCCGCGATGCTTCACTCTCACACGCCCAATGCTCGGAAACGTCTCTACAAACCCCATAAACACAACAAACTAATCAATGATCCCATCCATAAACATTAACAAAAGAAATAACAAAAACCAAACGGACAAACAACAAATAAAATTGACAAGAAAAAAAAAACATCACCGTACCAGGGCATTCAAGTGGAGATCCACATACATTAATCCGCACATGAATGAACTTCTTCTCAACCCCTTTCTCCCCAAATTTCAAACCTTTGATCACAATTTTCTACAGCCCAGATCAAAAACTACTAAGAACATGAATTCAATGAATTGGTAAGAATAAAAAAAGAAAAGAAAATCACACATGAGCCCAGAAGGCAGCCCGGTCGAAAAGCAGCAAGTACACAGTTGGCTGAGCCAAAACAAGATGAGCAAGTCGAGAATTCTCGTTCAGCAAATCTGTAAAACTATAACAGAGAAAAAAATCAAGGGGCAAACTTTTAATGAAAAATAAAGATGGGTTTGAACTTTGAAAGTAAATGGATGGCATACTCTATGCAGAGAGGGTAATGAAGCTTGGGGTCTGGAGAGACGACAATGGAATGAAGCTGCTCAGAGTGATGGGTCATCAGAAACTCAGCTAAGGACTTCACTTCACTGTCTTCTTCCTTCTCCATGCTTTCGGGTTCATTGATCGGTTTCATGGTTGGCTGAATTTTCCCGCTCAGTTTGTTCGCTCACCTTCTCAATGAATGTTGGTCTTATTTTTTAAATGTTATTTTGGGTCTTTCAAGTAGGAAATGATAATATAAGCATTTTTTAATATGCTGGAAAAAAAAACAATAAATAAATATTATTTATAAAATTATTGTTTTATTTTGTTTCATAACTAAAAATATCATATATTAGGTTAGAGAATAATAAAAATCATATTCTGGAGTCTCATCTAAAAGCTTAAAAGAGATATGGTTCTTTAACATGATATCATATTCTTGTTGACCCAGCAGTCACAAGTTTGAATATCACAACCCTCATTCTATTTGATAAAAAAACAAGCACAAAATAATGTGGGTTTGTGCAAATTTCAAGCTCAAAAGGCTTTCACTCGAGAGGGCGTGTTAGAGAATAATATATATCATATTCTAGGATTTGACATATCAACTTAAGCTTTTAGATAAAATGGTTTTTTAAGTTATTAAATATTAAATATTATAATGTTACAATTGAAAAAAAAAAGAGGGGGGGGGGGGTTCTATAACCTCAACAGTGCTCTTTTTACAGTCATTTGATAAATCCAAGCAGCCATAAGATTCAATGAACCAGCCATTTCCCACACAGCTTCCATGCATGCCCTCAATTTCTTCTAAATGGTAAAAATCATTTAGAAATAGATCTAGCCATCTTTTTTATTCAATTGGCGTCGTTAGTTTTTCCAATGATTTGCAGTTGTTTGCCTGCAACTCCGTCAAACAAGGGGGAAGCTCTAAGATTGACACAAGCTTTGAGGAGTCCTCAATTAATCCAGAAATTTTCCAGCTTAGAAAGGCAGCCAATGCCAGAAGGCAGCTCTAAAAATCATTTGTTTCGAGAATTCTGGCAAATTCTCAAGGCGAACGCACATGCAATCTAGAGTTGCAAATGTCTTGCGGAAGATTCTTTAGTCTGCAACATCCCTTCAAATCAAAGAAAGCAAGTCTTTTTTAATGTCCAATAGACGAATAAATCTCATCAACTAAATTTGTACAATCTTCGCGTATAAGTTTCTCCAAACTGGGGAGTCCTCGGAATTTTGGTGTTTTAGCAAACTTAGAGCCTGTTTGGCACAGTTATTGCTGATGTGGTTGAGGTTGAAAAAAAACAGTTTCATGAAAAGAGTTTTTAACTGCGGTTCAAAACTGAAATTGAAGTGTTTGGTTAAAACTGTGATTGAATTTGAGGTTTAATGAAAAGCAGTTTCGAGTGTTTGGTTGCCATGCTTTTCATATTGCTGTCAACTTGTGAAATTACTTTAAAGGACACACACATATATTTTTTTTAAATATTGTAGATTTAATTATAATAATAATAATAATAAAATATAATAAATAATTCAAGTAAATTACACAATTTCTATTTTTTTTAAAATATGATTTTTATATTTTTTTAAATCGGACTGGGCCTGACCCAAATAAATGGGCCGCCCCAACCAAGTTGGGCCACAAGGCCCAACCCTGCTGGACTTGGGCTGGGCCGAGAGCAACCCATCCCAAGTGTTAAGACTATTTTAAAACACAAAACGGTGCGTTTGGTTTTAAAAAAACACACAAAACGGTGTGTTTTGCCTTTCGTTATTGTTTTGCATTATTCGCCCATGTTAGTGTTCACCGACTATGATGAGAGGGTCAACGGCCGGTACCGACGGGTAGAGGAGGTCGAGGTGGTTCTCCCTGTCGTGGTGGCGTCGAAAATGACGGCCTGTGGTGGCCGGATAGGGCGTTGAAAGTTGTCGGGCTGTGCTGTCGTTCGCCTCTGTTGCTTTGTTGCTACCTTCCCAGAGTTGGAGAAGAAGGCTTGGGTGGTGGCTGGCTGCTTCTGGAGCTCACAGTGGAGCTGGTGCTGTTGCTGGCCGGGAGCTGTTGTAGGAGTTGGCGAGGAGAGAGAGAGTTGGCTGCTATGGAGAAGGAAGAGAGAGAGAGAGGTTGCTGTTGGGGGAGAGACAATCCGAGCATAAGATTCGTCGTGTTTTTATTTTGCTTCATTGAAAAATATTGAACGCAATTCGTCAGCTCGTGTTGAATCTCTCATCTGAAGCACCATTTTTTTTTCAAACCAAGCTAAAAACTACACCCATGGCCGGTGTTACGTGTGTGCTTCCTCTCCTCGCAGCTCATAGCAATTTGGGTAACAATCAAAAATAATATTCAAGAAAAAAGAAATGGGCAACAGTTACTCATCCATGGCCGGTGTTACGTGTGTGAAATTACTTGAATATGCTCTTCGCGTTCTTTGAGAAACATCTCACATATGCTTTCTCACACTGCGGTGCAATCGCAGATTTTTCGGTGGGACCCATAGTTAAAAACTGGGGTACCATTTAGTTACTTTCTGTTTGGAGCCGCGGTTCAACGCAACCGCAGGTTTAATCGCGGCGCCAAACGCCCACTTAGAATGGCTAAGATTGAGAATTTTCAGATTGTTGAGAATCTGTCAAAGCGGTGGCGAAATGAGATTGGTGACAACGAAAAGAAATATTTCTTGATTATAAGAATCTTAAGTTTTTTTTATTTTGGTTTCGAGGAAACTCTATTTCCAGAAAGCATACTTTCTGGGCTCAGGTGAATGAGTAAAATCCTGGTTGTCCAAAGCTCTTACAAGAAATGCATATTCTGACTCGAACTCGAGACTTACTATGTAGATCTCAAGTCTTTTGTCATCACGTCACGTTCCCTGGGGACAAGAATTTTAAGTTGCATCAAGAATAAGGTTGCGGGGTTGCGGGGCTTACACCGTTTCGTACCTTCAGTTCTTTGATGTTACTGTGTTGCATATCAAGAACAATTAGTTTGTCCACTTGAAAATCGAATGAAAAGATTTCGAAGCAAATCCATGCCAACAACGCCATATTTAATCCTCTGGGAAGAAAGTTGAGGCTTCCAGTAAGACGACTCACACCATTTAATTGGAGTAACTCTAATTTATTTTTAAAATTTCTATTATTTTTTTAATAAATTTATTTTAATGAAACTTGATTTTATTTTAATATATTTTCAAATAAAAAAACATTTTAAAAAACAATATTATACAAAGATTCTCTTAATAGATGGATACACCAAAACGACAACAAAAGAACATACAATGACCTAAAATGCAATGACACTGTCAATGCTGAAGTGCTTGAATTTTAAAAGATTTTTTATTTTTTAAAATATTAAGCTAAGCTGATAAAGATCAGACCAGTGGCGATGGAAAAGGTGGTTTCTCTTTATATCATGTCAGGGTTCAAAGGAATCCAAACAAATCTTTAGAGGTGTTTGTTTCATCGAAAGATGTTTTATCAAAATCACTTTATAAATGTTTTTTGTATTTGTTTACAAAAAGTTGTTTGAGTAAAAATATTTCTCAATTAAAGAAAAAAATAGTTTGGGTTTTGTAATTTTTTTTTTATTTTTAATAGAAATTGCTTTCCAAAAGTTGTGAAGAATTCAAAAAAAATCTAGTTCTTTTAATAATTATATCAAATTTGATTATTGGTATTTTGATTGCTATATATTTTGTTTTATATTTTTTTCAATTAAATTCCTTATAATTTACTTTTTATATCAGTTTTAGTTTTAGTTTTTATTTTATTTTTGCTTATTATTTTTTTAATTAAATTTTTTTTATCTATCAAATTTGATCTCATCTCATTCTTTGATTTCTATTTATTTTACTTGAAATAATTTATGAATATATATATATTTAATTTTGCAATTTTTTTATCTGTTAGATTTAATGTCTGTTTGAGAATGTCGTTGAGGTTGCTTTTGAAAGTATTTTTTATTCAGAAAAATGCATCAAAATAATGTATTTTTACAAAATTATTTTTGACATCAACACATAAAAATAATCTAAAAACGCCAAAAATATTTAATTTAAAATAAAAAATAATTTTGTTTTCAAATTTTATCAAAAACACTTTTAGAACTGAGTGACAAACACCTCCAATAGCCTTTGTTATTAATTTATTTTTTTTGAAACAATTTATGAAACGAGATTTGGTTTTTTCAACTTCATCCTCTAATTTTTTTTATTTGTAAGATTTATCCTTATTTTTTTAATAAATTAAAAAAACTAAAATATTAATAAAAAAATTTCCACCGTATTTTTTATAAAATAAATTAAATTAAAATATTTTTTTTCTTAACATCACCTAACATTAAAAAATAATTTATTCTGTATAAAATCAATTTTAAAACAAAACCTCCTTTCCACAGGGGGCTTAGTAAGAAGACAACCATTTGGTTAGTGGAGGGTACGGACATGTGCCTATAGAGGAGGAGGGCCCATAGTGTGGTTACAGGTCTTCACCAGTTTTCATCATGTTTCGTTTAAAATTTCAACCTATTCTGGTAAAAAAAATTTAAATAATAAATAGTTTATAATATTAATTAAATCTTTTAATTAGATCATTACATTAAAATGAAATTTTACGAGAATTCTCTTGACATATTTATATATATTATGTTAAAATTTTAGAGCAATCAGAGAATGTAACGACCTTGTGAGATTGATGATGAGATTCTCATAATATTATATATGTTCATAATTTTGTTCAGAAAATTCAGTTTATTATGTTTTTTTTTTAGATTATGAATTAAACTATAATGGTGTTTTAGTATTTTTTTTCTCAATTTTATTATTCAACATTGAGTTATTACGAATTAAACTTTATAATATGATCTGATTTGCTTTATTTAAGGTTATCATTGTTTTATAAGTTGTAATGGAGGTTACATATTTGAAAGGTTAACCAAGGTTGACCCGAGTTGACTCAATATATTGTTGTTTCAATATTTTTTTAGTTAAGATGTCAACTTGATTCTTATCAATTTTTCATGTTATCTTTGAACTCATAAACTTAGTCGAGTTATATCAGTTTAACTTCACTTTTTATTTATTTTTAAAATTTAAATTGTATAATTTTAAATAATTTTATTTTTAGATTTTAACTATTTTTTGAGTTAATATATATATATATATATATATATATATATAGCACAAACCCAAAACAAAATGATGAAAACTAAAATATTTCTTTCAAATTAAAAAATAAAACATATTAAGTTTTCGTGTTACACGTTGCTGGTAGGTTTCCATGGCATAATTATTTTCATTGGTGTCTGTTGGTGCTGGTGCGGTGCATCATACTTCGCACTTGTGAGAAGTCAATTTGGCTTTAGTGCAGGCTTTAGTGCAGTGCATTGTTTTGTCTTGTCTAATTACAGCAAAAATAAGGATAAAATTATAATAATTAATTTCCCTTTTCCTTTCTTTTTTTTTCCTGTTATTATTAATGTTTTGATTTCTCTTGAAAAGGGTTTATTTTTTATGTTTATTTATTGGATTCTTTGTAAGATTTTTGCAAGAATAAAAAATAAGGGTATGTCTTTAGATATAACAAATTTAGTTGTCATTCAATTGGAAACATAACTTGTTAATTTTATAATATTTAGAAATATCTAGTAATAACCTATTAATTATTTTTTAAATTTATATTGAAAAAATAAATACTAATAGAAGAACAATCTTAATGAAGATATTCTAATTATTTTTTATATGTTATAAATTTCAAATTTTCTCTTCTTTATGTGTGCATTTTTTATTTATTTCATATTTCATATTTCGGTTTGGTTTTGATAGATTTTCTTAGCTCTGAAATTTAAAATTAAAACCAAACCAATTTTAAAACCTTGTTGATTCAATTAATTTATATAGTTATTCCAAATAATCCAAATTAATTTGCTCATTCGTCCAATCAAGAATGCAACGTAGCCAATCACATGTTGTTTACTCTTATCCACACAGACACAACCCATCTTATCTCTTGTCAATGTGGTGGAGTTGGCCCCCATGGCAATGAAGAGCACTGCCACTATAAGGATAACTTTTTTTTTCTCGTTCACATTGATGAATCATCACCCAAAATGGTAGTTATATGTGAAGATATCATCTTATTTAAAAATTTAAATTATATTCTAGGGTCTTACCTAATACCTTAAGTTTTTAAGTGAGATAGTTCCTTAACATAGTATCAGAACCTTATTGATCCAGAGGTCATTAGTTTGAATTTCACCACTCTCATTCCATTTGATAAAAATCAAGCACAAGGTAGTGGGTGTCTATTCAAGTTTCAAGCCCAAAGGACTTTTACTTGAAGGGGTGTGTTAGAGAATAATATAAATTATATTCCGGAACCTCACCTAATAGTTTAAGCTTTTAGGTGAGATGGTTCCTTAACAACTATTTTATGCTTCATTTTTATTAAATAGAATGAGGATAGTGAGATTCAAACTTGTGATTATTGGATCAACAAAATTCTAATACTATACTAAAAAATAATCTTACCTAAATAAGATTTCAGAATATAATTTATATTATTCTCAAATCCTATAAAAGGATAGCGAGCGGAGTCGACCCTTGCTCGAAAGAGAAACATAGTGATCACTAACCGAAAGATTCTAATATTTTGGCTTTCACAATATGGGTGGGGCCTTGATCATCACCACCATGCCCAAGCTAGCATCTGCATTGATTCCTACAGCATGATGTTTTATTGCAGAGTCTTATAATTTTGTTCTTCTTATGATCCTTGTTAAATTTTCAGGGAATGGAAGTTCTAGTGAGCCAGAAAATCATGGAGACTTCGTCATCACCATCCTTAGCATCGATGGTGGAGGAGTGAGAGGCATCATTCCTAGTGAAGTCCTAAGTGTTCTTGAATCAAAACTCCAGGTAAATCTGTTCTCTCAACATGTTTTCCTTCATCAATCTTATACACACTAGCTAGAGCTATATATAGTCTGTTAGAGAATAATATAAATCATATTATAGGGTCTCACTTACAAGCTTAAGCTTTTAGGTGAGATGGTTCCTTAACATGGTATCAGAGCCTTGTTGACCCAACGGTCACGAGTTCGAATCTCACCACCCCCATTCTATTTTGATAAAAATCAAGCACAAGGTGATGTTGGTCCGTGTAAGTTTCAAGCCCAAAGGGCTTTCACTTGAGGGGGTGTGTTAGAGAATAATATAAATCATATTATACAACCTCACTTACAAGCTTAAGCTTTTAGGTAAAATGGTTCCTTAACATAGTCAGCCTCCTTCATTTTTCTTGCGTGCATAGAAACTGGATGTGGCAAACAAGGACGCGAGGATTGCAGATTATTTTGACTTCATTGCTGGGACAAGCACCGGAGGACTTATGACAGCCATGCTTACGGCCCCGAATGAAAAAAAACGACCTCTGTTTGCTGCAAAAGATATTGCTAAGTTTTATCAGGAAAAGAGTCCAATAATCTTTCTCAGAACACCTGAAACGAAAAACGAACCTCCGTCTACTGATCAAGAGGGTTCCAAAATCTCTGATCCTGATGAAGCAACGGAAGAATCTTCGACAACGTAGGTGAAACAAATCCAATGGATATTTTGTAATTCAAACCATATTCTCCGAATAAATCTCTTCCTTTTCTGCAGAATGGTTTACAGCATTTACGGAAATTAATATCACTGACAGGATCCATCTTTTGAACAGGCAAGCCAAAGTCATCAATACTCCAGCTACTGTTTTGCGCGGTTTTATTGATGTGATAGCCGACATAGAACCTCTTAATAAATATTTACTACAACCAAAATATGACGGAAAGAATCTGCAAGATACCATTAAGGGACTTTTGGGAGAGAAACTAGCTCTCAGTGAGACTCTAACGAGTGTGATAATCCCCGCCTTCGACATCAAGGAATTTAGGCCTACCATCTTTTCCACCTTAAAGGTCATATTCTTCTTGATTTTCTAATATTTTCCATTGAAAATATTAGTGAATTCAATTTGCACGCAGGGAGTCGCATAACATTTTTTCCTTTAGTGATAATCACTTTTGTATGAACAAATTAATTGTAGGCCAAGCGTGATAGGTCGATGGATGCTCCACTGGCAGACGTTTGTAGGGCTACCTCTGCAGCACCGTATTACTTTCCCCCTTACCATTTTAAAACCAGCAAGCCCTTCAACCTAGTTGATGGCGGTGTTGCAGCCAATAATCCTGTAAGTTACTGTTTATTGTGATATAATAACATTAATACTAGGAAAATGATACGTTAGCAACGCAAGGAAGAAGATCATATGCCTCATCTCTTGTGTTATAATCTTATCAGTCTTTCCTAGCTGTGTGTGAGGCGATGAAAGAAAAAAAGACAGATTTTCAAAAAATTGTTATCCTCTCCCTTGGAACTGGAGCACCAGATGCAAGTGGCAGGCTAGAGGTTGGAAACGGCAAATGGGGTATTGTTGATTGGCTTTGGCAGGATGACAATTCCACCCCGTTGCTGGATATCTTGACGACTGCGCCGGATGAAATGACTGAGATCTACATGTCTAACGTCTTTCAATACTGTGGACTAGAACACAACTATACTCGTATCCAGGTAAACCACTTGAAAGTATAAAAAGTAGGAATTTTGGCAACGAGAGAGCTATTTATTTGGTCGTGGTGAAATTAAGGAAGCTGGAGTTTCATTGTTAATGATGCGTTGCCATTTCATGCTACAATTAGGTTGAGCTAAAACCCAGTGAAGCCAAGATGGACAATACAAGCAAGGAAAATCTGGAGAGTCTCAAGAAGATCGGTCGGGATTTAGCAGATCAAAATGATGCCAAACTTGAAGCGTAAGAACTACATTTTTGAACTATCTTGGATTTCCAACTAGCACCGAAGCAAGCTAACTAACTTCTTGTTGCTCTTAATTATTGCAACCTCGATTTGATCGATGTTGTGCAGTATTGCAAGCCGATTGGTCGATATACGGAAAGCTCGCTTAACCCACATGTCTGCTTGATAATTCATGAAGTAAACCGTTGCTGTTGTCCAAGATATGGTTGCCTGCCCATATGATTAGTTCAAGTCAGGCTTCATTGTGAGCTGTGTTGAGTTGATAATTATGTACTTCTGTCATAAATAATGAGGAAACAATGTACTCTTCTTAAGTTTCTTCATAAATTATGTGTAATGTATTGTATAATATGGATCATGTGGAGTGGCTTGATGAATCTCTCTATTAGTCTTAATGATTGGTCTTTTCTTCCACTCTACCCAATGGATCTTTTCATTCATAATCCATCGAAATATTTTTCAGAAACTGTCAATGCTTGTTTTGTAATTCGTGCATGGTGAGGAAAATATGTTTTAGAAGGAGAGTTCTTGAGTAATTGGATCTGGTTGGGAATAGAGTGAACCTTTAAGGAACTAAATGACCTTAATTAATTCACATATATGAAATTGGAATTTCAAATAGTGTTTTAAGATGCGAGAGAAGGGGATAGTGGAGATAAAATTTGTATATAAAAAAGATTTGATTTGTTCCTACGAGTAAATCTCAACCAAAGCTCCTGCTAGAAAACCATCAAATCCCTAAATCATATTAGAATCTCACAAAAGCAACTTACCTCAGGTGCAACGTTTTAGGGTGCTAATATCTTTTCTAACCATAGCTAGCCCCTTACCATTTGAATGTCTAAAAAAACCACAACTTCCGGGTTTCCTAGGAACTCTAAAACCCCCGACACCATTGCAGGAACCTTGCAACAAAACTACAACCTCTATGAAGATACCAAACTTCTTCTCCTTTGTGTTATACATTCATACAAGAATACAACAGCTTGTCGCACCCCATCGCGAGAGTGCGGCGTCGCGGCGACCCTCCCCGTGAGCGGGGGAGTTCAATGTCGGGGGGATTATATTTTTTTTTGGAAAAGGGAGTCACCACCTAGTATTATGGTTACTAGGAAACCTAAACTGGTCTTTCAGAGATTCTAGGGTAAATGACTGGTTGTGTAAAGGGAAGGTTTTAGCACCCCTAGTACGCCCTACCTAAGGTAAGCTGCTTGGTGTTTTTGTTTGGTTATGATTTGTTATGATTTTGATCTTTCAAAGAATATGTTGGTTAAATGATGAATGAGATATTACTCCGCCAAATATTTTGGATATTAACCCCTTAGGATTTATTTATCCAAACACCGACAGTGAATAATAGCATATCATTCCCGTCGAATATTTTGGATATTAACCACTTAACAGTGAATAATAGCATATCATTCCCGCCGAATATTTTGGGTATTAACCCCTTAGGATTTATTTATCCAAATACCAACAGTGAATAATAACATATCATTCCCGCCGATATTTAAGGTATTAACCCCTTAGAATTTATTTATCCAAATACCGATAGTGAATAATAAATTCCCAAAAATAAGATTTTTATATTTTTTTTGAAATATTGGCCAATACCATTTGGGTTTGACAAACATGTTGTAAAACCCAAAAATACAAGAAATGATTTTTCTTTGCGAAATCAATGCTAAAACATATTTTTCTTCAAACTCATAGATAATATTTTTTTTTTTTGAAAGAAAACGAAATTTTAAAATATGCTAGTGTATTGGCCGTATGCAAGAAAACAGCACATATTTTTTATAAAAATATTTTTTGCAAATTATGTATTTTTATTATTATTTTCTTTTTTTATTATTTTTTTATTTATGGGTGGGCTGGCTGCCAGCCCACCTACATGGGGCTGGGCTGCCAGCCCGCCCATTGTGGCTGGGCTCGCGGCCCAAATAATCTGATATTGGGCCTTGGCCCGTTTATTCTAAGGATGGGCTTCAGTCCATTTTATTATCGGACTGGGCTTTCAGTCCAGATGGGCCAGAAGCCCATCTTTCCCTCGGGTTGGGCCTCGGTGGGCTGAAAGCCCTGCTTTTAGCAACAGGCCGGGCGTAAAGCCCGACCCAAACGGCCCAGCGGTGCATGCAGAGAGGAAGAAGATGATAAATAGTGAATTTTTTGAGTGTGAGGAATGGCGTACCTGTTAACACCTTTGGGTAGAGGAGGTCGTGGTGGTTCTTCTGGTCGTGGTGGCATCGGAAATGGTGGCCTGTGGTGGCCGGAGTGGACGTCGGAAGATGCACTGGTCACGTTGCTATCGTGGCTGTTGGTCCCGTTGCTTCGCCGGAGAAGATGGTGGTGCTGCTGGGGTGAAGGCAGAGATGATGGTGATGAAATGGTGATGCTGAGGGGGGATGTGGGTGGTCGACGGTGATGGAGTTTGGCTGGCCAAGAGGGAGAGAGAGAGAGCTTCGGGTCTGTTTCTAGAGAGAGAGAAGAGAAAAAAAAACGAAAGCAGAGAAAGAGAGTGGAGGGGAACAGATGCGAGGGAAGGAAAGATTAAAAAATTCACGTGAAATTTTCCTTGTTTCTTTCAACTTTTTTCTCCGTTTTCTTTTCTTCTCCTCTTTTGCACCTCTGCTCATCGGTTTTTATAGCCATTTACAGGGGTTACCGTTGCACAATGATGGGCTGCTTTCGGCTTGCCTGTGGCTTCAGGCAGGTGGCTATCGGCGGCGAGCGCAGGTGGCTTGTCGACGGCGACTGTAGGTGTGTCAGTCGGTGCACGCGAAGGAGGGGTTGCTTTAAGGGTGAAAATGCAGTTTGGTCCTTCTATTTGTATTTGCTCTTATTACGCCCCCAATCAGATTTATATTTATGATTTTGTGCAATTGTACCCCTGACTGAATTTCAACATTAGCCTTAACTTTGCGCGCCTCTTTCCTTTTGGTCCCTTATTTCTTATTTATGCAATTTGACCTTCAATTGATCATTAAACTTTCAATTGTTTTTAATTTGAACCCTAACTTGCGCAATTGGCTTGAAAAAAATTCAATTGGGTCTCCAAAAAATTTGATTTTCTCAATTGAGCCCACATTAAATTCAAGAACTTGATTTCTCATCTATTAAGCCTTTAATAAAATTAATTTGCCCAATTCAAAATATAATCAAGTCCTTGCACTTAATTAATCTTTCAATTGTACCCTAAATTAATTCTCAAACATAATTATACTTTTAAATCGACCAACGATTAAATCAAACTGACCCGTAAAAAATATAATCATATTTGTCGACTTAATTTTTACGCAGATTTATCCGATAATAAATTACTTTAGCCTTGAATCTGCGATTTTATTCATTTTGGGCACAAAAAAAAGTACGATTGAACTCTCGAAAACATCCAAAATTTCACCTTGATTTTCCTACTGACACCAAACCCTTTTATTTTATTTTTTTGTTATTTTTCGGGTAGTTTTAGGGAATGACCCAAAATTGGGTTATGACAGTTGCCCCCTTCTTTGCAATGCTTACGACTAAAGTCTTGTACAAGACTTTAACTAGTAAGTGTTGTAAAGAAAAAATAGCATGGTGGAGATGGTCTCCTTATTCTGGGTGACCTACCCAAGTTAGAATAGTTAGAAGGGTCTCATTTTTCTAGGTGACCTACCCGGGTTAGGAGTTAGAAGGGTCTCATTTTTCTGGGTGACCTACCCGGGTTAGCAGTTAGAAGGATCTCATTTTTCTGGGTGACCTACCCGAGTAAGCAGTTAGAAGGGTCTCATTTTTCTGGGTGACCTACCCAAGTTAGATATGGGTCTCATTTTTCTGGGTGATCTACCCGGTTAGATATGGGTCTTATTTTTCTAGGTGACCTACCCGGTTAGACATGGTTCTAGCAACAATGGCAAACCCATTAATCAATTTTTCAAGCTGTCTGTTCCTATCCATCCTCATCATTCTCGTCAAGTTCTTCAATAAAGTGTGGTGGACTCCCATTCGCATCCAGTCTTTGATGAAGTCACAGGGAATCGAAGGCCCTTCTTATAGATTCCTGCATGGAAACACCAAAGAGATCTCCAGCATTATAAGAAATATTAGGAGCAGTCCCCAAGAATTACTACACCATACATTGCTATGGTTCATCCTCACTTTTATTCATGGATCCAGATCTACGGTAACAATCTTCTCATAATTTAGATATCAAGCAATATCCTTGCTTAAATTTAGATGAATCAACTTTGACTTTTTATATCAACAGAATGTCTGCAGAATTATTTAAATTAACTTTGCCTACAGCTATGAACCTCCTTCAGTGGTATTGTCCACAAGCGCACCTGATCATCACTGAACCAGAGCTGGTGAAACAGATATTAAGCAACAAAGATAGATCGTACCCCAAAACAAAGGTCTCAAGTGAAATAAAGAAGCTCCTAGGGGATGGAATTGTCTTATTAGAAGGGGACAAATAGGTTAAACTCGGGAAATTGGCCAACCATGCCTTCCATGGAAAGAGCATAAAAGTAAATTCATGTTTTTGTTTTGAACCGCTTTACCGTCTGACTGAAGTTCTCATTTAGTTCATGGAACAGGCTTTTGTCACCACACATGTGGTTGCTACATCCAGAATTTAGGAACCAAATATCTTTTCTTCAAGCATCATTCTTCTCCATATATGACATGAGCAACATCTCTTCTTCTTCTAGTTGGCCTCTTTATCCTAGTTTGGACATGTAGATTGAAAGTGTCCAAGCTTGTGACACTTATAACATTCCACTACTCCTTTTGCACCAAACCTGTCTTTAGTGGTTATCCTGAGTGCCTACTCTTCTCTTGTATATTGTTGGAATTTTTGTTCATGCACAATCAGAGAACTCTGCAATTCATCAATGGAAAGTTGGTCGATGTCTTTGGACTCCTCTATCAAGCAAACAATATAATTGAATTTCTCACTCAATGATCAAAGAATCCTCTCCACCACTATGACATCTTGCATCTTCTCTCCATGTGTTCTCATCTTGTTATCCACTGACAATACTCTTGAAAAATACTTAGTGATTCCTTCTCTAGCCTTCATATCTAGGGTTTCAAAATCTCTACGGAGAGCTTGTAATGACCTCTTAACCCAAGCAATCCCCTCAAATTTCTTCTTATAGATTCCCAAATTTGTTTGGAAGTGTCCTTCACAAGAATGGTATCCAATATCTTCCAATCTATGGCTTGAAAGAGGTTATTTTTGACTTTCAGGTCCTTCAACTTCAATTCATCTAGTCCCCTTCATTGGGCTTCCTATCTGCATCACCTCACTCTCTGGCTCAACATACCCAGTCTCTACCAGCCCCTAATATTCCTTGGATCGTAGGAAATTCTCCATCAACATGCTTCCATGTTCGCAGTGACCATCAAAGCGAGGGATGGCTGGTTGCACAAAGTTCCCTTTGGTTGTCATTCTTTGTTGCTACAAGAATATCAAAGATTGCTACTTTGATTTCGTCAGACCCTAGTGGAGGCTCTAATACCAAAAATGGTAAGAATTGAAATACAAAATGAAGAATACTATCCCTTTCTTATTGAGCAAACTGGGTTTATACATACCCTTTTACAATCTTAATGGAAATGAGAAAAAATAACTCACATTCAGAGCTAAAGATGCAATTAACAAAATTCAAGAAACATTGAATAATTCCCCTCCTAAAACTCGGGCTTATTGAAACTAATTGCCAAAGACTAGAACTTAACTAAACTTATTCAAACTAAGACCCAAACTTTCTCTTCAATAACTATACATTAATTAGCTGAAATGTAAACAGAATCGATGACGACTGTGTTAAGGAACCATCTCACCTAAAAGCTTAAGCTGATAGGTGAGACCCTAAAATATGATTTATATTATTTTCTAATACACACCCTCAAATGAAAACCCTTTGGGCTTGAAACTTACACAGGCCCACATCACCTTGTGCTTTATTTTTATCAAATACAATGGGGGTGGTGAGATTTGAACTCGTGATCACTGGGTCAACAAGGCTCTGATACCATGTTAAGAAACCATCTGACATAAAAATTTAAGCTGATAGGTGTCGCACCCCATCGCGAGAGCGCGGCGTCGTGACGACTCTTCCCCGTATGCAGAGGAATTCAATGTCGGAGGGATTATCTTTATTTTTGGAAAAGGGAGTCGCCACCTAGTATTATGGTTACTAGGAAACCTAAACTGGTCTTTCAGAGATTCTAGGGTAAGGGACTAGTTGCGTAAAGGGAAGGTTTTAGCACTCCTAGTACGCCCTACCTAAGGTAAGCTGCTTAGCATTTTGTTTGCCTATGATTTGTTATATTATTCATCTTTTGAAAATGTATTGGTTAAATGGCGATGATGTATTATCCCCGCCGAATATTTTGGATATTAACCCCTTAGAATTTATTTATCCAAACACCGACAGTGAATAATAGCATATTATTCCCGCCGAATATTTTGGATATTAACCCCTTAGGATTTATTTATCCAAACACCGACAGTGAATAATAGCATATCATCCCCGCCGAATATTTTGGATATTAACCCCTTAGGATTTATTTATCCAAATACCAACAGTGAATAATACGAATCACCAAAAAATGTTTTTATATTTTTTTGAATATTGGCCAATACCCTTTTGATTTTACAAACATGTTGTAAAATCCAAAAATACAAGAAATGATTTTTCTTTGTGAAATTTATGCAAAAATACATTTTTTTCTTAAATCTCCAAGATAATATATATTTTTTGAAAGACAAGAAGTTTTTTTTTTTAATATGCTAGTGTATTGGCCGTATGCAAGAAAAACAACACATTTTTTCTAGATTTTTTTATATATAAAAAAAATATTTTTATATTTTTTATATTTTTATATTTTTTATTATTATTTTTATTATTATTTTATTTATTTACGGGTGGGCTGGACTGCCAGCCCACCAATTTGGTGTCTGGGCTGTCAGCCTAGAGAAAACTAGGGTCTGGGCTGCCAGCCCAGGCCATCTCGGGCTGGACTGTCAGCCCAGGGAAACTTTGGGTTTGGGCTTCCAGCCCAGCCCACCGCGGGCTGGACTGCCAGCCTAGGGGGACCTGGACCGGGCTTCGGCCCGGAGGTAAGGGAATGGGCTCGCGGCTCATGGGCTGGGCTTCCAGCCTAAATGGGCTGTAAGCCCAGTCCTCTAGTGGTCGGGCCGGGCGCCAAACCCGGCCCGACCCGACCCGATCCGTATCACCTCTACATGCAAAAAAACGAGGAAGATGTACAGTGATATGGTAAATTTCCGAGTGTGATGAAAGGCTTACCTATTAACACCTTTGGGTAGAGGACGTCGAGGTGGTTCTTCCAGTCGTGGTGGCGTCGGAAATGGTTGCCTGTGGTGGCCGGAAATGGGGTCGGAAGTAGCTGCTGTCGTTGCTGTGGCGGGGGCTGCTCTGCCTTTGCTTCACCGGAGGCTAACAGATGGGTTGCTGGTGAGGAGGGGATGCTTCAAGTGATGGATAGGGTTGCTCTCCGTGGTCTGAGGCGGTGGTTGGGGGTGTTGAACCGAGATGGAGAGAGAGAGAAAGAGCTTCGGGTCTGTTATTTTTAGAGAGAGAGAAGAGAAAAACGAAAGCCATAGAGGGAGAGTGAAAGGGAACAGATGCGAGGGAAAAGAAGATTCAAAATTCACGTGAAATTTTCCTTGTTTCTTTCAGCTTTTTTTCGTTTTTTCTTCTTCATTTTCTCTTCTGCTCGTCGGTTTTTATAGCCATTTGCAGGGGTTACCGTTGCAAACAAACGGTCGGCTACCTCCTACGGCAGTAGGCTTGCCGGTGGCGGGCAGGCGGCTGGTCGGCAGCGAGCGCAGGTGGCTTGTCGGCGGCGGCTTCAGGTGTGTCAGTCGGTGCACGCGAGGAAGGGTTGCTTTAAGGGTGAAAATGCATTTTGGTCCTTCAATTTGTATTTGCTCTTATTGCACCCCCAATCAGATTTATATTTATGATTTTGTGCAATTGTACCCCTGACTGAATTTCAACATTAGCCTTAACTTTGCGCGCCTCTTTCCTTTTGGTCCCTTATTTCTGATTTATGCAATTTGACCTTCAATTGATCATTAAACTTTCAATTGTTTTTAATTTGAACCCTAACTTGCGCAATTGACTTGAAAAAAATTCAATTGGGTCTCTAAAAATTTTGATTTTCTCAATTGAGCCCAAATTAAATTTAAGAACTTGATTTCTCATTGACTAAGCCCTTAATAAAAATTAATTTGACCAATTTAAAGTATAATTGAGTCGCTATGGTTAATTAAATTCTTCAATTAATTCTCGAACATAATTACACTTCTATATTAACCAGCAACTAAATCAAATTGGCCCATAAAAATATAATTATATCTTACGACTTAGTTTTTACGCAGGTTTACCCGATAATAAATTATTTTAGCCCTTAATCTGTGATTTCCTTCATTTTCGGGTACAAAAGAGGTACGATTGAGCTTTCAAAAACATCCAAAATTTCACCTTGATTTTTTTCTACCGACACCAGCCCCTTTTATTTTATTTTTTTGTTATTTTCGGGTAGTTTTGGGAAATGACCCAAAATTGGGTTATGACAATAGGTGAGGTGCCAGAATATGATTTATATTATTCTCTAACAAACTGAACATATCCTCTCCAATTCAACTATTATTCCAAATCCCAAGCATGCTACTTGGAAATCAGAAGACCAACATCTCCTTATTCTCCTTATTTCCAATATGGACTGCAATCGAATCTGCTTTCAGTCATCGATCAAAACTCCATGAAATTCGTATTGAAGATGACTTGCAATATTTAAAATGAGGTTCTTTTAGTGTTACTGAGTGCTCTCGTTCCATTAAACTGCTTTACGATCAGCTTGCTACCATGGGTTCTCCTGCTAATGAAACAGACAAGGTTCAAATCATATTTTCACTCTGAATTCACAAGATAGATGGAAATTTCACATATTCAAGGTTTGATTTGACTACAGAATCAAAAGGTATCAGATAACGGACCAACCCTGCCACGAAATGATCAAATTTTTAGCCTCGTACTTCATCTTGTTTGTCACCATCTGTGTGGCTATATTTCTTCAATTAATAATAATCCCTCTCGTTTATAAGAATAAAATAAAATAAAATAAAAAAACTTCGCAGAAGTGTTCTTGTTTCATATTAATTCGTATAAAATTACTATATTAAATACTATTTGTGTTGTAATAATTTTTTTATTCTGTCTGTATAGGGAAATACCATAAAATCACATCCACAATATTTATCTATCTATCTATCTATCTATCTATCTATCTATATATATATATATATATATATATATGTTAAAAACTATCATTTTAATGTATTTTTAAACAAAAAAGCTAAGCGAAGAACATAACATTGATTTTCAACTACATTTCCGGCTTCATATAAATGCATAAATAGTTCACTGAGGTCCTTACTCATAAGTGGTAAGGAAGTCAACAATCTCATGGGGTTGGCATTTATTAAATTGTTAAATTTTTTGTTTGTGTGGATTATGGTTGAGATTAATTTTTAAATTGTTTTTTGTTCAGAAAAATATTATAATAAAAAAAATTATTTTTTATATCAGTATATAAAAATGATTTAAAAATATCCAAAAAATTAATTTAAAATAAAAAAATATTATTTATTTATTTTTAAAAATACTTTTAAAACACAATGCAAAATAAGCATTACTCCCGGTGGTGCACCACTTTCATTTCCACAAACACACATGAGAATGACGCTTTGTTTACTCTCGTCCCCTGATGCTACCCTCCTTATCTCTTATCACTGGTTTGGAGTTGGGTCATGATTATTAGTCAATTTCTATTTCTTTTCATTGATAGAAATTAATGAAAATATATTAAAATAATATTTTTTTATTTTTTTAAAAATTAATTTTGATATCATTATATCAAAATAATTTAATAACACACACAAAAAAAAGTTAATTTAAAGCAAAAAAAAAAAAATTACTTTCAAAATTTTTCAAAAATATATTTATACGACGGGCAATAAATATTGTTGTGGTCTATTCTCGTCCCGCTTCTTACACGAGAATTGCATGGAACCACCTAATTGGCTGCCTTGAGTAATATCTCCGCCTGTTCTCATTTACAACTTTTATTATTGGGATGGCATTTATTAATTTGTCATATGTCCATCAATCTTCTGGCGGTTCACATCATTGGAATATTGTAACCTAATTTCAATCTAATTTCATTTTATGAGGGTTTAGCTAATCTTTTAGAGTTTTTGATTTAAAACTCTAAATAAATAAATTTTATGTGAAATTTTTTATTTATATATTAGGACTCTCGTTTATTAAATAATGGATTTAGAAGAAAAGAAATTATTTTTACCGTATTTCTTCCCCCACAACACCGGACACAACAAGTCCTCTTAAGAAAACATCTAACCATCTAGTACGTGATCTAGTGGTAAGAGATTGAGATTAAAAGGTTTGCCCCCTGTAGTTTCAAATTTGAGTCCTGTGGTTGCTAACATGATGATCACTGGAGATTTACATGATTGTTAACTTCAGGGTCGTGGAATTAGTATTGGACAATAACTTGGGATATCTAGAAAACAAATTTGGCTGTATGATGAATATATGATTATTAAAATTTATCCAATCGTTAAACAAAAATATATGAAATTTTAGGAGTAATTAGTTTTTAACAGAAGAAAATTCAGCCGCTCTCTTTCTCCGATCCTCCTTCCAATCCTAAGTTTCCTAGTCTACGTGCTACCGTCAAGGCTTCTTCACCTGCGGCACGTAGCTCCCCTATCTCTTTCCCTCTCTCTCTCTTTTATTTTTGTTGTCAATAGTCCCAAATAGGATGATTTATCAGTAAATACGGTGATTTTCTTAGTCTAACAATAACAAATTTGAATCCCTTTGATCTTATATTTTTGTATATTTCTTAGTTATTAGGGTTTTGATTTCTCTTTGAAAGGGTTAATTGTTTACGTTTATTTGTTGCATTCTCTTGAAGATTTGTGCAAGAGTCTATGCCGAAAAGGAGCACCGATCTTTGCATCTAACAGAATACATGGAGATGGACACTACAGATTACAGCTTGTTCGAAAAATATGTTGTCATAATAAGACAAGTTAATTAGAGTCTATGAATGAATTGTGGTGGAAAGTTAATTATTTCTGGGCTCGTGAGACATTTCGAAAAGTGAAAGCTCGAAGAAGTCTAACCTAATTTTAAACAAATTAACATAAATTACCCAATGAACTCATGAAACTTTTTGATTCGACTACTTTTTAGTCAATTTGTAGAAATATTCCAAATAATCCGAATAACTTTCTTACTTTGTCCATTCATGAATGCCGACTTTGCTAATGACAAGCTGTTTGCTCTCATCCACAGAAGCATGAACTCTAATTATTCCTCGTTCACATTGATGAATCAATCGGTTGGAGTTGGGCCCGAAGGCAATCAAGAGTGCTGCGACTTCTAAGTATGAACTCTAATTCCTTGTTCACATTGATGAATCATCACCCAAAAATTTGCTATAAAAGGGTTAGAAGAGCAGATCCTAGTTCATCAAGTGGGAGTTGTGAAAACAGTCACTAAGCAAAAGGTTCTAATATTTCGGCTTTCACAATATGGGTGAGCCCTTAATTAGACCCATGCCCAAGCTAGCATTTTCATGGGTTCAATTACATGATATTTTGTTGCAGTCTTATGAGTTGCATACAATCAAATATTAATTTGGCGCCATTACTACTAGTTCATGTGTATTAATTGTTCTTGTTGTTATCCTTGTTAAATTTTCAGTGAATGGAAGTTCTAGTGAGCCAGAGAACCAGGGAGACCTCATCACAATCCTTAGTATTGATGGTGGAGGAGTGAGAGGCATCATTCCTAGTGAAGTCCTAAGTGTTCTTGAATCAAAACTCCAGGTTAATTTGTTCTCTCAACACGTTTTCCTTCTTCAATCTTATACACACTAGAACTATATAGTCAGCCTCGTTTCATTTTTCTTGTGTGCATAGAAACTGGATGAGGACAACAAGGACGCGAGGATTGCAGATTATTTTGACTTCATTGCGGGGACAAGCACCGGAGGCCTTATGACAGCCATGCTTACGGCCCCGGATAAAGAAAAACGACCTTTGTTTTCTGCAGAAAAGATTGCTGAGTTTTATCAGAAAAACTGTCCAATTATCTTTCCTAATGAAGCAGGAGCACATGAAACAGTTCCTGAAGGGGATGACAGAATCTCTGATCCTGATCCTGAAGAAACGAAGCCATCGTGGACTGATAGGTCTATCAAATCCAATGGATTGAACTTAGTAGACAATTTAGACCATATTATCAGAATTTCACTCATACTTTTCCGCTGAATCATTAACGACATTTGCATAAATTAATTCCGCTGATAGGATCTGTCTTTCAAACAGGCTCCCCGAAGTAGTTATTAATTCCGCTTATTAATATCACTGATAGGTTAATGTCATCTCTCATCAGCTTATTTTATCGGATTATGGCTCATCTAGAAAAGAAAGTTCGAGAGCCAAAATATGACGGTAAGAATCTGCAAGATACCATTAAGGAGCATTTGGGAGAGAAACTAGCTCTCAGTGACACTCTAACGAGTGTGATAATTCCCGCCTTCGACATCAAGCAATTTAGTCCTACCGTCTTTTCCACCTTAGAGGTCATTATTCTCCTTGATTTTCTAATATTTTCCTATATATATATACACATATATATTCCAGTATTTATTAATATTACCTGATGCGTAATATATCGATCTCATCTACCAAATACTAGACATTTTTTTATATCAAATGTGGGTTAACAATTATAATAGTATAAGAAACTCGTGGAGCCAGAAATATTATTAACAAAACTAAATTTACAATCAAAATCCAACAGAATAAACGTACCCGAATAAAAAAAATCATAATTAAATAACCAAGCCAGCTTTTCTAAACACTTTTTGTTTGGTTAAATAATCCAAAACATAATATAAGAAAATATATTGTATCCATTCAAAATATTATTGAATTCAATTTGCACGCAGTATTTTTTCCTTTAATGATATTCACCTGTGTATGAACAAATTAATTGTAGGCCAAGCGTGACAGTTCGATGAATGCTCTACTGGCAGACGTTTGTAGGGCCACCTCTGCAGCACCGTATTACTTTCCCCCTCACTATTTTGAAACCAGCAAGCCCTTCAACCTAATTGATGGCGGGGTTGCAGCCAATAATCCTGTAAGTTACTGTTTATTGTGATATAATAACGTTAATACTAGGAAAATGATAAGTTAGCAACGCAAGGAAGAAGATCATTCACTATCATTTGTAGAAATTACACTGCTATTTGGCAATCAGGTCACACTTTTTAATATTTCTATAAGGCACTTAAAGTCTTTGTTTTAATTAATGCCTCATCTCTTGTGTCATAATCTTATCAGTCATTCCTAGCTGTGTGTGAGGCGACGAAAGAAAAAAACACAAAATTTCAAAATATTGTTATCCTCTCCCTTGGAACTGGAGAACCAGATGCAAGTGGCAGGCTAGAGGTTGGAGACCGAAAATGGGGAATTTATGATTGGCTTTGGCATGGTTACAAATATTCCACCCCGTTGCTGGATATCTTGACGACTGCACCGGATAAAATGACTGAGATCTACATGTCTAACGTCTTTAAAATCAGTGAAGTAGAACACAACTATACTCGGATCCAGGTAAACCACTTGAAAGTATAAAAAGTAGGAATTTTGGCAACGAGAGAGCTATTTATTTGGTCGTGGTAAAATTAAGGAAGATGGAGTTTCATTGTTAATGATGCGTTGCCATTTCATACTACAATTAGGCTCAGCTAAAACCCAGTGAAGCCATTATGGACAATACAAGCAAGGAAAATCTGGAGCGTCTCAAGGAGATCGGTCAGGATTTAGCAGAAAAAAATAAACCCAAACTTGAAGCGTAAGAACTACATTTTTGAACTATCTTGGATTTCCAACTAGCACCGAAGCAAGCTAGCTAACTTCATGCTGTCTTAATTATTGCAACCTTGATTTGATGTTGTGCAGTATTGCAAGCCGATTGGTCGATATTCGGAAAGCACGCTTAACCCTCATGTCTGCTTGATAATTCATGAAGTAGAACGTTGCTGTTGTCCAAGATATGGTTGCCTGCCCATATTATTAGTACTGTATCAAATTTGCCTGACTTTTAGCACTAGTTCAAGTCAGGCTTCATTGTGAGCTGTGTGGAGTTGATAATTATGTTCCTCTGTCATAAATAAAGAGGAAACAATGTACTCTTCTTAAGTTTCTTCCAGAAAAAAAGAAGATCTTAATTTATTTATGCTTTGTGTGTAATTTATTGTATAATATGGATCATGTGGAGTGGCTTAATGAATATCTCTATTAGTCTTAATGATTGGTCTTTGCTTCCACTCTACCCAATGGATCTTTACATTCATAATCCATCGAAATATTTGTCAAAAACTGTTAATGTTTGTTTGTGTATCCTGCATGGTGAGGAAAATATGTTTTGAAAGGAAAGTTCTTGAGTGATTGGATCTGGTAGGGAATAGAGTGACACTTTAAAGAACTAAATGACGTCAATTAATTCACATATATAACAAATTGTATTACGAATCAAGCTTTCATCGTCACAAATTCAATCACCCTAACACTTAGTCTGTTAGTATTCTTGTTTTGCTTTAATTATTTTTTAAAAAGATTCATCATATTAAGTAAGCAAAACCATCTATTTTTTGTATTCTATTTTTTAAATGTTATTTTTTGGCATTTTGATGTGATCTATGGAGTTTGATTGTTTGTTTGTTTGTACGTGTGTTTATTTAATTTATAGTATTTTACCTTAGAAGTTTATTTTATTTTATGAATGCATGATTTGTACATGATAGAGTTTGTCTGATATTTTGAAAAATAAATTTATTTTTCATTTGATGAAATTATGTTTGAAACTTGTGTGTTTTATAATGAAATAAATAATGACCTATTTAATGTGTACATTTCACAATCTTTCAATTTTATTGCTCAGACAAATTTTTAATATATATGGAGGAGTATGGATTTTTGGAGAAAATTGATAATAATTGAATAAATTTGAGTAAAACCCATAATAGCTAATTAGTTGGGTACCAATAATTTGGTTAGTTGACATTATTAATTAATACATGGATTTACTAAATAAAATTTGTTTGGCCGGGTATATAAGCCTATAACATATAAAAAAGACTGGATTTCTTCTCCTTTGTGCTCTACATTCATACAAGAATACAACGACTGATCTTCATCCTTCGGAAAAAAAATGCCTTTTCCTTGTGCCAACAGGTTCTGTCAGAATGAGAGGGATTTTTGCATCTAGTATATTTGAAGAAAGAGTCTCTAGTTTCATGACTAGTTCTTTAGAAAAATAATTGAATAATTATTGCTGATCATATGTTCTGCCTTTACCTCTACTTCTACCTCTGTCTCTGCTTTGATTCTAACTTTAACTTGCTCTTCCGCATGTTTCTTTTCTGAAAAATGATCTTTCTGAGAAAACCAATATAGTTTCTAGTAAAAAACCTAACAGTCCTAGGTCAATCTGTCGACTCATGATTGATCATCCCGACTCTTAGCTGGAGCCTTGGACAAGGTCATCCCAACTAACAAAAAGTAAAAAACCGAACAAAAGGGAATATTTGTTTTCTAATTTAAGTACAATGGGTTTTACTTTTCTAAGCTTACTATCTCTTAATTTTGAGAATTTTTACCCAAAGATTTATGAAGTATTTTTACATAGATTTGAAATTTAAATTATATATATGAAAAACCATGTAAAACATTTAGATTTTATCTCTTAAGAAATTGATTTTAAAAATCAGTCAAGTCAAGTAGATAAAGTTCTTCAGCGGACTAATCCAACGAGGTTGAAGACAGAGAATGATGATAGGTGGAAATAAATCTTGGTGGAGTGAGCTGTAAACCATATCAGAATGAATGGAGGGATTACAGCAATGTTGAATTACCTTATTCAGACCCATGATTCCTTAACAGGATTATTGACTTGCCTTGTTAAGACCATCATCGTAGATACCTTGATCCTGGCCCAAGATCATATTATTCTGTAGAATGGGGAGACAACGATGCGCGGTGAAAATGGTGTGTTTTATAGTTATAAAAATTACAACTCTAATTATCAGGAGTCGCCACGTAATATTACGGTCACTAGAAAACCTATTGGTCTACAAGAGTTTGGGTAAGGGGACTTGTTGTGCAAGGAGAAGACGCATCACCCCCAGTGCACCCTACCTAAGGCAAGCTGCATTGTTGTTTCATTGTTTTTCTAAGTTTGATTTTTTCGTTGGTCTTTTTTAAAGTTTGACGCAAATCTCTCTTTGTGAGAGAATCTCTACCTCATTGCGAGTTGAAAGACTAACCAAAAAAATTTTTACAGTGCATTTTGAAAACCCCATTTTTAACTATTTGCAAGTGTACTTTACAATGTAATTTTACACCATCATAGATAAAATAAAATAATTGTTAATTTTTTTGATATTTTGACCAAATTCCAGTGGATAATCATAAACTGATTACGATATCCAATTCTCTTTTTTAAACCATGAGAAATATACTATATTTGTTTTTTTACAAAAAATATGCTTGATTTTTTTTTTTTGGAATTCGGCCAAATGCACGAAAACAACACATTTTTGTTTTTTAATGCAATTTTTTTAAAAAAATTTCAAGCTGGGCCTGGCCCACCTAAATGGGTCAGCCCAGCCTAGGTGGGCCATGACCAACTCTGCTGGGCTTGGGCTGAACCCGACCCAACATAACTGCATCCTTGCCATTTGATCTGGGACCTCGGAGCTTAGCGGGGATGAACTTTGCTATTACAGAGACAAAGTTAGCACTCTCCATGATCCTGCAACATTACAGTTTTACTCTCTCGCCAACCTATGCCCACTGCCCAACTGAAGTTCTAACAATGTGCCCCCAACATGGAGTTCAAGTCATTCTCCAACCATATCAACCCGACTTGTTATGATAATTCTTGTGGGCACTAGAACTTATCGCTCTCAAAGTATAAGAGATTGACGTCTTCATTTTGATTTCTAGATTAATCGTTGAAGTATATAGAAAAAGACTGAGATCAGAATATCTATATATATAAACTAATGTCAAAGAACTATACAATTTAAAAAATTAAATTGATAGGTGAGGTCTTAGAATATAATTTATATTATTCTCTAATACATCTTCTTAAGTGAAAGCTTTTTAGGCTTGAAATATGCATAGACCCAAACTACCTTGTGCTTGATTTTTATCAAATATATAGGTGGTGAGATTCGATCTTGTGACCACTGGATCAATAAAACTCTAATACCAATTTTACCTGAAAGTTTAAATTGTTAGATGAGACCCCAAAATATAATTTATATTATTCTCTAACAACAACATCCAATGAATTAATTAGCTGAAATATACTAGCTGAAATATACGACTGAACGTATCCTCTCTGATTCAACTATTGTTCCAAATCCCAAGCATGCTACTTGTAAATAGAAGACCAACGTCTCCTTATTCTCCTTATTTCCTCTCTCAACGAGGAAGCCATGGCTGAAGTCTTTGGTTTCTCTAACTCTTAGCCAATATGGACTGCACTCAGAACCTGCTTTCAGTCATCGATCAAAACTCCATGAAATTCGTATTAAAGAAGACTTGCAATAAATTTAAAATGAGGTTCTTGTAGTGCTACTGAGTACTCTCGTTCCTTTAAAGTGCTTTACGATCAACTTGATACCATGGGTTCTCCTGCTAATGAAACAGACAAGGTTCAAATCAGGTATGTTAACATGATATCAGAGCCTTGTTGACCCAGCGGTCACAAGTTTGAATTTCACCACCCTCATTCTATTTTATAAAAATCAAACACAAGGTATAGTGGGCATGTGTACAAGTTTCAAGCCCAAAGAGCTTTCACTTGAGGGGGTGTGAGAATAATATAAATCATATTCTAGGATCTCACTTAACAGCTTAAGCTCTTAGGTGAGATGGTTCCTTGATAGTCAAAGGCAAGGTAGTCAAACTCGCGAGTCAACTCGCAAACTCGTACGAGTTTGCGAGTTGGCTCAGCAAACCTGGTTGGACCGGAAAGAAAAATCGAAACCGGTCAAACTCGGTCAAACTCGGTCAAAATCGGGTTGACTCGTAAAATCGGACCGAATCGGTCCGATTTTACGAGTTCAAGGGATTTTTATCTGCAGCACAAGCAAAGGCACAAGAAAGGGAGGGAGATGAGCACAAAAAACTGAAGAAAGGGAGATGAGCACAAGAAAAGGGAGGGAGATGAGCACAAGAAAGGGAGGTGCTTTATCTGCCTGAAGTCGTGTAAACCAGAAATGAATTAACAAATATGAAGCAAGACACTAGTATTGAATGGTCCACTGTTAACTTGTTAACTAAAGGCATAAGCAACTGGAAAAGAGGAAGCATATTGTCGCACAATCTCCATCAGAGGAAGAAGAGGGTGGGCGGCGGCGTGAGACGGTGAGAGTCTGAGAGAAGAGAATTAGGGTTAGTTACTTAGTTGGCCCTTTTATACTTATAATAATAATAATAAAAAAAAGGTGGTGGTTTCTACTTTCTAGTTTCTACTTTCTACGGGGGGAGGGGTTGTTATAAATTATTATTAATAATAATAATAATAATATATACGGGGGAGGGGTTATTATATTATTAATAATAATAATAATATGGAGGTTTATAATAATAATAATAATAATAATAATAATAATAATTAGCATAAAAAATAATTTTAAAAAAATTCTATTAATTTAAGATAATAAATAACATTAATTAATTTCAAATACAACAACCATAAAAAAAATATACAATTACTTGAAAAACATAAAATAAATAGTTTAAATTTCAAATCTCAAATACTGTGGGTCTTTTAATTATATTTAAATTCATTTTTTTAATTTAAATATAATTAAAAATAATAATTTTATTGTTGGAGGGTTTTTCAAAAGTAATTATTTAATTATATAACTTACTCCTATTAATTGTATAATTAATTGTATAATTAAACTATATATAAAATAATTGAACTTTATTTAAAATAAGATAAAAAAATGTCCATAATTATGCTATTTTGTATTCAGAAATATTTTACATACGATTTTACGATTTTGCTTCTCACACGATTTTAGCTGTGATTTTATGATTTTTGTACGGAAAAATTCAGGTACGATCTTACGATTTTACGATCCGATTTTTCGGAGCCCCTTCCGATTCGTGTCAAAATCTCGATTTTGACTACCTTGATCAAAGGTTCGAATCTTACCAACATCATTCTATTTGATAAAAATCAAGCACAAGATAATATGAATCTGTGTGCAAGTTTTAAACCCAAAAATAAAGTCACAGGACATGATTTATATTATTCTCTAACATAGAAAACATCGAAGAATTCTTCTAATGCCAAATTCTGCAGCGGTTTCGGGGTATGCAGGTAAAATTTGACGAATAATCTCTCTTCCCATGTCTCGCAATAGATCATGCATCCTTAACTCATTTTTTGAATGAATTGTTATAAGAGATCTCTTCTTCAGAGCTTTCATTCTTTTTTGTAAATCGCAATCACGATAACGGGCACCAAGAATTGCAGCTCAAACTCTAAATCTTTGGCAATAAAAAAGCATTCATGCCATATCAAGGAATAAACCCTGTGAATAGACATACAGTGTGTCATAGCTTCTTTGAATTTAACTGAATTACATCATTTGGAATTCTCCGGAATTCAACAATTTCCCCTCGCCATTCAGTTATGCTAATTGTTGAAAATAAAGAACCTAAAATTTCAAGTGCTAGAGGAAGTTTTCAGCAGTTGTCGACTACATTTTTGGAAAGCTCCTCGAAATCTTTTTTGAGACGGCTGACCCTAAGAACATGCAAACTAAAAAGCCTAAGGGACTCATCTTCACTTAATTCTTCAAACTCGCACTTCCCATCAACTTTAGATATGGAGCTAACAAATATTCATTTGTTGTTGTAATGATTATTCTACTTCCCTTACCAAACCAACTCCGATCCACCAATGCATCTAGTTGTTGCTTTTGATCCACAACATCAAGAACAACAAGAACTCTGCTGTTGCAAAGCCGTTCTTGGACCAAATTCATTCCTCGATGAACATTATTGATATTCCACATACATCGTTTCAGATTGTCATGAAAAAGTTGTTCTAGTAGCTGAGTCAGACCATTAGGTTGTGCTGATTTTTTGTTATCATTGGAAAGAAAACAACTTCCCTCAATCCATAGCGCAATTGATTATAAAGTCCCCAAGGGGAGTGGCGTGATGACTAAAGGCTTGCGATCTGCACAACAGGTTTCGAGTTCAAGTTAGGGCATGCACCCCTTGTAAGAGGCTGGAACAGTGGGGTTTTACTTGCTCACCTAGACTCACAAAGTGCATTTTCCGGGGATAGAGTTTCCTCACATAAAAAAAAATTGATTATAAACAACTTTAGCAAAAATTGTCTTACCCATGCTAGGTATTCCAACTATGCCCGCAATACGAACATTGTTGGTACCAAGGTTTCCCAAATCCTGTGTTAAAGTGTAGAGACAGGCTACTTTTGGAGACAATGAATTTGCCAGCAACACAAACATTTGATTTATTGCCATCTCGGTTTGTATTATTGGTCCTTTCTCTAGATGTTAAATTTTGAGCTTTTCATGTTTAATGAGAATTGCCAACCCTTTTTCTTGTAATTGACCAATGATGAGTGTCGCGACGGCGATTTTTAGACGCTTCGCGCCACGCCATCCCTCTCCGGAGGGACAATGGCGCGCGGTGAAAATGCGGTGTTTTATAGCCGTAAAATTTACAACTATAATTTTTAGGAGTCGCCACCTAGTATTAAGGTTACTAGGAACCTATTGGTCTGCGAGAATCTAGGTAAGGGGACTTATTGCGTAAAGGGAAGGTATTAGCACCCCTAGTACGCCTTACCTAAGGTAAGCTGCATTGTTGTTTGATTGTTTTTCTAAGTTAAAAATTTTGCACTGTATTTTCAAAAAGAATATTTTTTATTATGTACCGATGTACTTTACAATGTAAATTTACATCGTGGTAAAAAAAATCCTTTTTTATTATCTACGAGTGTACTTTACAATGTAAATTTACACCGTAGTTAAAAACCTTTTTATTATCTACGGGTGCACTTTACAATGTAAATTTACACCATAGTTAAAAACCTTAGTTAAAAACCTTTTTATTATCTACGAGTGTATTTTACAATATAAATTTACACCGTAGTTAAAACTCTTTTTTTTTTTTTATCTACGGGTGTACTTTACAATGTAAATTTACACCGTAGTAGATAAAACAAAAATATTTAAAATTATTTTTGATATTTTGGCCAAATTCCAACGGATAATCATAAACCGGTCATGATATCCAATTTTCATTTTAAAAATATGGAAAAAGATGCAACATATTTTTTATGAAAAATACAATGAGAAAAGCTTTGGAATCCGGCCGTATGCACGAAAAAACAAATACATTTTTTTATATTTTTTTGTAATAATAACAGTAAAAAAAAATGAGAATACTTTTTTTTTAATTTGTATTTTTTAAATTTTATTTTTATTTTTATTTTTTTTTGGGCTGGGCTGTCAGCCACAATGGGCTGACAGCCAGCCTTAGTGGGCTGGGCTTCCAGCCTTCATGGGCTGGAAGCCCAGAAGGCTATGGCTGGGCTTCCAGCCATCTTGGGCTGGGAGCCTAGAAAGGTGTGGGCTGGGCTTCCAGCCATCGTGGGCTGGGAGCCCAGAAAGGTGTGGGGTGGGCTTCAGCCATCGTGGGCCGGAAGCCCATCTTATTCGGGCCTGGGCCGAAATGACGGCCCAGCTGCCTACACGTTCGGGCCGGGCACAAAAGCCCTGCCCAAACCCCTTATGCCCGACCCTGCATAAACAGTGGGACGATTACGTCCCACTGCATGCAGGGACGAGAGGTTGAAGGAGATTGAACAGTAAAAAACTCAAATGTTTCGAAAGGCGCACCTGTTGGTATGGTCGGGTAGCTGAGGTCGAGGTGGTTTTCCTGGTGGTTGTGGCGTCGTCAACGGTGGCCTGTGGTGGCCGGAAGGAGCTCCCAAAGTTGCCGGTCTGTTGCTGCTGCGCCGAGTGCTGTTGCTACTGCCTCACCTGAGGTGGTGATTGGGTTTCTGGCGTCGAGGGGAAGATTTCTGGTGATGAAGGGGTGATGCCCGGTGGTCAGAGACGGTGGCTGGGGTTGCTGTTTTTAGAGAGAGAGAGACGCGATCGGGGAGAGAGAAAGAGCTGCAACGGGAACTGTTTGCGTTCTTTCAGTTTTTCACTTCGATTTTCTTGCTTCCAAACTCCGTTTTTCCTCCGTTTTTCCTCCGTTTTTCTTCCTTTTCTACACTCTTTTTTTCAGTTTTTCTCCTCTGTAACCGTCTTCCCCCCTTTGTGTTGCTCTGTCCCGTGCTATTTATAGGCGGAGGAGATGGAAATGTCACACCATGCTACAGCTGCGTGCAATGAATGGAGTTGTCTCTGACAGTGGCGAGCTACAGCAACGGTGATGAGTCGAATCCCACAGCGCCATGCTATAGTGTTATGGCTGCCTTCACGGCAGCGTGATTGCAGCGGCGTGCGTGGCTGCTGCAGGTGTGGTGATGAGTCGAATCTCACAGCGCCATGCTACAGTGTTATGGGTGCCTTCACGGCAACGTGATTGCAGCGGCGTGCGTGGCTGCTGCAGGTGTGGGCCTAGCAAAATTGCATTTTGGTCCTTTAATTTGTGATTGTTCCAATTGCACTCCCAATCAGTTTTAAACTCTTAGATTTATGCAATTGTGCCCCTGTCTGAATTTCAACATTAGCCTTAACTTTGCGCGCCTTTTTCCTTTTGGTCCCTTACTTCCGAGTTATGCAATTCGACCCTCAATTGAGCATTAAATTCTCAATTTGACCCTTAATTTTGCACAATTAGCTTGGAAAAATTCAATTGGGTCTCCAAAAATTCCAATCTTCTCAATTGAGCCCGAATTAAATTCAAGAATTTTATTTTTTGTCAATTAAGCCCTTAATAAAATTAATTTGATCAATTTAAAGCATAATTAAGTCCTTGCACTTAATTAAATTCTTCAATTGGACACTAAATTAATTTTCAAACATAATAATATATTTGAAATAGCCCATGATTAAATCAAATTGGCCTATAAAAAATATAATTATGATTTTTGACTTAATTTTTACCTCGAATTTGTATTTTCTCTCATTTTTGGGCACAAAAGAGATACGATTCGGCTCAGAAAATATTCCAAATTTCCACCGTGATTTTCTACCAACACCAAACCCTTTTTATTTTATTTTTGCATACGGCCGGATTCCAAAGCTTTTCTCATTGTATTTTTCATAAAAAATATGTTGCATCTTTTTCCATATTTTTAAAATGAAAATTGGATATCATGACCGGTTTATGATTATCCGTTGGAATTTGGCCAAAATATCAAAAATAATTTTAAATATTTTTGTTTTATCTACTACGGTATAAATTTACATTGTAAAGTACACCCGTAGATAAAAAAAAACAAAAAGAGTTTTAACTACGGTGTAAATTTATATTGTAAAGTACACCCGTAGATAATAAAAAGGTTTTTAACTATGGTGTAAATTTACATTGTAAAGTACACCCGTAGATAATAAAAAGGTTTTTAACTACGGTGTAAATTTACATTGTAAAGTACACTCGTAGATAATAAAAAAGGATTTTTTTTACCACGATGTAAATTTACATTGTAAAGTACATCGGTACATAATAAAAAATATTCTTTTTGAAAATACAGTGCAAAATTTTTAACTTAGAAAAACAATCAAACAACAATGCAGCTTACCTCAGGTAAGGCGTACTAGGGGTACTAATACCTTCCCTTTACGCAATAAGTCCCCTTACCTAGATTCTCGCAGACCAATAGGTTCCTAGTAACCTTAATACTAGGTGGCGACTCCTAAAAATTATAGTTGTAAATTTTACGGCTATAAAACACCTCATTTTCACCGCGCGCCATTGTCCCTCCGGAGAGGGATGGCGACTCCACTGGGGACATTGCTGGACTGAGCTTTGCTTGTTTGATTGTTTATTTTTCAATTTGTTTTTTGCACTCATTTTTTCTGCTTTAGCATGCATTTTACTTTCAACTCATGCATAACATTTAGTTTGAATTAATGTCATCATGCATTTTAATTTCCTGAGTAAACCCAATTTTAAGTTAGGTGGGGAGTAGCGGTCTGCCCCATGACTTTTGGTCGGGGTTCAGATTCGTGAAACATCCAACTATGAACCGAGTGTTTACTTGTTAATGGCGGTCACACTGTGCCCCAACCATTTCCTGTAAACCCCTATACTACCTTCACGTAAGGTGGTCACTGGGCAGTTCATAGACCTTTTGAGACCAGTTAGAAAACCTACCCTTCATGTGATAACTTAGATACAAACTCTAATCATTCATGTCATTTTAACTTTTCCACAGAAATTACCAAACCAAGACCATGGCTTCCTTGACCTTTTCGGAATATGGGGAAAGATCTGAGATGATGCAATTAACTGAGGGAGATTGTCCAAGGAGTAATGAGTTGCCACATGTGACCAAGATTCATTGCTCTATAGAGAATATAAAGAGGCTTTTGCCCCTCCTGGGATATGTAGATGAAGCATTGTTTGAAGAAAGATATGGAAGAATTATTCATCTTTTGAAAATTCCGATCCAAACATCAGCCATTAAAGCTCTTACACACTTTTGGGATCCTAATTACCGGTGCTTCACTTTTGGGAACATCGACATGACTCCTACCATAGAAGAATATGCTCAAATCTTGAGTTTTCCTCATAACCCTCACAAAGTTTACTTCAGGCAGAAAATTGAGAATACAGTTCAAGAGGTCATTAAGCTTCTACATTTGGATCCAATGGGCTAGTATATGACTTCTTCTGGAGATTTCAAATGGAAAGCGATCGAGAACAAGTTGAAAGCCGATAAAGATAAAAGGAGACTTCGGGAAGAGGGACACCGGTTAATAGCATTTGCTATTTTTGGTTTGATTTTATTTCCTTCGGAAGCTGTGGGGATAATTAGCATAGAGGCAGCCAGTGCTTTTGTTGAATATGAACAAGAGAGAAACAACCCTGCTTCAGGTATACTAGCCGAGACTTTCCTGTCTTTGAATCACTGCAGGTCACATGGTAAAGGAGCAATGCGGTGTTGCATCCCTTTGTTGTTCATATGGATCGTCAACCATCTAGAAACCCCGAAAGAAGTTTTTAATAATTTCTGGTGGTTCAATATGAGACCTCTTAGTTTGGTTTTAAACGAAGAATGGAAAGGCCTAGATGAGAGGGCCTGGGTGGAAAAATACCAAGCGATTCTTGAAAGTAAATTCAGATGGAAAGCCCCTTGGATAGGAAAGTCAGCTTACCTGATGAGTTGCGGTGATAAAGCATGGGTCCCGTTAATTGGCTTAACCGGATATATTAGCTATTGTCCCTCTCTAGTAACCAGGCAGTTTGGAGAAATGCAATATACGCCAAGAACTAAAGGGTTGGCTAAGTATACAGGCTCCTTCAAAGAAGTCAACTCGATGGCTGAGCTTGAGATAATTAAAAAAGACTGGGGACACCCCGTTTCAGTTAACATAGATCCCCACCCCCAGAAGATTTCTGTCAGCACCAGTTACTTGGCTTGGAGGAGTCATAAGACGCCTCGGGATGTTGCAAGGCAAAGCTTGGTACAAGTAAAGGAAACCAACCCCGCTGGAATTAAAAGAAGGAAGATTGACGAAGGAGACTTACGAGAGGATTTGGATAGGCTAAGGATTGAGCTTAGTAATAGCAAAAGCAATCAGAAGTTCCTCGAGGAACAGCTATTAGAAGAAGAACAGATGAGGCTCTCTTTGGACCGTCAACTGCAAGGAAAAGAAGAACAGATTAGTCAACTGATCCGAGAAAAAAATCAGCTAGAGGAGTTAGGTTTTCAGCATGATGACAAAATAAATAGATATGAAATGATGAAAAGAGAATTGGTCACTTTGAAACAGACATTTGAACATGCAGATAAAGAATTGTTAGCCTCAATGATGAAAGAAAGAGATCATTATAAGGAGAAATGGGAAACCGAGAAAGAAAAAGGAAGAGTGGCTGGCCTTATCATTGAAGAAGAAAAAGAGTTGAAAGCCCAGTACAAAGCTCAGGCGGAAAATGAGTTCGAAGCAAGAAGGGCAACTGAGTCTGACATGAAGAGATATTTGACCTTAGCCAATAGCTTAAGAGACCGTATTTCTACCTTGCAAGCAGAATTAGAAACTCGAGAAGAAGAATTAAAAGTGGTACAAGAGCAGCGCAATGAATGGCAAGAACACATCACCGAAATTGAAACCCAGTTGAACTCTGAAACAACAAGGTTTGATGCAGAGCTACGAAAGGCTAAAGAGCACACCCGACAGCTCAAGAAGATGGTTCTGATGCTAGAGAGAAATAATGACTCCTTGACCGCCAGCAATGAAGCATTACTTCAAGACAATACAGTTTTCCAGCATAAAATAGAGCAAACAGATAAGCTAATCAACATGGCAGCTAGAAAAGCTGATGAGTTGCGTGTAAAGGCTACCAGGATCGGTGGAAATACTCGTAGGTTTGAAGTATACCTGGATGAACTTTCAAGTTTTGTTGGGCTCATAGCTAATAGGGGGGTAGCATTTGAATAAATGCTTTTGTATGATTCAATATGAGTGAATGAAGTGGACGAGATCCACCTTTTGTTTCTGTCAAAATGTGTGTGACTCAATTAATTCGAACAAAACTTTTCTCAGGCATCAGACTACACATCTTACCCGGCAAGGAAGTTATGGATTGGTCTTTCAAAATAAAATAAAATAAAACAAATCACCATGCATACATTCATTTTTCATAAATAACAGGCATAACATCAACAGGTCAAAATATAGGTCCCCGAAGAATTTCACCTCCCAGAATCTACAATACTCGGCTCCGACAAAGAAGCATGGAGAATGAAGAGCGCGCACACCAAGACGCCCATGTTCAAGGAGAGCTTAATGCCTTGAAAGAAAGTGTAGCCCGTCTTACTGGTCTACTCGAGCAAGCATTAAGAAATGCTTCAGGAGAAGGTCCTTCGAATAGGCCTGCGCAAACGACAAACAACCCTGATGAGGTGACGGGAGAAAGAATTCAGGATCCCCCACAACCTCCTGCAGTTGTGCAATCAGCAGCCCCAACACCAGTTCCGATACCACTGGTTGAAGCATTTGCAAATGAATCTCATAAGACGCAATTATCGGATAATACGGATCATGACAAAATGGCAGTGTTAGAGGCCAGGATAAGAGCCATTGAAGGAGCAGATTTATACGATCCAGTGAAAGCGGTGGAGATGTGTTTAGTTCCAAATGTGGTAATCCCAAAGAAATTCCGCGTTCCAGACTTCATCAAATATACAGGGACGCAATGCCATGTCACCCATTTAAAGTCATATTGTAATAAAATGGCTGAAGTAGTGCATGATGAAAAGCTACTAATGCATTTTTTCCAGGATAGCTTGAATGGGCCGGCGCTAAGTTGGTATATGAGGCTCGACAACACAAGAATTCGCAGTTGGAAAGACCTAGTGGATGCCTTTGTTAAACAGTACAAGTACAATATGGATATCGCCCCTGACAGGACCAGCCTATCAAGCTTGGAGAAGGCAGAAAAGGAAAGCATAAGAGAATATGCCCAAAGGTGGAGAGACTTAGCTGCCCAAGTCCACCCTCCTCTCTTGGATAGGGAGATGGTTACTCTATTTGCCAACACACTGAAAGCACCCTTTTACGAGCATGTGATGGGTAGTTCAGCTCAGCAATTCACTAACGCCGTAGCTGTGGCAGAACTGATAGAGCAAGGGATTAAGAACGGAAGGATCTCGGCACCAGTAGAGAAAAGAGGTTTCATTGGAAAGAAGAGGGAGATAGATCACATTGAGACTGGTTATAGAGGAAAGAGCACCCAATTCCAAAAATATAGCAATTCGTCGTCCCAAATTGCCAACGTCAACTTTAAATCCCCATACCCTACCAAAAGGCCTGGAAATCAAGTCGAGAACGTATCAAAAAACCAAACTGAGGGTTTTCCAAAAGCAAACCGCCCAAGAATTCAAGAACAATTACCCCCACTACCTTTACCTTTGGATGAAATATATCAAAAGTTGTTATCCATTGGGCTAGTAGCCCCTGTACCTCTGATACCCCTGCAACCACCTTACCCTAGTTGGTATAGACCAGATCTCACATGTGAATACCACGCAGGAATCTCAGGACATGGCATCCACACGTGCATTGCATTCAAAAGGAAGCTCCTGCAATTGTTAAAAACTGGATATGTAACGTTTGACGAGCCCCCGAATGTAAGCACCAATCCATTACCTGGTCATGCTTCAGGCAGCGGATCAGTGAATATGTTGGAAGTTGAGCATTCAAAGAGTTTAAAGGTGCCAATGGAAGAAGTTTATCAGATGTTGACAAAGGCAAAGTATGATGGCATAATATGTTGTCAACATCGTGACCAGGAGGGTCACCTCATTGGTCAATGTCCAGGTTTCTATAAAAATGTGGTGCAAATGATAAACAGAGGTTTGCTTCGGCTAGAGGCAATGACAGAGGATAAAGTGGCTGTAACAGAGATGTCAGACAAGGGTTTATGTAGGGTTCAGTTCACTCCGGGAGGGGCGCCCAGGCTAGTTTTGTCCAAACCCTCCATCCCCCCTAAAAGAGACTATAATGCCATGCCTTACAATTATGGGCATTCATCTCAAACTGTAAGACAACCACTTGTCCTTCTACCAGAAGTTGGAGGATTGACTCAAAGTGGTAGATGTTTTACCCCAGAGGAGTTAAAGAGGATTAAAGGGAAAGGAGTGGTCGATGTGTCCGAAGAAACAAATAAACCTGTGACAGAAGAGGAAACCAATGATTTCTTAAAGTTGATGAAGCATAGCGAGTATAGCATTGTGGAGTAACTTAAGAGAGCCCCGGCTAGAATATCATTGCTTTCCCTCATTTTGGGTTCTGAATCTCACCGTAAGACTTTGCAAAAAGTGCTGAATGAGGCCTATGTGCCCCAAGACATCAACCCAGATGCCATGGAGCATTTAGTAGGGAGAATACAGGCTTCAAATTATGTGTATTTTTCTGATGATGAAATGGGTCCTGACAGCACAGGACATAATAAGCCATTATACATCACAATACAATGCAAGGATGTTTTGATTGGAAAAGTATTAATCGATAATGGCTCTGCTCTTAATGTGTTGCCGAGGCATATGCTGAGAGAAATGCCCATTGATGAGTCACATATGAAGCCAAGCACCATGATGGCAAGAGCGTATGATGGGTCGCCAAGGCAGATAGTGGGGACTATTGAGGTGGAGCTGTGTATAGGACCGCAAATGTTTTTGGTAACGCTGCAAGTGATGGATATCCATCCATCTTATAGCATATTGCTGGGTAGGCCATGGATTCATGCGGCAGGAGCAGTACCTTCTTCATTACACCAATGTTTAAAGTATATCGCAAACGGGATGTTGGTCACGGTGAAAGCTGAAGAAACCATATCAATGGTTAAAAATGTGGCTGTACCGTTCATAGAAACAGTTGCTTGTGAAGACGGGAACATCCACGCATTTGAAGTGGTAAATGCAGAGTGGATCCTTGAAGGTGCCACATTGAAAAAGCAGAGAATTCTAGAAGCCGCGAGGATGGCTGCTAAATGTTTCTTGCGGAACAAAGTCCCTTTTCAGTTTGATCCTGTCAGTGGAATGCCGGAGCGAGTCAACATAATCAAATTGAAATGTGCGGATCAAAGATTCGGGCTCGGATATAAGCCGAAGAAAGAAGATTTCAAGCGGGTTGCGCAAATCAGAAGGGAGGCCAGGTTGGCGAGGATCGAAGGAAGAGAATCAAAAGATGAAGAACTTGTTATTCCGCCACTTCAAGAATCCTTCCGCAGCTCAACAGGGATAATCAGAGCAGGAATGAGAGATCTTCATGTCGGCACTCTCGAATACCAGGAGGAAGAAGCAGATTTCCCGCAGCTCTCCATCCACAACATTGATGCCCCTTCTGCAAAGACCTTCGTGCGAAAATTAGCTGAAGGAGAAGTGTTCCAGAACTGGAAGATGGAGCCCGTTCATATTGTGTTCAAAAAGTAATTGTTTTTGTTTGGTCATGAACACGTGTCTTTATTTTGATCATAGCAGTAATCTAGCTCACGATGCTGCAATATTTTGCCTTGTTAAATGAGCACCCTTTTTTTTTTTTTTTTTTTAATGAGATCATGCATTTTTATCTATGACATATTGTTTGCAAATAATTGCTCTTACACAAATACACATTACACTTTCAGGAGTTTTGAAAATCCCAACCATTCACAAAACTATTACACTAAGAATAATTGGCCAAATTTCAATAATGTCACCACACTTGATGATGAGGAGTGGGCAGAAGAAGACATAGAGGAATTTACTAGGTTGATGGAAAATTCCGAAAAGACTTGGAAGCCCTTTAGCGAGGAACTTGAGACTGTTGATCTAGGGACTCAGCAAGAGAAAAAGGAGCTAAAAATCGGTACCCTCATAACGACTGAGGAAAAAGAAGAATTGATTTCCCTTTTGCATGAGTATACAGATGTTTTTGCTTGGACTTATGCAGAAATGCCTGGTTTGGATACTGATATAGTGGTGCACAAAATCCCTTTAATAGAAGGAAGTATACCGGTCAAACAAAAAACAAGAAGAATGCGGCCAGATATGCTCTTGAAGGTGAAAGTAGAGATACAAAAACAATGGGATGCAGGGTTCCTAGATGTCGTTCACTATCCTCAGTGGGTAGCCAATACGGTTGTAGTCCCAAAAAAGGATGGGAAGATCCGAGTGTGCGTGGACTATAGAGATTTGAACAAGGCAAGCCCAAAAGATGATTTCCCATTACCTCACATAGATGTTTTGGTGGATAACGCTGCTAAAAATGCCACATATTCGTTTATGGATGGTTTTTCTGGTTACAACCAAATTAGGATGGCAGAAGAAGACAAAGAGAAAACCACCTTTGTCACACCTTGGGGAACTTTCTGTTATAAGGTAATGCCATTCGGTTTGAAGAATGCTGGGGCAACGTATCAACGAGCGATGGTCGCTTTATTCCATGACATGATGCATCGGGAAGTTGAGGTCTATGTAGATGATATACTGGCTAAATCCAAAATCGAAGAAAACCATGTGCAGATATTGAGGAAACTATTTGAGAGATTGCGGAAATACCAGTTAAAATTGAACCCGGCCAAATGCTCATTTGGAGTCAAGACAGGAAAACTACTGGGTTTTATTGTAAGCAACCGAGGAATAGAAATTGATCCAGATAAAGCCAAAGCCATCCAAGAAATGCCAGCACCTAAGACTGAAAAGGAAGTAAGGAGTTTTCTTGGACGCTTGAATTACATAGCGCGTTTCATATCCCAGCTAACCGTAACATGTGAACCGATTTTTCGCTTACTTAGGAAGAAAAATCCTGGAGTATGGGATGATGATTGTCAAGAAGCTTTCAATAAGATAAAGGTGTATTTACAAAATCCTCCATTGTTAGTACCCCCAGTACCAGGGAAACCATTGATTTTGTACTTAACAGTCACAGAAACAGCCATGGGCTGTGTGTTGGGACAACATGACGAATCTGGAAGAAAGGAGCAAGCTATATACTACTTGAGTAAAAAGTTTAACGATTGCGAGTCCAGATACACCATGATTGAGAAGTTATGTTGTGCCTTGGTATGGAGCGCGAAAAGGCTTAGACAGTATATGTTGTACTACACAACATGGCTAATTTCCAAGCTAGATCCGCTTAAATATATATGTGAGAAGCCGTACCTATCAAGTAGGATAGCGAGGTGGCAAGTGTTGTTAGCAGAATACGACATTGGTTTTATGACAAGGAAAGCTGTAAAAGGCAGTGTAATTGCCGACCATCTTGCAGATCACGCCGTGGAAGATTATGAGCCTCTAGATTTTGATCTTCCTGATGAAGACATCTTGGTAATCAGGGATGACACCGAGGCAAGTGAATGGTGGACACTTTATTTCGATGGGGCAGTAAACGTATCAGGAAATGGGGTTGGAGCAGTCATAGTTTCCCCAGATGGGAAACAATATCTTTTTTCAACAAGGTTACAATTCGAGTGCACCAATAACACGGCTGAATATGAAGCTTGTATCATGGGTTTAGAGGCTGCTTTAGAACTTAGAGTTAAGAAACTTGAAGTTTTTGGGGACTCCATGTTGATCATTTGCCAAGTGACAGGAGAATGGCAAACAAAGGATGAAAAGTTGAAACTTTACCAGAACTACCTTGTAAAATTGGCTAGTGAATTCGAGGAGGTCAAATTCACTCATATGAGCAGGGATAAGAATCAGTTCGCCGATGCTCTGGCAACTTTGGCCTCAATGGTACAAATTGTCGCCAAAGAAAAGATCCACCCAGTCGACATTAAGGTTCGAAGCCGTCAAGCCCATTGTTGCACACTCGAAGAGTCACCGGATGGAAAGCCGTGGTATAATGATATCAAGAAATTCATCCAACAACGGGAGTACCCCCTTGAGGCCTCTAGAGCAGATAAAGAGACCTTAAGAAGGATGGCCGCAAATTTTTATTTGGATGGTGAAATCCTATACAGAAGATCGTTTGATGGCACCTTACTCAGATGTCTAGATGAGAAAGAAATCGGGCAAGCTTTGGAAGAAGTTCATGAGGGAATTTGCGCCACCCATGCCAATGGCCATACGATGGCAAAACAAATGCAAAGATTTGGATATTTTTGGTTAACCATGGAAAAAGACTACGTGACATATGTTAGGAAATGTCATAAATGTCAAATTTATAGTGATAAGATAAATGCACCTCCAAAGCCTTTATTCAACATGACTTCACCATGGCCATTCAACATGTGGGGATTAGATGTCATAGGGCCAATTAACCCGAAGGCCAGTAATGGACATAGGTTCATTTTGGTGGCGATTGATTACTTTACTAAATGGATGGAAGCTAATTCATATGCCCATGTGACGCAAAAGGTTGTCAAGAAGTTCATTGAAAGGGACTTGATCTGTCGCTATGGTCTACCCGCAAGGTTGGTAACTGATAATGCTCAGAATTTCAATGGAAAGTTGATTGTCGAACTTTGCACTAAATGGAAGATTAAACACCTCAATTCTTCTCCTTATAGACCAAAAATGAATGGGGCTGTTGAAGCAGCTAATAAGAACCTTAAGAAAATCATCCAGAAGATGGTTGTCACTTACAGAGATTGGCACGAAATGCTCCCATATGCTTTGCACGCATATCGCACTACTGTCAGAACTTCCACAGGGGCAGCCCCATATGCTTTAGTATATGGAATGGAAGCAGTCACGCCTTTAGAAGTGGAGATTCCATCACTAAGGGTCTTAAAAGATGCAGAGTTGGAAGAATCAGAATGGGCAAAGTTGAGATTTGAGCAATTAAACTTAGTCGATGAAAGGAGACTAGCAGCTATTTGCCATCACCAATTATATCAAGGGAGGATAGCAAAAGCTTACAACAAAAAGGTCCGGCAAAGGGTGTTTAAAGACGGAGATCTGGTACTAAAGAAGATATCATTAGGAGAAGACCAGAGCAAATGGGCGCCTAACTATGAGGGACCATATGTGGTGAAGAAAGCTTTTTCGGGGGGAGCCTTAATCCTAACTAGCATGGATGGGGAAGATCTGCCTAGGCCTGTAAACTCTGATATTGTGAAGAAATATTATGCCTAATGTATTACTCACAACATAATGGAATTGAAATTTGGCTATGAATTCTTGGTGTATCCTCCTTTTTCTCTATCCTTGCATGATCCCATGATTTCATAAAGATTTTTGGCAAATCAAAGTCTAGTACGATAACGGATGCCAATTTGATGTTTATTTAACAAATGTGTTCTGGGAATTCAAAGGGTTTCTTTGAAAGGTGATCTCATACCACCAAAACCACATAATAAAGCTAATCTCTTAGCCAAACAAATAATCCAACAAAATCGAAAACTTGTTTCACATGGAAAAGCAAAGCTTATTGATTCAGATTGCATGTTTTTTGGAATGAGGAAAGGCCATCTTTGATATGCCTTCACAAAGTCTCAAATATCCATTGCAGTCCTTATTTGAGCCTAACAATTATTTCTTGATAATTAACCCTGGCTAGGATCACACCCTACACTGGGGGGGCAAGTGCAAAAAAAAAAAAAAAAAAACATCAATGACAAGTGGCGCCCGAATAAAGTTGGGGGGGCATAAACATAAAAAGGGTTTTAGTACACTATAGCAAATTAATTCAACGTTTTGGTAGTACTAAAAACCCAACATAGAAAGCCCAAACAAAATACTTGGGGGCATGTCAAGTCAACACGACGTTAGTGCTAAAAACCAATAAAAAACCCAAACAAAATACTCGGGGGGCATGTCAAGTCAGCACGACGTTAGTGTCAAAAACCATGAAAAAGTCCAAACAAAATACTTGGGGGGCATGTCAAGTCAGCACAATGTTAGTGCCAAATACCAATGAAAAAACCCAAACAAATACCGGGGGGGGGCATGTCAAGATGAAAGCCCAAACAAACACCGGAAGGCATGCTAGGTCACTATGAAAATCAATCATGAGGGCTAAATGAAGTTCTAAGAGTAAGCACTAAGTGATCCTTAGTCTAAAAAACCCTTAAACACTTTTTGAGCCTACAAATATCTCTTTTTTCGTAGCCAGTAACCTAAGCCTACGTTACAAGCCTAATAAAGCCCTTTCTAATCAAATACGAGTTATCTGGATCGATAAGCAATGCTTTTCCATTTGAAACAATCCTTACAAATGCTTCACATGACCTGATCGAAGCCTTCCTGGCATACAAGACTTGCAAATATCATTTCACATTCTTGTCAAAGTCAACATAAAACCTGACAATGAGATCACTTGAATTCTTTCGAGAACAAGCTTGTTAAACAAACATCAAAATGGTTTTTGTGCTTGGAATGACTTTGAAATTCCAAAAGTTTTACATGAAAATATTCTTTGCAAATAACCAACCCCTTCCTGCAAGCACCTGAAGCCCAAAACACTTTTGGGGCATGACCAAACAGCGGGGCAATCTAAAATGTAATTGAAGTTGACTCCATCGTTTCTTTTCAAAGAGTCTGGATCAAACTCAGGGGGGCATATCATCTCCAGCGGTCAAAATCAACAAGTTGCGGTTTGAGTATGCAGAAGCGAGAAACCGTCAAATCATGAAGTTGACTCCACAATTCCTTTTCAAAGAATCCGGATCAAACTCGGGGGGCATGTTGATATGGAAAATCTATCATCTCCAGTGGGCAAAATCACAAGTTGCGGCTTGAGTAAGCAGAAGCGAGAAGCCATCAAATCCAGAGGTCCAAATCCCAGAAAAGAAGGCCTGGAGGAAGAAAGGGGACCTATATCTCTCAGGTAAGTATACATGCATCATCATGCATTGCATCCCCATTGAAAATCTAAAAAATATTTTGGAGGGATCGTAATTTACGAACCTTCATTCATAATTTTGTGTGCACGCTTTCAAGCTTTCACCTCTCTCATTTCCTTGAGCATGTTTTTCAACTTTATTTGTTTCTTTTGATTTTGGGTGTCATTATGCATTGCATCTCCCTAGGGATCCAAGAAATACTTTTGAGGAATTGTAATTTACAAGCCCATACTCATCATTTTTGTGTGCGCCTTCGAGCCCTTACCACTTTCACTTTACCGAGTGCAGTTGCGAGCCTTTCATCAGAACAGATAGTGTGTTTTTCAGCCCTATCCCTTTCCTTATTTGAGTGCGCTTCTTAGCCATTCCTTTTCTCTTATTTGAGTGAGTTTTCCAACCCTCAACCATCAATTAGGATCGTGCGCTTCTTAGCCATTCGTTTCCTCTCATTTGAGTGAGTTTTCCAACCCTCAACTACCAATTAGGATAGTGCGTTTTCCATCCCTATCCTCCTTGTTTAAGTGCGTTTTCCAACCCTTAACCATAAGCTAAAATAGTGCGTTTTCCAACCCTATTTTTCTTCCTTCTCGTGTGTGTTTTCAAACCACCAATTAAGATAGTGCGTTTTCCATCCCTATCCTTCTTGTTTAAGTGCGTTTTCCAACCCTTAACCATAAGCTAAAATAGTGCGTTTTCCAACCCTATTTTTCTTCCTTCTCGTGTGTGTTTTCAAACCACCAATTAAGATAATGCGTTTTCCATCCTTATCCTCCTTGTCGAGTATGTTTTCCAACTTCGACCATAGATCCTAGATAGCGAGCTTTCTAGCCCTATATTCCATCCCATGAAATCTTCATCACCACTTTTTGCTTCCATCTGGGTAGGTCACCCGTTGCAATGAGACCATCTTCACTATTTTTCATCTGGGTAGGTCACCCATAACAATGAGACCACCGTCACCATTTTTCACCTGGGTAGGTCACCCATTACAATGAGACCATCTTCACTATTTTTCACCTGGGTAGGTCACCCATTACAATGAGACTATTTTCCTGTAACATTCACAAACATCACCATCTTCCATCCTTTTGAGTGTCCTCCTTAGGCCCCAATTCTTAGGTAGTGCGCTTTCTAGCCCTATCTTACCATTCCTTTCTAAGTGCGCTTTATAGCCCTCATTCTCATTTCTGGATGGATCAACCATTTCTTGGTTTGGTAAATCCACTTTTCTTTTTCTTTACAACGCTTACTATTTAAAGTCTTTTACAAGACTTCAGTCGTAAACATTGTAAAGAGGGGGGCAACTGTCGTAACCCAATTTTTGGGTTACTCCCCAAAATAAAATAAAAATAACAAAAATAAAATAAAAAGGGTTTGGTGTCGGTAGAAAATCACGGTGGAAATTTGGAATATTTTCTGAGCCGAATCGTATCTCTTTTGTGCCCAAAAATGAGAGAAAATACAAATTCGAGGTAAAAATTAAGTCAAAAATCATAATTATATTTTTTATAGGCCAATTTGATTTAATCATGGGCTATTTCAAAATATTATTATGTTTGAAAATTAATTTAGGGTCCAATTGAAGAATTTAATTAAGTGCAAGGACTTAATTATGCTTTAAATTGATCAAATTAATTTTATTAAGGGCTTAATTGACAAAAAATAAAATTCTTGAATTTAATTCGGGCTCAATTGAGAAGATTGGAATTTTTGGAGACCCAACTGAATTTTTCCAAGCTAATTGTGCAAAATTAAGGGTCAAATTGAGAATTTAATGCTCAATTGAGGGTCGAATTGCATAACTCGGAAGTAAGGGACCAAAAGGAAAAAGGTGCGCAAAGTTAAGGCTAATGTTGAAATTCAGACAGGGGCACAATTGCATAAATCTAAGAGTTTAAAACTGATTGGGAGTGCAATTGGAACAATCACAAATTAAAGGACCAAAATGCAATTTTGCTAGGCCCACACCTGCAGCAGCCACGCACGCCGCTGCAATCACGGTGCCGTGAAGGCACCCATAACACTGTAGCATGGCGCTGTGAGATTCGACTCATCACCACACCTGCAGCAGCCACGCACGCCGCTGCAATCACGCTGCCGTGAAGGCAGCCATAACACTATAGCATGGCGCTGTGGGATTCGACTCATCACCGTTGCTGTAGCTCGCCACTGTCGGAGACAACTCCATTCATTGCACGCAGTTGTAGCATGGTGTGACATTTCCATCTCCTCCGCCTATAAATAGCACGGGACAGAGCAACACAAAGGGGGGAAGACGGTTACAGAGGAGAAAAACTGAAAAAAAGAGTGTAGAAAAGGAAGAAAAACGGAGGAAAAACGGAGTTTGGAAGCAAGAAAATCGAAGTGAAAAACTGAAAGAACACAAACAGTTCCCGTTGCAGCTCTTTCTCTCTCCCCGATCACGTCTCTCTCTCTCTAAAAACAGCAACCCCAGCCACCGTCTCTGACCACCGGGCATCACCCCTTCATCACCAGAAATCTTCCCCTCGACGCCAGAAACCCAATCACCACCTCAGGTGAGGCAGTAGCAGCAGCACTCGGCGCAGCAGCAACAGACCGGCGACTTTGGGAGCTCCTTCCGGCCACCACAGGCCACCGTTGACGACGCCACAACCACCAGGACAACCACCTCGACCTCAGCTACCCGACCATACCAACAGGTGCGCCTTTCGAAACATTTGAGTTTTTTACTGTTCAATCTCCTTCAACCTCTCGTCCCTGCATGCAGTGGGACGTAATCGTCCCACTGTTCATGCAGGGTCGGGCATAAGGGGTTTGGGCCGGGCTTTTGTGCCCAGCCCGAACGTGTAGGCAGCTGGGCCGTCATTTCGGCCCAGGCCCGAATAAGATGGGCTTCCGGCCCACGATGGCTGAAGCCCAGCCCACACCACTCTGGGCTCACAGCCCCACCTTTCTGGGCTCCCAGCCCACACCTTTCTGGGCTCCCAGCCCAAGATGGCTGGAAGCCCAGCCACAGCCTTCTGGGCTTCCAGCCCATGAAGGCTGGAACCCAGCCCACTAAGGCTGGCTGTCAGCCCATTGTGGCTGACAGCCCAGCCAAAAAAAAATAAAAATAAAAATAAAATTTAAAAAATACAAATTAAAAAAAAAGTATTCTCATTTTTTTTTACTGTTATTATTACAAAAAATATAAAAAAATGTATTTGTTTTTTCGTGCATACGGCCGGATTCCAAAGCTTTTCTCATTGTATTTTTCATAAAAAATATGTTGCATCTTTTTCCATATTTTTAAAATGAAAATTGGATATCATGACCGGTTTATGATTATCCGTTGGAATTTGGCCAAAATATCAAAAATAATTTTAAATATTTTTGTTTTATCTACTACGGTGTAAATTTACATTGTAAAGTACACCCGTAGATAAAAAAAAAAGAGTTTTAACTACGGTGTAAATTTATATTGTAAAGTACACCCGTAGATAATAAAAAGGTTTTTAACTATGGTGTAAATTTACATTGTAAAGTACACTCGTAGATAATAAAAAAGGATTTTTTTTACCACGATGTAAATTTACATTGTAAAGTACATCGGTACATAATAAAAAATATTCTTTTTGAAAATACAGTGCAAAATTTTTAACTTAGAAAAACAATCAAACAACAATGCAGCTTACCTCAGGTAAGGCGTACTAGGGGTGCTAATACCTTCCCTTTACGCAATAAGTCCCCTTACCTAGATTCTCGCAGACCAATAGGTTCCTAGTAACCTTAATACTAGGTGGCGACTCCTAAAAATTATAGTTGTAAATTTTACGGCTATAAAACACCTCATTTTCACCGCGCGCCATTGTCCCTCCGGAGAGGGATGGCGGGGCGCGAAGCGTCTAAAAATCGCCGTCGCGACAATGAGAATATTTTTCTTTAGCTGACGCACAAAGAATACTTCATAACAACATGTATGAAGCCATTTATTTTCAATCTCACGTTGTCTTTTCCTAACACATCCATCTTTGTGTTCTTTCCCAGCTTTACCATCTGACCGAAGTTCTCATTTAGTTCATGGAACAGGCTCTTGTCACCACACATGTGGTTGCTACATCCAGAATCTAGGAACCAAACATCTTTTCTTCAAGCATCATTCTTCTCCATATATGACATGAGCAACATCTCTTCTTCTTCTAGTTGGCCTCTTTATCCTAGTTTGGACATGTAGATTGAAAGTGTCCAGGCTTGTGACACTTATAACATTCCACTACTCCTTTGTTATATGATCGACGACCTCTTCCTCTACCTCTATATGCACTTCGACCTTGTCCTCTTGCACCAAACCTGTCTTTAGTGGTTATCCTGAGTGCCTACTCTTCTCTTGTATATTGTTGGAATTTTTGTTCATGCACAATCAGAGAACTCTGCAATTCATCAATGGAAAGTTGGTCGATGTCTTTGGACTCCTCTATCAAGCAAACAGCATAATTGAATTTCTCACTCAATGATCAAAGAATCTTCTCCACCACTATGACATCTTGCATCTTCTCTCCATGTGTTCTCATCTTGTTATCCACTGACAATACTCTTGAAAAATACTTAGTGATTCCTTCTCTAGCCTTCATTTCTAGGGTTTAAAAATCTCTACGGAGAGCTTGTAATGACCTCTTAACCCTAGCAATCCCCTCAAATTTCTTCTCATAGATTCCCAAATTTGTTTGGAAGTGTCCTTCACAAGAATGGTATTCAATATCTTCCAATCTATGGCTTGAAAGAGGTTATTTTTGACTTTCAAGTCCTTCAACGTCAATTCATCTAGTCCCCTTCGTTGGGCTTCCTATCTGCATCACCTCACTCTCTGGCTCAACATACCCAGTCTCTACCAGCCCCCAATATTCCTTGGATCATAGGAAATTCTCCATCAACATGCTTCCATTAATCTATTTTTCAAGCTGTCTGTTCCTATCCATCCTCATCATTTTCGTCAAGTTCTTCAATAAAGTGTGGTGGACTCCCATTCGCATCCAGTCTTTGATGAAGTCACAGGGAATCGAAGGCCCTTCTTATAGATTCTTGCATGGAAACACCAAAGAGATCTCCAGCATGATAAGAAAAATTAGGAGCAGTCCCCAGGAATTACTACACCATACATTGCTATGGTTCATCCTCACTTTTATTCATGGATCCAGAGATCTACGGTAACAATCTTCTCATAATTTAGATATCAAGCAATATCCTTGCTTAAATTTAGATGAATCATATTAACTTTGACTTTTTATATCAACAGAATGTCTGCAGAATTATATAAATTAACTTTGACTAAATCTATGAACTTCCTTCAGTGGTATGGTCCACAAGCGTAGCTGATCATCACTGAACCAGAGCTGGTGAAACAGATATTAAGCAACAAAGATAGATCATACCCAAAATGAAGGTCTCAAGTGAAATAAAGAAGCTCCTAGGGGATGGAATTGTCTTATCAGAAGGGGAGAAATGGGTTAAACTCGGTAAACTGGCCAACCATGCCTTCCATGGAGAGAGCATAAAAGTAAATTCATGTTTTTGTTTTGAACTGCTCATGAAGCTGGAAGATATATAATTAAACTGCTATTGAACTAGATAAACAGTACAAGTATATATGAAAGTTACCCAAGTAGCTAGGGTTGTTAATATAAATAATATTCTGAAGTCCCATCTAAAACCTTAAGCTTTTAAATGAGATGATTTATTTGACATTGTATCAGAGCTTTGTTGACTCAGTAGTCACGAGTTTAAATCTCTCATCAGTTGTGACTTTGTTTTTTCGAGCTTCACGTCCCGCCATCCCCGGATTAGGGGGACAACGATGCGTGGTGAAAAGAGTGTTTTATAATCGTAAAAATTACAACTATAATTATCAGAAGTCGCCACCTAGTATTACTGTCACTAGGAAACCTATTAGTCTACGAGAGTTTGGGTAAGGGAACTTGTTATGCAAGGAGAAGACGCATCACCCCCAGTGCACCCTACCTAAGGCAAGCTGCATTGTTGTTTGATTGTTTTTCTAAGTATGATTATTTTGTTTGTCTTTTCTAAAGTTTGACACAAATCTCTCTTCGTGAGAGAATCTCTAACTCATTGTGAGTTGAAAGACTAACCAAAAAATATTTTTACACTGCATTTTGAAAACCTCATTTTTAACTATTTGCAAGTGTAATTTACAATGTAATTTTACACCGCGATAGCTAAAACAAATAAATTGTTAATTTTTTTTTGATATTTTGGCTAAATTCCAGCGGATAATTATAAACTGCTTACGATATCCAATTTTCTTTTTTAAAACATGAGAAATATACTATATTTGTTTTTTACGAAAAATACGCTTGAATTTTTTTTTTTTGGAATTCAGCCAAATGCACGAAAACAACATATTTTTATTTTTTAATGTAATTTTTGTTTTTTTTTAAAAAATCGAGTTGGGCCTGGCCCACCTAAATGGGCCAGCCCAGCCTAGGTGGGCCATGACCCAACTCTGTTGGGCTTGGGCTGAACCCGGCCCAACATAACTGCATTCTTGCCATTTGGTCTGGGACCTCGAAATTGGGCGGGGATGAACTTTGCTATTATAGAGACAAAGTTAGCACTCTCCATGATCCTGCAACATTACAGTTTTACTCTCTCGCCAACCTATGCCCACTGCCCAACTGAAGTTCTAACAATGTGCCCCCAACATGGAGTTCAAGTCATTCTCCAACCATATCAACCCAACTTGTTATGATAATTCTTGTGGGCACTAGAACTTATCGCTCTCAAAGTATAAGAGATTGACGTCTTCATTTTGATTTCTAGATTAATCGTTGAAGTATATATAAAAAGACTGAGATCAGAATATCTATATATATAAACGTATATCAAAGAACTATATCATTTAAAAACTTAAATTGATAGGTGAGGTCTTAGAATATAATTTATATTATTCTCTAATACATCTCCTTAAGTGAAAGTTTTTTAGCCTTGAAATATGCACAGACCCAAACTATTATGTACTTGATTTTTATCAAATAGATAGGTAGTGAGATTCGATCTGGTGATCGATAGGTCAATAAAGCTCTAATATTATGTTAAGAAATCATTTTATCTAAAAACTTAAACTGTTAGATAAGACCCCAGAATTAATTTATATTATTCTCTAACAACAATATCCAATGAATTAATTAGCTGAAATATACGACTGAACATACCATCTCTCATTCAACTACTATTCCACATCCCAAGCATGCTACATGGAAATCAGAAGACCAAAGTCTTCTTATTCTCCTTATTTCCTCTCTCACCGAGGAAGCCATGGCTGAAGTATTTGGCTTCTCTACCTCTTAGCCAATATGGACTGCACTCGACTTTGCTTTCAGTCATCGATCAAAACTCCATGAAATTCGTATTAAAAATGACTTACAATATTTAAAATGAGGTTCTTGAAGTGCATGCTACTGAGTACTCTCGTTCCATTAAAGTGCTTTACGATCAACTTGCTACCATGGGTTCTCCTGCTAATGAAACAGACAAGGTCCAAATAATATTTTCCCTCTGGATTCACAAGATAGATGGAAATTTCACATATTCAAGGCTTGATTTGATTACAGAATCAAAAGGTATTAGATTACGGATCAACCCTGCCAAGAAATGGTCAAATTTTTAGCCTCATACTTCATCTTGTTCGTCACCATCTGTGTGGCTATATTTCTTCAATTAATAATAATCTCTCTCGTTTATAAGAATATAATAAAATAAATTAAAAAACTTGGCAGAAGTGTTCTTGTTTCATATTAATTAGTATAAAATTACTATACTCTCTCTCTCTCTCTGCATAATTTCTTCATCTCTTGTTAATCTCAACACAAAGAACCATCTCATCTAAAAACATAAGTTTATAGATGAATCTCAAAATATAATTTATATTATTATCTAATAAAAATGACATCCACAGTTCACCATTTCATGACACACTGAGTGGATTCTGCTATTAGCTTTATATATATATATATATATATATATATATATATATATATTGAAAAACATAATTTTAATGCTTTTTGAACTAAAATCAATTTAAAAAACAAGCTCAAACACACTTCTAAACAAGTATAAGATTTGGATCGATCACCAGAAGAGACCTAGCATTCCTTCTCCAGATCAGAGACCTGGAAGTGTTTTTCTTATTTGCATTTACATACAAGGAATCTAAGCCACAACGATCTTATTGGATCTAAGCTACAACAATTTTATATTGTCGTATCCTTCTTCTCGTCTGTTTCCCTTCCTTGCTAGAGATTATGCTTGAGCTATCTTCTTGAAATTTAAGATTTGGCCTTTCATTTTTTATCCTTTTTACCAAGATAATGGGTATGAAAACAAGTATAACGAATACACGAACCTGTTTCACAAAAAGAAGCTAAGCGAAGAACATAAAATCGATTTTCAACTACATTTCCAGCTTCACATAAATGCATAATAGTTCACTGAATTTTGGCTCCAGAGCAATATTTCCTTCTCTTCACATTTACAAATCTATATAGGAGGGAAAAGAGCTGGTCCTTACTCATAGGTGGTAAAGAAGTCAACTTTCTTATTTTGTCCATTCATGAATGCCTACTTTGCTATGACAAGCTGTTAATTTGCTCTCATCCACAGAAACAACCCATCTATCTCTTGTCATCGGGTTGGAGTTGGGCCCAAAGGCAATCAAGAGTGCTGCGACTTTTAAGTATAAACTCTTTTTCCTCGTTCACATTGATGAATCATCACCCAAAATTTTTCTATAAAAGGGGAGAAGAGCAGATCCTATTTCATCAAGTGGGAGTTGTGAAAACAGTCACTAAGCAAAAGGTTCTAATATTTCGGCTTTCACAATATGGGTGAGCCCTTAATTAGACCCATGCCCAAGCTAGCATTTTCATGGGTTCATTAACATGATATTTTGTTGCAGTTTTATGAGTTGCATACAATCAAAGAATAATTTGGCGCCATTACTAGTAGTTCATATATATTAATTGTTCTTGTTGTGATCCTTGTTACATTTTCAGGTAATGGAAGTTCTAGTGAGGGAGACTCCATCACAATCCTTAGCATTGATGGTGGAGGAGTGAGAGGAATCATTCCTAGTGAAGTCCTAAGTGCTCTTGAATCAAAGCTCCAGGTTAATTTTTTCTCTCAACATGCTTCCTGTTTTCCTTAATCAATCTTATACACACTAGAACTATATAGTCAGCCTCGTTTCATTTTTGTTGCATGCATAGAAACTGGATGAGGACAACAAGGACGCGAGGATTGCAGATTATTTTGACTTCATTGCTGGGACAAGCACCGGAGGCCTTATGACAGCCATGCTTACGGCCCCGAATGAAAAAAAACGACCTCTGTTTGCTGCAAAAGATATTGCTAAGTTTTATCAGGAAAAGAGTCCAATAATCTTTCCCAATGCAGCAGGAAAATCCCTTCTTAAAGCTCATGAAACAATCCCATTTTTGGTCACTGAAGGGGATGTCAGAATCTCTGATCCTGATCCAGAAGTAACGAAGCAATTGTTGACAATGTAGGTCTAGCAAATCCATTGGATTGAAATTAGTCAGAATTTAACTCTTACTTTTCCGCTGAATCATTAACGACATTTGCATAAATTAATATCACTGATAGGATCTGTCTTCCAAATACAGGCACCCCGAAGTTATGATTAATACTCCAGCTGCTTCGTTGCGGTTAATTATTCAGATCATCAGCTTATTTCCTCAGTTGAAGGGTTATGTAGAACCTCTTAAAAAGATTTTGCTAGAGCCAAAATATGACGGTAAGAATCTGCAAGATACCATTAAGGGACTTTTGGGAGAGAAACTAGCTCTCAGTGAGACTCTAACGAGTGTGATAATCCCCGCCTTCGACATCAAGGAATTTAGGCCTACCATCTTTTCCACCTTAAAGGTCATTATTCTTCTTCATTTTCTAATAATTTCCTATATATATATATATATTCCAACATTTATCAATGCTGTAATATATCGATCTCATCTTGATATATATTCACTTGTTGATGAACAAATTAATTGTAGGCCAAGCGTGACAGGTCAATGGATGCTCCACTGGCAGACGTTTGTAGGGCAACCTCTGCAGCACCGTATTACTTTCCCCCTTACCATTTCGAAACCAGCAAGCCCTTCAACCTCGTTGATGGCGGTGTTGCAGCCAATAATCCTGTAGGTTACTGTTTATTGTGATATAACAACATTTATACGAGGAAAATGATAAGCTAGCACCGCAAGGAAAAAAAATACACTATCTTTTGTAGAAATTATTCTGCTATTTGGCAACCAAGTCACACCTTTTTCTGGTTCTATATTCCATTAATTTATAGTCTTAATTTGTTTTAATTATTGACTTGTTTTCCTATCAGACTTTCCTAGCTGTGTGTGAGGCGATGAAAGAACAGAAGACAGATTTTCACAAATTTGTTATTCTCTCCCTTGGAACTGGAGCAGCAAATGAAAGTGGAAAGCTAGAGGTTGGAGACGGGGAATGGGGAATTGCTGATTGGCTTTGGCAGGATGACAATTCCACCCCATTGCTGGATATCTTGATGACTGCATCGGATGAAATGACCGAGATGTATATGTCTAAAGTGTTTCAGTACAGTGGATTAGAACACAACTATACTCGGATCCAGGTGAATATAAAGAGCTGGGATTCTTGGCAACGAGTTTTGTTATCTATTTAGTCATGGTGAAATGAAGGTAGCTCGCATTACATTGTTAATGATGCTTTGCCATTTGATACAATTAGGTTGAGCTGAAACAGAGTGAAGCACAAATGGACAATTCAAGCAAAGAAAATCTAGAGATGCTCGAGAAGATCGGTCAGAATTTAGCGAAAAATAATGATGCCAAACTTGAAGAGTAAGAACTAGCTAGCTTTATGAATTACTTAACTTCTTTTGGTCTTAATTATTGCAACCTCGGTTTGATGCTGTGCAGTTTTGCACGCCGATTGGTGAAGATACGGAAAGCTCGCTTAGCCCACATGCCTGCATGATAATACTTCAAGTGGAACGACGTCGTTGCTGATGTCCAAGGCAACCATAATATCAGTACTGTTTTCAAATTTAAAATAAACGAGGCCTGTAATTTTAGAGCTGGTGTCAGTACTATTAGCACTAGTTCAAGTAAGGCTTCATTGCATGTTGTTGTGTTTATGTATCTTAAGTTTTCATAAATAATGAGGAAACGATGTACTCTTCTTAAGTTTCTTCCATCCCGAATCTGTTTAGAGCTGGTCGTCTTTATTTATCGCCAAGATTAATAAGAAAACGATGTAAGCAATGTGTTGTATTAATAAGGAAATAGAATCTGTTGAGAGTTGAGGTTGGATGGTGGTTTTATGAATGTCTCTTTTGTTTCCACCTTACTCGATCGGTATTTTTATTCCTAAATCATTAATTTTCAAAAACTGTAAATGCTCCTCAATTATATATTGTCATCATAATATATACATATATATATATATATATATTTTAGTAAGTTTCAAAAATATCAAAGAAAAATAACAAAATTATCCCAAAAGCATCATTTTAGCCTCAAATCTGATCTTGGAAGATCAAACGATCATAACTTAATATTATAGTCACTATAAAACTCTAATTGACCATCAAACATCAAAGACGATGGTTTGATCATGTTAAGGTAAGATACTAACACCTCTAAAGTATTCTTCATTGGTTCATATCTTAAATTAATAAGTTTTACCATGCTTAATTTACTGGTGGTCTATATGCTAGAGAATAATATAAATCATATTATGGGGTCTCACTTAACAGCTTAAACTTTTAGATAAGATGGTTCCATAATACTATGTACGTGTGTTTAATATAATAAGTTAAACCTAGATAAAAAAAAAAGTTCAACCTTTTTGTTCTCAAAGTTTGGTTAATTTTTGTCATTGTAATTGTTTGGTGAATTGACAATTCTAAATTGGTGAATCCAGATCATAATTCAAGTTGTATCCATGAATACATCAGTGAGCCTATGTTGAGATAATTGAACCCAACTTAGATCCTAGAAAGTTCCATGAAAATATCCTTGATGAGATTAACTTAACCTGTGGTAATACCAGTATCTCCTGTGTCATTAAATATTGAACCACAAATATTTATTATTTTCAGAGATGTTAACACCCCTAACTAAGATACTTTAATATATTGTATAGATATAAAGATCATTATTTGATTCATTGCAGCGGTCCACTTCATCATGAATATTAAATTTCCTTCCCGTATGCGAACCCTGTCTTTCTCTTCAGAATCTAAAGCTTCTTAATTGCAGGAATTCCATTGCCCCTTGTACTAGCATTACAGTCCCTTGCCTTTCCGTTTCCATAGACTACCGATCATCAACACTACCAGCTAATTAATCAACATTAGTTATACCTTGGAGAGATGGGGACTAACTATGATGGATATGCATATTAGAAAATAATATAAATCATATCATGGCGCCTCATCTAAAAGTTTAAGATTTTAGGTGAGATAGTTCCTTGACATGGTATCAAAATCTTGTTGCCTAGCAGTCACGAGTTCGAATCTCACCACCCTCATTTTATTTGATAAAAACCAAGCACAGGTGATGTGGGTCTGTGCAAGTTTCAAGCCCAAAGGGCTTTCACTTGAGGGGGTGTGTTAGAGAATAATATAAATCATATTATGGGGCCTCACTTACAAGCTTGAGTTTTTAGGTGAGATGGTTCCTTAACACTATCTGGCGATGCAATGCCATCATCTAAAAGAAAAGGATACAAACGTTATCTAACTCTATTCTCTGCAGACAGAAACGACACTTTCCATGCCTTTAATTTTATAAAATCTTTGCAGTAACCAAGAAAATGTGTACTTCCCATTACTTTTATATCAATTAATCACATGACAACACATCAATTAATTACATTATATCTTGTTAATAAATTAATTTAAATTAATTTATTAGATGACAACTTAGCTTGGACAGGAACTCCCAGCTTGTGGAGAAAAAAAGCCTTCCACAAATCAAAACTGCTCTGGGCAGGTCCTCATCTTCATTATAAAGATCTAAATCAATATCTTGCGATACTGGTCTGCAATCTATTAGCGCTGGAATCTTGTGGAATGATAATTCAGTATTTATGACAATCATGTTTAGTGTTAAAAAAAATTGGCCATTAGATTCAACCCTGTAGGATCTCGACCATTAATTATAATTTTTCTAAAAATTATTTTTTATTTAATTATATGATAATAAAAATAGATGATTGTAAAATTGAACACCAACCCATTACTAACCCATTACTGATATTTTTTTCATAACAACCTCATAGAAAGCAAAACGAAACCAATTATAAAACTGAAATTTCAATTAACCCAATACCAATGTATAAAATAAAAAGTTAAAGTCGTCAGGCTCACGAACCAAATCAATCAACCAAACTTGTGAACAAGTCCATGAATTTTATAAAGTTTAATAACATGATTTTTTTTAAAAACTATTTTTTAACTATTTGATAAACACTAACAAAGTCAAGTTCAATGTTTTTTTTTAAAAAAAAATCCATCAAATTTGTAAACCGGGATAACTTGAGTAGCCTTAATAAACTCGTAAACCATGTTAACCTATAAAAAGACAAAGTAAAAGGAAATAAATTATAAAGTTGATTATAAACCAGACCAAATATGAAATAGACAAAAAAAATAACAAAAATTCAATATAAAAGGAGAAAAAAGAAGAGATTACTATTATAATTCACAATGAAATCGTTGTGGGTGACAATGTCTTTTAATAATTATGATTACAATTTGTTATCTAATTACCAATATGCTCTTGTTTATTGTGATTATAATTAAACATGTAATATATTTCCTTGCCAATCAATCACCCTTTCAAACAGAGAGCAGAGAGCCCTGCCAATTTTCGAAAGTAAAGTGCCCAGGCAAGATTCTTTCCCACCATGTGCTCACAGAAACGACACTTTCCATGCCTTTAATTTTATAAAATCTTTGCAGTAACCAAGGAAATGTGTACTTCCCATTACTTTTATATCAATTAATCACATGACAACACATCAATTAATTACACGATATATTGTTAATAAATTAATTTAAATTAAATTATTAGATGACAATCTAGCTTGGACAGGAACTCCCAGCTTGTGGACAAAAAAAGCCTTCCACAAATCATCTAAAATCAAAACTGCTCTGGGCAGCTCCTCATCTTCATTAGAAAGATCTAAACCAATACCTTGCGATACTAGTCTGCAATCTATTAGCGCTGGTATCATTCAGTATTTATGTCAATCTTGTATTTATTGTTAAAAAAAATGTCATTGATTCAACACAGTAGGATCTCGACCATTGGTTTAAAATGGCTTGGCAATTCAATATTGTCTATTTTAGGGCTGCGTTATCTTTAACTTGGTGTCAAATAACCTGAACGGACTATACCATGATATGATTGATTGTGAGAAAATGTAAACACATGTATTTTAAATCAAATCAAATGAATCAATATTAAAACCTCTTATCCATTTCTTTATCTATGTCGAGTTTCAATTAAACTGAGTGGGAGCTAACCTGATTTAAATCGATTGTTTTATAGATTCGAAGGTAAATTACTTTACTGGTAAAATATAGCTTATTTTTATAAAAAAAACCCCTCTAGATGACAACTTTTTTTACAAAAAATAATAATGACACAATGACAAATTGGATCGACCTCAGTTCCCCCACGACCAAGGTCATGGATTCTATTAGCTTTAGTAAATTGTTTTATAAAATGTTATTTCATTTTATGATTAAAATATATGCCCGTAAAATTGAGCGCTAACCATAAAAAATATATTTATTCGAGACTGTTATAACCATATAGAAAGTAAACAAAAATAAAATTATGTAATTTATTTCCTAAATAATCCAATATTAAAATACAAAATCATGAAAAAATAAATTAACTGTTTTTTAATTAACTGTATGATAATAAAAATAGATGATTGTAATATTGAACACTAGCCCAACACTGATTTTTTTTTAAAATTATGATAACCTTATAGAAAGCAAAATGAAACCAATTATGAAACTGAATTTTCAATTAACCCAATATCAATGGATAAAATAAAAAATTTAAACTTATCAAACTCGTGAACTAGATCAATCAACCAAACGTATGAGCAAGTCCATGAATTTTATAAAGTTTAATAACAAGATTGTTTTAAAAACTATTTTTTTGAATTGTATGATAAATACTAACAGAGTCAAGTTCATTTAAAAAACAAAACAATTCCACCGAATGTGTAAATTAGGATAACTTGAGTTACCCTAATAAACTTGTTAACCATGTTAATCTTATAAAAAGAGAAAATAGAAAGAAATAAATAATAAATTTCAATTACAAACCAACTCGAATATGAAATATACAAAAATGATAACAAAAATTCAATATAAAAATAAAAAAAGAAGAAGAGATTACTACTGTAATTCACGATAAAATGGTTGTCGATGACAATGTCTTTTAATAATTATGATGATAATAATAATAAAAAAAAAACCTTTCAAATCGGTGAGGAGATTTTGAATGACAAGGTCGAATTCTAAATAAGTTGAAAGATGAAATAGATAAAAAAAATTATTAAAAAAAAGAACAAAACACTGTGGATTATATTATAATATTCAAAATATTTTTTATTTATAATATTAGTACATTAAAATTATTAAAAGATTTATTAATTTTCAATGCATATTAAAATTAAGCAAAGTGACTAATAGAAAAAATACTCAAATTCTACGAGCAGCAAAACGTTTAGAACCCCTTGCACATATTTGATATTTTTATTTTATTGAATAATTCAATTCGAAGTTCAATTCCCAAAATGAAGATATAAATAATTAAATCAACATTAAACCAAATTTTAACTCTTTTAAAATATTATCCACCACTTTTAAATATGTAAACGATTAAAGTCTAATGATAACAGTATACTCAAGGAACAAAGAAATAATTAAATCAATATAGATAAATAAATAATTAAACCAGATTTTATTTTATTTAATTTTAATTTTAATTTTAATAACAGTTCTCTTCTTTCTATCCCAAGAAATAAAGAATGCAAGTTTCATTCAACAAGATTCTGAAGCCCATATTTAGATAATTTAGCAGAAAGAACTAAAACCCTATAAACTAGCCCAGCAAATCATACCAAGAAAAGCAGAATTCAGAAACAATCTAGCTTAGTATTTGTATGTATAGAAACAAAGATCAAGACGTTCAACTCTTGTTGGCTTCATTGGAGAGGGAGGGGCACCGCGAGAACGAAAGAAAGGAATCAGCCTCGAGCCTCGCCAAAGGAAAAATAACAGCCCTAAGGGCAAAAATAACATAAAGAAATTAATTGTAGAAAGAGAGAGAAATAAAAGATGATGCTTACCCTTTATTCTTTATTATATTAAGGGCATAACAGTCTACTCCTCTCTATCAAAAGTGTACAATGGGACGAAGGACATCCTTGGCATTAGGAGGCTCCCACTCCACCACTGTTTCCCACCATTCTCTTGGACACGCATCGATCCATCGAAGAGAAGGGTGAGGGGATGGCTGGCCATTTTCAAGCAACGGAAGACAAATCGCCATCCTCTTCAGCTTCTTACAGTTTGTGACATCAATTTCTTTAAGAGAATTGCAAATTAGTTTCGCACTACAAATCCCTTTCAGTTCTGGTAAAACAAGCAAATACAGTTTTGTTAACTTTGGGAGTGTTAATTCCGCGATGGGATTGGAGGTGCTGCTTTCCTCATCTGTTGTTCCTATTATCTCCTCCATCTTCTCACAAAAACTAACACTAATCACTTCCAGGTTTACGAGGTATGACAGCAACTTAAGAGGGAACAACTTCTTCATACTGTGACATCCAAAACTATAAAACTCTTTAAGATGAGAAAACATACCATTATGTGATGGCAATGGTAGTGTAGCAGAGCAGAACCAAGAAGATGAAACCAAGCTCTCCATGCTATCGCAATTCTCTAATGACAAAACATCACATAAACTTTTTGCATCGATGCTTTCACAAACCAGTCCTTGAATGCCATTTAAGAACTTGACCTGAAAATCTCTATTTGCGTTGATACTCAAATTACCCAACCAAACTGTTTTACTTGGGAAATCATCACATTCAATCCAATTACCTTCATTCACCGTTCCTACTGAAATTTTGTATGTGCTTAATGAATGGATCCCATCCCGAGATGTGAGATACTCCACGAAGTCAGAGAGGCCTTTGAAGTGGCATTCCAAAGTTTCCAACTTCCCCAAGCATCCTACTTCCATTCCTTCAACTGTATAGCATTCCATTGAAAACTCTCCAAGTGCAAAGACCTGCAGGTGAGAGAGTTTTGGTAATATCCCACTAGGAAACTCCTTTTCACCACATCCACTAATTCTAAAATACCTAAGGTTGGATAAACATTCCATACCTTGAGGCATCTTTTCAAGTGAGGTTGCATATAGATCTAAACTCTTCAGTGCCCTCAACTTTACTAATGATGGAACATATCTTAGCCACGCACAATGAATGAGCAATAATGCAGTGAGAGACACCAAATCAGAGACAGATTCTGGCAAATTCTCAATAGCTGTGTAGGACAGATCGAGGACCTTGAGCCCATGCAATTGCTTGAAAAATGAATCTGGAATGGATTCCAACCAATTTTTACAAAGCAATAGAGTTGACAGATTTGGACACATTGGTGAATAGCTGGAAGGAATTTTTATAATTTCATTTTTCATTAGTGAAACTCTTGTGAGATTCTCTGTCCACTCCTCTGCATTTGGCAGTTCTTCTAATTGTCCACCTGCCTTAACAATGACTTGAGAGTTCTCTTGCAGTATCTGAATGGCCATGTCTCTAATCAAGTCATGCATCTTGACACATTTACTATCACCATTCTCATTTTCAGCACTTTCCAATAGACTAAAATATTCAAGTCTATTAAGCATCGTGTGGCCCTTGTCAAATGCATCTTGCCTGCTCCCCATTCCTTTAATTATTCCCTCATCAATCAAGTAACCTATCAGCTTCCCCCTTTCAATCATATGATCTTCAGGAAATAATGCACAGTATAAGAGACATTGTTTTAGTGCTAACTCATCATCTAACCGATCATAACTAACCCTCAATACCTTGAATACCTTCTCATTCATGTCCCTATATCCTGATTCTCCTAATTCCTTCAATGTATTCCTCCACTCATTTAGATTTTTCACTCCCCTCAAGCTTCTAGCCACTGTAATAATACCTAATGGCAAACCAGCACATTCCCTTGCAACAGCTTTTGCAATTCCTTCCACTTCATCTGAAAGTGCTATGTGATGTCCAAGATTCTCCTTGAACAAAGTCCAAGATTCTCCCTCCAAAAGGGGCTTCACTTCGATTTTGTGTTGGCAATCAATCTGAGCACAAACTGTTTGTGATCGAGTTGTCAAAATCAACTTGCATCCTTTCAACGAGGAATGAATTCCCACATCGTGTAGCTCAAAACTGTTCCACAAATCATCTAAAATGAGAATCCAGTTTTGTTTCTTCCTTAGTTCTTCTGACAATTTGGCAGCTCTATGCGGATCATCATCCTTGCTTGAAAGGTCTAGATTAAGACGATTGGCAATAAGATTCTGCAGTCTATTAATGCTAAAATCTTGAGACACAGTCACCCACCAAACATGATCACAAATATCTGGTCTCTCTAGAAGCTCATTGCGGATATGTTGCAACAATGTTGTTTTACCAACGCCCCCCATCCCGTAAATGCCAATGGTTGAGACTTCATCATCCATTAACAAAGACCATATCACCTCCCTATTCTCTTCAAATGTTTGACCCACTGGCTTATTAGAGCTAGTTGGAAATGGAACTCCTCTAGTCTCACTTGTGTTGTCCTTAAGAATTCTAGAAGATCTAGCTCCTACGCCAGGCTCCTTATCCTCTTCTTCCAGCATTAAATAGGTATCGATTTCATTCAGCTTCTGCGCCTCCGAAAAGATCTGATGCCAAGTACCATCAGCAACTTGATCCACTACATCTGTTTCTTGTGTTGTTTCTCCTCTATTCTCATGAGCATCAACTCCGAGTCTCGAAGGAGATACACGTCTGTCAACATGCTGAAAAGATGTTTCACTTGTGTTTTCCATGCCTTGAACTCCCACTTGCATCCTTCCAGCATCCCCTGCATTGTCTTGTTCTTGTGGAAAGGTGGGAATGGCATAATCATTAACATTGCTTGAACTTGATATGCTTTTATGTCTTTTGTTGCCACCACGCATAGCTAGAAATGCTGCTTCTTGAACCTCTTTAGGCACTTGACCACAAATGCCAACTCCATGCCCTGTCTCTCCTGACAAATGCCATTTGATCCTCGAAACGGAAGTGCCCTCGGCAAATAAATGCCCACAGAACTTACACTTCATGCTTCCATCATTCATATCTTCAACATCATTCCAAAACGGATCGATTCGTCTAACCATCTTGTCCTACATAAAAAAAAAGGTGTCAAAATATTGAATAAAAAATAATGAAAAAGGAAAGGTTGAAACTAGAATAACAGGTTACAAACAGCAGCAAAGAAACTAAAAAGAAAGAACAATGAATCTAGGGTTAACTTGGGGTCAATTTAGCATGAACTCCATAAGGCATGGAATGTTTCCAAAGTTTATCATTAGAATTTTTACAACTTGTGTTTTACTTGAAAGATTCAAACCAGAGTTACATGTGAAAAACAAAATTAAGAAGATGGAGTATAAATAATTTACCTGGATTCAAGTTGTGCTTCAAGTGCTGGTTTGCTTAAGCAGTGTTCCGGGGGGGGATCAACAACAGAAAGCACAGAACAGAGAAGAATATATGGTTTAACAATACGGAGGAGGTTGCAAGATGTTGAGCTCCAGGTGATTCGATTCAACCAGAGAAGGAAGCACTGATCATCACAAAGGCTTAAGACATTTGATAGCTTATGGAAATCGGGAAATCGAGAAGTCAATGTCTAGGAAGTTGGGATGAGATTTACAGTAGCAAAGATTATTGTATTGTTCCACAGGAAGCAAGCCAGAAACTTTACCTACTAAAGATTATATTATAAGATATAACAACTTTACCTACTAAAGATTATATTATAAGATATAACAACTTGCTTCACACCTCTAATTTAAAACTTCAACAAAAGAATCAGAAGCTAATGGCTGACTAAGTTAACGTGTGAACCCACCAGCAACAATATTCCACCAGATAATTAATTAAATTCTGATTGTTCATGGGGAAATGCAGCTGAAGAATTAGTAACAATTATGGAAAAATGTCGAGAAAAATCAAAATTAATTTCCAGTTGCTAACCATTTTTTAAAGCAAAGGCTTTGAATATTCTAAACATTATTGTAGCGTGTGCCATGTCTCAAGCTTCTATACAAAAATTTCAAGCTACTGGGGTTTGATGAGATGGTGTTTGAGAATGTGTTAGTAAATATTTTCAAAAAAAATTATTTTAATATTATTATTATAAAGTAATCTAAAAATTACTAAAAAGATAATTAAAAACAAAAAGAAATTAACAAAAAAACAAATTGAACCTCACTTTCAAACACCGAAGCTAACCCATGTGCCTGTTAAGGAACCATCTCACCTAAAAGCTTAAGCTTATAGGTGAGGTCCCAGAATATGATTTATATTATTCTCTAACATACCCCCTCAAGTGAAAGCCCTTTGGGCTTGAAACTTGCACAGGCCCACATCACCTTGTGCTTTGTTTTTATCAAATAGAATGGGGGTGGTGAGATTCGAACTCGTGACCACTGGATCAACAAGGCTCTGATACCAAGTTAATGAACCATCTCACCTAAAAGCTTAAGCTTATAGGTGAGGCCCCAGAATATGATTTATATTATTCTCTAACAGTGCCCACAGTGCCTGAAGGTTTCTGCTTCAAAAGATCACAAACCAACCAGATGTAGACAAATTTAGTCTATAGAGTGTAGTTGAGGTTGTTTTTTAAAATGTTTTTCATTAAAAAATACATCAAAATAATATTTTTTTTATTTGTTAAAAATCATTTTTGATATCAACACATTAAAATAATCTAAAAACACAAAAAACAATTAATTTAAAATAAAAATAAAAATAAAATATTATAACAATTACTAGCAATTATTTTTATTGATTGAATGCTGAAAGCTAAAACTTTTTCACAGAGAAGAAAGGTGTAGCAGACAGTAATCACAAACCATGTTAACCTGATAAAATAACTGTTAGTAAAAACAACAGAGCAAAGAAATATCCAACTAGCTAGAGCACATCTGGAAGATTCAGTCTCTGTATTATTTCACTTCTCTGAATAATTTTCAGGTTCCTTTTGCTGTTAGATAAAAAAAATTACTATTTCTCACTAGTCATTATCCATTCTATGAAAATTCTAGCGTTTGAGAGTGGTAAAAGTTTACACTTTGCATACCATGAAGTACAAGGCTAAAAGCTAAACATCTCCATGCAAGATTGTTTGATTTACGAGGCAGAGTGACGACCCTTGAAAGACTGTTCTATAAAACAATGTCTGGTCATCTTTACAACTTATTTTCACAATCCTTCGCCGGCCCGCTGAAGAACTCTTTGAAGCTCATCTGCCATCCCTTGTAAGAGAACAGGTTTTCGAATCATCCCATTCATTCCCATCTGTAGGCATCTCTCCCAAACATTATCCTCAGCACTGGCAGTCACAGCTATAATCAATGGCCAACTACGACTTCGGACCTTCCGGATTCGTGTTGCCACTTCAAACCCGTCCATTTCTGGCATTTGAATATCTAGAACAACTAGTCTGACAGAATTTTCAGCAGAGCTAAGAGCACTAAGGCATTCAAACCCGGATGAAACAGCAGTCACCTCACATCCTAACTTCTCAAGCAGCTTCTTGGTAACGGCTCTGTTCAAAGCATCGTCATCAGCAAGTATAACACGAAGGCCTCTGAACTGAGGATTGGAACTTGGTTGTTCTGAGGAACTTCCTGGGGCAAATGTGGCTCTGAGCAGAGTCATGCTTTGAGCAGAACCCAGAGGGTTCAAAGATATCCAGATATTACCTTGCATCATCTGCACATACACTTCTTCTTAATAATGTTTCATATAGTATAGTTCATGCATGTTAAATCTGCTACAGAGATAAATTGGAAAAAGAAAAGAAAGCTCTTTATTTCAAGTATGCTTTCATAAAAGCCACAGCGCAAACAAAAGCATGATATATGGTGCCGAATCATTTATAACCTAACCCCCCCTAAAATATAAAATAAATTAAAAAGCTTTTGAGTCCTATATGGTGGTGGCCCCAACTGAAAAACAAATGAGATATGGATGAAGCCCAGACCCTCCTTAGCTTCAGCACTGTTTCGCCTCCTTAACTTCCCTCTCTCATCTCCATGTCAAATTTTACACTTACAAACTCATCTGGAGCATTTGTTTTCCACATTGTTAGAATTTGTTGATTTGAACAGTAACTGTTTATAACAGTTACTGTTGGAATTGAAATCTGGAAATTCAAGCTACAGTGAAAATGGAAGAAGAAGATGTTCACTTATTAAGATCGAAAATGCCTTATAAATAGGCTTACAGAAACATAAATCAAAAACTTACTCTCAACAACCATGAGAGATTATTGGTAAACAGAATCAATTATTTAAGGAAATAAATTCAAAATTCAAAATAAAAGGAACATTTAAAGTTGACTAAAATACTATCTTCAAATCAGCAATCCAATCTTCAATCAGCATCTTTAGTCTTCAAGGCAGTATCTCACATAATTCTAACACTCCTCCTTGAGATTTGCCTTGATTAATCCAAGACTTAATCTTAAAAAATCCAGCCGTGATCTTGGCAGTGCCTTGGTCATCAAGTCTGCCAATTGCACATCAGTTGAACAATGAACTATCTTTATGAGTTGATTCTTCTCAGCTTCTCGTAGAGAATGGAATTTCACATTGATGTGCTTAGTCCTCCCATGCTGAACTGGATTTTGTGCAATAGCAATAGCTGATTTATTGTCACAATAAAGCTCGGTTGGTGAGCTTTGAACTTGACCCAAATCAGCTAGGACTTTATTTAACCAAATGGCTTGATTAGCAGCAGCAGCCATGGAGATATACTCAGCCTCAGCAGTTGATTGTGCCACCACCTCTTGTTTCTTTGCATTCCAACAAATTGCACCTGAACCAAGAGTGAAAACATAACCTGAAGTGCTCTTCATGTCATCAATACTACCAGCCCAATCACTGTCTGCATAACCTGTCAAGCATACTCCTCCTGTTTTCGAATACATTATCCCCAAGTCACTTGTTCCCCGTATATACTTCAACACTCTCTTAGCAACTCCCATATGGATGTTGCTAGGTGAGCTCATAAACCTTGATAATAAACCTGCAGGAAACATTAAGTCAGGTCTGGTTGCTGTTAAGTATAACAGGCTGCCAACCAGACTTCTATAAGCAGAGGGATCTTCAAGCTTTTCACCATCATGCTTCGAAATTTTCTCATTTTGTGCCAACGGAGAAGCTGCTTCCTTGCATGATTCCAGTTTAAACTTCTTCAACACATCAACAGCATATTTCTTTTGGCAAACAAAGATTCCAGTGCTGCTTTGTTGTATCTCCATGCCCAGAAAATAATTCATAACACCTAAGTCACTCATTTCAAACACTTCTTGCATCTCCAGTTTGAACTTTTCAAGCAACTTTGTATTACTTCCAGTCACCAGCATATCATCAACATAAAGAGAAATTATCAACTGCTCCTTGTCATCTTCTTGTTTCAAGTACAAGGTTGCTTCACTTTCACTCCTTTTGAATTCTAGTTGAATCAAATAAGAGTCAATTCTGCTGTACCAAGCCCTTGGTGCTTGTTTCAATCCATAAAGTGCTTTGTGTAGCTTATATACTTTATGTTCTTCTCCAGCCAATTCGAACCCATCTGGTTGCTGCACATAAATATCTTCAAGAAGTATACCATTTAAAAATGCAGACTTTACATCTAAATGGTATACATGCCAGCCCAATTGACCTGCAAGAGCTAGCAATAAACGAATCGTATCATGCCTTGCAACAGGTGCAAAAGTATCACCATAATCAACACCTGCAACTTGAGCAAATCCCTTGGCAACTAATCTTGCCTTGTGTTTGAACACAGTTCCATCAGGATTGAACTTAGTTCTAAACACCCACTTCACACCAATCCTTTTCTTCCCGTGTGGCAGCTCTGCTAAGGTCCAAGTTCCATTTCTTTCAATGGCATTTATCTCAGCCTTCATGGCTTCAACCCAAGCTGGAGACACTGCTGCATCAGTGTATGATGTTGGTTCAGCATGCACTAAATTGCATCTCTCATAAACATCAGCCAAAGATCTCACTTTGTTGACATTTGAATCAGTCGTTTCTTCAATTAGCAAGTGCTCTGCCACTTCATCATTTGCTTCCACTTCATCATTTATTTCAGCTTCTACAGAGTCTTGGCTTATTACTTTTGGAACAGCATCAATAGACTCCCAATTCCAGCTGCAAGTTTCATCAAAATACACATCCCTACAAACTTGAATCTTTGATTTATTCAAGTTGTAGACTCTGTACCCCTTTGTATCTGCTGCATAACCAACAAGCACACCTTTTTCAGCCACTTCATCAAGCTTTCCTCTTCTTTCGGCAGGTACCTGAAAATAACAAAGAGAGCCAAACATTTTCAAGTGCTTGACAGTGGGTTTGATTCCAGACCAAGCTTCCAGTGGTGTTTGGTTTTGAACAGATTTTGTAGGCAATCTATTCAGCAAATAAACTGAAGTGTTGACAGCTTCAGCCCATAAGAATCTCGGCAATTTCTTCTCAAATAGCATGCACCTAGACATCTCCATTACTGTCCTATTCTTCCTCTCAGAAACACCATTCTGTTGAGGAGAATATGGCACAGTCAATTGATGCACAATTCCTGCATCTTGAAGGTATGCCGTGAACTCTTTTGATGTGTACTCCCCACCATTATCTGTTCTTAGCATCAATATCTTCTCACCACTTTGAGTTTCAACCAAACTCTTGAACTTTTTGAACTCAGAAAAGGCTTGTGACTTGGTCTTCAAGAAATGAACCCAAGTCATTCTACTATAGTCATCTATGAACAAGATAAAGTAAGCACTATTGTTCAAAGAAGCTACTCTCATTGGTCCACAAATATCTGAATGAACCAGCTGCAATTTCTTTTCTGATCTATATGATGAAGAACCTGGAAATGGCTTTCGGTGTTGCTTACCAATTTGGCAGCCTTCACACATCTGCTTGCTGTCACAAATTTCGGGTATTCCATCCACTAATTCATTTGCATACAGCATCTTCAAGGACTTATAATTGCAGTGACCAAGCCTTTTGTGCCAAATAATACTCTCATCAATTTTGGCACTTAAGGCATGGCCTTCCACAGCAACCAAGTTCAAATAAAAACTGTTTCCATCCATTTTGATTTTGGCAACAGTTAAATCATTTGAATCTCTAATAAAGCATGTTCTATCCTTAAAGGCAACTTCATATCCATTTCTCAACATTTGTGCAACACTCAATAGATTCTGATCTAGCTCTGGAATATACAAAACATTGTTAACAATTTTTGTACCTCTTGCTGTTTGGACTGTCACGGTTCCCCTGCCTTTTGCCTCCACAATGTCTCCATTTCCAAGCTTGATTTTTGGTGTTATTGACCTGTCAATTGAGGAGAAGATTGACAGGAATTTCGACATGTGGCTAGTGCAGCCACTGTCAATTAGCCATGTGTCTTGTTTGCAAGTGTTGACAGCAGAAATGGCCATGAACAAGTGCTCATCATCATCATCTTTACCTTCTTCAGAAACATTAGCATGCTGTTGGATTTCATGCTGAGGTTGTTTCCTTTTGAGTCTACAATATCTCTCACTGTGGCCATTCTTTTTGCAGAAATCACATTGGATGAGTGATTTGCCTTTGAACCAACAATTTTGCTCAGCATGGTTTGTTCTTTTACAATAAGAACAGGCTGCAAAATTTTGTCTATTGACAGGAACAATAGCTTTACTTTTCGAGAGAGGTTTTTTACCATGATGGAGATCTTTCTTCTGAAAATTTCCAGTCTTCTTTCCTTTCCAGCTGGCTTGAAATGCACCCTCCATAACATCATCATCTCTCATTTGAACTCGCTGCTCCTGAATTTGAAGCTTGCTGATCAATTCTGCAATAGATAGAGTTTGCAAATCACAAGACTCTTCTATTGCAGAGATTTTAGCCTCAAATCTTTCTGGAATTGACATCATAAGCTTCTCCACTATCTTATGATCTTCAAATGTCTCCCCAAGGAGTCTCATTTGGTTGACAGTGTTCATCAATCTGCCGGAATAGGACTTGACATTTTCATTGTCCTTCATCTTCATTAGCTCAAATTCTCTCTTCAATGCAAGGAGTTTTACTGTCTTAACTCTGTGGCTGCCTTCAAATTCAACTTGAAGTTTGTCCCAAACCTGTTTTGGTGTCTCAAGATCCATAATCTTGGTGAAAATATGGTTTGCAACTCCAGAATGCAAACATGTAATTGCCTTGTCTTTCTTGCATTTTTCTTCTTCATGAGCCTTAATTTGCGCCAACGTTGGATTTTGACGTAGTGGATATGGATCAGCATCCGTCACCACAATGTTCCATAATCCTTGGGATCGCAAGAAAAACTTCATTTTCACAGCCCAAATGTGATAGTGCTCACCATCAAAGACTGGGACAGACGAGTAAGACGATGAGGATGAAGAAGCCATGGATTTTTAACAAATAAATCTCACTGATTTTTTCCTCTCAATTCTCTCGTGTTTCACTCAATCTCTCGTGTTTGCACTCAGTAAAATCACTCCAATTTCACTCGCAAAAAACACCCTCAGTCCCGAAGGAACAATAGCTCTGATACCACTGTTAGAATTTGTTGATTTGAACAGTAACTGTTTATAACAGTTACTGTTGGAATTGAAATCTGGAAATTCAAGCTACAGTGAAAATGGAAGAAGAAGATGTTCACTTATTAAGATCGAAAATGCCTTATAAATAGGCTTACAGAAACATAAATCAAAAACTTACTCTCAACAACCATGAGAGATTATTGGTAAACAGAATCAATTATTTAAGGAAATAAATTCAAAATTCAAAATAAAAGGAACATTTAAAGTTGACTAAAATACTATCTTCAAATCAGCAATCCAATCTTCAATCAGCATCTTTAGTCTTCAAGGCAGTATCTCACATAATTCTAACACACATCCCCAACATTCTATCTGACTTGCCCTCACTATCACTCTCTGAAAAAACCCGAAATATGACATTTCCCCCTCCGTCAAAGATATTTAAAAGATATCCAACCATGTGTAATTATGGAGCAGTAACTCACTTTGGCAACATGGCTGAACTTTGTGGATTACACAGATCAGAACTTGTTTAGATTGATATGAAAATTGACGGGGGCTATATTAAAAAAATTTGCACATTTCAGATGCCACCTGAGCAACACAATGCTTTCATATGTGCGATCGATAAGGGAAACGTAAGAACAATTAATGCCAAACAGAATCATGCCTGCGTCTTCCTATCCAACCCCTGGTGCATTTCTGATAGGGGATTCGTTGAATATGCGCCATTTGTTGAACAGGAGGAGGAATGACTGTGGGACTTTCTGATGTTGTCCTACTGTGGGGCTTCCATTTGCAAATATCTTGAGTCCTTTTGCGTTCTGCATAAGGTATCAGCACCTGCATGCATTTGCTTATCATGTATTCTTTTAATCAGACAAGATCGTAAGACTCCATTAGAATGATCAATAGAAAGATGCAGGAGAGACGGGATAAGGAAGGTCGAAGAGCTGATTGTGCTTGAACAACCCTCTTTCAAAATTAATGTTGTTAATTACAAAAACTAATTCCCTCTATTTTTACCCTTACTTACAAATCATATAACACACACAAAAAAATTTGATATTTTTCCTTTAAAAACAATTCAGGTAATGAAAGGTAATCACTGATCAAGTTAATCCATTCATGAAGCAGTAAAAAACATATTTTCAAAAACAAAAGTGAAGAATAATGAATTAAAAACAGCAAAGAATTTTAAAATGATAAAAACTATGAATACAAGGTTCATTTAGACATGACCCGGCTGAGGTTGATGAATAAAGGGATTCTGGTGCCTGAAAAATATTGAAATAGTTAAAACTTAAAAAATATTCACTTGGTTGATTTTCTACTCCCATTATCTGCCGAAAAAAACAAAGAGAAAGAGAGACCGGGAGCTCAAAAAGGCTGATCAAATATGTCGGGTATAAGATGATGGTTTGACTATTGGAACCTCACTTTCAAGAATGAAATCATTGCTTGAACTTGTACTGCATTGTCTTGTGGACAGGTGGAAATGGCATAATCATTAACATTGCTTGAACTTGGTATGCTTTTATGTTTTTTGTTGCCACCACGCATAGCTAGAAATGCTGCTTCTTGAACCTCTTTAGGCAGCTGACCACAAATGCCAACACCATGCCCTCTCTCTCCTGAAAAATGCCATTTAATCCTCGAAATGGAAGTACCCTTGGCAAATGAATGCCCACAGAACTTACACTTCTTGCTTCCATCATTCATATCTTCAACATGTTTCTGAAACAGATCATTTGGTCTAACCATTTTGTCCTACATAAAAAAGGGTCAAAATATTGAATAAAAATTAATGAAAAAGGAAAGGTTGAAACTAGAATAATAGGTTACAAATAGGGGCAAAGAAACCAAAAGGAAAAATACAATGAATCCAGGGTTAACTTGGGGTGAATTGAGCATGAACTCCATAAGGCATGGAATGTTTCCAAAGTTTATCTTTAGAATTTCTACAACTTGTGTTTACTTGAAAGATTCAAACCAGAGTTACATGTGAAAAACAAAATGAAGAACATGGGAGTATATATAATTTATGTGGATTCAAGTTGTGCTTCAAATGCTGGTTTGCTTAAGTAGTGTTCAAGGAAAAAAAAAATACAAGAACAGAAAGCACAGAACAGAGAAAAAAAATTAACTTTGACTACATCTATGAACTTCCTTCAGTGGTATGGTCCACAAGCACAGCTGATCATCACTGAACCAGAGCTGGTGAAACAGATATTAAGCAACAAAGATAGATCGTACCCCAAAACGAAGGTCTCAAGTGAAATAAAGAAGCTCCTAGGGGATGGAATTGTCTTATCAGAAGGGGAGAAATGGGTTAAACTCAGGAAACTGGCCAACCATGCCTTCCATGGAGAGAGCATAAAAGTAAATTCATGTTTTTGTTTTGAACTGCTCATGAAGCTGGAAGATGTATAATTAAACTGCTATTGAACTAGATAAACAGTACAAGTATATATGAAAGTTATCCAAGTAGCTAGGGTTGTTAATATAAATAATATTCTGAAGTCCCATCTAAAACCTTAAGCTTTTAAATGAGATGATTTATTTGACATTGTATCAGAGCTTTGTTGACTCAGTAGTCACGAGTTTGAATCTCTCATCAGTTGTGACTGTGTTTTTTCGAGCTTCACGTCCCGCCATCCCTGGATTGGGGGGACAACGATGCGTGGTGAAAAGAGTGTTTTATAATCGTAAAAATTACAACTATAATTATCAGAAGTCGCCACCTAGTATTACTGTCACTAGGAAACCTATTAGTCTACGAGAGTTTGGGTAAGGGAACTTGTTATGCAAGGAGAAGACGCATCACCCCCAGTGCACCCTACCTAAGGCAAGCTGCATTGTTGTTTGATTATTTTTCTAATTATGATTATTTTTCTAATTATGATTATTTTGTTGGTCTTTTCTAAAGTTTGACACAAATCTCTCTTCGTGAGAGAATCTCTAACTCATTGTGAGTTGAAAGACTAACCAAAAAATATTTTTACAGTGCATTTTGAAAACCCCATTTTTAACTATTTGCAAGTGCAATTTACAATGTAATTTTACACCGCGATAGCTAAAACAAATAAATTGTTAATTTGTTTTTGATATTTTGACCAAATTCCAGTGGATAATTATAAACTGATTACGATATCCAATTTTCTTTTTTAAAACATGAGAAATATACTATATTTGTTTTTTACGAAAAATATGCTTGAATTTTTTTTTTGGAATTCAGCCAAATGCACGAAAACAACATATTTTTATTTTTTAATGTAATTTTTGTTTTTTAAAAAAAATGGGTGGGCCTGGCCCACCTAAATGGGCCGGCCCAGCCTAGGTGCCCATGGCCCAACTCTGTTGGGCTTGGGCTGGACCCGACCCAACATAACTGCATCCTTGCCATTTGATCTGGGACCTCGGAGCTTAGCGGGGATGAACTTTGCTATTACAGAGACAAAGTTAGCACTCTCCATGATCCTGCAACATTACAGTTTTACTCTCTCGCCAACCTATGCCCACTGCCCAACTGAAGTTCTAACAATGTGCCCCCAACATGGAGTTCAAGTCATTCTCCAACCATATCAACCCGACTTGTTATGATAATTCTTGTGGGCACTAGAACTTATCGCTCTCAAAGTATAAGAGATTGGCGTCGTCTTCATTTTGATTTCTAGATTAATCGTTCAAGTATATAGAATAAATATTTTAGTTTGAGAATATTTTCATTGGATTGTGCGGGTATTTATTAGTAAAAAATACAAGGAAAAAAATATTGAAAAAGAAAAGTCCAGCCCATACTTGGATCTCGTGACCGATAGGTCAATAAAACTCTAATATCATGTTAAGAAATCATTTTATCTAAAAACTTAAATTGTTAGATAAGACCCCAGAATATAATTTATATTATTCTCTAACAACAATATCCAATGAATTAATTAGCTGAAATATACGACTGAACATACCATCTCTCATTCAACTACTATTCCACATCCCAAGCATGCTACATGGAAATCAGAAGACCAAAGTCTTCTTATTCTCTTTATTTCCTCTCTCACCGAGGAAGCCATGGCTGAAGTATTTGGCTTCTCTACCTCTTAGCCAATATGGACTGCACTCGACTTTGCTTTCAGTCATCGATCAAAACTCCATGAAATTCGTATTAAAAATGACTTACAATATTTAAAATGAGGTTCTTGAAGTGCATGCTACTGAGTACTCTCGTTCCATTAAAGTGCTTTACGATCAACTTGCTACCATGGGTTCTCCTGCTAATGAAACAGACAAGGTCCAAATAATATTTTCCCTCTGGATTCATAATTTTAATACATTTCTGAATTAAAATCAATTTAAAAAACAAACTCAAGCACACTTCTAAACAAGTATAAGATTTGGATCGATCACCAGAAGAGACCTAGCATTCCTTCTCCAGATCAGAGACCTGGAAGTGTTTTTCTTATTTGCATTTACATACCAGGAATCTAAGCCACAACGATCTTACTGGATCTAAGCTACAACAATTTTATATTGTCGTATCCTTCTTCTCGTCTGTTTCCCTTCCTTGCTAGAGATTATGCTTGAGCTATCTTCTTGAAATTTAAGATTTGGCCTTTCATTTTTTATCCTTTAATTTTACCAAGATAATGGGTATGAAAACAAGTATAACGAATACACGAACCTGTTTCACAAAAAGAAGCTAAGCCAAGAACATAAAATCGATTTTCAACTACGAGCCTGTTTGGCTCTGCGTTTCAACCGGCGTTTCATGAAATTTTGATTTTTTTTTTCATTTTAAATGAAATTTTTTTGGTGTGTTTAGGTCATTTTGATGTGCTGATGTCCAAAATAATTTTTAAAAAATAAAAAAAATATCATTTTAATGTATTTCTAAATGAAAAGCACTTTAAAAAACAACCACAACCACACTCCCAAAAACCCTCCCGGCTTCATATAAATGCATAATAGTTCACTGAATTTTGGCTCCAGAGCAATATTTCCTTCTCTTCACATTTACAAATCTATATAGGAGGGAGAAGAGCTGGTCCTTACTCATAGGTGGTAAAGAAGTCAACAATCTCATGTGTTGGCATTTATTAAATGGTTTGATTTTTTAGAAATACCAAAAAATAAATTAATTTCAAATAAAAAAAAAATTCAAATCTTTTCAAAAATCTTTTTAAAACCGAGCACTAAATCTTGTTGCGGTCCATTCTTGTCCCGTTTCTTACACAAGAATTGCATGGAACTACTTCTGGTTAGATTTTTTATAAATATTAAAAAATAAATAATTTAAAATAAAAAAAATCAATTTTTTATAAAAATATTTTTAAAATATAATGTGAAACGAGCATTAAATCTTGTTGGGGTCCATTCTGGTCCCGTTTCTTAAACGAGAATTGCATGGAATTACCTAATTTGGCTGCCTGGGTAATATTTCCGCCTGTTCACATTTACAACTTTCGATATATAGAACGGACAAGAAGTCAACAATCTCATTGGGATGGTATTTATTAATTTGTCATATGTCCATAAATCTTCTGGTGGTCCACTCACTTTTACTCGAGTCTCGCCTAGCCTGGTAATGGAATCTTGTAACCTAATTTCATTTTATGAGGGTTTAGCTAATCTTTTAGAGTTTTTGATTTAAAACTCTAAATAAATAGATTTTATGTGAATTTTTTTATTTATATGGACTCTCGTATATTAAATACTGGATATAGCACAAGGAAAAAAAAAACAAAGAAAAAAACAAAATTTCCATATTTCTTCCGCCACAGCACCAACCACAACAACTCCTCTTAAGAAAACATCTAACCATTTAATAGGTGATCCAATGGTAAAAACTTGGGATAAAGGGGTTTGCTCCTCCTTGTAGTTGCAAATATGATAGCTACTAGAGGTTTACATGATCGTTAACTTCAGGCCTATAAGATTAGTTGAGGAACGCATAAGCTAGCCCGAACACTCATGTTAATAAAAAAAAAATATCAGCTAGTTACCATAGAACATCAACTCGACCACAATGTGAGCACTCACCCAATAGGTAAGCAATTAGAAAAACCTAATAGGTATATTATCACAAGTCTAGAACATTGAAATAACTTATTTTAGGCAGGTTACTCTAAGATAATGATTTTTTTTTCTTTACTATAACCAGCTACTAACCCATAATTTTTGAAAATCAGTTAGGTTTCTAGTTACTTCTAACTTAAATGTCATTTTCTTATTCATAATTTATTTTCGTTTTTTTTTAAATTTCACCACGATGTTCTGGTGCGACATGCCATATGAAATTTTCATTTTATATCCATATGTTTGATTGTACAGCAATAAAGGTTGGACTGAGTGGAAGGAGCTGTGGTAGCTTAAGCAAGAGGTCTTGTGTTTGATCCCCTATTTTTGCAGCAAACTTTCTTGGAGAGGTCCATGTCTTGATGTCCAACCGTATCTCAAAAGGATTAGTCTTGGACAATAACTTGGGATATCTAGAAAAAAAAACAAAAAAAATAATATGGTTGTATGATGAATATATGATTATTAAAATTTGTCCAATCGTTAAACATAGAGATATGAAATTTTAGGAGTAATTAATTTTTAACAGAAGAAAATTTAGAGGCTGTCTTTCTCCCATCCTCCTTCCAATCCTAAGTTTCCTAATCTATGTGCTACCGTCGAGGCTTCTTCACCTGCTGCACGTAGCTCCCCTATCTCTTTCCCTCTCTCCCTCTTTTATTTTTATTGTCAATAGTCCCAAATAGGATGATTTATCAGTAAATATGGTGATTTTCTTATTCTAAACAATTACAAATTTGAATCCTTTTTATTGTCAATAGTCCCAAATAGGATGATTCATCAATGTGAACGAGGAAAAAGAGTTTATACTTAAAAGTCGCAGCACTCTTGATTGCCTCTGGGCCCAACTCCAACCTAATGACAAGAGAAAGATGGGTTTTGATTTCTCTTTGAAAGGGTTAATTGCTTACGTTTATTTGTTGCATTCTTTTGAAGATTTGTGCAAGAGTCTGTATATGCTGAAAATGAGCACCGATCTTTGCATCTAACAGAATATATACATGGAGATGGACTCTCCAGATTACAACTTGTTCGAAAAATATGTTATCATAAGAAGAAAACTTGATGCAATCTCTGAATGAATTGTGGTGGAAAGTTAAATTATTTCGGGGCTCGTGAGAGATTTCGAAAAGTCTGAAAAGTGAAAGCTCGAAGAAGTCAAGTGCAAGTTCGACGTGATGCTGCCCGAAAATCAACATGCATTGTTCAGTAGGCCAAGTCTAACCTAATTTTAAACAAATTAACATAAATTATCCAATGAACTCATGAAAGTTATTGATTCGAGTACTTTTTAGTCAATTTGTATAAATATTCCAAATAATCCGAGCAACTTTCTTATTTTGTCCATTCATGAATGCCAACTTTGCTATGACATGCTGTTAATTTGCTCTCATCCACAGAAACAACCCATCTATCTCTTGTCATCGGGTTGGAGTTGGGCCCAAAGGCAATCAAGAGTGCTGCGACTTTTAAGTATAAACTCTTTTTCCTCGTTCACATTGATGAATCATCACCCAAATTTTTTCTATAAAAGGGGAGAAGAGCAGATCCTATTTCATCAAGTGGGAGTTGTGAAAACAGTCACTTAGCAAAAGGTTCTAATATTTCGGCTTTCACAATATGGGTGAGCCCTTAATTAGACCCATGCCCAAGCTAGCATTTTCATGGGTTCATTAACATGATATTTTGTTGCAGTTTTATGAGTTGCATACAATCAAAGAATAATTTGGCGCCATTACTATTAGTTCATATATATTAATTGTTCTTGTTGTGATCCTTGTTACATTTTCAGGGAATGGAAGTTCTAGTGAGGGAGACTCCATCACAATCCTTAGCATTGATGGTGGAGGAGTGAGAGGAATCATTCCTAGTGAAGTCCTAAGTGCTCTTGAATCAAAGCTCCAGGTTAATTTTTTCTCTCAACATGCTTGCTCATGTTTTCCTTAATCAATCTTATACACACTAGAACTATATAGTCAGCCTCGTTTCATTTTTGTTGCATGCATAGAAACTGGATGGGGACAACAAGGACGCGAGGATTGCAGATTATTTTGACTTCATTGCCGGGACAAGCACCGGAGGCCTTATGACAGCCATGCTTACGGCCCCGAATGAAAAAAAACGACCTTTGTTTGCTGCAAAAGATATTTCTAAGTTTTATCAGGAAAAGAGTCCAATAATCTTTCCCAATGAAGCAGGAAAATCCCTTCTTAAAGCACATGAAACAATCCCATTTTCGGTCACTGAAGGGGATGTCAGAATCTCTGATCCTGATCCAGAAGTAACGAAGCAATTGTTGACAATGTAGGTCTAACAAATCCAATGGATTGAAATTAGTCAGAATTTAACTCTTACTTTTCCGCTGAATCATTAACTACATTTGCATAAATTAATATCACTGATCGGATCTGTCTTCCAAATACAGGCACCCCGAAGTTATGATTAATACTCCAGCTACTTTGTTGCGGTTAATTATTCAGATCATCAGCTTATTTCCTCAGTTGAAGGGTTATGTAGAACCTCTTAAAAAGATTTTGCTAGAGCCAAAATATGACGGTAAGAATCTGCAAGATACCATCAAGGAACTTTTGGGAGAGAAACTAGCTCTCAGTGAGACTCTAACGAGTGTGATAATCCCCGCCTTCGACATCAAGGAATTTAGGCCTACCATCTTTTCCACCTTAAAGGTCATTATTCTTCTTCATTTTCTAATAATTTCCTATATATATATATATTCCAACATTTATCAATGTTGTAATATATCGATCTCATCTTGATATATATTCACTTGTTGATGAACAAATTAATTGTAGGCCAAGCGTGACAGGTCAATGGATGCTCCACTGGCAGACGTTTGTAGGGCCACCTCTGCAGCACCGTATTACTTCCCCCCTTACAATTTCGAAACCAGCAAGCCCTTCAACCTAGTTGATGGCGGTGTTGCAGCCAATAATCCTGTAGGTTACTGTTTATTGTGATATAACAACATTTATACTAGGAAAATGATAAGCTAGCACCGCAAGGAAAAAAAATACACTGTCATTTGTAGAAATTATTCTGCTATTTGGCAACCAAGTCACACCTTTTTCTAGTTCTATATTCCATTAATTTATAGTCTTAATTTGTTTTAATTAATGACTTATTTTCTTATCAGACTTTCCTAGCTGTGTGTGAGGCGATGAAAGAGAAAAAGACGGATTTTCACAAATTTGTTATTCTCTCCCTTGGAACTGGAGCAGCAAATGAAAGTGGAAAGCTAGAGGTTGGAGACGGGGAATGGGGAATTGCTGATTGGCTTTGGCAGGATGACAATTCCACTCCATTGCTGGATATCTTGATGACTGCATCGGATGAAATGACCGAGATGTATATGTCTAAAGTGTTTCAGTACAGTGGGTTAGAACACAACTATACTCGGATCCAGGTGAATATAAAGAGCTGGGATTCTTGGCAACGAGTTTTGTTATCTATTTAGTCGTGGTGAAATGAAAGTAGCTCGCATTACATTGTTAATGATGCTTTGCCATTTGATTCAATTAGGTTGAGCTGAAACACAGTGAAGCACAAATGGACAATTCAAGCAAAGAAAATCTAGAGAAACTCGAGAAGATCGGTCAGAATTTAGCGAAATATAATGATGCCAAACTTGAAGAGTAAGAACTAGCTAGCTTTATGAATTACTTAACTTCTTTTGGTCTTAATTATTGCAACCTCGGTTTGATGTTGTGCAGTTTTGCACGCCGATTGGTGAAGATAAGGAAAGCTCGCTTAGCCCACATGCCTGCATGATAATACTTCAAGTGGAACGACGTCGTTGCTGATGTCCAAGGCAACCATAATATCAGTACTATTTTAAAATTTAAAATAAACGAGGCCTGTAATTTTAGAGCTGGTGTCAGTACTATTAGCACTAGTTCAAGTAAGGCTTCATTGCGTGTTGTTGTGTTTGAGTTGATGATTATGTACCTTAATTTGTCATAAATAATGAGGAAACGATGTACTCTTCTTAAGTTTCTTCCATCCCGAATCTGTTTAGAGCTGGTCGTCTTTATTTATCGCCAAGATTAATAAGAAAACGATGTAAGCAATGTGTTGTATTAATAGAATCTGTTGAGAGTTGAGGTTGGATGGTGGTTTTATGAATGTCTCTTTTGTTTCCACCTTACTCGATCGGTCTTTTTATTCCTAAATCACAAAAATTTAATTTTCAAAAACTGTAAATGCTCCTCAATTATAAATTCCATCATAATATATATATATAACATTTATTTTAGTAAGTTTCAAAAATATCTAAGAAAAATAACAAAATTATCCCAAAAGCATCATTTTAGCCTCAAATCTGATCTTGGAAGATCAAACGATCATAACTTAATATTATAGTCACTATAAAACTCTAATTGACCATCAAACATCAAAGACGATGGTTTGATCATGTTAAGGTAAGATACTAACACCTCTAAAGTATTCTTCATTGGTTCATATCTTAAATTAATAAGTTTTACCATGCTTAATTTACTGGTGGTCTATGTATTAAAGAATAATATAAATCATATTATAGAGTCTCACTTAACAGCTTAAACTTTTAGATAAGATGGTTCCATAATACTATGTACGTGTGTTTAATATAATAAGTTAAACCTAGATAAAAAAAAAGTTCAAAACTTTTTTGTTCTCTAAGTTTGGTTAGTTTTTGTCATCCTTGTTTGGTGAATTGACAATTCTAAATTGGTCAATCCAAATCATAATTCAAGTTATATATATCCATGAATACATCAGTGAGTGAGCCTATGTTGAGATAATTGAACCCAACTTAGATCCTAGAAAGTTCCATGAAAATATCCTTGATGAGATTAACTTAACCTATGGTAATACCAGTGTCTCCTGTGTCATTAAATATTGAACCACAAATATTTATTACTTTCAGAGATGTTAACATCCCTAACTAAGATACTTTAATATATTGTAACGATCATTATGTGATTCATTGCAGCGGTCCTCTTCATCAGGATTATTAAATTTCCTTCCCATATGCGAACCCTGTCTTTCTCTTCAGAATCTAAAGCTTCTTTATTGCAGGAATTCCATTGCCCCTTGTACTAGCATTACAGTCCCTTGCCTTTCCGTTTCCAATCAACAAAATACCGACCCATAGACTACCGATCATCAACACTGCCAGCTTAATCAACATTCGTTAAACCTTGGAGAGATGGGGACTCACTATGATGGATATGCATGATAGAAAATAATATAAATTATATCATGAGGCCTCATCAAAAAGCTTAAGATTTTAGGTGAGATAGTTCCTTGACATGTCATCAAAATCTTATTGCCTGACAGTCACGAGTTCGAATCTCACCATTTTTATTCTATTTGATAAAAATCAAGTACAGGATAGCATGAACCTGTGTGTAAATTTCAAGACCAAATGACTTTCACTTGAAAAAGTGTGTTAGAGAATAATATAAATCTTATCTCGGACCTCACTTAAAAATTTAATTTCTTAGACTGCAAACCATAGGAAATTGTGTCCTGAAATAGCGCAAAATATGTTTGAAAGTAGCCCAGTGAGCTTTCCGAGGGGGTACGTTCCGAGGGGGTACGCTTAAACTGATACACTTTTGGTGAAGGTAAGATATTTAAGATCACCAACAATTTTGTCTATAAATTCTCTTCGCAGACCCCTGAACATATGAATATTGTTTCTCTACTGAGACAGTGTTTAAAGAAGACAGAGGCGTGAATGATCTGGTCAAGGTGAGGAGGCTGTCTGTGGTTGTTGTGTAGCTTTAGTTTTGGAGTTGAAGTAGTTGATCGAGGGAGGGATTGGTGATTTACTTGAGCTGCAATTGGGATTGGGCGAGGATGAGTGTATAATGAATTTGGTAAGCTCACATGGATGCATTAATTTGATCAGAGCTTGGAGAGTTAGATTTGGTGCCTGTGATAACGATTGCTGGTTCTCTTTTTTCTTTTGGTTTTTATCTAATGGTCCCCCCTTTTTATGTAAAATAGCTATCTATTTTATCGTGAGAAATCTTGTCTTCTTTCCTAATTGTTTGGTCTTACAAGCAACCGAAATCCACTTTAATCTTTTGTTTCTTCCTTTTCATTTTGTTCCCTTATTCAAATATAGATATTTTGTTCCCTTTGTTCAAATATATATATATATATATTGTATTTTAAAATTCAATATGGAAAAGAGAAACATCAATGTTCAATCAAAAAATTGATCAATGATTTTGAAATGAGCATATTAAAACATGAAAGCTTTGAAAAAAAAATTAAGATTTGAAACTTTATGAAACAACACAAATAATATTGAAAATGATGCAAATACATCAAGAATGATTTATTTTTTTTGTATTTTGAAAATATTTAGAAAAACAAGGGTTCAAATTTTTTTGTAGTTTAGTTTTCACTATAAATAGCCAATAAACTCTTTAATGATCCTTTCTAAAAGAAGAAGTGGATGTGTAATAAACTTGTTGGCATTACTTTGTGAAAATAAAGACATCGTCGACGTTATGGAGTCTAGCATTTTAATTAATTTGGATCAAACCATGATGGGGATCTAAGTTGATTCCTCTATGAGTGGTGTCATACCAATAGCATTTTGAATAAAAAAACTCAATTCTGCTTGATATGATATTACAATTCAATTACCTCTTCTAACTTCTCATAATAGGCAACTTTAAACTCATTAGAAGTTGATCATTTAACACAAAACCCATTATTTTATAACTTTCTACCCTACCCATATTTTTCATTATGAAACACATGTCCATTTATGAAATATCCATTATAGCACTTCAATATTTTCTAACGACCCAAACATAGTAAGGACAAAGTAACACTAGCATTCCCTCTTAGTTTATAAACTTAGTACATAAAGTACTACCATGAAACATTAACGAGAAATATGTAATGAGATTAAGTATCCTGAGAAATAAGAATAATTAAACATAACTTATATACATTTTGAATAACATGGAAAATTGTTCATGTTATACTTGAAAGATTTAGGATTTGGTCAACTATGAGTTTTAAGGCAGTAAAAACTGGCAATGTTGTCTACAAGGAATTCAACAATGTATCAACTTATAATATTTAGAAGTGATATTTTTTTTTAAATAATGACATGTTAACTAGTTTATCACGGTTAAATAATAAGTGATTATGTGTTTGTCTAAATTCTACTTCTAACAAATATCTTCTCCTCACATCAATTTTTGTTATGGATCATCTAAGCTGAGAGGATATTAACAAGCTCCCACTCGAAGGTATTCCCCCGCCATCATCATGCCTTAGAACACGACTGATTTTTGTTCTCAATGGAGGCTCAAAATAGTACAAGATAAAAGTTGAGATCTCAACATATACCTATATGAGCTATACTCAGCAATATAAGTCTTGCATATAGAAAACTATACCTTGTTTTTAACTTTTCTCTTAAGGTTGAATAAGTATCTGCATGAAATTAAATGAATATTTTGAATTATATAAAAAAGACAATATGATTTTAATTACGATGCATGTGTAATCCCTAACCTCTCAAATCGACACATCTATCTATATTGAATTAGGCCTTCAACTTTTGTCTCAAATGATAAATGTATGGGTAAAAGCTTTATCGAGTTGAAAGATGATAAAGGGAATATCATCTCAAATATTCATATTTTCTAGACAATATTTGTTTCAAGCCTCTCCATGTGTTGTGTCTGCAACTTGTTGGAGCATACATGTTTAAACAAATGATTGATGTTCATGAATATAGCTCATATCCCCTTGGAAAAATATCTAAGTTAATGCAATGAGTGTTTTAAAAAATACCATGGAAATTATGACTCTTTATTCCATAAAATCTGCAATCCTCCAACCTTAATATGTTAAAGGCATATCCATAAAAAAATACATATTTTAAATCATTGGTAGACAAGTAAATATGCATTTTTATCTAAAGTACAACTGGCTTTAGCTTTTATGACCCGTGATTGAACATAAATCAATTCAATATTTTTACAATGACAAAACAAAGCTATATTCATTTTGGCCTTGATGTTGTCCTTTGTCTTTGCCTTCACATCTATATTCGTATTGAAAATGTTCTAAAGCATTTTTTTTCTATATACATGACATCAACATTATGGAAAAGAAGATTGGTCTTTGAATAAGGAAGCTCCCAAAATACTTCTTTTTACGCAATTATGAGTCAAACCAAAACAAAAAAACTTCTGCTCACCGTATTGAAAATTAAATACAATGTCACCGTACTCCAACACCACTTCATACAATTCTTTTCCTAAAAAAATAGCAATGCCACATCCTTTTCAACTCTGCCAACAAAGCAACCCTTTCTGTTTTTTTATACTTGTGATTCGTTGGTAATTTGGTGTGGCATGAAATGGGATGAAATGAGAGATAATTGGAATGACAGGAAAGGAAAAGGGGAGCCCCTAGAAAAGGCCATGGCTGACCATTGAAGACAGTAATTAGGCAGAAAAGATTTTGTGTTTTGTAAAATAATTATTGTATATGTTGTATTGGATATGAATGTTTTTGTAATGAATGGGTTTAACATGGAAAAAATTAGGGAAGTCTTGTTTTCCCAATGCCAAGTTTCATCCAAATGTATATAAGAAGGGGGGAGATGATATTAAACATCAGTTAATAGATTAGGTAAATTAGTCTACTAACTTTCAGAGAGAATTTGAGTGGGAAAATGAGGGAATTAGGATCGGTTTCCTTCTTAGGAATTGTAGTTTTGGTTGTTTACCATCTAAGAAAGTGGTTTCATTTAATTTTGAATTTTAAAAATCTAATTTTGGTTAATAAAATGTGGCTAAATAGAGGCAGACTCTGCATGACAGAAGGTCTACCACATTATGATGAATTTCGTGAATGTTGGGGACAAAACTGAGTTTTCCTCCTTTAAAGAGAGTTGTATCTTTGTATTTTATCTTTCCAATGACATTAACTTTGTACAAAATGGATTTTCATAACTCTATTTATAGTGAAAAATCTGGACATAGGTAGGAATGTCACCTCTGCTGGCAAATTAAGACAAAAAAGAGCAGTGGGAGGTCGCGAAGCGACGAAGTTAGACGTTTTAAAAGAAAAGAAACAAGTTATGTTGAAAAATGAGTGTTTACAATGATATTTTGATTGTCATATGTTATTATAAAAATAAAAATGAAAGGATAATGAATTTAAAGGCCTATTAGATTGTTTTGGTGTGGTTATTATGACGTGTATCATTCGTTGAAAATGATTTATGAGAATTTTCTATAATTGTAGGAGGGACCACAAGTGTGGTGCAACAACAATAACAGAGGACTACGAGCAGAGCATCCATAGTAGGTAGGTGATTTATGCCTACATTTTATGATTTGATTTTCATAATGAAAATGTGTCAATTATGCTTAAAACTTTGGTGTAAGTTTGAAAAGAAATGATTTATCAGTAAGAATGTTTAAGACATATATATGTGTTAGGGAAGTCAAATATCTGTGTAAAATTATCAGGTTTTGGTAGTATCGTCAATATAAACCATATTGAATGAAAAAACATGGCGGTGACTAGCATATATTTAGTGTATGCTACGATCCTGAATAAAGAGATCACCAAAAATGTCTAGCATATATTTTAGTGTATGTTAGGATCTCGAATAAGGGGGTCGTCATAAATAACTGTCATACATTTAGTGTGTGTCAGGATCGTAGGGATGGGGATCACTATGCATAGGTTAATATACATCGAGTGTATGTTAGAATCCTTCAAAGGGATTATGGTGCAATGTTTAATACACATTTATATATGCTGAAATTCCAAAAAAATGAAATCAACGCATATCCTCAAATAACTTTAATACTATTTTTTCAAATTTTCTTTATGGAATTATCTTGTATTTCCTTTTCAGGTCCATCATCTGCACATTAGGAGAAAATCTGTTGTTCTTAGCTTTTTTGTATCTAGTATTATTTTGTATAAATTAAAAGTTGGTAAAGTGATATGTCTGATCACTATTTTTGAAAAGACATGAATGTAAGAAAAATATTTTTTTTGTTGTATTTTATTAAATGTGACATTTATCTTGATTTAGTTTTAAATTGTCGATTGTTGTTAAATGTATGGTTTATTTATTATGGTTGTGATGAGGATGATGTTTATTGTTTTGTAGACTCAGGATGATTGGGTCACGATTGAATTAAAGGTTATGTTATATATCGATAAATTAGGATCTGCTAGTATAAGGGAAGTTATGTTGAAATTTTTGATAGAAATTTTAGTAAAACCTTATATATATAAAAAAATTACATCTTATTTTCTCAGTGAATGTGTATTAATAAGATTTCTTTTTTTTTTTATCTACCAAAAAAGGGGATGTTTCATTGCATTTTCAAGGTAGTATAATATGAAGAAGCTTGGACAAATGTCAATTTTCTGATATCCTAGACTAGGGGTTTCCTCATTGACTTAGCAACTTAAAAGTTTTCTTTCAATCTATTCTCTTTAAGTAAAATGCTTCCTTCTCATTCAATAATTCGGTCATAACCAACCTCATTCAAAGCTAGATTTGACATGATTGTGAACACATAAGCAACAACCATTAATTTATTTTGATTTGTGCAACCATCCTATAATTCATGTCAATTTTCTGGTATCATAGATCAAGAGGTTTTATCATGGACTTAGCAGCATAAAAGTTCTCTTTCATCATATTCCCTTAAAGTAAAATGCTTCTTATCCATTTAATAATTTTGTCAAAACCAACCTCCCTCAGCACAATATCTGACTTGATGGCGAACACTTGTGCAAAAACCAATAATTTACTATGATTTTTGCAACTATCCTATAAAGGTTCATTAGAATCTTTCAAGAGATCAAAAAATTTGATCTTGTCTGTATTAAGTTCTTTATCTGTGATTGGACATTGATCGACATAACCCTTACTCATTCCATTGTATTTATAACTATATTCTTATAAATATTACCATTGTAATATACAACTTCATGTGCTTTGGTAGTACTATAATTTGACTCAACCATCCTTACTATCATTGTATCATGAGCTAGATATATGATTCTTTGTATGCATACGAACACAAGTATTGAACTATCTTTGTGAAAGATGTGTAGTTATAACATTTGGATTGAGAAACTTTTTACTTTTACACCTCTTGCAAGAGCACATAATTATACCTCTTCTAATATTTCTTAGATTGGACAGTGTGAAACTAATAAAAGCCTAAAACTCATTATAATAATTCATTCTACACAATCATTATGGTGAATCTCTATACATCCATGAATATTGTTTATGTCAAGCTTATTCAATCTATTTTAATAGTTCTTATAATTCATTTTCAATTATCTACATAAATTTAAATTCTTACATATTACCGAAATTACAACTCAAAAATAAAATTGACAAAATATAAAGAGAACTCATTAAATAAGTCATTATTTATCTCATCACAAAACACCTAATCCAAGAATTCAACATAAGTTTCATCAATTTACAAACAGATATAATTTTTATAAAATCTATAACAAACCTTAACATAAATCCACACAACAAATTTGTTTGAGATAAAACTATAAAAACAAGTAAACACCCGAACAAAATACTTATAATACAAAAATATATTAGAGAATAATATAAATCATATTCCGAAGCCTCACCTAACAGCTTGAGCTTTTAGGTGAGATGATTTTTTAAAATGGTATCAGAGTCTTGTTGCCCCAGCGATTACGAGTTCAAATCTCACCACTCCCATTTATTTGAAAAAAATCAAGAACAAGGTAATGTGAGTTTGTGCAAGTTTAAAGCCCAAAAGGCTTTCACTTGAGGGGGGGTGTTAGAGAATAATATAAATCATATTCTGGGACTTCACCTAATATCTTAAGTTTTTAGGTGAAATAGTTCCTTAACAAAATATGCCATAATATTTTTTTTTTTTTAAATTGTGTTCAAATAAAAAACGGGTCTATTTGTTTACTTAAGGTGCATAGTTCTTAATAAAATTTGACATATTTATGAATATACTTTACCATCGAGTTAAGTCTGGCGGTAATGTTTTCTGTAAATGTTATACATCATCATATTGTTTAACTTTTTTTATTCTTTTTTTTCTAACTGTAATTCTCTCAATATGTATCGAGACAATATTCCCTTTAGTGTTTACAACGAATATAGCGATGAGAAATTATATCGATAAATGTCACATTCATTTGTATTTGCTAATTTTTTAGTAGCGCAAGAACATCTAAAAAGTTCATTTAATATTTTTTTTTTAAATAACATACTTTAAAAAACATTTTAAAAAACAATTCAGCAAACACACCCTTAATTTTCGTTGAATGTGCTATTGATACATGAAGCTCGTACTATTTTGTCGGGCTATTGGCATTCACAAGTGTGGACAAAAAATATAGTGGAACACGCATGTAACTGAATATGGACACGACAAATCTATTATTATTAATGGGTGTCACTGCCAAATAGACCTGGGCTAGGTTGCCTAGGAGATTAATGCAATTGAAATCATCACGATTATGTTAGTAAGAATTCTTATTTGACCTTAGCCGCCATGCCCCATGGGTCCTTTGACTCATTTATGGGGCCCTATAACGACCAAATTTATTGAAAAATATCCTCCAATTACCATTTTCATGTAATCTATTTCTTTTTTCACCTTATATTATTCAATAACTTGAGGATTTTCCCCTCTATTTTGCCTATATATACTCCCTTGGCTTCAGAACAAGTATCTCCTATGACCAAAAATGAAGAGAAACACTCACTCAAACATCGAAACAAACCCGCTCGATCCATTAATGGATTCTTCCTATTTTCACTACCAAAACTCTCTATTCTCTCCGGAATCATCTTCTTCTTTCAATTCCCGTGATTCTTTCTCATGTAACATACAAAACTTCTACAGCCAGCCCCTCCCTCTCAATGAAAATCATGATTCCCAAGAAATGTTTCTCTCAGAAGTCCCAAACGAGGTCCCCGTCAACTCCTTACATACCTCATCATCGACCGACACTACCTGTGACGAAGCAAGCTCCAGAGCTAGTTATCAAGATGAGCCACCCCAACAAATTGCTTACCGAGGGGTTAGGAAGCGGCCTTGGGGCAAGTACGCTGCCGAGATAAGGGATTCGACAAGAAAACATGTGAGAGTTTGGTTAGGAACTTTTGATACTGCCGAGGCTGCAGCCTTAGCTTATGATCAAGCTGCATTTACAATTAGAGGTTCGATGGCTGTTCTAAATTTTCCTGTCCAAAAAGTTTACGAGTCACTTCAGCAAATGAGCTATGGATTCCAGGAAGGGAAATCACCGATTGTCGCCATGAAAGAAAGACACTCAATGAATCGGAAAGCTGAGAGTAGGAAAAAGAAAGAGAGAGGAAGGAGAACTGAAATGGAAAATGTGGTGGTCCTCGAGGATTTAGGGGCTGATTATTTGGAAGATCTTCTAACCATTTCAGAGAGTGCTAGTCCTTGGTAAATTAGAGTTTTAATTTTATTTTATTTTCGATTTTAGTCTTTTAAAAGTATTAATTAATTTGGATGTGGGCCTAAGAAATGATCCCCCAACTCTCTGTCTGAACAATGGGTGTATCATCACTTAACCAATGTTTCATTGGGTGTCGAACGTTTGTATTTTTATTTCACTTGTTGGAGATTGCCACTTGCTCGTCAGATAATGTCTTGATGTTCATCTTTGTAAAATATAAAATTAATGAGAAGAGTTAAGGTTTTAATTATCATGCGCAGCAAAATAAATTATTATATGATTCTCAGGCTACGTAGAGTGGTATTTAATTAAAATAATATTTTTAATAAAAATAAAATTAATTATCTGAGTCGGGCCACTGCTTATCGATTGTGATAGTCGGTGGAGGAGATTAATTTATTGCTACATGCAATAACATTGAAGGAGAATATTACTTAACCACACGCACATAAAACCAAATAATCCATAACCACACACACTAAAAACAAAATTTATGTAGTGTCATCTGGTCACTTCCATTAAATTCAATTTTGCCTCAATGTCTTCCTACACTTCATCACTCAAATATGTGTGTGTGTGTGTTTTTCTTGTTTTTTTAATAGAATGTGGAAATTTGATGGTATTTTTTTTATTCAATAGTAATTGGAAAATATAGATAGAAAATATTATTTTATTGCTGTTTTCTCAGGTAATTTCTCTTCATCAAAGAAAAATAATTGGTTTAGTGCCTCTTTGGGAATATGGTTGAGATTGTTTTTAAAAATATTTTTCATTTAAAAATACATCAAAATGATATTTTTTTTATTTTTTAAAAATTATTTTTGACATTAGCACATAAAAATAATCTAAACACACCAAAAATATTTAATTTAAAGTAAAAAATAAAATAAAAATTTTCAGTTTTATTTCAAAAACGCTTTTGAAATGCAGTGTCAAACACCAATTTCTTCTGTTTTCATGGTCTTGTAAAGTAAACGATTATTTGGAAGTGTGGTTGAGATTATTTTTGAAAGTGTTTTTCGTTTAGAAATGCATCAAAATAATTTTTTTTTATTTTTTAAAAATCATTTTTGATATAAACGTATGAAAATGATCTAAAAACACCATTTTTTTTTTAAATTTCAAGTAAAAAATAGCAATAAATTTTTTAAATTTGTTTCAAAAATATTTTTAAAATACAATGACAAAGAGTGGGTTGGTCTCCTTATAGACTGAATTCTTATTTCTGGTCCCCGGGTATGCCATTTTTTTTTAATTTTCTAATAAATATTATTATTAGGAAAATAAGAGTGACCTTTATTCTTGCAATATGTTTCTTTCGTTTTGTTTTTTTTCCTCTAACATATGACTATAGATAAAGGTAGGGCACCAGCTGCCGAGGCCACTAAGGAGAAAAAGGTTTCGCCAACACCACCTAAATATATATTACAAAAGCTGATTATTAAAAGGATCATTCATACATGTTCGATGTCAACTGATAATAAATGTACATGATGTTATTTTTCATTGTAATCTATTATTAATTTTAGAAAAAATTTAGAGAGATTTTAACTACATGCATGATTCTTAAATGAAGCAGTAAATCAAGAGTTCGAAATAATTTTTATCCTCAATAAATATAGAGATAATTATATCTTAGTCTTTGTAGTTTATAAAAAAAATGGTGCCTAATTTGATGGAGATTACAACGTTTTTTTTTGGATAATGTCTTTGTAAAAATTGAAAATAATGAGAAGGGTTAAAATTTTAGGGTATTTTATATGGGCTTCAAGCTATGAGATTTAATGCGATTATTGGTATTAGGGTATTTTAAAAAAATTGCTTTTTAATTGAAAATAAATTAAAATAATGATGATTTTCTTCTCTGGTTTCAGAATATATCAGAATTATAAAAAAAAAATTATAATTTCTCAGATAAAAGATAATTTTAAAAGTACTATAAAAGACAAAAATTACCATAATAATAGCAAACCGACAAGACAGGAAGACGAGGAAACCAAATTTCTTTTTCTTAAATATAAGTCTATTTTAGTCGATTAATTATCTTAGTGGTGCTACTGCATATCGATCATGATATATATATATATATATATATATATCGATTGTGATAGTCGGTGGAGGAGATTGCTTTATAAAACATAACCACACATGCATCCAAAAAATTCATAACCACATACACTACAAACAAAATTAACTTAGTGTCAGCTGTTCCCTCCCATCTAATTCAGTTTTGACTAAATGCCTTCCTAGCATTTTTAACAGAAAATCAAAGCTTGATGTCAAACATTAGTTTATGTAGTGTGTGCTGGTCTCCATCTAGCCTGAATTCTTTTTTCTTATAATAGGGATATTTGCTGAATATGCCATTTCTTTTTTCATAGAAATATCTCACCTAACAGAGTCCCTAAAATATAATATATATTATTTTTTAACACTCATCTCAAGTAAAAGTATTTAGGGCTTGAAATTTTCATAGTCCCACACTATCTTATGTTTAATTTTTATCAAATAGAATAAGGGTAGTGAGATTTAAACTCGTGACCGTTAAGTCAATAAGATTCTGATATCATTTCATGGAATCGTTTAAACTGTTAAGTAAGTCTCTAGGATATGATTTATATTATTCTCTAAGATTATTGTCGAGATATCTCCTTAATCAAAGGTTTTTGAGATTAATCATAAAATTATAATTTTAAATACATCGTTATCTGATATTACGATCACGATCACTGTAAAACCTAAAAAAACTAGTTATAGAAAGAAAAAAGACATCACTTTCGGTACATCGAAGTAATGAAATATGGCAATGTTAAGGAAATAAGAACGGCTTCCATTTTAGCTATATGTTTCTCTTGTCTTGTTTTTTCCACCCAAATATATGAATATAGCGAAAGTAGGTCAGCAGCTGCCGTGACCACTCATGGAGAAAAAGCTCTCGTCCCCACCATATATCACAAAAGCTGATTATTCAAACAAGTTCGATGTCAACTGATACAGTTGAATACTTTATAAATCTTTTTATTTGAGAATTGTTTTGGAGAGAATTTAATTATAAACAAGATTTTTATCAGAAGAAGAAGAAGAAAATCAAGAGCACCAAATAAGTTTTGCCTTCAATATTCTTTACAGTTTATAAAATTAAAAAAAAAATGGTGATTAATTTTTGTATTTTTAATCATTTCACTTTATTTGATTGTGTTTGTTTGCATCTTTTTTAAAGTTTAAAATAATTAAAGTTTTACTTATCATGCACGGCAAGTAATTATCATATGGGCCTCAAGCAATGGGATTTCAGTCAGAAGACCAGGGAACTATAAATATATTTGTTTATTTTAGTGGATTAACTATCTAAGCCGTGCTACTGCATATCGATTGTGATAGTCGGTGGAGAAGAATATTGTTTACCATGCTTAATTTAGTGTTACTTTTAATTAATTCTTCAATATATAATATTATTTCAATAAATATATTTCTTGATTTCTATGACTCTTAAGAAAAATATTTCATGTTATATTATTAAATTTGAGGCAAAATTATAAATGGAAGTTAATAATATCGAGTTAAGCTTTTATTTAAGAACTCATTGAGTCGTAATTCAGTTTTTAATCCATTTTTTTTATAAAAAAATAGAAATTGACAAACCCCAAAAAGGTGTCTTTTCAATAAATTTAGTCATTTCTTTATTTTTGTCATTTTTATTTAATTTTATGTCAAATTAAGCTGCGAAGAATCATAAGCAATCATAAGAGATACAAAATAATTTCAAAAGATAGAAACAAAAAAATATATATATAGGTGGGAGTGAAATTGAAGCAATAATTGAGTTACACAAATCAAATTTGGAAAGTTCAATTGAATCCAAGAATAGTTTGGGTTGCAATTAAACACTTATTGGCAGAGAAATTGGAGGGGAGGAAATTAATTTAACTTCAATTTGGCTAAGACTACAAAAATTAAAGAGCCAATAATGAATTATAAACACATGGACAAACCAAAAGGTCAATTAGAGACTTATTTGAAGGATGAAATCAAAAATTGGGGTTAGATTGGGGAAAATTGCATAATTTTCGAAATTAAGGATGAATCTATAACAAGTTATTAAACATGAGGTTCTAAAATGAATTAATTAAGGATACAATTGAAAAGAAAAATATGATTTCTAGGAAATTCAATTGAAATTGCAGGAATTTAGAAATAAAGGATTAAATTAAAAGAAAATCCAAGATTTAAAAATCTAATTGAATAAAATTGAAAACTCCAAAAAGCAAGGGACTGCAATGAAAGGGAGAAAATATTACATGGAACAATTGGTTTTTATTTAATTTTTAGTTTAAGTTGCGATTTTTGCAGTGGAATTCAGTTAATTTGATTCAATGTTATCCAACTAATTCAATTTGGTCCCAAACCAATTTATGATTTATTTTAATTAAGCCCAATTTAATCAAACAATTAAAAAAAAATCAGTTTCTCAATCCTAAATACTAGATAAGTTTGCAAGATCTCGACTCAAATTGATTGATTACAGTCATTTACCCATCAAATCAAACCTAATTTTTCTTTTCCTTCAATTGCTTGTCAACTTTTCTCTGCATAAAAACACCAACAATTTTGAAACCGACACCAATTTGACAATACCAACATCGGCCTCTCATTTATCCAGAATGAGAACGACACTGAGAGGGTGAACCGAATACACGCACGCCACGTGGCTCAGATTAACTGCTCAGCATTTATTTAAATTTTTGCTTGGTAATAATAATATAATATTAAGTGCATATTTGTGAGTGTAGTTGCTGTTAATTTTTAAATTGTTTTTTATTTAAAAATACATCAAAATAATTTTTTATTTTATTTTTAATCCCTAGTCTCCATAGGCATTTTAAAAGTAAAGATTTGGTCTTTCCAGGCAATGATCCCACTCTTAAACGAACTCTTTTCTCTTCTAAAAACCCTGTTTGATATTATATTTTAAAAGTGTTTTTGAAAAAAAATGAATTTTATTATTTATTATTTATTTTAAATTCATGTTTTTTGTGTTTTTAGATTATTTTAATGTGCTAATGTCAAAAATGATTTTGAAAAAATAAAAAATATCATTTTAATACATTTCTGAATGAAAAACACTTTTTACCGCAACCACAACCACACTCCTAAACAGTCAAGAAAACCTATTTGCAAGATAATTTGCGTATTTTCCCGATATCAGCATAAAAAATCTTATCTGAATTGAACTTGCTGTTTGAATAACACCGTTTGGCAGGAGAAATATCTAGAGATGAACTGAATTCAACAATGTCTTTATCAAGCTTACTCTGCCTGCCATGCTTAACAGTTTACCTTTCCAAATTCCTTGCCCTGCACGAATACCAGAGATTAATAAGTAGTTATCATGTTGATTCTCCTCGGGTTAGACCCAAAGTTATTAAGAAATCATCTCACCTCAAATCTTAAGTTGTTCGGTGAGATCCGAGAATATGATTTTTATTATTTTCTAACACATCTTCTCAAGTGAAAGACACTTGAGTTTGAAACTTGCACGGACCAACACTATCTTGTATTTGATTATCAAATAGAATGTGAATGATGAGATTTAAACTCGTAACCACTAGGTTAATAAGGCTCTGATACCATGTTAAAGAATCATCTCATCTAAAAACTTAAACTGTTAGGTGAGATCTCAAAATATAATTTATATTATTCTCGAACACAAAGAAAATTATTGGCAGAAACATAGACAAAATATTTGATCTCATGATATATTGTTTATTGGTGGTGGTAACGGTATTGGCCGGTGCACCTTGATTGCGCCTGTAATTGGTGGTCGGAGGAGGCAGCACTTGGCTGGGAATTCCCCTTTTGTAATAATCGCGTCTGACAACCTGCAAGGTTTATGGTATACGCAAGGGATGGCACCGAAGACTTCGACTGGGAAAATATCAATTAAAAGTTGGTTCTTTAGGAATTTGATGGCTTAATTAGCTAGTAATGTTGACCTCTTTCACAATATTATAATCAAAGGATTCTCGAAAAGAAAAGGATTGTGTCCTTGCAGCTAAATAACTTGGAAGAATTTTCACTTCTTTGTTTTTTGTTGGTTTTTGTCAACAAAGCATCTGTGTAGTATTTTTTAATCAAAGGTCTGACTGTCATTCAACTCCGATCAAGACCTCTCAACCCTTTTCCTTTACAATGGAAAACCTTTACTTTTTGAGAAGCAATGCCAGGACGTAAAAACAAACAACTCCTAGTCGAAGTATCTATGCCCAAAAGTAGTAACTAGGATCAGCCAAAAAATGCACCAGTGAGATTTTAGAGTGGCGATAACAATGATATACTTCTTGAAGAAAATGTTAAAATATGATTAATTGTCACATTTAAAACCAATAAAAATTGATTTGAATTGTTATCGAATCCTAAAGTCTACGCCTTATCTCATATTCTTAGTCAAATGGGGATGATCGGCATTGTTAGTTTTCGAAGCAGATTGTAGGTAGGTTTTATCCTTCAAACAATTTTTTCTCACTCCAAGTCCCTTATGAAAGTTGTAATCCTACATGTGTAGATGTATTTGGGGTTTTGAATTGTCTGATTTAGATATCATAATCTCATAATATTCTCGTTTGAATGTCTAGTATATAAGCAGAAAATCCTTTTCTTCAAAATAGTTTTGACCAAGGAGATTGCGGGTAGATTTTGTCTATCAAAACAGTTTTTTCTCATTTAGGGTCCTTTGTGAAAGTTGTATTCCTACTCATGTAGATGAATTTATGGTTTTGACTACCCAATTTGGATATCAGAATAGCAAGATATCCCGCTTTTATGTTCAGTGTAAAAACAGAAAATTATACCGCAGTAGTTATTGTTCACCGTCACTTTGACATGGCCCTACCTGCAACTTCCCGTTTGGCTTTCATGATTTTCTCACTTGATCTTCGAGTTGCAAATCATTTTTTTTTCAGCCTCAAAATCATAGAATATCAACCAGGATATTTCTTTTCTTATTTTGTTTATCTAATTGCAGAAAAAATGTAATTTTACATCCTAAATTAAATGCACTAAATCTTCTCTAAATAAGAGTTATGTCTAGGCTATATATAACTAAAGAAAGAAGAAAGAAGAAAGAAGAAAGAGAGAGAAAAGAGGGAAGAATACAAGAGAGAGAGATAAAAGGGTTGCCAACAAGAAAAACAGCAACCAACCCTTCCCCCTTCACATCAACCTCTCCCTCAGCCAACAACTGCTGGTAACAACCCCGATCAGACTTCCTCCCATTGAGCACCACCACCTTTGCAAGCATCTGTCATTGTCTCTAGAAGCAGTGGTCACTGGTTGCGTACGAGTTCCGACACCATTGTCTCTGCCCGTTTGTAAGCCCCCATGCATTTCTTCTTTACTTTGTATTTTAATTATAGTCATTGTGCAAACTTTGTGTTTACTGCTCAAATGAATTATCATTCACTTGAACAATAACTAAGGGGGTATGCATGAGACATCTCATGCATGCCTCTTATTTATCGTCGGGTCACTGGTTTGGCCAAGTGACCCATTTTTTTCTTCTATAAAAATATAAAATAAGAAGAAGAGATTTATGATTTTATGACATATTTAATTTAAGGTATGTATTTGCTTGATATTTTAAAAATATCAATCTCGTATTTAGAATACCCTATTTCGGCACTACGTGGCAAATATACATATATAACAGTAAAAAATGTTTTCATGCATATAGCCAATACGCTATTTTGATTTTTTTTTTAAAAAAAAAAACAGATATTCGGAGTTTAAAAGAAAATGTGTTTTAACATGGATTTCGTAAATACAAAAAATTTTCTCTTGCATTTTTGGATTTTACAACATGTTTGTAAATTCCAAACGGTATTGGCTAATATTACAAAAAAATACAAATATATTATTTTTTTAAGGATTCATATTATTAACTGTTAATATTTGGATAAAGAAATCTAAAGGGATTAATATCCAAAATATTAGTGGAGATTATTCTCTATTATTCACTATATTAATCTCTATTATTCACTATATTAATAGTGAATAATTATAGTGAATAATAGAGAATAAACTCCACTGTTAATATATGGATAAAAAACCCTAAAGTGGCAATAATTAATCAGGAAGAAGCACTGTCTCGAAAATTATACCCAGATAGCTGCCTTCCTGTGTTTGCTGGTGGAAGTGGTTCTTTTCTCATCAGAGATTCCTGTGATTATGATGTTGAAGGCGCGGATGATGAGCCCAATATTGAAGTAGAGGATTGCAAGCCTTGATGTCAATCTTTGCAACAGCAGCTGGGCCAAGAGATAGATTTATGATGCCGCCAGTGGCTCCACAAATTGAGGGAGAACATGTTGAAACAAGCATGGGTTTCATTAAGAAAAGGAAGCAGCCTTGGCCCATGGTTTACTAGCCATAAAAGTATAAAATATTAAGGTAAAAATAGGTTTTTGAAATGCTCTGAATTTCTTTAAATTTCTAAAAAAAATCATATTCCTTACTATTTACAAATAACGAACACTTGAAATACTAAAAGGAAAAATGAGCTTTTAGGCCCACTGAATATCCTTAGATTTCTATTATAGTTGTCTTTTAATTCATAAGTTGTAAATTTATAATCTAAATTTTTATTCCTTTTTCGGCTAGCATATCCTTGGAAAATACTAGGGCAGGGTGTACTAGGGTGCTAACATTTCCTTTATACAATCATAAGGCAAACCAAAAAACCAAACAACTTACCTTAGGTAGGGCGTAATAGAGTGTTAAAATATTTCTCTTACGCAACTAGTCTCTTGCTATAAAATCTCTAAAACACCAGTTAAGTTTCTAGTGACCATAATACCAGGTGGCAACTCTTTTTTTCACAAAACAAAAAAAAAATATATGAATCCCCACTCCTAGGAAGGGTCGTCGCGAAGTCGTGCTCTCATGAAGGGTTTGACAGCCTTAATACTAGGTGACGTCTCCTAAAAATTATAATCATAATTCTATGATTATAAAAAAACTCTTTTTCCACACGCACCCCATCTCTAGATATGACCGGTACACGAAACGCGAAAACAGTCGTCGAGATAGTAAGAAACATAATGAACTTTAAGATTAAAAACTGAATGTGCATCAAATGGGAAAATTAGGATTAAATATCATATGTATATATCTTTTACTTTTATAGGAATAATTATGTTGTTTATTTTAGAACTTCGTTGTCATTAGTTGCTCTTTATCAGCTTATCGGTTCTTAATTTTTAAGATTTATTTTGTTTTGCTTAAATAACACCTTTCTATTTCTCAATCAAGAAAATTATAATATAGTAAAATAGACATACAATATTGCTTTACTTTTTTACAATTTTAAAAAATTAATTTGAAATCTTATATTTTTTTTATTAATACATATGATCATAATTGTATTTTATTATATATAAGTGTAAACTTTTTGACTCACATATCTATTATTTACATGATATAAAGAAATGCATTAACAACTTCTACACATTTATTGTCCATTATTTTTTTCACCTATAAAAAATGCCCTATCTTTTCATGTGGTTGGCGAAAGGAGAGAGAAACAAATAAAAGAAATGAGATTAGATTTTTATTGGATATTTCCGTCTTCCATGTCTCCATTGCCATGACTTAGCCATAGAGAAAGGATGAAATACATACACACATCACTTGCCAAACAAAAGAATTCCCAAATAAAAAAATAAAATAAAGAAAAGAGAGAACGTTTTCATATGCTACTCTAAAACTCATGCGCCATGAGATGACGATGGCGGTGATGAGGGCGGTAGCAACAATGGCATAGGTGGTGGTGGTGGTGTCAGAGGGCCACCAGATTCCGGTGGTGGTGGAGAGACCAACGTCCAATGACCCCGCCATCTATTGGGTTGTGGAGGAGGTGGTGATGGAACTGCCCTCCGTAGACTCCTTCCTGGCTGCCCCACCTTCACTTCAGCAGAGAAATGGCTGGTGGAAGCAATGCTAGCCCTACCCAGTTCAGGACTGCGGTCCGAGACGAAGGCCATTGCTCTGTAGCCTATGCTAAGCTGATGGTCTGGCAACATCGTCGGAGCAAAAAATATCATCAGGAGAAGCTTGAAGCAAGAAACCTGCATTTTTTGTGACTGAATGGAGGAGGCCAACACCGTCAAAACTTCTCCATTTATTACGTGAGAAGGCTCACAATACATTGTAAACTAAAAATCTCGAAGAAATTGCTGGAACACTACTGTGTAAACTAAAAATAAATGCTCATTAATTAGCTTTCAATGATTGACAGGCGCCATAGTTGATCAGCTAGTACATTTGCTTGTGTTACGATGCGGGTAAGGTTTTTTTTTTTTAAAAAAAAAATGTAAAATGAATAATAAAAATATTTTTTTGAGAAAAGGGTTGGAAAACAAAAAATCGATTACTGACCATCATCTGCCCTCCTTACAGCGACAGGATTTTCATGTATGATTGATTGCAATTAAGAGCTACAATTGAAAAAAACTAAACTTTTGTAGAAAAAATCAGGAAAAAAAACAAATCAAGAAAAAAACAAAATAAAAAAGTTAGAGATTGAAAGCAATAACCCGTCAACAAAGAGCACTGATATGTATCTTGTCACTGCAAGAAAGAGAAAAAGGTAAAAAACAATCCATCAACCACCTTCTGAATTTATATATAAACTAAATGAAAAAAAAAATAATAACAAAAAAAAAAAAACACAACTATGGATTACTAATCCAAAGTGATCACGGGTGGACGTAAATAATTTTTCCCCTACATCTATTAGCTTTGTACTTGATTTTTAATTGAGACTTTACCTAGCAGAAAGAAATCAAATTTGCCATATATCAAGAATAGTTTTACTATTTGTTATTTAGAGTTATTATCAATTTTTATTGATGGTTTGACTAATTATCTATGTTGTACTGATTTTATCAAAACTTAAATTTATATTATTAAACTCGGAAATTCTTATTAAAATTTATTAAAATTTGATGGTTTGAATTTGTGTATGGTAGATTTTGGCATCCCTAAAACACTTATTTCTTAAACATGATTAATATTTTCAATTGTTTTAATATCTTTAAAATATTAACTTCTCAACAATTCAATAATTATACACAACTATCTTTATTATTATTTTATGTACATCGCTCCAAACTCATTGTGTTATGGAAATCTTTTCCGTTAAAATCTATATTAGAAATTTAAATAATAAGATTACTGATTACAAAAAAAAAAAAAAAAAAACCTTCGATCCAGATCAAAATCATGGCATGTGGTATTACTTCGGTCCATGCATGAGTTTGCTTGAAACAGTAAGGCCTTCTCTTGCAATTCAGTCTCTTCCGAGGCTAAAATAGCATTTTGTTGGATTTCAAATACAGCAATTTCAGGAAAAAAGGACAATGGATGTACAGTCATGTTCGTTGCAGCATTGGGATCAAAGATAGCAAATCTGCCAAGGCACTGATGAATAATTATCTCAAAGTCATCAACATCAGCTTTCCTGGGATGAGGTTCGTCAGAGGAAATAGCCTTGTCATCGTTTACAGTTTGTGGATCTTCCTCTTCAGATCCCAACTCATTGTATCCTTGGAATGCTTAGTAGATGATAAACATGGACAACTTAAATGTATCACTCTGTGGAGCGAGAGAAGTTTTACCAGGTAAAACTCGAAATCCAAAAATTGAGCTGTGGCCAATAATAGTGAGTTCATACCCAATAATCTTTCCCTGATTTGTTAAGACAGCTGATGCAGTACATGTCATCAGTACATATCCATGCTCTAAGCTTTTCAAAAATGATATCCTAATCCGAAAGCTCTGATTCTAACGCATCCATCATAGCTTTGTGTGTTTTGAAGGTTACGACTGCCTGAGTTGCACCCAAAAATCTAAAACCAGTCAAGTTTTTCCAATTTCATAGTAGCTTAGATTTGGTGTCAGTATACATTAGGAGAGTTAGAGAATAATATAAATCATATTCTGGGGCCTCACCTATAAGCTTAAGCTTTTAGGTGAAATGGTTCCTTAACATGGTATCAGAGCCTTGTTGACCCAGCGGTCACGAGTTCGAATCTCACCACCCTCATTCTGTTTGATAAAAATTAAGCACAAGGTAGAGTGGGCATGTGTGCAAGTTTCAAGCCCAAAGGGCTTTAACTTGAGGAGTGTGTTAGAGAATAATATAAATCATATTCTGGGGCCTCACCTATAAGCTTAAGCTTTTAGGTGAAATGGTTCCTTAACAAGGAGCGATAACACCCACCAGACTTCTTTTCAACCATTCGACGTTTTTAGATTGTAAGATTGCAGAAATTATAGTTATGGATTTCCTAACTCATTAACTCTCGTAATTCAAATCAAATTACAGTCATTGGCCGACGTCTATAAATTACAGCTTGAGGACTTGAGTCTCTTGGAGCAGGCTATTGCTTAAATTCCTTTCTTCTGGTTTTGTGAGAACAGTAATATCTTAGCACTTAAACTCAACATAAGGAAATTATTAGTTAATTTCCATAAAACAAATCCATGCATCACCATATTATTAGTACAATCACTATTAACCTAAACTACATAAGCTAACCTAAACTACTTAGGAGGCAAATTGTGTTTCTTGTTCCTGTGCTACTTTCCAGAATCACTTTTGGTAACTTTCTTGTCGCCGGAAAACCACTATCCACCAGTTTATGTCCTCCAAGACTCCATTATTGGACCATTTATTTTCTCAAACATTTCTTAAATTATCTCAACAACCACACAAACCCATTTTAATAAACTTAAAATACAATTCTATAAATTATACTGAATGTGAGGAACATCCCTTGAATCTACAACCTTGACAAACACGGATGCAATCTCTGGTGATGCGACTGAATTAGGAAGGTGCTCAAATTTCAGTTACCGGAACGCTCCAACCAACCGGTGAAGCAACCCGAGGTGATGGAGGTCCAGACGGTAGTTGTCGTAATTTCCTTTTTAGTGGCAATCTCTTGAACTTGTGATCGATGGTATTAGAAGGAATAGTACTGAAGGAGGCCACCACCGAAACATGTGAGAAAATCAAGGCGGTGATGATCAGAAAATTGAGAAACCAAGAAATGGCACCCATCGGATATCAGGCCACTACCTTTAGTTTCAGAAACTAAGAAATTCTATAATACTTTCTTCATGCGTAGGAAGCATTAAATAGTGATACTTGACCTAGCCTTCCTTCTATATGAGGAGCTATGCAAGAAGACTTGATAACTTCAACATATTCCTGGAAAAGTTTTTTGTTTCTCATTTCAAACGACGTTAAGAGCACTCTGGTCATTGTTCAAAATTCAAGGATTAGTCGTTGTCCTAGGGTCTACTATGCGGAAGATTCGGATACATAAAATGGGTCGGAAGATTGAACAAAAAATACAAATGATAATAATTTTATTATTATTTAAAATTGAGAATAATGTAGTACGTGTAAGTTTGTAATTTTGAGAGAAACACATTAAGTTTTTTGAAATATAAGTCGAATTCTTATAGTTTAAATAAACTAGTTATTAAATACAAAATGCATGTAAGAAAATAAAGAATAGTTTTTTGTTATTTTTTAATATGCTAAAATATGAAAATATAATCTATTTTTAGATTTTGACCATATTCACACAAATAAAAACACATTTTCTTATAAGTTTTTTTTTTTGAAATTTTAATAAAAAAAGTATTTTTAATACTGAATCAATATCTTATTGTATAACTCCATTCTCCTTATTTTAAATAAAAAAGACAAGAAGAAATGCAAACAGCTAAAAAATAATTTGAAAATTTCCTTTAGTTTTTTTTAAATTACTTGCGGTCTATTTGTCATAACTTCTTTTTTTAAAACAAAATTGTCAAAATAGACATAAGGGAATGTTTGTCAAACAACCTCTCAGACCAAAAAATCCTTACAACAAAAATTCCAAACAAAACCTTACAGAATGACCCAAAAATGACCCATCTATGTCAACCCAGGATGTGGATTCAAAACTTGAACCAGCCTAAAAAACAAGATTTGACTCGAAAAACAAAACATTCATATGTAGATAACCTCTTCTCTTATGTTAGAAATTAATGTTGAATTCTATCTGAAACATAGCACCTGTACAATAAGCTCTTTTTTTTTCAATTTGAATTCATAATTTAGATTTAGATTTAGTGAACGTAAGAAAGCATAAAAGTAGAGAACATGAGAGATCTTTCCTGTCATGTTTTCAGAATATATTCAATTAATCCTTTGTTTTAGAACTTCTCTCAATGTTACCTATGAATAATAATTATGTATCATTATTGAATATTTTTAATAATAAAATGTCTTAAAAATTTATTAATAATTAAAAAAATCAAGGAAATAAAAACTCAGTGATTAAATCATTTATTTCTTTTTAAGTTTTTGCATCGTTATTTTTAAAATATATTTTTCCATCATGTTATGTTCGAATTCTTATAGTTTTAATAAACTAGTTATTAAATACAAAATGCACGTAAAAAAATAAAGAATAGTTTTTTTCTTATTTTTTAATATGCTAAAATATAAAAATATAATCTATTTTTAGAGACTTGACTATACTCACACAAATAAAAACACATTTTCCTATAAGAAGTTTTGGTTTTTGTTGAAATTTTAATTAACAAAAATAATTTTTAATACTGAATCCATATCTTATAGTATAACTTCATTCTCCCGATATTAAATAAAAAAGACATGCAAACAACTTAAAAAATAATTTGAAAAATTCCTTTAGGATTTTTTAAATTACTTGGGATTTATTTGGCATATCCTGTTTTTTAAGAAACAAAATTGTCAAAATAGATCTAAGAGAATGTTTGCCAAACAACTTCTTAGACCAGAAAAAATCCAAACAAAACCTTACTGAATTACCCATCTATATCAACCCAGGGTGTCGGTTCAAAGCTTGAACCAACCTAGAAAACAAGATCTGACCCGAAAAACAAAGCACATGTACAATAACCTCTCTCTTTTCAATTTGAATTCATAATTTAGATTTAGTGAACGCATAAAAGTTGAGTTACCAGACTCAACAACATTTCCAAACAATTAATTAGACATTTCATAATTTAGAATCTCTCCTGTCATGTTTTCAGAAGATATTCAATTAATCCTTTGTTTTTGAACATCTCTCAATGTTAACTACGAATAATAATTATGTATCATTATTAAATATTTTTAATAATAAAATGACTTTTTATATTTATATACTCTAGACCAAGTCACAATTAGAATGATCAGTTTATGAGATAATTAATTGGGTTTAATAGTTAAACTCACGATATGAATATAAGAAGATATCTCCTAAATGAAAAATAATTAGTAATTCACATCCACATACATATTTAATATTGAGATTTGACATAAACCAGCACTTGGATTAATTGAAAAAAATTTAGAGAACAATAATTCATTTAACAAAATCATATAATATAAAAGTTAATAGATCAAATTAAAAAATAATAATGGAAACACTGATAAATTTATAAAAAAAATAACCATTGTTCCAAAGCATGGTAATCGGTTTTTGTGGTTATAGTTTAAACTAAATGTAATGGAATCTTTGTCCCGTTGATTATTTATAGTCAACTTACTACCGTGCAAAGCGTGGATGAATAGCCATGGGCGTCAAAGTTTTTCTAATTTCTTTGAAACTGTCAAAGTTTTCCAGTCCATACGACGAGACATCAAGGGGAGAATTTAAGCGTTTCTGCTATGAGCTGGGGAGTTTTATTTCTTGCCGTCAAAGAGAGGTTGTCTTGATAATTTATTTATTTTTATTATTATTATTATTTACATATAATACTAGAGTTATAATAATAGAGTGGATTGAAAAAAGGCTAGAGAATCGTTAAGCTAAAGGATATTTAGCAAAATGAAACACGAGTATTTGTTTACAGCAGAAAAAAATTAGAAAGGAAAACAAACAACCGAGATGTTTACAAAAAGAAAAGTTATAAGTTGGGAGCGTGATTAAAATTGTTTTCGAAAATATTTTTAATTTAGAAATATATTAAAATAAGTTTTTTTTTAAAAAAAATCGTTTTTTATATGAGCATATAAAAGTGATCTGAAAAGAATATATAGAAATAAAAATAAAAATAATTATTTTTTTCAAAAACATTTTTAAAATATAATATCAAACAGGACCATAACTTATATTTCATATTTGTCATACCTTCTGGCCCTCGAAAGAAATCTGTTGTTGTATACTTGAAAGAATCAAGTCTAAGACTATATTTCAATCCAACATCTGTCTTTAAAAATCAATTTATTTCCAGGAAGTTGAATTTACATACAACAAATGAGGTTGGAACTTAATTTTCTGAGACAAAACAGTACACTTTAGAAGTCGGAGTGCTAGTTCATCTACAATCCTTTAATTTAAAAAAAAAATCGTAATTACACCACTTATGATCTTTACAACCAACATGGTGTGGTGGTTTTGGATCTTCGACATCGTAGAGTTGATGAAAGTGGGATTTTAAGCGGTTTTGGATCAAAGTGGTTTTGCACCACTTATTCCATGGATTTTCTTATCTTCTTCTAAAAAATGAAGAGAATCGTGTTTTGAATTTTTCATGTTTCATGTTTTTTATTCCCAAGTGTGAAGTCTTTACTTCAATCCGCCTAGTCTTGTTACAATGTGAAACCACAATATAGACACACGCCATATATATATATATATGCTGCTCAGGCCTCAGAATTAAGTGAGAATCCAGCTAGGGCTTGGAAGGTAGGACTAGTGATCTTACACCAAAAAAAGACAAGAAAACGTAAGGTGCCTTGAAAGAACAAAGAAACCAATGTATTGCAGTGAAAACTGAATTGCCAACTTGATTTCTTTGTCAGCTTCATTACATTTAAATAGAGCAGACCTTTACACATCCTAATAAGGACTTGCAGATTTACAGGGATTGAGTATGGAATTATACAAAATGGAAATAAAACTTTAGCATAATACAGGGGAAAGTAGCCGTTGGTCACACTGGTTCCGGAGAGAATTGATTTGTTGTTGCAGATTTGGAATGTGTTATAAGTGTGGGATCATTTCCATGAATAGCATAATACAGGGGCAAGTGTTATATGTGTTGCCAGCCCAATCGGAATCACAATAGGCTTGTAAGTTGACAGTACCAGGAGAGAAATAGAGGCCATAGTCAACACTTGCCTTAAGATAGCGAAGCACTCTCTTGACTGCTGTCCAATGGGGCTCTCTTGGATTGTGCATAAATTGGCACAGTTGATTAACCGCATATGCAATGTCAGGGCGTGAGATGGTGCAATACTGAAGAGCTCCAACAACTCAGCGATATTCCGTGGGGTCAGATAAGAGTTCTCTTTCAGAGGAAGAGAGTTTTGGACCCGAGACTGTTGGACAGTTGAGAGGCTTGGCACCCACCATGTTGGTGTTGTGTAGGAGATCAGTGATGTACCGAGTTTGACGAAGGTGTAGTCCATGTGAATCTCGGCTAGCTTGAACACCTAAGAAAAAACTCAACTCACCCAAATCTTTAACATGAAAGGAGTCAGTAAGAGATAAAATAAAAGAATCAATTGCATCTTGGTTGGAACCAGTGACTAGTATATCGTCAACATAAACCAACACATATAATTTAACTAAATCAGTATCATAGATGAAAAGTGAATAATCAGCAGTGGATTCAATAAAACCATACTCTAGCAGTGATTGTGATAGACGACGAAACCAAGCACGAGGTGCCTGTTTAAGTCCATACAAAGATTTGTGCAAACGGCAGACATAATCTGGGTAATTTTCATCAATAAACCCTTGAGGTTGTTCCATAAATACTTCTTCATCTAAAAACCCATGTAAAAATGCATTTGAGATATCTAATTGACGTATATTCCAGTTAAAAGAAACTACCAAAGCAAGAACTATTCGAACAGTGGTATGTTTTACTATGGGTGAAAATGTTTTGGCATAATCTATGCCATATTGTTGATCAAATCCTTTTGCAACTAATCGCGCTTTATAGCGCTCAATACTACCATCTAATAGTCTTTTAAGTTTAAAAACCCATTTATTGCGAACAATATGCTTACCTGGTGGTCGAGGACAGAGAGACCAAGTCCCATTTACCATCAAGGCGTCAAACTCAGAACCCATTGCAGCACGCCATTGAGGAGAAGAAACAACTTGGGTGTAGGTAGATGGCTCAGTGTCGGTGACCATGGTTGAGAGTACCTGCAGAGGATGCCGAGTCGAATATAGAGAAGTAAAATCTGGAAAGGTTTTGAGTTTGGAATTTCCAGTCATGGAGCGGGTAATAACTCGGTTAGTATTATGGGTGGTAGACGAGGTCGAAGCTGGGTGATCGGTGATGGAATTGATATGTGATGGAAGGTTTGATGAAGGAGGTGATACTGTTGAGGGATCATCTTGTGAGATCGGTGAAAGTGGTGGGTGATGATCTGAAGATGGGTCACTAGAATTTATGGGTTCTGGAATTTCTGGGTCGGAGACTATTGAAATTGCTGGGTTGTTGATGGTGGAATTGGGTTCAGGGGTAATTTCTTGGATTTGTGGAAATGAGAATAGGGAAGAGGACTTACCTGGGGAGACTATACTTTGTGAGGCAGCAGAAAGGACCCCATCACGTGATGCAGGGAAGTGTTGTTCATTAAATATTACATTACGTGATACATAGACTCGACCAGTTTTATAGTCAAGACACCGATACCCGCGTTGGTGACTTGCATAACCTATAAAAATGCATTCTTTACTGCGAAAAGAGAGTTTGTGATTTTCATAAGGTCTTAGTAGGGGAAAACATGCAGATCCAAAAATTTTAAGATGTGAGTATTTGGGAACCGTTTTATGGAGCATGTAGAATGGTGTCAAATGATGCAACACTTTTGTGGGAAGACGATTTATGAGGTAAACAGATGTGAGAAAAGCATCGGGCCAATATTTATTAGGTAGGTGAGACCGGCTAAAAGTGTTAAGCCGGTCTCGACTATGTGACGATTTTTTCTTTCGGCAATCCCATTTTGTTGTTACGTGTGAGGACATGTTAATCGATGAAATATGCCATTTTCTTGTAAAAAAGCTTTAAAATGAGTGGATGTATATTCTCCTCCATTGTCAGTTTGTAATTGTTGGATTTTCCAAGAAAATATATTTTCCACAAGTGTTTTGAAATTTTTAAAAATTGTCGAAACCTCATTTTTAAATTTAATGGGATAGAGCCAAGTAAAACGAGAAAAATTGTCAATAAAAATAACATAATATTTTGATCCACCAACTGAATTCACAGGAGATGTCCATACATCAGAATGAATAAGGGCTAAAGGACGAATAGTTTGACGAGTTGAGTCATGAAAGGGTAATTGCTTAGATTTTCCTAAAGGACATGGCGAACAAAATTCTAATTTATTTGATGTGGAAATATCTAAGAATTTGGACATGACCAATTTATTTAAAATAACTAGAGATGGGTGGCCAAGGCGATCATGCCATGTGTTGAGTGTGGTTGATACGCCAAGTGAGGCAACAAAACAAGAAATTTTATTTGAACCATATTTATTATCTGCAATCGGATAAAGTCCGTTCTTAACTTGCCCTTTGAGTAGTAGTCGCCCCGTGTAGTTCTCCTTCACAGAAAAATCAGTTCCAGTGAGTATAAAATAACAATCATTATCCAGGCAAAATCGGTTTATAGAGATTAAATTTGACGAAGCATTTGGACAATGAAGAACATTGGATAGTGTGAAATTAGAATTATTTGAATTAAAAGACATGGCACTCGTGTTTTGAATCACTAAACCTGAGCCATTTCCAACCGTGATTGTTTCTTCTCCTTCATAGGGCTGTGGGTTGGTGAGGTTTGTTGTATTGTTGGTAATGTGGGCATTGGCTCCACTGTCGGCATACCACATCTGTTGAGCATGAGAAACATTACCTTCAGCAGCCATAGCAGCAAGATCGGACGGTGGAAAGCGACCTTGATATGAAAAATTGAATCTATTATAGCAATCAAGAGCCATGTGTCCCCGTTTTGTGCATATTTGGCAGGTGGGTCTGTTGTCACCAGGGTGAGGGACGTTTGTTTTGTTAGTTGAGGATCCAGTGTGGGTTGGAGATCGGGTATAGGAGCTGGGTGAACAGGTATAGGAGCTGGGTGAACGGGATGGGTCTGTGAAACCCGGTGTTTTAGCTCTTCTTGTTGTTGTTGATTTGGGATAAGTGGCTGCAAATGCGAGGTTTGTTTCAGTGGTGATAGTGGAGTTCGAGGCCTCCATTAGTGTTTCAAAATCGAGTATTTCGGTTTGGAAAACATCTAGGGAGAGCTCCTTGTCTCTGGTTGCAAAGGTGAAGGCAGTGACAAAGGGCATGAATTGTGGCTGAAGTTCACTCAAGAGGTAGGAGATGAGGTCTTGTTCGTCCACTGGTTTGCCTGCAACAGACAATTGATCTGAGAAGAGTTTGGCCTCTTCGATATAAGAGGGGCAATTACGATTGCCTTGTGAGATTGTTTGAAGTTTCCGTTTGAGAAAGGTCACACGGGACCGTGAAGTTGATGAGAAGCGAGCTTGAAGAGCATCCCAAACTTGTTTTGAAGTCTCTAGGTTAAGGACTGTGGAAACAAGTTTTTCGGTAATAGAAGCATAGAGCCAACTGAGAACACTGTTGTCCTTCTTGGACCAGCTTGTAAATGCAGGATTCAATGATCCATCAGTGAGAGTCTTGGTTGGAGCAGGGTTGGTACCATCAACGAGACCAACCATGTCGTGACTCTTTAGAAAAACCAGAAATTGGACCCGCTAGGTAAGATAATTGGGGCCATCCAATTTTGGAAACTGGGGGGTTTGTGGAGAAGAGGCCATTTGTGTTTGTTTTGGTGCGGAAGCAGGGATTAAAAGATCGTGTTTTGAGCGTAAGCTTTTACTGCTCTGATACCATGAAAGAACAAAGAACACAATGTATTACAGTGAAAACTGAATTGCCAACTTGATTTCTTTGTCTGCTTCATTGCATTTAAATAGATCAGACCTTTACACATCCTAATAAGGACTTGCAGATTTACAGGGATTGAGTATGGAAATATACAAAATGGAAATAAAACTTTAGCATAATACAGGGGAAAGTAGCCGTTGGTCACACTGGTTCCGGAGAGAATTGATTTGTTGTTGCAGATTTGGAATGTGTTATAAGTGTGGGATCATTTCCATGAATAGCTCTAACATGCCTGTGGGTCTTCAAAGTCATGTTCATATGCCTACCTAACCATCTCGTTTTTTTTCTTTAAAAAACAAAAAAAAGTTGTTTTAATCAAAACTACTAAATGATCCATTGTCAACTTTAAAACAAAGATGTATAATAATTAACGAAGTGATTGCTAATAGAATTCTTATTTCTGTCTTTCCTTTTCATTTCAGTCAGACATTGTAATTCTAGTATTTTTAAGGGTTTTTTAGTATTATTATTACCTACTCACTACAAGCTTATTTACAACTACCAGCCTACTAATTACAAGCCAACTAATGATTTCCTATAAAATTTCTCACCAGGCCAAGCCCGGGCTCGGAACAGTCATCGTAGTCTGTACATTCTCAGGATTGTTTTTATTACTCCATTTATTATGGTTTTGGATCTTCGACATCGTAGAGTTGATGAAAGTGGGATTTTAAGTGGTTTTGCACCACTTATTCTATGGCTTCTTTTTTTCTTCTAAAAAATGAAGAAAATCGTGTTTTGAATTTTTCCCTTGGTGTGAAGTCTTTTTTTCAATCCGCCTAGTCTTGTTACAATGTGAAAAACTAGCAAATGATTCATTGTCAACTTTAAAACAATTATGTATAATACTTAACGAAATGATTGCTAATAAGTTTCTTAAGAAAATGATATAGTCTTATTTGAAAAAATCCGAAAGATTGAATGGTATTTAATGGAATAATATTTCAAATAATATATATATATATATATATATATATATATATATATATATATATATATATATATATATATATATATAATAAATATTTAAGAAAATAATCACTTCATCATATCAGTGAAAGGAATCAAAGGTTGCCTCAACCGTTTGCCTCCGTTCTTCAGCTGTAGCTAACTTCATTACTTCAATCTCGAAGGAGGGGGCGTCTAATTTGAGAACAGAGTGTCTGAGAGGTTCTTCAGGAAGTTTATTACTTTGTTCTGTTTTGGTGATGTTGCTGGAACTTGAACGTCAGCCATCGAGAGTCTAAGGACGGTAATGAAGCAGACCCGTCAACAAAGAGCACTGATATGTATCTTGTCATTGCAAGAAAGAGAAAAAGGTAAAAAACAAACCACCGACCACCTTCTGAATTTATATATAAACTAAATGAAAAAAAATAATAACAAAAAAAAAACACAACTATGGATTACTAATCCACAGTGATCACGGGTGGATGTAAATAATTTTTTCCCATTCCATAGTAACTTAGATTTGGTGTCAGTATAATCCACATTAGGATCGATAACACCCACCAGATTTCTTTTCAACCATTCTACGTCTTTAGATTGTAAGATTGCAAAAATTATAGTTATGGATTTCCTAACTCATTAATTCTCATAATTCAAATCAAATTACAGTCATTGGCCAGCTTGAGGACTTGAGTCTCTTGGAGCAAGCTATTGCTTAAATTACTTTGTTCTGGTTTTGTGAGAATAGTAATATCTTAGCACTTAAACTCAACATAAGGAAATTATTGGTTAATTTCCATAAAACAAATCCATCACCATATTATTAGTACAATCACTATAAACCTAGACTACATAAGCTAACCTAAACTACTTAGGAGGCAAATTGTGTTTCTTGTTCCTGTGCTACTTGCCAGAATCACTTTTGGTAACTTTCTTGTCGCAGGAAAACAACTAGCCACCAGTATATGTCCTCCAAGACTCCATTATTGGACCATTTATTTTCTCAAACATTTCTTAAAGTATCTCCACAACAAAACAAACCCGTTTTAATAAACGTAAAATAGAATTCTAGAACCAGAATCTTGCTATAAATTACACTGAATGTGAGGAAGATGCCTTGAATCTACAACCTTGACAAACACGGATGCAATCTCTGGTTATGCGACTGAATTAGTTAGGAGCTCAAATTTCGGCGACCATCTGTATGCCGTGATGGAGCAGCCCGAGGTGGTGGAGGTGTAGACGGTGGTTGTCGTAATTTCCTTTTTACTGGCAATCTCTTGAGCTTGTGATCGATGGTATTAGAAGGAATAGCACTGAAGGATGGCACCACCGAAACATGTGAGAAAATCAAGGCGGTGATGATCAGAAAATTGAGAAACCAAGAAATGGCACCCATCGGATATCAAGCCACTACCTTTAGTTTCAGAAACTAAGAAATTCTATAATACTTTCTTCATGATGAGGGACCATTAAATAGTGATACTTGACAGAATGACCCATCTATGTCAACCCAGGGTGTCGGTTCAAAACTTGAACCAACCTAAAAAACAAGATTTGACCCGAAAAACAAAACATTCATAATGTAGACAACCTCTTCTCTTATGTTTGAAATTAATGTTGAATTCTATCTTAAACATAGAACATGTACAATAACCTCTCTCTTTTCAATTTGAATTTATAATTTAGATTTAGTGAACGTAAGCAAGCATAAAAGTAGAGAACATGAGAGAATCTCTCCTGTCATGTTTTCAGAAGATATTCAATTAATTTTTTGTTTTTGAACATCTCTCAATGTTAACTACGAATAATAATTATGTATCATTATTAAATATTTTTAATAATAAAATGACTTTTTATATTTATATACTCTAGACCAAGTCACAATTAGAATGATTAGTCTATGAGATAATTAATTGGGTTTAATAGTTAAACTCACGATATGAATATAAGAAGATATCTCCTAAATGAAAAATAATTAATAATTCACATCCACATACATATTTAATATTGAGATTTGACATAAACCAGCACTTAGATTAATTGAAAAAAATTAGAGAACAATAATTCATTTAACAAAATCATATAATATAAAAGTTAATAGATCAAATTAAAAAATAATAATGGAAACACTGATAAATTTATAAAAAAAATAACCATTGTTCCAAAGCATGGTAATCGGTTTTTGTGGTTATAGTTTAAACTAAATGTAATGGAATCTTTGTCCCGTTGATTATTTATAGTCAACTTACTACCGTGCAAAGCGTGGATGAATAGCCATTGGCGTCAAAGTTTTTCTAATTGCATTGAAACTGTCAAAGTTTTCCAGTCCATACGACGAGACATCAAGGGGAGAATTTAAGCGTTTCTGCTATGAGCTGGGGAGTTTTATTTCTTGCCGTCAAAGAGAGGTTGTCTTGATAATTTATTTATTTTTATTATTATTATTATTATTTACATATAATACCAGAGTTATTTACATATAATAATAGAGTGGATTGAAAAAAGGCTAGAGAATCGTTAAGCTAAAGGATATTTAGCAAAATGAAACACGAGTATTTGTTTACAGCAGAAAAAAATTAGAAAGGAAAACAAACAACCGAGATGTTTACAAAAAGAAAAGTATAAGTGGAGAGCTTGATTAAAATTATTTTTGAAAATGTTTTTTATTCAGAAATATATTAAAATAAATTTTTTTTAAATCATTTTTTATATGAGCATATAAAATTGATCTGAAAAGAATATATAGAAATAAAAATAAAAATAATTATTTTTCACAAAAACATTTTTAAAATATAATATCAAACAGGAAGATAACTTATATTTCATATTTGTCATACCTTCTGGCCCTCGAAAGAAGTCTGTTGTTGTATACTTGAAAGAATCAAGTCAAAAACTATATTTCAATCCAACATCTGTCTTTAAAAATCAATTTATTTCCAGGAAGTTAAATTTACATAGAACAAATGAGGTTGGAACTTAATTTTCTGAGACAAAACAGTACACTTTAGAAGTCGGACTGCTAGTTCATCTACAATCCTTTAATTAAAAAAAAAAATCGTAATTACACCACTTATGATCTTTACAACCAACATGGTGGTGGTGGTTTTGGATCTTCGACATCGTAGAGTTGATGAAAGTGGGATTTTAAGCGGTTTTGGATCAAAGTGGTTTTGCACCACTTATTCCATGGCTTTTCTTATCTTCTTCTAAAAAATGAAGAGAATCGTGTTTTGATTTTTTCATGTTTCAAGTTTTTTTTCCCCTAAGTGTGAAGTCCTTACTTCAATCCGCGTAGTCTTGTTACAATGTGAAACCACAATATAGAGACACGCCATATATATATATATTAAGAGAGAATCCAGCTAGGGCTTGGAAGGTAGGACTTGTGATCTTACACCAAAAAAAGACAAGAAAACGTAAGGTGCCTGTGGGTCTTCAAAGTCATGTTCATATGCCTACCTAACCATCTCGTTTTTTATTCTTTAAAAAATAAAAAAAGTTGTTTTAATCAAAACTACTAAATGATCCATTGTCAACTTTAAAACAAAGATGTATAATAACTAACGAAGTGATTGCTAATAGAATTCATTTTTCTGTGTTTCCTTTTCATTTCAGACAGACATTGTAATTCTAGTATTTTTAAGGGTTTTTTAGTATTATGATTACCTCCTCACTACAAGCTTATTTACTACTACCAGCCTACTAATTACAAGCCAACTAATGATTTCCTATAAAATTTATCACCAGGCCAAGCCCAGGCTCGGAACAGTCATCGTAGTCTGTACATTCTCAGGATTGTTTTTATTACTCCATTTATTATGGTTGTCGCATCCCTCACGAGAGTGCGGCGTCGTGACGACCCTCCCTGTGTACGGGAGATTCAATGTTGGGGTATCATCTTTATTTTCGTGAAAAAGGGAATCGCCACCTAGTATTATGGTTACTAGAAAATCTAAACTGGTCTTTCAAAGATTCTAGGGTAAGGGACTGGTTGCGTAAAGGGAAGGTTTTAGCACCCCTAGTACGCCCTACCTAAGGTAAGCTGCTTGGTGTTTTGGTTTGCTTATGATTTGTTATGGTTTTGATCTTTCAAAGCATATGATGGTTAAGAGGTGATGGGATATTACCCTGCCGAATATTTTGGATAATAACCCCTTTAGGATTTATTTATCCAAACACCGACAGTGAATAATAGCATATCATTCCCGCCGAATATTTTGGATATTAACCCCTTAGAATTTATTTATCCAAACACCGACAATGAATAATAAATTCCTAAAAATAAGATTTTTATATTTTTGAAATATTGGTCAATACCCTTTGGATTTTTACAAACATGTTGTAAAATCTCAAAATGCAAGAAATAATATTTTTTCTTTGCGAAATCCATGCCAAAACACATTTTCTCTTCAAACTCCAAGATAATATATATTTTTTCAAAAGAAAAAGAATTTTTAAAATATGCTAGTGTATTGGCCGTATGCAAGAAAACAACACATTTTTTCCTTTAATAAAAATATTTTTTTTGCAAATTTTATATATTTTTTCTTTTCTTTATTTATTTTTTGTTTTTTTCTTTTTCGGTGGGCTGGCTGTCAGCCCACCTAAATTCGGGCTGGGCTGACAGCCCAACCCACCTTGTCTCCAGGCTGGGCTACTAGCCCAGGGGCTGGCAGCCCAGACCCATCTGGGCTAGGCTTTCGGCCCAAAGGCTGGAAGCCTTCTTCAAGGGCCAGGCCGGGCACAAGGCTCGGCCCGCCAAGCCTACGCGGGGAGTGAATTAATTCACTCCCCGCATGCAAACACAGGGACGATGAACAGTGACAAAGAGGATTTTCGAGTATGGAGAATGGAGTACCTGTCAATACCGTTGGGTAGAGGAGGTCGTGGTGGTTCTTCTAGTCATTGTGGCGTCGTAAATGGTAGCTTGTGGTGGCCGGAATGGGCGTCGGAACGGTGACAGTTCACGTTGTAGCCCTTGCTGTCGCTTCTGTTACCGTCGCCTGGGAAGGTGACCTTGCTTCTGAGGTTGACAGGAGGATGATGGTGGTGATGATAGTGGATATGGGCGGTTGGATGGTGGCCCAAGTTGGCTGGCCGAGAGGGAGAAGAGAGAGATGGTGGTCTGGTTTTAGAGAGAGAAAAACAGAGACCGAGAGAGAGAGAGAGAGAGCTGCATCGAGAGGGATGAAGATACTATGTGTTTTACGTAAATCTTCCTTCGTTTTCTTTGTTTTTTTTTTCTCTGTTTTTTTTTCTACTTTTTTCTCCCCCCCTGATCACCTCTGTTTGCATGGTATTTATAGCAGAGGACGGCAACCCTTCGGCTGCCCATTGCGTGCAGCGATGGGTTGCCGCCCGCTCGCAGGTGGCGTGCCTGCACTGTTCAGGTGACTGAACAGTGCAGTCACGTGTAATGATTTTGGGAGGGAGAGAAAAAAAATACAATTTGGTCCCTTAATTTTTAATTGGTTCAATTGCACCCGTAATTGGATTTAAATTTATGATTTTGTGCAATTATACCCCGTCAGAATTTCAATATCAACCTTAGCTTTGCGCGACCCTTTTTATTTTGGTCCTTGGTTTCTGATTTTCACGATTTAACCCTTCATTGACCATTAAACTCTCAATTCATTCAATTTGCCCCCCGATTTCGCATAATTGGCTTGGAAATATTCAAATCGGTCTCCAAAAATTCCAATCTCATCAATTGAATCCGAATTAAATTCAAGAACTTGGTTTCTCATCGATTAAGCCCTTAATAAAATTAATTTGGCCAATTTAAAATATAATCAAATCCTTGCACTTAATTAAATCTTTCGATTGGACCCTAAATTATTTCTCAAACATAATTATACTCTTAAATCGGCCAACGATTAAATCAAACTGACCCATAAAAATATAATCATATCCTTCGACTTAATTTTTACGCAGATTTATCAGATAATAAATTACTTTAGCCTTGAATCTGCGATTTCCTTCATATTGGGCACAAAAAGGTATGATCGAACTCTCGAAAACATCCAAAATTTCACTTTGATTTTCCTACTCGACACTAGCCCTTTTTATTTTATTTTTTATTATTTTCGGGTAGTTTTGGGGAATAACCCAAAATTGGGTTATGACAATGGTTTTGGATCTTCGACATCGTAGAGTTGATGAAAGTGGGATTTTAAGTGGTTTTGCACCACTTATTCTATGGCTTCTTTTTTTCTTCTAAAAAATGAAGAAAATCGTGTTTTGAATTTTTCATGTTTAAGGTTTTTACTCCCCTTGGTGTGAAGTCTTTACTTCAATCCGCCTAGTCTTAACGACTAGAAGAAAATGATTGATTGTCAACTTTAAAACAATTATGTATAATACTTAACGAAATGATTGCTAATAAGTTTCTTAAGAAAATGATATAGTCTTATTTGAAAAAATCCTAAAGATTGAATGGTATTTAATGGAATAATATTTCAAATAATATATATATATATTTATAATAAATAGTGATACTTGACCTAGCTTTTCTTCTATACAAGGAGCAATGCAAGAAGTCTTGATAACTTCAACACATTCCTGGAAAAGTTTTTTGTTTCTCATTTCAAACGATATTAAGAGCACTCTGGTCATTGTTCAAAATTCAAGGATTAGTCGTTGTCCTAGGGTCTACTATGCGGAAGATTCGGATACATAAAATGGGTTGGAAGATTGAACAAAAAATACAAATGATAATAATTTTATTATTATTTAAAATTGAGAATAATGTAGTACGTGTAAGTTTGTAATTTTGAGAGAAACACATTAAGTTTTTTGAAATATAAGTCGAATTCTTATAGTTTAAATGAACTAGTTATTAAATACAAAATGCATGTAAAAAAATAAAGAGTAGTTTTGTTATTTTTTAATATGCTAAACTATAAAAATATAATCTATTTTTAGAGACTTGACTATATTCACACAAATAAAAACACATTTTCTTATAAGAAGTTTTGGTTTTTTTTTTTAATTTTAATTAAAAATAAGAATTTTTAATATTGAATCCATATCTTATAGTATAACTTCATTCTCCCGATATTAAATAAAAAAGACAAGAAGAAATGCAAACACCTAAAAAAATAATTTGAAAAATTCCTTTAGGATTTTTAAAATTACTTGGGGTTTATTTGGCATACCTTTTTTTTTAAGAAACAAAATTGTCAAAATAGATCTAAGAGAATGTTTGTCAAACAAACCCTCAGACCAGAAAAAAATCGAAACAAAACCTTACAGAATGACCCGTCTATGTCAACCCTGGGTGTCGGTTCAAAACTTGAACCAACCTAAAAAACAAGATTTGACCCGAAAAACAAAACATTCGTAATTACACCACTTATGATCTTTACAACCAACATGGTGGTGGTGGTTTTGGATCTTCGACATCGTAGAGTTGATGAAAGTGGGATTTTAAGTGGTTTTGGATCAAAGTGGTTTTGCACCACTTATTCCATGGCTTTTCTTATCTTCTTCTAAAAAATGAAGAGAATCGTGTTTTGAATTTTTCATGTTTCAAGTTTTTTTTCCCCTAAGTGTGAAGTCTTTACTTCAATCCGCGTAGTCTTGTTACAATGTGAAACCACAATATAGAGACACGCCATATATATATATATATTAAGTGAGAATCCAGCTAGGGCTTGGAAGGTAGGACTTGTGATCTTACACCAAAAAAAGACAAGAAAACGTAAGGTGCCTGTGGGTCTTCAAAGCCATGTTCATATGCCAACTTTAAAACAAAAAAACAAAAAAAAGTTGTTTTAATCAAAACTACTAAATGATCCATTGTCAACTTTAAAACAAAGATGTATAATAATTAACGAAGTGATTGCTAATAGAATTCTTATTTCTGTCTTTCCTTTTCATTTCAGTCAGACATTGTAATTCTAGTATTTTTAAGGGTTTTTTAGTATTATTATTACCTACTCACTACAAGCTTATTTACAACTACCAGCCTACTAATTACAAGCCAACTAATGATTTCCTATAAAATTTCTCACCAGGCCAAGCCCGGGCTCGGAACAGTCATCGTAGTCTGTACATTCTCAGGATTGTTTTTATTACTCCATTTATTATGGTTTTGGATCTTCGACATCGTAGAGTTGATGAAAGTGGGATTTTAAGTGGTTTTGCACCACTTATTCTATGGCTTCTTTTTTTCTTCTAAAAAATGAAGAAAATCGTGTTTTGAATTTTTCCCTTGGTGTGAAGTCTTTTTTTCAATCCGCCTAGTCTTGTTACAATGTGAAAAACTAGCAAATGATTATTGTCAACTTTAAGACAATTATGTATAATACTTAACGAAATGATTGCTAATAAGTTTCTTAAGAAAATGATATAGTCTTATTTGAAAAAATCCGAAAGATTGAATGGTATTTAATGGAATAATATTTCAAATAATATATATATATATATATATATATATATATATATATATATATATATATATATTATTTAAGAAAATAATCAAAAAAGTAAAAGGATTGATAAAGAAGTACATGCCACATATTGATTATGAAGGATATTACCAATGATGCAGCAACAGACGATCCACAAGCAAGCCGAAGATCATGCAGCACATAATGAAGATCATAACAGCACATCAATACTTCCCTCAATCATGGAAAATCATGTAACGGATACAAATGAATATGAAAACTATAGCTACAGATCAGCCGAGACACTATTATTTGAATTCATAACAGTGTATATAAATAGCAATAGCAGAATCAAACAATGTATCAAAACAGAGAGCATTTCACAATACAACAGTTATTCAAGTATCTCTCTCTCTATTTTATGACAGTGTATATAAACAGAGAGCATTTCACAATACACTATTACCATATGTATCTTTATGTAGTTTATAGAAAGAGCTAATACGTGTTTGTTGTAATCACGTTGCTACTTTACTTGAGAGAAGAAGGTGAATCCGATTCTAACACATTACTGGATGAGGATGAGATAGAAGTCCTGCATGGACTGCCCTCTGTGTTTGCTTCTGTGTTTATTACGTAGAGGATAGGACTTCTGCATGGTCTGTATTCTATTGCTGTTACAGCCCCTCTCAAGCTCAGGGGAGAGAACGAATAATGAGCTTGTCTCGAAGCATAAAGAACCGATCTGTGGTGAGGCCTTTTGTAAAAATATCTACTAATTGATCAACTGTACTGATATACTGAGCTAAGATATCTTTAACAACAATTTTCTCGTGAATGAAATGATAATCAATTTCGATATGTTTTGTCCGGACATGAAAGACAGGATTGGATGCCAGAGAAAGAACACCCATATTATCAACCTAGAGAGTTGGAGGAGCTGTAAAGGGAAGATGTAAATCTTTGAAGAGCATACGAATCCAATATAGCTCAGCAGTAGTGATAGCCATAGAACAATATTCAGCTTCTGTACTAGAACGTGAAACAACAGGTTAATTCAAGGCTAAAATAAATTTTAGCCTCTTTTTTAGCGCTCAATTTAACCTCTTTTTTACCTAGAAATGAAAGAAAATGCAGATTCAAGGCTAAAATAATTTATTATTAGATAAATCTATGTAAAAATTAAATCGAAAGGTACAATTATATTTTTATAGGCCACTTTGATTTAATCATCGACCAATTTAAAGTATAATTATATTTAGGGATCAATTGAGAGCCCAATTGAATGATTTAATTAAGCACAAGATTTAATTATATTTTAAATGAGTCAAATTAATTTTATTAAGGGCTTAATTGATAAAAAAATTAAGTTTGGAAGCCTGATCTAGGTTAAATTGAGACGATCAGAATTTTCAGTGATAAAATTTTTAGGGTGAAATTGAAAATCAAAATTGAAGATAAAATCTTCCTAGTTTTTACCCATGGAAAAGCTTTTTTTATCCCAACTTATTTATTTCAATTTTTTTTTAAAAAAAAGGGTCATCACCGGAGCCATGCTGAAGCTATGTCGTGCCCATGCCTACCACCATAACGCACCATTCCTGGACACCCTCCCCCATACGTTGCCATGCTGCAGATTATCTAAAAAAGGGGAGAACACTGGAGGAAAAATTGGACACTGGGGAAACGAAAACTGGAAAATACAGTGGAGACGGTGAAGACAGGAAAGAACGAAATATAACAGACACGCAGAGGATTTCAGCCAGCCCAAGGCTGGAGCTCCATCGACGGTAGGAGCACCCATCCTATTGAAGAATGAGAATGATGATGAAGGCACACTGATAAAGGCTCATACAAAAAGGGACAATCTGTTGTTATCTGTTGTTGATAATTCCACAGCCGTAATGTAACCTTGTCCTTCCCTTATCACTTTCTGTTGTTTTCATCTTTTCTGTTTTGCCTTCTATACGGCTGGTATAATATTGGCAGAGCAACATGCCTTTCTCATGTAAACCAGCACGTGTAGAGTAGACCTAAGGTGTATAAATAGGTCTGCAATCAGCTTGTAATTTAAGCAAGCAAAAACAAAACAGAGGGAAGAACAATCTTGCTCTCTGCAATTCTTCCCAATTTCTTCCTTGTCCATCCTCTAGTATTTCTTACATGGTATCAGAGCCCACGGCTCTTTAGAAAAACTATGGAAAAGGAAACTGGAAATCAACAAACACCAACAACACAAACCCCATCAACCACTATGCAATCAACCTCCCGTTACCACAACCTCTCAGACCAAAATAACCCATTTCGACTTGACAACAGCGACACATCAGTCCTCAGTTTGGTGACTGATCCCTTAACCACAGAAAATTATGTAACATGGGCGAGGGCCATGAAAAGGGTTCTTAGGGCTAAGAACAAGCTGGGTTTTGTAGATGGAAGTATCACGAAACCTTCAGATCCCAACGATCCTCTCCTTGAAGCCTGGGAAAGATGCAATGACATGATAGTCTCCTGGATTCACAACTCAGTAAGTCCCACTGTGAAATCTTCTTTCATACTTGTAGATAATGCTTGTGAAATCTGGAATGAACTCTGTGAGAGACTTACCCAACAAAATGGGCCACGGATTTTTCAATTAAAAGGAGCCCTAGCAAACTTGAAACAGGGAAATGATCTAGTCAATATCTATTATGGAAAATTGAAATCTATTTGGGACGAATTAGCATTGCACTGTCCCATGCCTGAGTGTTCTTGTGGGCAAATGAAGGTTCTGACCGATCGCTATCAACAAGACTGTGTGATTCAGTTTCTTATGGGGCTGAACGAGACATACTCCAATGTGCGAGATCAGATCATGCTGATGGATCCAATCCCATCAGTTAGCAAAATATTCTTTCTTATACAACAGCAAGAAAAACAGCACCAAATGTTGCTTGGATCATCTATACCTGATTCGATGGCTCTGTTCACCAGAAATACATCCATGGGTTCCAAGTCTTTCACCAACAGACCCTATTGCTCCCATTGCAAAATACAGGGGCATTCCTTGGAAGACTGCTTCAAGGTGGGAAATGCAAAGCCACCAATTTGCAGTCATTGCAATCTGAGTGGTCACTTAGCTGAGAAATGTTACAAGTTGGTGGGATACCCACCTGGGCATAAGCTGTACAACCGAGGGAAGAAGCCAAACATGCACACCAGACAAGCCAACGTGGTCATAGCAGAAGATTTTCCAAAGGAACAGGCTGATAAGATGGACTTGATTTCTAACCAATATCAGAAAATCTTGCAATTACTGCATGAGAAGCACAATCCAGCAGACACTCATTTCTCCATGAATCCAAGCTCAACCATTCCCATGGCAAACTCCACAAGTTTCTCCTCCATGTCTGGTATAAAAGCTTGCCTCTCTACCTACACACACAATCTTTTTGACATCACTAATGTCCCTTGGATCATAGATACGGGAGCTACCGATCATATGATCTGTAACACTGTGTTTTTTACACAAATTACAGCCGTAGTATCATATAATGTCAAACTTCCAAATGGACAAGAAACTCCAGTCACCCACATAGGCACTGTTAGGCTCTCGGATTCAATCTTCCTTGAGAATGTTCTATGTGTTCCTTCCTTTACCTTCAATCTGCTTTCCGCACCAACTCTAACCAAAACCATCTCTTGTTGTTTCATTTTTCTGTCAAATATTTGTTTCTTGCAGGACCTCATAACGTGGACGACGATTGGATTGGGTGAAATGAAGAATGGTCTATACCAATTCCAGCATATTCAAGTACCCCCTACTGCCTTGATGTGTGAACTTTCAAAATATTTTGATAATCGTAAACCCTTTGCTTGTGTCACAAATACTAGTCATGTTTTTGATTTGTGGCATTACCGTTTAGGTCATATTTCCAAGTCTAGATTGCAATTGATTGAAGATCCTATTGTAATCAAAAACTCTTGTTCTAATATCAATGAAACCCCTTGTTCTGTTTGTCCTATGTCAAGACAAAACAAGCTTCCATTTAATCAAAGTTTGCACAAATCCTCTAGTAATTTTGAACTTGTGCATTGTGATTTATGGGGACCATGTTCTGTAAATGCTTATGATGGGAGTAGATATTTTTTGACGATTGTTGATGATAAATCTCGTAGTACTTGGGTTTACTTGCTTAAGAACAAATCGGACACACAAAGGTCTATAGAATCCTTTTATAACCTTGTTGATACCCAATTTGGAACCAAAATTAAATGTCTGAGAAGTGATAATGGAACCGAGTTCCACATGACAGATTTCTATCACAAAAACGGTATCATTCAACAAAAGACTTGTGTGGAAACTCCACAGCAAAATGGGGTAGTTGAGAGAAAACACCAGCATATTTTAAATGTTGCTAGAGCCCTGCGATTCCAAGCTAACTTACCCCTTGAATACTGGAGTGATTGTGTCCTCACTGCCACTTACATCATAAATCGCATTCCCACTCCTCTGTTACAAAATAAAACACCATATGAAGTTGTTTTTAATCGCAGTCCCACCTATAGTCATCTTAGAGTTTTTGGGTGCCTTTGTTTTGCAACAACTTTGAACCAGGGGAGAACAAAGTTTGATTCTAGAGCAAGGAGGTGTGTTTTCCTTGGTTATCCATTTGGAGTAAAGGGCTATAAATTAATGGACTTGGAAACCAATAATGTTTTCTTATCCAGAAATGTGATCTTTCATGAGCATTATTTTCCTTTCAACACTGTCACGGTCCCCTCTTCTGATACAACCTATCCCTTAGTGCAACAGCAGACAAATACCACCATAAATCCTCCAAACACTACTCAGACCACACCTGTTATGCCAACTAGTATTTCTCCCTCTCGCACCTCCTGTGATCCAACAACAAGTGACACCCCTGCTGATATCCCCAGACCTACTAATCTATTCCCAAATGCCCCAAATGCAGAATTTTCACTTGAAGCTTGCGAAACAGGTTTTCCACTTGATCAATCATCATCAACTCTTTTTTCCACAGATCATTCTCATTCTGCCATCTCCACATCACCCCCCCCCCCTTCATATTCCTGTTCGTCAATCAACTAGGGTGAAACAGGCTCCCAAGTATTTGCAAGACTTTCCCTGTCAGCTGGCTTCTTCCAATTTCCCCAATCCAGTCCAAGCCACGCCACCAGAGGTCCTTCCAGGTAAACATTTTCCTTTGAGTAATTTCCTTTCATACAATAAATTTTCTTTCCCTTTTCAAGTTTTTTCTGCTGCCATATCTTCCCATAATGAGCCACAGACATATGCACAAGCTGTCCTAGATCCTAACTGGCGTGCAGCCATGCAAAATGAGTTGCAAGCTTTGGAGTCCAACCAAACGTGGATTATAACTGATCTGCCATTTGGAAAAAGAGCTATTGATTGTAAGTATGTTTATAAGATCAAATACAACTCCGACGGCAGCATTGAAAGATTTAAGGCACGATTAGTTGCCAAGGGCTATACACAGCAAGAGGGCATTGACTACCATGAGACTTTTTCTCCAGTTGCTAAGTTAGTTACAGTGCGTTGTCTCCTTGCCATTGCTGCTGTTAAGGGCTGGGGTCTCTATCAATTTGACGTTAATAATGCGTTCATCCATGGAGACTTACAGGAAGAAATATACATGAAACGCCCTCCTGGATACAGTCAAGGTTCTCCAAATCAAGTTTGCAGGCTGCTTAAGAGCCTTTACGGTTTAAAACAGGCGTCGCGACAATGGTACTCAAAATTCTCCACAACTCTTATTGATTTTGGTTTTGTGCAATCTAAATGTGATTATAGTTTGTTTATCAAACATGAAGCTCACTCTTTCACAGCCTTGCTGGTATACGTAGATGATATCATAGTGGCAAGTGATTGTCCAGCTATGGTCGAGAAACTCAAGATTTTTCTTGACAGCAAGTTCAAGATTAAGGACTTGGGTAAATTTCGATATTTTCTCGGTATTGAAATAGCCAGAACAACGCAAGGGATACAGTTGTGTCAGAGGAAATATGCTCTAGACATTTTGGCCACTTCGGGCACCCTGGGATCTCGACCCACTAAGCTTCCCATGGATCAGAATCTGAGATTAAGCAAAGAGCAGGGTGATACATTGTCTGATCCTACATATTACAGAAAATTAGTTGGACAACTTCTGTATTTAACAATCACCAGGCCTGATATATCCTATAGTGTGCAGATTTTGAGTCAGTTCATGGATCGTCCCACAGCTCTTCACTTGGCAGCAGCTTTTAAGGTTTTGAAGTATCTCAAGGGCTCTCCAGGACAGGGTATTTTCTTACCTTCTGATAACTCTCTGGATTTAATTGCATATTGTGATTCAGATTGGGCATCCTGCCCTGACACCAGAAGGTCAGTTTCGGGGTTTTGCATATTCCTCGGTTCCTCTTTGGTCTCTTGGAAATCGAAGAAACAATCGGTTGTGTAACAACCCCGATATTTTTTTTTCTCTCTCTCCTATTTGTTTATTTGTTAATCTTTACCCCTATAAAAGGGTAAATGAAACATGAATTTTTTTTTTTTTTCTCTCTCTCGCCGAAATTTCTAACGAAATTTCGGCAGAGTCTCCCCTATATCGGGAGATCCCAAGTTACCAATAACACAACCTGCACACAATTTCAATCATAGCTCATCCACAATCACATTCATGTTTAATACAATTAACTGCATAATTCATTCCAGAATATGTTCAGGACCATATTCCTTCCCAAACTTCATCTTACATCACACGCATAAGATAAAAATTAAAAAGCCAATTCGCACACAAAGATTTCACATATAGATACATATATACATATACATAGAACATAACATAGTTTAATATTCTAAGATAATCTAGTACTTTCTAATATCCCGAGCGTAGGTGGATACGTTTAATATTCCAGAAATAAAATTTACAAAAATACTATTCTATACAATTTACATGTTCTTCTACATATCAAAATTTCACCATAACTCCCTAAGTTCCTAGCTTATACAAAAAGGAATTAAGGCTTAAAATCTATTCCTGACGAGAATGGGAAGAACCTGCAAAATGTAGATTTTTTTCCATATAAGTAAAACAATTTAGTAAATACTAGCAATTTACAGAAGAATTTATACAACATATCCATCAATCTACTTAGATCACATGAGATTCTAAATACAATCATATTCACCATTTTAAGATTATATAGAAGAAACTTTATTTTAAATGTCTCTTTTCTTTTTCTTTTTCCTTTTTTTTTTCCACCTCTTCTCTTCTTATATCTCCCCCCATTTTAAATGTCTCTTTTCTTTTTCTTTTTCCTTTTTTTTTTTCCTCCTCTTCTCTTCTTATCATTTAAATCATAATCTTTTATTTATTTCAATTTCACCCTCCCCTCAACTTATTTTATTTCTCTTTTAATTTAACACTTACATTTATTTCCCGGGGTTTACAGGTTGTGTCTCGATCCTCAGCTGAGGCTGAATATCGTGCCATGGCTACAACTAGTTCCGAAATCACTTGGCTGCGTTTTCTGCTTACAGACCTTCAAGTTCCTCAACCCCACGCTGCTACTCTGTATTGTGATAATCAGGCTGCCCTTCACATTGCTTCAAATCCGGTTTTTCATGAAAGAACTAAACACATTGAGTTAGATTGTCACCTTATACGAGAAAAAAATCAAGCGGGACTTTTGAAGACTGCACATGTTTCCACCAAGTTTCAATTGGCAGATGTCTTCACAAAGGCTCTCCCTTCATCTTTGCTGTATTCTCACTTATCCAAGATGGGCATTGTCAATTACTATGCTCCATCTTGTGGGGGTGTATTGAAGAATGAGAATGATGATGAAGGCACACTGATAAAGGCTCATACAAAAAGGGATAATCTGTTGTTATCTGTTGTTGATAATTCCACAGCCGTAATGTAACCTTGTCCTTCCCTTATCACTTTCTGTTGTTTTCATCTTTTCTGTTTTGCCTTCTATACGGCTGGTATAATATTGGCAGAGCAACATGCCTTTCTCATGTAAACCAGCACGTGTAGAGCAGACCTAAGGTGTATAAATAGGTCTGCAATCAGCTTGTAATTTAAGCAAGAAATACAAAAACAAAACAGAGGGAAGAACAATTTGCTCTCTGCAATTCTTCCCAATTTCTTCCTTGTCCATCCTCTAGTATTTCTTACACATCCTCTTCTTTTTCACCGGCAAGGCCACCCCAACAGCATCCACAATCATCGACAGTCAGCCCTCTCTTTTTCTCTTCCCCGCTGCAAGCCAGCTCTCTCTCTCTCTCCAGACGGCAGCAGCTCTCTCTCGTCACCCTCGACAGTGTGCAGGCCACACAGCTGCAGCCACCATCTCTCCATCTTCACCGTCAGCCACAACCAGCAACTCTCCCTCCTCACAGCAGCAACACCCTCTCTCTCTCTCCACGACGGTGATTCTCTCTCTCGAAAGCAGCAACTTGACAGCTCCCTCTCCTCCGACAGCAACCAGCCACCCACATAACACCACCATCCACTCTACCGACATCTCCTCCACCACGCCACCCAGACGTGGCCTCTGTTAGAGTAGTATAAATAGAGGTTGTTGTAACACACAATGTGTGTGAGTCTATAACGATCAATATACAAAATTCAAATTCTCCTCTCTCTCTCTCTCCCCTCTGTTCTCAATTCTCTTCTCCTGTGTGAATTCTTCTTCAATATTCTGATCCTAACATGGTATCAGAGCTATTATGCTAACGCATGAATTGATCCAAGCTTCCGCAATGTAATCCTTCAATGGATCATTCAAAAAAAAAAAAAAAAAATCTGCAGCCGAAGATGAAGAAGATCATCCATGCCGGTGCTGCTCCTCATTTACAATATCTCTCATGGTAATATCAGTCCTATCACATTCAAATCTCCAGTCTCAGTAATACTTTTCAAATTCTTAAAAAAAAAAAAAAAAAGAAGAAGCAGCTGAACCAGAGCAGTAACAGAGTGAGATTCATTGTGAAGTAGCGAAGCATGCCTCTGTCAAGTATTTGCATGATCACCAGAGAGTTCTATCAATCAAAACCACTCATAATAGTAAAGAAATTGAAGTTTGTTTGTCCACAGATTTGGCAGCTTCTATTGCACTTATTGATTGTGATTTGATTGTGCCTCCATCGTGTTCGGCTAGGATTAAGGTACTGATAGATCTGGAGATGGAGGTTACGGAGGAAAATCGAAGGAGAGGAGTGGTTTTGAGTTTGTAGCAGTTGCCTCTCTACTCCTCTGCTCCAGATGCTCCTCTGCTCAAGACTCGTGGCTTCATCTTTCTTGCCACAAAGAGGCTCGATTTGTAGTGCCAGCAGTAACTCAACTCGATCTTGTGTGGCGAGTCCACTCGATCAACTCGCTTCTGAATCATGTATGCAGATGAAGCATCGAAAATCAGAAGAGAAAATGGTTGTTGGGTTGGCTGCGGCGTGGCTGAGAGAGGATAAGTAGAAACCCTAGGTTTATAGATTTTCTGTTTTGTGTGCTGGTGTCATTTGTTTTTTGTATGTTGTCGTCTGTGTGCTGTGCCGTTTTATGTGTTCATGCTGCCGTTTAAATAAAAAAAAAAAAAAAAAAGAGATTAAGAAAAAAAAAAACTTAATCCAATGAAGAAGAAGAAGAAGAAGAAGAAAATGAATTCTTACACAGATTAAGAAATTCATCGGGAAAAACTTCAGAAAAGCTGAAGAAAAGCTGAAGAAAAACTTTAGAAAAGCTTCAGAAAAGCTGAAGAAGCCAAATGAAATCCTTCAGAAAAAAAACTGAAGTAGATAAATGAAATTCCGGTCAAGAAATAGACCGAAGAAATTCCTTCTCTTCTCTCATTTACATACTGTTTGTCAAAAGAATTAAGTACTCTTGTATTTCATTTTCATTGTTGCAATCTCATGTTTTGTTTATCAAAGCATGAGATTGAGGGGGGATGTTAGAGTAGTATAAATAGAGGTTGTTGTAACACACAATGTGTGTGAGTCTATAACGATCAATATACAAAATTCAAATTCTCCTCTCTCTCTCTCTCCCCTCTGTTCTCAATTCTCTTCTCCTGTGTGAATTCTTCTTCAATATTCTGATCCTAACAGCCTCCGGCGAGCAGCAGGGACAGCAGCAGCAGCGTGAACCAGCAACTTCCGACGTCTCCTCCGGCCACCACAGGCCACCATTTTCGATGCTACCACTACAGGGACAACCACCCCGGCCTCCTCTTACCGGCGATACTAGCGGTTAATCCTCTGGTAGCCATCCACCGGAGGCCTTGGTACTGTTCACGTACCAATTGCAGGAGTGAATATTAATTCACTCTTCCCGTTTTCTTTTAGGCTTCAATTCGTGGGCTGGACAGCTCTCGGCCCAGCCAAACTGGGCTGGGCTGGGCCCAGCCATCAGCCCATGTCTAGCATAGTTGGGGCCTTGGCCCAATTTGGATGGGCCGGCCCTGCCCGAATTTTTTTATTTTTTTTTAAAATACATTAATAAAAAATTCTTTTTTTTTTCATATGGCCGAATTCCAAGGTTTTTCAAGTATATTTTTCATTAAAAAAATATGTTGCATCTTTCTCATATTTTGAAATGAAAATTTGATATCGTAACTGGTTTATAATTATCCATTAGAATTTGGTAAAAATATCAAAAAAAAATTAACAATTATTTTCTTTTAACTATTGGGGTGTAAAACTAAATTGTAAAGTACACCCGCAGATAAAAAAATATATTTTTTACTACAGTGTAAAATTACATTGCAAAGTACATCCATAGATAAAAAAAAGTCTTCTTTTATTGTGGTGTAAAATTACATTGTCAAGTACACCCGTAGACACAAATATTTTATTTTAAAATGCAGTGTAATAAAAAATTAAACTTAGGAAAAACAATCAAACAACAATGCAGTTTGTCTCAGGCAGTGCGTCTTCCCCTTGCACATAAAGTTCCTTTACCCAAGACTCTCGCAGACCATTAGGTTCCCAGTGACCTTAATACTAGGTGGCGACTCCGAATATTTATAGTCATAATTTTTACGGCTATAAAACAACTCTCCATTTAACTGCTTGCCATTGTCTCTCCAACCCGGGGGATGGTGAGGCGCGAAGCGTGTGAAAAAACCGCATATAGAGACACAATATATATATATAACCAAACACATAATCAGCGTGGAGAAAACCCTGTAGCACCAGACTCATCTTAGTGTGGATTCAAGCAGTGCACGGGCGGGAATGGCCCTGGGGCGCGCGGGAGAGAGGGGCTGGCAGGCGGGGCTAAATTCGGGTTTTCCTTTTGTTTTTTTTTTTTTTTTTAAATATTCGGTTGTGAACAGTGTATTGACGTTTTCGTCCCTGGTAATAGGACAAAAACAGGCTTAAGGCTGAGGGGCACCGGCGTAATTGCGCGCGGCCGGACCGGCCCGGTCAGGTCCGGTCCGCCGCAACTTCTGAATTTTTTATTATTTTCTGAAATGGCTAAATACGGTTTTAGCCCCTAATAAGACAAAAACACTGAATTGGGTCAAAGGGCAGCGCGGTAATTGACCCTATTTTTCAAATTTAATATTCGGCATCTTGGAGGGCGTGAGGCGCACGCGCCAGACGGTTTTGCGCCTCACGCCCTCTTCAGGCGGCGCGTGCGTGCGAATCGGGTGGCCGGAGAGCGTCTACCGGCGGACAGAACGATGCGCCGCCACGTGCTCTTCCTCCCGCGGTGGTGCGTGTAGCCACCACATGTCCGTGGATGCGGCGGAGGCCGGTTAAAGGCGCCGGCCACGTTTCTCTCTCTCCTGCACGTCAATGTGCAGGAGAGTCCCCCATGTTGCGTTACTGTTCACTTCGGTCCCTGGAGTTTTAATTTCGATTTTGGCCCTCAGTTCTTTGATATAAGTTTTGATTTTGTTCGATTGGGTCCTCCGATTTTAATTGATTGAATGTGAAAGTTTCACTTCGGTCCTTCGACTTTCAATTTCCGGGTTGGCTGTATATAACTCAAGCAATTAGGTACAAAAGTTCCGATTTGTGCAATTTTGTCCTCTGATTTCAATTGACAATAAATGTAATTTGCATTTCAGCCCTTTGACTTTTAATTTTTTAATTTAACCCTTTATATTTGATTTTCATTTAAGCCCTTACACTTTTATTTTTTAAATCCCTACTTTTGTCCATATATATATAAGTGTATTTGACACAACAATAAAAATAATAATAATAATAATAATAATAATAACAATAATAAAAATATTAATAATAATAACAATAATAATAATAATAATAATCATGATTTAATTATTTTTCATTCTTGGTCTTTTGTTATTTTTTTTCCCTCCCGATAATTTGATAATTTTCTTTTTTGCCGGTAATAGCAATGATAATTTTTATTTATTTATTTTTATCTTTTGTTAAAGTTTCTGGGATATTTTTAGTCTTTCATTTATTTATGTTTCTTTCATTATTAACATAATAATAATAAGAATAATAAGAATAATAATAATAATAGTGATTATTATTAATATTATAATAATAGTGATTATGTATTCTATTATTATAATAATAGTTATTATTTATTCTTTCATAATAATAATAATAATAATAATAATAATAATAGTTTTTAATTTGTTTTTCTTGCTTGCTATTTTGTTCATGCTTTTATTTTTTTCCCTCGGTATAATTTAATAATTTTTTTTTGTTTTTATTCTAACGGCAATAATAATTTTAGATATTAAGACTCCGATGTTGCTATTGTGATAATATTTTCAATTAATATTGCTTCCTTTTCCCTTTTTTTTTATATTTGCTCTTTCTATTAATTAATTTTTATAATTTTATTATTTGCACAATAATGATTTCAGTAATTTGTTTTTTTTTCTTATTCAAATATTTTGCTCTTTTTTTTAATGTTAGTGCGCGCTCTTTTGTTATCGTTTATGACGCAATACCTATATTCTAAAAAATATAATATATGCTTACGTGACAAACTCAACTCAAAATTTTAAACATTTTATCTTTTAATCTATAATTTTTATTTACTTATATCATATAAATTTATCGTTGTAGATTTAATTATATTAAATTATATATAAAAAAATACCCGCGGCAACGCGCGGGCAATTATCTAGTATATATATATATGCTGCATCAAAGTAGAATTTGAATTCATAATTTAGATTTAGTGAACGTAAGAAAGCATAAAAGTAGAGAACATATGAGATGTCTCCTATCATGTTTTTAGAATTTATTCAATTAATCCTTTGTTTTTGAACTTCTCTCAATGTTAACTACGAATAATAATTATGTATCATTATTAAATATTTTTAATAATAAAATGACTTTTTATATCTAAATAGTATTTAAATTAACAAGTAAGTTGTCTTAAAAAATTATTAATAATTAAAAAAATCAAGTAAATAAAAACTCAGTGATTAAATAATTTATTTCTTTTTAAGTTTTGCCATCGTTTTGTTTTTAAAATATATTATAAATTATTACTGTGAATTGGTTTATTGTTGATATCTTGACAACGATATCAAGGAAACTACACCATTTATGATCTTTACAACCACCTATCAAGGAAACCAATGAATTCAAATCAATACCAATTCAAGCTCAACTTTCACCATGATAAATACCAGATTTTATGCTTTTCATATCTCTACAAATATTACCATTAATTGTGATTGTAAAAACCTTCCCATTATAAAATCAAAATGCCTGAAATCAAGCTATTAGGATTGTATAAAGCAAAATGAATGATGAATAGAAAATCATGAGTTTCAAACACAACAAACAACAGTGAAAATTCGTTATATGTATCAGAGCCAAAAAAAATCTCTAACGAGAATTCTTCATCCCTGCTTCGTGGAAAATGGCCACCATATCTGCATCACAATCAATGTTACCATCACTATCAACGAAAAACTCACCCCTTCTACCTTCTGTCAGTGAAGGGCGTAATTTGAAGCATTGTTAATTATTTAAAAAAAATATATATTATTTTAATATATTTTTGAACTTTCAAAAACAACATCAACGATACTCTTAAATTTTAACTTAGATTGAAAGATTGCAAAAATTATAGATATGGATTTCCTAAGTCTCTTGGAGGAAGTTATATTGCTTAAATTACTTTGTTCTGTTTTTGTGAGAGCAGTAATATCTTAGCACTTAAACTCAACATAAGGAAATTGGCAGTTAATTTCCATAAAACAAAGCCATTACCATAAACTTAAAGTACAATCACTATTAACTTTCTTGTCGCCGGAAAATCATTACCCACCAGTTTATGTCCTCCAAGAATCCATTATTGACCATTTATTTTCTGAAACATTTCTTATAAATGATCTCCACAACCACACAAACCCATTATCATAAACTTAAAATACAATTCTAGAACCAGAATCTTGCTATAAATAACACTGAATATGAGGAAGATCCCTTCAATCTACAACCTTGACAAACACGGATGCAATCTCTGGTTACGCGACTGAATTAGGTAGTAGCTCAAATTTCAGGGACCCGGTTCACGCGGTGGAGCAACCAGAGGTGATGGAAGTCGAGACGGTGGTTGTCGTAATTTCCTTTTTATTGGAAATCTCTTGAACTTGTGATCGATGGTATTAGAAGGAATAGCACTGAAGGAGGCCACCACCGAAACATGTGGGAAAATCGAGGCGGTGATGATCAGAAAATTGAGAAACCAAGAAATGGCACCCATCGGATATCAAGCCACTACCTTTAGTTTCAGAAACTAAGAAATTCTATAATACTTTCTTCATGATTAGGGACCATTAAATAGTGATACTTGACCTAGCTTTTCTTCTATACAAGGAGCAATGCAAGAAGACTTGATAACTTCCACACATTCCTGGAAAAGTTTTTTGTTTCTCATTTCAAACGACGTTAAGAGCACTCTGGTCGTTGTTCAAAATTCAAGGATTAGTCGTTGTCCTAGGGTCTACGTGGAAGATTCAGATACATAAAATGGGCTCGGAAGATTGGACAATAAATAAAAATGATAATAATTTTATTATTATTTAAAATTTAGAGTTATGTATTACGTGTAAGTTTGTAATTTTGAGAGAAAAAAAAATATATTTTTGAAATATAAGTCAAATTCTTATAGTTTTAATACACTAGTTATTAAATACAAATGCATGTAAAAAATAAAGAATAGTTTTGTTATTTTTTAATATGCTAAAATATAAAAATATAATCTATTTTTAGAGACTTGACTATATTCACACAAATAAAAACACATTTTCATATAAGAAGTTTTGGTTTTTTTAAATTTTAATTAACAAAAAAGAATTTTTAATATTGAATCCATATCTTATAGTATAACTTCATTCTCCTGATATTAAATAAAAAAGACAAGAAGAAATGCAAACAACTAAAAAAATAATTTGAAAAATTCCTTTAGGATTTTTAAAATTACTTGAGGTTTATATGGCATAACCCTTTTTTTTAAGAAACAAAAATTGTCAAAATAGAAATGTTTGTCAAACAAACCTTACAGAATGACCCGTCTATGTCAACCATGGGTGTCGGTTCAAAACTTGAACCAACCTAAAAACCAAGATTTGACCCGAAAAACAAAACATTCATAATGTAGACAACCTCTTCTCTTATGTTAGAAATTATTGTTGAATTCTATCTTAAACATAGAACATATACAATAACCTCTCTCTTTTCAATTTGAATTTATAATTTAGATTTAGTGAACGTAAGCAAGCATAAAAGTAGAGAACATGAGAGAATCTCTCCTGTCATGTTTTCAGAATATATTCAATTAATCCTTTGTTTTTGAACAGCTCTCAATGTTAACTACGAATAATAATTATGTACCACTATTAAATAATTTTAATAATAAAACGACTTTTTATATTTATATAGTATTTAAATTGTTAGAGTATACGTATAGTATACACAAATTAACAAAGTAGTATAATACAACAGTGCCTATAAATATGCATAGTGAGGTCACGCACAAGGCATGTAAATAGAAACAGAACACTAAAATTTCAAATTCACTTTTCCCTCTCTTTTTCTTTACTCTCTCTTTCTCACTCGTTTATCAACCCTTGATACACTGCAAGATCATTAAAACCCAATCTGTTTAATTCTATTTCTTAGTAAGGATTCATCATCCTAACATAAATAACAAGTAAGTTGTCTTAAAAATCTTTTTCTCTCATGTTATGTTTGTATAGCTTTAAACATATAAGCTTCAGATTCTCAATCGCAATAAACCCTACCTACTGAAAACTAGCCAAACAGCATGATAATTCCCCAATCTCTCCAAAACTGAACTAAAACACCGGACTCCTACTTTTCTCCTCTCAAAGCAAGAACATCAAATCTGATGCCCTGTCAGAACATATCCATGCTCTAAGCTTTTCAAAAATGATTTTCCAATCCAAAAGTTCTGATTCTAACGCATCCATCATAGCTTCATGTGTGTTGAAGGTTATGACTGCTTGAGTTGCACCCAAAAATCTAAAACCAATCAAGTTTTTCCAATTTCATAGTAACTTAGATTTGGTGTCAGTATAATCCACATTAGGATCGATAACACCCACCAGATTTCTTTTCAGCCATTCTACGTCTTTAGATTGTAAGATTGCAAAAATTATAGTTATGGATTTCCTAACTCATTAACTCTCGTAATTCAAATCAAATTACAGTCATTGGCCAGCTTGAGGACTTGAGTCTCTTGGAGCAAGCTATTGCTTAAATTACTTTGTTCTGGTTTGCGAGAATATTAATATCTTAGCTCTTAAACTCAACATAAGGAAATTAATAGTTAATTTCCATAAAACAAATCCATTACCATATTATATATTAGTACAATCACTATTAACCTAAATTACTTGGGAGGCAAATTGTGTTTCTTGTTCCTGTGCTACTTGCCAGAATCACTTTTGGTAACTTTCTGGTCGCCGGAAAACCACTAGCCACCAGTTTATGTCCTCCAAGACTCCATTATTGGACCATTTATTTTCTCAAACATTTCTTAAATTATCTCAAGAACCACACAAACCCATTTTAATAAACGTAAAATACAATTCTGTAAATTACACTGAATGTGAGGAACATCCCTTGAATCTACAACCTTGACAAACACGGATGCAATCTCTGGTGACGCGACTGAATTAGGAAGGTGCTCACATTTCAGTGACCCGCTCCAACCGGTGGAGCAGGATGAGGTGGTGGAGGTGGAGACGGTGGTTGTCGTAATTTCCTTTTTATTGGAAATCTCTTGAACTTGTGATCGATTGTATAAGAAGGAATAGCACTGCAGGAGGCCACCACCGAAACATGTGAGAAAACCAAGGCGGTGATGATCAGAAAATTGAGAAACCAAGAAATGGCACCCATCGGATATCGAGCCACTACCTTTAGTTTCAGAAACCAATTCTATAATACTTTCTTCATGCTTAGGAACCATTAAATATTGACAGCAATGACTTCAACACATTCCCGTTAAAGAATTTTGTTTCTCATTTCAAACGACGTTAAGAGCACTCTGGTCGTTGTTCAAAATTCAAGGATTTTAAGTGGTTTTGGATCAAAGTGGTTTTGCACCACTTATTCCATGGCTTTTCTTATCTTCTTCTAAAAAATGAAGAGAATCGTGTTTTGAATTTTTCATGTTTCATGTTTTCTTTTCCCAAGTGTGAAGGCTTTACTTCAATCCGCGTAGTCTTGTTACAATGTGAAACACCATATATATATATGCTGCTCAGGCCTCAGAATTAAGTGAGAATCCAGCTAGGGTTTGGAAGGTAGGACTTGTGATCTTACACCAAAAAAAAGACAAGAAAACGTAAGGTGCCTGTGGGTCTTCAAAGTCATGTTCATATGCCCTACCTAACCATCTCGTTTTTTTTCTTTAAAAAACCAAAAAAAGTTGTTTTAATCAAAACTACTAAATGATCCATTGTCAACTTTAAAACAAAGATGTATAATAATTAACGAAGTGATTGCTAATAGAATTCTTATTTCTGTATTTTTAAGGGTTTTTTAGTATTATTATTACCTACTCACTACAAGCTTATTTACTGCTACCAGCCTACTAATTACAAGCCAACTAATGATTTCCTATAAAATTTCTCACCAGGCCAAGCCCAGCATCGGAACAGTCATCGTAGTCTGTACATTCTCAGGATTTTTTTTATTACTCCATTTAATAATAAAATGACTTTTTATATTTATATAGTATTTAAATAACAAGTAAGTTGTCTTAAAAATCTTTTTCTCTCATGTTATGTTTGTATAGCTTTAAACATATAAGCTAGGAAAAATTATCATAGCAGTCGGCTTTTGTGGTTGTATTTTAAATTAAATGTAATGAAATCTTGGCCCCGTTGATTATTTAGTCTTTGAGAGTGATGAACTCCGAATTGTTGGTGTACGCAATCCATTAATTAAGCCAATAGGAGCTATGATCAATCTTCAAACATAAGGACTTGACGGGTGGATTGAAGACCGAAACTCTTGAGTTGAAGATATTAGAGAGTTTTTGAAGATTAGAATCCACTTCGAAGGCGTGACCATTTTTATTCAACATTGAAATTTGATACAAAATAAATATTATAATTATATTAATAGGACAAATTTAGAGAACAATGATTCATCGAACAAATAATATAAGAATTATATAATAGATAATTTTAAAAAAAGAAGATAAAAATGAAGAAATAATGGATTTGATTATACAACCAAAAGACAAATTAGAATAGCATTTGGGTTTTTGTTAGTTTCAATCAAATGTGAATGAATCTCTGTCTCGTTGATTATTAGTGCTTGCTGAAACAGTCTTCGACAGTGATGAACTCCGAATTGATTAGGTTGGAACTTGTCAATCTCTTTGAGAGTCGACCAACGAAGATAGAATTAACATGTCGTACGTAGTTTGCTGTTGAACGCAAGCATAAGGACTTGACCAAATTGTAAGACTCTACATTTTGGAAAGCTTTCATGTATACTTGGCGATTTTCTTTGAATTCATGGGTGGATTGGAGACATGAACTCTTGATTTGAACCCTTTTTTCAATGAAATTATTGAATTCTCTTGATTGCTTGTTATTTGGTTTCACATAGTCAATGCGAGTTTTCAGATGTATAGCTTCATAATTTGATGGGATTATATATGTTCACGGCATTCTTTATGGAAAAGTGAGGTTTCTTTGGTATTGGTCAAGTGGTTGGAGATTGAAGATGGAATATCTTTAGATTGCTTAAATTATAAAGACGAGTCTTCATTTTTATTTCAAATGTATTGGGTTCACAAATTAGTAGTGGCATGAAGATATTAAAAGTAGAATCCACTGCAAAAGTCCACTTTTGGACCCATTTTCTATTTGACCCGTTAATCCCATTTGGATGTACAGCTTTTTTATTTATTTTATTTTATTTTTGAAAAAAATTATTTATCAACATAAAAATTATTGTTTCTCCATATTTATTTATTTATTCTATTTTAAGGGCAACAAATTCCGTTTCCTTTTGCTGCTTAAAATGGACTATCAATATCGTAAAACGTGTAATGTCATTTTACCTTGTAAAGCAATTGTAATGGTAATTTACAACAACAGCAAGGCTTCGTTGCACTACACATGGCAATCTCTCAAGGTATCTCATGTTGTTAATATTAATTATTTTATAATTTTTGGCTAATAAAAACATTTATTTCTCATTAAACAGTTATTATTTGCACCATACCAAACTAGTAATTTTCGAAAAATAAACTTCCTTTTAGGTTATAAATGATTGATTAATTGCCCTCCTCTATGATATATGTCAAAAAATAAATTCATTTAATATCGCAAACAATATGATTTTTTTTCTTCGAATTATAAATCAAGTGAAACTCACCATAACTCCATGTACAGATTACAATATTTTGATTTGTAATATATATCTAAAAAGAAAGCAAGAACTGTAGAGACAAACAAGTAGTTGATGTTGAACTCTGGTTTGACAGATTGGATAAACTCTCTCTTATTCTTTATTGTGCAGGTGACTAAGTATATATAGCCACACTGAAGGTTACAGAAAGCGGTCAATGTGATTCTCATGCGAATCACATGTTACAAGCACTAAACAAGAAAGATAACCGAATAATAGAAATACAACAATTAACAGAAATGGAATCAACTGAAATGTAACTAATTGTAACTGCCACTAGCTAATTAACAGATAGCTCTTGTAACAATCACTCCCCTGAACTGAAGATACTGTCCAATTACTGTCTTCAGTTCACCTGAGAGTCTTCACACACGCCCATCATCATACACAGCTTTTCAAACACAACTCTTGTTAACGGTTTGGTCATGATATCTGCCAATTGCTCTTGAGTATGACAGTGCAGCAAAGTCACTACTCCATCTCGAGTTAAATCGCGAAGGAAGTGGAAGCGAACATCAATATGTTTGCTTCTACCGTGCATGACAGGATTTTTCGACAGTTTAATAGTGGAACTATTATCACAATACATAATAGTAGTTCCAGTAGATACGTGATCCAGCTTTTCCAACACCCTTTTTAACCATACAGCCTGACAAGCACATGACGCAGCCGCAATAAATTCTGCTTCAGTGGTGGAAAGGGTGACTATGGGTTGCTTCTTCGATGACCAAGATACAGCTCCTGAACTTAGCATAAACAAGAATCCCGATGTACTCTTTCTATCTTCCATATCTCCTGCATAATTGCTATCAATATAAGCAAGAAGTTCTTTATGGCCATTTTGTTTATAAAAAAATACCATACGAAATAGTCCCTTTGATGTAGCGAAGAACCCTCTTCACGGCTACCATTTGTAACTCTGTGGGATGAGCCAAATGCCTACTGAGTAAACTGACCACAAACATGATGTCAGGCCTGGTTGATGTTAAATACATCAAGCAACCTACCATCTGCATGTAGTGAGTATTATTAACTACCATACTAGCCGAGTCAGTGATCAACTTAACACCTGGAACAATAGGGTTGTGAACAGCATTGCATTCAGCCATGTTAAAGCGTTCCAACACCTCCTGAGCATATTTTTCTGACAAACAAAAATACCATCAGCTCTTTGCATCACTTCCAACCCCAGAAAATATCTTATCCTTCCCAAATCTGTCATGTCAAATTCCTTCATCATGGAGAGTTTGAAGGAACTGAATAATGCTTCATCATTTCCAGTGAAAATGAGATCATCGATATAAAGGCATACGAGCAATAATGAAGTGCCCTGTGATTTCTTGATGAACAAGGTGTGTTCATACGGACATTTCTCAAATCCTTCTTTGAGAAAATAGGCTTCAATTCGACTGTACCATGCCCGTGGGGCCTGCTTCAAACCATACAAGGCTCTTCGTAACCGATATACCTTGTTTTCTTCACCCTTCACAACATACCCCGGGGGTTGCTCAACATATACTTCTTCATTTAATTCCCCATGAACAAACGCGGATTTTACATCTAGCTAAAATAGACTCCACCCCTTCTGCGCAGCTAGAGCAAGAACAATCCGAATGGTATCGATACGAGCTACCGCAGCAAAAACCTCAGTATAATCCACCCCATGTTTTTGCGTATATTCTTTAGCAACAAGACGAGCTTTGAATTTATCCACTTCTTCATGCTCATTCAATTTCGTTTTGTATATCCATTTCACCCCAACCACCGTTGCACCTTTAGGGAGATCAGTGAGGTCCCATGTTTTATTTTTCTTAATTGTTGCAATCTAAGAATCCATAGTACTTCTCCATTTGCTACTGCCAATTGCATCTTTAAAGCACAGAGGATCTGCGTCAACTATCAATGCAAGATTGCCTTGATAATCTTCATCTGAAAAACCTTCACCACTGTCAAAATCACACAGCCAAACTGATGGACGTCGAGCACGCGTCATAGCAGAGATGGAACCCTCAACTTCATGGGACTGATCAATTTCAGCAGCCTCTGCATGTGTCAAATTCTCATCACCATTAAACTCAGCAGCAACTGCTACATGTGAGGAATTTTCCAATTGATCTAGCTCTCCAGTTGCATCAGCTCTGTTATCTGCAGAATTGTTTGTGTGCTCGTGAACTTGGGCATCCTGAACACTATCAGACAGCTCATCATCAATATCTCCCCATTCAAGAGATGCTTGAATTGCATCCATATACTCTGCACCCCACGGCCAGCTGTCCTCTTCCTTAAAAACAACATCCCGACTTACAACAATTCTTTGAGAAGATGGATCATATAGGCGATATGCCTTAGACCATTCACTGACTCCCAACAACACACACTTCAAGCTTTTATCATCCAACTTGGTCCTCTTGTTGTCTGGGATATGGGCATATGAAACACACCCAAACACCCTAAAGTGAGCAACTGAAGGTTTGGTGCCACTCCATGCCTCCTCTGGTGTCTTATTTTTTACAGCAAATGTAGGGCTCCTGTTAAGAACATGCACTGCCCAATTCACTGCCTCGGGCCAAAAGTTTTTAAAGACTTTTCTGCTGGTAAGAAGGCTGCGAACCATGTTCATAATTGTCCGATTTTTCCTCCTTGCCACCCCATTTTTGCTGGGGTGTGTAGGCTGCAGTGAGTTGACATTTAATCCCATGAAGTTCACAAAACTCAGCAAACTCCTTTGATGTGAACTCCCCACCTCTGTCAGTTCGCAATCCTTTAACACTGATCCCAGTCTCCTTTTCAATCCTTGTTTTAAAGAGCTTGAAGTGCTTGAATGCTTCAGACTTATCTGTCAAGAAAAACACCCAAAGCTTTCTGCTGAAATCATCAATGACAGTGAATATGTACCTTTGATGGCTATTAGACATGGGAGAAATCGGGCCACACAAGTCTGCATGAAGAAGTTGCAGTGGCTGTGATGCTCTCCAGGTGGATGTTCTTGGGAATGTGTTTCGATAGTGCTTTCCTAGAACACAATCTTCACATATCACGGTAGAGTATTTCAATTGAGGCAGACCATGAACCATGTCTTTTTGCAGTAGAGTTTGAAGACCACCAAAGCTTAAGTGGCCATATCTACAATGCCATAGATAGTCTAAATTCTGAGCTGGAGTAATGAAGCAGTGATGATCAGGAGGCTTAATCTTTGCAATAACAATGAACATTCTGTTCATGGTCATCTCAGTCTCAATGATGAGTCCTCTGTTAGAATGGTATACTTTGCATTTGTTGTTTTTGAACAGGATTGCTAGCCCTTTTTCTTGAAGATGAATCCTTCCCTTTCCCATCACATCAATACTTGAGTTGTCTCCAAGCTTAACTGATCTGTGGAAGTTTTCATCCAGTTCTGAGAAGAAGTTTTTGTGCCCAGACATGTGGTTGCTACAACCCGAATCCAAGAACCAAGTTGTCTCATCGTGTGCTTTCTCAACATGAGCCATGAGCAACATTTGCATTGTGTTCTTGGTGATTTTGATCTCATCAACATCATCCAGTTTAACCACTTCAGTGTTGTTCTTCCCTTTATTCAATTCTGTGGCAATTTCAATAACATCCAGTTGTCTGTGAAATTCCTTCTCATCTGCAATTTCCAGACTTGTCATGTTACTGTGAAATTTCAATTCATCTTCACAATGCTCTTCATCTGCACAACTCTTCTCAACTGCACAATGTTCTTCATCTGCACAATTTTCATCAATTTCGCAATTCATCTCAACTGTACAAACCTTCTTATCTGCACATTTTTCCTCATAAAACTCAAACTTTGTGGGCATGTAGTCTGTGTTTTCCAGTAAAGAGTCAAAAAATTCTATCTCTTCTGCAGAATCGACACACATCATGAGTAACATGTGTTCATCCATATCCATCAAATTCCTTGATTGCATTATCTCTTCATCTTCAATACAAGCCATGAGTAACAGTGGTTCATCTGTTTCAGCATAGTAAGCCTGTGATTGTGACTGTGATCCTCTACCTCTGGTCGTTCTTGGACATTCATGTTGGAAATGTCCAAGATTGTGACAGTAATAGCACTCCACAAGAGACTTATCAAAGCCTTGCCTTCCACCAAAACTCTGCCTCCCACTGTTACGACCTCTTCCTCTGAAGTAGCTGCTGCTACGACCAGATTTGACTTCATTATAGTCATGAGTAGTTTTCAATGCTTGTTCTTCCACAACATGATTGTGCATCCTCTGCTCATGAACTACTAAACTACTTTGTAGTTCATCAATTGAGATTGTATACAAATCCTTGGACTCCTCAATTGAGCACACAACGTAATCAAATTTCGAAACCATGGAACGCAGGATTTTTTCAATAACTGTGATTTCTTTCATTTCTTCTTCAAGAAATCTTAGTTTATTGGTAATAGTAAGTGTGCGAGAAAAATAATCAGAGACATTCTCACCATCCTTCATGTGTAGAATCTCAAACTCTTTGCGAAGAGCTTGCAGCTGCGCACGTTTAACCCGTGTGTTGCCTTGGAATTTTTTCTTCATAGAATCCCAGATTCCTTTAGAAGTTTCTTTGTCCAGTATTGTTTCCAGAATTGAACGATCAATTGCCTGGAATAGGTAATTTTTTGCTCACAAATCCTTCAGCCGTTGATCTGCAATGGTCTTCTATTGCTCATTCGTGAGATTTCCATCTTCTGCTGCTGCAGAAATTCCAGATTCCACTACCTGCCAGTATTCCTTTGATCGAAGGAAGTTCTCCATCAACATGCTCCAATGATCATAGTGTCCCACAAATCTAGGGATTGCTGGTTGAACAAAGTTGCTCTCACTTGCCATTTGAGCAATGGTTATGCAGAGAAATTTTTTTGACAAAGAAGCTCTGATACCAAATGTTGAACTCTGGTTTGACAGATTGGATAAACTCTCTCTTATTCTTTATTGTGCAGGTGACTAAGTATATATAGCCACACTGAAGGTTACAGAAAACGGTCAATGTGATTCTCATGCGAATCACATGTTACAAGCACTAAACAAGAAAGATAACCGAATAACAGAAGTACAACAATTAACAGAAATGGAATCAACTGAAATGTAACTAATTGTAACTGCCACTAGCTAATTAACAGATAGCTCTTGTAACAGTTGAGGTATCTAAAATCATTATGGTGGAGTTCCCGGTCCACTTTGTTGAGAGGCCTTCGGAGGCGGTGGTGGCGACGGCAACGTGGCTTTTATCGACAATCTCTTCAACTTGTAATCAGGAAAATTACTTGAAGGAACATCGTTAGATGCCAGCCCCGAAACATGCATGCAAGAGAAAATCATGGCGCAAACTAACATGAACCATCGCTGCAACCACCTGTTTGATTTCTTTGTATGCATTCAATTCATTGACATATCCATCATTTATAGTCAACATTACATAAGCGTGAATGAATAGTGTATATGCTGACAGAAAATTGGTATATTCGTCATTTTTCTCGACAGAACTTTTAATTGTTTTGTCAATATTTGTAATAGCTTTGAAATTGTCATAGTTTTCCAGTCCATACCACGAGACATCGTTATTATTATTATTTACAAGGGAGTTTTATTTTAAGCGTTTCTGCTATGAGCAAGGGAGTTTTATTTCTTGCGGTCAAAGAGAGGTTTGTCTCGATGATTTTTTTTTATTATTATTATTATTATTATTTACATATAATAATAGAGTGGATTGAAAAAAGGCTAGAGAATCGTTAAGTTAATGGATATTTAGCAAAAAGAAACACAAGTATTTGCTTACACCAGAAAAAAAAATAGAAAGGAAAGCAAACAACCCAGATCTTTACAAAAAGCAAAGAATCAAGTTGGAAGATATAGCTTATTTATCATAATAAAAATTTAATTCATTGTATATTTTTTACGCTATTATAAATTAATACTGTTAATTGGTTTATTGTTGATATCTTGAGAACGATCCTCAAATTAACTCTGTTGGAAAAAATCGTAACTCCACCACTTATGATCTTTACAACCAACATGGCGGTGGTGGTTTTGGATCTTCGACGTCGTAGAGTTGTTGAAAGTGGGAATTTAAGTGGTGGTGGCGGCCGGGGAGGAGCACTTTTGAAATGAAAAGGAACATTAACCCCTGCAGGCGGAGGGGATGGATCAGCCCTTTTAGACACCACCAAGTTGTGAGAAGGAAATTCATTTGATGAGCTTCTCAGGGTTCGATTGCCATATTAATTGATCGTATAGTATCCCCCGACGAGATTAACGACCAGGTTCTAACCTGTGGCCGAGAATAAAAGATTGAGGTTCTCAATCTCCACTGTTGTCAAAATAGATCCTTTCGGTGGTTACTCATGGATTGATCTCCTCAAGAACTCTATGACCAACTTCGGAAACGAACAAGAGCTGTTCTTGAGCAATTTGACTGAGTCATGCTCCACAACCTTGCCTGCAACAAATTGGCAGCAACATAGTCAAATGATTTCAAGGAATATATAAGAAGTACATGCCACATATATTGATGAAAGGCTATGCTACTTTATATATGTTATCTGAATTCTAATGTTAATGATGAGGTTTGTGGAAATAGAGCATCATAGAATTCTTATTTCTGTCTTTCCTTTTCATTTCAGACAGACATTGTAATTCTAGTATTTTAAAGGTTTTTTTAGTATTATTATTACCTACTCACTACAAGCTTATTTATTACTACTGACCAATATAAATTATATTCTAGGGATTTATTTAACAACTTAAATTTTTAGGTGAGATAGTTTCATAACATGGTATCAGAACCTTGTTAACCCAGCGGTCACGAGTTCAAATCTTACCACCTCTATTTATTTGATAAAAATCAAGAACAAAGTAGTGTGAGTCTATGCAAGTTTCAAGCCCAAAAGGCTTTCACTTGAGAGGGTGTGTTAGAGAATAATATAAATCATATTCTGAGGCCTTATCTAACAGCTTAAACTTTTAGGTGAGATGGTTATATAACAAATACAAGCCTACTAATTATTTCCTATAAAATTTGAACCTACTGCACGTTTGCAGCAGCCCATCTTTATTATTTCAAATGTTTTTAATAGTTTCTTCTTAATCATGCATTCTCTGTATCTTATCTTTGTGTCTTCTACCACATGTTTGGTCTATTATTAAGTCTAGCTTCTTTATTCTTTGAGCCAAAAAATTGTATAACAAGGGGTAACTGTAGCATGAAACCCTTCAATCATATACTGAAGCCCAGATAAAGAAATTATCAGCAAATGTTTAGTCGTTTCTAAAAATTTCATGTTAAAAAGATCCACGGGAAGAAACTTATAGTTAATCGTGGTACTAATCATTAATTAGTAGCCTGATTTCAAGGGAATTGGAAGAGATTTTGCAGCAAGTCAACGACAAGGTAATCACCACTTCGCTCGTTTTGCGGTTGGTGTTTTCCTGGAAATTATGTTCATCTTTTGGTTGGTGGTACGTGGAAATTAACTGAATTAAATTATTAAGGAACTCAAATAATGCCTATCCAATTTACCTAATCCAGCTGTGATCCAGCTGTGAGGATTCTCTGTGTTCGTCTGGATAGCACTCGTGTCGTGTAGGCTGATTGTATTGAATGTTTAGGCTTGACTTGGGAAGCTTTCCAACCTCATCTTCTAGTAAACAATTCACTTCAAGAGACTTTAAAATATAATTTATTTTGTTTTTTAATACATCTTTCGAGTAAGGAATTTAAAATGTATAAGGACCACGCTATCTTGGCAGTAAGATTTAATGATACCATGCTATAATATAAAATATAAGTTTTATGAATCTCGAGAAGTAGCCATCCTTTATATTTAATTATTAAAATTTTGTGCAATAACAAAGTTATAATTCACTGCAGAACATCACAACACTAGGCAAAATAAATATGGATACGAGATAATTCCCATAATAGTACTTCCCATAATATAATCCAAAGCTACAATTTTTTTTTATTTCTTACATGAATCTTAGCAAATCATATTTTAAATGAGTAGGAAACGTTAACTCATGAAAGTGGAGGGGATGGACCGCCGTTCTAGACAATATCAAGAAATCATCTCATCTAAAAGTTTAAATTATAAGGTGAGGTATCAATATATAATTTATATTATTCTCTAACTTACCCCCTCAAGTGAAAGTCTTTTGAACTTGAAACTTGGAGATACTATATTGTGCTTAATTTTTATCAAATAGAATAGAGATAGTGAGATTAAAACTCGCGATCGTTGAGTTAATAACCGAGAACGAACCAAGATAGTGTTAAGAAACCATCTCACCTAAAAGCTTAAGCTTATAGGTGAAACCCCAGAATATGATTTATATTATTCTCTAACACCCCCCTCAAGTTCAATCCCTTTGGAGTTGAAACTTGCACAGGCCCACTGTTAAGGAACCATCTCACCTAAAAGCTTAAGCTTGTAAGTGAGTCCCCATCATATGATTTATATTATTCTATAACACACCCCCTCAAGTGAAAGCTCTTTGGGCTGAAACTTGCACAGGCCCACATCACCTTGTGCTTGGTTTTTATCAAATAGAATGGGGTGGTGAGATTCGAACTCGTGACCGTTGGGTCAACAAGGCTCTGATACCATGTTAAGGAACCATCTTACCTAAAAGCTTAAGCTTGTAAGTGAGGCCCTATAATATGATTTATATTATTCTCTAACACCCACACTACCTTGTGCTTGATTTTTATCAAGTAAAATGGGGATGGTGAGATTCGAACTCGTGACCGCTGGGTCAACAAGGCTCTGATACCATGTTAAGGAACCATCTCACCTAAAAGCTTAAGCTTATAGGTGAGGTCCTAGAATATGATTTATATTATTCTCTAACAGATAGATCTTATCGGGCATAGGCCCGTCAGAGTCACTAACAACTAGTCAAGTGACTAACAACTAATTTTGAGTAAATGTAATTGAAACAGGATCTGTACACCCGATTCGTAGTCGGTGAAAAAGAGATCGTTGCATGCTGCAGAAGGCGATTTTAACCATGATCAAACTGATCACCAGCATTCGCATTGAAAAACAGAATACCAGCATCAGGTGCTAAACAATAGCAACAGATTCGAATAATCTTACGTTCTTATTCTGATTCCAATATTTTAACATGGATAACATCAACACGGAAACAAAGCAAAACAGCAATGGAATTGGAAATACTCATGCAACATGGTGCTATACTAGGACAAGGATTAAGACGTCAGAATACAAGCAGAGCAGAAGTAGCAATCATAAATCAGTAGCATCGCTATGGTGGAGGTGATTTTGAACATCGTCGTCGTGGATGTGATTTTGAACATCGTCGTTGTGGAGGAGGTGGCGGTGCCCGTTGTGGAAGAGGAGGCGGTGCCAGTGGTGGAGGAGGTGGCGGTGCCTGTGGTGGAGGACGAGGCGGTGCTTGTGGTGGAGGAGGGCTGTGATAAAGATAAGTATTGACCCTAGGAGATGGTGGCAATGGCATTCGCCTTCTCAATACCCCCAACTTGTAGCTAGGAAAATCATTTAAAGAAATTGCATCAGAAGAAGATCTGGATGGAGCTTCCCATTCAAAAGCCTTGCAGATGTAGCTACTATGAGATGATAATAATAGAACATGGATAAAAAAGAAACGAAGTAAAGATGAAATGGCACTCATCGTTGGTTTTTGTCGTAGCACTAGCTAGTGAGATGTGCCAATTTATATTAGTAGCCGGTTACCATATAGGATACAAAGTCAACTTGTCCGAATAAATTTGTTTAGTTTTATTAGAAAATTCTACGTCCATGCAACTTGATAGTAACCCGTGAGAGAGTTTGGTTTAGCATTTTCAGGCCCTTTTTTAATTTCAATAAAACAAGTTTTAGGCTCTTCTACTACAATATAATATGATTTATGGAGCCTACTAGGTATTGTAAAATGTATTTAGGCCTTCTAAGTTTGTTTATTTTTTCAAAATTACTTTGGAAATGTAAAAGTAAACTAGCTCTACATAGAGGATTTTATTTATTTATTATTAAGTATTCTCTATGACTTCGATTTCAAGGGGTAAGGTGAAGATTTGTTATTGACTTGTGGTCGGTGAAACGTATGATTTTCTTCAACTGTAAGCCCATAATTAATGGTGTTTCACATATATTTCTCTTTTAATAATATTCCTCACGCCACCTAACTCTTAATTCTTACATACTCTTATTTCTTCTTTTATCTTGCCACTTGGGCGCTTCTCTCTTGCACAAGCCCCCAAACTTTACGATCCACCACTGAAATTAGTGGCTTGTTAAGTCACTGGAAGGAGCCTGGATTTTCTTAGAAGACCTTTCATTTTGGGCAGAATTTTTTAATTGGATAAAGATAGTTGATTTTTCATGGAAGACTTATGAACACGAAAGATGATTGAAATTGGATGGAAACTTATAATTTAATTCACACTCCATGATACTTACTTAACCCGATATAGTAAAAATAAAAGTTTAAATCTGATAAATAATGAAAATGTTATGTAATATTATTAGATTGGATTTGAAATCTACTTGAATTTAATATTCTATACAAAAATTTATACAATATTTTGATTTTTTTAATAAAATATGATGTATACATATGTTAATATTAATATAAAACTCATTATTTATAATATTGATATAAAACACATATATAAATAACATACTTCACATATATATGTCGCGATGACAGATTTTTTGTGCTTCGCCTAATATTAAGGTCACTAGAAAACCTAACGGTGTGCGAAAGTCTAGGTAAGGGGAAGACACATCACCCCTAGTGCACTTTATCTAAAGAAAGCTGCATTGTTTTCTGATTGTTTCTAAGTTAGATCTTTTTATTTGTTGGTCATTTCTAAGACTCGAAATAGATCTCTCTTCGTTTGGGAGTCTCTACCTCATTAAATCAAGAACCTAACCGTTCTAAAGTTTGAATTTTAACACTGCATTTATTGCCCTTTTACTATCTATGGATGTACTTTACAATGTAATTTTACACCCCAATAATTAAAGTTTACAAAAAAAGAACAAAACGATTGTTGAAAGATTTTTGATATTTTAGCTAAACTCTAACGGATAATCTTAAACTAGTTATGATATCCCATTTTCATTTTCAAACATGAGAAAATATGTGATCTTTTTATGAAAACTTTGCTTAGGAAATTTTTAGAATTCTTTTATATGCATGAAAACAAAAAAAAAATGTTTTTTTTTAAATGCAATTTTTTATATTTTATTTTTAATAAAAAAATTCAGACTGGACCAGGCCCGATGAAATGGGCTAGCCCAACCATGTTGGACCATTTTGGCCCATCAACTTTCTCGGATTGGACTGGACACAAAGTCCAACACTTCTCCCTTCCTATTGTCACATGGTGAATCGTAGGATGTGAATTAAATCACGTTATTTTGTTCACTTGCATAGAAAAAAGTAACTGATAGAGGAGGAGGAGGAGGAGGTTACCTGTCGCTGCCACAGTATAGAGGAGGTCAACCCAGTGTTAGTGGTGGTAGTGGCGACGAGAATGGTGACCAATGTCACTTGATAGAGGGAAGTGAAGCTTGATGCAATGGAGATAACAATGGAAATTGTTGTTGTTGTAGGAGCTGTCACAGCTGGTGCTGGAGAGAGGCAGCTACTACTGTTGTGGCCGGAGGAGAAAAGGAGGAGTTGCCACTGTGTAGGGAAGAAGCTATTGCCGAAGAAGAAGAAGAACTGTCACTGTTGGGGAAGAAGAAGGATGTGTTGTAAGTGTTGTTGACGATGGGGAGGAAGAGGAACTATTGTAAGTGTTGCCGATGATGGGGGAGAAAAGGAATTGAACCTGTTTTGCCTACGTTCTCCCTCGTTTGTTCTGTGTTTTTGTCCTTTTTTCTCTACCTGTTACGTTTGTGTGTGTGTTTTTTTATGTTCCCCTCCTCCTTTTTTCGTTGTTTATTGATCACAACTATATATAGAGTCGGAAATGGCTATTCACTTTCTCGTTGCGTGCAACCACATGCTACCTCTTCCTCTTCTGTGATAATGAAGACGATGGCGTGCATTGTTACAGTGCACATAACACTATAGTGGCTGTCTGCAAATTCTACATGATGATACAAGTACAATTTGGTCTCTTGATTTATAATTTTTCTAATTTTGTTCTTAATTGGTTTTAAACTTTCAATATTATGCAATTCTATCCCCGCTAAAATGTTAATAGAATCCTTAAATTTACACAACTATTTTACTTTGTTCCTTGGTCTTGGATTTATGCAATTTGACACTCTATTGACCATTAAACTTTTAATTTTCTTCAATTTCACCCATGATTTCATCCAATTGACTTGGTAAAATTAAATTTGATCTCCTAAAAATCCAATCTTCTCAATTATACCTAAATTAGGCTTCCAAATTTGAATTTTCATCAATTAAGCCCTCAATAAATTAATTTGACCAATTTAAAGTATAATTAAGTCTTTGTACTAAATTAAATCCTTCAATTGGACCCTAAATTATTTTTTTAAAACAATTAAAATCTAATTTGGCCCATGATTAAATCAAATTGACCTATTAAAATATAATTATGCCTTTCAGCTTAATGTTTATGTAGATTTATCTGATAATCATTTATTTTAACCTTGAATCTGTATTTTCCTTCATCTTTGGACACGATAGAAAAACGATCACACTCTCGAACCCATCAAAAATTCCCAACATGATTTTTCTACCAAAGTTAGCCCCCTTTTATTTTATTTTTGTTATTTTTATTTTATTTCGAGTAGAGTTTGGGGAATAACCTAGAAATGGTATAGAATTCACAAAGCTTGTGGCAATTAAATTAAAAAAAATAAAAGTTTCAGGAGAAAAATATATGGATGCCTTAATTACATGTTTGCACTGCATTTTGTAAGCATTTTTGAAAAAAATTGAAAATATTTTATTTTTTATTTTAAATTAGATTTTTTAAGTGTTTTTAGATCATTTTTATATGGTGATATCAAAAATGAATTTTTTAAAAACAAACATCATCTTGATGAATTTAAAAAAAAAAAATTAAAAAACAACCTCAACAACACACTCATATGATAAACATATAGCAAAATTGGACACCGTAGGTTACAATCCAAAAACTATTGATGAAGATATCCAACGAGCATGTGACGTTTCATAAGCTAGTATTCATCAACCAGTTCTTATCAAATCATCTCACCTAAAAGCTTAAGATGTTACGTGAGGTCCCAGAATATAATTTATATTATTCTCTCACACAGCCTCAAGTGAAAGTTTTTTTGGGTTTGAAACTTGCACACAGACCCACACTACCTTGTGCTTGATTTTTTTCAAATAGAATGAGAGGTGAGATTTGAACTTGTGATTGCTAGCTCAACAAGACTCTAATACTATGTTAAGGAACCATCTCCCCTTAAGTTTAAGTTTTTAGGTGTGACCCCAGAATATAATTTATATCATTCTTTTACACCAATTGCTAGACTTCCTATATTAAAAGACATGTGTGACTGTAAATTGTAAATGATTTTTTAAGCAATAAACACCCAAGATTTTAAAAGCAAAATAAGAAACGAGAAACAAAGATGGGATTTTGAGTAAATGGAATTGAAACAGGATCTGTGAACCCGATTCGTAGTCAGTGAAAACGACTATCGTTGCATGCTGTAGAAGGTGAGTTTAACATGGTCAAACTGACCAGCATTCGCATTGAAAAACAAATACCAGCATCAATTTCTAAACAATTGCAATAGATTCAAATAGTTTATCCTCTTATTCTGATTCCAATATTTTAATATGGATAAAATCAGCACGGAAAAATGCAAAACAACCATGGAGTTGGAAATACTCATGTATCATGGTGCTATACAAGGACAAGGATTAAGACGTCAGAATACAAGCAGAGCAGAATCACAAATCAGTAGCATCAATATGGCGGAGGTGATTTTGAATATCGTCGTGGTGGAGGAGGAGGCGGTGCCTGTGGTGGAGGCGGCGGTGCCTGTGGTGGAGGCGGGCTGAAATGAAGAGGAGGATTGACCCTAGGAGATGGTGGCAATGGTATTCGCCTTCTCAATACCACCAACTTGTAGCTAGCAAAATCATTTAAAGAAATTGCATCAGAAGAAGATCTGGATGGAGCTTCCCATTCAAAAGCCTTGCAGATGTAGCTACTGTGAGATGATAATAGTAGAGCATGGATAAAAAGGAAACGAAGTAAAGATGAAATGGCACTCATCGTTGGTTGTTGTCGGAACACTAGTGAGATGCATCTGCCAATTTATATTAGTAGCCGGTTTATTAAGACTTTCCGTAAGGGATACAAAGTCAACTTGTCCGGAATAATTTGTTTGGTTTTATTAGAAAATTCTACGTCCATGCAACTTGATGGTAGCCCGTGAAGGAGTTTGGTCTAGCATTTTCTGGCCCTTTTTTTATTTCAATAAAACGCGTTTGATGCCCTTCCACTACAATATAATATGATATATGGAGCCTATTCTAAAAAAAAAATTCAAAATTACTTTGAAAATGTAAAAGTAAACTAGCTCTACATAGAGGAATTTTGTTATTTATTATTAATTATTCCCTATGCTTCGATTTAAGGAGTTAGGTAAAGATTTGCTATTGACTTGTGGTCTGTGGAATGGATGATATTCCTCACACCACCCAACTCTTTCTTCTTTGTACTCACCCCCACTTTTATTTATTTTTTATTTTTTTATTAATATAGGTTAATTTACTTACATTTCAATTAATTTTATAATATTTAAAATTAAAATTAATAATTGTAGAAGACCAGGTAACGACCACTGATCTAAGGGATGAAGATCAGGAGAATGATCCCGAGATCACAGCAGCAGATCACAACATCCCGTGATTGCAGCAGAGAGGAAGACTGGGTTAATTCAGTGATTTGAATTTGTAATTTAAATACAGAGACGTTAAACATGTATCTGCTATATATAGAACAGCATGTACATACAATTTAATCAATCAATCAGGGCATAATAAAACTATTGTTTCTGAAACTCTATAATAATCATTTAAGTTTTCAATGACAATAATATTAAGCGAACCCAAGGTTGTTAAACTTGCAATTTTGACATGACACAAAATTGGTTTTTGAACTCGGATCGTAAAATCATACGTAAAACATTTTCGTATAAAAATTGTAAAATCACAGCTAAAATTTTGTAAGCAGAAAAATCGTAAAATCATGCCTCATTACCTTCATTTAAAAATTACAATACAAAACAATTATGTCCATAGAATTTCACTAGGTAAAAACTAGCAAATTTAAAAATACTCTGTCGGCGTGCTATGTAAACTAAAATCAGCTTTATTATCTTTATTTTCCTCGTTATTTCTAAAACATTCATCAAAAGTATTATTATCAAAATGATTACTACTAGTAGTAGTATGATTCATAATGTTTCGTTTCTACCCTTAATTCCAAAATTCTCAATATCATTCGTGTAATTATATAATTATTTTCTGGACATAGTGGAAAAGTCTATATAATACTATAGGGTCGAGAGCTTAATTTAAATCTGATGGATATCAACTCAACCTGACTTGAATGGATATGATTTTTTTAGACTCAATGGATAATATATAAAGTATGAATAAGGTTAAACTTAACCCAAAAATCGTCTGATCCTAACCTGAAATATATATGTATATTATATAAGTATTTTTATAGAATATTTAATTTTTTTAATACATTAATAAATATCTTAGAATCGATATAATACTTATTATTTTATCATTTAATAGCATATACTGATAGAGTGTAGTGTGCATACGTATGTGTATGCACACACAAGTATTTCCTTTAATATAAATAGATAGTCTGCATAGTTTGTTATATAAGAAAACAGTAATCAAATATTTTGAAATACAATATTTTCCCTCTCTTTCTCTCTTTCTCTCTGCATCGTCTTCTTCCTTTGGTTCAGTAAGATAATCCTCACATGGTATCAGAGCTAGAAATGCTCACGCAGACCATTCAAATTCATTGCTTCCGCAAATTATCCACTTAAATTCAACGATTCAAATCGTCAGAGGAATTTTTTTTTCCAGTGTTCTTGATAGCACCAATTTTTTGATAAATACTCAAATTCATTCCTAAATTCCTCTTTCAATACTGTTACTGAGCCATTCAAGAAGTTAATTACAGACATATACAAATTCCTAATACTGCAGCCATGGTTACTGCAGCTCAACTCCAGATTTTACAATCCCCAATTACAGCCCTAATTTCTACAGTTTCCACCTCTGTGAACGTCAAGCTTGATGATACGAATTTTCTCAATTGGCATTTTCAGATGCGTCTTCTTCTTGAGAGCAACGGCATTATTGGGTTTGTCGATGGCACTCATCTCTGCCCATCGTCTGTCACCGTCGATGAATGTGGTACACATAACTCTCCTTCTTCTTCTTCCTCAGTTGATAATGATGATGTGTTGGTATGGAAATTACATGATAGAGCCCTTATGCAGCTCATCACTGCCACTTTATCTTCGATTGCTATGTCTTGTGCTATTGGGAGTACTAGCTCCCGTGATTTGTGGAATAGATTAATTGAACAGTTTTCAATTGTTTCCCAAACAAGTATTTTTCAGATGAAATCAAATCTGCAGAATATTAGGAAAGGGGGTGATACTATTAGTCAGTATTTGCTTAAGATTAAGGAAGCTAGAGACTATTTGACTGCTGCGGGTGTCCATTTTCCTGATGAAGATATTGTTATTTTAGCACTTAATGGCCTTCCCTCTGAATACAACACCTTTCGGTGTGTCATTAGAGGCCGAGAGAGTGTTATTTCTTTAAAGGAGTTTAGAACACAGTTGCTTGCTGAAGAGAAAATTGTGGACACAATTAATCCTGCAATTCCTTCATATTTTACTGCTATGCATACTAAATCTGCTATGTCATCTCCTACATTTGGTCAATCGCATAATGGATCAACTGGGTATAATTCCTATTCTAATGGGGGATACAAGCAATTTAACAGAGGTAGAGGCAAAGGAAGGTTTAATCAAGGGTTCCGAGGTATGAATGACAGACCTCAATATCCTGTCAAACCATTCAATCAATCACCATTTCAGCAGCAGGTTACACCTCGTATGCTTGGCTCTTCTCCTCCGTATGCTTCAGGTTTCAGTATGCAAGTGTGTCAGCTGTGCAATCGTGAAGGTCACCTTGCTCCTGTGTGTAATTTTCGAAGGGATGAAAGGCACAGTTGCAACATTTGTGGTCGAACAAATCACACTACGTGGTTTTGTTTCTACAATGATAGAGGACCCAATTTCAGTGGATCCACTACTCCTCCTGCCATTCCAACTCAGTCCAGTGGGGGTAGTTCTCATGACATGCAGGCTATGCATACAGTGGCACAATCTAATCCATCTTCATCTCAGGTTTGGTTGGCTGATACCGGGGCTACAAATCACATGACCTCTGCTTTGCAAAATTTGACTCTAGCATCTCATTTTCCTGTGAATGATTCGGTGCAAACTGCAAATGGAGAAGGTTTGTGGGTATCTCATGTTGGTAGTTCTGTGATTCCTACCGATTCAGTGTCCATTCCATTGAAATCAGTTTTATGTGTTCCACAATTGACACAGAATCTTTTATCAGTGCATAGATTATGCTTGGACAATAATTATCGTCTAATCTTTGATGCATTTTGTTTTTGGATTCAGGACAAGGCCACGGGGAGGATAATCTACAAAGGCTGCAGCAGTAATGGACTCTACCCTTTGTCTTTTGTTCCAAAATCTGGTTCTGGTTTGTCTACTCTTCACTCCCAGCATCAAGCTTATTTGGGTCAATTCGTTCAATCTTCTACATGGCACAGTAGGTTAGGACATCCCACTAATAAAATAGTCACCTTGATGTTAAACAAGGCTGCAGTTACATGTCCTGTTGATTCTAATTCTAGCTTATGTCATAGTTGTCTTCATGGCAAATTTACTAAACTTCCATTTCCTTCTAGTAATACTAAGTCTGTAATTCCCTTTCAAACCATTCATAGTGATGTATGGGGACCTTCTCCTTGTAAGTCTATTGATGGCTATCGCTATTATGTGACCTTTATTGATGAATGTACTCGCTATTGTTGGCTATTTTCTTTATTCAATAAAAGTGATGTTTGTTCTGTGTTTATTGGCTTCTATCACCTTGTTCAAACTCAATTCTCTTGTTCCATTAAAATTCTACAAAGTGATGGAGGTGGTGAATACATTAGTAAATCTCTTCAATTGTTTCTCACTGCTAAAGGAATTATACATCAAAAATCATGCCCTTACACACCTGAACAAAACGGTCTTGCTGAACGCAAACATCGTCATCTTGTTGAAACAACTATAACTTTACTTCATCATGCAAAAATGTCTTCCATTTTCTGGTCTTATGCTATACACACGGCAGTTTACCTTATTAACCGAATGCCTTCCATTGTCTTGAATAACAAATCACCCTTTGAAATATTATTCAACACAATTCCAGTTATTAGTCATCTGCGAATCTTTGGTTGTGCTTGTTTTCCATTATTGCGTCCTTATCATATTAACAAGTTACAACCTAAAACTGCCATGTGTGTCTTCTTGGGGTATGCAGCTAATTATAAAGGCTATGTTTGTTTTGATACTCTTAGCAAACGCATCTATATTAGCAGGCATGTTATTTTCAATGAACTTGTCTTTCCTTTTGCTAATATAGCTTCTAATTCTGGAATTTCTTCTTCAAATATCCCACCATCAATTATGCCTGTCATGTCTCCAAATAATGTTGCTGTCATACCCACTTCTATGCCTTGTCATCCCAGTCCTCAGTCTTCAAGTTCATCATCCTCGGGGTCCATTGCATCTGCGACTTTGCCTTCTTTATCCCCCACTGTGGAACCTCAGTCCAATCCTGCAAATGCCACGGCATCTCATGACCAATCTGCTGCAATTTTTTGTCCCGAGGTCATTCCAGTGGACTTTCATGTACCACCAATTAATCTCCATCCAATGCAAACTCGCAGCAAGAGTGGGATTTCTAAGAAAAAGGTTTGTTTTCTGGCAGCCACACTATCTTCCCCTGCTGACTTGTCTCTACTTGAGCCTTCAGGTTTCAAGGTTGCTATGCGCATTCCTGTTTGGCATCAAGCTATGCAGGAAGAGATTGATGCCCTCAAATCCCAGGATACTTGGTGCTTGGTTTCTCTTCCACCTCTCAAGAACTTGGTTGGGTGCAAGTGGGTGTTTAAGCTGAAGAAAAACTCTGATGGTTCAGTTGCGAGACATAAGGCCAGGTTAGTGGCACAAGGGTTCAGTCAAGAACCTGGACTTGATTATGGTGAGACATTTAGCCCCGTAGTTAAGCCTACTACTGTAAGACTTGTTTTAGCTCTTGCTGCCACCTATGGTTGGACATTGCGACAACTTGACATTAAGAATGCATTTTTGCATGGTGTCTTACAAGAAGAGGTGTTTATGGCACAACCTCCAGGCTTTGTTGATGACAGATTTCCTGACTTGGTATGCAAGCTTAATAAGTCTCTTTATGGACTTAAACAGGCACCACGTGCCTGGAATGAGAGGTTTACTTCATTTCTGCCATCGTTGGGTTTTAAGCATACATATTCAGATTCATCATTGTTTGTTAAAACACTTGCTGCTGGTATTGTTGTGTTGTTGGTGTATGTTGATGATATCATCATTACGGGTTGTGATCAGTCTGCTATTGGGGAGGTTATTAATGCTCTTACTGCTGAATTTGAGGTAAAAGATTTGGGTTGTTTGCATTATTTCTTGGGGGTTCAGATTAGCACTACTTCTACTGGTTTGATTTTGTCCCAATCTCAATATATACAAGACTTGCTTAGCAAAACTGACATGTTGACTGCAAAGCCGTGTGCAACTCCCTGCCTTCCCTACCAAAGGTTGCTCAACGATGATGGGGTGTTGTTTGATAATCCTTCTCTTTATAGAAGCATTGTGGGAGCCTTGCAATACCTTACCTTTACTCGGCCAGATGTTGCATTTTCTGTCCACCAGGTATGCCAATTCATGCAGCATCCTATGGTTGAACATTACACTGCTGTTAAAAGAATCCTAAGGTATCTTAAGGGTACTTTGAGCTATGGCTTGAGTTACACGAAGGGATCCTTGGACATCACTGCCTTCAGTGATGCTGACTGGGCTGGGGACCCAAACGATCGTCGATCAACAACAGGTCAAGTGATTTTTCTGGGTTCTAACCCAATTTCTTGGTCATCGAAGAAGCAGCAAACCGTCTCCAGGTCTTCCACAGAGGCTGAATACAGGGCTTTATCTTCTACCTCGGCTGAGCTTGATTGGCTGAAGCAATTGTTGGTGTTTCTTGGTGTCCCTGTCACACAGCCACCTGTGCTGTTTTGTGATAATCTCTCAGCTATTGCCCTCTCCTTCAACCCTGTCAATCACCAACGCACCAAGCACATAGAGATCGATGTCCATTTCGTGCGAGAAAGAGTTGCTGCTAATCAGCTTATTGTTCAGTTTGTGTCTTCTCAGGAACAATTTGCAGATATCCTTACAAAGGGTTTAAGTTCTCCTTTGTTTCATATGCATTGTAACAACCTCATGCTTGGTTTCTTCAAGCCAGAGGTTGAGGGGGGATGATAGAGTGTAGTGTGCATACGTATGTGTATGCACACACAAGTATTTCCTTTAATATAAATAGATAGTCTGCATAGTTTGTTATATAAGAAAACAGTAATCAAATATTTTGAAATACAATATTTTCCCTCTCTTTCTCTCTTTCTCTCTGCATCGTCTTCTTCCTTTGGTTCAGTAAGATAATCCTCACATATACATGCATCAAATACACACACGCATATATATACACACACACATTCTAGCATCAACTCAATTAAACACATTAAAAACTTATTATAATAACAAAAAAGAAGCAATCACATCTTGTGGAAAACTTTAAAGCTCATCAGTGATGAGTCATCACAGCAGTTGAAAAGGGAGGCGGAAAGAGCAGGCCAGCAGGGGAAAGATAAAAGTATGTTGAAACACGGGATGTAAAATCAGATTGATTTGGTCTGATTTTATGATTTTATTTTATTTTATTGATTTTTGATTAATTTTAGTAGATTTTGATTTTTTTAATCTGATTTTATCAAATTTATATATTTAACTCGTAAAATTATATGTATGATTTTAGGAGTCGAATTGCAATTTTAACAACCTTTAGCGAACCCAACTCACCCCCACTTATCTTGCCACTTGGGCGCTGCTCTCTTGCACAAGCCCCCAAACTTTACGTTCCACACACCACTTGTTTTATCTTCTCTCCTAAATCCCAAAAATTGCCAGTGGAAGGAGCCTGGATTTTTCTTGGATGATTTTTTTTTTATAACCGGGATGTTTGGGCTAGTTTATACGCAACATAATTAATCCCCGAATTCATTGAACATCCTATAAATCCAGTGAAAATATAAGACACCGCGGTGGTGACAAGCGTGCATGGTGGGACTTGAACCCTTGATGCAGAGGAAGAAAATAAGTCCCTTCAACTACTAGGTCAAGACCCACTTGCTTCTTCGATGACCTTTCATTTTAGATAAGTATGGACTGATTGTTTTAATTGGTTAGAGATAGTTGATATGTTTATGGAAGATTTAGGAATTCGAAAGATGATTGAAATTTGGATTGATACTGACAATTTAATTCACACTCCATGATTCTTACTTAACCCGATCTAATAAAAATGAATGTTTAAATCTGTTAAATAATTAAAATGTTACGTAATATTATTAAATATATTATATAAATATTTATATTATTAATATTATCTGATAAATTTAATTTGGATTGAAATATACTTGAATTTAACATTATTTAAATATATTTATAGAATATTTAGATTTTTTTAATATAATATGATATATATACATATCTTAATATTAATATAAAACTCATTATTTATAATATTGATATAAAACACATATATAAATAATATTTTTCATTTTATTATTTAATATATGTATTAATTATTTTATTTTTTTATTGATTAATAAATAATAGATATTCATTATAGACCCGAAATCCGTTTATAAATATCTAATTTTGTTATTTAATAAATAAAACTAACATAGACAAGAAACTCTAACTAACATAGACAAGAAACTCTGACAGAGCGGCTCAACACGGCCAATTCTATGGGCACTCAATAGCTACTCACTGGAGTCGTGTCTATTGGATGATAAACAAAGCTTCTAGTTATAAGGAAGAGCTTGAAGAACAGAGAATTTGGACAAACAAGATTTTATTGAAGAGGCTTTTTCCTTAGAGAATAACTCTCTTCGGGTTCTGCCCTGAAACATTACACATAGCCTCTATTTATACAAGTCTTGAGGCCTTTGCTTACATCATTGATTACATAAGAAAACACATAAAAAAGCACTCACCTAATAATACACCATGACAAGACATCACTTATTACATAATGGAGCACTTACCTAATAATGGAGCACTATCTAATAATGCACCACTACATGACAAGACACCACTTGTTACATAATTGAGCACTTACTTATAATACACCCTATATAAGACAAATGATAATTATCAACTGACAATAGGTTCATGATCTGGAGAAAGGTTCTGGTCTGATAAGTCATCCTGGACTTGTAGGGCCAAATCATAGTCGTCCTCATCAATCATTTCCATCTCATGTGGTTTCAGGAGTGTCGGGATTCCCAGAATTATCTGCTTAATTTTTTTTATTTTTGTACTGCATTCTCAGATTATGAAGATGGTCGGAATAGTGAGGATCATAAAAATCATATCCAGGTTCTTCATCAGGATCTGTGCCTTTAGGCCATAATTCTTCAGGAATAATATTGTTCTTGAGGCACATTGTCTTTTGCATGGTCCTGAGCTCTGGAAGGTTTGAAAGGGGTTGTTCATACAGGGAGTATGGATGTGTTGCGTAGAGGGTAGCTTGTGGAAAACTTATAACCAAATTGTCTGCCGAAGCCTTGAAAGGTCTGTGAAATATGAAAATAGAGAACAAATGAGCAAAGGCTTGTTTAACAGACTTGGGTCGGGCCGTGTTTTGATATACTTCAATCCAACAAGGTTGTGGATGAGGCCATTGGGATTTTTCCTGTTGGAGAAGGGAGATCCATTGTGTGGGGTTATGAAACCATGTGAGGAACTTGAAGGTATAGTACCAAGAGTCCGCTGGCCAAGAAGTCCTGTGAAAACTAGCAAGAAAGTAATCAATAGGAAATTCTATAGCAACATGGTACAAGTGACAGAGGTACCATAAGAAAAAGTAAAGTTCTTTGGGGAATAGGCCAGATGGTTTGAAGGTGAATAGGTGGATGAAAGGATATTTGGGATGGATCCCTAAGCTTTGGAAACAAAGGGAGGATGCATCATAGTTGAGAAGGAGGTGATCTTGGAGGCTAAATAGTTTGTCTTTAGCCTGTTGGTTGAGAGTGTGGTTAAGGATCATTTCTTGAGCAAGAGGAGGTAAATCTTCTGTGGGGAAATCTCGCTCAGGTGGAGGTGGATTGGAAGAGGAGGCCATAAGAATCAAGGGAAGGAGCAGTGTTTGTGGTTTAGGTGGTCTGGTGAGCATGTCTGGAATTACATTCTTGTGTCCTTTTATATGCTCGACGGTGAAGGTGTACTTTGAAAACCATTCTGCTAGTCTCAGAAGTTGTGGATGAGGAAGCATCTTTCGCTTGAACTGTAGCATTTTGGGAAAAGAGGAACAATCCATGATGACCTTGAAATGGTAGGCTGCCAGGTGGAACTCGAACTTTTGGATGCCATACTTTACAGCTAGGATTTCTTTGAAAGTGGAGTGGTAGTGGGTTTCTGACTCCTTGAAAAACCCGCTTTTGTAGCCACATATGTGTCGGTGGCCTTCTTTTTCTTCAAGTAGTACTGCACTCCAATATTTGTCACTAGCATCGGTCTGGAGAATACGCTGTCCTGTTGATGGAATGACTAAAGCAGGAAGGTGTTGTGTGGCCATCTTTAGTTGTTTGACTGCTTGTGTCTGCTTTTCTGTCCAAGGGTCTGCATCCTTTTTTAACATGAGCTGGAGTGGCCTTGTCATCTGTGCAACTCGGGGAATAAAATTTCTGAGATACTGGACAATGCCCAAAAACTGTTGCACTTGTCTTCTAGTGAGGGGGCCATCTGAGAATTTTTGAAGTTCTTCAGCTATATGGGTGCCAGGTGTGTAAGCACCATCTGTAAATACCATACCGAGAAATTCAATTTCCTTTTGGCAGATATGCATCTTGGTTTCAGAGAGCATGATACCATGATGGCGAACAAGCTCTGCAAATTGCTTTAATAGCATAGCATGTGACTCCTCGTCTTTTGAGAAAAGTAACACGTCATCAATGTAGATTAAAGCTGATTGAAGTATAGGCTCAAACACTTTAATCATGGCTTTTTGAAATAAGGAAGGTGCTACTTTGAGACCAAAGGGCATGACTCGCCATTGATAATGATGGTCTGGTATGCAGAAACCTGTTTTGTATCTGTCTTCAGGATGAATGCCAAGTTGCCAAAAGCCAGCTTTAAGATCAAATTTGGAGAATAGTTTGGCATTGTGGAGGTTGGCAAATAATGTCATGGTATTTGGCAAGGGGAACTTATCATCTTGTAAAAAATGATTCAAGGGCTGATAATTAATTACCAACCTGAGCTTGCCTCGTTTTTGTTCAGACCTTTTATTAACATAAAAGGCTTCGCAAGACCATGAGGAGTCTGTGGGCTCAATTAATCCTTGGGCCTGTAATTGAGCACATTCTTCTTGAGCTAGCATCTTGTGTTCAGGATTCATTCCAGTGTGACTAGCTTTTGTGGGATTGATGTCTTCATTAAGCTTGAAGGGAAGCCTAATAAAAAACTGTGGATTTTGCCATAAGGGATGAGAACATTTGGCAAGAAACTCCTGATGAGAGTTTGAACACGAGTGTTGAATGATTTGAGCTTTGATGAGGTCAATTTGGTCTGGGAGTGAAGGTTGGAGTTCATAGAGTGAAGGTGTAGCTGTATATGGAAGAAAATGGGTTTTGTACTGAATACCATGGGGAAGGATCCTGAACTTAGATTTGAAATAAACATCAAATCCAATAACTAAATCCTTTCCAGGTAAAGGAGATCCAAGAACATGGGTTTTGACTGAACATTGTGGAAGGATTTGTATGGTAATGGGTTTTTTGGTTTTGAGTTGGGTGCAGAAGACTTGATTGTCAGCGGCTCGGAAATATTCTTTATGGGCGACCCAACAATGAGGAGGAAGGACTTTAGGGTTAAGGATGGTTCTGTGGGCTCCTGTATCAAATAAGGCTATGGCTTTGATGGGCTTGGCATATGTGGATGTGAGAATAGTGACAGGGGCTAGAGGTATTGGATGTGAAGGGGGGCTGGTGGTTTGGGCTTGGTAGAGTTCATAGATCTCATCATCAGAACTTTCATCTGCAACAGCAGCTATGGTGTCAGGAGTGAGCTCATCCGTGAGGGAGAATAGGGATTCAACTTCATCATCATCAGGATTGAACTTTGTGTTTTGGGCCAGGAAATCAATTAACTTCAGTGACTGGGCTTGCTTCTTTGGACAGGCTTTTGCAAAGTGACCTTTGCGCTTACAGATGAAGCATCTATTGGAGCTTGAAGAGAAGTTTTTGGGGCGCCTGGTGTGGCGTTTTCTGAGGAACTTCCATTTCTTCTGGCGACCATTAAAAGAAGATCTGTGGATTTTCTTGAAATGCCGTTTCTTTTTTATGGGACAATTGCAATCAGCATTGTCTGAGCATTTAATCATCAGATCTGGTCGCTTGCAGGCACGGAGCATGGTTTTGTCAGGCTCTAATATCTTGGTGAAATACTTGTGTTGGTCACACATTTTGTTGAGAGCTTCCAACACCTGGTGAAAGATCGTGCCAAGAGATTGGTTGTCAATGGCTTCTTTTCGAATTTTGAATAGTCTGAATGTTTCATCAGCCAGATCCCTTGGTATGGAGGCCAGAAAGGCATGCTTGAGACTTGGATCATCAGGACCAGAGAGAATATGGTATCGTCGGCACATCTCTTTAAAGTGTCTTTCCAGATCAGATCTCTGATAGGAACAACACTTCATTTTGAAGTACTCATACCTTGCTATTTCTTTGTCATTTAAAGCTTCTCCAAGAAATTCATAATGGAGCCAGCCCAGAGCTTCAGAAAGAGATGCACTATTCACAAATTGTAGTTGTCGGTAATCTCCTAAGGCATGGAACCAATCCCATAAGGTGCCAGAGAACTTTGCAGTGAATTGTTGCAATGCATCTCGAAGTGTTACACCATCTTTGAGCATGTAACTAGTCAGCCATGAATGGAATTCGAGCATTCTATCACGCCATTTTATTCTTGGAATGTCATCCAAAGTAAAATATCCTCCGGTATTTGAAGAGTGGATATGAGGTTGATAACGGCGAGGGTTAAGATTTACCTCATCATCACTGCTGACTGGTTCGTCCACACTAACTCTAGTAGTAGAGGTTGGTGGAGGTTCTTGCCTAGTCCTGGAAGATTGAGGATCTGATGAGTGTTCTTGAGGAGGATCAGCCATTAGTAATGGTGGCATGGAACAAGTGTCAGAAGAATCATCATCTGAAGTCACAAGAGTACTTTCTTCAGTAGGAGTCTCTTCTTCAGATGTATTGGCAAGAGGTTCATGAGTGAGAATTTTAGGGATAGTTTGGTGGGAATAGGTAGTGAGTAAAGACTGGATAGGGTTGGAAGATTTGTGAGACTGAATCATAAGTTGATAAGGGTCCTGGGAGTCTTGGAAAGGGTCATCTGGTTCATGTTTTTTAGATTCAAAAGAATCAGAGGATGAGGAGATGATAGGGGCTGGTGATCTGGGTTTTTTGGAGATAAATGGTACTTGGGTTTTCCCTTTATCTCGTTTGGAGAGAGTTTTTCGGAAAAGGTTTTCAGAGTCTGGGTTTCCAAATAATTGAGGTGTAGCAGGTAAAGGTTGTGGGGTGAAAGAAGGGGAATGTTTAGTCCAAAATGGGTCTGGATAATAGGAAGTCATCCTGGCCTGTGAGGGTTCAGGGAATGGTGAAGGCTTTGATTTGGATTTGGCTAATTCAGTCTGAAGAGACTTGAGTTGTATTTTGAGAGACTGAATTTCTTGTTCCTTCTGAGGGTCTATATGGCTGCCTGTAGAAGCTTGAAGAAGTAGATACTCATGAATGGTGGAGATCCTTTGTTGAATTTCAGCACACAACTTTTCAAGATGTAGGATTCGAGAATCAACAGTAACTGTCATCTTTTTCAGATTAGTCTGTACCATGTCAACCTTGGATTCAATGCGATGAAGAACAGAATTTTGAGCAATGGCATTTTGGCTTTGCCAATTGAGAACAGCTTCAGCTTGAGTAACTTGTTTAGGTCTGCCATCAGCATCAACACCCTGAGGGTTTTGGACTTGAGGAAGAGTACGAACTCTGTCTTTAACTTGTTCCTGTAAAGCAGGAAAATCATCATCATAAGGTCTTGTGGGTTGATACATAGAGACTGTAGGGACCTGCTCTGGGGTTGCCCAAGAAGGAGGAGTATATTTGACAAGATAGTCAAATTTTCCTGAAGGTTGTCCCAAGGTGTCAACTGTGCGATCTCCATTTATGTATCTGGATTTCAGCTTCTTGCCAGAAGATTTTCTTTTGTGCCTGGGAGTATCATCTTCATCTGCCATGGCTTCATTACAACAACTGTCACAATGACAAGTGTCCCAAAAAACATGGTTATCTTCTGCATAAGAGTAGATGGGTAGACCAGCGTCTGAGAAGGACTCAATAGGTACTGGAAGAGGATCATGAATAGGCTGCACCATTGAGATGGAAGAGAAAATTGCAGGGGGAGTTGTGGAAGATGCTCCTTTCTGAAAGATAATTTCTACAGTACCATCAGCTTTTTTGGTGAACTCAGGTTCCATGGATTGTACGGGAACAGAGTTTTGGTGTAGTTTTTCGTAATTGGTGATCCATGAAGAGGGAAGTAATTTTTGTAATTCTTCCTTCGGGATTTGCCGTGGGACATGGGTACAGGTGGCCTTTTGATTAGTATCAACAGTGATGAGTAAAGCATCATTGGTGACAGGAAGTACTAAATCAAAAGCATGATTTTGGACCCGATAAGCCATCTGATAGTGAAGAGTGGCTTGATAGGTGTCCAAGACTTGATCAGCACCAGTAATTTGTAATTGGACTTTCAAGAAATGATGGAGTTGAGGATCATCCAACGCCATGTTGAAATTGGGATAGAAAGTAACAACCACTGTGCCACAATTAAGGGTAGTTTCAAGAGATCCAATGCAAGCATGTTGATACTCCAAATATCTGGTATCCAAAAGAGCTAATCGTGCTGCAACAGGTAAGCCTTTACGGCCATGATAAGATAAAGCAAGACGAATAGCACCAAAGTGGATATGTGTATATCCTTGAGAAATCCACTGTCCTGGAAACTCAGATGGAATTTCAAGAGTAACAAATTGTTCTCGAGAAGTAGCAGGAATTTTATGTTGGTCGAAAGAGGAAGCTTGAACATATTCTTTTGTCATACGAGAAGGCTGTTTGATGAGGGTTTTAATACTGCGAATAACTGAGGGAGATCTTTTGACAAAGGCATGATAAGGATTGACTAGTGGAAGGTCTGTTTCAGAGATTTTTTGTGAATCATCTAAAAGATTAACTTCGTATAGATAAGCAAGCTTTGTTGAAGTAGACTTACGGAAAGAAGGGGAAGGAGGAAGATGGAAAGAGGAAGAAGAGGCCTGAAGAGAAGAGGAAGGAGGTGAAGATGGAGACGAAGTAGTCATGATCAACCCCAAACCAGGGAGCTCTGATACCAAACTAACATAGACAAGAAACTCTGACAGAGCGGCTCAACACGGCCAATTCTATGGGCACTCAATAGCTACTCACTGGAGTCGTGTCTATTGGATGATAAACAAAGCTTCTAGTTATAAGGAAGAGCTTGAAGAACAGAGAATTTGAACAAACAAGATTTTATTGAAGAGGCTTTTCCTTAGAGAATAACTCTCTTCGGGTTCTGCCCTGAAACATTACACATAGCCTCTATTTATACAAGTCTTGAGGCCTTTGCTTACATCATTGATTACATAAGAAAACACATAAAAAAGCACTCACCTAATAATACACCATGACAAGACATCACTTATTACATAATGGAGCACTTACCTAATAATGGAGCACTATCTAATAATGCACCACTACATGACAAGACACCACTTGTTACATAATTGAGCACTTACTTATAATACACCCTATATAAGACAAATGATAATTATCAACTGACAATAGGTTCATGATCTGGAGAAAGGTTCTGGTCTGATAAGTCATCCTGGACTTGTAGGGCCAAATCATAGTCGTCCTCATCAATCATTTCCATCTCATGTGGTTTCAGGAGTGTCGGGATTCCCAGAATTATCTGCTTAATTTTTTTATTTTTGTACTGCATTCTCAGATTATGAAGATGGTCGGAATAGTGAGGATCATAAAAATCATATCCAGGTTCTTCATCAGGATCTGTGCCTTTAGGCCATAATTCTTCAGGAATAATATTGTTCTTGAGGCACATTGTCTTTTGCATGGTCCTGAGCTCTGGAAGGTTTGAAAGGGGTTGTTCATACAGGGAGTATGGATGTGTTGCATAGAGGGTAGCTTGTGGAAAACTTATCACCAAATTGTCTGCCGAAGCCTTGAAAGGTCTGTGAAATATGAAAATAGAGAACAAATGAGCAAAGGCTTGTTTAACAGACTTGGGTCGGGCCGTGTTTTGATATACTTCAATCCAACAAGGTTGTGGATGAGGCCATTGGGATTTTTCCTGTTGGAGAAGGGAGATCCATTGTGTGGGGTTATGAAACCATGTGAGGAACTTGAAGGTATAGTACCAAGAGTCCGCTGGCCAAGAAGTCCTGTGAAAACTAGCAAGAAAGTAATCAATAGGAAATTCTATAGCAACATGGTACAAGTGACAGAGGTACCATAAGAAAAAGTAAAGTTCTTTGGGGAATAGGCCAGATGGTTTGAAGGTGAATAGGTGGATGAAAGGATATTTGGGATGGATCCCTAAGCTTTGGAAACAAAGGGAGGATGCATCATAGTTGAGAAGGAGGTGATCTTGGAGGCTAAATAGTTTGTCTTTAGCCTGTTGGTTGAGAGTGTGGTTAAGGATCATTTCTTGAGCAAGAGGAGGTAAATCTTCTGTGGGGAAATCTCGCTCAGGTGGAGGTGGATTGGAAGAGGAGGCCATAAGAATCAAGGGAAGGAGCAGTGTTTGTGGTTTAGGTGGTCTGGTGAGCATGTCTGGAATTACATTCTTGTGTCCTTTTATATGCTCGACGGTGAAGGTGTACTTTGAAAACCATTCTGCTAGTCTCAGAAGTTGTGGATGAGGAAGCATCTTTCGCTTGAACTGTAGCATTTTGGGAAAAGAGGAACAATCCATGATGACCTTGAAATGGTAGGCTGCCAGGTGGAACTCGAACTTTTGGATGCCATACTTTACAGCTAGGATTTCTTTAAAAGTGGAGTGATAGTGGGTTTCTGACTCCTTAAAAGACCCGCTTTTGTAGCCACATATGTGTCGGTGGCCTTCTTTTTCTTCAAGTAGTACTGCACTCCAATATTTGTCACTAGCATCGGTCTGGAGAATACGCTGTCCTGTTGATGGAATGACTAAAGCAGGAAGGTGTTGTGTGGCCATCTTTAGTTGTTTGACTGCTTGTGTCTGCTTTTCTGTCCAAGGGTCTGCATCCTTTTTTAACATTAGCTGGAGTGGCCTTGTCATCTGTGCAACTCGGGGAATAAAATTTCTGAGATACTGGACAATGCCTAAAAACTGTTGCACTTGTCTTCTAGTGAGGGGGCCATCAGGGAATTTATGGAGCTCTTCAGCTATATGGGTGCCAGGTGTGTAAGCACCATCTGTAAATACCATACCGAGAAATTCAATTTCCTTTTGGCAGATAAGCATCTTGGTTTCAGAGAGCATGATACCATGATGGCGAACAAGCTCTGCAAATTGCTTTAATAGCATAGCATGTGACTCCTTGTCCTTTGAGAAAAGTAACACGTCATCAATGTAGATTAAAGCTGATTGAAGTATAGGCTCAAACACTTTAATCATGGCTTTTTGAAATAAGGAAGGTGCTACTTTGAGACCAAAGGGCATGACTCGCCATTGATAATGATGGTCTGGTATGCAGAAACCTGTTTTGTATCTGTCTTCAGGATGAATGCCAAGTTGCCAAAAGCCAGCTTTAAGATCAAATTTGGAGAATAGTTTGGCATTGTGGAGGTTGGCAAATAATGTCATGGTATTTGGCAAGGGGAACTTATCATCTTGTAAAAAATGATTCAATGGCTGATAATTAATTACCAACCTGAGCTTGCCTCGTTTTTGTTCAGACCTTTTATTAACATAAAAGGCTTCGCAAGACCATGAGGAGTCTGTGGGCTCAATTAATCCTTGGGCCTGTAATTGAGCACATTCTTCTTGAGCTAGCATCTTGTGCTCAGGATTCATTCCAGTGTGACTAGCTTTTGTGGGATTGATGTCTTCATTAAGCTTGAAGGGAAGCCTAATAAAAAACTGTGGATTTTGCCATAAGGGATGAGAACATTTGGCAAGAAACTCCTGATGAGAGTTTGAACACGAGTGTTGAATGATTTGAGCTTTGATGAGGTCAATTTGGTCTGGGAGTGAAGGTTGGAGTTCATAGAGTGAAGGTGTAGCTGTATATGGAAGAAAATGGGTTTTGTACTGAATACCATGGGGAAGGATCCTGAACTTAGATTTGAAATAAACATCAAATCCAATAACTAAATCCTTTCCAGGTAAAGGAGATCCAAGAACATGGGTTTTGACTGAACATTGTGGAAGGATTTGTATGGTAATGGGTTTTTTGGTTTTGAGTTGGGTGCAGAAGACTTGATTGTCAGCGGCTCGGAAATATTCTTTATGGGCGACCCAACAATGAGGAGGAAGGACTTTAGGGTTAAGGATGGTTCTGTGGGCTCCTGTATCAAATAAGGCTATGGCTTTGATGGGCTTGGCATATGTGGATGTGAGAATAGTGACAGGGGCTAGAGGTATTGGATGTGAAGGGGGGCTGGTGGTTTGGGCTTGGTAGAGTTCATAGATCTCATCATCAGAACTTTCATCTGCAACAGCAGCTATGGTGTCAGGAGTGAGCTCATCCGTGAGGGAGAATAGGGATTCAACTTCATCATCATCAGGATTGAACTTTGTGTTTTGGGCCAGGAAATCAATTAACTTCAGTGACTGGGCTTGCTTCTTTGGACAGGCTTTTGCAAAGTGACCTTTGCGCTTACAGATGAAGCATCTATTGGAGCTTGAAGAGAAGTTTTTGGGGCGCCTGGTGTGGCGTTTTCTGAGGAACTTCCATTTCTTCTGGCGACCATTAAAAGAAGATCTGTGGATTTTCTTGAAATGCCGTTTCTTTTTTATGGGACAATTGCAATCAGCATTGTCTGAGCATTTAATCATCAGATCTGGTCGCTTGCAGGCACGGAGCATGGTTTTGTCAGGCTCTAATATCTTGGTGAAATACTTGTGTTGGTCACACATTTTGTTGAGAGCTTCCAACACCTGGTGAAAGATCGTGCCAAGAGATTGGTTGTCAATGGCTTCTTTTCGAATTTTGAATAGTCTGAATGTTTCATCAGCCAGATCCCTTGGTATGGAGGCCAGAAAGGCATGCTTGAGACTTGGATCATCAGGACCAGAGAGAATATGGTATCGTCGGCACATCTCTTTAAAGTGTCTTTCCAGATCAGATCTCTGATAGGAACAACACTTCATTTTGAAGTACTCGTACCTTGCGATTTCTTTGTCATTTAAAGCTTCTCCAAGAAATTCATAATGGAGCCAGCCCAGAGCTTCAGAAAGAGACGCACTATTCACAAATTGTAGTTGTCGGTAATCTCCTAAGGCATGGAACCAATCCCATAAAGTGCCAGAGAACTTTGCAGTGAATTGTTGCAATGCATCTCGAAGTGTTACACCATCTTTGAGCATGTAACTAGTCAGCCATGAATGGAATTCGAGCATTCTATCACGCCATTTTACTCTTGGAATGTCATCCAAAGTAAAATATCCTCCGGTATTTGAAGAGTGGATATGAGGTTGATAACGGCGAGGGTTAAGATTTACCTCATCATCACTGCTGACTGGTTCGTCCACACTAACTCTAGTAGTAGAGGTTGGTGGAGGTTCTTGCCTAGTCCTGGAAGATTGAGGATCTGATGAGTGTGCTTGAGGAGGATCAGCCATTAGTAATGGTGGCATGGAACAAGTGTCAGAAGAATCATCATCAGAAGTCACAAGAGTACTTTCTTCAGTAGGAGTCTCTTCTTCAGATGTAATGGCAAGAGATTCATGAGTGAGAATTTTAGGGATAGTTTGGTGGGAATAGGTAGTGAGTAAAGACTGGATAGGGTTGGAAGATTTGTGAGACTGAATCATAAGTTGATAAGGGTCCTGGGAGTCTTGGAAAGGGTCATCTGGTTCATGTTTTTTAGATTCAAAAGAATCAGAGGATGAGGAGATGATAGGGGCTGGTGATCTGGGTTTTTTGGAGATAAATGGTACTTGGGTTTTCCCTTTATCTCGTTTGGAGAGAGTTTTTCGGAAAAGGTTTTCAGAGTCTGGGTTTCCAAATAATTGAGGTGTAGCAGGTAAAGGTTGTGGGGTGAAAGAAGGGGAATGTTTAGTCCAAAATGGGTCTGGATAATAGGAAGTCATCCTGGCCTGTGAGGGTTCAGGGAATGGTGAAGGCTTTGATTTGGATTTGGCTAATTCAGTCTGAAGAGACTTGAGTTGTATTTTGAGAGACTGAATTTCTTGTTCCTTCTGAGGGTCTATATGGCTGCCTGTAGAAGCTTGAAGAAGTAGATACTCATGAATGGTGGAGATCCTTTGTTGAATTTCAGCACACAACTTTTCAAGATGTAGGATTCGAGAATCAACAGTAACTGTCATCTTTTTCAGATTAGTCTGTACCATGTCAACCTTGGATTCAATGCGATGAAGAACAGAATTTTGAGCAATGGCATTTTGGCTTTGCCAATTGAGAACAGCTTCAGCTTGAGTAACTTGTTTAGGTCTGCCATCAGCATCAACACCCTGAGGGTTTTGGACTTGAGGAAGAGTACGAACTCTGTCTTTAACTTGTTCCTGTAAAGCAGGAAAATCATCATCATAAGGTCTTGTGGGTTGATACATAGAGACTGTAGGGACTTGCTCTGGGGTTGCCCAAGAAGGAGGAGTATATTTGACAAGATAGTCAAATTTTCCTGAAGGTTGTCCCAAGGTGTCAACTGTGCGATCTCCATTTATGTATCTGGATTTCAGCTTCTTGCCAGAAGATTTTCTTTTGTGCCTGGGAGTATCATCTTCATCTGCCATGGCTTCATTACAACAACTGTCACAATGACAAGTGTCCCAAAAAACATGGTTATCTTCTGCATAAGAGTAGATGGGTAGACCAGCGTCTGAGAAGGACTCAATAGGTACTGGAAGAGGATCATGAATAGGCTGCACCATTGAGATGGAAGAGAAAATTGCAGGGGGAGTTGTGGAAGATGCTCCTTTCTGAAAGATAATTTCTACAGTACCATCAGCTTTTTTGGTGAACTCAGGTTCCATGGATTGTACAGGAACAGAGTTTTGGTGTAGTTTTTCGTAATTGGTGATCCATGAAGAGGGAAGTAATTTTTGTAATTCTTCCTTCGGGATTTGCCGTGGGACATGGGTACAGGTGGCCTTTTGATTAGTATCAACAGTGATGAGTAAAGCATCATTGGTGACAGGAAGTACTAAATCAAAAGCATGATTTTGGATCCGATAAGCCATCTGATAGTGAAGAGTGGCTTGATAGGTGTCCAAGACTTGATCAGCACCAGTAATTTGTAGTTGGACTTTCAAGAAATGATGGAGTTGAGGATCATCCAACGCCATGTTGAAATTGGGATAGAAAGTAACAACCACTGTGCCACAATTAAGGGTAGTTTCAAGAGATCCAATGCAAGCATGTTGATACTCCAAATATCTGGTATCCAAAAGAGCTAATCGTGCTGCAACAGGTAAGCCTTTACGGCCATGATAAGATAAAGCAAGACGAATAGCACCAAAGTGGATATGTGTATATCCTTGAGAAATCCACTGTCCTGGAAACTCAGATGGAATTTCAAGAGTAACAAATTGTTCTCGAGAAGTAGCAGGAATCTTATGTTGGTCGAAAGAGGAAGCTTGAACATATTCTTTTGTCATACGAGAAGGCTGTTTGATGAGGGTTTTAATACTGCGAATAACTGAGGGAGATCTTTTGACAAAGGCATGATAAGGATTGACTAGTGGAAGGTCTGTTTCAGAGATTTTTTGTGAATCATCTAAAAGATTAACTTCATATAGATAAGCAAGCTTAGTAGAGGTAGACTTACGAAAAGAAGGGGAAGGAGGAAGATGGAAAGAGGAAGAAGAGGCCTGAAGAGAAGAGGAAGGAGGTGAAGATGGAGACGAAGTCATGATCAACCCCAAACCAGGGAGCTCTGATACCAAACTAACATAGACAAGAAACTCTGACAGAGCGGCTCAACACGGCCAATTCTATGGGCACTCAATAGCTACTCACTGGAGTCGTGTCTATTGGATGATAAACAAAGCTTCTAGTTATAAGGAAGAGCTTGAAGAACAGAGAATTTGAACAAACAAGATTTTATTGAAGAGGCTTTTCCTTAGAGAATAACTCTCTTCGGGTTCTGCCCTGAAACATTACACATAGCCTCTATTTATACAAGTTTTGAGGCCTTTGCTTACATCATTGATTACATAAGAAAACACATAAAAAAGCACTCACCTAATAATACACCATGACAAGACATCACTTATTACATAATGGAGCACTTACCTAATAATGGAGCACTATCTAATAATGCACCACTACATGACAAGACACCACTTGTTACATAATTGAGCACTTACTTATAATACACCCTATATAAGACAAATGATAATTATCAACTGACAATAGGTTCATGATCTGGAGAAAGGTTCTGGTCTGATAAGTCATCCTGGACTTGTAGGGCCAAATCATAGTCGTCCTCATCAATCATTTCCATCTCATGTGGTTTCAGGAGTGTCGGGATTCCCAGAATTATCTGCTTAATTTTTTTATTTTTGTACTGCATTCTCAGATTATGAAGATGGTCGGAATAGTGAGGATCATAAAAATCATATCCAGGTTCTTCATCAGGATCTGTGCCTTTAGGCCATAATTCTTCAGGAATAATATTGTTCTTGAGGCACATTGTCTTTTGCATGGTCCTGAGCTCTGGAAGGTTTGAAAGGGGTTGTTCATACAGGGAGTATGGATGTGTTGCGTAGAGGGTAGCTTGTGGAAAACTTATAACCAAATTGTCTGCCGAAGCCTTGAAAGGTCTGTGAAATATGAAAATAGAGAACAAATGAGCAAAGGCTTGTTTAACAGACTTGGGTCGGGCCGTGTTTTGATATACTTCAATCCAACAAGGTTGTGGATGAGGCCATTGGGATTTTTCCTGTTGGAGAAGGGAAATCCACTGTGTGGGGTCATGAAACCATGTGAGGAACTTGAAGGTATAGTACCAAGAGTCCGCTGGCCAAGAAGTCCTGTGAAAACTAGCAAGAAAGTAATCAATAGGAAATTCTATAGCAACATGGTACAAGTGACAGAGGTACCATAAGAAAAAGTAAAGTTCTTTGGGGAATAGGCCAGATGGTTTGAAGGTGAATAGGTGGATGAAAGGATATTTGGGATGGATCCCTAAGCTTTGGAAACAAAGGGAGGATGCATCATAGTTGAGAAGGAGGTGATCTTGGAGGCTAAATAGTTTGTCTTTAGCCTGTTGGTTGAGAGTGTGGTTAAGGATCATTTCTTGAGCAAGAGGAGGTAAATCTTCTGTGGGGAAATCTCGCTCAGGTGGAGGTGGATTGGAAGAGGAGGCCATAAGAATCAAGGGAAGGAGCAGTGTTTGTGGTTTAGGTGGTCTGGTGAGCATGTCTGGAATTACATTCTTGTGTCCTTTTATATGCTCGACGGTGAAGGTGTACTTTGAAAACCATTCTGCTAGTCTCAGAAGTTGTGGATGAGGAAGCATCTTTCGCTTGAACTGTAGCATTTTGGGAAAAGAGGAACAATCCATGATGACCTTGAAATGGTAGGCTGCCAGGTGGAACTCGAACTTTTGGATGCCATACTTTACAGCTAGGATTTCTTTAAAAGTGGAGTGATAGTGGGTTTCTGACTCCTTAAAAGACCCGCTTTTGTAGCCACATATGTGTCGGTGGCCTTCTTTTTCTTCAAGTAGCACTGCACTCCAATATTTGTCACTAGCATCAGTCTAGAGTATTCGTTGCCCTGTTGATGGAATGACTAAAGCAGGTAGATGTTGTGTGGCCATCTTTAGTTGTTTGACTGCTTGTGTCTGCTTTTCTGTCCAGGGGTCTGCATCCTTCTTTAACATTAGCTGGAGTGGCCTTGTCATCTGTGCAACTCGGGGAATAAAATTTCTGAGATACTGGACAATGCCTAAAAACTGTTGCACTTGTCTTCTAGTGAGGGGGCCATCTGAGAATTTTTGAAGTTCTTCAGCTATATGGGTGCCAGGTGTGTAAGCACCATCTGTAAATACCATACCGAGAAATTCAATTTCCTTTTGGCAGATATGCATCTTGGTTTCAGAGAGCATGATACCATGATGGCGAACAAGCTCTGCAAATTGCTTTAATAGCATAGCATGTGACTCCTCGTCTTTTGAGAAAAGTAACACGTCATCAATGTAGATTAAAGCTGATTGAAGTATAGGCTCAAACACTTTAATCATGGCTTTTTGAAATAAGGAAGGTGCTACTTTGAGACCAAAGGGCATGACTCGCCATTGATAATGATGGTCTGGTATGCAGAAACCTGTTTTGTATCTGTCTTCAGGATGAATGCCAAGTTGCCAAAAGCCAGCTTTAAGATCAAATTTGGAGAATAGTTTGGCATTGTGGAGGTTGGCAAATAATGTCATGGTATTTGGCAAGGGGAACTTATCATCTTGTAAAAAATGATTCAAGGGCTGATAATTAATTACCAACCTGAGCTTGCCTCGTTTTTGTTCAGACCTTTTATTAACATAAAAGGCTTCGCAAGACCATGAGGAGTCTGTGGGCTCAATTAATCCTTGGGCCTGTAATTGAGCACATTCTTCTTGAGCTAGCATCTTGTGCTCAGGATTCATTCCAGTGTGACTAGCTTTTGTGGGATTGATGTCTTCATTAAGCTTGAAGGGAAGCCTAATAAAAAACTGTGGATTTTGCCATAAGGGATGAGAACATTTGGCAAGAAACTCCTGATGAGAGTTTGAACACGAGTGTTGAATGATTTGAGCTTTGATGAGGTCAATTTGGTCTGGGAGTGAAGGTTGGAGTTCATAGAGTGAAGGTGTAGCTGTATATGGAAGAAAATGGGTTTTGTACTGAATACCATGGGGAAGGATCCTGAACTTAGATTTGAAATAAACATCAAATCCAATAACTAAATCCTTTCCAGGTAAAGGAGATCCAAGAACATGGGTTTTGACTGAACATTGTGGAAGGATTTGTATGGTAATGGGTTTTTTGGTTTTGAGTTGGGTGCAGAAGACTTGATTGTCAGCGGCTCGGAAATATTCTTTATGGGCGACCCAACAATGAGGAGGAAGGACTTTAGGGTTAAGGATGGTTCTGTGGGCTCCTGTATCAAATAAGGCTATGGCTTTGATGGGCTTGGCATATGTGGATGTGAGAATAGTGACAGGGGCTAGAGGTATTGGATGTGAAGGGGGGCTGGTGGTTTGGGCTTGGTAGAGTTCATAGATCTCATCATCAGAACTTTCATCTGCAACAGCAGCTATGGTGTCAGGAGTGAGCTCATCCGTGAGGGAGAATAGGGATTCAACTTCATCATCATCAGGATTGAACTTTGTGTTTTGGGCCAGGAAATCAATTAACTTCAGTGACTGGGCTTGCTTCTTTGGACAGGCTTTTGCAAAGTGACCTTTGCGCTTACAGATGAAGCATCTATTGGAGCTTGAAGAGAAGTTTTTGGGGCGCCTGGTGTGGCGTTTTCTGAGGAACTTCCATTTCTTCTGGCGACCATTAAAAGAAGATCTGTGGATTTTCTTGAAATGCCGTTTCTTTTTTATGGGACAATTGCAATCAGCATTGTCTGAGCATTTAATCATCAGATCTGGTCGCTTGCAGGCACGGAGCATGGTTTTGTCAGGCTGTAATATCTTGGTGAAATACTTGTGCTGGTCACACATTTTGTTGAGAGCTTCCAACACCTGGTGAAAGATCGTGCCAAGAGATTGGTTGTCAATGGCTTCTTTTCGGATTTTGAATAGTCTGAATGTTTCATCAGCCAGATCCCTTGGTATGGAGGCCAGAAAGGCATGCTTGAGGCTTGGATCATCAGGACCAGAGAGAATATGGTATCGGCGGCACATCTCTTTAAAGTGTCTTTCCAGATCAGATCTCTGATAGGAACAACACTTCATTTTGAAGTACTCATACCTTGCTATTTCTTTGTCATTTAAAGCTTCTCCAAGAAATTCATAATGGAGCCAGCCCAGAGCTTCAGAAAGAGATGCACTATTCACAAATTGTAGTTGTCGGTAATCTCCTAAGGCATGGAACCAATCCCATAAGGTGCCAGAGAACTTTGCAGTGAATTGTTGCAATGCATCTCGAAGTGTTACACCATCTTTGAGCATGTAACTAGTCAGCCATGAATGGAATTCGAGCATTCTATCACGCCATTTTACTCTTGGAATGTCATCCAAAGTAAAATATCCTCCGGTATTTGAAGAGTGGATATGAGGTTGATTACGGCGAGGGTTAAGATTTACCTCATCATCACTGCTGACTGGTTCGTCCACACTAACTCTAGTAGTAGAGGTTGGTGGAGGTTCTTGCCTAGTCCTGGAAGATTGAGGATCTGATGAGTGTGCTTGAGGAGGATCAGCCATTAGTAATGGTGGCATGGAACAAGTGTCAGAAGAATCATCATCAGAAGTCACAAGAGTACTTTCTTCAGTAGGAGTCTCTTCTTCAGATGTAATGGCAAGAGATTCATGAGTGAGAATTTTAGGGATAGTTTGGTGGGAATAGGTAGTGAGTAAAGACTGGATAGGGTTGGAAGATTTGTGAGACTGAATCATAAGTTGATAAGGGTCCTGGGAGTCTTGGAAAGGGTCATCTGGTTCATGTTTTTTAGATTCAAAAGAATCAGAGGATGAGGAGATGATAGGGGCTGGTGATCTGGGTTTTTTGGAGATAAATGGTACTTGGGTTTTCCCTTTATCTCGTTTGGAGAGAGTTTTTCGGAAAAGGTTTTCAGAGTCTGGGTTTCCAAATAATTGAGGTGTAGCAGGTAAAGGTTGTGGGGTGAAAGAAGGGGAATGTTTAGTCCAAAATGGGTCTGGATAATAGGAAGTCATCCTGGCCTGTGAGGGTTCAGGGAATGGTGAAGGCTTTGATTTGGATTTGGCTAATTCAGTCTGAAGAGACTTGAGTTGTATTTTGAGAGACTGAATTTCTTGTTCCTTCTGAGGGTCTATATGGCTGCCTGTAGAAGCTTGAAGAAGTAGATACTCATGAATGGTGGAGATCCTTTGTTGAATTTCAGCACACAACTTTTCAAGATGTAGGATTCGAGAATCAACAGTAACTGTCATCTTTTTCAGATTAGTCTGTACCATGTCAACCTTGGATTCAATGCGATGAAGAACAGAATTTTGAGCAATGGCATTTTGGCTTTGCCAATTTAGAACAGCTTCAGCTTGAGTAACTTGTTTAGGTCGGCCATCAGCATCAACACCCGGAGGGTTGTGGACTTGGGGAAGAGTACGAACTCTGTCTTTAACTTGTTCCTGTAAAGCAGGAAAATCATCATCATAAGGTCTTGTGGGTTGATACATAGAGACTGTAGGGACTTGCTCTGGGGTTGCCCAAGAAGGAGGAGTATATTTGACAAGATAGTCAAATTTTCCTGAAGGTTGTCCCAAGGTGTCAACTGTGCGATCTCCATTTATGTATCTGGATTTCAGCTTCTTGCCAGAAGATTTTCTTTTGTGCCTGGGAGTATCATCTTCATCCGCCATGGCTTCATTACAACAACTGTCACAATGACAAGTGTCCCAAAAAACATGGTTATCTTCTGCATAAGAGTAGATGGGTAGACCAGCGTCTGAGAAGGACTCAATAGGTACTGGAAGAGGATCATGAATAGGCTGCACCATTGAGATGGAAGAGAAAATTGCAGGGGGAGTTGTGGAAGATGCTCCTTTCTGAAAGATAATTTCTACAGTACCATCAGCTTTTTTGGTGAACTCAGGTTCCATGGATTGTACGGGAACAGAGTTTTGGTGTAGTTTTTCGTAATTGGTGATCCATGAAGAGGGAAGTAATTTTTGTAATTCTTCCTTCGGGATTTGCCGCGGGACATGGGTACAGGTGGCCTTTTGATTAGTATCAACAGTGATGAGTAAAGCATCATTGGTGACAGGAAGTACTAAATCAAAAGCATGATTTTGGACCCGATAAGCCATCTGATAGTGAAGAGTGGCTTGATAGGTGTCCAAGACTTGATCAGCACCAGTAATTTGTAATTGGACTTTCAAGAAATGATGGAGTTGAGGATCATCCAACGCCATGTTGAAATTGGGATAGAAAGTAACAACCACTGTGCCACAATTAAGGGTAGTTTCAAGAGATCCAATGCAAGCATGTTGATACTCCAAATATCTGGTATCCAAAAGAGCTAATCGTGCTGCAACAGGTAAGCCTTTACGGCCATGATAAGATAAAGCAAGACGAATAGCACCAAAGTGGATATGTGTATATCCTTGAGAAATCCACTGTCCTGGAAACTCAGATGGAATTTCAAGAGTAACAAATTGTTCTCGAGAAGTAGCAGGAATCTTATGTTGGTCGAAAGAGGAAGCTTGAACATATTCTTTTGTCATACGAGAAGGCTGTTTGATGAGGGTTTTAATACTGCGAATAACTGAGGGAGATCTTTTGACAAAGGCATGATAAGGATTGACTAGTGGAAGGTCTGTTTCAGAGATTTTTTGTGAATCATCTAAAAGATTAACTTCATATAGATAAGCAAGCTTAGTAGAGGTAGACTTACGAAAAGAAGGGGAAGGAGGAAGATGGAAAGAGGAAGAAGAGGCCTGAAGAGAAGAGGAAGGAGGTGAAGATGGAGACGAAGTAGTCATGATCAACCCCAAACCAGGGAGCTCTGATACCAAACAAACATAGACAAGAAACTCTGACAGAGCGGCTCAACACGGCCAATTCTATGGGCACTCAATAGCTACTCACTGGAGTCGTGTCTATTGGATGATAAACAAAGCTTCTAGTTATAAGGAAGAGCTTGAAGAACAGAGAATTTGGACAAACAAGATTTTATTGAAGAGGCTTTTTCCTTAGAGAATAACTCTCTTCGGGTTCTGCCTTGAAACATTACACATAGCCTCTATTTATACAAGTCTTGAGGCCTTTTGCTTACATCATTGATTACATAAGAAAACACAAAAAAAAAAAGCACTCACCTAATGACAAGACATCACTTATTACATAATGGAGCACTTACCTAATAATGGAGCACTTCATAATGGAGCACTATCTAATAATGCACCACTACATGACAAGACACCACTTGTTACATAATTGAGCACTTACTTATAATACACCCTATATAAGACAAATGATAATTATCAACTGACAATAGGTTCATGATCTGGAGAAAGGTTCTGGTCTGATAAGTCATCCTGGACTTGTAGGGCCAAATCATAGTCGTCCTCATCAATCATTTCCATCTCATGTGGTTTCAGGAGTGTCGGGATTCCCAGAATTATCTGCTTAATTTTTTTATTTTTGTACTGCATTCTCAGATTATGAAGATGGTCGGAATAGTGAGGATCATAAAAATCATATCCAGGTTCTTCATCAGGATCTGTGCCTTTAGGCCATAATTCTTCAGGAATAATATTGTTCTTGAGGCACATTGTCTTTTGCATGGTCCTGAGCTCTGGAAGGTTTGAAAGGGGTTGTTCATACAGGGAGTATGGATGTGTTGCGTAGAGGGTAGCTTGTGGAAAACTTATAACCAAATTGTCTGCCGAAGCCTTGAAAGGTCTGTGAAATATGAAAATAGAGAACAAATGAGCAAAGGCTTGTTTAACAGACTTGGGTCGGGCCGTGTTTTGATATACTTCAATCCAACAAGGTTGTGGATGAGGCCATTGGGATTTTTCCTGTTGGAGAAGGGAGATCCATTGTGTGGGGTTATGAAACCATGTGAGGAACTTGAAGGTATAGTACCAAGAGTCCGCTGGCCAAGAAGTCCTGTGAAAACTAGCAAGAAAGTAATCAATAGGAAATTCTATAGCAACATGGTACAAGTGACAGAGGTACCATAAGAAAAAGTAAAGTTCTTTGGGGAATAGGCCAGATGGTTTGAAGGTGAATAGGTGGATGAAAGGATATTTGGGATGGATCCCTAAGCTTTGGAAACAAAGGGAGGATGCATCATAGTTGAGAAGGAGGTGATCTTGGAGGCTAAATAGTTTGTCTTTAGCCTGTTGGTTGAGAGTGTGGTTAAGGATCATTTCTTGAGCAAGAGGAGGTAAATCTTCTGTGGGGAAATCTCGCTCAGGTGGAGGTGGATTGGAAGAGGAGGCCATAAGAATCAAGGGAAGGAGCAGTGTTTGTGGTTTAGGTGGTCTGGTGAGCATGTCTGGAATTACATTCTTGTGTCCTTTTATATGCTCGACGGTGAAGGTGTACTTTGAAAACCATTCTGCTAGTCTCAGAAGTTGTGGATGAGGAAGCATCTTTCGCTTGAACTGTAGCATTTTGGGAAAAGAGGAACAATCCATGATGACCTTGAAATGGTAGGCTGCCAGGTGGAACTCGAACTTTTGGATGCCATACTTTACAGCTAGGATTTCTTTGAAAGTGGAGTGATAGTGGGTTTCTGACTCCTTAAAAGACCCGCTTTTGTAGCCACATATGTGTCGGTGGCCTTCTTTTTCTTCAAGTAGTACTGCACTCCAATATTTGTCACTAGCATCGGTCTGGAGAATACGCTGTCCTGTTGATGGAATGACTAAAGCAGGAAGGTGTTGTGTGGCCATCTTTAGTTGTTTGACTGCTTGTGTCTGCTTTTCTGTCCAAGGGTCTGCATCCTTTTTTAACATGAGCTGGAGTGGCCTTGTCATCTGTGCAACTCGGGGAATAAAATTTCTGAGATACTGGACAATGCCCAAAAACTGTTGCACTTGTCTTCTAGTGAGGGGGCCATCTGAGAATTTTTGAAGTTCTTCAGCTATATGGGTGCCAGGTGTGTAAGCACCATCTGTAAATACCATACCGAGAAATTCAATTTCCTTTTGGCAGATATGCATCTTGGTTTCAGAGAGCATGATACCATGATGGCGAACAAGCTCTGCAAATTGCTTTAATAGCATAGCATGTGACTCCTCGTCTTTTGAGAAAAGTAACACGTCATCAATGTAGATTAAAGCTGATTGAAGTATAGGCTCAAACACTTTAATCATGGCTTTTTGAAATAAGGAAGGTGCTACTTTGAGACCAAAGGGCATGACTCGCCATTGATAATGATGGTCTGGTATGCAGAAACCTGTTTTGTATCTGTCTTCAGGATGAATGCCAAGTTGCCAAAAGCCAGCTTTAAGATCAAATTTGGAGAATACTTTGGCATTGTGGAGGTTGGCAAATAATGTCATGGTATTTGGCAAGGGGAACTTATCATCTTGTAAAAAATGATTCAAGGGCTGATAATTAATTACCAACCTGAGCTTGCCTCGTTTTTGTTCAGACCTTTTATTAACATAAAAGGCTTCGCAAGACCATGAGGAGTCTGTGGGCTCAATTAATCCTTGGGCCTGTAATTGAGCACATTCTTCTTGAGCTAGCATCTTGTGCTCAGGATTCATTCCAGTGTGACTAGCTTTTGTGGGATTGATGTCTTCATTAAGCTTGAAGGGAAGCCTAATAAAAAACTGTGGATTTTGCCATAAGGGATGAGAACATTTGGCAAGAAACTCCTGATGAGAGTTTGAACACGAGTGTTGAATGATTTGAGCTTTGATGAGGTCAATTTGGTCTGGGAGTGAAGGTTGGAGTTCATAGAGTGAAGGTGTAGCTGTATATGGAAGAAAATGGGTTTTGTACTGAATACCATGGGGAAGGATCCTGAACTTAGATTTGAAATAAACATCAAATCCAATAACTAAATCCTTTCCAGGTAAAGGAGATCCAAGAACATGGGTTTTGATTGAACATTGTGGAAGGATTTGTATGGTAATGGGTTTTTTGGTTTTGAGTTGGGTGCAGAAGACTTGATTGTCAGCGGCTCGGAAATATTCTTTATGGGCGACCCAACAATGAGGAGGAAGGACTTTAGGGTTAAGGATGGTTCTGTGGGCTCCTGTATCAAATAAGGCTATGGCTTTGATGGGCTTGGCATATGTGGATGTGAGAATAGTGACAGGGGCTAGAGGTATTGGATGTGAAGGGGGGCTGGTGGTTTGGGCTTGGTAGAGTTCATAGATCTCATCATCAGAACTTTCATCTGCAACAGCAGCTATGGTGTCAGGAGTGAGCTCATCCGTGAGGGAGAATAGGGATTCAACTTCATCATCATCAGGATTGAACTTTGTGTTTTGGGCCAGGAAATCAATTAACTTCAGTGACTGGGCTTGCTTCTTTGGACAGGCTTTTGCAAAGTGACCTTTGCGCTTACAGATGAAGCATCTATTGGAGCTTGAAGAGAAGTTTTTGGGGCGCCTGGTGTGGCGTTTTCTGAGGAACTTCCATTTCTTCTGGCGACCATTAAAAGAAGATCTGTGGATTTTCTTGAAATGCCGTTTCTTTTTTATGGGACAATTGCAATCAGCATTGTCTGAGCATTTAATCATCAGATCTGGTCGCTTGCAGGCACGGAGCATGGTTTTGTCAGGCTCTAATATCTTGGTGAAATACTTGTGTTGGTCACACATTTTGTTGAGAGCTTCCAACACCTGGTGAAAGATCGTGCCAAGAGATTGGTTGTCAATGGCTTCTTTTCGAATTTTGAATAGTCTGAATGTTTCATCAGCCAGATCCCTTGGTATGGAGGCCAGAAAGGCATGCTTGAGACTTGGATCATCAGGACCAGAGAGAATATGGTATCGTCGGCACATCTCTTTAAAGTGTCTTTCCAGATCAGATCTCTGATAGGAACAACACTTCATTTTGAAGTACTCGTACCTTGCGATTTCTTTGTCATTTAAAGCTTCTCCAAGAAATTCATAATGGAGCCAGCCCAGAGCTTCAGAAAGAGACGCACTATTCACAAATTGTAGTTGTCGGTAATCTCCTAAGGCATGGAACCAATCCCATAAAGTGCCAGAGAACTTTGCAGTGAATTGTTGCAATGCATCTCGAAGTGTTACACCATCTTTGAGCATGTAACTAGTCAGCCATGAATGGAATTCGAGCATTCTATCACGCCATTTTACTCTTGGAATGTCATCCAAAGTAAAATATCCTCCGGTATTTGAAGAGTGGATATGAGGTTGATAACGGCGAGGGTTAAGATTTACCTCATCATCACTGCTGACTGGTTCGTCCACACTAACTCTAGTAGTAGAGGTTGGTGGAGGTTCTTGCCTAGTCCTGGAAGATTGAGGATCTGATGAGTGTGCTTGAGGAGGATCAGCCATTAGTAATGGTGGCATGGAACAAGTGTCAGAAGAATCATCATCAGAAGTCACAAGAGTACTTTCTTCAGTAGGAGTCTCTTCTTCAGATGTAATGGCAAGAGATTCATGAGTGAGAATTTTAGGGATAGTTTGGTGGGAATAGGTAGTGAGTAAAGACTGGATAGGGTTGGAAGATTTGTGAGACTGAATCATAAGTTGATAAGGGTCCTGGGAGTCTTGGAAAGGGTCATCTGGTTCATGTTTTTTAGATTCAAAAGAATCAGAGGATGAGGAGATGATAGGGGCTGGTGATCTGGGTTTTTTGGAGATAAATGGTACTTGGGTTTTCCCTTTATCTCGTTTGGAGAGAGTTTTTCGGAAAAGGTTTTCAGAGTCTGGGTTTCCAAATAATTGAGGTGTAGCAGGTAGAGGTTGTGGTGTGAAAGAAGGGGAATGTTTAGTCCGAAATGGGTCTGGATAATAGGAGGTCATCCTGGCCTGTGAGGGTTCAGGGAATGGTGAAGGCTTTGATTTGGATTTGGCTAATTCAGTCTGAAGAGACTTGAGTTGTATTTTGAGAGACTGAATTTCTTGTTCCTTCTGAGGGTCTATATGGCTGCCAGTAGAAGCTTGAAGAAGTAGATACTCATGGATGGTAGAGATCCTTTGTTGAATTTCAGCACACAACTTTTCAAGATGTAGGATTCGAGAATCAACAGTAACTGTCATCTTTTTCAGATTAGTCTGTACCATGTCAACCTTGGATTCAATGCGATGAAGAACAGAATTTTGAGCAATGGCATTTTGGCTTTGCCAATTGAGAACAGCTTCAGCTTGAGTAACTTGTTTAGGTCTGCCATCAGCATCAACACCCTGAGGGTTTTGGACTTGAGGAAGAGTACGAACTCTGTCTTTAACTTGTTCCTGTAAAGCAGGAAAATCATCATCATAAGGTCTTGTGGGTTGATACATAGAGACTGTAGGGACTTGCTCTGGGGTTGCCCAAGAAGGAGGAGTATATTTGACAAGATAGTCAAATTTTCCTGAAGGTTGTCCCAAGGTGTCAACTGTGCGGTCTCCATTTATGTATCTGGATTTCAGCTTCTTGCCAGAAGATTTTCTTTTGTGCCTGGGAGTATCATCTTCATCTGCCATGGCTTCATTACAACAACTGTCACAATGACAAGTGTCCCAAAAAACATGGTTATCTTCTGCATAAGAGTAGATGGGTAGACCAGCGTCTGAGAAGGACTCAATAGGTACTGGAAGAGGATCATGAATAGGCTGCACCATTGAGATGGAAGAGAAAATTGCAGGGGGAGTTGTGGAAGATGCTCCTTTCTGAAAGATAATTTCTACAGTACCATCAGCTTTTTTGGTGAACTCAGGTTCCATGGATTGTACGGGAACAGAGTTTTGGTGTAGTTTTTCGTAATTGGTGATCCATGAAGAGGGAAGTAATTTTTGTAATTCTTCCTTCGGGATTTGCCGTGGGACATGGGTACAGGTGGCCTTTTGATTAGTATCAACAGTGATGAGTAAAGCATCATTGGTGACAGGAAGTACTAAATCAAAAGCATGATTTTGGATCCGATAAGCCATCTGATAGTGAAGAGTGGCTTGATAGGTGTCCAAGACTTGATCAGCACCAGTAATTTGTAGTTGGACTTTCAAGAAATGATGGAGTTGAGGATCATCCAACGCCATGTTGAAATTGGGATAGAAAGTAACAACCACTGTGCCACAATTAAGAGTGGTTTCAAGCGATCCAATGCAAGCATGTTGATACTCCAAATATCTGGTATCCAAAAGAGCTAATCGTGCTGCAACAGGTAAGCCTTTACGGCCATGATAAGATAAAGCAAGACGAATAGCACCAAAGTGGATATGTGTATATCCTTGAGAAATCCACTGTCCTGGAAACTCAGATGGAATTTCAAGAGTAACAAATTGTTCTCGAGAAGTAGCAGGAATCTTATGTTGGTCGAAAGAGGAAGCTTGAACATATTCTTTTGTCATACGAGAAGGCTGTTTGATGAGGGTTTTAATACTGCGAATAACTGATGGAGATCTTTTGACAAAGGCATGATAAGGATTGACTAGTGGAAGGTCTGTTTCAGAGATTTTTTGTGAATCATCTAAAAGATTAACTTCATATAGATAAGCAAGCTTTGTTGAAGTAGACTTACGGAAAGAAGGGGAAGGAGGAAGATGGAAAGAGGAAGAAGAGGCCTGAAGAGAAGAGGAAGGAGGTGAAGATGGAGACGAAGTAGTCATGATCAACCCCAAACCAGGGAGCTCTGATACCAAACTAACATAGACAAGAAACTCTGACAGAGCGGCTCAACACGGCCAATTCTATGGGCACTCAATAGCTACTCACTGGAGTCGTGTCTATTGGATGATAAACAAAGCTTCTAGTTATAAGGAAGAGCTTGAAGAACAGAGAATTTGGACAAACAAGATTTTATTGAAGAGGCTTTTTCCTTAGAGAATAACTCTCTTCGGGTTCTGCCCTGAAACATTACACATAGCCTCTATTTATACAAGTCTTGAGGCCTTTGCTTACATCATTGATTACATAAGAAAACACATAAAAAAGCACTCACCTAATAATACACCATGACAAGACATCACTTATTACATAATGGAGCACTTACCTAATAATGGAGCACTATCTAATAATGCACCACTACATGACAAGACCCCACTTGTTACATAATTGAGCACTTACTTATAATACACCCTATATAAGACAAATGATAATTATCAACTGACAATAGGTTCATGATCTGGAGAAAGGTTCTGGTCTGATAAGTCATCCTGGACTTGTAGGGCCAAATCATAGTCGTCCTCATCAATCATTTCCATCTCATGTGGTTTCAGGAGTGTCGGGATTCCCAGAATTATCTGCTTAATTTTTTTATTTTTGTACTGCATTCTCAGATTATGAAGATGGTCGGAATAGTGAGGATCATAAAAATCATATCCAGGTTCTTCATCAGGATCTGTGCCTTTAGGCCATAATTCTTCAGGAATAATATTGTTCTTGAGGCACATTGTCTTTTGCATGGTCCTGAGCTCTGGAAGGTTTGAAAGGGGTTGTTCATACAGGGAGTATGGATGCGTTGCATAGAGGGTAGCTTGTGGAAAACTTATCACCAAATTGTCTGCCGAAGCCTTGAAAGGTCTGTGAAATATGAAAATAGAGAACAAATGAGCAAAGGCTTGTTTAACAGACTTGGGTCGGGCCGTGTTTTGATATACTTCAATCCAACAAGGTTGTGGATGAGGCCATTGGGATTTTTCCTGTTGGAGAAGGGAAATCCACTGTGTGGGGTCATGAAACCATGTGAGGAACTTGAAGGTATAGTACCAAGAGTCCGCTGGCCAAGAAGTCCTGTGAAAACTAGCAAGAAAGTAATCAATAGGAAATTCTATAGCAACATGGTACAAGTGACAGAGGTACCATAAGAAAAAGTAAAGTTCTTTGGGGAATAGGCCAGATGGTTTGAAGGTGAATAGGTGGATGAAAGGATATTTGGGATGGATCCCTAAGCTTTGGAAACAAAGGGAGGATGCATCATAGTTGAGAAGGAGGTGATCTTGGAGGCTAAATAGTTTGTCTTTAGCCTGTTGGTTGAGAGTGTGGTTAAGGATCATTTCTTGAGCAAGAGGAGGTAAATCTTCTGTGGGGAAATCTCGCTCAGGTGGAGGTGGATTGGAAGAGGAGGCCATAAGAATCAAGGGAAGGAGCAGTGTTTGTGGTTTAGGTGGTCTGGTGAGCATGTCTGGAATTACATTCTTGTGTCCTTTTATATGCTCGACGGTGAAGGTGTACTTTGAAAACCATTCTGCTAGTCTCAGAAGTTGTGGATGAGGAAGCATCTTTCGCTTGAACTGTAGCATTTTGGGAAAAGAGGAACAATCCATGATGACCTTGAAATGGTAGGCTGCCAGGTGGAACTCGAACTTTTGGATGCCATACTTTACAGCTAGGATTTCTTTGAAAGTGGAGTGATAGTGGGTTTCTGACTCCTTAAAAGACCCGCTTTTGTAGCCACATATGTGTCGGTGGCCTTCTTTTTCTTCAAGTAGCACTGCACTCCAATATTTGTCACTAGCATCGGTCTGGAGAATACGCTGTCCTGTTGATGGAATGACTAAAGCAGGAAGGTGTTGTGTGGCCATCTTTAGTTGTTTGACTGCTTGTGTCTGCTTTTCTGTCCAAGGGTCTGCATCCTTTTTTAACATGAGCTGGAGTGGCCTTGTCATCTGTGCAACTCGGGGAATAAAATTTCTGAGATACTGGACAATGCCCAAAAACTGTTGCACTTGTCTTCTAGTGAGGGGGCCATCAGGGAATTTATGGAGCTCTTCAGCTATATGGGTGCCAGGTGTGTAAGCACCATCTGTAAATACCATACCGAGAAATTCAATTTCCTTTTGGCAGATAAGCATCTTGGTTTCAGAGAGCATGATACCATGATGGCGAACAAGCTCTGCAAATTGCTTTAATAGCATAGCATGTGACTCCTTGTCTTTTGAGAAAAGTAACACGTCATCAATGTAGATTAAAGCTGATTGAAGTATAGGCTCAAACACTTTAATCATGGCCTTTTGAAATAAGGAGGGTGCTACTTTGAGACCAAAGGGCATGACTCGCCATTGATAATGATGGTCTGGTATGCAGAAACCTGTTTTGTATCTGTCTTCAGGATGAATGCCAAGTTGCCAAAAGCCAGCTTTAAGATCAAATTTGGAGAATAGTTTGGCATTGTGGAGGTTGGCAAATAATGTCATGGTATTTGGCAAGGGGAACTTATCATCTTGTAAAAAATGATTCAATGGCTGATAATTAATTACCAACCTGAGCTTGCCTCGTTTTTGTTCAGACCTTTTATTAACATAAAAGGCTTCGCAAGACCATGAGGAGTCTGTGGGCTCAATTAATCCTTGGGCCTGTAATTGAGCACATTCTTCTTGAGCTAGCATCTTGTGCTCAGGATTCATTCCAGTGTGACTAGCTTTTGTGGGATTGATGTCTTCATTAAGCTTGAAGGGAAGCCTAATAAAAAACTGTGGATTTTGCCATAAGGGATGAGAACATTTGGCAAGAAACTCCTGATGAGAGTTTGAACACGAGTGTTGAATGATTTGAGCTTTGATGAGGTCAATTTGGTCTGGGAGTGAAGGTTGGAGTTCATAGAGTGAAGGTGTAGCTGTATATGGAAGAAAATGGGTTTTGTACTGAATACCATGGGGAAGGATCCTGAACTTAGATTTGAAATAAACATCAAATCCAATAACTAAATCCTTTCCAGGTAAAGGAGATCCAAGAACATGGGTTTTGACTGAACATTGTGGAAGGATTTGTATGGTAATGGGTTTTTTGGTTTTGAGTTGGGTGCAGAAGACTTGATTGTCAGCGGCTCGGAAATATTCTTTATGGGCGATCCAACAATGAGGAGGAAGGACTTTAGGGTTAAGGATGGTTCTGTGGGCTCCTGTATCAAATAAGGCTATGGCTTTGATGGGCTTGGCATATGTGGATGTGAGAATAGTGACAGGGGCTAGAGGTATTGGATGTGAAGGGGGGCTGGTGGTTTGGGCTTGGTAGAGTTCATAGATCTCATCATCAGAACTTTCATCTGCAACAGCAGCTATGGTGTCAGGAGTGAGCTCATCCGTGAGGGAGAATAGGGATTCAACTTCATCATCATCAGGATTGAACTTTGTGTTTTGGGCCAGGAAATCAATTAACTTCAGTGACTGGGCTTGCTTCTTTGGACAGGCTTTTGCAAAGTGACCTTTGCGCTTACAGATGAAGCATCTATTGGAGCTTGAAGAGAAGTTTTTGGGGCGCCTGGTGTGGCGTTTTCTGAGGAACTTCCATTTCTTCTGGCGACCATTAAAAGAAGATCTGTGGATTTTCTTGAAATGCCGTTTCTTTTTTATGGGACAATTGCAATCAGCATTGTCTGAGCATTTAATCATCAGATCTGGTCGCTTGCAGGCACGGAGCATGGTTTTGTCAGGCTCTAATATCTTGGTGAAATACTTGTGTTGGTCACACATTTTGTTGAGAGCTTCCAACACCTGGTGAAAGATCGTGCCAAGAGATTGGTTGTCAATGGCTTCTTTTCGAATTTTGAATAGTCTGAATGTTTCATCAGCCAGATCCCTTGGTATGGAGGCCAGAAAGGCATGCTTGAGACTTGGATCATCAGGACCAGAGAGAATATGGTATCGTCGGCACATCTCTTTAAAGTGTCTTTCCAGATCAGATCTCTGATAGGAACAACACTTCATTTTGAAGTACTCATACCTTGCTATTTCTTTGTCATTTAAAGCTTCTCCAAGAAATTCATAATGGAGCCAGCCCAGAGCTTCAGAAAGAGATGCACTATTCACAAATTGTAGTTGTCGGTAATCTCCTAAGGCATGGAACCAATCCCATAAGGTGCCAGAGAACTTTGCAGTGAATTGTTGCAATGCATCTCGAAGTGTTACACCATCTTTGAGCATGTAACTAGTCAGCCATGAATGGAATTCGAGCATTCTATCACGCCATTTTACTCTTGGAATGTCATCCAAAGTAAAATATCCTCCGGTATTTGAAGAGTGGATATGAGGTTGATAACGGCGAGGGTTAAGATTTACCTCATCATCACTGCTGACTGGTTCGTCCACACTAACTCTAGTAGTAGAGGTTGGTGGAGGTTCTTGCCTAGTCCTGGAAGATTGAGGATCTGATGAGTGTTCTTGAGGAGGATCAGCCATTAGTAATGGTGGCATGGAACAAGTGTCAGAAGAATCATCATCTGAAGTCACAAGAGTACTTTCTTCAGTAGGAGTCTCTTCTTCAGATGTATTGGCAAGAGATTCATGAGTGAGAATTTTAGGGATAGTTTGGTGGGAATAGGTAGTGAGTAAAGACTGGATAGGGTTGGAAGATTTGTGAGACTGAATCATAAGTTGATAAGGGTCCTGGGAGTCTTGGAAAGGGTCATCTGGTTCATGTTTTTTAGATTCAAAAGAATCAGAGGATGAGGAGATGATAGGGGCTGGTGATCTGGGTTTTTTGGAGATAAATGGTACTTGGGTTTTCCCTTTATCTCGTTTGGAGAGAGTTTTTCGGAAAAGGTTTTCAGAGTCTGGGTTTCCAAATAATTGAGGTGTAGCAGGTAGAGGTTGTGGTGTGAAAGAAGGGGAATGTTTAGTCCGAAATGGGTCTGGATAATAGGAGGTCATCCTGGCCTGTGAGGGTTCAGGGAATGGTGAAGGCTTTGATTTGGATTTGGCTAATTCAGTCTGAAGAGACTTGAGTTGTATTTTGAGAGACTGAATTTCTTGTTCCTTCTGAGGGTCTATATGGCTGCCTGTAGAAGCTTGAAGAAGTAGATACTCATGAATGGTGGAGATCCTTTGTTGAATTTCAGCACACAACTTTTCAAGATGTAGGATTCGAGAATCAACAGTAACTGTCATCTTTTTCAGATTAGTCTGTACCATGTCAACCTTGGATTCAATGCGATGAAGAACAGAATTTTGAGCAATGGCATTTTGGCTTTGCCAATTTAGAACAGCTTCAGCTTGAGTAACTTGTTTAGGTCGGCCATCAGCATCAACACCCGGAGGGTTGTGGACTTGGGGAAGAGTACGAACTCTGTCTTTAACTTGTTCCTGTAAAGCAGGAAAATCATCATCATAAGGTCTTGTGGGTTGATACATAGAGACTGTAGGGACCTGCTCTGGGGTTGCCCAAGAAGGAGGAGTATATTTGACAAGATAGTCAAATTTTCCTGAAGGTTGTCCCAAGGTGTCAACTGTGCGATCTCCATTTATGTATCTGGATTTCAGCTTCTTGCCAGAAGATTTTCTTTTGTGCCTGGGAGTATCATCTTCATCTGCCATGGCTTCATTACAACAACTGTCACAATGACAAGTGTCCCAAAAAACATGGTTATCTTCTGCATAAGAGTAGATGGGTAGACCAGCGTCTGAGAAGGACTCAATAGGTACTGGAAGAGGATCATGAATAGGCTGCACCATTGAGATGGAAGAGAAAATTGCAGGGGGAGTTGTGGAAGATGCTCCTTTCTGAAAGATAATTTCTACAGTACCATCAGCTTTTTTGGTGAACTCAGGTTCCATGGATTGTACAGGAACAGAGTTTTGGTGTAGTTTTTCGTAATTGGTGATCCATGAAGAGGGAAGTAATTTTTGTAATTCTTCCTTCGGGATTTGCCGTGGGACATGGGTACAGGTGGCCTTTTGATTAGTATCAACAGTGATGAGTAAAGCATCATTGGTGACAGGAAGTACTAAATCAAAAGCATGATTTTGGATCCGATAAGCCATCTGATAGTGAAGAGTGGCTTGATAGGTGTCCAAGACTTGATCAGCACCAGTAATTTGTAGTTGGACTTTCAAGAAATGATGGAGTTGAGGATCATCCAACGCCATGTTGAAATTGGGATAGAAAGTAACAACCACTGTGCCACAATTAAGAGTGGTTTCAAGCGATCCAATGCAAGCATGTTGATACTCCAAATATCTGGTATCCAAAAGAGCTAATCGTGCTGCAACAGGTAAGCCTTTACGGCCATGATAAGATAAAGCAAGACGAATAGCACCAAAGTGGATATGTGTATATCCTTGAGAAATCCACTGTCCTGGAAACTCAGATGGAATTTCAAGAGTAACAAATTGTTCTCGAGAAGTAGCAGGAATTTTATGTTGGTCGAAAGAGGAAGCTTGAACATATTCTTTTGTCATACGAGAAGGCTGTTTGATGAGGGTTTTAATACTGCGAATAACTGAGGGAGATCTTTTGACAAAGGCATGATAAGGATTGACTAGTGGAAGGTCTGTTTCAGAGATTTTTTGTGAATCATCTAAAAGATTAACTTCATATAGATAAGCAAGCTTTGTTGAAGTAGACTTACGGAAAGAAGGGGAAGGAGGAAGATGGAAAGAGGAAGAAGAGGCCTGAAGAGAAGAGGAAGGAGGTGAAGATGGAGACGAAGTAGTCATGATCAACCCCAAACCAGGGAGCTCTGATACCAAACTAACATAGACAAGAAACTCTGACAGAGCGGCTCAACACGGCCAATTCTATGGGCACTCAATAGCTACTCACTGGAGTCGTGTCTATTGGATGATAAACAAAGCTTCTAGTTATAAGGAAGAGCTTGAAGAACAGAGAATTTGAACAAACAAGATTTTATTGAAGAGGCTTTTCCTTAGAGAATAACTCTCTTCGGGTTCTGCCCTGAAACATTACACATAGCCTCTATTTATACAAGTCTTGAGGCCTTTGCTTACATCATTGATTACATAAGAAAACACATAAAAAAGCACTCACCTAATAATACACCATGACAAGACATCACTTATTACATAATGGAGCACTTACCTAATAATGGAGCACTATCTAATAATGCACCACTACATGACAAGACACCACTTGTTACATAATTGAGCACTTACTTATAATACACCCTATATAAGACAAATGATAATTATCAACTGACAATAGGTTCATGATCTGGAGAAAGGTTCTGGTCTGATAAGTCATCCTGGACTTGTAGGGCCAAATCATAGTCGTCCTCATCAATCATTTCCATCTCATGTGGTTTCAGGAGTGTCGGGATTCCCAGAATTATCTGCTTAATTTTTTTTTTTATTTTTTTTTTTTGTACTGCATTCTCAGATTATGAAGATGGTCGGAATAGTGAGGATCATAAAAATCATATCCAGGTTCTTCATCAGGATCTGTGCCTTTAGGCCATAATTCTTCAGGAATAATATTGTTCTTGAGGCACATTGTCTTTTGCATGGTCCTGAGCTCTGGAAGGTTTGAAAGGGGTTGTTCATACAGGGAGTATGGATGCGTTGCATAGAGGGTAGCTTGTGGAAAACTTATCACCAAATTGTCTGCCGAAGCCTTGAAAGGTCTGTGAAATATGAAAATAGAGAACAAATGAGCAAAGGCTTGTTTAACAGACTTGGGTCGGGCCGTGTTTTGATATACTTCAATCCAACAAGGTTGTGGATGAGGCCATTGGGATTTTTCCTGTTGGAGAAGGGAGATCCATTGTGTGGGGTTATGAAACCATGTGAGGAACTTGAAGGTATAGTACCAAGAGTCCGCTGGCCAAGAAGTCCTGTGAAAACTAGCAAGAAAGTAATCAATAGGAAATTCTATAGCAACATGGTACAAGTGACAGAGGTACCATAAGAAAAAGTAAAGTTCTTTGGGGAATAGGCCAGATGGTTTGAAGGTGAATAGGTGGATGAAAGGATATTTGGGATGGATCCCTAAGCTTTGGAAACAAAGGGAGGATGCATCATAGTTGAGAAGGAGGTGATCTTGGAGGCTAAATAGTTTGTCTTTAGCCTGTTGGTTGAGAGTGTGGTTAAGGATCATTTCTTGAGCAAGAGGAGGTAAATCTTCTGTGGGGAAATCTCGCTCAGGTGGAGGTGGATTGGAAGAGGAGGCCATAAGAATCAAGGGAAGGAGCAGTGTTTGTGGTTTAGGTGGTCTGGTGAGCATGTCTGGAATTACATTCTTGTGTCCTTTTATATGCTCGACGGTGAAGGTGTACTTTGAAAACCATTCTGCTAGTCTCAGAAGTTGTGGATGAGGAAGCATCTTTCGCTTGAACTGTAGCATTTTGGGAAAAGAGGAACAATCCATGATGACCTTGAAATGGTAGGCTGCCAGGTGGAACTCGAACTTTTGGATGCCATACTTTACAGCTAGGATTTCTTTAAAAGTGGAGTGATAGTGGGTTTCTGACTCCTTAAAAGACCCGCTTTTGTAGCCACATATGTGTCGGTGGCCTTCTTTTTCTTCAAGTAGCACTGCACTCCAATATTTGTCACTAGCATCAGTCTGGAGTATTCGTTGCCCTGTTGATGGAATGACTAAAGCAGGTAGATGTTGTGTGGCCATCTTTAGTTGTTTGACTGCTTGTGTCTGCTTTTCTGTCCAGGGGTCTGCATCCTTCTTTAACATTAGCTGGAGTGGCCTTGTCATCTGTGCAACTCGGGGAATAAAATTTCTGAGATACTGGACAATGCCTAAAAACTGTTGCACTTGTCTTCTAGTGAGGGGGCCATCAGGGAATTTATGGAGCTCTTCAGCTATATGGGTGCCAGGTGTGTAAGCACCATCTGTAAATACCATACCGAGAAATTCAATTTCCTTTTGGCAGATAAGCATCTTGGTTTCAGAGAGCATGATACCATGATGGCGAACAAGCTCTGCAAATTGCTTTAATAGCATAGCATGTGACTCCTTGTCCTTTGAGAAAAGTAACACGTCATCAATGTAGATTAAAGCTGATTGAAGTATAGGCTCAAACACTTTAATCATGGCTTTTTGAAATAAGGAAGGTGCTACTTTGAGACCAAAGGGCATGACTCGCCATTGATAATGATGGTCTGGTATGCAGAAACCTGTTTTGTATCTGTCTTCAGGATGAATGCCAAGTTGCCAAAAGCCAGCTTTAAGATCAAATTTGGAGAATAGTTTGGCATTGTGGAGGTTGGCAAATAATGTCATGGTATTTGGCAAGGGGAACTTATCATCTTGTAAAAAATGATTCAATGGCTGATAATTAATTACCAACCTGAGCTTGCCTCGTTTTTTGTTCAGACCTTTTATTAACATAAAAGGCTTCGCAAGACCATGAGGAGTCTGTGGGCTCAATTAATCCTTGGGCCTGTAATTGAGCACATTCTTCTTGAGCTAGCATCTTGTGCTCAGGATTCATTCCAGTGTGACTAGCTTTTGTGGGATTGATGTCTTCATTAAGCTTGAAGGGAAGCCTAATAAAAAACTGTGGATTTTGCCATAAGGGATGAGAACATTTGGCAAGAAACTCCTGATGAGAGTTTGAACACGAGTGTTGAATGATTTGAGCTTTGATGAGGTCAATTTGGTCTGGGAGTGAAGGTTGGAGTTCATAGAGTGAAGGTGTAGCTGTATATGGAAGAAAATGGGTTTTGTACTGAATACCATGGGGAAGGATCCTGAACTTAGATTTGAAATAAACATCAAATCCAATAACTAAATCCTTTCCAGGTAAAGGAGATCCAAGAACATGGGTTTTGACTGAACATTGTGGAAGGATTTGTATGGTAATGGGTTTTTTGGTTTTGAGTTGGGTGCAGAAGACTTGATTGTCAGCGGCTCGGAAATATTCTTTATGGGCGACCCAACAATGAGGAGGAAGGACTTTAGGGTTAAGGATGGTTCTGTGGGCTCCTGTATCAAATAAGGCTATGGCTTTGATGGGCTTGGCATATGTGGATGTGAGAATAGTGACAGGGGCTAGAGGTATTGGATGTGAAGGGGGGCTGGTGGTTTGGGCTTGGTAGAGTTCATAGATCTCATCATCAGAACTTTCATCTGCAACAGCAGCTATGGTGTCAGGAGTGAGCTCATCCGTGAGGGAGAATAGGGATTCAACTTCATCATCATCAGGATTGAACTTTGTGTTTTGGGCCAGGAAATCAATTAACTTCAGTGACTGGGCTTGCTTCTTTGGACAGGCTTTTGCAAAGTGACCTTTGCGCTTACAGATGAAGCATCTATTGGAGCTTGAAGAGAAGTTTTTGGGGCGCCTGGTGTGGCGTTTTCTGAGGAACTTCCATTTCTTCTGGCGACCATTAAAAGAAGATCTGTGGATTTTCTTGAAATGCCGTTTCTTTTTTATGGGACAATTGCAATCAGCATTGTCTGAGCATTTAATCATCAGATCTGGTCGCTTGCAGGCACGGAGCATGGTTTTGTCAGGCTGTAATATCTTGGTGAAATACTTGTGCTGGTCACACATTTTGTTGAGAGCTTCCAACACCTGGTGAAAGATCGTGCCAAGAGATTGGTTGTCAATGGCTTCTTTTCAGATTTTGAATAGTCTGAATGTTTCATCAGCCAGATCCCTTGGTATGGAGGCCAGAAAGGCATGCTTGAGGCTTGGATCATCAGGACCAGAGAGAATATGGTATCGTCGGCACATCTCTTTAAAGTGTCTTTCCAGATCAGATCTCTGATAGGAACAACACTTCATTTTGAAGTACTCATACCTTGCTATTTCTTTGTCATTTAAAGCTTCTCCAAGAAATTCATAATGGAGCCAGCCCAGAGCTTCAGAAAGAGATGCACTATTCACAAATTGTAGTTGTCGGTAATCTCCTAAGGCATGGAACCAATCCCATAAAGTGCCAGAGAACTTTGCAGTGAATTGTTGCAATGCATCTCGAAGTGTTACACCATCTTTGAGCATGTAACTAGTCAGCCATGAATGGAATTCGAGCATTCTATCACGCCATTTTACTCTTGGAATGTCATCCAAAGTAAAATATCCTCCGGTATTTGAAGAGTGGATATGAGGTTGATAACGGCGAGGGTTAAGATTTACCTCATCATCACTGCTGACTGGTTCGTCCACACTAACTCTAGTAGTAGAGGTTGGTGGAGGTTCTTGCCTAGTCCTGGAAGATTGAGGATCTGATGAGTGTGCTTGAGGAGGATCAGCCATTAGTAATGGTGGCATGGAACAAGTGTCAGAAGAATCATCATCAGAAGTCACGAGAGTACTTTCTTCAGTAGGAGTCTCTTCTTCAGATGTAATGGCAAGAGATTCATGAGTGAGAATTTTAGGGATAGTTTGGTGGGAATAGGTAGTGAGTAAAGACTGGATAGGGTTGGAAGATTTGTGAGACTGAATCATAAGTTGATAAGGGTCCTGGGAGTCTTGGAAAGGGTCATCTGGTTCATGTTTTTTAGATTCAAAAGAATCAGAGGATGAGGAGATGATAGGGGCTGGTGATCTGGGTTTTTTGGAGATAAATGGTACTTGGGTTTTCCCTTTATCTCGTTTGGAGAGAGTTTTTCGGAAAAGGTTTTCAGAGTCTGGGTTTCCAAATAATTGAGGTGTAGCAGGTAGAGGTTGTGGTGTGAAAGAAGGGGAATGTTTAGTCCGAAATGGGTCTGGATAATAGGAGGTCATCCTGGCCTGTGAGGGTTCAGGGAATGGTGAAGGCTTTGATTTGGATTTGGCTAATTCAGTCTGAAGAGACTTGAGTTGTATTTTGAGAGACTGAATTTCTTGTTCCTTCTGAGGGTCTATATGGCTGCCTGTAGAAGCTTGAAGAAGTAGATACTCATGAATGGTGGAGATCCTTTGTTGAATTTCAGCACACAACTTTTCAAGATGTAGGATTCGAGAATCAACAGTAACTGTCATCTTTTTCAGATTAGTCTGTACCATGTCAACCTTGGATTCAATGCGATGAAGAACAGAATTTTGAGCAATGGCATTTTGGCTTTGCCAATTTAGAACAGCTTCAGCTTGAGTAACTTGTTTAGGTCGGCCATCAGCATCAACACCCGGAGGGTTGTGGACTTGGGGAAGAGTACGAACTCTGTCTTTAACTTGTTCCTGTAAAGCAGGAAAATCATCATCATAAGGTCTTGTGGGTTGATACATAGAGACTGTAGGGACCTGCTCTGGGGTTGCCCAAGAAGGAGGAGTATATTTGACAAGATAGTCAAATTTTCCTGAAGGTTGTCCCAAGGTGTCAACTGTGCGATCTCCATTTATGTATCTGGATTTCAGCTTCTTGCCAGAAGATTTTCTTTTGTGCCTGGGAGTATCATCTTCATCTGCCATGGCTTCATTACAACAACTGTCACAATGACAAGTGTCCCAAAAAACATGGTTATCTTCTGCATAAGAGTAGATGGGTAGACCAGCGTCTGAGAAGGACTCAATAGGTACTGGAAGAGGATCATGAATAGGCTGCACCATTGAGATGGAAGAGAAAATTGCAGGGGGAGTTGTGGAAGATGCTCCTTTCTGAAAGATAATTTCTACAGTACCATCAGCTTTTTTGGTGAACTCAGGTTCCATGGATTGTACAGGAACAGAGTTTTGGTGTAGTTTTTCGTAATTGGTGATCCATGAAGAGGGAAGTAATTTTTGTAATTCTTCCTTCGGGATTTGCCGTGGGACATGGGTACAGGTGGCCTTTTGATTAGTATCAACAGTGATGAGTAAAGCATCATTGGTGACAGGAAGTACTAAATCAAAAGCATGATTTTGGACCCGATAAGCCATCTGATAGTGAAGAGTGGCTTGATAGGTGTCCAAGACTTGATCAGCACCAGTAATTTGTAATTGGACTTTCAAGAAATGATGGAGTTGAGGATCATCCAACGCCATGTTGAAATTGGGATAGAAAGTAACAACCACTGTGCCACAATTAAGGGTAGTTTCAAGAGATCCAATGCAAGCATGTTGATACTCCAAATATCTGGTATCCAAAAGAGCTAATCGTGCTGCAACAGGTAAGCCTTTACGGCCATGATAAGATAAAGCAAGACGAATAGCACCAAAGTGGATATGTGTATATCCTTGAGAAATCCACTGTCCTGGAAACTCAGATGGAATTTCAAGAGTAACAAATTGTTCTCGAGAAGTAGCAGGAATCTTATGTTGGTCGAAAGAGGAAGCTTGAACATATTCTTTTGTCATACGAGAAGGCTGTTTGATGAGGGTTTTAATACTGCGAATAACTGAGGGAGATCTTTTGACAAAGGCATGATAAGGATTGACTAGTGGAAGGTCTGTTTCAGAGATTTTTTGTGAATCATCTAAAAGATTAACTTCATATAGATAAGCAAGCTTAGTAGAGGTAGACTTACGAAAAGAAGGGGAAGGAGGAAGATGGAAAGAGGAAGAAGAGGCCTGAAGAGAAGAGGAAGGAGGTGAAGATGGAGACTAAGTAGTCATGATCAACCCCAAACCAGGGAGCTCTGATACCAAACTAACATAGACAAGAAACTCTGACAGAGCGGCTCAACACGGCCAATTCTATGGGCACTCAATAGCTACTCACTGGAGTCGTGTCTATTGGATGATAAACAAAGCTTCTAGTTATAAGGAAGAGCTTGAAGAACAGAGAATTTGAACAAACAAGATTTTATTGAAGAGGCTTTTCCTTAGAGAATAACTCTCTTCGGGTTCTGCCCTGAAACATTACACATAGCCTCTATTTATACAAGTCTTGAGGCCTTTGCTTACATCATTGATTACATAAGAAAACACATAAAAAAGCACTCACCTAATAATACACCATGACAAGACATCACTTATTACATAATGGAGCACTTACCTAATAATGGAGCACTATCTAATAATGCACCACTACATGACAAGACACCACTTGTTACATAATTGAGCACTTACTTATAATACACCCTATATAAGACAAATGATAATTATCAACTGACAATAGGTTCATGATCTGGAGAAAGGTTCTGGTCTGATAAGTCATCCTGGACTTGTAGGGCCAAATCATAGTCGTCCTCATCAATCATTTCCATCTCATGTGGTTTCAGGAGTGTCGGGATTCCCAGAATTATCTGCTTAATTTTTTTTATTTTTGTACTGCATTCTCAGATTATGAAGATGGTCGGAATAGTGAGGATCATAAAAATCATATCCAGGTTCTTCATCAGGATCTGTGCCTTTAGGCCATAATTCTTCAGGAATAATATTGTTCTTGAGGCACATTGTCTTTTGCATGGTCCTGAGCTCTGGAAGGTTTGAAAGGGGTTGTTCATACAGGGAGTATGGATGCGTTGCATAGAGGGTAGCTTGTGGAAAACTTATCACCAAATTGTCTGCCGAAGCCTTGAAAGGTCTGTGAAATATGAAAATAGAGAACAAATGAGCAAAGGCTTGTTTAACAGACTTGGGTCGGGCCGTGTTTTGATATACTTCAATCCAACAAGGTTGTGGATGAGGCCATTGGGATTTTTCCTGTTGGAGAAGGGAGATCCATTGTGTGGGGTTATGAAACCATGTGAGGAACTTGAAGGTATAGTACCAAGAGTCCGCTGGCCAAGAAGTCCTGTGAAAACTAGCAAGAAAGTAATCAATAGGAAATTCTATAGCAACATGGTACAAGTGACAGAGGTACCATAAGAAAAAGTAAAGTTCTTTGGGGAATAGGCCAGATGGTTTGAAGGTGAATAGGTGGATGAAAGGATATTTGGGATGGATCCCTAAGCTTTGGAAACAAAGGGAGGATGCATCATAGTTGAGAAGGAGGTGATCTTGGAGGCTAAATAGTTTGTCTTTAGCCTGTTGGTTGAGAGTGTGGTTAAGGATCATTTCTTGAGCAAGAGGAGGTAAATCTTCTGTGGGGAAATCTCGCTCAGGTGGAGGTGGATTGGAAGAGGAGGCCATAAGAATCAAGGGAAGGAGCAGTGTTTGTGGTTTAGGTGGTCTGGTGAGCATGTCTGGAATTACATTCTTGTGTCCTTTTATATGCTCGACGGTGAAGGTGTACTTTGAAAACCATTCTGCTAGTCTCAGGAGTTGTGGATGAGGAAGCATCTTTCGCTTGAACTGTAGCATTTTGGGAAAAGAGGAACAATCCATGATGACCTTGAAATGGTAGGCTGCCAGGTGGAACTCGAACTTTTGGATGCCATACTTTACAGCTAGGATTTCTTTGAAAGTGGAGTGGTAGTGGGTTTCTGACTCCTTGAAAAACCCGCTTTTGTAGCCACATATGTGTCGGTGGCCTTCTTTTTCTTCAAGTAGTACTGCACTCCAATATTTGTCACTAGCATCAGTCTGGAGTATTCGTTGCCCTGTTGATGGAATGACTAAAGCAGGAAGGTGTTGTGTGGCCATCTTTAGTTGTTTGACTGCTTGTGTCTGCTTTTCTGTCCAAGGGTCTGCATCCTTTTTTAACATGAGCTGGAGTGGCCTTGTCATCTGTGCAACTCGGGGAATAAAATTTCTGAGATACTGGACAATGCCTAAAAACTGTTGCACTTGTCTTCTAGTGAGGGGGCCATCAGGGAATTTATGGAGCTCTTCAGCTATATGGGTGCCAGGTGTGTAAGCACCATCTGTAAATACCATACCGAGAAATTCAATTTCCTTTTGGCAGATAAGCATCTTGGTTTCAGAGAGCATGATACCATGATGGCGAACAAGCTCTGCAAATTGCTTTAATAGCATAGCATGTGACTCCTTGTCCTTTGAGAAAAGTAACACGTCATCAATGTAGATTAAAGCTGATTGAAGTATAGGCTCAAACACTTTAATCATGGCTTTTTGAAATAAGGAAGGTGCTACTTTGAGACCAAAGGGCATGACTCGCCATTGATAATGATGGTCTGGTATGCAGAAACCTGTTTTGTATCTGTCTTCAGGATGAATGCCAAGTTGCCAAAAGCCAGCTTTAAGATCAAATTTGGAGAATAGTTTGGCATTGTGGAGGTTGGCAAATAATGTCATGGTATTTGGCAAGGGGAACTTATCATCTTGTAAAAAATGATTCAAGGGCTGATAATTAATTACCAACCTGAGCTTGCCTCGTTTTTGTTCAGACCTTTTATTAACATAAAAGGCTTCGCAAGACCATGAGGAGTCTGTGGGCTCAATTAATCCTTGGGCCTGTAATTGAGCACATTCTTCTTGAGCTAGCATCTTGTGCTCAGGATTCATTCCAGTGTGACTAGCTTTTGTGGGATTGATGTCTTCATTAAGCTTGAAGGGAAGCCTAATAAAAAACTGTGGATTTTGCCATAAGGGATGAGAACATTTGGCAAGAAACTCCTGATGAGAGTTTGAACACGAGTGTTGAATGATTTGAGCTTTGATGAGGTCAATTTGGTCTGGGAGTGAAGGTTGGAGTTCATAGAGTGAAGGTGTAGCTGTATATGGAAGAAAATGGGTTTTGTACTGAATACCATGGGGAAGGATCCTGAACTTAGATTTGAAATAAACATCAAATCCAATAACTAAATCCTTTCCAGGTAAAGGAGATCCAAGAACATGGGTTTTGACTGAACATTGTGGAAGGATTTGTATGGTAATGGGTTTTTTGGTTTTGAGTTGGGTGCAGAAGACTTGATTGTCAGCGGCTCGGAAATATTCTTTATGGGCGACCCAACAATGAGGAGGAAGGACTTTAGGGTTAAGGATGGTTCTGTGGGCTCCTGTATCAAATAAGGCTATGGCTTTGATGGGCTTGGCATATGTGGATGTGAGAATAGTGACAGGGGCTAGAGGTATTGGATGTGAAGGGGGGCTGGTGGTTTGGGCTTGGTAGAGTTCATAGATCTCATCATCAGAACTTTCATCTGCAACAGCAGCTATGGTGTCAGGAGTGAGCTCATCCGTGAGGGAGAATAGGGATTCAACTTCATCATCATCAGGATTGAACTTTGTGTTTTGGGCCAGGAAATCAATTAACTTCAGTGACTGGGCTTGCTTCTTTGGACAGGCTTTTGCAAAGTGACCTTTGCGCTTACAGATGAAGCATCTATTGGAGCTTGAAGAGAAGTTTTTGGGGCGCCTGGTGTGGCGTTTTCTGAGGAACTTCCATTTCTTCTGGCGACCATTAAAAGAAGATCTGTGGATTTTCTTGAAATGCCGTTTCTTTTTTATGGGACAATTGCAATCAGCATTGTCTGAGCATTTAATCATCAGATCTGGTCGCTTGCAGGCACGGAGCATGGTTTTGTCAGGCTCTAATATCTTGGTGAAATACTTGTGTTGGTCACACATTTTGTTGAGAGCTTCCAACACCTGGTGAAAGATCGTGCCAAGAGATTGGTTGTCAATGGCTTCTTTTCGAATTTTGAATAGTCTGAATGTTTCATCAGCCAGATCCCTTGGTATGGAGGCCAGAAAGGCATGCTTGAGACTTGGATCATCAGGACCAGAGAGAATATGGTATCGTCGGCACATCTCTTTAAAGTGTCTTTCCAGATCAGATCTCTGATAGGAACAACACTTCATTTTGAAGTACTCATACCTTGCTATTTCTTTGTCATTTAAAGCTTCTCCAAGAAATTCATAATGGAGCCAGCCCAGAGCTTCAGAAAGAGATGCACTATTCACAAATTGTAGTTGTCGGTAATCTCCTAAGGCATGGAACCAATCCCATAAGGTGCCAGAGAACTTTGCAGTGAATTGTTGCAATGCATCTCGAAGTGTTACACCATCTTTGAGCATGTAACTAGTCAGCCATGAATGGAATTCGAGCATTCTATCACGCCATTTTACTCTTGGAATGTCATCCAAAGTAAAATATCCTCCGGTATTTGAAGAGTGGATATGAGGTTGATTACGGCGAGGGTTAAGATTTACCTCATCATCACTGCTGACTGGTTCGTCCACACTAACTCTAGTAGTAGAGGTTGGTGGAGGTTCTTGCCTAGTCCTGGAAGATTGAGGATCTGATGAGTGTGCTTGAGGAGGATCAGCCATTAGTAATGGTGGCATGGAACAAGTGTCAGAAGAATCATCATCAGAAGTCACAAGAGTACTTTCTTCAGTAGGAGTCTCTTCTTCAGATGTAATGGCAAGAGATTCATGAGTGAGAATTTTAGGGATAGTTTGGTGGGAATAGGTAGTGAGTAAAGACTGGATAGGGTTGGAAGATTTGTGAGACTGAATCATAAGTTGATAAGGGTCCTGGGAGTCTTGGAAAGGGTCATCTGGTTCATGTTTTTTAGATTCAAAAGAATCAGAGGATGAGGAGATGATAGGGGCTGGTGATCTGGGTTTTTTGGAGATAAATGGTACTTGGGTTTTCCCTTTATCTCGTTTGGAGAGAGTTTTTCGGAAAAGGTTTTCAGAGTCTGGGTTTCCAAATAATTGAGGTGTAGCAGGTAAAGGTTGTGGGGTGAAAGAAGGGGAATGTTTAGTCCAAAATGGGTCTGGATAATAGGAAGTCATCCTGGCCTGTGAGGGTTCAGGGAATGGTGAAGGCTTTGATTTGGATTTGGCTAATTCAGTCTGAAGAGACTTGAGTTGTATTTTGAGAGACTGAATTTCTTGTTCCTTCTGAGGGTCTATATGGCTGCCTGTAGAAGCTTGAAGAAGTAGATACTCATGAATGGTGGAGATCCTTTGTTGAATTTCAGCACACAACTTTTCAAGATGTAGGATTCGAGAATCAACAGTAACTGTCATCTTTTTCAGATTAGTCTGTACCATGTCAACCTTGGATTCAATGCGATGAAGAACAGAATTTTGAGCAATGGCATTTTGGCTTTGCCAATTGAGAACAGCTTCAGCTTGAGTAACTTGTTTAGGTCTGCCATCAGCATCAACACCCTGAGGGTTTTGGACTTGAGGAAGAGTACGAACTCTGTCTTTAACTTGTTCCTGTAAAGCAGGAAAATCATCATCATAAGGTCTTGTGGGTTGATACATAGAGACTGTAGGGACTTGCTCTGGGGTTGCCCAAGAAGGAGGAGTATATTTGACAAGATAGTCAAATTTTCCTGAAGGTTGTCCCAAGGTGTCAACTGTGCGATCTCCATTTATGTATCTGGATTTCAGCTTCTTGCCAGAAGATTTTCTTTTGTGCCTGGGAGTATCATCTTCATCTGCCATGGCTGCATTACAACAACTGTCACAATGACAAGTGTCCCAAAAAACATGGTTATCCTTTGCATAAGAGTAGATGGGTAGACCAGTGTCTGAGAAGGACTCAATAGGTACTGGAAGAGGATCATGGATAGGCTGCACCATTGAGATGGAAGAGAAAATTGCAGGGGGAGTTGTGGAAGATGCTCCTTTCTGAAAGATAATTTCTACAGTACCATCTGCCTTTTTGGTGAACTCAGGTTCCATGGATTGTACGGGAACAGAGTTTTGGTGTAGTTTTTCGTAATTGGTGATCCATGAAGAGGGAAGTAATTTTTGTAATTCTTCCTTCGGGATTTGCCGTGGACATGGGTACAGGTGGCCTTTTGATTAGTATCAACAGTGATGAGTAAAGCATCATTGGTGACAGGAAGTACTAAATCAAAAGCATGATTTTGGACCCGATAAGCCATCTGATAGTGAAGAGTGGCTTGATAGGTGTCCAAGACTTGATCAGCACCAGTAATTTGTAATTGGACTTTCAAGAAATGATGGAGTTGAGGATCATCCAACGCCATGTTGAAATTGGGATAGAAAGTAACAACCACTGTGCCACAATTAAGGGTAGTTTCAAGAGATCCAATGCAAGCATGTTGCTACTCCAAATATCTGGTATCCAAAAGAGCTAATCGTGCTGCAACAGGTAAGCCTTTACGGCCATGATAAGATAAAGCAAGACGAATAGCACCAAAGTGGATATGTGTATATCCTTGAGAAATCCACTGTCCTGGAAACTCAGATGGAATTTCAAGAGTAACAAATTGTTCTCGAGAAGTAGCAGGAATTTTATGTTGGTCGAAAGAGGAAGCTTGAACATATTCTTTTGTCATACGAGAAGGCTGTTTGATGAGGGTTTTAATACTGCGAATAACTGAGGGAGATCTTTTGACAAAGGCATGATAAGGATTGACTAGTGGAAGGTCTGTTTCAGAGATTTTTTGTGAATCATCTAAAAGATTAACTTCGTATAGATAAGCAAGCTTTGTTGAAGTAGACTTACGGAAAGAAGGGGAAGGAGGAAGATGGAAAGAGGAAGAAGAGGCCTGAAGAGAAGAGGAAGGAGGTGAAGATGGAGACGAAGTAGTCATGATCAACCCCAAACCAGGGAGCTCTGATACCAAACAAACATAGACAAGAAACTCTGACAGAGCGGCTTAACACGGCCAATTCTATGGGCACTCAATAGCTACTCACTGGAGTCGTGTCTATTGGATGATAAACAAAGCTTCTAGTTATAAGGAAGAGCTTGAAGAACAGAGAATTTGAACAAACAAGATTTTATTGAAGAGGCTTTTCCTTAGAGAATAACTCTCTTCGGGTTCTGCCCTGAAACATTACACATAGCCTCTATTTATACAAGTCTTGAGGCCTTTGCTTACATCATTGATTACATAAGAAAACACATAAAAAAGCACTCACCTAATAATACACCATGACAAGACATCACTTATTACATAATGGAGCACTTACCTAATAATGGAGCACTATCTAATAATGCACCACTACATGACAAGACACCACTTGTTACATAATTGAGCACTTACTTATAATACACCCTATATAAGACAAATGATAATTATCAACTGACAATAGGTTCATGATCTGGAGAAAGGTTCTGGTCTGATAAGTCATCCTGGACTTGTAGGGCCAAATCATAGTCGTCCTCATCAATCATTTCCATCTCATGTGGTTTCAGGAGTGTCGGGATTCCCAGAATTATCTGCTTAATTTTTTTATTTTTGTACTGCATTCTCAGATTATGAAGATGGTCGGAATAGTGAGGATCATAAAAATCATATCCAGGTTCTTCATCAGGATCTGTGCCTTTAGGCCATAATTCTTCAGGAATAATATTGTTCTTGAGGCACATTGTCTTTTGCATGGTCCTGAGCTCTGGAAGGTTTGAAAGGGGTTGTTCATACAGGGAGTATGGATGCGTTGCATAGAGGGTAGCTTGTGGAAAACTTATCACCAAATTGTCTGCCGAAGCCTTGAAAGGTCTGTGAAATATGAAAATAGAGAACAAATGAGCAAAGGCTTGTTTAACAGACTTGGGTCGGGCCGTGTTTTGATATACTTCAATCCAACAAGGTTGTGGATGAGGCCATTGGGATTTTTCCTGTTGGAGAAGGGAGATCCATTGTGTGGGGTTATGAAACCATGTGAGGAACTTGAAGGTATAGTACCAAGAGTCCGCTGGCCAAGAAGTCCTGTGAAAACTAGCAAGAAAGTAATCAATAGGAAATTCTATAGCAACATGGTACAAGTGACAGAGGTACCATAAGAAAAAGTAAAGTTCTTTGGGGAATAGGCCAGATGGTTTGAAGGTGAATAGGTGGATGAAAGGATATTTGGGATGGATCCCTAAGCTTTGGAAACAAAGGGAGGATGCATCATAGTTGAGAAGGAGGTGATCTTGGAGGCTAAATAGTTTGTCTTTAGCCTGTTGGTTGAGAGTGTGGTTAAGGATCATTTCTTGAGCAAGAGGAGGTAAATCTTCTGTGGGGAAATCTCGCTCAGGTGGAGGTGGATTGGAAGAGGAGGCCATAAGAATCAAGGGAAGGAGCAGTGTTTGTGGTTTAGGTGGTCTGGTGAGCATGTCTGGAATTACATTCTTGTGTCCTTTTATATGCTCGACGGTGAAGGTGTACTTTGAAAACCATTCTGCTAGTCTCAGAAGTTGTGGATGAGGAAGCATCTTTCGCTTGAACTGTAGCATTTTGGGAAAAGAGGAACAATCCATGATGACCTTGAAATGGTAGGCTGCCAGGTGGAACTCGAACTTTTGGATGCCATACTTTACAGCTAGGATTTCTTTGAAAGTGGAGTGATAGTGGGTTTCTGACTCCTTAAAAGACCCGCTTTTGTAGCCACATATGTGTCGGTGGCCTTCTTTTTCTTCAAGTAGCACTGCACTCCAATATTTGTCACTAGCATCGGTCTGGAGAATACGCTGTCCTGTTGATGGAATGACTAAAGCAGGAAGGTGTTGTGTGGCCATCTTTAGTTGTTTGACTGCTTGTGTCTGCTTTTCTGTCCAAGGGTCTGCATCCTTTTTTAACATGAGCTGGAGTGGCCTTGTCATCTGTGCAACTCGGGGAATAAAATTTCTGAGATACTGGACAATGCCCAAAAACTGTTGCACTTGTCTTCTAGTGAGGGGGCCATCAGGGAATTTATGGAGCTCTTCAGCTATATGGGTGCCAGGTGTGTAAGCACCATCTGTAAATACCATACCGAGAAATTCAATTTCCTTTTGGCAGATAAGCATCTTGGTTTCAGAGAGCATGATACCATGATGGCGAACAAGCTCTGCAAATTGCTTTAATAGCATAGCATGTGACTCCTTGTCCTTTGAGAAAAGTAACACGTCATCAATGTAGATTAAAGCTGATTGAAGTATAGGCTCAAACACTTTAATCATGGCTTTTTGAAATAAGGAAGGTGCTACTTTGAGACCAAAGGGCATGACTCGCCATTGATAATGATGGTCTGGTATGCAGAAACCTGTTTTGTATCTGTCTTCAGGATGAATGCCAAGTTGCCAAAAGCCAGCTTTAAGATCAAATTTGGAGAATACTTTGGCATTGTGGAGGTTGGCAAATAATGTCATGGTATTTGGCAAGGGGAACTTATCATCTTGTAAAAAATGATTCAATGGCTGATAATTAATTACCAACCTGAGCTTGCCTCGTTTTTGTTCAGACCTTTTATTAACATAAAAGGCTTCGCAAGACCATGAGGAGTCTGTGGGCTCAATTAATCCTTGGGCCTGTAATTGAGCACATTCTTCTTGAGCTAGCATCTTGTGCTCAGGATTCATTCCAGTGTGACTAGCTTTTGTGGGATTGATGTCTTCATTAAGCTTGAAGGGAAGCCTAATAAAAAACTGTGGATTTTGCCATAAGGGATGAGAACATTTGGCAAGAAACTCCTGATGAGAGTTTGAACACGAGTGTTGAATGATTTGAGCTTTGATGAGGTCAATTTGGTCTGGGAGTGAAGGTTGGAGTTCATAGAGTGAAGGTGTAGCTGTATATGGAAGAAAATGGGTTTTGTACTGAATACCATGGGGAAGGATCCTGAACTTAGATTTGAAATAAACATCAAATCCAATAACTAAATCCTTTCCAGGTAAAGGAGATCCAAGAACATGGGTTTTGACTGAACATTGTGGAAGGATTTGTATGGTAATGGGTTTTTTGGTTTTGAGTTGGGTGCAGAAGACTTGATTGTCAGCGGCTCGGAAATATTCTTTATGGGCGACCCAACAATGAGGAGGAAGGACTTTAGGGTTAAGGATGGTTCTGTGGGCTCCTGTATCAAATAAGGCTATGGCTTTGATGGGCTTGGCATATGTGGATGTGAGAATAGTGACAGGGGCTAGAGGTATTGGATGTGAAGGGGGGCTGGTGGTTTGGGCTTGGTAGAGTTCATAGATCTCATCATCAGAACTTTCATCTGCAACAGCAGCTATGGTGTCAGGAGTGAGCTCATCCGTGAGGGAGAATAGGGATTCAACTTCATCATCATCAGGATTGAACTTTGTGTTTTGGGCCAGGAAATCAATTAACTTCAGTGACTGGGCTTGCTTCTTTGGACAGGCTTTTGCAAAGTGACCTTTGCGCTTACAGATGAAGCATCTATTGGAGCTTGAAGAGAAGTTTTTGGGGCGCCTGGTGTGGCGTTTTCTGAGGAACTTCCATTTCTTCTGGCGACCATTAAAAGAAGATCTGTGGATTTTCTTGAAATGCCGTTTCTTTTTTATGGGACAATTGCAATCAGCATTGTCTGAGCATTTAATCATCAGATCTGGTCGCTTGCAGGCACGGAGCATGGTTTTGTCAGGCTCTAATATCTTGGTGAAATACTTGTGTTGGTCACACATTTTGTTGAGAGCTTCCAACACCTGGTGAAAGATCGTGCCAAGAGATTGGTTGTCAATGGCTTCTTTTCGAATTTTGAATAGTCTGAATGTTTCATCAGCCAGATCCCTTGGTATGGAGGCCAGAAAGGCATGCTTGAGACTTGGATCATCAGGACCAGAGAGAATATGGTATCGTCGGCACATCTCTTTAAAGTGTCTTTCCAGATCAGATCTCTGATAGGAACAACACTTCATTTTGAAGTACTCGTACCTTGCGATTTCTTTGTCATTTAAAGCTTCTCCAAGAAATTCATAATGGAGCCAGCCCAGAGCTTCAGAAAGAGATGCACTATTCACAAATTGTAGTTGTCGGTAATCTCCTAAGGCATGGAACCAATCCCATAAGGTGCCAGAGAACTTTGCAGTGAATTGTTGCAATGCATCTCGAAGTGTTACACCATCTTTGAGCATGTAACTAGTCAGCCATGAATGGAATTCGAGCATTCTATCACGCCATTTTACTCTTGGAATGTCATCCAAAGTAAAATATCCTCCGGTATTTGAAGAGTGGATATGAGGTTGATTACGGCGAGGGTTAAGATTTACCTCATCATCACTGCTGACTGGTTCGTCCACACTAACTCTAGTAGTAGAGGTTGGTGGAGGTTCTTGCCTAGTCCTGGAAGATTGAGGATCTGATGAGTGTTCTTGAGGAGGATCAGCCATTAGTAATGGTGGCATGGAACAAGTGTCAGAAGAATCATCATCTGAAGTCACAAGAGTACTTTCTTCAGTAGGAGTCTCTTCTTCAGATGTATTGGCAAGAGGTTCATGAGTGAGAATTTTAGGGATAGTTTGGTGGGAATAGGTAGTGAGTAAAGACTGGATAGGGTTGGAAGATTTGTGAGACTGAATCATAAGTTGATAAGGGTCCTGGGAGTCTTGGAAAGGGTCATCTGGTTCATGTTTTTTAGATTCAAAAGAATCAGAGGATGAGGAGATGATAGGGGCTGGTGATCTGGGTTTTTTGGAGATAAATGGTACTTGGGTTTTCCCTTTATCTCGTTTGGAGAGAGTTTTTCGGAAAAGGTTTTCAGAGTCTGGGTTTCCAAATAATTGAGGTGTAGCAGGTAAAGGTTGTGGGGTGAAAGAAGGGGAATGTTTAGTCCAAAATGGGTCTGGATAATAGGAAGTCATCCTGGCCTGTGAGGGTTCAGGGAATGGTGAAGGCTTTGATTTGGATTTGGCTAATTCAGTCTGAAGAGACTTGAGTTGTATTTTGAGAGACTGAATTTCTTGTTCCTTCTGAGGGTCTATATGGCTGCCTGTAGAAGCTTGAAGAAGTAGATACTCATGAATGGTGGAGATCCTTTGTTGAATTTCAGCACACAACTTTTCAAGATGTAGGATTCGAGAATCAACAGTAACTGTCATCTTTTTCAGATTAGTCTGTACCATGTCAACCTTGGATTCAATGCGATGAAGAACAGAATTTTGAGCAATGGCATTTTGGCTTTGCCAATTGAGAACAGCTTCAGCTTGAGTAACTTGTTTAGGTCTGCCATCAGCATCAACACCCTGAGGGTTTTGGACTTGAGGAAGAGTACGAACTCTGTCTTTAACTTGTTCCTGTAAAGCAGGAAAATCATCATCATAAGGTCTTGTGGGTTGATACATAGAGACTGTAGGGACTTGCTCTGGGGTTGCCCAAGAAGGAGGAGTATATTTGACAAGATAGTCAAATTTTCCTGAAGGTTGTCCCAAGGTGTCAACTGTGCGATCTCCATTTATGTATCTGGATTTCAGCTTCTTGCCAGAAGATTTTCTTTTGTGCCTGGGAGTATCATCTTCATCTGCCATGGCTTCATTACAACAACTGTCACAATGACAAGTGTCCCAAAAAACATGGTTATCTTCTGCATAAGAGTAGATGGGTAGACCAGCGTCTGAGAAGGACTCAATAGGTACTGGAAGAGGATCATGAATAGGCTGCACCATTGAGATGGAAGAGAAAATTGCAGGGGGAGTTGTGGAAGATGCTCCTTTCTGAAAGATAATTTCTACAGTACCATCAGCTTTTTTGGTGAACTCAGGTTCCATGGATTGTACGGGAACAGAGTTTTGGTGTAGTTTTTCGTAATTGGTGATCCATGAAGAGGGAAGTAATTTTTGTAATTCTTCCTTCGGGATTTGCCGTGGGACATGGGTACAGGTGGCCTTTTGATTAGTATCAACAGTGATGAGTAAAGCATCATTGGTGACAGGAAGTACTAAATCAAAAGCATGATTTTGGACCCGATAAGCCATCTGATAGTGAAGAGTGGCTTGATAGGTGTCCAAGACTTGATCAGCACCAGTAATTTGTAATTGGACTTTCAAGAAATGATGGAGTTGAGGATCATCCAACGCCATGTTGAAATTGGGATAGAAAGTAACAACCACTGTGCCACAATTAAGGGTAGTTTCAAGAGATCCAATGCAAGCATGTTGATACTCCAAATATCTGGTATCCAAAAGAGCTAATCGTGCTGCAACAGGTAAGCCTTTACGGCCATGATAAGATAAAGCAAGACGAATAGCACCAAAGTGGATATGTGTATATCCTTGAGAAATCCACTGTCCTGGAAACTCAGATGGAATTTCAAGAGTAACAAATTGTTCTCGAGAAGTAGCAGGAATTTTATGTTGGTCGAAAGAGGAAGCTTGAACATATTCTTTTGTCATACGAGAAGGCTGTTTGATGAGGGTTTTAATACTGCGAATAACTGAGGGAGATCTTTTGACAAAGGCATGATAAGGATTGACTAGTGGAAGGTCTGTTTCAGAGATTTTTTGTGAATCATCTAAAAGATTAACTTCATATAGATAAGCAAGCTTAGTAGAGGTAGACTTACGAAAAGAAGGGGAAGGAGGAAGATGGAAAGAGGAAGAAGAGGCCTGAAGAGAAGAGGAAGGAGGTGAAGATGGAGACGAAGTAGTCATGATCAACCCCAAACCAGGGAGCTCTGATACCAAACATACATAGACAAGAAACTAATAGCTACTCACTGGAGTCGTGTCTATTGGATGATAAACAAAGCTTCTAGTTATAAGGAAGAGCTTGAAGAACAGAGAATTTGGACAAACAAGATTTTATTGAAGAGGCTTTTTCCTTAGAGAATAACTCTCTTCGGGTTCTGCCCTGAAACATTACACATAGCCTCTATTTATACAAGTCTTGAGGCCTTTGCTTACATCATTGATTACATAAGAAAACACATAAAAAAGCACTCACCTAATAATACACCATGACAAGACATCACTTATTACATAATGGAGCACTTACCTAATAATGGAGCACTATCTAATAATGCACCACTACATGACAAGACACCACTTGTTACATAATTGAGCACTTACTTATAATACACCCTATATAAGACAAATGATAATTATCAACTGACAATAGGTTCATGATCTGGAGAAAGGTTCTGGTCTGATAAGTCATCCTGGACTTGTAGGGCCAAATCATAGTCGTCCTCATCAATCATTTCCATCTCATGTGGTTTCAGGAGTGTCGGGATTCCCAGAATTATCTGCTTAATTTTTTTATTTTTGTACTGCATTCTCAGATTATGAAGATGGTCGGAATAGTGAGGATCATAAAAATCATATCCAGGTTCTTCATCAGGATCTGTGCCTTTAGGCCATAATTCTTCAGGAATAATATTGTTCTTGAGGCACATTGTCTTTTGCATGGTCCTGAGCTCTGGAAGGTTTGAAAGGGGTTGTTCATACAGGGAGTATGGATGTGTTGCGTAGAGGGTAGCTTGTGGAAAACTTATAACCAAATTGTCTGCCGAAGCCTTGAAAGGTCTGTGAAATATGAAAATAGAGAACAAATGAGCAAAGGCTTGTTTAACAGACTTGGGTCGGGCCGTGTTTTGATATACTTCAATCCAACAAGGTTGTGGATGAGGCCATTGGGATTTTTCCTGTTGGAGAAGGGAGATCCATTGTGTGGGGTTATGAAACCATGTGAGGAACTTGAAGGTATAGTACCAAGAGTCCGCTGGCCAAGAAGTCCTGTGAAAACTAGCAAGAAAGTAATCAATAGGAAATTCTATAGCAACATGGTACAAGTGACAGAGGTACCATAAGAAAAAGTAAAGTTCTTTGGGGAATAGGCCAGATGGTTTGAAGGTGAATAGGTGGATGAAAGGATATTTGGGATGGATCCCTAAGCTTTGGAAACAAAGGGAGGATGCATCATAGTTGAGAAGGAGGTGATCTTGGAGGCTAAATAGTTTGTCTTTAGCCTGTTGGTTGAGAGTGTGGTTAAGGATCATTTCTTGAGCAAGAGGAGGTAAATCTTCTGTGGGGAAATCTCGCTCAGGTGGAGGTGGATTGGAAGAGGAGGCCATAAGAATCAAGGGAAGGAGCAGTGTTTGTGATTTAGGTGGTCTGGTGAGCATATCTGGAATTACATTCTTGTGTCCTTTTATATGCTCGACGGTGAAGGTGTACTTTGAAAACCATTCTGCTAGTCTCAGGAGTTGTGGATGAGGAAGCATCTTTCGCTTGAACTGTAGCATTTTGGGAAAAGAGGAACAATCCATGATGACCTTGAAATGGTAGGCTGCCAGGTGGAACTCGAACTTTTGGATGCCATACTTTACAGCTAGGATTTCTTTGAAAGTGGAGTGATAGTGGGTTTCTGACTCCTTGAAAAACCCGCTTTTGTAGCCACATATGTGTCGGTGGCCTTCTTTTTCTTCAAGTAGTACTGCACTCCAATATTTGTCACTAGCATCGGTCTGGAGAATACGCTGTCCTGTTGATGGAATGACTAAAGCAGGAAGGTGTTGTGTGGCCATCTTTAGTTGTTTGACTGCTTGTGTCTGCTTTTCTGTCCAAGGGTCTGCATCCTTTTTTAACATGAGCTGGAGTGGCCTTGTCATCTGTGCAACTCGGGGAATAAAATTTCTGAGATACTGGACAATGCCTAAAAACTGTTGCACTTGTCTTCTAGTGAGGGGGCCATCTGAGAATTTTTGAAGTTCTTCAGCTATATGGGTGCCAGGTGTGTAAGCATCATCTGTAAATACCATACCGAGAAATTCAATTTCCTTTTGGCAGATATGCATCTTGGTTTCAGAGAGCATGATACCATGATGGCGAACAAGCTCTGCAAATTGCTTTAATAGCATAGCATGTGACTCCTTGTCCTTTGAGAAAAGTAACACGTCATCAATGTAGATTAAAGCTGATTGAAGTATAGGCTCAAACACTTTAATCATGGCTTTTTGAAATAAGGAAGGTGCTACTTTGAGACCAAAGGGCATGACTCGCCATTGATAATGATGGTCTGGTATGCAGAAACCTGTTTTGTATCTGTCTTCAGGATGAATGCCAAGTTGCCAAAAGCCAGCTTTAAGATCAAATTTGGAGAATAGTTTGGCATTGTGGAGGTTGGCAAATAATGTCATGGTATTTGGCAAGGGGAACTTATCATCTTGTAAAAAATGATTCAATGGCTGATAATTAATTACCAACCTGAGCTTGCCTCGTTTTTGTTCAGACCTTTTATTAACATAAAAGGCTTCGCAAGACCATGAGGAGTCTGTGGGCTCAATTAATCCTTGGGCCTGTAATTGAGCACATTCTTCTTGAGCTAGCATCTTGTGTTCAGGATTCATTCCAGTGTGACTAGCTTTTGTGGGATTGATGTCTTCATTAAGCTTGAAGGGAAGCCTAATAAAAAACTGTGGATTTTGCCATAAGGGATGAGAACATTTGGCAAGAAACTCCTGATGAGAGTTTGAACACGAGTGTTGAATGATTTGAGCTTTGATGAGGTCAATTTGGTCTGGGAGTGAAGGTTGGAGTTCATAGAGTGAAGGTGTAGCTGTATATGGAAGAAAATGGGTTTTGTACTGAATACCATGGGGAAGGATCCTGAACTTAGATTTGAAATAAACATCAAATCCAATAACTAAATCCTTTCCAGGTAAAGGAGATCCAAGAACATGGGTTTTGACTGAACATTGTGGAAGGATTTGTATGGTAATGGGTTTTTTGGTTTTGAGTTGGGTGCAGAAGACTTGATTGTCAGCGGCTCGGAAATATTCTTTATGGGCGACCCAACAATGAGGAGGAAGGACTTTAGGGTTAAGGATGGTTCTGTGGGCTCCTGTATCAAATAAGGCTATGGCTTTGATGGGCTTGGCATATGTGGATGTGAGAATAGTGACAGGGGCTAGAGGTATTGGATGTGAAGGGGGGCTGGTGGTTTGGGCTTGGTAGAGTTCATAGATCTCATCATCAGAACTTTCATCTGCAACAGCAGCTATGGTGTCAGGAGTGAGCTCATCCGTGAGGGAGAATAGGGATTCAACTTCATCATCATCAGGATTGAACTTTGTGTTTTGGGCCAGGAAATCAATTAACTTCAGTGACTGGGCTTGCTTCTTTGGACAGGCTTTTGCAAAGTGACCTTTGCGCTTACAGATGAAGCATCTATTGGAGCTTGAAGAGAAGTTTTTGGGGCGCCTGGTGTGGCGTTTTCTGAGGAACTTCCATTTCTTCTGGCGACCATTAAAAGAAGATCTGTGGATTTTCTTGAAATGCCGTTTCTTTTTTATGGGACAATTGCAATCAGCATTGTCTGAGCATTTAATCATCAGATCTGGTCGCTTGCAGGCACGGAGCATGGTTTTGTCAGGCTCTAATATCTTGGTGAAATACTTGTGTTGGTCACACATTTTGTTGAGAGCTTCCAACACCTGGTGAAAGATCGTGCCAAGAGATTGGTTGTCAATGGCTTCTTTTCGAATTTTGAATAGTCTGAATGTTTCATCAGCCAGATCCCTTGGTATGGAGGCCAGAAAGGCATGCTTGAGACTTGGATCATCAGGACCAGAGAGAATATGGTATCGTCGGCACATCTCTTTAAAGTGTCTTTCCAGATCAGATCTCTGATAGGAACAACACTTCATTTTGAAGTACTCATACCTTGCTATTTCTTTGTCATTTAAAGCTTCTCCAAGAAATTCATAATGGAGCCAGCCCAGAGCTTCAGAAAGAGATGCACTATTCACAAATTGTAGTTGTCGGTAATCTCCTAAGGCATGGAACCAATCCCATAAGGTGCCAGAGAACTTTGCAGTGAATTGTTGCAATGCATCTCGAAGTGTTACACCATCTTTGAGCATGTAACTAGTCAGCCATGAATGGAATTCGAGCATTCTATCACGCCATTTTACTCTTGGAATGTCATCCAAAGTAAAATATCCTCCGGTATTTGAAGAGTGGATATGAGGTTGATAACGGCGAGGGTTAAGATTTACCTCATCATCACTGCTGACTGGTTCGTCCACACTAACTCTAGTAGTAGAGGTTGGTGGAGGTTCTTGCCTAGTCCTGGAAGATTGAGGATCTGATGAGTGTGCTTGAGGAGGATCAGCCATTAGTAATGGTGGCATGGAACAAGTGTCAGAAGAATCATCATCAGAAGTCACAAGAGTACTTTCTTCAGTAGGAGTCTCTTCTTCAGATGTAATGGCAAGAGATTCATGAGTGAGAATTTTAGGGATAGTTTGGTGGGAATAGGTAGTGAGTAAAGACTGGATAGGGTTGGAAGATTTGTGAGACTGAATCATAAGTTGGTAAGGGTCCTGGGAGTCTTGGAAAGGGTCATCTGGTTCATGTTTTTTAGATTCAAAAGAATCAGAGGATGAGGAGATGATAGGGGCTGGTGATCTGGGTTTTTTGGAGATAAATGGTACTTGGGTTTTCCCTTTATCTCGTTTGGAGAGAGTTTTTCGGAAAAGGTTTTCAGAGTCTGGGTTTCCAAATAATTGAGGTGTAGCAGGTAAAGGTTGTGGGGTGAAAGAAGGGGAATGTTTAGTCCAAAATGGGTATGGATAATAGGAAGTCATCCTGGCCTGTGAGGGTTCAGGGAATGGTGAAGGCTTTGATTTGGATTTGGCTAATTCAGTCTGAAGAGACTTGAGTTGTATTTTGAGAGACTGAATTTCTTGTTCCTTCTGAGGGTCTATATGGCTGCCTGTAGAAGCTTGAAGAAGTAGATACTCATGAATGGTGGAGATCCTTTGTTGAATTTCAGCACACAACTTTTCAAGATGTAGGATTCGAGAATCAACAGTAACTGTCATCTTTTTCAGATTAGTCTGTACCATGTCAACCTTGGATTCAATGCGATGAAGAACAGAATTTTGAGCAATGGCATTTTGGCTTTGCCAATTTAGAACAGCTTCAGCTTGAGTAACTTGTTTAGGTCGGCCATCAGCATCAACACCCGGAGGGTTGTGGACTTGGGGAAGAGTACGAACTCTGTCTTTAACTTGTTCCTGTAAAGCAGGAAAATCATCATCATAAGGTCTTGTGGGTTGATACATAGAGACTGTAGGGACCTGCTCTGGGGTTGCCCAAGAAGGAGGAGTATATTTGACAAGATAGTCAAATTTTCCTGAAGGTTGTCCCAAGGTGTCAACTGTGCGGTCTCCATTTATGTATCTGGATTTCAGCTTCTTGCCAGAAGATTTTCTTTTGTGCCTGGGAGTATCATCTTCATCTGCCATGGCTGCATTACAACAACTGTCACAATGACAAGTGTCCCAAAAAACATGGTTATCCTTTGCATAAGAGTAGATGGGTAGACCAGCGTCTGAGAAGGACTCAATAGGTACTGGAAGAGGATCATGAATAGGCTGCACCATTGAGATGGAAGAGAAAATTGCAGGGGGAGTTGTGGAAGATGCTCCTTTCTGAAAGATAATTTCTACAGTACCATCTGCCTTTTTGGTGAACTCAGGTTCCATGGATTGTACGGGAACAGAGTTTTGGTGTAGTTTTTCGTAATTGGTGATCCATGAAGAGGGAAGTAATTTTTGTAATTCTTCCTTCGGGATTTGCCGTGGGACATGGGTACAGGTGGCCTTTTGATTAGTATCAACAGTGATGAGTAAAGCATCATTGGTGACAGGAAGTACTAAATCAAAAGCATGATTTTGGACCCGATAAGCCATCTGATAGTGAAGAGTGGCTTGATAGGTGTCCAAGACTTGATCAGCACCAGTAATTTGTAATTGGACTTTCAAGAAATGATGGAGTTGAGGATCATCCAACGCCATGTTGAAATTGGGATAGAAAGTAACAACCACTGTGCCACAATTAAGGGTAGTTTCAAGAGATCCAATGCAAGCATGTTGATACTCCAAATATCTGGTATCCAAAAGAGCTAATCGTGCTGCAACAGGTAAGCCTTTACGGCCATGATAAGATAAAGCAAGACGAATAGCACCAAAGTGGATATGTGTATATCCTTGAGAAATCCACTGTCCTGGAAACTCAGATGGAATTTCAAGAGTAACAAATTGTTCTCGAGAAGTAGCAGGAATTTTATGTTGGTCGAAAGAGGAAGCTTGAACATATTCTTTTGTCATACGAGAAGGCTGTTTGATGAGGGTTTTAATACTGCGAATAACTGAGGGAGATCTTTTGACAAAGGCATGATAAGGATTGACTAGTGGAAGGTCTGTTTCAGAGATTTTTTGTGAATCATCTAAAAGATTAACTTCGTATAGATAAGCAAGCTTTGTTGAAGTAGACTTACGGAAAGAAGGGGAAGGAGGAAGATGGAAAGAGGAAGAAGAGGCCTGAAGAGAAGAGGAAGGAGGTGAAGATGGAGACGAAGTAGTCATGATCAACCCCAAACCAGGGAGCTCTGATACCAAACTAACATAGACACGACTCCAGTGAGTAGCTATTGAGTGCCCATAGAATTGGCCGTGTTGAGCCGCTCTGTCAGAGTTTCTTGTCTATGTTTGTTTGGTATCAGAGCTCCCTGGTTTGGGGTTGATCATGACTACTTCGTCTCCATCTTCACCTCCTTCCTCTTCTCTTCAGGCCTCTTCTTCCTCTTTCCATCTTCCTCCTTCCCCTTCTTTCCGTAAGTCTACTTCAACAAAGCTTGCTTATCTATATGAAGTTAATCTTTTAGATGATTCACAAAAAATCTCTGAAACAGACCTTCCACTAGTCAATCCTTATCATGCCTTTGTCAAAAGATCTCCCTCAGTTATTCGCAGTATTAAAACCCTCATCAAACAGCCTTCTCGTATGACAAAAGAATATGTTCAAGCTTCCTCTTTCGACCAACATAAAATTCCTGCTACTTCTCGAGAACAATTTGTTACTCTTGAAATTCCATCTGAGTTTCCAGGACAGTGGATTTCTCAAGGATATACACATATCCACTTTGGTGCTATTCGTCTTGCTTTATCTTATCATGGCCGTAAAGGCTTACCTGTTGCAGCACGATTAGCTCTTTTGGATACCAGATATTTGGAGTATCAACATGCTTGCATTGGATCGCTTGAAACCACTCTTAATTGTGGCACAGTGGTTGTTACTTTCTATCCCAATTTCAACATGGCGTTGGATGATCCTCAACTCCATCATTTCTTGAAAGTCCAACTACAAATTACTGGTGCTGATCAAGTCTTGGACACCTATCAAGCCACTCTTCACTATCAGATGGCTTATCGGATCCAAAATCATGCTTTTGATTTAGTACTTCCTGTCACCAATGATGCTTTACTCATCACTGTTGATACTAATCAAAAGGCCACCTGTACCCATGTCCCACGGCAAATCCCGAAGGAAGAATTACAAAAATTACTTCCCTCTTCATGGATCACCAATTACGAAAAACTACACCAAAACTCTGTTCCTGTACAATCCATGGAACCTGAGTTCACCAAAAAAGCTGATGGTACTGTAGAAATTATCTTTCAGAAAGGAGCATCTTCCACAACTCCCCCTGCAATTTTCTCTTCCATCTCAATGGTGCAGCCTATTCATGATCCTCTTCCAGTACCTATTGAGTCCTTCTCAGACGCTGGTCTACCCATCTACTCTTATGCAGAAGATAACCATGTTTTTTGGGACACTTGTCATTGTGACAGTTGTTGTAATGAAGCCATGGCAGATGAAGATGATACTCCCAGGCACAAAAGAAAATCTTCTGGCAAGAAGCTGAAATCCAGATACATAAATGGAGATCGCACAGTTGACACCTTGGGACAACCTTCAGGAAAATTTGACTATCTTGTCAAATATACTCCTCCTTCTTGGGCAACCCCAGAGCAAGTCCCTACAGTCTCTATGTATCAACCCACAAGACCTTATGATGATGATTTTCCTGCTTTACAGGAACAAGTTAAAGACAGAGTTCGTACTCTTCCTCAAGTCCAAAACCCTCAGGGTGTTGATGCTGATGGCAGACCTAAACAAGTTACTCAAGCTGAAGCTGTTCTCAATTGGCAAAGCCAAAATGCCATTGCTCAAAATTCTGTTCTTCATCGCATTGAATCCAAGGTTGACATGGTACAGACTAATCTGAAAAAGATGACAGTTACTGTTGATTCTCGAATCCTACATCTTGAAAAGTTGTGTGCTGAAATTCAACAAAGGATCTCTACCATCCATGAGTATCTACTTCTTCAAGCTTCTACTGGCAGCCATATAGACCCTCAGAAGGAACAAGAAATTCAGTCTCTCAAAATACAACTCAAGTCTCTTCAGACTGAATTAGCCAAATCCAAATCAAAGCCTTCACCATTCCCTGAACCCTCACAGGCCAGGATGACCTCCTATTATCCAGACCCATTTCGGACTAAACATTCCCCTTCTTTCACACCACAACCTCTACCTGCTACACCTCAATTATTTGGAAACCCAGACTCTGAAAACCTTTTCCGAAAAACTCTCTCCAAACGAGATAAAGGGAAAACCCAAGTACCATTTATCTCCAAAAAACCCAGATCACCAGCCCCTATCATCTCCTCATCCTCTGATTCTTTTGAATCTAAAAAACATGAACCAGATGACCCTTTCCAAGACTCCCAGGACCCTTATCAACTTATGATTCAGTCTCACAAATCTTCCAACCCTATCCAGTCTTTACTCACTACCTATTCCCACCAAACTATCCCTAAAATTCTCACTCATGAATCTCTTGCCATTACATCTGAAGAAGAGACTCCTACTGAAGAAAGTACTCTTGTGACTTCTGATGATGATTCTTCTGACACTTGTTCCATGCCACCATTACTAATGGCTGATCCTCCTCAAGCACACTCATCAGATCCTCAATCTTCCAGGACTAGGCAAGAACCTCCATCAACCTCTACTACTAGAGTTAGTGTGGACGAACCAGTCAGCAGTGATGATGAGGTAAATCTTAACCCTCGCCGTTATCAACCTCATATCCACTCTTCAAATACCGGAGGATATTTTACTTTGGATGACATTCCAAGAGTAAAATGGCGTGATAGAATGCTCGAATTCCATTCATGGCTGACTAGTTACATGCTCAAAGATGGTGTAACACTTCGAGATGCATTGCAACAATTCACTGCAAAGTTCTCTGGCACCTTATGGGATTGGTTCCATGCCTTAGGAGATTACCGACAACTACAATTTGTGAATAGTGCATCTCTTTCTGAAGCTCTGGGCTGGCTCCATTATGAATTTCTTGGAGAAGCTTTAAATGACAAAGAAATAGCAAGGTATGAGTACTTCAAAATGAAGTGTTGTTCCTATCAGAGATCTGATCTGGAAAGACACTTTAAAGAGATGTGCCGACGATACCATATTCTCTCTGGTCCTGATGATCCAAGTCTCAAGCATGCCTTTCTGGCCTCCATACCAAGGGATCTGGCTGATGAAACATTCAGACTATTCAAAATTCGAAAAGAAGCCATTGACAACCAATCTCTTGGCACGATCTTTCACCAGGTGTTGGAAGCTCTCAACAAAATGTGTGACCAACACAAGTATTTCACCAAGATATTAGAGCCTGACAAAACCATGCTCCGTGCCTGCAAGCGACCAGATCTGATGATTAAATGCTCAGACAATGCTGATTGCAATTGTCCCATAAAAAAGAAACGGCATTTCAAGAAAATCCACAGATCTTCTTTTAATGGTCGCCAGAAGAAATGGAAGTTCCTCAGAAAACGCCACACCAGGCGCCCCAAAAACTTCTCTTCAAGCTCCAATAGATGCTTCATCTGTAAGCGCAAAGGTCACTTTGCAAAAGCCTGTCCAAAGAAGCAAGCCCAGTCACTGAAGTTAATTGATTTCCTGGCCCAAAACACAAAGTTCAATCCTGATGATGATGAAGTTGAATCCCTATTCTCCCTCACGGATGAGCTCACTCCTGACACCATAGCTGCTGTTGCAGATGAAAGTTCTGATGATGAGATCTATGAACTCTACCAAGCCCAAACCACCAGCCCCCCTTCACATCCAATACCTCTAGCCCCTGTCACTATTCTCACATCCACATATGCCAAGCCCATCAAAGCCATAGCCTTATTTGATACAGGAGCCCACAGAACCATCCTTAACCCTAAAGTCCTTCCTCCTCATTGTTGGGTCGCCCATAAAGAATATTTCCGAGCCGCTGACAATCAAGTCTTCTGCACCCAACTCAAAACCAAAAAACCCATTACCATACAAATCCTTCCACAATGTTCAGTCAAAACCCATGTTCTTGGATCTCCTTTACCTGGAAAGGATTTAGTTATTGGATTTGATGTTTATTTCAAATCTAAGTTCAGGATCCTTCCCCATGGTATTCAGTACAAAACCCATTTTCTTCCATATACAGCTACACCTTCACTCTATGAACTCCAACCTTCACTCCCAGACCAAATTGACCTCATCAAAGCTCAAATCATTCAACACTCGTGTTCAAACTCTCATCAGGAGTTTCTTGCCAAATGTTCTCATCCCTTATGGCAAAATCCACAGTTTTTTATTAGGCTTCCCTTCAAGCTTAATGAAGACATCAATCCCACAAAAGCTAGTCCCACTGGAATGAATCCTGAACACAAGATGCTAGCTCAAGAAGAATGTGCTCAATTACAGGCCCAAGGATTAATTGAGCCCACAGACTCCTCATGGTCTTGCGAAGCCTTTTATGTTAATAAAAGGTCTGAACAAAAACGAGGCAAGCTCAGGTTGGTAATTAATTATCAGCCCTTGAATCATTTTTTACAAGATGATAAGTTCCCCTTGCCAAATACCATGACATTATTTGCCAACCTCCACAATGCCAAACTATTCTCCAAATTTGATCTTAAAGCTGGCTTTTGGCAACTTGGCATTCATCCTGAAGACAGATACAAAACAGGTTTCTGCATACCAGACCATCATTATCAATGGCGAGTCATGCCCTTTGGTCTCAAAGTAGCACCTTCCTTATTTCAAAAAGCCATGATTAAAGTGTTTGAGCCTATACTTCAATCAGCTTTAATCTACATTGATGACGTGTTACTTTTCTCAAAGGACAAGGAGTCACATGCTATGCTATTAAAGCAATTTGCAGAGCTTGTTCGCCATCATGGTATCATGCTCTCTGAAACCAAGATGCTTATCTGCCAAAAGGAAATTGAATTTCTCGGTATGGTATTTACAGATGGTGCTTACACACCTGGCACCCATATAGCTGAAGAGCTCCATAAATTCCCTGATGGCCCCCTCACTAGAAGACAAGTGCAACAGTTTTTAGGCATTGTCCAGTATCTCAGAAATTTTATTCCCCGAGTTGCACAGATGACAAGGCCACTCCAGCTCATGTTAAAAAAGGATGCAGACCCTTGGACAGAAAAGCAGACACAAGCAGTCAAACAACTAAAGATGGCCACACAACACCTTCCTGCTTTAGTCATTCCATCAACAGGACAGCGTATTCTCCAGACCGATGCTAGTGACAAATATTGGAGTGCAGTACTACTTGAAGAAAAAGAAGGCCACCGACACATATGTGGCTACAAAAGCGGGTTTTTCAAGGAGTCAGAAACCCACTACCACTCCACTTTCAAAGAAATCCTAGCTGTAAAGTATGGCATCCAAAAGTTCGAGTTCCACCTGGCAGCCTACCATTTCAAGGTCATCATGGATTGTTCCTCTTTTCCCAAAATGCTACAGTTCAAGCGAAAGATGCTTCCTCATCCACAACTTCTGAGACTAGCAGAATGGTTTTCAAAGTACACCTTCACCGTCGAGCATATAAAAGGACACAAGAATGTAATTCCAGACATGCTCACCAGACCACCTAAACCACAAACACTGCTCCTTCCCTTGATTCTTATGGCCTCCTCTTCCAATCCACCTCCACCTGAGCGAGATTTCCCCACAGAAGATTTACCTCCTCTTGCTCAAGAAATGATCCTTAACCACACTCTCAACCAACAGGCTAAAGACAAACTATTTAGCCTCCAAGATCACCTCCTTCTCAACTATGATGCATCCTCCCTTTGTTTCCAAAGCTTAGGGATCCATCCCAAATATCCTTTCATCCACCTATTCACCTTCAAACCATCTGGCCTATTCCCCAAAGAACTTTACTTTTTCTTATGGTACCTCTGTCACTTGTACCATGTTGCTATAGAATTTCCTATTGATTACTTTCTTGCTAGTTTTCACAGGACTTCTTGGCCAGCGGACTCTTGGTACTATACCTTCAAGTTCCTCACATGGTTTCATAACCCCACACAATGGATCTCCCTTCTCCAACAGGAAAAATCCCAATGGCCTCATCCACAACCTTGTTGGATTGAAGTATATCAAAACACGGCCCGACCCAAGTCTGTTAAACAAGCCTTTGCTCATTTGTTCTCTATTTTCATATTTCACAGACCTTTCAAGGCTTCGGCAGACAATTTGGTGATAAGTTTTCCACAAGCTACCCTCTATGCAACGCATCCATACTCCCTGTATGAACAACCCCTTTCAAACCTTCCAGAGCTCAGGACCATGCAAAAGACAATGTGCCTCAAGAACAATATTATTCCTGAAGAATTATGGCCTAAAGGCACAGATCCTGATGAAGAACCTGGATATGATTTTTATGATCCTCACTATTCCGACCATCTTCATAATCTGAGAATGCAGTACAAAAATAAAAAAATTAAGCAGATAATTCTGGGAATCCCGACACTCCTGAAACCACATGAGATGGAAATGATTGATGAGGACGACTATGATTTGGCACTACAAGTCCAGGATGACTTATCAGACCAGAACCTTTCTCCAGATCATGAACCTATTGTCAGTTGATAATTATCATTTGTCTTATATAGGGTGTATTATAAGTAAGTGCTCAATTATGTAACAAGTGGTGTCTTGTCATGTAGTGGTGCATTATTAGTTTGGGGTTGATCATGACTACTTCGTCTCCATCTTCACCTCCTTCCTCTTCTCTTCAGGCCTCTTCTTCCTCTTTCCATCTTCCTCCTTCCCCTTCTTTCCGTAAGTCTACTTCAACAAAGCTTGCTTATCTATATGAAGTTAATCTTTTAGATGATTCACAAAAAATCTCTGAAACAGACCTTCCACTAGTCAATCCTTATCATGCCTTTGTCAAAAGATCTCCCTCAGTTATTCGCAGTATTAAAACCCTCATCAAACAGCCTTCTCGTATGACAAAAGAATATGTTCAAGCTTCCTCTTTCGACCAACATAAAATTCCTGCTACTTCTCGAGAACAATTTGTTACTCTTGAAATTCCATCTGAGTTTCCAGGACAGTGGATTTCTCAAGGATATACACATATCCACTTTGGTGCTATTCGTCTTGCTTTATCTTATCATGGCCGTAAAGGCTTACCTGTTGCAGCACGATTAGCTCTTTTGGATACCAGATATTTGGAGTATCAACATGCTTGCATTGGATCGCTTGAAACCACTCTTAATTGTGGCACAGTGGTTGTTACTTTCTATCCCAATTTCAACATGGCGTTGGATGATCCTCAACTCCATCATTTCTTGAAAGTCCAACTACAAATTACTGGTGCTGATCAAGTCTTGGACACCTATCAAGCCACTCTTCACTATCAGATGGCTTATCGGATCCAAAATCATGCTTTTGATTTAGTACTTCCTGTCACCAATGATGCTTTACTCATCACTGTTGATACTAATCAAAAGGCCACCTGTACCCATGTCCCACGGCAAATCCCGAAGGAAGAATTACAAAAATTACTTCCCTCTTCATGGATCACCAATTACGAAAAACTACACCAAAACTCTGTTCCTGTACAATCCATGGAACCTGAGTTCACCAAAAAAGCTGATGGTACTGTAGAAATTATCTTTCAGAAAGGAGCATCTTCCACAACTCCCCCTGCAATTTTCTCTTCCATCTCAATGGTGCAGCCTATTCATGATCCTCTTCCAGTACCTATTGAGTCCTTCTCAGACGCTGGTCTACCCATCTACTCTTATGCAGAAGATAACCATGTTTTTTGGGACACTTGTCATTGTGACAGTTGTTGTAATGAAGCCATGGCAGATGAAGATGATACTCCCAGGCACAAAAGAAAATCTTCTGGCAAGAAGCTGAAATCCAGATACATAAATGGAGATCGCACAGTTGACACCTTGGGACAACCTTCAGGAAAATTTGACTATCTTGTCAAATATACTCCTCCTTCTTGGGCAACCCCAGAGCAAGTCCCTACAGTCTCTATGTATCAACCCACAAGACCTTATGATGATGATTTTCCTGCTTTACAGGAACAAGTTAAAGACAGAGTTCGTACTCTTCCTCAAGTCCAAAACCCTCAGGGTGTTGATGCTGATGGCAGACCTAAACAAGTTACTCAAGCTGAAGCTGTTCTCAATTGGCAAAGCCAAAATGCCATTGCTCAAAATTCTGTTCTTCATCGCATTGAATCCAAGGTTGACATGGTACAGACTAATCTGAAAAAGATGACAGTTACTGTTGATTCTCGAATCCTACATCTTGAAAAGTTGTGTGCTGAAATTCAACAAAGGATCTCTACCATCCATGAGTATCTACTTCTTCAAGCTTCTACTGGCAGCCATATAGACCCTCAGAAGGAACAAGAAATTCAGTCTCTCAAAATACAACTCAAGTCTCTTCAGACTGAATTAGCCAAATCCAAATCAAAGCCTTCACCATTCCCTGAACCCTCACAGGCCAGGATGACCTCCTATTATCCAGACCCATTTCGGACTAAACATTCCCCTTCTTTCACACCACAACCTCTACCTGCTACACCTCAATTATTTGGAAACCCAGACTCTGAAAACCTTTTCCGAAAAACTCTCTCCAAACGAGATAAAGGGAAAACCCAAGTACCATTTATCTCCAAAAAACCCAGATCACCAGCCCCTATCATCTCCTCATCCTCTGATTCTTTTGAATCTAAAAAACATGAACCAGATGACCCTTTCCAAGACTCCCAGGACCCTTACCAACTTATGATTCAGTCTCACAAATCTTCCAACCCTATCCAGTCTTTACTCACTACCTATTCCCACCAAACTATCCCTAAAATTCTCACTCATGAATCTCTTGCCATTACATCTGAAGAAGAGACTCCTACTGAAGAAAGTACTCTTGTGACTTCTGATGATGATTCTTCTGACACTTGTTCCATGCCACCATTACTAATGGCTGATCCTCCTCAAGCACACTCATCAGATCCTCAATCTTCCAGGACTAGGCAAGAACCTCCACCAACCTCTACTACTAGAGTTAGTGTGGACGAACCAGTCAGCAGTGATGATGAGGTAAATCTTAACCCTCGCCGTTATCAACCTCATATCCACTCTTCAAATACCGGAGGATATTTTACTTTGGATGACATTCCAAGAATAAAATGGCGTGATAGAATGCTCGAATTCCATTCATGGCTGACTAGTTACATGCTCAAAGATGGTGTAACACTTCGAGATGCATTGCAACAATTCACTGCAAAGTTCTCTGGCACTTTATGGGATTGGTTCCATGCCTTAGGAGATTACCGACAACTACAATTTGTGAATAGTGCGTCTCTTTCTGAAGCTCTGGGCTGGCTCCATTATGAATTTCTTGGAGAAGCTTTAAATGACAAAGAAATAGCAAGGTATGAGTACTTCAAAATGAAGTGTTGTTCCTATCAGAGATCTGATCTGGAAAGACACTTTAAAGAGATGTGCCGACGATACCATATTCTCTCTGGTCCTGATGATCCAAGTCTCAAGCATGCCTTTCTGGCCTCCATACCAAGGGATCTGGCTGATGAAACATTCAGACTATTCAAAATTCGAAAAGAAGCCATTGACAACCAATCTCTTGGCACGATCTTTCACCAGGTGTTGGAAGCTCTCAACAAAATGTGTGACCAACACAAGTATTTCACCAAGATATTAGAGCCTGACAAAACCATGCTCCGTTCCTGCAAGCGACCAGATCTGATGATTAAATGCTCAGACAATGCTGATTGCAATTGTCCCATAAAAAAGAAACGGCATTTCAAGAAAATCCACAGATCTTCTTTTAATGGTCGCCAGAAGAAATGGAAGTTCCTCAGAAAACGCCACACCAGGCGCCCCAAAAACTTCTCTTCAAGCTCCAATAGATGCTTCATCTGTAAGCGCAAAGGTCACTTTGCAAAAGCCTGTCCAAAGAAGCAAGCCCAGTCACTGAAGTTAATTGATTTCCTGGCCCAAAACACAAAGTTCAATCCTGATGATGATGAAGTTGAATCCCTATTCTCCCTCACGGATGAGCTCACTCCTGACACCATAGCTGCTGTTGCAGATGAAAGTTCTGATGATGAGATCTATGAACTCTACCAAGCCCAAACGGATGAGCTCACTCCTGACACCATAGCTGCTGTTGCAGATGAAAGTTCTGATGATGAGATCTATGAACTCTACCAAGCCCAAACCACCAGCCCCCCTTCACATCCAATACCTCTAGCCCCTGTCACTATTCTCACATCCACATATGCCAAGCCCATCAAAGCCATAGCCTTATTTGATACAGGAGCCCACAGAACCATCCTTAACCCTAAAGTCCTTCCTCCTCATTGTTGGGTCGCCCATAAAGAATATTTCCGAGCCGCTGACAATCAAGTCTTCTGCACCCAACTCAAAACCAAAAAACCCATTACCATACAAATCCTTCCACAATGTTCAGTCAAAACCCATGTTCTTGGATCTCCTTTACCTGGAAAGGATTTAGTTATTGGATTTGATGTTTATTTCAAATCTAAGTTCAGGATCCTTCCCCATGGTATTCAGTACAAAACCCATTTTCTTCCATATACAGCTACACCTTCACTCTATGAACTCCAACCTTCACTCCCAGACCAAATTGACCTCATCAAAGCTCAAATCATTCAACACTCGTGTTCAAACTCTCATCAGGAGTTTCTTGCCAAATGTTCTCATCCCTTATGGCAAAATCCACAGTTTTTTATTAGGCTTCCCTTCAAGCTTAATGAAGACATCAATCCCACAAAAGCTAGTCACACTGGAATGAATCCTGAGCACAAGATGCTAGCTCAAGAAGAATGTGCTCAATTACAGGCCCAAGGATTAATTGAGCCCACAGACTCCTCATGGTCTTGCGAAGCCTTTTATGTTAATAAAAGGTCTGAACAAAAACGAGGCAAGCTCAGGTTGGTAATTAATTATCAGCCCTTGAATCATTTTTTACAAGATGATAAGTTCCCCTTGCCAAATACCATGACATTATTTGCCAACCTCCACAATGCCAAACTATTCTCCAAATTTGATCTTAAAGCTGGCTTTTGGCAACTTGGCATTCATCCTGAAGACAGATACAAAACAGGTTTCTGCATACCAGACCATCATTATCAATGGCGAGTCATGCCCTTTGGTCTCAAAGTAGCACCTTCCTTATTTCAAAAAGCCATGATTAAAGTGTTTGAGCCTATACTTCAATCAGCTTTAATCTACATTGATGACGTGTTACTTTTCTCAAAGGACAAGGAGTCACATGCTATGCTATTAAAGCAATTTGCAGAGCTTGTTCGCCATCATGGTATCATGCTCTCTGAAACCAAGATGCATATCTGCCAAAAGGAAATTGAATTTCTCGGTATGGTATTTACAGATGGTGCTTACACACCTGGCACCCATATAGCTGAAGAGCTCCATAAATTCCCTGATGGCCCCCTCACTAGAAGACAAGTGCAACAGTTTTTAGGCATTGTCCAGTATCTCAGAAATTTTATTCCCCGAGTTGCACAGATGACAAGGCCACTCCAGCTCATGTTAAAAAAGGATGCAGACCCTTGGACAGAAAAGCAGACACAAGCAGTCAAACAACTAAAGATGGCCACACAACATCTACCTGCTTTAGTCATTCCATCAACAGGGCAACGAATACTCCAGACTGATGCTAGTGACAAATATTGGAGTGCAGTGCTACTTGAAGAAAAAGAAGGCCACCGACACATATGTGGCTACAAAAGCGGGTTTTTCAAGGAGTCAGAAACCCACTATCACTCCACTTTCAAAGAAATCCTAGCTGTAAAGTATGGCATCCAAAAGTTCGAGTTCCACCTGGCAGCCTACCATTTCAAGGTCATCATGGATTGTTCCTCTTTTCCCAAAATGCTACAGTTCAAGCGAAAGATGCTTCCTCATCCACAACTTCTGAGACTAGCAGAATGGTTTTCAAAGTACACCTTCACCGTCGAGCATATAAAAGGACACAAGAATGTAATTCCAGACATGCTCACCAGACCACCTAAACCACAAACACTGCTCCTTCCCTTGATTCTTATGGCCTCCTCTTCCAATCCACCTCCACCTGAGCGAGATTTCCCCACAGAAGATTTACCTCCTCTTGCTCAAGAAATGATCCTTAACCACACTCTCAACCAACAGGCTAAAGACAAACTATTTAGCCTCCAAGATCACCTCCTTCTCAACTATGATGCATCCTCCCTTTGTTTCCAAAGCTTAGGGATCCATCCCAAATATCCTTTCATCCACCTATTCACCTTCAAACCATCTGGCCTATTCCCCAAAGAACTTTACTTTTTCTTATGGTACCTCTGTCACTTGTACCATGTTGCTATAGAATTTCCTATTGATTACTTTCTTGCTAGTTTTCACAGGACTTCTTGGCCAGCGGACTCTTGGTACTATACCTTCAAGTTCCTCACATGGTTTCATAACCCCACACAATGGATCTCCCTTCTCCAACAGGAAAAATCCCAATGGCCTCATCCACAACCTTGTTGGATTGAAGTATATCAAAACACGGCCCGACCCAAGTCTGTTAAACAAGCCTTTGCTCATTTGTTCTCTATTTTCATATTTCACAGACCTTTCAAGGCTTCGGCAGACAATTTGGTGATAAGTTTTCCACAAGCTACCCTCTATGCAACGCATCCATACTCCCTGTATGAACAACCCCTTTCAAACCTTCCAGAGCTCAGGACCATGCAAAAGACAATGTGCCTCAAGAACAATATTATTCCTGAAGAATTATGGCCTAAAGGCACAGATCCTGATGAAGAACCTGGATATGATTTTTATGATCCTCACTATTCCGACCATCTTCATAATCTGAGAATGCAGTACAAAAATAAAAAAATTAAGCAGATAATTCTGGGAATCCCGACACTCCTGAAACCACATGAGATGGAAATGATTGATGAGGACGACTATGATTTGGCCCTACAAGTCCAGGATGACTTATCAGACCAGAACCTTTCTCCAGATCATGAACCTATTGTCAGTTGATAATTATCATTTGTCTTATATAGGGTGTATTATAAGTAAGTGCTCAATTATGTAACAAGTGGTGTCTTGTCATGTAGTGGTGCATTATTAGATAGTGCTCCATTATGAAGTGCTCCATTATTAGGTAAGTGCTCCATTATGTAATAAGTGATGTCTTGTCATTAGGTGAGTGCTTTTTTTTTGTGTTTTCTTATGTAATCAATGATGTAAGCAAAAGGCCTCAAGACTTGTATAAATAGAGGCTATGTGTAATGTTTCAAGGCAGAACCCGAAGAGAGTTATTCTCTAAGGAAAAAGCCTCTTCAATAAAATCTTGTTTGTCCAAATTCTCTATTCTTCAAGCTCTTCCTTATAACTAGAAGCTTTGTTTATCATCCAATAGACACGACTCCAGTGAGTAGCTATTGAGTGCCCATAGAATTGGCCGTGTTGAGCCGCTCTGTCAGAGTTTCTTGTCTATGTTAGTTTGGTATCAGAGCTCCCTGGTTTGGGGTTGATCATGACTACTTCGTCTCCATCTTCACCTCCTTCCTCTTCTCTTCAGGCCTCTTCTTCCTCTTTCCATCTTCCTCCTTCCCCTTCTTTCCGTAAGTCTACTTCAACAAAGCTTGCTTATCTATACGAAGTTAATCTTTTAGATGATTCACAAAAAATCTCTGAAACAGACCTTCCACTAGTCAATCCTTATCATGCCTTTGTCAAAAGATCTCCCTCAGTTATTCGCAGTATTAAAACCCTCATCAAACAGCCTTCTCGTATGACAAAAGAATATGTTCAAGCTTCCTCTTTCGACCAACATAAAATTCCTGCTACTTCTCGAGAACAATTTGTTACTCTTGAAATTCCATCTGAGTTTCCAGGACAGTGGATTTCTCAAGGATATACACATATCCACTTTGGTGCTATTCGTCTTGCTTTATCTTATCATGGCCGTAAAGGCTTACCTGTTGCAGCACGATTAGCTCTTTTGGATACCAGATATTTGGAGTATCAACATGCTTGCATTGGATCTCTTGAAACTACCCTTAATTGTGGCACAGTGGTTGTTACTTTCTATCCCAATTTCAACATGGCGTTGGATGATCCTCAACTCCATCATTTCTTGAAAGTCCAATTACAAATTACTGGTGCTGATCAAGTCTTGGACACCTATCAAGCCACTCTTCACTATCAGATGGCTTATCGGGTCCAAACTCATGCTTTTGATTTAGTACTTCCTGTCACCAATGATGCTTTACTCATCACTGTTGATACTAATCAAAAGGCCACCTGTACCCATGTCCCACGGCAAATCCCGAAGGAAGAATTACAAAAATTACTTCCCTCTTCATGGATCACCAATTACGAAAAACTACACCAAAACTCTGTTCCTGTACAATCCATGGAACCTGAGTTCACCAAAAAAGCTGATGGTACTGTAGAAATTATCTTTCAGAAAGGAGCATCTTCCACAACTCCCCCTGCAATTTTCTCTTCCATCTCAATGGTGCAGCCTATTCATGATCCTCTTCCAGTACCTATTGAGTCCTTCTCAGACGCTGGTCTACCCATCTACTCTTATGCAGAAGATAACCATGTTTTTTGGGACACTTGTCATTGTGACAGTTGTTGTAATGAAGCCATGGCAGATGAAGATGATACTCCCAGGCACAAAAGAAAATCTTCTGGCAAGAAGCTGAAATCCAGATACATAAATGGAGATCGCACAGTTGACACCTTGGGACAACCTTCAGGAAAATTTGACTATCTTGTCAAATATACTCCTCCTTCTTGGGCAACCCCAGAGCAAGTCCCTACAGTCTCTATGTATCAACCCACAAGACCTTATGATGATGATTTTCCTGCTTTACAGGAACAAGTTAAAGACAGAGTTCGTACTCTTCCTCAAGTCCAAAACCCTCAGGGTGTTGATGCTGATGGCAGACCTAAACAAGTTACTCAAGCTGAAGCTGTTCTCAATTGGCAAAGCCAAAATGCCATTGCTCAAAATTCTGTTCTTCATCGCATTGAATCCAAGGTTGACATGGTACAGACTAATCTGAAAAAGATGACAGTTACTGTTGATTCTCGAATCCTACATCTTGAAAAGTTGTGTGCTGAAATTCAACAAAGGATCTCCACCATTCATGAGTATCTACTTCTTCAAGCTTCTACAGGCAGCCATATAGACCCTCAGAAGGAACAAGAAATTCAGTCTCTCAAAATACAACTCAAGTCTCTTCAGACTGAATTAGCCAAATCCAAATCAAAGCCTTCACCATTCCCTGAACCCTCACAGGCCAGGATGACTTCCTATTATCCAGACCCATTTTGGACTAAACATTCCCCTTCTTTCACCCCACAACCTTTACCTGCTACACCTCAATTATTTGGAAACCCAGACTCTGAAAACCTTTTCCGAAAAACTCTCTCCAAACGAGATAAAGGGAAAACCCAAGTACCATTTATCTCCAAAAAACCCAGATCACCAGCCCCTATCATCTCCTCATCCTCTGATTCTTTTGAATCTAAAAAACATGAACCAGATGACCCTTTCCAAGACTCCCAGGACCCTTATCAACTTATGATTCAGTCTCACAAATCTTCCAACCCTATCCAGTCTTTACTCACTACCTATTCCCACCAAACTATCCCTAAAATTCTCACTCATGAATCTCTTGCCATTACATCTGAAGAAGAGACTCCTACTGAAGAAAGTACTCTTGTGACTTCTGATGATGATTCTTCTGACACTTGTTCCATGCCACCATTACTAATGGCTGATCCTCCTCAAGCACACTCATCAGATCCTCAATCTTCCAGGACTAGGCAAGAACCTCCACCAACCTCTACTACTAGAGTTAGTGTGGACGAACCAGTCAGCAGTGATGATGAGGTAAATCTTAACCCTCGCCGTAATCAACCTCATATCCACTCTTCAAATACCGGAGGATATTTTACTTTGGATGACATTCCAAGAGTAAAATGGCGTGATAGAATGCTCGAATTCCATTCATGGCTGACTAGTTACATGCTCAAAGATGGTGTAACACTTCGAGATGCATTGCAACAATTCACTGCAAAGTTCTCTGGCACCTTATGGGATTGGTTCCATGCCTTAGGAGATTACCGACAACTACAATTTGTGAATAGTGCATCTCTTTCTGAAGCTCTGGGCTGGCTCCATTATGAATTTCTTGGAGAAGCTTTAAATGACAAAGAAATAGCAAGGTATGAGTACTTCAAAATGAAGTGTTGTTCCTATCAGAGATCTGATCTGGAAAGACACTTTAAAGAGATGTGCCGACGATACCATATTCTCTCTGGTCCTGATGATCCAAGTCTCAAGCATGCCTTTCTGGCCTCCATACCAAGGGATCTGGCTGATGAAACATTCAGACTATTCAAAATTCGAAAAGAAGCCATTGACAACCAATCTCTTGGCACGATCTTTCACCAGGTGTTGGAAGCTCTCAACAAAATGTGTGACCAACACAAGTATTTCACCAAGATATTAGAGCCTGACAAAACCATGCTCCGTGCCTGCAAGCGACCAGATCTGATGATTAAATGCTCAGACAATGCTGATTGCAATTGTCCCATAAAAAAGAAACGGCATTTCAAGAAAATCCACAGATCTTCTTTTAATGGTCGCCAGAAGAAATGGAAGTTCCTCAGAAAACGCCACACCAGGCGCCCCAAAAACTTCTCTTCAAGCTCCAATAGATGCTTCATCTGTAAGCGCAAAGGTCACTTTGCAAAAGCCTGTCCAAAGAAGCAAGCCCAGTCACTGAAGTTAATTGATTTCCTGGCCCAAAACACAAAGTTCAATCCTGATGATGATGAAGTTGAATCCCTATTCTCCCTCACGGATGAGCTCACTCCTGACACCATAGCTGCTGTTGCAGATGAAAGTTCTGATGATGAGATCTATGAACTCTACCAAGCCCAAACCACCAGCCCCCCTTCACATCCAATACCTCTAGCCCCTGTCACTATTCTCACATCCACATATGCCAAGCCCATCAAAGCCATAGCCTTATTTGATACAGGAGCCCACAGAACCATCCTTAACCCTAAAGTCCTTCCTCCTCATTGTTGGGTCGCCCATAAAGAATATTTCCGAGCCGCTGACAATCAAGTCTTCTGCACCCAACTCAAAACCAAAAAACCCATTACCATACAAATCCTTCCACAATGTTCAGTCAAAACCCATGTTCTTGGATCTCCTTTACCTGGAAAGGATTTAGTTATTGGATTTGATGTTTATTTCAAATCTAAGTTCAGGATCCTTCCCCATGGTATTCAGTACAAAACCCATTTTCTTCCATATACAGCTACACCTTCACTCTATGAACTCCAACCTTCACTCCCAGACCAAATTGACCTCATCAAAGCTCAAATCATTCAACACTCGTGTTCAAACTCTCATCAGGAGTTTCTTGCCAAATGTTCTCATCCCTTATGGCAAAATCCACAGTTTTTTATTAGGCTTCCCTTCAAGCTTAATGAAGACATCAATCCCACAAAAGCTAGTCACACTGGAATGAATCCTGAGCACAAGATGCTAGCTCAAGAAGAATGTGCTCAATTACAGGCCCAAGGATTAATTGAGCCCACAGACTCCTCATGGTCTTGCGAAGCCTTTTATGTTAATAAAAGGTCTGAACAAAAACGAGGCAAGCTCAGGTTGGTAATTAATTATCAGCCCTTGAATCATTTTTTACAAGATGATAAGTTCCCCTTGCCAAATACCATGACATTATTTGCCAACCTCCACAATGCCAAACTATTCTCCAAATTTGATCTTAAAGCTGGCTTTTGGCAACTTGGCATTCATCCTGAAGACAGATACAAAACAGGTTTCTGCATACCAGACCATCATTATCAATGGCGAGTCATGCCCTTTGGTCTCAAAGTAGCACCTTCCTTATTTCAAAAAGCCATGATTAAAGTGTTTGAGCCTATACTTCAATCAGCTTTAATCTACATTGATGACGTGTTACTTTTCTCAAAGGACAAGGAGTCACATGCTATGCTATTAAAGCAATTTGCAGAGCTTGTTCGCCATCATGGTATCATGCTCTCTGAAACCAAGATGCATATCTGCCAAAAGGAAATTGAATTTCTCGGTATGGTATTTACAGATGGTGCTTACACACCTGGCACCCATATAGCTGAAGAACTTCAAAAATTCTCAGATGGCCCCCTCACTAGAAGACAAGTGCAACAGTTTTTGGGCATTGTCCAGTATCTCAGAAATTTTATTCCCCGAGTTGCACAGATGACAAGGCCACTCCAGCTCATGTTAAAAAAGGATGCAGACCCTTGGACAGAAAAGCAGACACAAGCAGTCAAACAACTAAAGATGGCCACACAACACCTTCCTGCTTTAGTCATTCCATCAACAGGACAGCGTATTCTCCAGACCGATGCTAGTGACAAATATTGGAGTGCAGTACTACTTGAAGAAAAAGAAGGCCACCGACACATATGTGGCTACAAAAGCGGGTCTTTTAAGGAGTCAGAAACCCACTATCACTCCACTTTCAAAGAAATCCTAGCTGTAAAGTATGGCATCCAAAAGTTCGAGTTCCACCTGGCAGCCTACCATTTCAAGGTCATCATGGATTGTTCCTCTTTTCCCAAAATGCTACAGTTCAAGCGAAAGATGCTTCCTCATCCACAACTCCTGAGACTAGCAGAATGGTTTTCAAAGTACACCTTCACCGTCGAGCATATAAAAGGACACAAGAATGTAATTCCAGATATGCTCACCAGACCACCTAAATCACAAACACTGCTCCTTCCCTTGATTCTTATGGCCTCCTCTTCCAATCCACCTCCACCTGAGCGAGATTTCCCCACAGAAGATTTACCTCCTCTTGCTCAAGAAATGATCCTTAACCACACTCTCAACCAACAGGCTAAAGACAAACTATTTAGCCTCCAAGATCACCTCCTTCTCAACTATGATGCATCCTCCCTTTGTTTCCAAAGCTTAGGGATCCATCCCAAATATCCTTTCATCCACCTATTCACCTTCAAACCATCTGGCCTATTCCCCAAAGAACTTTACTTTTTCTTATGGTACCTCTGTCACTTGTACCATGTTGCTATAGAATTTCCTATTGATTACTTTCTTGCTAGTTTTCACAGGACTTCTTGGCCAGCGGACTCTTGGTACTATACCTTCAAGTTCCTCACATGGTTTCATGACCCCACACAGTGGATTTCCCTTCTCCAACAGGAAAAATCCCAATGGCCTCATCCACAACCTTGTTGGATTGAAGTATATCAAAACACGGCCCGACCCAAGTCTGTTAAACAAGCCTTTGCTCATTTGTTCTCTATTTTCATATTTCACAGACCTTTCAAGGCTTCGGCAGACAATTTGGTTATAAGTTTTCCACAAGCTACCCTCTACGCAACACATCCATACTCCCTGTATGAACAACCCCTTTCAAACCTTCCAGAGCTCAGGACCATGCAAAAGACAATGTGCCTCAAGAACAATATTATTCCTGAAGAATTATGGCCTAAAGGCACAGATCCTGATGAAGAACCTGGATATGATTTTTATGATCCTCACTATTCCGACCATCTTCATAATCTGAGAATGCAGTACAAAAATAAAAAAATTAAGCAGATAATTCTGGGAATCCCGACACTCCTGAAACCACATGAGATGGAAATGATTGATGAGGACGACTATGATTTGGCCCTACAAGTCCAGGATGACTTATCAGACCAGAACCTTTCTCCAGATCATGAACCTATTGTCAGTTGATAATTATCATTTGTCTTATATAGGGTGTATTATAAGTAAGTGCTCAATTATGTAACAAGTGGTGTCTTGTCATGTAGTGGTGCATTATTAGATAGTGCTCCATTATTAGGTAAGTGCTCCATTATGTAATAAGTGATGTCTTGTCATGGTGTATTATTAGGTGAGTGCTTTTTTATGTGTTTTCTTATGTAATCAATGATGTAAGCAAAGGCCTCAAGACTTGTATAAATAGAGGCTATGTGTAATGTTTCAGGGCAGAACCCGAAGAGAGTTATTCTCTAAGGAAAAGCCTCTTCAATAAAATCTTGTTTGTTCAAATTCTCTGTTCTTCAAGCTCTTCCTTATAACTAGAAGCTTTGTTTATCATCCAATAGACACGACTCCAGTGAGTAGCTATTGAGTGCCCATAGAATTGGCCGTGTTGAGCCGCTCTGTCAGAGTTTCTTGTCTATGTTAGTTTGGTATCAGAGCTCCCTGGTTTGGGGTTGATCATGACTTCGTCTCCATCTTCACCTCCTTCCTCTTCTCTTCAGGCCTCTTCTTCCTCTTTCCATCTTCCTCCTTCCCCTTCTTTTCGTAAGTCTACCTCTACTAAGCTTGCTTATCTATATGAAGTTAATCTTTTAGATGATTCACAAAAAATCTCTGAAACAGACCTTCCACTAGTCAATCCTTATCATGCCTTTGTCAAAAGATCTCCCTCAGTTATTCGCAGTATTAAAACCCTCATCAAACAGCCTTCTCGTATGACAAAAGAATATGTTCAAGCTTCCTCTTTCGACCAACATAAGATTCCTGCTACTTCTCGAGAACAATTTGTTACTCTTGAAATTCCATCTGAGTTTCCAGGACAGTGGATTTCTCAAGGATATACACATATCCACTTTGGTGCTATTCGTCTTGCTTTATCTTATCATGGCCGTAAAGGCTTACCTGTTGCAGCACGATTAGCTCTTTTGGATACCAGATATTTGGAGTATCAACATGCTTGCATTGGATCTCTTGAAACTACCCTTAATTGTGGCACAGTGGTTGTTACTTTCTATCCCAATTTCAACATGGCGTTGGATGATCCTCAACTCCATCATTTCTTGAAAGTCCAATTACAAATTACTGGTGCTGATCAAGTCTTGGACACCTATCAAGCCACTCTTCACTATCAGATGGCTTATCGGATCCAAAATCATGCTTTTGATTTAGTACTTCCTGTCACCAATGATGCTTTACTCATCACTGTTGATACTAATCAAAAGGCCACCTGTACCCATGTCCCACGGCAAATCCCGAAGGAAGAATTACAAAAATTACTTCCCTCTTCATGGATCACCAATTACGAAAAACTACACCAAAACTCTGTTCCTGTACAATCCATGGAACCTGAGTTCACCAAAAAAGCTGATGGTACTGTAGAAATTATCTTTCAGAAAGGAGCATCTTCCACAACTCCCCCTGCAATTTTCTCTTCCATCTCAATGGTGCAGCCTATTCATGATCCTCTTCCAGTACCTATTGAGTCCTTCTCAGACACTGGTCTACCCATCTACTCTTATGCAAAGGATAACCATGTTTTTTGGGACACTTGTCATTGTGACAGTTGTTGTAATGCAGCCATGGCAGATGAAGATGATACTCCCAGGCACAAAAGAAAATCTTCTGGCAAGAAGCTGAAATCCAGATACATAAATGGAGACCGCACAGTTGACACCTTGGGACAACCTTCAGGAAAATTTGACTATCTTGTCAAATATACTCCTCCTTCTTGGGCAACCCCAGAGCAAGTCCCTACAGTCTCTATGTATCAACCCACAAGACCTTATGATGATGATTTTCCTGCTTTACAGGAACAAGTTAAAGACAGAGTTCGTACTCTTCCTCAAGTCCAAAACCCTCAGGGTGTTGATGCTGATGGCAGACCTAAACAAGTTACTCAAGCTGAAGCTGTTCTCAATTGGCAAAGCCAAAATGCCATTGCTCAAAATTCTGTTCTTCATCGCATTGAATCCAAGGTTGACATGGTACAGACTAATCTGAAAAAGATGACAGTTACTGTTGATTCTCGAATCCTACATCTTGAAAAGTTGTGTGCTGAAATTCAACAAAGGATCTCCACCATTCATGAGTATCTACTTCTTCAAGCTTCTACAGGCAGCCATATAGACCCTCAGAAGGAACAAGAAATTCAGTCTCTCAAAATACAACTCAAGTCTCTTCAGACTGAATTAGCCAAATCCAAATCAAAGCCTTCACCATTCCCTGAACCCTCACAGGCCAGGATGACTTCCTATTATCCAGACCCATTTTGGACTAAACATTCCCCTTCTTTCACCCCACAACCTTTACCTGCTACACCTCAATTATTTGGAAACCCAGACTCTGAAAACCTTTTCCGAAAAACTCTCTCCAAACGAGATAAAGGGAAAACCCAAGTACCATTTATCTCCAAAAAACCCAGATCACCAGCCCCTATCATCTCCTCATCCTCTGATTCTTTTGAATCTAAAAAACATGAACCAGATGACCCTTTCCAAGACTCCCAGGACCCTTATCAACTTATGATTCAGTCTCACAAATCTTCCAACCCTATCCAGTCTTTACTCACTACCTATTCCCACCAAACTATCCCTAAAATTCTCACTCATGAACCTCTTGCCAATACATCTGAAGAAGAGACTCCTACTGAAGAAAGTACTCTTGTGACTTCTGATGATGATTCTTCTGACACTTGTTCCATGCCACCATTACTAATGGCTGATCCTCCTCAAGCACACTCATCAGATCCTCAATCTTCCAGGACTAGGCAAGAACCTCCACCAACCTCTACTACTAGAGTTAGTGTGGACGAACCAGTCAGCAGTGATGATGAGGTAAATCTTAACCCTCGCCGTAATCAACCTCATATCCACTCTTCAAATACCGGAGGATATTTTACTTTGGATGACATTCCAAGAGTAAAATGGCGTGATAGAATGCTCGAATTCCATTCATGGCTGACTAGTTACATGCTCAAAGATGGTGTAACCCTTCGAGATGCATTGCAACAATTCACTGCAAAGTTCTCTGGCACCTTATGGGATTGGTTCCATGCCTTAGGAGATTACCGACAACTACAATTTGTGAATAGTGCATCTCTTTCTGAAGCTCTGGGCTGGCTCCATTATGAATTTCTTGGAGAAGCTTTAAATGACAAAGAAATAGCAAGGTATGAGTACTTCAAAATGAAGTGTTGTTCCTATCAGAGATCTGATCTGGAAAGACACTTTAAAGAGATGTGCCGACGATACCATATTCTCTCTGGTCCTGATGATCCAAGTCTCAAGCATGCCTTTCTGGCCTCCATACCAAGGGATCTGGCTGATGAAACATTCAGACTATTCAAAATTCGAAAAGAAGCCATTGACAACCAATCTCTTGGCACGATCTTTCACCAGGTGTTGGAAGCTCTCAACAAAATGTGTGACCAACACAAGTATTTCACCAAGATATTAGAGCCTGACAAAACCATGCTCCGTGCCTGCAAGCGACCAGATCTGATGATTAAATGCTCAGACAATGCTGATTGCAATTGTCCCATAAAAAAGAAACGGCATTTCAAGAAAATCCACAGATCTTCTTTTAATGGTCGCCAGAAGAAATGGAAGTTCCTCAGAAAACGCCACACCAGGCGCCCCAAAAACTTCTCTTCAAGCTCCAATAGATGCTTCATCTGTAAGCGCAAAGGTCACTTTGCAAAAGCCTGTCCAAAGAAGCAAGCCCAGTCACTGAAGTTAATTGATTTCCTGGCCCAAAACACAAAGTTCAATCCTGATGATGATGAAGTTGAATCCCTATTCTCCCTCACGGATGAGCTCACTCCTGACACCATAGCTGCTGTTGCAGATGAAAGTTCTGATGATGAGATCTATGAACTCTACCAAGCCCAAACCACCAGCCCCCCTTCACATCCAATACCTCTAGCCCCTGTCACTATTCTCACATCCACATATGCCAAGCCCATCAAAGCCATAGCCTTATTTGATACAGGAGCCCACAGAACCATCCTTAACCCTAAAGTCCTTCCTCCTCATTGTTGGGTCGCCCATAAAGAATATTTCCGAGCCGCTGACAATCAAGTCTTCTGCACCCAACTCAAAACCAAAAAACCCATTACCATACAAATCCTTCCACAATGTTCAGTCAAAACCCATGTTCTTGGATCTCCTTTACCTGGAAAGGATTTAGTTATTGGATTTGATGTTTATTTCAAATCTAAGTTCAGGATCCTTCCCCATGGTATTCAGTACAAAACCCATTTTCTTCCATATACAGCTACACCTTCACTCTATGAACTCCAACCTTCACTCCCAGACCAAATTGACCTCATCAAAGCTCAAATCATTCAACACTCGTGTTCAAACTCTCATCAGGAGTTTCTTGCCAAATGTTCTCATCCCTTATGGCAAAATCCACAGTTTTTTATTAGGCTTCCCTTCAAGCTTAATGAAGACATCAATCCCACAAAAGCTAGTCACACTGGAATGAATCCTGAGCACAAGATGCTAGCTCAAGAAGAATGTGCTCAATTACAGGCCCAAGGATTAATTGAGCCCACAGACTCCTCATGGTCTTGCGAAGCCTTTTATGTTAATAAAAGGTCTGAACAAAAACGAGGCAAGCTCAGGTTGGTAATTAATTATCAGCCCTTGAATCATTTTTTACAAGATGATAAGTTCCCCTTGCCAAATACCATGACATTATTTGCCAACCTCCACAATGCCAAACTATTCTCCAAATTTGATCTTAAAGCTGGCTTTTGGCAACTTGGCATTCATCCTGAAGACAGATACAAAACAGGTTTCTGCATACCAGACCATCATTATCAATGGCGAGTCATGCCCTTTGGTCTCAAAGTAGCACCTTCCTTATTTCAAAAAGCCATGATTAAAGTGTTTGAGCCTATACTTCAATCAGCTTTAATCTACATTGATGACGTGTTACTTTTCTCAAAGGACAAGGAGTCACATGCTATGCTATTAAAGCAATTTGCAGAGCTTGTTCGCCATCATGGTATCATGCTCTCTGAAACCAAGATGCATATCTGCCAAAAGGAAATTGAATTTCTCGGTATGGTATTTACAGATGGTGCTTACACACCTGGCACCCATATAGCTGAAGAACTTCAAAAATTCTCAGATGGCCCCCTCACTAGAAGACAAGTGCAACAGTTTTTGGGCATTGTCCAGTATCTCAGAAATTTTATTCCCCGAGTTGCACAGATGACAAGGCCACTCCAGCTCATGTTAAAAAAGGATGCAGACCCTTGGACAGAAAAGCAGACACAAGCAGTCAAACAACTAAAGATGGCCACACAACACCTTCCTGCTTTAGTCATTCCATCAACAGGACAGCGTATTCTCCAGACCGATGCTAGTGACAAATATTGGAGTGCAGTACTACTTGAAGAAAAAGAAGGCCACCGACACATATGTGGCTACAAAAGCGGGTTTTTCAAGGAGTCAGAAACCCACTACCACTCCACTTTCAAAGAAATCCTAGCTGTAAAGTATGGCATCCAAAAGTTCGAGTTCCACCTGGCAGCCTACCATTTCAAGGTCATCATGGATTGTTCCTCTTTTCCCAAAATGCTACAGTTCAAGCGAAAGATGCTTCCTCATCCACAACTTCTGAGACTAGCAGAATGGTTTTCAAAGTACACCTTCACCGTCGAGCATATAAAAGGACACAAGAATGTAATTCCAGACATGCTCACCAGACCACCTAAACCACAAACACTGCTCCTTCCCTTGATTCTTATGGCCTCCTCTTCCAATCCACCTCCACCTGAGCGAGATTTCCCCACAGAAGATTTACCTCCTCTTGCTCAAGAAATGATCCTTAACCACACTCTCAACCAACAGGCTAAAGACAAACTATTTAGCCTCCAAGATCACCTCCTTCTCAACTATGATGCATCCTCCCTTTGTTTCCAAAGCTTAGGGATCCATCCCAAATATCCTTTCATCCACCTATTCACCTTCAAACCATCTGGCCTATTCCCCAAAGAACTTTACTTTTTCTTATGGTACCTCTGTCACTTGTACCATGTTGCTATAGAATTTCCTATTGATTACTTTCTTGCTAGTTTTCACAGGACTTCTTGGCCAGCGGACTCTTGGTACTATACCTTCAAGTTCCTCACATGGTTTCATAACCCCACACAATGGATCTCCCTTCTCCAACAGGAAAAATCCCAATGGCCTCATCCACAACCTTGTTGGATTGAAGTATATCAAAACACGGCCCGACCCAAGTCTGTTAAACAAGCCTTTGCTCATTTATTCTCTATTTTCATATTTCACAGACCTTTCAAGGCTTCGGCAGACAATTTGGTGATAAGTTTTCCACAAGCTACCCTCTACGCAACACATCCATACTCCCTGTATGAACAACCCCTTTCAAACCTTCCAGAGCTCAGGACCATGCAAAAGACAATGTGCCTCAAGAACAATATTATTCCTGAAGAATTATGGCCTAAAGGCACAGATCCTGATGAAGAACCTGGATATGATTTTTATGATCCTCACTATTCCGACCATCTTCATAATCTGAGAATGCAGTACAAAAATAAAAAAATTAAGCAGATAATTCTGGGAATCCCGACACTCCTGAAACCACATGAGATGGAAATGATTGATGAGGACGACTATGATTTGGCCCTACAAGTCCAGGATGACTTATCAGACCAGAACCTTTCTCCAGATCATGAACCTATTGTCAGTTGATAATTATCATTTGTCTTATATAGGGTGTATTATAAGTAAGTGCTCAATTATGTAACAAGTGGTGTCTTGTCATGTAGTGGTGCATTATTAGATAGTGCTCCATTATTAGGTAAGTGCTCCATTATGTAATAAGTGATGTCTTGTCATGGTGTATTATTAGGTGAGTGCTTTTTTATGTGTTTTCTTATGTAATCAATGATGTAAGCAAAGGCCTCAAGACTTGTATAAATAGAGGCTATGTGTAATGTTTCAGGGCAGAACCCGAAGAGAGTTATTCTCTAAGGAAAAGCCTCTTCAATAAAATCTTGTTTGTTCAAATTCTCTGTTCTTCAAGCTCTTCCTTATAACTAGAAGCTTTGTTTATCATCCAATAGACACGACTCCAGTGAGTAGCTATTGAGTGCCCATAGAATTGGCCGTGTTGAGCCGCTCTGTCAGAGTTTCTTGTCTATGTTAGTTTGGTATCAGAGCTCCCTGGTTTGGGGTTGATCATGACTACTTCGTCTCCATCTTCACCTCCTTCCTCTTCTCTTCAGGCCTCTTCTTCCTCTTTCCATCTTCCTCCTTCCCCTTCTTTCCGTAAGTCTACTTCAACAAAGCTTGCTTATCTATATGAAGTTAATCTTTTAGATGATTCACAAAAAATCTCTGAAACAGACCTTCCACTAGTCAATCCTTATCATGCCTTTGTCAAAAGATCTCCCTCAGTTATTCGCAGTATTAAAACCCTCATCAAACAGCCTTCTCGTATGACAAAAGAATATGTTCAAGCTTCCTCTTTCGACCAACATAAGATTCCTGCTACTTCTCGAGAACAATTTGTTACTCTTGAAATTCCATCTGAGTTTCCAGGACAGTGGATTTCTCAAGGATATACACATATCCACTTTGGTGCTATTCGTCTTGCTTTATCTTATCATGGCCGTAAAGGCTTACCTGTTGCAGCACGATTAGCTCTTTTGGATACCAGATATTTGGAGTATCAACATGCTTGCATTGGATCTCTTGAAACTACCCTTAATTGTGGCACAGTGGTTGTTACTTTCTATCCCAATTTCAACATGGCGTTGGATGATCCTCAACTCCATCATTTCTTGAAAGTCCAATTACAAATTACTGGTGCTGATCAAGTCTTGGACACCTATCAAGCCACTCTTCACTATCAGATGGCTTATCGGGTCCAAAATCATGCTTTTGATTTAGTACTTCCTGTCACCAATGATGCTTTACTCATCACTGTTGATACTAATCAAAAGGCCACCTGTACCCATGTCCCGCGGCAAATCCCGAAGGAAGAATTACAAAAATTACTTCCCTCTTCATGGATCACCAATTACGAAAAACTACACCAAAACTCTGTTCCCGTACAATCCATGGAACCTGAGTTCACCAAAAAGGCAGATGGTACTGTAGAAATTATCTTTCAGAAAGGAGCATCTTCCACAACTCCCCCTGCAATTTTCTCTTCCATCTCAATGGTGCAGCCTATCCATGATCCTCTTCCAGTACCTATTGAGTCCTTCTCAGACACTGGTCTACCCATCTACTCTTATGCAAAGGATAACCATGTTTTTTGGGACACTTGTCATTGTGACAGTTGTTGTAATGCAGCCATGGCAGATGAAGATGATACTCCCAGGCACAAAAGAAAATCTTCTGGCAAGAAGCTGAAATCCAGATACATAAATGGAGATCGCACAGTTGACACCTTGGGACAACCTTCAGGAAAATTTGACTATCTTGTCAAATATACTCCTCCTTCTTGGGCAACCCCAGAGCAAGTCCCTACAGTCTCTATGTATCAACCCACAAGACCTTATGATGATGATTTTCCTGCTTTACAGGAACAAGTTAAAGACAGAGTTCGTACTCTTCCTCAAGTCCAAAACCCTCAGGGTGTTGATGCTGATGGCAGACCTAAACAAGTTACTCAAGCTGAAGCTGTTCTCAATTGGCAAAGCCAAAATGCCATTGCTCAAAATTCTGTTCTTCATCGCATTGAATCCAAGGTTGACATGGTACAGACTAATCTGAAAAAGATGACAGTTACTGTTGATTCTCGAATCCTACATCTTGAAAAGTTGTGTGCTGAAATTCAACAAAGGATCTCCACCATTCATGAGTATCTACTTCTTCAAGCTTCTACAGGCAGCCATATAGACCCTCAGAAGGAACAAGAAATTCAGTCTCTCAAAATACAACTCAAGTCTCTTCAGACTGAATTAGCCAAATCCAAATCAAAGCCTTCACCATTCCCTGAACCCTCACAGGCCAGGATGACTTCCTATTATCCAGACCCATTTTGGACTAAACATTCCCCTTCTTTCACCCCACAACCTTTACCTGCTACACCTCAATTATTTGGAAACCCAGACTCTGAAAACCTTTTCCGAAAAACTCTCTCCAAACGAGATAAAGGGAAAACCCAAGTACCATTTATCTCCAAAAAACCCAGATCACCAGCCCCTATCATCTCCTCATCCTCTGACTCTTTTGAATCTAAAAAACATGAACCAGATGACCCTTTCCAAGACTCCCAGGACCCTTATCAACTTATGATTCAGTCTCACAAATCTTCCAACCCTATCCAGTCTTTACTCACTACCTATTCCCACCAAACTATCCCTAAAATTCTCACTCATGAATCTCTTGCCATTACATCTGAAGAAGAGACTCCTACTGAAGAAAGTACTCTTGTGACTTCTGATGATGATTCTTCTGACACTTGTTCCATGCCACCATTACTAATGGCTGATCCTCCTCAAGCACACTCATCAGATCCTCAATCTTCCAGGACTAGGCAAGAACCTCCACCAACCTCTACTACTAGAGTTAGTGTGGACGAACCAGTCAGCAGTGATGATGAGGTAAATCTTAACCCTCGCCGTTATCAACCTCATATCCACTCTTCAAATACCGGAGGATATTTTACTTTGGATGACATTCCAAGAGTAAAATGGCGTGATAGAATGCTCGAATTCCATTCATGGCTGACTAGTTACATGCTCAAAGATGGTGTAACACTTCGAGATGCATTGCAACAATTCACTGCAAAGTTCTCTGGCACCTTATGGGATTGGTTCCATGCCTTAGGAGATTACCGACAACTACAATTTGTGAATAGTGCATCTCTTTCTGAAGCTCTGGGCTGGCTCCATTATGAATTTCTTGGAGAAGCTTTAAATGACAAAGAAATAGCAAGGTATGAGTACTTCAAAATGAAGTGTTGTTCCTATCAGAGATCTGATCTGGAAAGACACTTTAAAGAGATGTGCCGACGATACCATATTCTCTCTGGTCCTGATGATCCAAGTCTCAAGCATGCCTTTCTGGCCTCCATACCAAGGGATCTGGCTGATGAAACATTCAGACTATTCAAAATTCGAAAAGAAGCCATTGACAACCAATCTCTTGGCACGATCTTTCACCAGGTGTTGGAAGCTCTCAACAAAATGTGTGACCAACACAAGTATTTCACCAAGATATTAGAGCCTGACAAAACCATGCTCCGTGCCTGCAAGCGACCAGATCTGATGATTAAATGCTCAGACAATGCTGATTGCAATTGTCCCATAAAAAAGAAACGGCATTTCAAGAAAATCCACAGATCTTCTTTTAATGGTCGCCAGAAGAAATGGAAGTTCCTCAGAAAACGCCACACCAGGCGCCCCAAAAACTTCTCTTCAAGCTCCAATAGATGCTTCATCTGTAAGCGCAAAGGTCACTTTGCAAAAGCCTGTCCAAAGAAGCAAGCCCAGTCACTGAAGTTAATTGATTTCCTGGCCCAAAACACAAAGTTCAATCCTGATGATGATGAAGTTGAATCCCTATTCTCCCTCACGGATGAGCTCACTCCTGACACCATAGCTGCTGTTGCAGATGAAAGTTCTGATGATGAGATCTATGAACTCTACCAAGCCCAAACCACCAGCCCCCCTTCACATCCAATACCTCTAGCCCCTGTCACTATTCTCACATCCACATATGCCAAGCCCATCAAAGCCATAGCCTTATTTGATACAGGAGCCCACAGAACCATCCTTAACCCTAAAGTCCTTCCTCCTCATTGTTGGGTCGCCCATAAAGAATATTTCCGAGCCGCTGACAATCAAGTCTTCTGCACCCAACTCAAAACCAAAAAACCCATTACCATACAAATCCTTCCACAATGTTCAGTCAAAACCCATGTTCTTGGATCTCCTTTACCTGGAAAGGATTTAGTTATTGGATTTGATGTTTATTTCAAATCTAAGTTCAGGATCCTTCCCCATGGTATTCAGTACAAAACCCATTTTCTTCCATATACAGCTACACCTTCACTCTATGAACTCCAACCTTCACTCCCAGACCAAATTGACCTCATCAAAGCTCAAATCATTCAACACTCGTGTTCAAACTCTCATCAGGAGTTTCTTGCCAAATGTTCTCATCCCTTATGGCAAAATCCACAGTTTTTTATTAGGCTTCCCTTCAAGCTTAATGAAGACATCAATCCCACAAAAGCTAGTCACACTGGAATGAATCCTGAGCACAAGATGCTAGCTCAAGAAGAATGTGCTCAATTACAGGCCCAAGGATTAATTGAGCCCACAGACTCCTCATGGTCTTGCGAAGCCTTTTATGTTAATAAAAGGTCTGAACAAAAACGAGGCAAGCTCAGGTTGGTAATTAATTATCAGCCCTTGAATCATTTTTTACAAGATGATAAGTTCCCCTTGCCAAATACCATGACATTATTTGCCAACCTCCACAATGCCAAACTATTCTCCAAATTTGATCTTAAAGCTGGCTTTTGGCAACTTGGCATTCATCCTGAAGACAGATACAAAACAGGTTTCTGCATACCAGACCATCATTATCAATGGCGAGTCATGCCCTTTGGTCTCAAAGTAGCACCCTCCTTATTTCAAAAGGCCATGATTAAAGTGTTTGAGCCTATACTTCAATCAGCTTTAATCTACATTGATGACGTGTTACTTTTCTCAAAAGACGAGGAGTCACATGCTATGCTATTAAAGCAATTTGCAGAGCTTGTTCGCCATCATGGTATCATGCTCTCTGAAACCAAGATGCATATCTGCCAAAAGGAAATTGAATTTCTCGGTATGGTATTTACAGATGGTGCTTACACACCTGGCACCCATATAGCTGAAGAACTTCAAAAATTCTCAGATGGCCCCCTCACTAGAAGACAAGTGCAACAGTTTTTAGGCATTGTCCAGTATCTCAGAAATTTTATTCCCCGAGTTGCACAGATGACAAGGCCACTCCAGCTCATGTTAAAAAAGGATGCAGACCCTTGGACAGAAAAGCAGACACAAGCAGTCAAACAACTAAAGATGGCCACACAACACCTTCCTGCTTTAGTCATTCCATCAACAGGACAGCGTATTCTCCAGACCGATGCTAGTGACAAATATTGGAGTGCAGTACTACTTGAAGAAAAAGAAGGCCACCGACACATATGTGGCTACAAAAGCGGGTCTTTTAAGGAGTCAGAAACCCACTATCACTCCACTTTCAAAGAAATCCTAGCTGTAAAGTATGGCATCCAAAAGTTCGAGTTCCACCTGGCAGCCTACCATTTCAAGGTCATCATGGATTGTTCCTCTTTTCCCAAAATGCTACAGTTCAAGCGAAAGATGCTTCCTCATCCACAACTTCTGAGACTAGCAGAATGGTTTTCAAAGTACACCTTCACCGTCGAGCATATAAAAGGACACAAGAATGTAATTCCAGACATGCTCACCAGACCACCTAAACCACAAACACTGCTCCTTCCCTTGATTCTTATGGCCTCCTCTTCCAATCCACCTCCACCTGAGCGAGATTTCCCCACAGAAGATTTACCTCCTCTTGCTCAAGAAATGATCCTTAACCACACTCTCAACCAACAGGCTAAAGACAAACTATTTAGCCTCCAAGATCACCTCCTTCTCAACTATGATGCATCCTCCCTTTGTTTCCAAAGCTTAGGGATCCATCCCAAATATCCTTTCATCCACCTATTCACCTTCAAACCATCTGGCCTATTCCCCAAAGAACTTTACTTTTTCTTATGGTACCTCTGTCACTTGTACCATGTTGCTATAGAATTTCCTATTGATTACTTTCTTGCTAGTTTTCACAGGACTTCTTGGCCAGCGGACTCTTGGTACTATACCTTCAAGTTCCTCACATGGTTTCATAACCCCACACAATGGATCTCCCTTCTCCAACAGGAAAAATCCCAATGGCCTCATCCACAACCTTGTTGGATTGAAGTATATCAAAACACGGCCCGACCCAAGTCTGTTAAACAAGCCTTTGCTCATTTGTTCTCTATTTTCATATTTCACAGACCTTTCAAGGCTTCGGCAGACAATTTGGTGATAAGTTTTCCACAAGCTACCCTCTATGCAACACATCCATACTCCCTGTATGAACAACCCCTTTCAAACCTTCCAGAGCTCAGGACCATGCAAAAGACAATGTGCCTCAAGAACAATATTATTCCTGAAGAATTATGGCCTAAAGGCACAGATCCTGATGAAGAACCTGGATATGATTTTTATGATCCTCACTATTCCGACCATCTTCATAATCTGAGAATGCAGTACAAAAATAAAAAAATTAAGCAGATAATTCTGGGAATCCCGACACTCCTGAAACCACATGAGATGGAAATGATTGATGAGGACGACTATGATTTGGCCCTACAAGTCCAGGATGACTTATCAGACCAGAACCTTTCTCCAGATCATGAACCTATTGTCAGTTGATAATTATCATTTGTCTTATATAGGGTGTATTATAAGTAAGTGCTCAATTATGTAACAAGTGGTGTCTTGTCATGTAGTGGTGCATTATTAGATAGTGCTCCATTATTAGGTAAGTGCTCCATTATGTAATAAGTGATGTCTTGTCATGGTGTATTATTAGGTGAGTGCTTTTTTATGTGTTTTCTTATGTAATCAATGATGTAAGCAAAGGCCTCAAGACTTGTATAAATAGAGGCTATGTGTAATGTTTCAGGGCAGAACCCGAAGAGAGTTATTCTCTAAGGAAAAGCCTCTTCAATAAAATCTTGTTTGTTCAAATTCTCTGTTCTTCAAGCTCTTCCTTATAACTAGAAGCTTTGTTTATCATCCAATAGACACGACTCCAGTGAGTAGCTATTGAGTGCCCATAGAATTGGCCGTGTTGAGCCGCTCTGTCAGAGTTTCTTGTCTATGTTAGTTTGGTATCAGAGCTCCCTGGTTTGGGGTTGATCATGACTTCGTCTCCATCTTCACCTCCTTCCTCTTCTCTTCAGGCCTCTTCTTCCTCTTTCCATCTTCCTCCTTCCCCTTCTTTCCGTAAGTCTACTTCAACAAAGCTTGCTTATCTATATGAAGTTAATCTTTTAGATGATTCACAAAAAATCTCTGAAACAGACCTTCCACTAGTCAATCCTTATCATGCCTTTGTCAAAAGATCTCCCTCAGTTATTCGCAGTATTAAAACCCTCATCAAACAGCCTTCTCGTATGACAAAAGAATATGTTCAAGCTTCCTCTTTCGACCAACATAAAATTCCTGCTACTTCTCGAGAACAATTTGTTACTCTTGAAATTCCATCTGAGTTTCCAGGACAGTGGATTTCTCAAGGATATACACATATCCACTTTGGTGCTATTCGTCTTGCTTTATCTTATCATGGCCGTAAAGGCTTACCTGTTGCAGCACGATTAGCTCTTTTGGATACCAGATATTTGGAGTATCAACATGCTTGCATTGGATCTCTTGAAACTACCCTTAATTGTGGCACAGTGGTTGTTACTTTCTATCCCAATTTCAACATGGCGTTGGATGATCCTCAACTCCATCATTTCTTGAAAGTCCAATTACAAATTACTGGTGCTGATCAAGTCTTGGACACCTATCAAGCCACTCTTCACTATCAGATGGCTTATCGGGTCCAAAATCATGCTTTTGATTTAGTACTTCCTGTCACCAATGATGCTTTACTCATCACTGTTGATACTAATCAAAAGGCCACCTGTACCCATGTCCCACGGCAAATCCCGAAGGAAGAATTACAAAAATTACTTCCCTCTTCATGGATCACCAATTACGAAAAACTACACCAAAACTCTGTTCCTGTACAATCCATGGAACCTGAGTTCACCAAAAAAGCTGATGGTACTGTAGAAATTATCTTTCAGAAAGGAGCATCTTCCACAACTCCCCCTGCAATTTTCTCTTCCATCTCAATGGTGCAGCCTATCCATGATCCTCTTCCAGTACCTATTGAGTCCTTCTCAGACACTGGTCTACCCATCTACTCTTATGCAAAGGATAACCATGTTTTTTGGGACACTTGTCATTGTGACAGTTGTTGTAATGCAGCCATGGCAGATGAAGATGATACTCCCAGGCACAAAAGAAAATCTTCTGGCAAGAAGCTGAAATCCAGATACATAAATGGAGACCGCACAGTTGACACCTTGGGACAACCTTCAGGAAAATTTGACTATCTTGTCAAATATACTCCTCCTTCTTGGGCAACCCCAGAGCAAGTCCCTACAGTCTCTATGTATCAACCCACAAGACCTTATGATGATGATTTTCCTGCTTTACAGGAACAAGTTAAAGACAGAGTTCGTACTCTTCCTCAAGTCCAAAACCCTCAGGGTGTTGATGCTGATGGCAGACCTAAACAAGTTACTCAAGCTGAAGCTGTTCTCAATTGGCAAAGCCAAAATGCCATTGCTCAAAATTCTGTTCTTCATCGCATTGAATCCAAGGTTGACATGGTACAGACTAATCTGAAAAAGATGACAGTTACTGTTGATTCTCGAATCCTACATCTTGAAAAGTTGTGTGCTGAAATTCAACAAAGGATCTCCACCATTCATGAGTATCTACTTCTTCAAGCTTCTACAGGCAGCCATATAGACCCTCAGAAGGAACAAGAAATTCAGTCTCTCAAAATACAACTCAAGTCTCTTCAGACTGAATTAGCCAAATCCAAATCAAAGCCTTCACCATTCCCTGAACCCTCACAGGCCAGGATGACTTCCTATTATCCAGACCCATTTTGGACTAAACATTCCCCTTCTTTCACCCCACAACCTTTACCTGCTACACCTCAATTATTTGGAAACCCAGACTCTGAAAACCTTTTCCGAAAAACTCTCTCCAAACGAGATAAAGGGAAAACCCAAGTACCATTTATCTCCAAAAAACCCAGATCACCAGCCCCTATCATCTCCTCATCCTCTGATTCTTTTGAATCTAAAAAACATGAACCAGATGACCCTTTCCAAGACTCCCAGGACCCTTATCAACTTATGATTCAGTCTCACAAATCTTCCAACCCTATCCAGTCTTTACTCACTACCTATTCCCACCAAACTATCCCTAAAATTCTCACTCATGAATCTCTTGCCATTACATCTGAAGAAGAGACTCCTACTGAAGAAAGTACTCTTGTGACTTCTGATGATGATTCTTCTGACACTTGTTCCATGCCACCATTACTAATGGCTGATCCTCCTCAAGCACACTCATCAGATCCTCAATCTTCCAGGACTAGGCAAGAACCTCCACCAACCTCTACTACTAGAGTTAGTGTGGACGAACCAGTCAGCAGTGATGATGAGGTAAATCTTAACCCTCGCCGTTATCAACCTCATATCCACTCTTCAAATACCGGAGGATATTTTACTTTGGATGACATTCCAAGAGTAAAATGGCGTGATAGAATGCTCGAATTCCATTCATGGCTGACTAGTTACATGCTCAAAGATGGTGTAACACTTCGAGATGCATTGCAACAATTCACTGCAAAGTTCTCTGGCACCTTATGGGATTGGTTCCATGCCTTAGGAGATTACCGACAACTACAATTTGTGAATAGTGCATCTCTTTCTGAAGCTCTGGGCTGGCTCCATTATGAATTTCTTGGAGAAGCTTTAAATGACAAAGAAATAGCAAGGTATGAGTACTTCAAAATGAAGTGTTGTTCCTATCAGAGATCTGATCTGGAAAGACACTTTAAAGAGATGTGCCGACGATACCATATTCTCTCTGGTCCTGATGATCCAAGTCTCAAGCATGCCTTTCTGGCCTCCATACCAAGGGATCTGGCTGATGAAACATTCAGACTATTCAAAATTCGAAAAGAAGCCATTGACAACCAATCTCTTGGCACGATCTTTCACCAGGTGTTGGAAGCTCTCAACAAAATGTGTGACCAACACAAGTATTTCACCAAGATATTAGAGCCTGACAAAACCATGCTCCGTGCCTGCAAGCGACCAGATCTGATGATTAAATGCTCAGACAATGCTGATTGCAATTGTCCCATAAAAAAGAAACGGCATTTCAAGAAAGTCCACAGATCTTCTTTTAATGGTCGCCAGAAGAAATGGAAGTTCCTCAGAAAACGCCACACCAGGCGCCCCAAAAACTTCTCTTCAAGCTCCAATAGATGCTTCATCTGTAAGCGCAAAGGTCACTTTGCAAAAGCCTGTCCAAAGAAGCAAGCCCAGTCACTGAAGTTAATTGATTTCCTGGCCCAAAACACAAAGTTCAATCCTGATGATGATGAAGTTGAATCCCTATTCTCCCTCACGGATGAGCTCACTCCTGACACCATAGCTGCTGTTGCAGATGAAAGTTCTGATGATGAGATCTATGAACTCTACCAAGCCCAAACCACCAGCCCCCCTTCACATCCAATACCTCTAGCCCCTGTCACTATTCTCACATCCACATATGCCAAGCCCATCAAAGCCATAGCCTTATTTGATACAGGAGCCCACAGAACCATCCTTAACCCTAAAGTCCTTCCTCCTCATTGTTGGGTCGCCCATAAAGAATATTTCCGAGCCGCTGACAATCAAGTCTTCTGCACCCAACTCAAAACCAAAAAACCCATTACCATACAAATCCTTCCACAATGTTCAGTCAAAACCCATGTTCTTGGATCTCCTTTACCTGGAAAGGATTTAGTTATTGGATTTGATGTTTATTTCAAATCTAAGTTCAGGATCCTTCCCCATGGTATTCAGTACAAAACCCATTTTCTTCCATATACAGCTACACCTTCACTCTATGAACTCCAACCTTCACTCCCAGACCAAATTGACCTCATCAAAGCTCAAATCATTCAACACTCGTGTTCAAACTCTCATCAGGAGTTTCTTGCCAAATGTTCTCATCCCTTATGGCAAAATCCACAGTTTTTTATTAGGCTTCCCTTCAAGCTTAATGAAGACATCAATCCCACAAAAGCTAGTCACACTGGAATGAATCCTGAGCACAAGATGCTAGCTCAAGAAGAATGTGCTCAATTACAGGCCCAAGGATTAATTGAGCCCACAGACTCCTCATGGTCTTGCGAAGCCTTTTATGTTAATAAAAGGTCTGAACAAAAACGAGGCAAGCTCAGGTTGGTAATTAATTATCAGCCATTGAATCATTTTTTACAAGATGATAAGTTCCCCTTGCCAAATACCATGACATTATTTGCCAACCTCCACAATGCCAAACTATTCTCCAAATTTGATCTTAAAGCTGGCTTTTGGCAACTTGGCATTCATCCTGAAGACAGATACAAAACAGGTTTCTGCATACCAGACCATCATTATCAATGGCGAGTCATGCCCTTTGGTCTCAAAGTAGCACCTTCCTTATTTCAAAAAGCCATGATTAAAGTGTTTGAGCCTATACTTCAATCAGCTTTAATCTACATTGATGACGTGTTACTTTTCTCAAAGGACAAGGAGTCACATGCTATGCTATTAAAGCAATTTGCAGAGCTTGTTCGCCATCATGGTATCATGCTCTCTGAAACCAAGATGCTTATCTGCCAAAAGGAAATTGAATTTCTCGGTATGGTATTTACAGATGGTGCTTACACACCTGGCACCCATATAGCTGAAGAGCTCCATAAATTCCCTGATGGCCCCCTCACTAGAAGACAAGTGCAACAGTTTTTAGGCATTGTCCAGTATCTCAGAAATTTTATTCCCCGAGTTGCACAGATGACAAGGCCACTCCAGCTAATGTTAAAGAAGGATGCAGACCCCTGGACAGAAAAGCAGACACAAGCAGTCAAACAACTAAAGATGGCCACACAACATCTACCTGCTTTAGTCATTCCATCAACAGGGCAACGAATACTCCAGACTGATGCTAGTGACAAATATTGGAGTGCAGTGCTACTTGAAGAAAAAGAAGGCCACCGACACATATGTGGCTACAAAAGCGGGTCTTTTAAGGAGTCAGAAACCCACTATCACTCCACTTTTAAAGAAATCCTAGCTGTAAAGTATGGCATCCAAAAGTTCGAGTTCCACCTGGCAGCCTACCATTTCAAGGTCATCATGGATTGTTCCTCTTTTCCCAAAATGCTACAGTTCAAGCGAAAGATGCTTCCTCATCCACAACTTCTGAGACTAGCAGAATGGTTTTCAAAGTACACCTTCACCGTCGAGCATATAAAAGGACACAAGAATGTAATTCCAGACATGCTCACCAGACCACCTAAACCACAAACACTGCTCCTTCCCTTGATTCTTATGGCCTCCTCTTCCAATCCACCTCCACCTGAGCGAGATTTCCCCACAGAAGATTTACCTCCTCTTGCTCAAGAAATGATCCTTAACCACACTCTCAACCAACAGGCTAAAGACAAACTATTTAGCCTCCAAGATCACCTCCTTCTCAACTATGATGCATCCTCCCTTTGTTTCCAAAGCTTAGGGATCCATCCCAAATATCCTTTCATCCACCTATTCACCTTCAAACCATCTGGCCTATTCCCCAAAGAACTTTACTTTTTCTTATGGTACCTCTGTCACTTGTACCATGTTGCTATAGAATTTCCTATTGATTACTTTCTTGCTAGTTTTCACAGGACTTCTTGGCCAGCGGACTCTTGGTACTATACCTTCAAGTTCCTCACATGGTTTCATAACCCCACACAATGGATCTCCCTTCTCCAACAGGAAAAATCCCAATGGCCTCATCCACAACCTTGTTGGATTGAAGTATATCAAAACACGGCCCGACCCAAGTCTGTTAAACAAGCCTTTGCTCATTTGTTCTCTATTTTCATATTTCACAGACCTTTCAAGGCTTCGGCAGACAATTTGGTGATAAGTTTTCCACAAGCTACCCTCTATGCAACGCATCCATACTCCCTGTATGAACAACCCCTTTCAAACCTTCCAGAGCTCAGGACCATGCAAAAGACAATGTGCCTCAAGAACAATATTATTCCTGAAGAATTATGGCCTAAAGGCACAGATCCTGATGAAGAACCTGGATATGATTTTTATGATCCTCACTATTCCGACCATCTTCATAATCTGAGAATGCAGTACAAAAATAAAAAAATTAAGCAGATAATTCTGGGAATCCCGACACTCCTGAAACCACATGAGATGGAAATGATTGATGAGGACGACTATGATTTGGCACTACAAGTCCAGGATGACTTATCAGACCAGAACCTTTCTCCAGATCATGAACCTATTGTCAGTTGATAATTATCATTTGTCTTATATAGGGTGTATTATAAGTAAGTGCTCAATTATGTAACAAGTGGTGTCTTGTCATGTAGTGGTGCATTATTAGATAGTGCTCCATTATTAGGTAAGTGCTCCATTATGTAATAAGTGATGTCTTGTCATGGTGTATTATTAGGTGAGTGCTTTTTTATGTGTTTTCTTATGTAATCAATGATGTAAGCAAAGGCCTCAAGACTTGTATAAATAGAGGCTATGTGTAATGTTTCAGGGCAGAACCCGAAGAGAGTTATTCTCTAAGGAAAAGCCTCTTCAATAAAATCTTGTTTGTTCAAATTCTCTGTTCTTCAAGCTCTTCCTTATAACTAGAAGCTTTGTTTATCATCCAATAGACACGACTCCAGTGAGTAGCTATTGAGTGCCCATAGAATTGGCCGTGTTGAGCCGCTCTGTCAGAGTTTCTTGTCTATGTTTGGTATCAGAGCTCCCTGGTTTGGGGTTGATCATGACTACTTCGTCTCCATCTTCACCTCCTTCCTCTTCTCTTCAGGCCTCTTCTTCCTCTTTCCATCTTCCTCCTTCCCCTTCTTTCCGTAAGTCTACTTCAACAAAGCTTGCTTATCTATACGAAGTTAATCTTTTAGATGATTCACAAAAAATCTCTGAAACAGACCTTCCACTAGTCAATCCTTATCATGCCTTTGTCAAAAGATCTCCCTCAGTTATTCGCAGTATTAAAACCCTCATCAAACAGCCTTCTCGTATGACAAAAGAATATGTTCAAGCTTCCTCTTTCGACCAACATAAAATTCCTGCTACTTCTCGAGAACAATTTGTTACTCTTGAAATTCCATCTGAGTTTCCAGGACAGTGGATTTCTCAAGGATATACACATATCCACTTTGGTGCTATTCGTCTTGCTTTATCTTATCATGGCCGTAAAGGCTTACCTGTTGCAGCACGATTAGCTCTTTTGGATACCAGATATTTGGAGTATCAACATGCTTGCATTGGATCTCTTGAAACTACCCTTAATTGTGGCACAGTGGTTGTTACTTTCTATCCCAATTTCAACATGGCGTTGGATGATCCTCAACTCCATCATTTCTTGAAAGTCCAATTACAAATTACTGGTGCTGATCAAGTCTTGGACACCTATCAAGCCACTCTTCACTATCAGATGGCTTATCGGGTCCAAAATCATGCTTTTGATTTAGTACTTCCTGTCACCAATGATGCTTTACTCATCACTGTTGATACTAATCAAAAGGCCACCTGTACCCATGTCCCACGGCAAATCCCGAAGGAAGAATTACAAAAATTACTTCCCTCTTCATGGATCACCAATTACGAAAAACTACACCAAAACTCTGTTCCCGTACAATCCATGGAACCTGAGTTCACCAAAAAGGCAGATGGTACTGTAGAAATTATCTTTCAGAAAGGAGCATCTTCCACAACTCCCCCTGCAATTTTCTCTTCCATCTCAATGGTGCAGCCTATCCATGATCCTCTTCCAGTACCTATTGAGTCCTTCTCAGACACTGGTCTACCCATCTACTCTTATGCAAAGGATAACCATGTTTTTTGGGACACTTGTCATTGTGACAGTTGTTGTAATGCAGCCATGGCAGATGAAGATGATACTCCCAGGCACAAAAGAAAATCTTCTGGCAAGAAGCTGAAATCCAGATACATAAATGGAGATCGCACAGTTGACACCTTGGGACAACCTTCAGGAAAATTTGACTATCTTGTCAAATATACTCCTCCTTCTTGGGCAACCCCAGAGCAGGTCCCTACAGTCTCTATGTATCAACCCACAAGACCTTATGATGATGATTTTCCTGCTTTACAGGAACAAGTTAAAGACAGAGTTCGTACTCTTCCTCAAGTCCAAAACCCTCAGGGTGTTGATGCTGATGGCAGACCTAAACAAGTTACTCAAGCTGAAGCTGTTCTAAATTGGCAAAGCCAAAATGCCATTGCTCAAAATTCTGTTCTTCATCGCATTGAATCCAAGGTTGACATGGTACAGACTAATCTGAAAAAGATGACAGTTACTGTTGATTCTCGAATCCTACATCTTGAAAAGTTGTGTGCTGAAATTCAACAAAGGATCTCCACCATTCATGAGTATCTACTTCTTCAAGCTTCTACAGGCAGCCATATAGACCCTCAGAAGGAACAAGAAATTCAGTCTCTCAAAATACAACTCAAGTCTCTTCAGACTGAATTAGCCAAATCCAAATCAAAGCCTTCACCATTCCCTGAACCCTCACAGGCCAGGATGACTTCCTATTATCCAGACCCATTTTGGACTAAACATTCCCCTTCTTTCACCCCACAACCTTTACCTGCTACACCTCAATTATTTGGAAACCCAGACTCTGAAAACCTTTTCCGAAAAACTCTCTCCAAACGAGATAAAGGGAAAACCCAAGTACCATTTATCTCCAAAAAACCCAGATCACCAGCCCCTATCATCTCCTCATCCTCTGATTCTTTTGAATCTAAAAAACATGAACCAGATGACCCTTTCCAAGACTCCCAGGACCCTTATCAACTTATGATTCAGTCTCACAAATCTTCCAACCCTATCCAGTCTTTACTCACTACCTATTCCCACCAAACTATCCCTAAAATTCTCACTCATGAATCTCTTGCCATTACATCTGAAGAAGAGACTCCTACTGAAGAAAGTACTCTTGTGACTTCTGATGATGATTCTTCTGACACTTGTTCCATGCCACCATTACTAATGGCTGATCCTCCTCAAGCACACTCATCAGATCCTCAATCTTCCAGGACTAGGCAAGAACCTCCACCAACCTCTACTACTAGAGTTAGTGTGGACGAACCAGTCAGCAGTGATGATGAGGTAAATCTTAACCCTCGCCGTAATCAACCTCATATCCACTCTTCAAATACCGGAGGATATTTTACTTTGGATGACATTCCAAGAGTAAAATGGCGTGATAGAATGCTCGAATTCCATTCATGGCTGACTAGTTACATGCTCAAAGATGGTGTAACACTTCGAGATGCATTGCAACAATTCACTGCAAAGTTCTCTGGCACCTTATGGGATTGGTTCCATGCCTTAGGAGATTACCGACAACTACAATTTGTGAATAGTGCATCTCTTTCTGAAGCTCTGGGCTGGCTCCATTATGAATTTCTTGGAGAAGCTTTAAATGACAAAGAAATAGCAAGGTATGAGTACTTCAAAATGAAGTGTTGTTCCTATCAGAGATCTGATCTGGAAAGACACTTTAAAGAGATGTGCCGACGATACCATATTCTCTCTGGTCCTGATGATCCAAGTCTCAAGCATGCCTTTCTGGCCTCCATACCAAGGGATCTGGCTGATGAAACATTCAGACTATTCAAAATTCGAAAAGAAGCCATTGACAACCAATCTCTTGGCACGATCTTTCACCAGGTGTTGGAAGCTCTCAACAAAATGTGTGACCAACACAAGTATTTCACCAAGATATTAGAGCCTGACAAAACCATGCTCCGTGCCTGCAAGCGACCAGATCTGATGATTAAATGCTCAGACAATGCTGATTGCAATTGTCCCATAAAAAAGAAACGGCATTTCAAGAAAGTCCACAGATCTTCTTTTAATGGTCGCCAGAAGAAATGGAAGTTCCTCAGAAAACGCCACACCAGGCGCCCCAAAAACTTCTCTTCAAGCTCCAATAGATGCTTCATCTGTAAGCGCAAAGGTCACTTTGCAAAAGCCTGTCCAAAGAAGCAAGCCCAGTCACTGAAGTTAATTGATTTCCTGGCCCAAAACACAAAGTTCAATCCTGATGATGATGAAGTTGAATCCCTATTCTCCCTCACGGATGAGCTCACTCCTGACACCATAGCTGCTGTTGCAGATGAAAGTTCTGATGATGAGATCTATGAACTCTACCAAGCCCAAACCACCAGCCCCCCTTCACATCCAATACCTCTAGCCCCTGTCACTATTCTCACATCCACATATGCCAAGCCCATCAAAGCCATAGCCTTATTTGATACAGGAGCCCACAGAACCATCCTTAACCCTAAAGTCCTTCCTCCTCATTGTTGGGTCGCCCATAAAGAATATTTCCGAGCCGCTGACAATCAAGTCTTCTGCACCCAACTCAAAACCAAAAAACCCATTACCATACAAATCCTTCCACAATGTTCAGTCAAAACCCATGTTCTTGGATCTCCTTTACCTGGAAAGGATTTAGTTATTGGATTTGATGTTTATTTCAAATCTAAGTTCAGGATCCTTCCCCATGGTATTCAGTACAAAACCCATTTTCTTCCATATACAGCTACACCTTCACTCTATGAACTCCAACCTTCACTCCCAGACCAAATTGACCTCATCAAAGCTCAAATCATTCAACACTCGTGTTCAAACTCTCATCAGGAGTTTCTTGCCAAATGTTCTCATCCCTTATGGCAAAATCCACAGTTTTTTATTAGGCTTCCCTTCAAGCTTAATGAAGACATCAATCCCACAAAAGCTAGTCACACTGGAATGAATCCTGAACACAAGATGCTAGCTCAAGAAGAATGTGCTCAATTACAGGCCCAAGGATTAATTGAGCCCACAGACTCCTCATGGTCTTGCGAAGCCTTTTATGTTAATAAAAGGTCTGAACAAAAACGAGGCAAGCTCAGGTTGGTAATTAATTATCAGCCCTTGAATCATTTTTTACAAGATGATAAGTTCCCCTTGCCAAATACCATGACATTATTTGCCAACCTCCACAATGCCAAACTATTCTCCAAATTTGATCTTAAAGCTGGCTTTTGGCAACTTGGCATTCATCCTGAAGACAGATACAAAACAGGTTTCTGCATACCAGACCATCATTATCAATGGCGAGTCATGCCCTTTGGTCTCAAAGTAGCACCCTCCTTATTTCAAAAGGCCATGATTAAAGTGTTTGAGCCTATACTTCAATCAGCTTTAATCTACATTGATGACGTGTTACTTTTCTCAAAGGACAAGGAGTCACATGCTATGCTATTAAAGCAATTTGCAGAGCTTGTTCGCCATCATGGTATCATGCTCTCTGAAACCAAGATGCTTATCTGCCAAAAGGAAATTGAATTTCTCGGTATGGTATTTACAGATGGTGCTTACACACCTGGCACCCATATAGCTGAAGAGCTCCATAAATTCCCTGATGGCCCCCTCACTAGAAGACAAGTGCAACAGTTTTTGGGCATTGTCCAGTATCTCAGAAATTTTATTCCCCGAGTTGCACAGATGACAAGGCCACTCCAGCTCATGTTAAAAAAGGATGCAGACCCTTGGACAGAAAAGCAGACACAAGCAGTCAAACAACTAAAGATGGCCACACAACACCTTCCTGCTTTAGTCATTCCATCAACAGGACAGCGTATTCTCCAGACCGATGCTAGTGACAAATATTGGAGTGCAGTACTACTTGAAGAAAAAGAAGGCCACCGACACATATGTGGCTACAAAAGCGGGTCTTTTAAGGAGTCAGAAACCCACTATCACTCCACTTTCAAAGAAATCCTAGCTGTAAAGTATGGCATCCAAAAGTTCGAGTTCCACCTGGCAGCCTACCATTTCAAGGTCATCATGGATTGTTCCTCTTTTCCCAAAATGCTACAGTTCAAGCGAAAGATGCTTCCTCATCCACAACTTCTGAGACTAGCAGAATGGTTTTCAAAGTACACCTTCACCGTCGAGCATATAAAAGGACACAAGAATGTAATTCCAGACATGCTCACCAGACCACCTAAACCACAAACACTGCTCCTTCCCTTGATTCTTATGGCCTCCTCTTCCAATCCACCTCCACCTGAGCGAGATTTCCCCACAGAAGATTTACCTCCTCTTGCTCAAGAAATGATCCTTAACCACACTCTCAACCAACAGGCTAAAGACAAACTATTTAGCCTCCAAGATCACCTCCTTCTCAACTATGATGCATCCTCCCTTTGTTTCCAAAGCTTAGGGATCCATCCCAAATATCCTTTCATCCACCTATTCACCTTCAAACCATCTGGCCTATTCCCCAAAGAACTTTACTTTTTCTTATGGTACCTCTGTCACTTGTACCATGTTGCTATAGAATTTCCTATTGATTACTTTCTTGCTAGTTTTCACAGGACTTCTTGGCCAGCGGACTCTTGGTACTATACCTTCAAGTTCCTCACATGGTTTCATAACCCCACACAATGGATCTCCCTTCTCCAACAGGAAAAATCCCAATGGCCTCATCCACAACCTTGTTGGATTGAAGTATATCAAAACACGGCCCGACCCAAGTCTGTTAAACAAGCCTTTGCTCATTTGTTCTCTATTTTCATATTTCACAGACCTTTCAAGGCTTCGGCAGACAATTTGGTGATAAGTTTTCCACAAGCTACCCTCTATGCAACACATCCATACTCCCTGTATGAACAACCCCTTTCAAACCTTCCAGAGCTCAGGACCATGCAAAAGACAATGTGCCTCAAGAACAATATTATTCCTGAAGAATTATGGCCTAAAGGCACAGATCCTGATGAAGAACCTGGATATGATTTTTATGATCCTCACTATTCCGACCATCTTCATAATCTGAGAATGCAGTACAAAAATAAAAAAAATTAAGCAGATAATTCTGGGAATCCCGACACTCCTGAAACCACATGAGATGGAAATGATTGATGAGGACGACTATGATTTGGCACTACAAGTCCAGGATGACTTATCAGACCAGAACCTTTCTCCAGATCATGAACCTATTGTCAGTTGATAATTATCATTTGTCTTATATAGGGTGTATTATAAGTAAGTGCTCAATTATGTAACAAGTGGTGTCTTGTCATGTAGTGGTGCATTATTAGATAGTGCTCCATTATTAGGTAAGTGCTCCATTATGTAATAAGTGATGTCTTGTCATGGTGTATTATTAGGTGAGTGCTTTTTTATGTGTTTTCTTATGTAATCAATGATGTAAGCAAAGGCCTCAAGACTTGTATAAATAGAGGCTATGTGTAATGTTTCAGGGCAGAACCCGAAGAGAGTTATTCTCTAAGGAAAAGCCTCTTCAATAAAATCTTGTTTGTTCAAATTCTCTGTTCTTCAAGCTCTTCCTTATAACTAGAAGCTTTGTTTATCATCCAATAGACACGACTCCAGTGAGTAGCTATTGAGTGCCCATAGAATTGGCCGTGTTGAGCCGCTCTGTCAGAGTTTCTTGTCTATGTTTGTTTGGTATCAGAGCTCCCTGATACCATCCCTGGACACACTAGCTTTGATGCCGTGGGTGTTCTGAGTAAAATGTGATTGTAATAACTGTAGGCGTTTGATTTGGAAATTATCCATGATTAAATCATGGCCTAATAAAAAATATAATTATTATTTTTTATGTAAATTTTTATGCAAATTTATTAAATAATAAATTATTTTATCGTTGATTTTGCATTTTTTTTATTTTTTGGGCACAATAAAAGTACAATTAGACTCTCTAATCCATTCAAAATTTCCAAATTTTTTTCTATCAATGCCGATCTTTTTTTATTTTATTTTTATTTTATTTTGGGTAGATTTTAGAGAATAAACTAGAAATGAGTTATGACATTCCTCGTGGATATTTAGCATTTTTTTTAATGAGTAAACTAATTTTAAGGTGGTGTTTGATATTGAGATTCAACTATATTTTTTTTTTCTTAAAATAGATTAATGTTTTTGGTTTTTTTTATTGTTTTGATGTAAAAATAAAAATTTATTATTTTAATATATTTGTAAGTAAGAAAACACTATTATTTATTATAAATGCAATAATTAGTCTTCTGTCCAAGAGTTGGGGGTACATTACGACCTTATTAGTTGACTTCTTAGAATGGGAATTAAATTCATGGGATGGGAGGTGGAAATGGAAATGGTAAGCTAGCGTTCTCGGCAGCCTAATTTGATTTTTTGCTAGTCAATGTATTATTCGAGCCGATTGCTAGGACAGGAAATCTCAAACCATTGGTGTTGTAAAAGTTATTTCAAAAGTTTTTATTGCATATTAGAAAATAAAATTAACTTTTTTGATTACAAAGAGTTTATATATAACTTGTTATTCCATATTAAGAAAATAAGATTTTCATCAAGTGTTTTTATAATAAATTTTGATATAAAATGATAACCAATAAAAAAAATAGTTGTCTCACACACATAAAGTTGAGTAGAGCAAGAGAAAAATCAGAAACGTGAGGTGGTTAGATGCGTGGGATAAAAAGCTTATAGTACTTGCTAGCGCGACTATGCAGTAAAATTGGTGGAAAGTAATAATTAACCAAGCGGCAAAAAGCAAAATTAGCAACGGATTTTCTATTTCTCATTTAAATCAGCAACAAAATTTAGTAATTGATTTTTCGTTGCTAATTTATCTACAACGAATAATATATTATAAATATATTTAGCAACAACACATTTTCATCGGATAGTGTCCAATGCAAATTTCGTTACTAATATTTTTTAGCAATGAATCCCTTTATTATTTGCAACCAATCATTCCATTGCATTAGTTTAGGGGCCACTGAAAGAAAATGTTAAAGGGATGGTTTATGGAAATGGAAATGGATTTTTTTTTGGTTAATATGGGTGTTCGGTCTGTTACACACACCTCAACTATTTCTACGAATTCTAAAGTTAATAACTATGTAAATCAGTCATCATATTAATAACCATAAGGCTCAAATTTAAGATCACGGGAAGAAAACCCCTAAATCTCAAACTTGTGTCGTTGGGTCACCTAAACGGTTAATGGAAATGGATTTGGAGCTTGACAAGTGGTGGTGGAAAAATATATAGGAGAAAAATACAAGGAAATTGAAACTGTTCTAGCTGTTAGAGTATGTCAGTGAGTAATATTGAGTATGTATAAATAGTAGGTATTTAAAAACATACGGTATTAAATAAAATCAGTTGAGAACAGTACAATATTTTTCACTTTACTCTCTCTCTCAAATCCCTAAACATCAGATTCTTGATCTTCATCTCTTCATTCATCTACTGATCTACATAGATTCTCACACTAGCGATCGTCGCACGTTCAGCTCATCTGTATTCTTATTAGATGGAGATGCATCAATCACCAGCCCAGAAACATGTAAGTGCTGGTGAGGAGTGACAAAATCAGACCATGAATCTGAACAGGTATGGAATTTCGTCCATTGCCATTAATACAAAATAAAAGCTATTTTTTCTCTAAACCCAATTCATGTAAGCTTTCGTACAAGCAAAGGATCCATTTTATAGCCACTTCATTTTTGTGTCGTTTTGTTTACAGGCCTTCAAGTCAATGAAAGAAAGTTCTTCTATGGAAAAATTAGCACAGCCACCTCCATGCTTCCATATGGTGATTCAATGATATTTCTCCACCCATTTAGCAAAACTTATTCAACCAAAAAAAAAAAATTTGTTCTGATAAAAAAAAACTGCTTAAATCTAACAAGAAAAACTGACCCGGACACTTTAGGCTATCAAGAAATGCTATAGTGCTATTTATGGTGCTAAAGGATGATTACAACGGAAGAGTGCGAGAGAGATAGAGAGAATACTCGTTAACAATCTTACAAAAATTATTCCTTACAATCATAAAATCTCTTACAATAACATTTCTTTTTGAGGAAGGAGAGCCAAGTATACTGCGATTAAGGTAGAGGCAACTTTGATGTTAGTAATTACGTTTTGGTGGTGGAGGGTAACGAGGGCTACCATAGGTATGTGGTGGTGGTAATGTTTTTGGTGGTGGGGGAAGACTAGGATGAGGGCCATCATTGACTTTTGATGGTAGTGGTTGTCGCGGAGGAGGAGGAGGAGGAGGAGGAGGAGGAGGAGGAGGAGGAGGCCGTGGGACAGGAGGTTGAACTGGTGGTTTTGGAGATGGACGGGGACTTTGATGTGGTGGTGGTGGTGGTGTTGGTAGTGGTCGACCTAATGCAACATTAACCGTGCAACTGGTTTGTGATAGTACCATCAGATGAAAAAGGATGCACGCCAACAAGTAAGAAATGATTTCCATTTCTATTGTGCGGGTGCCTGCCTATGTCGAAACTTACAATGATTGTGCTTTTTATAGGAAGGTGATCAGAGAGCGTGTGAATGATTAGTTAGCTATAACCCCCATTAAACAAACATGCAGTTGGTCCATGAGACATGGCATGATGACATAAAATTTACAATTTGCAGATCAAGTCTTGAGTTTTATAATTAAAGTGTGTATTCTTTAAAAAAACTTGTAACAATCGGGATTTTACTCATTCATTCACTTAGCTCACAAACATGGTTGTTAAAATCGATCGTATGATTTTGCGAGTCAAAACAACAAAAGAGGTAAAATTGGGTAGAAAAATTAGACCCCATTAAAATCGGATAAAAATAGGTCTGATTTTATGATCCCAGGCTATATGCAAATTTTTCTAATTGTCTCTCTCTAAGAAAATCAATATCTTTTAAATACAAACATAAGACCATAAAAATTTCTGTATTCTCATATATTGATTTAAATATTCACTTTAAAATTTATACTAAAATTTTTTGAATTTTTTTATTATTATTATTATTTTTTAATTAAAATTAATTTTTTACTTAATATTTTTTTTCAAAAATATTTAGTTATGATTTTACAATTTTTCTACCTACATGATTTTAGCTATGATTTTACAATTTTTATACGGAAAAATTTCAGATATGATTTTAAAATGGTGATTTTGACAACCTTGCTCATAAAATATATTTTATAGAAAGTGGAGTTTCTTCAAATAAAAAAAAAAGCATGCAAGGTGGTATTAGTGATTAATATGTACCAAAAAAACTCAAAGGAGATTCACTGAAGCTGGTTGGTAGTTAACAAGGGATTGACAAGGAATAGAGAAGCTTCCATCTCTTAGCTGGTAGTCATCGTTGAAAACTTTAGAGCCCTAATAAAAGCTAGCACCATTAACAAGAAGTGGCTTGTTGAATCTCTCCTACTGTAACAGTGAAAGTATGAAATTTCAGTGTTCATATTATTCAATCAAGAAGAGCAAGAACACATACATTTTGCTATCCGATGACAAACTTGGCATCTGAACTTCTATGTTCCCTGGAACAAAATGCTTAGATATTATGTAATTGGTATATCCCTAATCCTTCTTTCTTTTTTTATTGTATATTTTACTAATATCTTAGGGAACTGATGATCAAGAACTTCGGTTCACCCACACAGGGTGTATCCAAACTCTTTTTATTTTCTGCATCCGTTGAAAGTTTTTTTTTTTCAAAATTACTTTGGAAATGTAAAAGTAAACTAGCTCTACATAGAGGAGTTTTTTTATTTATTATTAATTATTCTCTATGACTTCGATTTCAAGGGCTTAGGTAAAGATTTTGTTATTGACTTGTGGTCTGTGAAATGGATGATATTCCTCACGCGACCCAACTCTTTCTTCTTACGTGCTCGCCCCTCTTTTTTTATTTTTTTTATTAGCGTGTGTTAAAGTAACCATCTCACCTAAAAGCTTAAACTTGTAAGTGAGGCTCCATAATATGATTTATATTATTCTCTAACACACCCCCTCAAGTGAAAGCCCTTTGGGCTTGAAACTTGCACAGACCCACATCACCTCGTGACCGCTGGGTCAACAAGGCTCTGATACCATGTTAAAGAACCATCTCACCTAAAAGCTTAAACTTATAAGTGAGGCTCCATAATATGATTTATATTATTCTCTAACAGCGTGAATGTTCAGTCAAACTTGCGTGTGTTCCGATGAATTCTATGAAATTCATAATTAATAACCATGTAAATTTTCAATCTAAATTGAATTTTCCTTGGAGTGATTCCAATGCATAGAGAGATTCTGTGCCAGTCCCTGTTCTTGGTATTCAGCGTGAGGCTCCTCCAAGAAACGTTGACACCACCACTGTTTTTATCTTCTCATAGTAGCTGTCTTCTGCATCCCAAAAAATGCCAGTAGAAGGAGCCTGGAATTTTCTTCGACGACCTTTCATTTTGGATAAGTATGGACTGATTGTTTTAATTGGTTAGAGATAGTTGATATTTTTATGGAAGATTTAGGAATTCGAAAGATGATTGAAATTTGGATTGATAATGACAATTTAATTCACACTCCATGATGCTTACTTAACCCGATCTAATAAAAATGAATGTTTAAATCTGGTAAATAAAGAAAATGTTATGTAATATTATTAAATATATTATATAAATATTTAGAATTTTAATATTATCTGATAAATTTAATTTGTATTGAAATTTACTTGAATTTAACATTATATAAATATATTTATAGAATATTTAGATTTGTTTTAATATAATATGATATATACATATCTTACTATTGATATAAAACTCATTAATTATAATATTGATATAAAACACATATATAAATAATACTTGTCATTTTATTATTTAATATATATAGATACTCATTAAATACCTGAAATCTGTTTATAAATATCTAAAAATTTATTTGATAAATAATAAATATAAAAAATGAACCCAACCCATGCTACTCCATACCATCCCTGCACACACTAGCTTTGATGCCGTGGGTGTTTTGAGTAAAATGTGATTGTAATAACTGTAGGCGTTTGATTTGGAAAAAAAGTGATGAGCCGAGGCAATGCTTAGATTATATGCACAATAAAAGTATGGAATTCACAAAGCTTGTGGCAATTAAATTCAAACAAAATAAAAGTTTCAAGAGCAAAATATATGGATGCCTTAATTACATGTTTGGTACTGCGTTTTAAATGTTCTTGAAAAAATAGAAAATGATATCGTGTTAAGCGATTATTAATGATTTTTTTATGGAAGAAAAGAATTTTATTAATCAACTTTTAGGCAATAAAATCATGGCTAAATAGGAGAAGAAAAGCAACAAAAGATAGGGTAGAGGATTTACAACTATTTCATAATGTAATAGAAGTCCCATCTTAATTTCCAGCCAAACATGTCCTAAAAAAAACTATAATAGAATGATGTCAATTCGTATAAAAACGGTAGTTTTTACTTTTTAGGGTTATTCTTTCACACAAATATTCCGGATTTGAACTCATTTAAACTATTTTGAGCATTAAAATTAAAATTATAATATCATGTAAACAAATTATGCCAATTAAATAATTTAAACAGTTAAAATTATAATAAAAACAATTATAATTTTATTCTTTAACAAATACCCTCTTCTTTCACTTCTCATTAGATCCCTCAAAAGGACATCTCTAGTTTTGAAGAAAATTGTTAGAGAATAATATAAATCATATTATGGGGCCTCACCTACAGGCTTAAGCTTTTAGGTGAGATGGTTCCTTAACATAGTATCAGAGCCTTGTTGACCCAGCGGTCATGAGTTCGAATCTCACCACCCCCATTCTATTTGATAAAAACTAAGCACAAGGTGATGTGGGCCTGTGCAAGTTTCAAGCCCAAAGGGCTTTTACTTGAGGGGGTGTGTAAGAGAATAATATAAATCATATTATGGGGCCTCACCTACAGGCTTAAGCTTTTAGGTGAGATGGTTCCTTAACAAGAATCAACGCATCGGCCATCTTTGAAGTGCTTCTCGATCATCATCATCGAAGGGACTTGTCATATATGTTTGGCAGAACATTTTGGACCCCTATTGTTTCCTGATGTTCCTTATGTATATTTAGCGTTTTCTTTTTAATGAGTAAACTAATTTTAAGGTGGTGTTTAATATTGAGATTCAACTATATTTTTATTTTCTTAAAATAGATTAATGTTTTTTTATTGTTTTGATGTAAAAAAAATATTTTAATATATTTATAAGTAAAAAAACACTATTATTTAGTACAACTTCAATCCCGAAGGTTGCCTATTGCGTGCAGCGATGGGTTGCATGCCTCCCTCTACATTTGCAGGTGGCGTGCCTGCACTGTTCAAGTGATTGAACAGTGCAGTCACGCCTGTATTGATTGTGGGGAGGGTGAAAATTATATTTGGTCCCTTAACTTTTAATTGGTTCAATCGCACCCCAATTGGTTTTAAATTTTTTATTTTGTGCAATTGTATCCCCGTCAAAATTTCAACAGCAACTTTGGATTTGCGCACCTTTTTTATTTTGGTCATTAGCTTCCGATTTATGTGATTCGAATCTTAATTGACAATTAAATTCTTGATGTCTTCAATTTGGCCCCTAACTTCGCACAATTGGAAAAGTTCAATTCGGTCTCTCAAAACTCCAAAGTTCTCAATTGAACCTGAATTAAACTCAAGCACTTGATTTTTTATCAATTAAACCCTTAATTAATTTGAAGTGACCAATTTAAAGTATAATTAAGTCCTTGCACTTAATTAAATTCTTCAATTGGACCCTAAATTAATTCTCAAACATAATTACACTTTTCAATTGGTCAATGATTAAATCAAATCAACCCATAGAAATATAATTATGTCGCACGACTTAAATTTTACACATATTTATCCAATGATAAAATTATGTTTGCCTTAAATCTGTACTTTCCTCTATTTTTGGGGACAAAAGAGATACGATCGGACTCTCGAAAACAACAAAAATTTTCAAATTGATTTTTCTACCAACGTTGGCCCCCTTTTATTTTATTTTTGTTATTTTTGGGTAGATTTTGGGGAGTAACCCAGAAATTGGGTTATGACAAAAGAAACAAAGAAATATAATGGATAAATAATTTTTATAAGATGCATTAAAGGAAGATACAAAAATGGTAAATGATTATGCAAATCAATAACTAAATTTACAGCTTCATCCTTAAAATAAAAATAACCAAAGAAATCATCTAAGAATTTTATGGTCAAATCCCATAACTTTCGCTCATCACTTTGTAAGAAATATTTACTACATATTTTGCCACTATTTTATATACATGAACTACATGGAATAGATTCAGAGTTTATAGTCTATATTATATAGTTAATGCGGAGGAACTAATTTAATGTGTTGAAATTATAATTTCAATAGAAGGGGGGGGAATGTCAGTAAAATTTCTTAAATTATGGACATTAAGGAAAAGTTTCATCAAATTAACTAAGAAATATTGCAGAAATAATTGTGAAGCTCCATCTCTAGTTGTTGTGTCTACTTTATGTACAACTTTCAGCTGCATCGAGGCTCACTTGAATCCCACAATTTAGTACAACTTCAATCCCGAAGGTTCATTTCGTTTAGAATTCTTCCGGAGCAGAATCATGAATTTCTGAATAGAAGTCTTCCATCGCTTTGATTGTATCTTCGTCGTCAGAACCTACTAAAGTCATGAGCCCTGAAGTTAACAATTATATAAGTCTCCAATGACTATCATGTTAACAATCATAAAACTCGAACCTGAAATCATAGAAAGAACAAACCCCTGAATTCCAAGCTTGTACCACTGGTCACCTAATGGTTAATGGAAATTGATTTGTGTTAAGGAACTATCTCACCTAAGAGCTTAAGCTTGTAACTGAGACCCCAGAATATGATTTATATTATTCTCTAACACACCCCCTCAAGTGAAAGCCCTTTGGCCTTGAAACTTGCACAGGCCCACATCACCTTGTGCTTGGTTTTTATCAAATAGAATGGGGATTGTGAGATTCGAACTCATGACCGCAGGGTCAACAAGGCTCTGATACCATGTTAAAGAACCATAAAAAAGCTTAAGCTTATAAGTGAGGCCCCAGAATATGATTTATATTATTCTCTAACAATTTAGAGCTTCACAAGTGGTGGTGGAAAAATATCTGGGAGAAAAATGTATGGGAATGGGAATGTGGCTTAATTGGAACTTGTGGCTTCTTTAGCTAAAACCATTCTAGCGATCGTCGCACGTTCAGCTCATCTGTATTCTTATTAGCCACTTCATTTTTGTGTCGTTTTGTTTACATGCTTTCAAGTCAATGAAAGAAAGTCCTTCTATGAAAAATTAGCACAGCCACCTCTATGCTTCCATATTGTGATTCAATGATATTTTTCTCCACCCATTTAGTAAAACTTATTCAACCAAAAAAATAAAAATGTTCCCCTTAGGACTCAAATATTAATAATAATAAAAAAACAAAAAAAAAAACCCGGCTTAGTTGACTTCTTAGAATGGGAATTAAATTCATGGGATGGAAATGGAAATGGTAAGCTAGCGTTCTCGGCAGCCTAATTTGATTTTTTGCTAGTCTATATATTGAAATCTCACTACATAGGCTATCATTTTCAAGTCAATGTATTATTCGAGCCAATTGCTAGGACAGGTAATCTCAAACCATTGGTGTTGTAGAAGTTATTTCAAAAGTTTTTATTGCATATTAGAAAATAAAATTAACTTTTGTTAGTACAAAGAGTTTATATTTAACTTGTTATTCCATATTTAAAAAATAAAACTTTCATTAAGTGTTTTTATAATAAATTTTGATATAAAATGATAACCAATAAAAAAAATAGCGGGCTCACACATATAAAGTTTAGCAGAACAAGAGAAAACTCAGCAACACGAGCTGGCTAGATGTGTGGGACAAAGAGCTTATAGTACCTACTAGCATGGTTATGCAATAAAATTAGTGGAATATAATAATTAACCAAGCAACTAAAAGAAAAATTAGCAACGGATTTTTCATTTCTCATTTAAATCAACAACAAAATTTAGTAATAGATTTTTCATTGTTAATCTATCTGCAGTGACCGATGTAAATTCCATGGCTAATATTTTTTAGCAACGAATTCCTTTATTATTTGCAATGGATCAATAAGTTGCTATTAGTTGACTTCTTAGAATGGGAATTAAATTCATGGGATGGGAGGTGGAAATGGAAATGGAAATGGTAAGCTAGCGTTCTCGGCAGCCTTATTTGATTTTTTGCTAGTCTATATATTGAAATCTCACTACATAGACTATCATTTCCAAGTCAATGTATTATTCGAGCCGATTGCTAGGACTGGAAATCTCAAACCATTGGTGTTGTAAAAGTTATTTCAAAAGTTTTTATTGCATGTTAGAAAATAAAATTAACTTTTGTTAGTACAAAGAGTATATATATAACTTGTTATTCCATATTAAAAAAATATATATATATTTTCATCAAGTGTTTTTATAATAAATTTTGATATAGAATGATAACCAATAAAAAAATAGTGGGCTTACACCTATAAAATTTAGCAGAGCAACAGAAAAATCAGCAATGCGAGCTGGTTAGATGTGTGGGATAAAGAGCTTATAGTACCTACTAGCATGGTTATGCAATAAAATTAGTGGAATATAATAATTAACCAAGCAGCTAAAAGCAAAATTAGTGGATTTTTCGTTTCTCATTTAAATCAACAACAAAATTTAGTAATAGATTTTTCATTGCTAATTTATCTGCAGTGTCCGATTTAAATTCCATGGCTAATATTTTTTAGCAACGAATTCTTTTATTATTTGCAATGGATCAATAAGTTGCTAATAGCCTTTTTTTGTGTTTTAGTAGTGTCGGCAGATTTTTGTGTCGTTTTGTTTACAGACCTTCGAGTCAATGAAACAAAGTTCTTCTATGGAAAAATTAGCACAGCCACCTCTATGCTTCCATATGGTGATTCAGTGATATTTCTCCACCCATTAAGTAAAACTTATTCAACCAAAAAAAATAAAACTGTTCCCCTTAGGACTCAAATATTAATAATAATAAAAAATAAATAAAAACCCTGCTTAAATCTAATAAGAAAAACTGACCCGGACACTTTAGGCTATCAAGAAATGCTATAGTGCTATTTATGGTGCTAAAGGATGATTACAACGGAAGAGTGCGTGAGAGATAGAATACTCGTTAACATTCTCACAAAAATTATTCCTTAGAATCATAAAATCTCTTACAATAACATATTTATGAAAACATGTTCAATGGAAGAGTTCTTTTTTAGGAAGGAGAGCCAAGTATACAGCGATGAAGGTGGAGGCAACTTTGATGTTAGTAATTACGTTGTGGTGGTGGAGGGTAACGAGGGCTACCAAAGGCATGTGGTGGTGATGATGTTTTTAGTGGTGGAGGAAGACTTGGATGATGGCCATCATTGACTTTTGATGGTAGTACTGGTCGTTTGGGAGGAGGAGGAGGAGGAGGAGGATGCCGTGGACGAGGACGAGGAGGCAGAAATGGATGGACAATACCATTGGTTCTGGGTGGTGGTGGTGGTGGTCGTCGTCGACGTAATGCAACACTAACCGTGCAACTGGTTTGTGATAGTAGCATCAGATGAAAAAGGATGCACGCCAACAAGTAGGAATTGATTTCCATTTCTATTATGCGGCTGCCTGCCAATGTCGAAACTTACGATGATTGTGTTTTTTATAGGAAGGTGATCAGAGAGCGTGTGAATGATCTATCAAATTTACGATCTATGATTAGTTAGCTGTAACCCACTAAACAAGCATGCAGGTGGTCCCCATGAGGTATGGTGATGTATGATGGGGTATATGTTATAATTATTAGAAAATAATATAAATTATATTATGAGAACTCACCTAACAGTTAAATTTTTAGGTGATGTATGATGGAGTATTAGAGTCTTGTTGACCCAACGGTGACGAGTTCAAATCTTACCACCCTTATTTTTTTAATAAATCAAGCACAAGGTAGTATGGGTATGTGCAAGTTTCAAGCTCAAAAGACTTTCACTTGAGAGGGTGTGTTAAAGAATAATATAAATCATATTTTGGAGCCTCACCTGACAGCTTAAACTCTTAGGTGAGAAGGTTTCTTAACAATGATGATAGAGGGATGGCGATTTGTAGAGCAGGTCTCGAGTTTAAATTAAGACGTGCACATTTTATAAAAACTTGAAACGATCGAGATTTTAGTTGTTTACCTAGCTCATAAAATATATTTTTTGAAAGTGGAGTTTTCTCGAATCCAAAAAAAAACCATCCAGACATGCATACTTTATAAAAACTTGAAACGATCGAGATTTTACTTGTTCATCTAGTTCATAAAATATATTTTCTAGAAAGTGGAATTTTACATGTATCCAAGAAAAAAAAATAACAAGCAGGCGGTGTTAGTGATTTATATGGACCAAACTCAAGTCAAGTCTTGATGTTCTCCGAAGCTTCAAGTTCTCACACGATACAACATTCAAAAGTTGAGCTTCAAGTTCACACACGTTACAACATTCAAAAGAACCTAAAAAGAAAAATCGTTTTTCCCTTTCAATCAATTCTAATTTCGCTTTCCTTTTTCCATGTTTTTACTGTCAATTTCTTTTAAGGCAAATCGTACGACTTTTTTGTGATAAATGACAAGGTAATCATATGAGTGATGCTGTGTTCATCGATGCAACTGTATCCTGTAATATAATTAGATCAGAAATACTTAGCACTAGCCTATTTCCGCACTCCAGTTTTTCACAAGAAAAAAAAAATACAAGCTATGGCAAAGCTTTTTACATTGTCATACCAGCATAACGTCACAGTGATTCTTCCCCAGCAAGGTTTGAACAATCTTTTTAGTTGGTTGGAAGTCGCAGTCTAGCATGATAATTACTAGGAATCTTAAATGGTTTTGTAAAAGATTCTAGGCAATAGAGGAAATGTATTAGCATTTTTAGTACAATAAGTTGCATATTTTTTGTAATTTTTATGGTCTCATTATGTCTAAATGATAAGTTTGCTATGATGAACGAATCCTTGTTTTGTAAGTTAAAAACTCGGTCTAGAAAGGTAAAATATCCTCAATTATTATCGAGACTTCTTTCAAGGTAAAACTGAAATTTATTATACTATATCATTCCAAATAATATTTCAGATAAAACTCCTCGTGAATGAGATTATTCATAATAATAATTTAGATATTAAACTCATATAGGTTTCTTATCTTTATATTAAAGTTAGTAAAATTATTATTCCTAATAATATTTTGGATGTTAATCTCTTTTAGGTTTTTTATTCTTATATTAAAAATAAATAAAACTTTCTTGTCAAAAAATAATTTTTAAATACAGAACAAAGTCCTTGAAATTTTACAAACTTGTTATAAGATCCATGCAATATCTTTATTAAATATGCCAAAATATTTTAAATTTGCTTTAAAAAATATGCTCAAATAAATTTATGATTTTTAGTATACAAGAAAAAAAATATTTTTTTTATTATTTTGTTAAGTTTTTTTTGGCAAAAACTCATTTTTCTTTAAAATAAAATTACCCAAAATAAATTTAAAAGCACTCTTAAACCCAAAAAAAACTTCAACAAAAACTTGACAAAACGCATTGGAGATTCAATGAACCTGGTTGGTCGTTACAGAGGGATTGACAAGGAATAGAGAAGCCTTTATCTCTTAGCTGGCAGTCATCGTTGAAAACTTTAGAGCCCAAATAAAAGCTAGCACCATTAACAAAAAGTGGCTAGTTGAATCTCTCCTACTGTAATGGTGAAAGTATGAAATTTCAATGTTCATATTATGCAAATCAATAGCTAAATTTAAGGCTTCATCCCTAAAATAAAAATAACCAAAGAAATCATCTAAGAATTTTATGGTCAACTCCCATAACTTTCGCTCATCACTTTGTAAGAAATATTTACTAAATATTTGGCCACTATTTTATATACATGAACTACATGGAATTGATTCAGAGTTTATAGTCTATATTATATAGTTAATGCGTGGGAACTATATTCAATAAATTAATGTGTTGAAGTTATAATTACAATAGAAGGGGGGTAAATGTCGGCAAAATTTCTTGTGGAAGATCAAGTCAACCAGCAGATCACACAAGATAATTTAGCATGAAATCTGCAGATAATCATGCAATGTTATTATCTGCAGATTCAGCCGAAAATCTCTCCTTTCCTTTATCTGCAGATTTTACTTTATTTGAAATTCAAAGTAATGTTGTATAGAGTAGATAGTCATCTATTTAAACTCTTGTAATTGATGTATTCAATCAATGAAAAATACTGAATTCTACATGGTATCAGAGCCTCAAAAACAGACCAACGTCTGATCAATTTTTTTTTCAACTGTTATTCATGGCTTCTTCTTCAGCAGTCCCTACCAATCACCCTTCTTCATACTCTGTTCCATCTCTCAATCACCTACCTCTCACTCTGCACATCAAGCTTAATCATTCCAACTATCCAGTCTGGAAAGCTCAAGCACTGCCATACTTTCGTGGCCAAGGTGTACTTGGTTATCTCGATGGCACAATTTCAGCCCCACCTCAGGAAATTGATGCTACAAATTCTATTACGGGTGCCACTTCCAGAGTACCAAATCCAGAATATACACAATGGCTTCGTCAAGATTCCATAATTCTCGCCACCATCAATTCCTCACTCACTGAAGAGGTTCTTTCACAGGTTATGTCTTACAACACCTCAAAAGATGTTTGGCTTGCTCTTCAACAGAATTTTTCCTCCATCTCACGGGCAAAGGCTGTTCAAGTTCGCACACAACTTGCTACTGCTCGCAAGGGTGCCATGTCTGCCAAAGATTTCTTCATGTCAATCAAGCGCATGGCTGATGATCTTGCTCTTGCAGGTCAACCCTTGAAAACTGAGGAGATTTTGACATATGTTTTGGCAGGTCTCGGTCAAGAGTATGATTCCTTTGTATCCAATATTACCTCACGTTCTGATGAGGTTCCCTTAGAAGAACTTTATTCCATGCTCCTTCTAACTGAGGCACGAATCAATCAGCATCATGATTCAATCCAAGTAGCTGCCTCTGTCAACATGGCTACCAGATCAGCACCTCAATACCACTCTCGACCTGCTACTTCTTATCGAGGCCGTGGAAATAATTTTCGTCCCCACAATAAAGGTGGACGGTACCAAAATCGTGCTCCAGCCACGAATTCATCACTTGTGTGTCAGGTATGCAATAAGCCTGGTCATCATGCACTGAAATGTTATCATAGATTCGATTTAACATTCCAGGACCAGTCCCACAGCAGATCACCATCAGCCTACCTTGCTGCCCGTCAAAACAATCCTTCACCTGATTGGCATCCTGATACGGGAGCAACTCACCATCTCACAAATGACATGAGCAATATTCAGCTTCCTCACGAAGACTATCTTGGTCACGATCAAATCCAGGTGGCAAATGGTGCAGGTTTGACAATCACTCGCAGTGGAAAATCCACCTTCTCTTCCCCATCTAAGTCCTTTATTCTAGATCAAATCTTACTAGTTCCTGATATTACTAAAAACTTGCTTTCAGTCCATCGTTTTTGCCGTGACAATAATGTATTTTTTGAGTTTCATGATTTCTTCTTTCTTGTGAAGGACTACTTGGGGAACGTCCTGCATCGGGGTCCTCTTCTTAATGGTCTTTACAGCTTCTCCATGTCGCTTGCAAATCTTCGTCCGCAAGCTTTTTCCAGCATTCGTGTCTCTGCCAAACTATGGCATCAGCGTCTCGGCCATGCCTCTCTACCAGTCATGAATAAGGCAATTTCTTTTTCAATTTCGAGTAATAAAATGCCTATTTGTTCCCATTGTCAAATGGCCAAAAGCCATGCTTTACCATTTACTCATAAACATGTTTCTGCGTCAAAACCATTAGAGTTGTTATATTCCGATGTTTGGGGGCCAGCACCCACTTTATCCACCACAGGTGCACGATATTATATAAGTTTTTTAGATGATTCAACAAAATTTTTATGGCTATTTCCCTTAAAATTAAAATCTGACGCTTTACCAATTTTTCAAAAATTCCAAGCTGCGGTTGAACGTCAATTTGACTCCAAAATAAAATCTATCCAAACTGATTGGGGTGGAGAATTCCGCAGCTTCACTCAACTTTTACAAAATCAGGGAATTACTCATCGAGTAACATGCCCTTATACACATCAACAAGCGGGTGCCATTGAACGGCGTCATCGCCAAATTGTTGAGGTTGGTTTAGCGTTACTTGCTCATTCAAAATTACCACAATGTTTTTGGGAAGATGCTTTTTTAACCGCTGTTTTTATCATCAATCGCTTGCCTACCCCCATTTTACAAAACAAATCACCATACGAAATGATAAATCGTTGCAAACCTGATTTTCAGTTTTTACGCGTTTTTGGTTGTGCTTGCTGGCCCTACTTGCGTCCGTATAATAAACACAAAATGGATTTTCGGTCAAAATCGTGCATTTTCCTTGGTTATAGTATTGGTCATAGAGGTTACAAGTGCTTAGATGCTTCCACTGGAAAAATCTATGTTTCCCGTCATGTCGTGTTTGATGAAAATCTTTTTCCTTTTGATTCTTCCTCACCCGTTACTGTCCCACCCGTTACTGTCCCAAATAATACCGAGTCTGTCACATTTCCTAGCAATATCCATATTTCAAATTCTAATTCCACTGCAGAATTCTTATCCGTTGATAATGCACCATTGCCACGTGTGGATAATTCATGTATTGCTCATTCATCAGCCAACAATGATCCCGTTCCTCCTCCACAGTTACATTCCCCATCCTTACCAGACATTGACATACCCACATCAAATTCAAGCACCAACCCACAAATTGAACCTATAAACCATCATCCCATGACTACCCGCAGCAAAAACAATATCCACAAACCAAAATTTCCCCAAAATTCCCACATCAGGTACCCTCTCCCAAAGGCCTTAATGGCTACCGTCCAGTCACTTGAAACTGAACCCACCTGCTTCACCGAAGCAAACAAACATGTGGAATGGCGAGCTGCAATGAACAAGGAATTTGATGCTTTATTGCATAATGAAACATGGACCTTAATTCCTCCGCCCACAGCTGCCAACATTCTTGGATCTAAATGGGTTTACAGAATCAAAAGAAAGGCAGATGGAAGTGTTGAGCGCTTTAAAGCTCGGTTGGTTGCCAAGGGATTCAATCAACAGGAAGGTGTTGATTTCTCGGAGACCTTCTCTCCAGTTGTGAAGCCAACAACAGTGCGAATGGTTTTGTCAATTGCAATCTCACGTGGGTGGCATCTGCGACAAATTGATGTCCAGAATGCCTTTTTACATGGGTTCCTAAACGAAGACGTTTTTATGGCCCAGCCGCAAGGATTTCAACATCCCCAATACCCACAGCATGTGTGTAAGCTGCAGAAATCGATTTATGGTCTTCGGCAGGCACCTAGAGCATGGTTTTCTCGGTTGACAGAGAAATTGGTAGAAATTGGATTTGTGGGCAGTGAAGCTGATCATTCACTATATGTTTATCATAGTGATACTGTTCTTACTTATATTCTTATTTACGTTGATGACATTATATTAGCAGGAGCTGATCTGAAATTCATCCATCACGTAATAAGCTTGCTGCAAATGGATTTTCCAGTGAAGGACTTGGGCACATTAGGCTTCTTTCTGGGTGTTGAAGCCATTCGCAGACCTGAGGGGCTTTACTTGTCACAGCGCAGGTACATTCTTGACCTTCTTATGCGCAGCAAAATGGACAAATCAAAACCTTCAATCACCCCTATGTCCACATCCCAGCCTCTAAACAAGTCAGAAGGAAATCAATTTGATGACCCGCAGCTATATAGAAGCATTGTTGGGGGATTACAGTATCTGTCATTTACAAGACCAGAAATTGCATTTGCAATTCATAAAGTAAGTAAGTATATGCATGATCCTAAAGAGCCTCACTGGGTGGCTGTGAAGAGAATCCTGAGATACTTGAAATCCACGATCTCTCATGCTCTATTTATTCAGCCAGATTCTGAATTGCAATTACAATCCTACAGTGATGCCGATTGGGCAACAGATCAAGATGACAGACGATCTATTGGAGCTTATTGTGTCTATCTTGGTAAAAATCTAGTGTCTTGGAGCTGCAAACAGCAGCCAACAGTTGCGCGAAGTAGCACCGAAGCAGAGTACAAAGCACTTGCAAATGCTGCAGCTGAGGTTATGTGGCTTAAAACATTGTTATCTGATTTGCACATATCACAAACACACCCTCCAATTCTTTGGTGTGACAATATTGGTGCCACATATCTCACCAGCAATCCTTTGTTTCATGCGCGGACAAAGCACATAGAGATAGACTTCCACTTCGTCCGTGATCAAGTGCTTAATGGCCAACTATTGGTTCGGTTAATTTCTACAAAGGATCAATATGCAGACGCACTCACTAAGCCATTACCATCAATGCGGTTCCAGCTACTTCGTACCAATCTAAGGGTCATTTCTTTACCCCTTAGATTGAGGGGGCATGTGGAAGATCAAGTCAACCAGCAGATCACACAAGATAATTTAGCATGAAATCTGCAGATAATCATGCAATGTTATTATCTGCAGATTCAGCCGAAAATCTCTCCTTTCCTTTATCTGCAGATTTTACTTTATTTGAAATTCAAAGTAATGTTGTATAGAGTAGATAGTCATCTATTTAAACTCTTGTAATTGATGTATTCAATCAATGAAAAATACTGAATTCTACATTTCTTAAATTATGGACATGAAGGAAACGTCTATAATGGCAAGTTTGCTCGTGGGTAAGGCAACGAGATTTTGGTGCAAAGTGTGGAAGATCAAGTCAACCAGCAGATCACACAAGATAATTTAGCATGAAATCTGCAGATAATCATGCAATGTTATTATCTGCAGATTCAGCCGAAAATCTCTCCTTTCCTTTATCTGCAGATAAAGGAAAGGAGAGATTTTCGGCTGAATCTGCAGATAATAACATTGCATGATTATCTGCAGATTTCATGCTAAATTATCTTGTGTGATCTGCTGGTTGACTTGATCTTCCACACAAAGGTTCTTATACTTGGTTGAAAAAAAGTTGCATATTTGCATATATATATATATATATATATATATATATATATATATATATACACACACACTTAGTTGGTTGCTCGAATCTCAATACTTTCATTCTATTAAATAAAAATCAAGCATAAAATAATATGAATCTATGCAAGTTTCAAGACAAAAAAACTTTCACTTAAGAGGGTGTATTAAAGAATAATAAAAATTATATTATGGGCCTCACCTAACAGTTTAAATTTTTAGATGAAATGATTTTTTGACAAATATTTATATATATAGATATTCAGATCTTAGTCTTATTATATATACTTGAACGATTAATCTAGCAATCAAAATGAAGACGACGCCAATCTCTTATACTTTGAGAGCGATAAGTTCAAGTGCCCACAAGAATTATCATAACAAGTCGGGTTGATATGGTTGGAGAATGACTTGAACTCCATGTTGGGGGCACATTGTTAGAACTTCAGTTGGGCAGTGGGCATAAGTTGGCGAGAGAGTAAAACTGTAATGTTGCAGGATCATAGAGAGTGCTAACTTTGTCTCTGTAATAGCAAAGTTCATCCCCGCACAATTTCGAGGTCCCAGACCAAATGGCAAGAATGCAGCGATGTTACTGTTTGTAGCTTTCACCACCCCGTCTGCAAATCTCTCTGGCTGAAAAAGAAGAGCATCTTCTCCCCATATTTCAGGATTTTGATGAACTGCTAATGTTGAAATGTAAACTTCTGTGTTCGCTGGAACAGTTATTTTTCCCAGTCTAGTTTCCCTTTCAACTCTCCTCATCAGAATAGCATTAGGAGTATATAGTCTCAGAGATTCATTAATTATCATACCCATCTACAAAGAAGAGACAGGAAATTTAGTTAAAGATCTGAATCAGAAGAGGTATAATTTTGCGAAGTTCATAATTCTGGTTAGAAGGTAGCCATGGTGGAATGGTTGCTTACAATTCTCAATTTTGAAATGCGATCCTGACTTGGAATTTGTTGGCCAAATAATTCAAGCACCTCTTTCCTCGCTTTATCTTGCCAATCTGTGTGGACTGATAGAAGAAAGACAATCCAGGTAAGTGCGCTTGCTGATGTTTCTTGCCCAGCTAGATAAAAATTCTTGCACTGGTCAATCAGGTCATCTAATGATATTTTCCTGGTCTCGTCCGAATCATGATACGCATTTAGGAGCAGCCCAAATAAATCATGTCCATACCCATCTAGTTCTCCAAACATTGCGTCTTTCTCTCTTTTCTTCATCATGTTCATGAATGATTCTCTTATCTTAGCTTCCAGATTTTCAAATTCAATATCATAACTTGCTTTCACGAATTTTCTGCAACAAGAGAAAAATGCCATTGATAATATGTGCAGCATTAGAATCCTGTAGGATTGAAAAGGTGGGAGCCTGAAAATGAGAGAATTAAAGATTTAAAATTTCTCGTCAGCAAGATAATTTGTCAACAGATATGCTGTTACCCAATTCCAGGAATTCTAACTCTGTAATTGTTTTCTGAAATAATGTGTGTCATTCTCGTAAGCATATCAAATACGTGTTGCCCTTCCAAGTAGCTGCTTCCAAACGATGTCCTGGAAATTACTTCTGATGTTAAAATCTTGAACTCTGAAAATATATCTATCTCCTTGCCATGATGGTGTCTCCATCTTTCAAGCATAATCTCTAAACTGGCGATCATTTCTGGAACCATACCCTGCAGAGCATAAAAACGATGTTTAGTAGTCAAAAAAACCAACTCACCTAAAAATTCAAGTTTTTAGGTAAAGTCTTAGAATATGATTAATATTATTCTCTAATACACTTCTTCAAGTGAAAGCTTTTTGGGCTTGAAATTTGCACAAACACGCATTATCTTGTGCTTTATTTTTTATCAAATACAATACGGGTGGTGAGATTCGAACTCGTGACAGCTAGATCAACAAGACTCTGATACCATGTCAAAAACTCCAGAATATAATTTATATTATTCTCTAATAGAATTACCTAGCTACTTGGTTAAATTTCATATATACTTGTACTGTTTATCTAGTTCAATAGTAGTATAATTATATATCTTCAAGCTTCATGATAAATTCAAAACAAAAACATGAACTTACTTTTACGCTCTCTCCATGGAAGGCATGGTTGGCCAGTTTCCTGAGTTTAACCCATTTCTCCCCTTCTGATAAGACAATTCCATCCCCTAGGAGCTTCTTTATTTCACTTGAGACCTTCGTTTTGGGGTACGATCTATCTTTGTTGCTTAATATCTGTTTCACGAGCTCTGGTTCAGTGATGATCAGCTGCGCTTGTGGACCATACCACTGCAGGAAGTTCATACCTGTATGTACAGAAATAATATGTAGTCAAAGTTAATTTACATAATTCTGCAGACATCTGGTGATATAAAAAGTTATGATTCAAACAATATCGTTTCAAAATTTATAAAAAGTTATAAATATTATTTAAAGTATGAGAAGGTTGTTACCGTAGATCTTGATCCATGAATGAAAGTGAGGATGAACCATAGGCAATGTATGGTGTAGTAATTCCTGGGGACTGCTCCTAATTTTTCTTATCATGCTGGAGATCTCTTTGGTGTTTCCATGCAGGAATCTATAAGAAGGGCCTTCGATTCCCTGTGACTTCATCAAAGACTGGATGCGAATGGGAGTCCACCACACTTTGTTTAAGAACTTGACGAGAATGATGAGGATGGATAGGAACAGACAGATTGAAAAATAGATTAATGGGTTCACCATTGTTGCTAGAACCATGTGTTCTTTACTGACTGAACATGAAAAGAGAAACCATGGTCTTAATATAGAGGGCTCTGGTATATTTGATTTGTTGTTTTACATGAGAGAAAACGAGGGTCACATTTGGCCATCCGAGCTTTTTGAGAAAATAAATCTAACTCGAATCTACAGAATAATATGATCTTGGGCCAGGATCAAGGTATCTACGATGATGGTCTTAACAAGGCAAGTCAATAATCCTGTTAAGGAATCATGGGTCTGAATAAGGTAATTCATCAATGTTGTAATCCCGCCATTCATTCTCCAGCAAGATTTTGTTCCACCTATAATTATTCTGTCTTCAACCTCGTTGGATTAGTCCGCTGAAGAACTTCATCCACTCGACTTGACTGATTTTTTAAAATCAATTTTTTAAGGGATAAAATGAAAATTTTTTACATGATTTTTCATATATATAATTTAAATTTCAAATCTATGTATAAATATATCGTTCCTAACCTCCTCAAGATTAGATGCATGGAAAATAAGTTGTGGATAATCATAAAGTTATATTAAAATTTTCAGAAGTTGTTATTTAGTATTAAAGTTCTAAAAAAACTAGTGGTATGTGAGCGTCTGTATAAAGGAATTTGTTGTACAAAAAAAATACACATCACCCCCAGTACACCCTACTTGATATAAGTTGGATTGTTGTTTGATTACTTTTCCAAGTTAAAATTCTATTTATTGGTTTCTCTAAGGTTCATGATAGATCTTTTTTTATGAAGGAGTCCTTATCGTATTGGATGAAACCTAACCATTCTAAAATCTGAATTCAGCATAACATTTTTTTCGTAACTTTAATACCTAAGAGTATACTCTATAGTGTAATTTTACACACACACACCCAAATTTTAAAGTTTACAATTAAATCTTAATAAGTGAAATAAAAAATTAACAAAATAATTGGTGGATGATTTTTGACATCTTAGTTGAACCTTAACGAATAATCATAAACTAGTTACAATATTTTTTTGTATTTTAAAACATGAGATAAGATGCAATTTTTGTTTTTTTTTTTGTAAAAATATGCCCATAAATATTTTAGGATTCAGCTGTATGCACAAAAAGAAAACACATTATTTTTATATTTTTCAAATAAGGATTTTGTTTTTGAAATTTTAGAGAAAATCAGATATATTGTATCAAGTCCATATATTACAATTTAAGTCTACGGAACAATATTGAAAAATATTAGTTGAAAAACATGTGATGAAATAAAAAATAATAATATCCCTCATAATTTTTTGGAATTCTTTTTATTGAAATTTTGGAGAAAACTAGGTGTTTTTAACTAAGGTTCATAACTTACAGGGCAAGTTCATGGCATAGTATTATGCAAAATATTTGGAAAAACATGTGAAAACAAATTACTTTTTTTGAAATACAAATTTTATTTTTTTTAGAATTGTTTTTTGTGTTTTTATAAAAAAAATATTTTTTTATTTTTTATTATATTATCTTATTATATTGGGTCGAATAATCCCGACAGGCCCTTCTCTCTCTGTTTTTTTCAGGTTGGGTCGGGTTCAACTCAAGATATTTGGGTTGGATCTAACCTAATCTCATCAAATAAATAAATAATGACAATTGCATGCCAGAAAAACCTATGATTTCTTGCCTTTCCTGAGATATGTTTAGTTCTTGGTATTCTCTTGTGTACAACAATCAATGTATACTTAAAAACAAACCCTGATTAAATGTAGTATTGGGCAACGTACAATACGTCAACGTTTCTTTCTTGTTGCTAGGGTTCTTGATGTAAAGATGGCTGGAATTATTATAAACCTACTGTGATTGTTTATCACAAGAGAGACGATCTTGCTGAAGGTAAGAGAAGTGAGAGAGAAGAGAGAAAAGAGAGGGAAAGGAAATTTTGAATAAAATGTCTCTGTATATATATTTGCTTACTTTAACAGAGGAGAACAGTACTCTATATATACTAGCTGACTATACCATACATGAAAGCTAACATACGCATACACTGAATGCTATTATACGCATATATTGAATACATACTCTAACATCCCCCCTCAAACTTATGCCTTGGTATGCCAAGCATAAGATTGGAACAATGAAGACGAAATAGAGGAGCACTAAGTCCCTTGGTTAGAATGTCTGCGAATTGCTCCTTGGAAGAGACGAACTGCACATACAACTGGTTGGCTGCCACTCTCTCTCGGACAAAATGCACATCAATCTCAATGTGCTTAGTTTTCTGATGCTGAATGGGATTAAGGGATAGTGCAATGGCAGACATATTATCACAGAACATAACAGGGGGCTGAACAAAAGGAACACGCAGGAACTTCAGCACCTGTTTTAGCCAATCAATTTCAGCAGCAGTAGAGGACATTGCCCTATATTCAGCTTCTGTAGAGGACCGAGATACTGTGTGTTGCTTCTTAGAGGACCAAGATATAGGGTTAGAACCCAAAAACACAACCAACCCAGTAGTGGACCTGCGATCATTGGGATCTCCTGCCCAATCAGCATCACTGAATGCTTTCAAATCCAAGGAACCAGTGCAATATGTGATGCCATAGTCAGTAGTACCCTTAAGATATCTAAGGATACGTTTGACAGCAGTAAAATGAATGAGCATAGGGGTTTGCATAAATTGACAAACTTGATTAACTGCAAAGGCAATGTCTGGTCTTGTAAAGGTCAGATATTGCAGGGCACCCACTATACTACGATACAATGTAGGATTCTCAAACTTCACACCATCATCCTTAACCATTCTCTGATAAGGAAGACACGGCGTGTCACATGCTCTGGCATCCCTCATTTCTGTTTTGAGCAGCAGATCATGTACATATTTAGCTTGAGACATAAACAAACCACTGTGATTGTGACTGATCTCAATGCCCAAAAAATAGTGAAGTTCCCCCAAGTCCTTTATTTCAAACTCAGCCGTGAGAGATTGGATAATTTTGTGTATCTCACAAGCATGATCCCCCGTAATAATAATATCATCCACATAGAGTAATAAGATGATTATACCAGCATCAATATGTTTGACAAATAAAGAAGAATCTGAATAAGTGCACTCAAATCCCAAAGAAGGTAAGAAATCAGTGAACCTGGCATTCCAAGCTCGTGGAGCCTGTTTGAGACCATAGAGGGATTTGTGAAGTTTGCACACCAGTTGAGGATGCTTAGAATTAACAAATCCAGGAGGTTGTGCCATATATACCTCTTCTTGAAGAATGCCATGAAGAAACGCATTCTTAACATCCAGTTGTCTTATTTTCCAGTGAAAATGAGCTGCAAGAGCCAACACAAGTCTAACTGTCGAGGGCTTAACCACGGGACTGAAAGTTTCTCCATAGTCAAGACCTGGTTGCTGGCTAAACCCCTGAGCAACCAGCCTGGTTTAATGGCGTGCAATAGACCCATCTGCATGCTTCTTGACTTTAAATATCCATTTGCACCCTACCAGGTTTTTATGAGAAGGCATAGGGACCAGACTCCATGTGCCTTGAGTGTTAAGAGCACTAAGCTCCTCCTGCATAGCATTCAACCAAACAGGAACTTGCAATGCCACTTTGTAGTTAGCAGGTTCAAGTAATGAAAGATCAACATCAGGAGAGTGTTTAACAGTTGTGAAACAAGTTTTCCTCTTGAATATTCCACTCTTACTACGTGTCTGCATGGGATGAAGATTCATGGATGGTATGTCATGCACAACTGAAATAACCTCAGGCTGAAATGACTCTGCTGGAGACAAGGTTGCAGAAGACATACCTCTATTTCTAGAGTCAGGAGCCGCAGGGATAGAGGAAAATGATGAAGGAGCAGGAGCAATGGACATAGGAGATGGGGAAGTTGATGAGACAGTAGGTGAAGCAACAGGCATGGTAATGATATTATGAGGTGAAACAATAGGGGTTGCAGGAGTAGAATGATTAAAGGATGAGACATTAGGATGTGCAGATTTTGGAAGGAGATCAAGATATGGGAAAACAGCCTCATTGAAAACAACATGCCTTGAGATATAAGTATGTTTCCTAGGAACATCATAGCAAATATACCCTTTGTAGTGAGAGGCATAGCCTAGGAATACACACATGGTAGTTTTGGGTTGCAATTTGTTTTGTAGATATGGACGTAATAAAGGGAAACATGCACAACCAAAAGTACGCAAATGAGAGATAGAAGGAGATGAATCAAATAATAATTCAAATGGAGATTTATTGTGTAGGACAGCTGATGGCATACAATTTATTAAAAAAGAAGCAGTGAGCACTGCATATGACCAAAAAGAGGCAGGCAACTTAGCATGTTGAAGAAGGGTAATTGAAGTTTCAATTAGATGCCTATGTTTACGCTCGGCTAATCCATTTTGTTCAGGGGTGTAAGGACACGATAAATGATGCACAATTCCTTTACTTGCAAAGAATTTATCAAGAGATTTGTTAACAAACTCACCCCCCCCCCCCATCACTCTGAAATATTTGAATAGATGCCTTGAATTGTGTTTGAACATAATTGTAAAAAGTAACAAACACAGAATATAAGTCACTTTTATTGATAAGTGGGAATAGCCAACAATATCTAGAGTAATCATCCACAAAGGTTACATAATATCGAAAACCATCAACTGAAACACTGGGTGATGGACCCCAAATGTCACTATGAATTATTTGAAATGGTTTTACAGACGTATGATTACTTGAATGAAAAGGAAGTTTACAAAACTTTCCTTGAAGACAACTCACACATACAGTGGCTGCAGAATATTAGGGATAAGGGATATTAGCTTTTTGTAACATTAAAGCAACAATCTTATTTGCAGGATGACCTAACCTATGATGCCAAGTTGATGAAAGAACCAACTGACCAATATAAGCCTTGAGGTGATGAACAAAATGCCGACCAGATTTAGAAGGGCCAACATGAAAGGGATATAGTCCATTACTGCAATGTCCTTTGTACATTATCCTCCCTGAGACTTTGTCCTGAATCCAAAAACAAAAAGCATCAAAGATAAGATAGCAATTATTATCCAGACAGATACGATGAACTGATAATAGATTCTGAGTTAACTTGGGAACACATAACACAGAATTCAGTTTAATTGGCTTAGTATAAGAAGGAACAATAGCAGTGCCAACATGAGAGACCAACAGACCTTCACCATTAGCTGTGTGAACGGAGTCATTTGAAGGATAAGTAGTACTCAATGACAGGTTGGACATATCTGCAGTCATATGATTCGTAGCTCTAGAATCAGTGATCCAAACCTGAGGAGATGGCTGTGTATTTGTCTGCTGAGCCATAGAGTATCCCGTGTGCACTGGTTGTTGCTGAGAAGAGGAATATCCAGTATTCACAGTGTGCAAGGCTGGAGACAATGAATATCCAGCATGCATAGGTTGAGGCATAGAATACCCAGTGTGTAGAGGCTGTTGTGGAACTGAGGAATAATCATTGTGCATAGTATGTAAAGCTTGAGCATGATGAACCTGATTCTGAGGAGGGACAGGTGGAGGCTGATTTGCAGAACTAACAAAATTAGGCCCATTTTCATTATAGTAGCAGTACCAAGTAGTGTGGTTCATCTTACCACACAATGTACAATTAGGCTTATCAAATCCTCTAAATCCACATACGGGTGCAGTGTGCCCTTCATTGTTACACAATTGGCAGATTGGCACATTGGACACTGGTGATGATCTATATGAAGAATTTGACAAGGGGCCAACACTTTGTGATTTAACAGGAAATTGGGCTCTTTGTGCATAAGGTCTCTGTCCTTGACCAAACTTGCTTCTGCCCCTACCCCTATTGAATGATCTATAGCCATTGTTATCATACGAATTATACCCCTGTTGTCCCCGAGGAGGTTGAAAAAATGGTGGGGAGTTTTTGGAGGTTGTATTCATGGCAGCAAGGTAAGAGGGGTTAGTAGACATACTAGTTTCCACAATCAGTTCTTCAGCAAGTAGCTGAGAACGAAATTCCCTCAATGCAATAACATTTTCTCTTCCCCTAATCACACACCTGAAAGTATTATACTCACTGGGCAAACCATTTAAAGCCAAGATAACAATATCTTCATCAGCAAAATGCACCCCTGCAGCTGATAAGTAATCCCTAGCTTCTTTAATTTTAAGCAAGTATTGACTTATAGTATCAGTCCCTTTCTTAATATTCTGCAAATTTGATTTTAGTTGGAATATACTCGTTTTAGACACAGTGGAAAACTGTTCTTTCAATCGATTCCAAAGATCCTTAGAACTCCTACTACCAATTGCACAAGACATGACTACTGGAGACAAAGTGGCAATGATAAGCTGCATTATAGCCCTATCATGCATTTTCCATATCAAAGCATCATCACAATCAATAGCAGAGGAGGAAGAGTTAGGAACGAGTGTACCAAATTCATCAGACGACGACGGACATGGATGCGAGCCATCAACGAACCTAAATATACCATTGCTCTCCAATAGTAGTTGTATGAGAAAATTCCAATTAAGATAATTAGAATCATCTAATTTCACGGTCATAGAGGCTGAAATTGTAGAAATTAGGTTAACAATCGGGGATTGTAGAATCTGCAGTTGAGTAGCAGTCACCATTGTGACGAAGAAATTTCAGAGAATAAGGTGTAAACCAGTGTATAACGGCACTGATTTCTTACAAAAATTTAAGAAAAATGAAGACAATCAGCAAGAATTTTGGGTAATTTTGAGAAGATGAACAGTGATTTTTGATATGTTGTAGAAACAGAGAATGAAATCGAATATTGCGGAAGCAAATTGGATCGATCAACTGATTTGCGCGAGCATTGTAGCTCTGATACCATGTAAAGATGGCTGGAATTATTATAAACCTACTGTGATTGTTTATCACAAGAGAGACGATCTTGCTGAAGGTAAGAGAAGTGAGAGAGAAGAGAGAAAAGAGAGGGAAAGGAAATTTTGAATAAAATATCTCTGTATATATATTTGCTTACTTTAACAGAGGAGAACAGTACTCTATATATACTAGCTGACTATACCATACATGAAAGCTAACATACGCATACACTGAATGCTATTATATGCATATATTGAATACATACTCTAACACTTGACAGGTTTGTCTTGGTAACCTTGAGATGGTGGCTTTGGTTGCTTGCCTTTCCTGAGAAGAATGGTGTTTAGAGAGGTCCTGGTATTGCAAGAAAGGTGTTGGGTTGTTGTTAGAGGTAGTGCTGCCGGAGGTGAAAGAAAAGAAAGCGAGAAGTGATGAAGCGTGTTTTTTAATTGAAAATGTTTTAAAATGATTTTTTTTTAATTCTAAATATCAGTGTATTAAAATCATTAAAAATACTTTAAAAAACATTAATTTAATAATTTTTCAAGTAAAAAACAATTTAAAACGCAAAAGCTGACACATTATAAATGTGCAAGACAAGAAAATTGAAGGATCCTAGTCCATATTCTAAAATTTTGCTTTCATGCACTTGTTAAAAAATATATTACTTCCAAGTTTGACTCGTGATTGGAAAATTTGATTTGATTACATGTTTTCAAGATCAATTTGGCTTCGTTAGGTAACAAAGATGATGGAATCATATGATAAAGAATTGGGCAAATCCTTTTTTTTTCCTTCTTCCTCAAAGCATAATCTAGTGGTGGACTCGATCAATAAACTATATTAATATTAATGTGATCTTTCCTCCCTTAAAAAATTAAATTCTAACTTATTTTAGAATTAAAAAACGAGAAATAAAAAAGAAGCAAGGAGCAATACGTATATTAAATGTACAAAATTTGCATGCATACTATGGTGTAAGCATAGCATTTTCTTATTCAATATTGTCATGCGGCTAGCTACCTTCGATTAGGCGGTGGGTATATATCATATTTTATTAACTTTACTAGCATTGAGAGATCCAACCTCACCATGGATGAATAAATTAAGTAGTGTTGTGAATTTTGGATAATAATTTAACTTGTTTAATAGGTAAGATGATGATCAATATTGATTTGATGAATGAGTTGTGTGTGTGGGCGTGCGCATGCGTGTGCGTGTCTTGTTTAATAGGTAATGAATATGAAATGAGGATTATTAAACTTGATTCAAACCCAACTATATATATATATATATATTTCTCTTGTATTATATATTGAATAATAAATAGTATTGTGAATTTTTTATAATAATTTAACTTGTTTAATAGGTAAGATGATGATTAATATTGATTTGATGAATATGTATCTTGTTTAATAGGTAATGAATACGAAATGAGGATTATTAAACTTGATTCAAACCCAACTATATATATATATATATATATATATATATATATATATATATATATATATATATATATATATATTTCTCTTTTATTATATATTGAATAATAAATAGTATTGTGAATTTTGGATAACAATTTAACTTGTTTAATAGGTAAGATGATGATCAATATTGATTTGATAAATGAGTTGTCTGTGCGCGCGCGCGTGTGCGTGTGTGTATGTGTCTTGTTTAATAGGTAATGAATAAGAAATGAGGATTATTAAACTTGATTCAAACCCAACTATATATATATATATATATATATATATATATATATATATTTCTCTTTTATTATATATTGAATAATAAATAGTATTTTGATAATAGATACACAAATAAATATGATAAATAGGGTTTGAATATCTAATTTTGTAACCCAATAAATATTATATAGAATTTGAATATAATAGAAATTTAATTGTTGAATATATATATCCATTAACATTCCTAATAATTGTTAAATTTAATTTCTTCAATTCCATTTTTTCAAAAGAGAGAAAAATACTCAAATAAGCCTGACCGATATTTAACAAATATAAAAAAAAAAAAAAGATTTAGTGTTTTTCTCAGCTGCTAAATTGTTCACATCAGCTCCTTCTTTTCTATCTATTCTTTTTTATTTTATCCTCCGATTTTTTTAAATTTCATCTTTTTATAATCTGATTTTGTAAGGTAAAGTTTTAAATTGTAGTAGAAAGACAGGATTTAAAGTGGGAGGATCGCAATGTGAAACACAAAGAAAAAACATAGTTAATCTCAAATTTCTTAAAATTTGAATTTGAATTAAAAGGTTTATTTTTGTATTCCTGTGTTTGAGAAAGAAGAGAGAAAATAACTGAAAACATAATGATATTGCAAGGTGGTCAAATTTAGATCTCTAAGGTCATATTTGACACTGTATTTAAAAAATAATTTTGAAAAAATTTGAGAATTTGTTATTTTTATTTTTTATTTTAAATTTTTTTTTAAAAAATATATTTTTATACCATTTTGATGTATTGATATCAAAAATAATTTTTAAAATATAAAAACATTATTATGATATTTTCGATCACCTCAAAGTAATTATTTTCCTCTTTAAAAATAATATCAGTGAAGTCGATGTATCATTCACTCATAATGAAAAAGACAGATATGCCTTGGTTTATTATGAAGTTCAAATGCATCTTGCCTTTTTATGTTTACTTCTTTTTATAAATAGTTTATATTTAAATATTTTTTATATCTGTTTTTTAATGCATGATATTGCCAACAAATTTGTTTGACTTGTGGCCAATTTTCTTCTCTTATATTGAGTATGAATTAACTGTGTTTGTACTAAGTTTATATAAAAACAGAAATGATTTCTTATTAACAGAAACATTAAATGACTAAGATAAAAATAATATTGTTTTGTCTTTTTTTTAACTGGTACAAAACATTTAGACCATTTCCTGTGTTTGTACCCAATTGATTTTTAAAATATTTTTTTATTTAATATTATATTAAAATAATATATTTTTATTTTTTAAAAAATATTTTTAATATTAATGTATTAAAATAATATAAAAACATCAAAAAAATAATTTTAAAAAAAATCAAATATTATCATATATATTTTTGAAACGCAGACTTAATGATATATATATATATATATATATATATATATATATATATATATATCTTCTTATGATATTTTTCAAGAAATGGATTGCATCAAGTCTCCTTAAAAAAACATTTTCAGAATGATCATCACCGAAATAATGAAATAAATTTCCATCGTACTCAACATTAATTCATAGAATAAGCATTAATATTTATTCGTCCGTCTCCAATTAAAAAATTAATAATAATGGCAATGAGAAAGGTCACCACTATTGCCATCACAATCATCTTTTTTCCATCTCCACTAGCACCCGCCAAGAATTTTTCTGCAAAAGTACATATTTACAAGTAAAAACAATAACTCAGAATACCTAAAAACAATTTGGATACGTTAAAACTCAAAATATATTTCATAAATTCAAGTGAACGAGTAAAATTTTAATTGTTTTAGACTTTTATAAAATATATATGCTTTGGCTTGAATTCATGATATATTATATAGATCATAAATTCTTTGTCATCACATCACTCGGAATAAGAAATGCCTAAAAGCTACATATTAAGAGCCTATTTGGCTCTGCGTTTCAGCCGGTGTTTCATGAAAATTTGAAGAAGAAGAAAATTCATTTTAAATGAATTTTTTTGTGTTTTTAAATCATTTTGATGTGCTGATGTTAAAAATGATTTTAAAAAAATAAAAAAAAAATATCATTTTAATATATTTCTAAATGAAAAGCACTTTCAAAAGCAACCGCAACCGCCCTACCAGGCCCTAAATACTTTTTTTTTCTTCCAGCAAAAACAGCAAGAGTGCAGATCAAGCGGGGTGTGCTCACTTTATTAATAGTACTTTTTGGAAATTAATTAACTGAAGAAAAAAAAATCCTCGAGCTGATGCTACAGCCTAAAAAACACAGCAGAACCAAAAGCAATTCAAGAAAAATGGAGCAACCTCGTAAAGAAAAATGGTAAAAATCAAAAGGGGAGGAAAAAGACTAGGTTTTGGAGATCGTTATTACCTAATTGAGAAGACAAACAACATGAAAAGAATAACAATTATGTAACAACCCTAATTTTTAAATCATTTGAAAAAAAAATTAAAGAAAAAACCTCATAATTCTTGATTCAATGATTATAGGTTGCCATCTTTAGAATCATTTAGAATTTTATGAAATTTAGATAAAATCTCCTCTAAAATTGAATATTCTCAAGTGTAGACATTAACAATCCACATACAAAATCAAGATTTAATTTATAGTCCAATCATTAACAACAAAAACACCTTCCATTTCAGAATCTATAACCATTCACATGAAAATTATTTCACATTGAAAAACATAAATAAAAATATAAGAAACTTTATGATCTATTTACATGCATTCTTTTAATTTAATGAAAAGGAATGAATATTATGTTAAGTTTCAAGCCTAATAAAAGAAATTCAATAGTAACATTTTTTATTATTATGTGAGGAAACTCCACCTCCCGAAAAGCATACTTTGTGGGCTTAGATGAGCGAATAAAATGCTAATTATCCTAGATTCTTACAAGGAATGCACGCCCGAACTCAAGCTTTAAACCTACTGTGCAGATCGCAAGTTTTTTTATCATCACTCCACAACCTTGGGGACAACAGTAACATTACATGCATCTTAATACTAGTTTACTTTAGTCCATCACAAAAAAAAAAAATCAACTTATTCATATTTACATCATCATCCTATAAAACTTAGGTCATTTCAAATATTATCATTTTAATATTTAAAAAAATATATCTTTATATTTTTATGAAAATAAAACCATAATTTTTATCGGTTGTTCTCGTTGTATTTGAATCGTTCAATCTAATTAAGTCATATAGAAATATCTTTCATGGAGTTTTTTATCTAAATTTTAAGAAATATCTCTACCTCATTAAGTAGAGAATTGAGTTTAAATATTTTAAAATTATTTTGTTTTAATAATATGAATGTTACATGACATATTGTTTTTTTGAACTTCAAAATGTTTTTGATTCAAGCCAAAGCATAGCCTATAAACTAGTACCTTCTAATAAAAACTTCAAATTTGATGAGGTAAGACATCTCATTCATAACACTTTATGTTGCTATCATCATATTATGAAATTTATGACTTTTCTATATCGATAACAATCAGCAAGGAAGGACAAAACACTGTCTCTATCCCAATAACATGATCTCCCCATCTATGAAATTTATCAAACACTCATTCCCCTCTCTCTGCAGTCTAGGTCAGCCCATCTCTCTCTCTCCCTCCACAAAACCCCATCCCAAAGGCTCAAATTCTCCCCACTCCATGGAAACGACACCCTTCTATTGACAAAACGTCACCGTCCACGATTCCTGGCCATCCCAAAAGACAATAATGCAATTATGCCTATCTCCTCCTCCTCTCCATCCCCTCCTGCTCTCCATCTCTCGCGAATCACAACCTTTGACTTTTTGGCGTCAAAGTTTTGATTTTTAGTATAAAAGAGGGTTTTTTTTTCAAGAAAAGAAGGAAGGATGGAGCAAGCAGTTCTCGATGATATAATCGAGAGGTTATTAGAGGTTAGAGGGAAACCTGGGAAGCAAGTTCAATTATCAGAGTCCGAGATCCGGCAACTTTGTGTGGTTTCTAGAGAGATTTTCTTGCGCCAGCCTAATTTGTTGGGGCTTGAAGCACCTATCAAGATTTGTGGTACTTCTTTTCTTCTTAGATTTACTTCAGTTTGTGTTTTCTAGCGTATTAAGAATGTCCCATGTTTTTATTTTAGTAACCCATGTGAATTTTTGTGGTATCATCTTTATTTTTCGTGAAAAAAGGAGTCGCCACCTAGTATTATGGTTACTAGGAAACCTAAACTGGTCTTTCAGAGATTCTAGGGTAAGGGACTGGTTGCGTAAAGGGAAGGTTTTACACCCTTAGTACGCCCTACCTAAGGTAAGCTGCTTGGTGTTTTTGTTTGGTTATGATTTGTTATGATTTTGATCTTTTAAAGAATATGTTGGTTAAATGATGAATGGGATATTACTCCGCCGAATATTTTGGGATATTAACCCCTTAGGATTTATTTATCCAAACAACGACAGTGAATAATAGCATATTATTCCCGCCGAATATTTTGGATATTAACCCCTTAGGATTTATTTATCCAAACACCGACAGTGAATAATAGCATATCATTCCCGCTGAAAATTTTGGATATTAACCCCCTTAGGATTTATTTATCCAAATACCAACAGTGAATAATAGCATATCATTCCCGCCGAATATTTTGGATATTAACCCCTTAGGATTTATTTATCCAAATACCGACAGTGAATAATAAATTCCTAAAAATAAGATTTTTATATTTTTTGAAATATTGGCCAATACCCTTTGGATTTTTACAAACATGTTGTAAAATCTCAAGATGCAAGAAATGATTTTTCTTCTTTGCGAAGTCCATGCTAAAACTCATTTTCTCTTAAAAACCCAAGATAATATATATTTTTTGAAAGAAATATAATTTTTTAAAATATGCTAGTGTATTGGCCGTATGCAAGAAAACAACAAATATTTTTTATAAAAATATTTTTTGCAAATTATGTATTTTTATATATTTTTTTTATTATTTTCTTTTTTTATTATTTTTTTATTAAGGGTGGGCTGGCTGCCAGCCCACCTACATGGGGACTGGGCTGGGCTGCCAGCCGCCCACTGGCTGGGCTGGGCTGACAGCCCGCCCATTTGCTGGGCTGTGGCTGACAGCCCACCCACTGGCTGGGATGGGCTAACAGCCCGCCCCACATTGGGCCGGTCTCGTGGCCCACCTACATGGTATGGCTCGAGGCCCATCTAAACTAAAATCGGGCTTCAGCCCATATGTTTTTGGAATGGACTTATAGTCCAGTCAACTTGGGTCGGGCTTCCATCCCGTGCAGGCTGGAAGCCCACCCGTTTAAAGGTCAGGCCGGGCGCAAGGCCCGGCCCAGCTTACTCGCGGGGAGTGAATTAATTCACTCCCCGCGCTTTGCAGAGGAAGAAGATGTACAGTGAAAATGGCGAAATTTCGAGTGTGATGAACGACGTACCTGTTAATACCGTTGGGTAGAGGAGGTCGTGGTGGCGTCGGAAATGGTGGCTCGTGGTGGCCGGAATGAGCGTCTAAAGCTGATCGGTGCAACAGCCTCCATCGACTCTGTTGCTGCTGCTGTTGCTTCTCGGAGAAGATGACTGGGCTGCGGGGGTTGAGGAGGAGATAGAGGCGTCAGTGTGCCTGGTTTTAAGTGAGAGAGAAACAGAGACCGAGAGAGAGAGACCAGCACCGAGAGGGATGAAGAAACACTATGTTTTTTACGTGAATTTTCCTTGGTTTTCTTCGCTTTTTCTCTCCTTTTTTTTCTTCCTTTTCTCTTCTTTTTCTCTTCTTTCTGCGTGAAAAATCTTCTTTTTTCTTTCCTCCCCTCTGTTCTTTTCTTCCTTTTTTTTTCTTTCTTAAAATCTCTTCTCCTCTTCTGTATTAACTTTCTCTCTTTTTCTTTGTAAAATCCCCCTTCCCTCTCTTTTCGTCCCCCTTCTGCATGCATGAACATGCTTTTTATAGGCTAGAGGCAACCCTTCGACTGCCTCTGGCGTGCACCGACGGGTTGCCGCCGCCTGAAATTTCAGAGGCCTGCCCTGCACTGTTCAGGTGACTGAACAGTGCAGGCACGCTTGCACATTTCAAAAAATTCAGAGGGTGAAAGTATGATTTGGTCCCTCACTTTGTAATTGTCTTAATTGCACCCCCAATTGGATTTAAACTTATGAATTTTGTGCAATTGCATCCCCGTTAAAATTTCAAGAGTAACCTTAGCTTTACGCGCCTTTTTTATTCTGGTCCTTGATTTTTAATTTGCACGATTTAAACCTCAATCGACCATTAAATTCTCAATTTACTCAATTTCGCCCCTGTAACAAAATATTTTTTTGGATTTTTGTCTTTTTTCTATTTTTTTTCTTTTTCTTCCGAAACCTAAAAAATAAATAGGTCAAAATTTGGGTAGCAACAGAGATGTTTATTAATACTCCCGAGCGTGCAGGAGAACATTTAAGAAAAACGTTATTTATTTATTTTTGGTAATAGAAAATCGTTATTAAGTTATTAACTAATGTCTAAAACCAATCGAATGGTGGAATCCCAAGGACCTTGTAGATGATCTTTCGAAAATTCTTATTTAATTAGCAATTTATTAATAGACCAATCATACCTTACAAATTTTCATTTCTAAACCAAATTTGTCACATCACCTATCCTTTCCGGCGGGTTACGACAAACTTGAAAAAAAGATTATATTGAAATTATTTATTATTATTTCCCTCTTGCGGATTAAACGTGCGGACAATGTGTACGTAGTATCAATAAAACCACATTAAAAAATGCATAAAATAGCCTTTCTTGACATTTGTTTTCGAAGTTTTGATGATTATAGTAGCAACAGCGTGTTTGGGAATGTGGTTGTATTTGTTTTTTAAAGTTTCAGTTAATAATATATTTTTATTTTTAAAAATCATTTTTGATATCATTGTTGCACGTTACGTCCAGCCCAGCTACTGCTTACTGTTCACAAGCATGTGAACGGTAGGGAGTCAATTAATTCATGTTCTATTGTTCACTGCAAGTGAACAGCAACTGGCAGAGAGGGTGGCGGGAATGGATGACTTGTTGCTGTGTATAGGAGATCAAGTCGGTGTCTGTGGCGGCGGCGGCGTCGAGAATGGTGGCCGGAGGTGGTGATAGGCTGAGAATATGGTCGGTGGTGGCTGCAGAAAGAGTAGGAAGACTGCAGAAAGAGGGGAAAGAAATAGTAATGCTGAATGTAAAATTTCATATTTATGAAATAAATGGTGTATCCCCTGGACTTCCTACCAAAACATGCGTCGTATAATTTCTTTAAAAAACACTAAAAATTTAATTTAAAGCAAAAAAAAAAAAAAACATTTCTTGTTTCTTCCCTACTTCTCTCATCAGGCAAACAACACCAAACTCCAAAGAAACAAGTTCTCGATATTTACAATAACTCAACAAAGAGTCCTGGCTAGATCAACATATAACTTGTGGTCAATTTCCGACAAAATAACTTATTCACATATTACCTGGAAAAAAAAAATCAATTGCAAGAACTAAGGATTGCTATTCAAGATTAGGATAGCTTTTCACCGTTTGCTTCACTCTTTTTAATTTAATATTTAATTAGGACTACGGGAAAAAGATGCCCTAGCTACAAATTCTACAAACTAAATTATAATGGTAAAAGCTTGACAATACGGTGCTTCCTATGCTTATTCATATATACAGATATATAGATATTGAAAGAAAACTTACAAAGAGGTGAATTAGTGTTTTATCTAATTTTACAATACTTTAAAAATTTAATTTGCAATTAAATAAAACCAAAACATCCGAAATTAATCTCTATTTTTGTAACAATGTCAAAATCAATAACTAATACCATGATATTCAAATCATCTTTTAATAAAGCCAAGATAGTTAAACACCCTAGAAAATCAATAAGAACAAATTTAAAGAGATAAGAATAGAAACAAAGACACCAATTTTTATAATAGCTCACATAATCTTCTATCCACTCCTTGTATAAATTTAAAATATTCATCATCACACACAAGAGACCAAACCTTAACACATTCATTTTTCACATGTCAAGGATTGAGAGTCTTTTTCAATTCTCAAAAGTAATGTTTTAAAAAATTCTATTATTTTTAATAAGATTTTCGTTTTTGTTCTTCTACTCGTCTGCTCATGATCTTCATGTTCTGTCTCTGTAATCGTCTGCTCATGATCTTTTCGCTAGGCTGATTTATTTTATTAGTGATGAAGCTTCTATATTTATTTAGGATAATTTATTTATGCCCATCACATGATAATTATTAGTAGGCAAGGATTCTTGAGGTAAGAGATGTTTATGAATACTCCCGAGCGTGCAGGAGAACATTTAAGAAAAACGTTATTTATTTATTTTTGGTAATAGAAAATCGTTATTAAGTTATTAACTAATGTCTAAAACCAATCGAATGGTGGAATCCCAAGGACCTTGTAGATGATCTTTCGAAAATTCATAAGATGAAATGTGGTTTTAATATCTTATCAAATTGTGTTAATGACAAAATGCGAGTAGGTTACGACAAACTTGAAAATTCTTATTTAATTAGCAATTTATTAATAGACCAATCATACCTTACAAATTTTCATTTCTAAACCAAATTTGTCAGATCACCAATCCTTTCCGGCGGGTTACGACAAACTTGAAAAAAAGATTATATTGAAATTAATTATTATTATTTCCCTCTTGCGGATTAAACGTGCGGACAATGTGTACGGAGTATATAAAAAACCATTAAAATATGCATAAAATAGCCTTTCTTGACATTTGCTTTCGAAGTTTTGATGATTATAGTAGCAACAGATGATTTAATGGGTGAGTGTGGTTGTTTTTGCTTTTTTAAGTGTTTTTTACTTAATAATATATTTTTATTTTTAAAAATTATTTTTGATATCATTGTCGCACGTTGCGTCCAACTCAACCACTGCCTACTGTTCACATGCATGTGAACGGTGGGGAGTCAATTAATTCATGTTTTACTGTTCACTGCAAGTGAACAGCAACGGGCAGAGAGGGTGGCGGGAATGGTTGACTTGTAACTGTGTATAGGAGATCAAGTCGGTGTCGGAGGTGGTGGTGGCGCCAAGAATGGTGGCCGGAGGTGGTGATGGGCCCAGAATGATGGTTGGTTGTGGTTGCAGAAAGAGTAGGAAGGCTGCTGCAATGGAGAAAAGAGGCGATGTCGTTGTTGCCTCTGTCGCCAGAGCAGAAAACGAAGGGGCTGCTACCGACGATGAAGAGAGGAAAGGGCTTGTGGTGTGGAGGGGTTGCTCACAGTTTCTCCGCTTCTTTGTCTCTATTTTTTTTTGTCTCGTTTGTTACTCTGTTTTTCTCTTCGCCTCCTCTTCTTCGTTCTTGATGGCAGTTATTTATAGAACGATGACGACTCCTCAGGTATTTAAGCCCTTAGTAAAATTAATTTGACTAATTTAAAGTATAATTAAGTCCTTGCACTTAATTAAATTCTTCAATTGGACCTAAACTAATTTCTAAACATAATTATACTTTAAATTGTTTGACGATCAAATCGAATCGACATTTAAAAAATATAATTATGCCTTTGCACTTAAATTTTACGCAAATTTATCTGATAATCATTTATTTTATCCTTGAATCTTCATTTTCTTTTATTTTTGGACACGATAGATGTACGATTAGGCTCTCGAATCCTACCAAAATTTCCAACTTGATTTTTCCACAATGTGAGCCTTTTTTATTTTATTTTTGTTATTATGTTTTATTTATAGGGAATAACCTAGAAATGGGTTATAATCATCTTCATATCAAAAGGAACTGGGAATTTCTGCATCATCTTCATCATCATGTCATACGGATATACGTATATAAACACCTTGATAGCATCGCATCTCAAAAGGAACTGGGAATTTCTGCATCCGTTGAGGTAAAATGATCAGCAATTTCAAATAATAAATATTCACAGATTGCAAAAATATGTTTATCCTTCTAGCCTCACCTGTCAGTATCAGATGACATATGTTAATGGACAAAAGGTAAGAAGCAGTTGCCTACCCCTTCAGTCCCAGATTGCTAGCTCTTCACATTTCACACAGCCAACCACTTCAACACACCTGTACAATATATAAAGGTATCGTATTTTTGTTAGAATTTTGTATTCACAAGACAAAACAGGAAGCAGTATTCTAACAGTGCTCACTGGTTTTCACAACGCAAAATCTAAAACAAATCATTTCATGAACCTACAGAATTGGTTGAGGAAAAGGAAGTGTTGAATTTGTTGTTAAGACCTGAGAAGAACATAGAAACGCATGATATCAAAAGTTTAGAGCCTTGAAACAGTGTGATGTTCTGGAAACTTTAAGCCAGTGATAAATGCCATTCACTGCATAAATTTCTGTGTAGAAGTCTTCCATCGCTTTGATTGTATCTTCGTCCGGAACCTTACTTGCATCATGAATCCAAAGGCGGCCTTCAAAATACAAGATTCTTTACGCTTGATTACAAGAGGGGAAAGAAATAGTAATGCTGAATGTAAAATTTTTCATATTTATGAAATAAATGGAGCATCCCCTGGACTTCCTACCAAAACATGCGTCGTATAATTTCTTAAAAAACAATAAAAAATTTAATTTAAACCAAAAAAAAAAACATTTCTTGTTTCTTCCCTACTTCTCTCATCAGGCAAACAACACCAAACTCCAAAAAACAAGTTCTCGATATTTACAATAACTCAAAAAAGAGTCCTAGCTAGATCAACATATAACTTGTGGTCAATTACCGACAAAATAACTTATTCACATATTACCTGGAAAAAAAAATCAATTGCAAGAACTAAGGATTGCTATTCAAGTAGCTTTTCACCGTTTGCTTCACTCTTTTTAATTTAATATTGAATTAGGACTACGGGAAAAAGATGCCCTAGCTACAAATTCTACAAACTAATTATAATGGTAAAAGCTTGACAATACGGTGCTTCCTATGCTTATGCATATATACAGATATATAGATATTGAAAGAAAACTTAAAAAAGAGGTGAATTAGTGTTTTATCTAATTTTACAATACTTTAAAAAATTAATTTGCAATTAAATAAAACCAAAACATCCGAAATTAATCTCTATTTTTGGAACAATGTCAAAATCAATAATTAATACCATGATATTCAGATCATCTTTTAATAAGCCAAGATAGTTAAACACCCTAGCAAAATCAATAAGAACAAATTTAAAGAGATAAGAATAGAAACAAAGACACCAATTTTTATAATAGCTCACATAATCTTCTATCCACTCCTTGTATAAATTTAAAATATTCATCATCACACACAAGAGACCAAACCTTAACACATTCATTTTTCACATGTCAAGGATTGAGAGTCTTTTTCAATTCTTAAGAGTAATGTTTTAAAAAATTCTATTATTTTTAATAAGATTTTTGTTTTTGTTCTTCTACTCGTCTGCTCATGATCTTCATGTTCTGTCTCTGTAATCGTCTGCTCATGATCTTTTCGCTAGGCTGATTTATTTTATTAGTGATGAAGCTTCTATATTTATTTAGGATAATTTATTTATGCCCATCACATGATAATTATTAGTAGGCAAGGATTCTTGAGGTAAGAGATGTTTATGAATACTCCCGAGCGTGCAGGAGAACATTTAAGAAAAATGTTATTTATTTATTTTTGGTAATAGAAAATCGTTATTAAGTTATTAACTAATGTCTAAAACCAATCGAATGGTGGAATCCCAAGGACCTTGTAGATGATCTTTCGAAAATTCAGAAGATGAAATGTGGTTTTAATATCTTATCAAATTGTGTTAATGACAAAATGCGAGTAGGTTACGACAAACTTGAAAATTCTTATTTAATTAGCAATTTATTAATAGACCAATCATACCTTACAAATTTTCATTTCTAAACCAAATTTGTCAGATCACCTATCCTTTCCGGCGGGTTACGACAAACTTGAAAAAAAGATTATATTGAAATTATTTATTATTATTTCCCTCTTGCGGATTAAACGTGCGGACAATGTGTACGTAGTATCAAAAAAACCACATTAAAAAATGCATAAAATAGCCTTTCTTGACATTTGTTTTCGAAGTTTTGATGACAACAGCGTGTTTGGGAATGAGGTTGTATTTGTTTTTTAAAGTTTCAGTTAATAATATATTTTTATTTTTAAAAATCATTTTTGATATCATTGTTGCACGTTACGTCCAGCCCAGCTACTGCTTACTGTTCACAAGCATGTGAACGGTAGGGAGTCAATTAATTCATGTTCTATTGTTCACTGCAAGTGAACAGCAACTGGCAGATAGGGTGGCAGGAATGGATGACTTGTTGCTGTGTATAGGAGATCAAGTCGGTGTCTGTGGCAGCGGCAGCGTCGAGAATGGTGGCCGGAGGTGGTGATAGGCTGAGAATATGGTCGGTGGTGGCTGCAGAAAGAGTAGGAAGACTGCAGAAAGAGGGGAAAGAAATAGTAATGCTGAATGTAAAATTTCATATTTATGAAATAAATGGTGTATCCCCTGGACTTCCTACCAAAACATGCGTCGTATAATTTCTTTAAAAAACACTAAAAATTTAACTTAAAGCAAAAAAAAAAAAAAAAAAAAACATTTCTTGTTTCTTCCCTACTTCTCTCATCAGGCAAACAACACCAAACTCCAAAGAAACAAGTTCTTGATATTTACAATAACTCAAAAAAGAGTCCTAGCTAGATCAATATATAACTTGTGTTCAATTACCGACAAAATAACTTATTCACATATTACCTGGAAAAAAAATCAATTGCAAGAACTAAGTATTATAGCATGTAATTAAATAGGAAATATTGTAATCTCATTCTTATGTGGTAATCTCCACCATTACTATTGTATGTTGCCCTACACATATATATAGAAAGGATTGGCTAACTATTAGGTTAAGCCTCCCAATCATTCTCAACTTGGTATCAGAGCCCTTGTCCATCAAAACTCTTTTTTCTCTCCCACAGCCGGCCCTAATTTTTCTTCCTCCCCATGGCTTCCTCTGCTGCCGCCGCCGCTGCCACCTCCCCTTCCACCGGCGCTGACTCATCATCGGCCAGCCATGCTCCTCCTGCTGGCCGAGAGCTTCCTCCACATGTGGAGAATGTGTTTGACTCTTCTTCCTCTCCTTTGCCTCTCATGGGAACACAAAATTCAGCAATGGTTCCCCTATCAAACACTCATCAAATTGTTTCGTTGAAGCTTACGAACACCAATTATCTTTATTGGAGAATGCAAATGAAGCCATATCTCCTTGGTCAAGGTGTTTTTCACTTTGTTGACGGCTCCTTGCCGTGCCCTCCAGCTCACTCGCTTAACGCTACGGCTGCAACTTCCTCTGCCATTAGCCCTTCCTTTCTTCGTTGGAAGCAACAAGACCAACTCATTTTGAGTGCCCTCCTCTCCTCTCTTTCCGTTGATGTGCTGCACCTTGTGGTTGATTGTTCCACTTCGCATTGTGTTTGGCGAACTCTTGAGAAGGCCCTTGCCTCTCCCTCTAATTCTCGCATCATGCAACTCCATGGCTCCTTTCAAGACCTTAGGCAAGGTGATGCCTCGGTTAGCATGTATATGCAGCAAGCCAAAGCATTGTTTGACGAATTGGCTGCTGCGGGACGTCCTATGTCCCTTGAAGACTTCAATCTCTATGTGTTTCGTGGTCTTCGCGGTGAGTTCAAAGACTTGGTTACTAGCCTCATAACCAAGGCCGAACCTCTCTCCTATGCTGATCTTCACAGCCACCTGCTCACTCACGAATTTTTGCACAAAAATTCATTCCATTCAATGGCTCTCGGCGCTCCATCTTCACCTCTGCCGCAACAGCCACCACTGCTGCCAACGCCACAAAATTCAGCCAACCATGTCATGGTTAATAACAACCAAAACAGGGGGCGTTATAGAGGTAATTGGCGTCCCAATTACAACAGATTTTCAGGCCAAAACAGGGGTCAATCTGCTGCCAATTCATGGCAGCAGCACCGGTGCAACTCAGCAGACATGAGGCCGAACCAGGGGTGGTCTGGACAGCAGCATGTGCACTGTCAATTATGCTCTAATTTCGGCCATTCAGCCCTTCAATGCTCCAATTTTCGTGGCAGCACACAGCAGCCATCTACTCATCTTGTCGTTGCACATGATTCGGCTGCTGCCAATTGGGTTCCGGACACCGGCGCGAATCAACACGTGACACCGGACCTTGCAACTCTAACCGATTCTGCACCTTATCTTGGTAACGATTTCTTGCATGTTGGTGATGGTAAGGCCCTTGTCATATCCCATGTTAGACGTTCTATTTTACATTGCCCAAAACACATGTTTACATTGACTAATGTTCTTCGCGTACCTCACATTACCAAACCGTTGTTATCTATTTAGAAATTCTGTCGTGATAATCATGTTTATTTTGAATTTCACTATTCTGTGTTTTATGTGAAGGATCTCGTCACCAAGGAAGTTCTTCTTTCCGGTCGGAGTCATGATGGTCTTTATGTCCTCTCGGAGTCTTCATCTACGTCAATTCCTCAAGCATATTTGTCTTCTTGCATTTCCGCGACTGCCGACTTGTGGCATCGTCGTTTAGGTCATCCAACTCCTCGCATTTTGAATTTATTAGTTTCCGAAAATAAAATTGTTTGTACGTCTAGACGATCGTTTACTCAATGTCAAGCATGTCCTTTAGGAAAATCGTCCCATTTATCATTACGACCGACGGGTCACAAAACATCAAATCCACTTGAATTAATTTTTAGTGATGTTTGGGGACTTGCTCCCATGCTTTCTTCTGATGGTTTTTGTTATTTTGTTATATTTGTTGATGCGCACACTAAATATATCTGGTATTATCCCCTTGTTGCGAAATCTGATGTATTTTCCACGTTTCAACGTTTTCAAACTCTTGTTGAGCGTTAGTTTTCTCGTAAAATTAAATCTGTTCAAACTGATTGGGGTGGTGAATATCGCAAATTAAATAAATTTTTTGAAACCATTGGTATTCACCATCGCCTAATTTGCCCTCATACTCATGAACAAAATGGCACAGTTGAACGTCGTCATAGGCATATTGTCGAAACTGGTCTAACCCTTCTAGGCCAGTGTCATGCTCCATTGCGCTATTGGAATTATGTTATGGAATCATCAGTTTATCTTATTAATCGCATGCCTACTCTTGTCCTTCAAAATAAATCTCCTTATGCATGCTTGTTTGATCGCACTCCTGATTATAATTTTCTCCGTATTTTTGGGTGTCTTTGTTTCCCATTTTTACGTCCATATCATGCTCATAAATTAGATTTTCGGTCTTCTCCATGTGTGTTCTTAGGCTATAGCTCATCTCATCTTGGATATCGCTGTCTTGATTTAGAGTCTGATCGTATCTATATATCCCGTCATGTTCGTTTTCATGAAAGTGTCTTCCCTTTTAGGAAATCTGAACAGGTAACAACTGCCCCGATACCATCCACTACACCTACCTACCTTCCATCATTGCAACCTCCTCCATACTTGCCTACCCATACCCAAATCACCAGAAATACCAACCCACCTTTGCTCGTTGTTTCATCTGACCCTGCTTCACCATCCCGCACTGCCATACTATCACCACATGCTTGTCGTTCCACTGATTTTTGTGCAGGAATAGGTTCAGATGTGCAGGTTTCAGGAGCAGCACACTCTCGGTCCGAAACCGACCCGACAGCAGGTTCACCACCACCTGCAGTGTAGCCGAGCTCCTCCCCGAGTTCACCTCCTGGTCTAAAGCTTTGTGTTGATCTCTCCTCTTATCCTCTTCAGCACACTCCAGGTACAGGTACTGCTGCTCCTTGTCCCGCTGTTTCCAAACACCCCATAGTTCTTCGTCCGAGACAGCCAAAGACAGCATTGATCACCACGGCAGCCTCCTCTTCTGCCTCCTTCCGTCGGGTAGATACTCCTCCCTCACATGAGCCACTTGTTTTTAATGATGCAAACAGATATGAGGCTTGGTATAATGCAATGCGTGAGGAAATTCAAGCGCTCCGCGCAAACAGCACATGGACTTTGGTGCCGTTTCATCCATCCATGAATGTTGTTGGTAGCCGATGGGTCTACAAAATTAAACACAAATCTGATGGTAGTATTGAGAGGTATAAGGCACGCCTGGTGGCAAGGGGCTTCACTCAGCAGGAAGGTATTGATTACTCAGAAACTTTTAGTCCTGTTATCAAACAGGCAACGGTACGCTTGGTATTCTCCATTGCAGTTTTGAGTGGTTGGAAAATTCATCAGCTTGACATTCATAATGCCTTCCTTAATGGCGTACTTGATGAAGAGGTTTACATGAAACAACCTCCAGGTTTTGTTGATTCTGCTCTCCCAGGTCATGTATGTCGATTGCATAAGTCTTTATATGGCTTAAAACAGGCTCCGCGAGCATGGTACACGCGTCTGAATGACTTCTTATTGTCCATTGGTTTTCGTGCTTCTATAGTGGACACCTCATTGTTTATCTTCTCAGTTGGTAGCGACATTTGCTATCTCTTGGTTTATGTTGATGATATCCTAATTACGGGTAATAATGTTGTTTTGCTGCAACGCCTAATTCGATTATTGAGCTCAGAATTTAAACTTCGAGACTTGGGTGATGTTCATTATTTTTTGGCGGTTGAAGTTCAGACTACTAGTATGGGACTTATGCTTTGTCAACATAAGTATACACTTGACATTCTCACGCGAGCTGGTATGTTATCTTGTAAACCTGTTGACACCCCTATTTCGGCATCCAAAGCCACCATTATGCCTGATTCTTTGTTTCCTGATGCTACTCGTTTTCGGCAATTGGTTGGTGCTCTTCAATATCTCACTTTCACATGTCCGGATATTTGCTTTGCTGTTAACCGGGTATGTCAGTTTATGCATGCTCCTACAGAATCTCATTGGGCTGCCGTGAAACGCATCTTGCGTTATCTTCGTGGTACAGCATCACATGGTTTACACATTACTCGCAGCTCTTCTTTTGCTTTACATGGATTTACTGATGCAGATTGGGCAGGTAGTATTGAGGACAGGAAATCTACGGGTGGTTACCTTGTGTTCTTTGGTCAGACGCCGATTTCATGGAAATCGGGTAAGCAACGCACTGTTGCTCGGTCTTCGACGGAAGCTGAATATAAGGCCTTAGCAGATAGCACGGCTGAAGTTATTTGGCTTCAGTACTTATTAACAGACCTTCAGATTCCGACCACCTATGCTCCTATCATTTGGTGTGATAACCTTGGCGCCACATACTTGTCTGCAAACCCTGTCTTTCATGCTCGCACAAAACATATTGAGCTTGATTATCATTTTGTACGAGATAGAGTTGCGAAGAAAGAGATTCAGATCCAGTTTATTTCCTCCAAGGATCAACTTGCTGATGTTTTCACTAAGCCACTTCCGGCTCCTTCATTTACGGCTTTCAGGTTCAAGCTTCGGGTTGATTCTCCACCTTCAGCTTGAGGGGGCGTATTATAGCATGTAATTAAATAGGAAATATTGTAATCTCATTCTTATGTGGTAATCTCCACCATTACTATTGTATGTTGCCCTACACATATATATAGAAAGGATTGGCTAACTATTAGGTTAAGCCTCCTAATCATTCTCAACTCTAAGGATTGCTATTCAAGATTAGGATAGCTTTTCACCGTTTGCTTCACTCTTTGTAATTTAATATTTAATTAGGACTACGGGAAAAAGATGCCCTAGCTACAAATTCTACAAACTAAATTATAATGGTAAAAGCATGACAATACGGTGCTTCCTATGCTTATTCATATATACATATATATAGATATTCAAAGAAAACTTAAAAAGAGGTGAATTAGTGTTTTATCTAATTTTACAATACTTTAAAAAATTAATTTGCAATTAAATAAAACCAAAACATCCGAAATTAATCTCTATTTTTGTAACAATGTCAAAATCAATAATTAATACCATGATATTCAAATCATCTTTTAATAAGCCAAGATAGTTAAACACCCTAGAAAATCAATAAGAACAAATTTAAAGAGATAAGAATAGAAACAAAGACACCAATTTTTATAATAGCTCACATAATCTTCTATCCACTCCTTGTATAAATTTAAAATATTCATCATCACACACAAGAGACCAAACATTAACACATTCATTTTCTAACATGTCAAGGATTGAGAGTCTTTTTCAATTCTCAAAAGTAATGTTTTAAAAAATTCTATTATTTTTAATAAGATTTTCGTTTTTGTTCTTCTACTCGTCTGCTCATGATCTTCATGTTCTGTCTCTGTAATCGTCTGCTCATGATCTTTTCGCTAGGCTGATTTATTTTATTAGTGATGAAGCTTCTATATTTATTTAGGATAATTTATTTATGCCCATCACATGATAATTATTAGTAGGCAAGGATTCTTGAGGTAAGAGATGTTTATGAATACTCCCGAGCGTGCAGGAGAACATTTAAGAAAAACGTTATTTATTTATTTTTGGTAATAGAAAATCGTTATTAAGTTATTAACTAATGTCTAAAACCAATCGAATGGTGGAATCCCAAGGACCTTGTAGATGATCTTTCGAAAATTCACAAGATGAAATGTGGTTTTAATATCTTATCAAATTGTGTTAATGACAAAACGCGAGTAGGTTACGACAAACCTGAAAATTCTTATTTAATTAGCAATTTATTAATAGACCAATCATACCTTACAAATTTTCATTTCTAAACCAAATTTGTCAGATCACCTATCCTTTCCGGCAGGTTACGACAAACTTGAAAAAAAGATTATATTGAAATTATTTATTATTATTTCCCTCTTGCGGATTAAACGTGCGGACAATGTGTACGTAGTATCAAAAAAACCACATTAAAAAATGCATAAAATAGCCTTTCTTGACATTTGTTTTCGAAGTTTTGATGACAACAGCGTGTTTGGGAATGAGGTTGTATTTGTTTTTTAAAGTTTCAGTTAATAATATATTTTTATTTTTAAAAATCATTTTTGATATCATGGTTGCACGTTACGTCCAGCCCAGCTACTGCTTACTGTTCACAAGCATGTGAACGGTAGGGAGTCAATTAATTCATGTTCTATTGTTCACTGCAAGTGAACAGCAACTGGCAGAGAGGGTGGCGGGAATGGATGACTTGTTGTTGTGTATAGGAGATCAAGTCGGTGTCTGTGGCGGCGGCGGCGTCGAGAATGGTGGCCGGAGGTGGTGATAGGCTGAGAATATGGTCGGTGGTGGCTGCAGAAAGAGTAGGAAGACTGCAGAAAGAGGGGAAAGAAATAGTAATGCTGAATGTAAAATTTCATATTTATGAAATAAATGGTGTATCCCCTGGACTTCCTACCAAAACATGCGTCGTATAATTTCTTTAAAAAACACTAAAAATTTAATTTAAAGCAAAAAAAAAAAAAAAACATTTCTTGTTTCTTCCCTACTTCTCTCATCAGGCAAACAACACCAAACTCCAAAGAAACAAGTTCTCGATATTTACAATAACTCAAAAAAGAGTCCTAGCTAGATCAACATATAACTTGTGGTCAATTACCGACAAAATAACTTATTCACATATTACCTGGGGAAAAAAATCAATTGCAAGAACTAAGGATTGCTATTCAAGATTAGGATAGCTTTTAACCGTTTGCTTCACTCTTTTTAATTTAATATTTAATTAGGACTACGGGAAAAAGATGCCCTAGCTACAAATTCTACAAACTAAATTATAATGGTAAAAGCTTGACAATACGGTGCTTCCTATGCTTATTCATATATACAGATATATAGATATTGAAAGAAAACTTAAAAAGAGGTGAATTAGTGTTTTATCTAATTTTACAATACTTTAAAAAATTAATTTGCAATTAAATAAAACCAAAACATCCGAAATTAATCTCTATTTTTGTAACAATGTCAAAATCAATAATTAATACCATGATATTCAAATCATCTTTTAATAAGCCAAGATAGTTAAACACCCTAGAAAATCAATAAGAACAAATTTAAAGAGATAAGAATAGAAACAAAGACACCAATTTTTATAATAGCTCACATAATCTTCTATCCACTCCTTGTATAAATTTAAAATATTCATCATCACACACAAGAGACCAAACCTTTACACATTCATTTTTCACATGTCAAGGATTGAAAGTCTTTTTCAATTCTCAAAAGTAATGTTTTAAAAAATTCTATTATTTTTAATAAGATTTTCGTTTTTGTTCTTCTACTCGTCTGCTCATGATCTTCATGTTCTGTCTCTGTAATCGTCTGCTCATGATCTTTTCGCTAGGCTGATTTATTTTATTAGTGATGAAGCTTCTATATTTATTTAGGATAATTTATTTATGCCCATCACATGATAATTATTAGTAGGCAAGGATTCTTGAGGTAAGAGATGTTTATGAATACTCCCGAGCGTGCAGGAGAACATTTAACAAAAACGTTATTTATTTATTTTTGGTAATAGAAAATCGTTATTAAGTTATTAACTAATGTCTAAAACCAATCGAATGGTGGAATCCCAAGGACCTTGTAGATGATCTTTCGAAAATTCATAAGATGAAATGTGGTTTTAATATCTTATTGTTATAAATACATATTAAGTTATATTTATATGTATTGAATGTCCATTACTCTTGAGTAACTCTTGGATTTCCATAACTCTTGAGTTCATTTCCTTCTCCTATAAATAGACCACTTGTGTCTTGTATTACACAAAACTTTGGAATAATAGAAGAATTCATATTAAGCAAGGTACTTCTCTCTTTAATGTTTTGATGTCTATGCTCTTCTATGTTAACTATTTATTCTTTTTATAACACGTTATCAGCACGATGTTCTAACCAGCTTATATCAATTTCAATATATTTGCTTTTCATTATTGTAATTTATTTTTGGCAAATTTTCTTTCACTATTATTCATAGAAAGAGATTTACAGTTCCCGAAGAACGAATATTATAAGTTCCTGAAGAACTAAATAAATTAAATATAGTTCCTGAAGAACTAGTATAACAAATTCTTGAAGAATTATATAAATAAAAAACAGTTCCTGAAGAACAAGTATTACAATTTTCTGAAGAATTAAATAAATTAAAAATAGTTCCTGAAGAATTAAATAAATTAAAAATAGTTCCTGAAGAACTAGTATCACAAGTTCCTGAAGAATTAACAAATTATAAACAGTTCTTGAAGAACTAGTACACGAGTTCCTGAAGAACTAGTATCATATGTTCCTGAAGAATTGCATAAATTAAAAATAGTTCTTGAAGAACTAGTAATACAATTTTCCTGAAGAATTAAATATAGTTCCTGACGAACTAGTATTTTAAAGCTAAATAAATAATAATCTTAAAGGTTTGATGTTCCTAAAGAATTAAACAAATTAAAATCAGTTCTTGAAGAACTAATATTTTTCCTGAAAGATTAAATAAATTAAATGCAGTTCCTGAAGAACTAGTATTTCTAAAGCTGAATAAATAATAGTCTTGAAGGACTGATCTTTTTTGTTTATCTTCATGATTTTATTTAATAAGTTATTTCTTGTTTTTATAGATAAATATAATATCAAATTTGACAAAGCTTGAATTTATTGCTTTTGATATTCTTAGAATAATTATTTGTCATGAAATATTGATGTTGAGATTCATATGGAAGCTATGAATCTTTAAGAGACCATCAAAGAAGGAAATAATATGTGGCAAAATTTAAATAAAAGATATGGCCACCAAAGTTTATCATACTTCCTTAAGGTCATTATGATTGGTTGCACCTGAAGTTGCAAGATTTTAAATCGATTATTGAATATAAGTCTGCTCCTTTTAAAATTACCTCACAGCTGAAATTGTGTGGTAAAGATATCACAGGAGATTAAATATTAGAGAAAACTTTATCTACTTTTCGTGCCTCAAATATTGTCCTGCAGCAACAATATAGAGTGCATAATTTCAAAAGGTATTTGGAATTAATTTCATGTCTTCTTGTGGTTGAATGAAATAATAAGTATTTGATGAAAAATCATCAATCTCATCCTATGGGTTCTATATCATTCCCTGAAGTGAATGGAACCTTTGTTTAAAAGACAAAGAAAGAACCAAGGATATAGGTATGAAAAAAAAATGAAAAAGGAGAGGAGATAATCCTTCTAAAAGTAACCCATCATACCACCAGAAGTGGAGATATAATGAATAGTGGTATAACATTTTATGATGGGAATTTATGTCTAGCAGACAGTGCAACAACGCACACAATTCTTAAGGAAAATAAATACCTTAAGTATTTGACATTAGCCAAAGCTAATATCACAACAATATCAGGTCCAGCAGACATGATTTAAAGGCTTTGAAAAAGCTAATATTGTGTTACCAAATAACACAAGATTGAGCATCAAAGATGCATTATATTCACCTGAGTCCAAAAAAAAAAAATTACTCAGTTTTAAGGATATACGTGCTAATGGTTATCATATTGAAACAACAGATAAAGATAGAAAATAATATCTTTATATTACTGAACGTATTTCAGGCCAGAAGCTTGTACTTGAGAAACTACCTGCTTTCTCTTCCGGAATTTATTATACGATCATGAAATCTATTAAATCAAATGTTGTGATACACCAGAAGTGTTCCGACCCAAAGCAATTTATGCTTTGGCATGATCGACTTGGACATCCAGGATCAATAATGATGAGACGAATTATTGAGAATACACATGGGCATCCTTTAAAGAACCTGAAGATTCTTTTACCAAGTGAAAATCCATGTGCTGCATGTTCTCAAGGTAAATTAATTACCAAACCATCTCCATCAAAGGTTCTTATAGAATCACCATCTTTTCTTGAAAGAATTCAAGGAAATATATGTGGGCCTACTCATCCACCATGTGGATCCTTTAGATATTTTATGGTATTGATTGATGCATCAAGTAAATGGTCACATGTTTGTTTGCTTTCGAGTCAAAATATTGCATTTGCTAGATTAATAGCACAGATTATCAGACTACGAGCACAATTCCCTGATTATCCTATCAAGAAAATTCGACTAGACAATGCTGGTGAGTTTACTTCCCAAGCACTTGATAGTTTTTGCACTTCTATTGGTATTGATGTTGAACATCCTGTTGCTCATGTACATACTCAAAATGGTCTAGCAGAATCATTTATAAAGCGACTTCAATTAATTGCAAGACCATTACTTATGAAATCAAAATTGCCTATATCTGTCTGGGGACATGCTATATTACATGCTGCATCACTAGTTAGAATTAGACCAAGTGTTTACCATAATTATTCTCCTTTACAACTTGTTTATGGTATACCACCAAATATATTTCATCTACGAATTTTTGGTTGTGCGGTATATATGCCTGTAGCACCCCCACAAAGGACTAAAATGGGTCCACAAAGAAGAATAGGAATTTATATTGGTTTTGATTCTCCATCTATTATTAGATATCTTGAACCTTTGACTAGTGATGTTTTTAAGGCACGTTTTGAAGACTGCCATTTTGATGAGAATATTTTCCCATCATTAGGGAAAGCAAATTCAGTGCCTGAAGCACGAGAAGAAATTACTTGGAATAACCCGAAGTTATCTCATTTTGATCCAAGGACAAATCAATGTGAACTTGAAGTTCAAAGGATAATTCATTTACAAAATATTGCAAATCAATTACCGGATGTTTTCACCAGTAGTGAAAAGGTCGTTAAATCTCATATTCCTGCCGCAAATGCTCCATTTAGAATTGAAATTCCTGAAGAGAAAAAGGTCAACATAGCAGCAAATGAATCTATACCACGCCTGAAGCGCGGAAGACCTATTGGAGCCAAAGACAAAAATCCTAGAAAACAAAAACTCCAACGAATAGATGATGGTACTCTTGGAGAGTCCTCATCCATAAAACAAACATCAAATCTTGTGTCCAAATCATCTCCTAATACTGATCCTCCTGAAGAGGGACCTCTTGAAGAGAACCAGGTACCTGGAAATAATGAGATCTCCATAAACTATGTTCATACATGAGAGATTTTGGAACGAGATAAAATTATCATAGATGATGTATTTGCATTTAAGGTTGCTTTTGGCATCACCAGAAGTGATGATGAATTTGAACCACAAACTGTTGAAGAATGTCGACATAGAAATGATTGGCCAATGTGGAAAGAAGCAATCCAAACAGAGTTAAACTCACTTGCAAAACGTGAAGTATTTGGACCTGTAGTCCATACACCTAAAGGTGTTATACCCGTTGGATATAAGTGGGTTTTTGTTAGAAAACGCAATGAGAACAATGAAATTGTGCGATATAAGGCACAACTTGTTGCACAAGGTTTCTTGCAGAGACCTGGTATTGATTATAAGGAAACTTATTCTCTAGTGATGGATGCAATCACTTTTAGATTTTTAATTGGTTTAGTGATCTCAGAAATGTTAGATATGCATTTAATGGATGTAGTTGCAGCATATCTATATGGATCATTAGATAAAGACATCCATATGAAAATCCCTGAAGGATTTACAATGGCTAAAGCTTTTTGTAATGAACCCAGAAGTGTTTATTCTATTAAATTACAAAAATCTTTATATGGGTTAAAGCAATCTGGTTGAATGTGGTATAATCGTCTTAATGAATACCTTTTAAAAAGAGGGTTTGAGAATGACGAGATTTGTCCATGTATTTTTATTAAGAAAACAATATCCGGATTTGCTATTATTGCAATATATGCTGATGATTTAAATATTATTGGTACCCTTGAAGAGCTCACAGAAACTGCAACTTATTTGAAAAATGAATTTGAGATGAAAGATCTCGGAAAGACAAAATTTTGTCTTGGAATACAGATTGAACATTTTTCAAATGGAATATTTGTACATCAATCGATGTATACAGAAAAAGTCCTAAAGTGTTTTTATATGGACAATGCTCATCCTTTGAGTACACCTATGGTTGTTCGGTCACTTGATGCAAAAAATGACCCTTTTCAACCTCCAGAAGAGGATGAAGAAATTCTTGGTCCTGAAGTGCCATATCTTAGTGCTATTGGAGCACTTATGTATCTTGCAAATTGTACAAGACCAGATATATCTTTTGCAGTAAATTTATTGGCAAGATATAGTTCTACTCCCATAAAGACATTGGAATGGAGTCAAACATATATTTCGCAATCTCCACGGAACAACCAAAATAGGGTTATTTTATTGTGGATCAAATTCATAATTGATTGGATATGGAGATGCAGGTTATCTCTCTGATCCCCACAAAGGGAGATCAAAAACAGGTTATCTATTTACCTATGGTGGTACTGCAATTTCTTGGAGATCTGTCAAACAATTATTAGTGGCTACTTCATCAAATCATTCAGAGATTATCGCGATACATGAAGCAAGTCGAGAATGTATATGGCTAAGATCAATTATCAAGCACATTAAGAGAAAATGTGGATTGTCAGCCATTGACAATAGTCCCACAATATTGTTTGAAGATAATGTTGCCTGTATCACTCAACTCAGAGGAGGCTATATTAAAGGAGACAAAACAAAACATATCTCACCAAAGTTCTTTTATACTCACGAGCTCCAATAAAAGGGAGAAATTGATATCGAACAAATCAGGTCAGGTGATAATTTAGCAGACTTATTTACGAAGTCTTTACCGGCCTCAACTTTCAAGAAACTTGTCCATAACATTGGAATGTGACATCTTAAAGATTTGTCATAAGACATGTACTTTTGAGGGGAAGTCAATGCAAATTGTACTCTTTTTCCTTCGCTTAGGTTTTTTCCCACTGGGTTTTCCTTTGCAAGGTTTTAATGAGGCAATTTGACATTGTGTTAATGAATCCTGAAGTATTCATATATGGATCTTGAAGTATCTATATAAAGTCCTCCTTTAAAATTTTAAAGTACATGGTCATTCAAGGGGAAGAGTTATAAATACATATTAAGTTATATTTATATGTATTGAATGTCCATTACTCTTGAGTAACTCTTGGATTTCCATAACTCTTGAGTTCATTTCCTTCTCCTATAAATAGACCACTTGTGTCTTGTATTACACAAAACTTTGGAATAATAGAAGAATTCATATTAAGCAAGGTACTTCTCTCTTGTATGTTTTGATGTCTATGCTCTTCTATGTTAACTATTTATTCTTTTTATAACACTTATCAAATTGTGTTAATGACAAAATGCGAGTAGGTTATGACAAACTTGAAAATTCTTATTTAATTAGCAATTTATTAATAGACCAATCATACCTTACAAATTTTCATTTCTAAACCAAATTTGTCAGATCACCTATCCTTTCCGGCGGGTTACGACAAACTTGAAAAAAAGATTATATTGAAATTAATTATTATTATTTCCCTCTTGCGGATTAAACGTGCGGACTGTTAGAGTATATTCAAGAATACTTAATGTGTATTCTAGAATATACATAATAGTAGTATTTGGCTTTTAAAATAGTTCTATAATGTTGTTAGAGTCACACGGTAAAGGTGTGGAAGAAAACAGACTAAACAGTAAAGATAATTTTGAAATTTCGTTTTTCCCTCTTCTCTCTCTCGCATCTCAAAAGGAACTGGGAATTTCTGCATCCGTTGAGGTAAAATGATCAGCAATTTTAAATAATAAATATTCACAGATTGCAAAAATATGTTTATCCTTCTAGCCTCACCTGTCAGATCACCTATCCTTTCCGGCGGGTTACGACAAACTTGAAAAAAAGATTATATTGAAATTAATTATTATTATTTCCCTCTTGCGGATTAAACGTGCGGACAATGTGTACGTAGTATAAAAAAAACCACATTAAAATATGCATAAAATAGCCTTTCTTGACATTTGTTTTCGAAGTTTTGATGATTATAGTAGCAACAGCGTGTTTGGGAGTGTGATTGTATTTGTTTTTTAAATTTTGATTAATAATATATTTTTATTTTTAAAAATCATTTTTGATATCATTGTTGCATGTTACGTCCAGCCCAGCTATTGCTTACTGTTCACAAGCATGTGAATGGTAGGGAGTCAATTAATTCATGTTCTATTGTTCACTGCAAGTGAACAGCAACTGGCAGAGAGGGTGGCGGGAATGGATGACTTGTTGCTGTGTATAGGAGATCAAGTCGGTGTCGGAGGTGGTGGCGGCGTCGAGAATGGTGGTCGGAGGTGGTGAGAGATGATGCCGCTGCTGCCTCTGTCGCCGGAGGAGAAGAAGGGGCTACTACCGAAAATGAAGAGAGAAAAGGGCTTGTGGTGTCGAGGGGTTGCTCACAGTTTCTCCGCTTCTTTGTCTCTATTTTTTTGTCTCGTTTGTTACTCTATTTTTCTCTTCGCCTCCTCTTCTTCGTTCTTTATGGCAGTTATTTATAGGGACGATGACGACTACTCAGGTATTTAAACCCTCGGTAAAATTAATTTGATTAATTTAAAATATAATTAAATCCTTGCACTTAATTTAATTCTTCAAATGGACCTAAATTAATTCCTAAACATAATTATACTTTAGATTGTTTGATGATCAAATTGAATTGGCATTTAAAAAATATAATTATGCCTTCAAACTTAAATTTTACTCAAATTTATCTGATAATCATTTGTTTTATCCTTGAATCTTCATTTTCTTTTATTTTTAGACACAATAAAGGTACAATTGGGCTCTCGAATCCTACCAGAATTTCCAACTTGATTTTTCCACAACGTCAGTCTTTTTTATTTTATTTTTGTTATTATGTTTTATTTATAGGGAATAACCCAGAAATGGGTTATGACCATCTTCATATCAAAATGATCTAAAAACATTTATTTTAAAGCAAAACAAAATCAATTTTGTTTAGAAAAACATTTTTACAATGTTTCCCAAGCATGCGCTTAATTAATCCTAAAGGGTTATTCTACTATTAAAGAGATCTTGAATTTAAAAGATATGTTCCTTCTAATATTTAGATTTTAAATTTTATTGGGATTATTTTTCTATTATAAAAAATAATGATTTAACTTGTTATTGTATAGAAAATTTATATGAATACATGTACAAGAGTCCAAAAATACAGGTACAAAATCATAAACTGATACACATATCAAAAAAAAAAAAAAAAAAAAAAAAAAACAGATGATTCTCTTGTGAACAAAGCGTGTGTGAGGACCACATGAAAATTAAGGAAAAGCCATAATATTTATTTATGCCATCGTAGGCATTCGAGCTCCCTCATACAGGATAGCAGTGGATAATAGTACTGATCGATAACAACATGAAAATTAAGGAAAAGCCAAAGCTAAAAGCTTCGTGTTTATTTAATATTTAGTTATGCCCAACACATGATTGTAGGCATTCTAGCTCCCTCGTACAGGAAGCTGTAACAATGCTATCACAGCATTGTATGCTAGGGTCCGTATAGTTCAAACACAACAGGAACAGGGTTGCCTGCGGGACCCAAGTGTTCGCCAAGTTTGCCAATTGGGACGCATGGACAATTACAGAGGAGTTCGGACCTTGGACAGAAAGAAAGCTGATAAATATTCTCGTCTTCATACTTGGTGATCATAAACCGATTCACACTATCAACACCTCCTGTTGTCACGACAGGAGGTGTACTTTGGGAGCCAATCATCCACATAGTTGTCACGTCCTCCTCCGCACATGTGGTCGCGTTGAAGTTCAAATTTAGATAAGTGTCTTCGCGGATGACAGTGTCGTTGTCTTCCGGAGAAAATATTATCGGGAGGCCGACGTCGTCGGAAAGTATAACATCTGAATGGCATATGACGTCGTCGGTTTTGTTAGTCGCAGTGACTCGAAGAGTTGTTGTATTGTCTCTCGCAGCGATTACATATCGTTCACCAGCTAGAACCGCACGATGGAACTCATCGAGCACAGCTGCATGATCTTCGGCATGAACCGCCTCGGGAAACGAAGCTGCTGTGAAGGCAAAGAGAAGGAAGGAAAGCACTAGAAATTTTGTGACCTTCATTTTTGCTGAGTGTGAGTAGTGGTTATCTCAATATTGTGTGTGGATGATGTGCTGAAAGAGTCCATAGAGAGCATGTATTTATAGGGAGCAAGCATTTGGATATTTGTTATAATTAATTCAAAAATGTGCCAGCGGGTCCACAAAAAAAAAATTACGTTGTTTTACTCGTGCTCATTTTCGTCAAATTAGGTTTTGAGCTTTGGCCTCTTGCACCACTTGCTTACTTATTTACCCCACAAAAGTGTTTTATTACTCGTGCTTCATATGCTCTAAGATTATGGGATCAATTAACTTCAATATTTTGGGGTCAATTAAAAAAATATATTAATCTATTAAATTTAAATAAATGATTAATTATACAATATTATATAAAATTATTAATTGTTAAATCAATCATTTAAAGTTATTTTTATCACTATTGTTGCACGTCCCCTCACAGCGTCCGAGAGAATCTCATTGTCTGGAGGAGTCTTCACCTAGTTGTTCAGGGTAGATAAAAAAACTCAGGTGTACTGGTCTGATCAAAGATTCAAAGATAAACATGCGAACAACACACAGGGGTGATAAACATGCCTCGTTTCGATTACATTGCACCTTCTACCCTTCTTCATCATTCTCACTCTGGCTTCATCAACACCTACTCAATCAAAAGGGAGAAAAGTGCTACAAAAGAAGCCATGTCCATCCTTGAAAAGTATGTTGAATCCTACAATAGTGGAAGATCTTGTCGCACGTCGCCGTGCGGCGTCCCGGAAGGGATCCTGGCTCTCGCAATGGAGTTGAGAAGGAGTCGCCACCTGGCTGTTGAGGGTCGCTAGGAACACCCGATTTGTACTGGTCTGATCAGAGATTCAAGGGTACGGGACTGGTTGCTTAAAGGGAAGGTATTAGCACCCCTAGTACGCCTTACCTAAGGTAAGCTGCATTGTCTATTTCGATGTGATTTTGAATGCTTCAACGGGTCGTATTTATTCACATGAAAAATGTTTCAATTGAAAAAGGAATCAGTCACCGCTCAGAATAATCCTGTGAATTTTATTGATTATTTAGGATTTATTTATCCAAACACCGATAGTGAATAATAGCATATCATCCCCGCCGAATATTTTGGATATTAACCCCTTAGGATTTATTTATCCGAATACCGACAGTGAATAATAAATTCCCAATATTGGCTAATACCCTTTGGATTTTTACAAACATGTTGTAAAATCTCGGATTGATTTTTCTTTGCGAAATTCATGCTAAAACACATTTTCTCTTCAAACTCCAAGATAGTATATATTTTTTTGAAAGAATTTTTAAAATATACTAGTGTATTGGCCGTATGCAAAGAAAGCCCATTTTTTATTTCATTTTATATTCCTTTTTTTTATCAAAACAAATATAAAATTGAGTAACACAACACCCAACACACACACACGCGCGCACATTCTCTTTTTTATTTCTTTTTCATTACATTTTTCAAATAAACCCCAACTCACACACACATTATCTTTATATTTTTTCCATTACATTTTACAAATAATAATTAAAAATACAATACAAATTCAAATAAACACATAAACATAAAAGAAAAATTACATAAAAGGCCTTAGGATCAGTTCTGGACCGTGGTGGCAACAGCAGGATGACTGGTGGCGCGTCTGCCCACGCGCCCCCGTCACTGGCGGCGCGTGGAACCACACGCCTTTGACGGTGAACAGTAACGACGGGGGAGACCAACAGATCTGCTCCTTTCCTTTCTCCTTCCGCCGGTGGTGGCCTTCAACAATAACCTGAAAAAGAGCAACAAACATAACAAGCAAACAACGTTTCGGTTCCCTCTTCTCTTCCTTTCAGATCTACATTTCCCTCTCTCAGTTTATTCTTCTTCTCCTTCATCTCGTCGGCGAGGGTGTTCCCCGATGAACGTGGGAGGTTGGCTGGCCGGAGGGAGGCAGAGAGGACCTGCACATCAAGGACAAAACACCACAAACACAAAATCATTCGGTTCTCCTCTTCTTCAAATCCCGAGTCTGTTCTCGGCTTCTTCTTCAAAGGGCTGGACTGCCGTGGAGACTGGTTGGTTGAGGGGGAAGGCTGGAGGCGGCGTGGTCTGCTGGGGCTGAAGGCGGGCTGGAAATCGCAGAGGTGGCTGGGCGGAAGAGAGAGTGAGACCGTGGCTGAGGAGGGGCTGAAGGCAACGGAACTGCCTGTGCTGACCATGTGAAGGAGAGACAGGAACGGGAAAATGAAAAGGAAATTGTGGGAAAGGGGCTGCTGTGAAGAGGGCTGGCGGCTGAGGAAGAGAGAATGAGGGAGTGGGGCGGCTGACTTTGATGGTTTGTTGAAGAGGGGAAGGCTGGCCGGAGGAAAAATGAAGGGGAAAAGAAAAAAAAGAAATGGGGAGGGGCTGCAGCTGCTAAGATGAGGGTGGCGGCTGCACCCCCAAAAATTGGGAGGAAAATTAGGGTTAGGGTTTTTTAGGTTTAGGGTTTTTTGTATATTTTTTTTTGTGGTCCTTTTTCTTGTGGATGGACAACTCTATTTATAGGGTTTGTCATAGGCAAAATTTCAAAAACAACCTTCAGCTTGCGCGCCTTTTTCAATTTGATTCTTGGTTTTTGATTTGTGTGATTTGACCCTTAATTGACAATTAAACTCTCAATCTGTTCAATTTTGCCCCTGTATCAAGATTTTTTGATCTTTTTCCTTTTCTTTTTTTTTCTTTGTTTTTTATAATATTTTTCTTTTTCTTCCGAAACCTAAAAATAAGTGGGTCAAAATTTGGGTAGCAACAGCTCTGATATCATGTCATGGAATCATCTCACCTAAAAGCTTATATTTTGTGCTTAATAATACAGATTGCCTCATCTAACACCATAAACTCATTATAATGAAATCTGGGTAAAAAATCACATAATACACTAAAAACTAACTCTCTCGCGGTGCAAAATGTGAGTCTTCAAACTATAAAATTAAATTATTTTTTCTCTGTTTTTTTTAATATTTTTCTTTTTCTTCCGAAACCTAAAAATAAGTGGGTCAAAATTTGGGTAGCAACAGCTCTGATATCATGTCATGGAACCATCTCACCTAAAAGCTTAAGTTGTTAGGTGAGGCCCCAGAATATGATTTATATTATTCTATAACATGTATTAGCGCCCCTAGTACTCCTTACCTGAGTAAGTTGCATTGCGTATTTCGATGTGGTTAAAAAGTTTCGATGTGTAGTATTTATTCATGTGATTAAATATGGCTTTTGAAAATTTACTATGGGCTCATATACCCAAATAAAATATCAAGAAAAAATCATGTAGATGTTGTAAAAGGGATCATCTATCCTAAAAAGCAAATGGGTTTACACAATTTATGCGTCGTAAAGATAAATATTTCAGTAAATAATTGATCACAACTCAAAATAACTCTTAGAGTTCTTTGGTTATTTTTGGATATTTAAATATTAGCCTATTGGGAAATTTAACATTTATAATCAAAACTTTACACTATTAATTCTCATTAATTAAGTACATTAATTATTTAAATATTGTTCAAATTATTAAGACTTTAATAAGCTAGTTATTAAAGTTTGAGACTAGTGCAAACACGTATTGTTTTAGTTTTTGCATGAGAGTTAATGCTACCATTTAGATGCCTTTCAAAGAACTCAGCAGCAACTGACCTAGACATGGTGACATATAAACACAAAGATTTAAGTATCGTTGAACTCTATCCCAATGGAATAAATGGTAAGATGTGTATAGAACTATGGATATGAAGAGCACCAGAAGAACTTATGAATGAATAAAAATGGTGTCAATAAAAATTCGCTAATGGCAAGTTTACTCCCGAGTAAGGCAACGAAATTTTGGTGCGAAGGTTCTTCTTATACTTGGGTGAAAAAAAGTTGCAAATATATATATATGGGTGTTTTGGTCGAATGGCCGAGGTTGGCTGGGCCCGTCGATGAGAGCAAGAATGTCAACTCTCCCTGGAAGCACCGAAGGGCTAGCTAGGCGCAAACGAGCATCCAAGTATGGGCTGGACTTTTCTTTTTCAATATTTTTTTCCTTGTATTTTTTACTAATAAATACCCGCACAATCCAATGAAAATATTCTCAAACTAAAATATTTATTCTATATACTTGAACGATTAATCTAGAAATCAAAATGAAGACGACGCCAATCTCTTATACTTTGAGAGCGATAAGTTCTAGTGCCCACAAGAATTATCATAACAAGTCGGGTTGATATGGTTGGAGAATGACTTGAACTCCATGTTGGGGGCACATTGTTAGAACTTCAGTTGGGCAGTGGGCATAGGTTGGCGAGAGAGTAAAACTGTAATGTTGCAGGATCATGGAGAGTGCTAACTTTGTCTCTGTAATAGCAAAGTTCATCCCCGCACAATTTCGAGGTCCCAGACCAAATGGCAAGAATGCAGCGATGTTACTGTTTGTAGCTTTCACCACCCCGTCTGCAAATCTGTCTGGTTTAAAAAGAAGAGCATCTTCTCCCCATATTTCAGGATTTTGATGAACTGCTAATGTTGAAATGTAAACTTCTGTGTTCGCTGGAACAGTTATTTTTCCCAGTCTAGTTTCCCTTTCAACTCTCCTCATCAGAATAGCGTTAGGAGTATATAGTCGTAGAGATTCATTAATTACCATACCCATCTACAAATAAGAGACAGAAAATTTAGTTAAAGATCTGAATCAGAAGAGGTATAGTTTTGCGAAGTTCATAATTCTGGTTAGAAGCTAGCCATGGTGGAATGGTTGCTTACAATTCTCAATTTTGCAATGCGATCCTGACTTGGAATTTGTTGGCCAAATAATTCTAGCACCTCTTTCCTCGCTTTATCTTGCCAATCTGTGTGGACTGATAGAAGAAAGACAATCCAGGTAAGTGCGCTTGCTGATGTTTCTTGCCCAGCTAGATAAAAATTCTTGCACTGGTCAATCAGGTCATCTAATGATATTTTCCTGGTCTCGTCCGAATCATGATACGCCTTTAGGAGCAACCCAAATAAATCATTTCCATACCCATCTAGTTCTCCCAAAATTGAGTCTTTCTCTCTTTTCTTCATCATGTTCTTGAATGATTCTCTTATCTTCGCTTCCAGATTTTCAAATTCAATATCATAACTTGCTTTGACAAATTTTCTGCAACAAGAGAAAAATGTCATTAGAATCTTGTAGGATAGAAAAGGTGGGAGCCTGAAAAATGAGAGAATTAAAATATTTATGCCGATGCATGCACATAAATGCTGTTACCCAATTCCAGGAATTCTAACTCTGTAATTGTTTTCTGAAATAATGTGTCATTCTCGTAAGCATATCAAATACGTGTTGCCCTTCCAAGTAGCTGCTTCCAAACGATGTCCTGGAAATTACTTCTGATGTTAAAATCTTGAACTCTGAAAATATATCTATCTCCTTGCCATGATGGTGTCTCCATCTTTCAAGCATAATCTCTAAACTGGCGATCATTTCTGGAACCATACCCTGCAGAGCATAAAAACGATGTTTAGTAGTCAAAAAAACCAACTCACCTAAAACTTCAAGTTTTTAGGTAAAGTCTTAGAATATAATTAATATTATTCTCTAATACACTTCTTCAAGTGAAAACTTTTTGGGCTTGAAACTTGCACAAACACGCATTATCTTGTGCTTTATTTTTTATCAAATACAATACAGGTGGTGAGATTCGAACTCGTGACAGTTAGGTCAACAAGACTCTGATACCATGTCAAAAACTCCATAATATAATTTATATTATTCTCTAATAGAATTACCTAGCTACTTGGGTAACTTTCATATATACTTGTACTGTTTATCTAGTTCAATAGTAGTATAATTATATATCTTCAAGCTTCATGATAAATTCAAAACAAAAACATGAATTTACTTTTACGCTCTCTCCATGGAAGGCATGGTTGGCCAGTTTCCTGAGTTTAACCCATTTCTCCCCTTCTGATAAGACAATTCCATCCCCTAGGAGCTTCTTTATTTCACTAGAGACCTTCGTTTTGGGGTATGCTCTATCTTTGTTGCTTAATATCTTTTTGACCAGCTCTGGTTCAGTGATGATCAGCTGCGCTTGTGGACCATACCACTGAAGGAAGTTCATACCTGTATGTACAGAAATAATATGTAGTCAAAGTTAATTTACATAATTCTGCAGACATCTGTTGATATAAAAAGTTATGATTCAAACAATATCGTTTCAAAATTTATGAAAAGTTAAAAATATTATGTATATTAAGTTACATAATTCTGCAGTCATATTTTAATCTGTTAATTTACATAATTTAAGCATGGATATTGCTTGATATCTAAAGTATGAGAAGATTGTTACCGTAGATCTTGATCCATGAATGAAAGTGAGGATGAACCATAGGCAATGTATGGTGTAGTAATTCCTGGGGACTGCTCCTAATTTTTCTTATCATGCTGGAGATCTCTTTGGTGTTTCCATGCAGGAATCTATAAGAAGGCCCTTCGATTCCCTGTGACTTCATCAAAGACTGGATACGAACGGGAGTCCACCAAACTTTATTTAAGAACTTGACGAGAATGATGAGGATGGATAGGAACAGACAGATTGAAAAATAGATTAATGGGCTCGCCATTGTTGCTAGAACCATGTGTTCTTCACTCACTGAACATCAAAAGAGAAACCATGGTCTTAATATAGAGGGCTCTGGTATATTTGATTTGTTGTTTTACATGAGAGAAAACGAGGGTCCCATTTGGCCATCCGAGCTTTTTGAGAAAATAAATCTAACTCGAATCTACAGAATAATATGATCTTGGGCCAGGATCAAGGTATCTGCGATGATGGTCTTAACAAGGCAAGTCAATAATCCTGTTAAGGAATCATGGGTCTGAATAAGGTAATTCATCATTGTTGTAATCCCGCCATTCATTCTCCAGCAAGATTTTGTTCCACCTATGATCATTCTGTCTTCAACCTCGTTGGATTAGTCCGCTGAAGAACTTCATCCACTCGATTTGACTGATTTTTTAAAATCAATTTTTTAAGGGATAAAATGTAAAAAATTTACATGATTTTTCATATATATAATTTAAATTTCAAATCTATGTATAAATATATCGTTCCTAACCTCCTCAAGATGAGATGCGTGGAAAATAAGTTGTGGATAATCATAAAGTTAATATTAAAATTTTCAGAAGTTGTTATTTAGTATTAAAGTTCTAAAAAAACTAGTGGTATGTGAGCGTCTGTATAAAGGAATTTGTTGTGCAAAAAAAATACACATCACCCCCAGTACACCCTACTTGATATAAGTTGGATTGTTGTTTGATTACTTTTCCAAGTTAAAATTTTATTTATTGGTTTCTCTAAGGTTCATGATAGATCTTTTTTTATGAAGGAGTCCTTATCGTATTGGATGAAACCTAACCATTCTAAAATCTGAATTCAGCATAACATTTTTTTTCGTAACTTTAATACCTAAGGGTATACTCTATAGTGTAATTTTACACACACACACCCAAATTTTAAAGTTTACAATTAAATCTTAATATGTGAAATAAAAAATTAACAAAATAATTGGTGGATGATTTTTGACATCTTAGTTGAACCTTAACGAATAATCATAAACTAGTTACAATATTTTTTTGTATTTTAAAACATGAGATAAGATGCAATTTTTGTTTTTTTTTTGTAAAAATATGCCCATAAATATTTTAGGATTCAGCTGTATGCACAAAAAGAAAACACATTATTTTTATATTTTTCAAATAAGGATTTTGTTTTTGAAATTTTAGAGAAAATCAGATATATTGTATCAAGTCCATATATTACAATTTAAGTCTACGGAACAATATTGAAAAATATTAGTTGAAAAACATGTGATGAAATAAAAAAAAAATATCCCTCATAATTTTTTGGAATTCTTTTTATTGAAATTTTGGAGAAAACTAGGTGTTTTTAACTAAGGTTCATAACTTACAGGGCAAGTTCATGGCATAGTATTATGCAAAATATTTGGAAAAACATGTGAAAACAAATTACTTTTTTTGAAATACAAATTTTATTTTTTTTAGAATTGTTTTTTGTGTTTTTATAAAAAAAATATTTTTTTATTTTTTATTATATTATCTTATTATATTGGGTCGAATAAGCCCAACAGGCCCTTCTCTCTTTATTTTTTTCATGCTGGGTCGGGTTCAACTCAAGATATTTGGGTTGGATCTAACCTAATCGCATCAAATAAATAAATAATGACAATTGCATGCCAGAAAAACCTATGGTTTCTTGCCTTTCCTGAGATATGTTGAGTTCTTGGTATTCTCTTGTGTACAACAATCAATGTATACTTAAAAACAAACCCTGATTAAATGTAGTATTGGGCAACGTACAATACGTCAACGTTTCTGTCTTGTTGCTAGGGTTCTTGACAGGTTTGTCTTGGTAACCTTGAGATGGTGGCAAAAAAACCTATGGTTGCTGAGAAGAATGGTGTTTAGAGAGGTCCTGGTATTGCAAGAAAGGTGTTGGGTTGTTGTTAGAGGTAGTGCTGCCGGAGGTGAAAGAAAAGAAAGCGAGAAGTGATGAAGCGTGTTTTTTAATTAAAAATGTTTTAAAATGATTTTTTTTTTAATTCTAAATATCAGTGTATTAAAATCATTAAAAATACTTTAAAAAACATTAATTTAATAATTTTTCAAGTAAAAAACAATTTAAAAAGCAAAAGCTGACATATTATAAATGTGCATGACAAGAAAATTGAAGGATCCTAGTCCATATTCTAAAATTTTGCTTTCAAATTGGACATGCACTTGTTAAAAAATATATTATTTCCAAGTTTGCCTCGTGATTGGAAAATTTGATTTGATTACATGTTTTCAAGATCAATTTGGTTTCGTTAGTTAACAAAGATGATGGATCGAATCATATGATAAAGAAATGGGCAAATCCTTTTTTTTTTCCTTCTTCCTCAAAGCATAATTGGTGCCACGTCACCATTTAATTTTACTTTCACTCAAAACACCTAATAACATCTAGTGGTGGGCTTGATCAATAAACTATATTAATATTAATGTGATCTTTCCTCCCTTAAAAAATTAAATTCTAACTTATTTTAGTATTAAAACCAGAAATAAAAAAGGAGACAAGGAGCAATACGTATATTAAATGTACAAAATTTGCATGCATACTAAGGTGTAAGCATAGCATTTTCTTATTCAATATTGTCATGCGGCTACCTACCTTCGATTAGGCGGTGGGTGTATATCATATTTTATTAACTTTACTAGCATTGAGAGATCCAACCTAACCATGGATGAATAAATTAAGTAGTGTTGTGAATTTTGGATAATATTTTAACTTGTTTAATAGGTAAGATGATGATCAATATTGATTTGATGAATGAGTTGTGTGTGTGTGCGCGCGCGTGTATCTTGTTTAATAGGTAATAAATAAGAAATGAGGATTATTAAACTCGATTCAAACCCAACTATATATATATATATATATATTGTGAATTTTGGATAATAATTTAACTTGTTTATATGTGCGCGCGCGCGTGCGTGTGCGTGTCTTGTTTAATATAGGTAATGAATAAGAAATGAGGATTATTAAACTTGATTCAAACCCAACTATATATATATATATATATATATATTTCTCTTTTATTATATATTGAATAATAAATAGTATTGTGAATTTTGGATAACAATTTAACTTGTTTAATAGGTAAGATGATGATCAATATTGATTTGATAAATGAGTTGTCTGTGCGCGCGCGCGTGTGCGTGTGTGTGTGTGTCTTGTTTAATAGGTAATGAATAAGAAATGAGGATTATTAAACTTGATTCAAACCCAACTATATATATATTTCTCTTTTATTATATATTGAATAATAAATAGTATTTTGATAATAGATACACAAATAAATATGATAAATAGGGTTTGAATATCTAATTTTGTAACCCAATAAATATTATATAGAATTTGAATATAATATAAATTTAATTGTTGAATATATATATCCATTAACATTCCCAATAATTGTTAAATTTAATTTCTTCAATTCCATTTTTTCAAAAGAGAGAAAAATACTCAAATAAGCCTGACCGATATTTAACAAATATAAAAAAAAAAAAAAAAAGATTTAGTGTTTTTCTCAGCTGCTAAATTGTTCACATCAGCTCCTTCTTTTCTATCTATTCTTTTTTATTTTATCCTCCGATTTTTTTAAATTTCATCTTTTTATAATCTGATTTTGTAAGGTAAAGTTTTAAATTGTAGTAGAAAGACAGGATTTAAAGTGGGAGGATCGCAATGTGAAACACAAAGAAAAAACATAGTTAATCTCAAATTTCTTAAAATTTGAATTTGAATTAAAAGGTTTATTTTTGTATTCCTGTGTTTGAGAAAGAAGAGAGAAAATAACTGAAAACATAATGATATTGCAAGGTGGTCAAATTTAGATCTCTAAGGTCATATTTGACACTGTATTTGAAAAATAATTTTGAAAAAATTTGAGAATTTGTTATTTTTATTTTTTATTTTAAATATTTTTAAAAAAATATATTTTTATATTATTTTGATGTATTGATATCAAAAATAATTTTTAAAATATAAAAACATTATTATGATATTTTCGATCACCTCAAAGTAATTATTTTCCTCTTTAAAAATAATATCAGTGAAGTCGATGTATCATTCACTCATAATGAAAAAGACAGATATGCCTTGGTTTATTATGAAGTTCAAATGCATCTTGCCTTTTTATGTTTACTTCTTTTTATAAATAGTTTATATTTAAATATTTTTTATATCTGTTTTTTAATGCATGATATTGCCAACAAATTTGTTTGACTTGTGGCCAATTTTCTTCTCTTATATTGAATATGAATTAACTGTGTTTGTACTAAGTTTATATAAAAACAGAAATGATTTCTTATTAACAGAAACATTAAATGACTAAGATAAAAATAATATTATTTTGTCTTTTTTTTAACTGGTACAAAACATTTAGACCATTTCCTGTGTTTGTACCCAATTGATTTTTAAAATATTTTTTTATTTAACATTATATTAAAATAATATATTTTTATTTTTTAAAAAATATTTTTAATATTAATGTATTAAAATAATATAAAAACATCAAAAAAATAATTTTAAAAAAAATCAAATATTATCATATATATTTTTGAAACGCAGACTTAATGATATATATATATATATATATCTTCTTATGATATTTTTCAAGAAATGGATTGCATCAAGTCTCCTTAAAAAAACATTTTCAGAATGATCATCACCGAAATAATGAAATAAATTTCCATCGTACTCAACATTAATTCATAGAATAAGCATTAATATTTATTCGTCCGTCTCCAATTAAAAAATTAATAATAATGGCAATGAGAAAGGTCACCACTATTGCCATCACAATCATCTTTTTTCCATCTCCACTAGCACCCGCCAAGAATTTTTCTGCAAAAGTACATATTTACAAGTAAAAACAATAACTCAGAATACCTAAAAACAATTTGGATACGTTAAAACTCAAAATATATTTCATAAATTCAAGTGAACGATTAAAATTTTAATTGTTTTAGACTTTTATAAAATATAGATGCTTTGGCTTGAATTCATGATATATTATATAGATCATAAATTCTCTGTCATCACATCACTCGGAATAAGAAATGCCTAAAAGCTACATATTAAGAGCCTATTTGGCTCTGCGTTTCAGCCGGTGTTTCATGAAAATTTGAAGAAGAAAAAATTTCATTTTAAATGATTTTTTTTGTGTTTTTAAATTAAAAGAAAAAACCTCATAATTCTTGATTCAATGATTATAGGTTGCCATCTTTAGAATTTTATGAAATTTAGATAAAATCTCCTCTGAAATTGAATATTCTCAAGTGTAGACATTAACAATCCACATACAAAATCAAGATTTAATTTATAGTCCAATCATTAACAACAAAAACACCTTCCATTTCAGAATCTATAACCATTCACATGAAAATTATTTCACATTGAAAAACATAAATAAAAATATAAGAAACTTTATGATCTATTTACATTCATTCTTTTAATTTAATAAAAAGGAATGAATATTATGTTAAGTTTCAAGCCTAATAAAAGAAATTCAATAGTAATATTATTTTTTTATGTGAGGAAACTCCATCTCTCGAAAAGTGTACTTTATGGGCTTAGATGAGCGAGTAAAATGCTAGTTGTCCTAAGTTCTTATAAGGAATGCATACTCGGACTCGAACTTGAAACCTACTGTGCAGATCGTAAACTTTTTATCATCATTCCACAACCTTAGGGACAACAGTAACATTATATGCATCTTAATACTAATTTACTTTAGTCCGTCACAAAAAAAAAAAAAAATCAACCTATTCATATTTACATCATCATCCTATAAAACTTGGGTCATTTCAAATATTATCATTTTAATATTTAAAAAAATATATCTTTATTTTTTTATGAAAATAAAACCATAATTTTTATCGATTGTTCTGGTTGTATTTGAATCCTTCAATCTATTTAAGTCATATAAAAATATCTTTCGTGGAGTTTTTTTAATCTAAATTTTAAGAAATATCTCTACCTCATTAAGTAGAGAATTGAGTTTAAATATTTTAAAATTATTTTGTTTTAATAATATGAATGTTACATGACATATTGTTTTTTTTAACTTCAAAATGTTTTTGATTCAAGCCAAAGAATAGCCTATAAACTAGTACCTTCTAATAAAAACTTCAAATTTGATGAGGTAAGACATCTCATTCATAACACTTTATGTTGCTATCATCATATTATGAAATTTATGACTTTTCTATATTGATAACAATCAGCAAGGAAGGACAAAACACTGTCTCAATCCCAATAACATGATCTCCCCATCTATGAAATTTATCAAACACTCATTCCCCTCTCTCTGCAGTCTAGGTCAGCCCATCTCTCCCTCCCCCTCCACAAAACCCCATCCCAAAGGCTCAAATTCTCCCCACTCCATGGAAACGACACCCTTCTATTGACAAAACGTCACCGTCCACGATTCCTGGCCATCCCAAAAGACAATAATGCAATTATGCCTATCTCCTCCTCCTCTCCATCTCCTCCTGCTCTCCATCTCTCGCGAATCACAACTTTGACTTTTTGGCGTCAAAGTTTTGATTTTTAGTATAAAAGAGGTTTTTTTTTTCCAAGAAAAGAAGGAAGGATGGAGCAAGCAGTTCTCGATGATATAATCGAGAGGTTATTAGAGGTTAGAGGGAAACCTGGGAAGCAAGTTCAGTTATCAGAGTCTGAGATCCGGCAACTTTGTGTGGTTTCTAGAGAGATTTTCTTGCGCCAGCCTAATTTGTTGGGGCTTGAAGCACCTATCAAGATTTGTGGTACTTCTTTTCTTCTTAGATTTACTTCAGTTTGTGTTTTCTAGCGTATTAAGAATGCCCCATGTTTTTATTTTAGCAACCCATGTGAATTTTTGTGGTTTTTGATACGTGAACTTTTATTTGTTTTTTTAGGCTTGGAGGTTTTTTTTTTTTTTTTTTTTTTTTTTGCGTTTACTATTTTTAGGGATTGGTTTACCATGTTTTTTTGAAGTAAAGGTCGTGTCTCTGATGACCCTATTAATATTTGGAGCGTCTTATATGAACATCATTTTGTTGGTTTTGTGTGTCTTGGAGAATTCTTTTGTGTCCCAGGCGTGATTTTATTGCTTATTTTAAAGTGTTTTATGCACTTGTGTTTTTGTTTAGATGAAAGGTTAAAATTTTACATGGATTATGGTAACCCCTTTTGGTGTTTACGCTAGTTTGTGGTTCTGGATCGGATGGATTGCTTCATTTAAGTGCTTTTTGTGATTTGTGGTGAAGCCTTGGAGAGTTGGTTTTGGTTTTTGTTACCTGAAATCGAAAGTTGCGACTTGTCTGTGATTTAGTAGTGGTTTATTGCTTCTTTTTGCTGCACAACAGAATCCAAGTCTATAATCTGGTGCAACTATCTATTTATGATGTCAACGTCTTCTGTTTTTTCATTACCAAAAAAAACGTCTTCTGTTTTTTTGGCTTGATTGGGCTTGCTTGCTTGCTGATTGTGTTTTATATTTAAATGATCCTTGTCTGTAGTTGGACCAACTCATAGAGTTCCATTTGTGCTATCTTCTCTTGGTATGCTGCTCTTATTTATTTTATGTTTTGGGCACAATCTCATTGCCATGTTGGTTAATTATCTTCTTATGCATATGTTGTTTTTTGGAGAATTCATTTTGCCAACTGCACATGATACTTGGGAATTGCTTGTGAACATCAAGTCCGACTTGGGGCTTTATGTTCTGAAGAATTCATTTGTTTTGTTTGATTTTGATTGATAGATGAATCTTACTGATTTGTGTGTGCTTTGGATGTTTGTAAATGCTTATTCACAAACTGTGTCAAGATTGTGAACTGAAGTTTGCATTTCATGAACTTTTCATGAGTGTCAAATTGACTATTGAGACTTTTTATTACTTATTTCCTAAAAGCATTTCATTTCTTTATGGAAACTTGTTTTCTCATTTTTTCTGTGTGCATTACAAAGGGGTTTAAACTGTACCAAGGCACATGATGGGTTTGTATTTTTTATGTTTGTCCATTTATGCCCTTTGTATTGAATGTTCAACGTTGAATTTTGACTTGCCAGGGAAATGGTGCACCTGCTTGCTTTGAAATTTAATTGTTTTTAAGGAATTTATGCTATGGTTGTGGCATTGAAACTGGACGTGATTGGTTGAATTTAATTGCTACCCCTGAACTTTGCATACATATCCTGAATTTCCCAAGAGATCATGCATGTGCAGTTTAGTTATCTTTATGCATCAGGATTAGGAATTCTTAATATGTCTCGAGAGTAATTCAATTGAATCAAGAACTACAGACAAAATATGTATTATAGTTGATTAAGGTTTGGCGGTGTTGTACCAAAGAAAAGAGAAGGTTACATGAAGAATCCAATCTCACAAATTCTGGCCTGCATTGTGATTCCTTTTTTTCTTTTCATGAAATATGCATAATCTTGTCACAAATACCAAACATTGAGGCCTGCTAATTATTGACCATCATAACTAAGTTATGCATAACATTTTCTGTATATTCCTAGATAGCAAAATCACATTTTACCATGAAGGAATGTTTATGAAAACTGTCTTTTAGACACAATGTCTGATTATTTGGGTGCACTAAGTGCTCTCTTCTTTGATTATTGGCAACAATTGCATGTGTGTGCTCTTCTTCTACGAAGTGTATGAGGATCCTTCATGTGGGGTTTCGTTATATTCCCAAAATATGTTTTCTGGTCTAATTAATTCGTTGAGTGGCAGATTATTGATTTTCTTTGTTATTTCTATTTGATGCGGATCTAGTTTCTTGCATTGAATATCTCTCGTGTTCTTTTGAGGGTTCACATATCCTTTTACATGGTTTTCCTCATGCACACTGGGAAAAGTTTGCTATGGAGTCATTTTCTGTACCTTTCCAGTTTGTGTCTTCCATGCACTTGGTAGTCATGCCCTAAAACACATGCATGATCACTACTTTGGCCATTTAATGCCAATCAACATTTCCTGCTCTAACTGTTTGGTATTTTTAAATGTCTTTGAGGTTTATGGTTTCTTGATATAAAATAAATGTTATTGTCCGCTTTTCATTGTCATGTTATTATCAAAGTAAATGGTTTAATAGTGCCAAAATCTAAATCCTTTACTTTTTTTATTAATATTTTCGATATTTGACCTTAAAATTGCAAGTACAAATTGCTTGAGGAGATTGGAAACTGCTTGTGTTCTGATCTTAATGTACTTATGTCTTTTTAATTTTATTCAGGAATCTCTAAACAGTTAACAGAATTTCCTAATTATTTTGATAGCAAAGTATTTTGTTTTCCTTAGTTGCATGTTCCAATCTGAACAAAGTTTGAATGATGCTTTGTATTGACCCCTTGAATTATGTACTTCTCTCAAATACCTGGGTTTCAAACTTATTAAACCAACCGTCAAACTGGCCCACTTGATGAGTGTGTGGATATTCAGTTACATTTGCTCAGGAAACGTGTCCTTATAATCTTTGATGCAATTTTTCCCCATACATCCTAGTGTCTTTGTTAAAGTCTCTTTTGAAAGACATTTTTCATGTAGAGAGAAGCTCTAGATGTTTTCCATTTGCAGCAATCCACTTGAATATTTTCTTGAAAAAGCTGTACATGCATTTTCTAGAAAACCTTTCTTACAATGTTATAATTTTTTGTCCATGGCTACTAAAATGGTGTAGATCTCTCCAAAAGTGAACAAACAAACCTTGTTATTACAATGTTAATCTTGTCTTCATTACCCTTGTATCAAACATATCCTCAAGGTCATTACTTCTATGGTTCATGTGCTTGATGATGCATTGGCAATGGATATTTACATGTAGGACTCTTGTGCTGTTTTGAAGTCATTGATTAAAAAATTATGATTTTGTGTTGATGAACCTGCTGTGGTCTGCTGATTAGTTGAGAACAATTAGGATAGTTAATGTTATAAATTAGGAAAGAATTGGTGTCTTGATGTATTAACAGATTTTTTTTCTCCCATTTCTTATTAAGGATTTTTCTATTGTTGTTGGAATATGCTTGTGACATGCAGGTGATATCCATGGTCAATATTCTGATCTTCTAAGGCTATTTGAATATGGTGGTTTCCCTCCAGCTGCAAACTACTTATTTTTGGGGGACTATGTGGATCGAGGCAAGCAAAGCCTGGAGACAATATGTCTTCTCCTTGCTTATAAGATAAAATATCCAGAAAACTTTTTCCTCTTGAGGGGAAACCATGAATGTGCTTCAATAAACCGCATATATGGTTTTTATGATGAGTGTAAGAGAAGGTTTAATGTTAGGATATGGAAGGCATTTATTGATAGTTTTAATTGCCTACCTGTGGCTGCACTAATTGATGAGAAGATTCTCTGCATGCATGGTGGATTGTCTCCGGAGCTAAATAATTTGGAACAGATTCGAAACTTACAGCGCCCAACTGATGTACCTGACTCAGGTTTGCTCTGTGATCTTCTCTGGTCAGATCCTAGTAAAGATGTTCAGGGTTGGGGGATGAATGACAGGGGAGTTTCATACACATTTGGTCCTGACAAGGTGACAGAATTTCTTCAGAAGCAGGATTTGGATCTCATTTGTCGTGCTCACCAGGTTTGAACTGTCACAGCAATTCAATTTCTCTTTTAAGGCTGTTATGAATTAACAATCTGGAACCGCACTTATATCTTTTATTGAATTGCTCAGTTTTCTTTTGGGAACTGTACATATGTTTGGAGTGGTTTTTGAGCCAATTGGCCCATTAATTTCTTTGTTCACCTCCAGAAAATGGCCCTTGACATTTTCCCTATAAATATATAACTAACTGTGATACTCTCTGGCTGTCCATACTATTCAGAGTTTTCAGTTATAACAGAGTATATTCTTTTCCCATCATTTCTAGGACCTTGAAATTCATTCTTTCCTGAATGTATGTTGCAGGTCGTGGAGGATGGATATGAGTTCTTCGCTGACCGACAACTTGTAACTATATTTTCAGCACCTAATTACTGTGGGGAGTTTGATAATGCTGGTGCTATGATGAGTGTGGATGAGACTTTAATGTGCTCTTTCCAAATATTAAAGCCTGCCGATAAGAAATCAAAGTTTAAGCTTGGAAACACCTCAACCGGAGTAGGTGTTTTTGGAAGCACCATTACTTCTAAGCCTGGAAACCCTCCGCCAGGAGTCAAGGTAAATGCATGACTTATAAAGACTTGAAACGCTGTTTTTCTAGTAGATTTTTTAGATAGATAACCAGAGTACTCGATGTTAATTGTATGATAATGTGCCCTTTTGTAGTTCATGTATTTGTTTAAATATCTTGGTCAAGACAGTCAAGTGGAGAAGTAATTAATGTTTGTCCTTTTCTGTGTTCTGGCAGAGCTTTCCATCTTTTGAAAGTGATTCTAGTGTATACCTCGATGGTTTTTATCTGGCATAACTTTTTAGGGGAAAAGTTTCGGTTTGTATTTAAAATCATATTTGGACCATTTTCCATGCATCCAAAGATTGAAAAGAATTTTCAGAAATTGTGCATGCTTTTACAATTTGACCTCCAGTTTTTGTGCTCTTAAGTTTTCCTTTCACCATTACTTTAGATTCCTTGGCACTCTTTTGTGGTTGCCCTGATACTTGTAAATGTACTTTTCTCTTTCCCCTTCAAGTGGAATAAATCTGCAGCTAGTGACTTAGGGTGAATGCTCTCTTCTACATTAACTGACTAGAGATAATTGTGCCGCCTTGTTGAATTGACAGATGTAACGGTGGAGCAACCGTAGAGGTGGATGAAACATAGTACACAAGGTGGCTTGTTTGTGGTAGTCAAGCAAATAGGTTTAAGGTAGTTTCAGGGAAGCTCATTGTTTGGTCATGGATAGAGTTTTCTGCAATTTAATAAATAAATAAAAATACTACAAGTAGGAAGACATGTTTGTTCAACTCTCTTGAAAGCTCGATAACATTAAATAACATGCCCACTGCCTTATATGTATTTTATCTCTGTTGCATTAGACTTATGCTTCTTGTGTGTTTCGGTGTATTTATTTGTATATAATTGCTAATTGTCATATATTTGTTTTGTTTATGGCATTTCAGTCCTTCCTTGGCACAAACATATGACTATCGGATTTCCACTTAGAGATCAAGCTTAGTTGGATCTAGAACACTAAGTCATTCCCATGGCAGGAAATTTAAGGTCCATTTAATTTCCTTACTGTATTCTGAAATTGTATAAATTGGAAGGGGGAAATAGAAACCGAAGCAAAGATTTTGTTTTCCTTATATAAAGTTGGGTTTGAAGATAGAATTGCTGCTATGAACTGTTTCCATGTTGCTCTTTTATTGTTCCACACATCTGTGAGACTACGAACAATTTCGAAACAATGAACTCGTGATTCACGGCGAGGAACATGGACTTGGTTTAACTTACTCATGTTTTGTTGTCAATGTCACCAGTGGGTTTGAAGAAAGCTGTGGAATGCACGGAAATGGACTGATCCAATTTTCTTTGAAGAGATGCTTCCCCCTCTATGTTTTCTGTTGTTATATGCAAAGTTGTCGATACTGTTTCGTTTGGTGTTTCGTTTTTTCAATGGTGATGGAATGTTTCGGTTTCGGAGCGTTTGGGGGTTGTATTTTTTATGTGTGTGTAATTAAATATATTAATTTTTAATCCAAAAAAATTATTTAGAATTGTGCAATTTAATCTAAAAAAACAAAATAAAATGATTTTTTTGAATAAAATTATGAACATGTATAATATTACGAGAATGTCATCATCAATTTTGTAATGTTATTATATTTTTTAATTGCTTTGAAATTTTAGCATAATATAAATAAATATATCAAGAGACTTGTAAAATTTCATCTTAATCTAATGGTCAGATTAAGAGATATGATTGATATTTTAAATTATTTATTATTTAAAAAAAAATACTATTTGGTCGAAACGGAACGAGTGGAATGAAACCGGTACAATTCGGTCGGTCTTTGGCTGAAAAATTCGGAACATCCAGAATGGACTGGAATTTATACTGAGATAAAATTGATATTGTTTTATCTTGTTACGGACTGGAATTTATACTGAGATAAAATTGATATTGTTTTATCTTGTTTTTTTAACTAGTATGAAATGTTTTGGTCATTTCATCTAAAACGAAACTAAACGAAATTAATAACTATGATTATATGTTCGTCCTCTTAAACTAGGAGGTCGATGGAAGGCCAGATGTTTTCTTATTAACAAGTGAAGACTGCTATCTTTTTTCCTGTGCCCATGATTCTAAGCCCTTTGACTGGATTCATGGGTTCAAATAAATGGTGGCTTGCCTAGGGAGGTTCAAATTTTCCTGCAAATTCTGACCAGGCTATAAAAGTGGTTCAAATTTTCCCTGCAAAATCTATTCTATCAAATACGTTTTTAGCCTCTGGCATGTTGGGACAGAAAACTAGCTCCATTTTCTAACTATGGAGCAGGGAGTAATGGTGGTCCTTGGGAAAGTCTCATAAACCTGGTCAGCAAATCCAAACAATTCAGCCTAGCTCGGCCATGTTTGAACTAGGAAAGATTGATATGGTCAAATCTTGGTTGATTTAATAGGTTATCATCAATTAATTTTTAAAATAATGAAATGATATTTTGATAAAATAAAAACAATTGAGATTGTTGGCAGCGGGCACCACCCATGTTTTTTATAAAATTGTAGCATGGCAAAAGGTATTCTTTGCGAATCTTGAGGGGTAAGATTGCGATACTTCTTTTGGTTTTTTTATCCTGCAATTACTCTTTGAGTAATTTGGAAATCCACTCTTCAAAAATGTGTGATATCGGGTATTGTAAGAGACATCTTGATAAACTATGATAAAAAAAGAAGATAAAAGTTGAAAAAGTAGATGTTATGTAGTTTTAAATTGAAGAGATTTACAATCAAGAATGATTGACTCAATTGATTGTTGCAATCAGGGTGAAATTGAAAATAATTAAAAATTTAATGGTCAATTGAGAGTTACCAAGGATCAAGATGAAAAAGACAGTGAAATTTAGAGCTTATGTTAAAGATTTAGTAGATGCAAAATTTCACAAAATTGAAAATTTGTTGTCATTTAAGGTGCAATTAAAATAAATTAAAAGTCAAATAACTAAAGATTTTGACCCAATTAATAGTCAATTAAGGTTTTAAAATAGTTAGGTTTTGACCAAAAAAGATTTTCTCATGAAGGATGATTTACCTTGAACTTTAAATGAGATCAACGAATAAAAATTTGATCTAGAAAAGCAATTAAATAACAATACAACTCATCTTAGGTACTAGGGGTGATAAATATTTTATTTGCACAACTAGTCCCGTAACTCAAACTCTCATAGATCATTAGATTTTTTAATGATCATAATACTAGGTGGCATCTTCTGAACTCTACAATCATAACTTTTACTCAAAAACCTCATCATATATCTAAGAGACAGACATGTTCATTGTAGAGCACATCACAACAGGAAGGGGACTTCATTAGGAAGTAGTGGAGTCAGACTAAGATTTGTTTTCTATTGCCTGCTTTATTTTTTTTAATTTGCTTAATCTTAAGCACATATTTTGATTGTTTTAGCATGTATTTTTATATATTTCTTATGCATTAGAACATCAAGTATGGATTAATACTTGCATATAATTTAATTTGTGAAACATCCAAATATAAGTCGAGTGTATTATGTTGAAGACTTTTATGTCGTCCAAGACTTGACAATCCTCCAATTGAAATTTAAACAAAAATCTAATGAAGAAATTTTGAAAAAATGCGGCATGTTCTATGTTGCAATATATGTTATAATCCAATTTTGAGAACAGATTTCTGTAAACATGCATTGTTATTAAAATGAGTTAGAAAATCTCGTGCTAGCTAATCCATTTCATGAGTTGAAAAGAGAAGCCCCTCTCCCATTAATTATTTGGAAAGATAGTGGCTTCACTGTGTAACTATTCTATTAGCAAATGGTTAATTAATTTGAATGTTTACTTGCTGATGCTTGTAAAGGATGAGCAAGATACTATTCATAGCATGAGTAAAACCTAATCTGACTTGTTATCATCATGGTATCAGTGAAATTTGGTGCTTTGATTAGTGGAATTTGGACATATAAATAGTTTGCTAAATATATTAACTCCATGCATGAATAGGCTAAACTGCGGCCCCTTGTAATATATATTTATTTACATGTTATAGAGATATAATTTCAAGGCCAAATCTAGTTGCGAGTTTCTGAATTTCATTTAGAACTCCACTAATCTTCTCAACTTTCTGATTCATAATTAATCGAAAAGCAAAAAAGTTGTGGAATCAAACGAAGTCACATGCATTTCCCTTTCATCAAGATGTTATTTACACTTTTTTTTTATTTTCTTAAAATATGATTTTTATATTTTTTTAAATAAATCAAGTTGGACCGAGAGCAGGTTCAGCCCAAGAGTTTAAACAAAATAAAAATGGTGTGTTGCACTGTTCACTTAACACGTGAACAGTAACTTAATGGATGGTAGACGATGACGAGAGGCTCACTTGCCAATGTCGTCGGGTAGAGGAGATCGAAGTGATTCTTCCTGTGGTGGTGACGTCATAAATGGTAGCCAAAGATAGCGATGGAAGGTTGTTGTTGTTGTTGTTGCTGCTAGATGTTGGAGCTGTGGGAGAAGACTGGACGGTGCAGGTGCTGCTAGTGAATAGGAGAGGTTGTCGATGCTGAAGGAGCAGCTAGTGGTGCTCGCTGATGACTGCTGAGGGGAGAGAGAGGGAGCTGTCGGTGGTCTTGTCAGCGCCAAGGGTGGTTGTTGGTCGGTGGTTATGCTATAAAATTTTGACTTTGTGCCATTATCTTTTTCCTCTCTGTTATGTTTTTGTTTTTGCAAAATCATTCTTCGCCACAGAACACGATCATTGTGTTAGTTTGCGTTTTGCTTGGTCTGTGTTAGGGCAAAAAGCATCGAAAAGATACTTTTCAAAAACTGCGGTTCAACCGCAATTTTTGGTAGAACCCACGGTACAAAACTGTGGTCCGAAAATTTAGCCAAACTGTTTGGCTTTGCGATGAGCCTCAACCACAGAGGTCGCCACAAAGCCAAACACCCACTTAGCCTGAGACTACAACTACATTCATATCACTCTAATTATGCTCTAAGATGCTAGATTCCAAAACTCACTTGTGAGTTTCATTGAGTCAGCCTATGCAGCGGTTTAGTATACTGCTTGTAATATAGTAAGCAGAAAATGATCACCCTCACTTGTTATCAAGTGAAGGTTCCTATCTTTTTACTTGTGGCCAAATTCCATGAGCTGGAGCCATGGGTTCAAAGAAATGGTGGGTTGCCATGGAATTTAAGGGCGCACTATTATGCATGGGATGCTTGCGTTGATTTGACCTAGCTATAAAGCTAGTTCAAATTCTTCCACCTCTCCAATTTTGACTGGAATTTTCATTACAAGTTTTGAAGGCCTTCTTTTTCTCTGTTGTTAGAGAATAATATAAATCATATTATGGGGCCTCACTTACAAGCTTAAGTTTTTAGGTGAGATGGTTCCTTAACATGGTATCAAAGCTTTGTTGACCCAGCGATCACGAGTTCGAATCTCACCACCCCCATTCTATTTGATAAAAACTAAGCACAAGGTGACGTGGGTTTTTGTGTTGATTTGACCTAGCTATAAAGCTGGTTCAAATTCTTCCAACTCTCCAATTTTGACTGGAATTTTCATTACAAGTTTTGAAGGCCTTCTTTTTCTCTGTGGTGATAGAAACTATCTCCACTTTTTTTAAACTAGGAGCGGGGAGCAATGGTGTCAAAATTAAGAACTGGTGGAAGCAGCGGTTTTGTAGATTTTCTACAAGAGAAAGGAGTGTGATAAGAAGTTTTTATCTACTTATGATGATGATGAAGATAGATTTTTAAAAAGAAATGAAATGATTTTTTAAAAAAAAAAGAATTTACTTTCACATGGTTTTGAATGGCTGCTTGTTTAATAGTCGATCGTACATTCAAGATTTTAAATTGGGTGTTTTTATATTTATTTTTGTAAGTCAACTGAGATCAAATTTTATATATATATATATATATATATATATATATATATATATATATATAAAAAAAAAAAACAATTCACGATTATGCATGAGACAACAATGTGAATAATATTATTCATAGTTACTTAAATTTGACCGTACTTGTGAGATTCACATGAAAATTCTCTCCCACACTCCCTCCCTCTCTATCTATTTATTTATATATTCGGATTCAAGAAAATTTCATTATTGAAAAATGTACCTTATAGATTTAGGTTAACGAGTAAAATTTCAGTTATTCTAGATTCTTATAAAAAATAAATGTTCTGATTCAAACTCTAAACCTACTATATAGATCTCAAATTTTTTACATGCTACTTGAGATATGGGTGTGTATTCCAAAAATTAAAGGAATAAAAACAATTCACGTTCATGCATGAGACAACAATGTGAATAATACTATTCCTAGTTATTTATATTTGGCTGTACTTGTTAAATTCACATGGAAACTCCCTCTCTGAGAGGGAGTTTCCATGTGAATTTAAAGCAACAAAAACAATTCACGTTTGACATGTATTTTATTTTTATCATGATTTTCAAGTGTTTATGTTACCTTCGCTTCTAAGAAATTTCTGAAATTGACCTGTCGGTTTGATTCTTTTGTATCAAATATAAACTAGTCCACGATTATTATGAAAAAAAATGTTTATAAATTAACTAGTCCCACATATTATATTGAGAAATTTAAGAACAGGCTGGCCACAGCACATGTGCAATCAGATTCGCAGGTTTCACATGTGCTGTCAGTTTATATATTGATTTTTTCTTTTTCCCATGTAATATTTAGTTATTGTTTGAAAACAAAAAAATTAAGATAAAAAGAATATGGTTTTTGTCCATTTCATTTTCAAACTTTTTTTTTTTATGTAAGGAAACTTTGCTCTCTAGTGTTAGAAAATAATATAAATTATATTCTAGAATTTTATCTAGCAATTTAAGTTTTAGGATAAGATAATTTTTTAACATGATATTATAGTCTTGTTGACCCACCACCGGTCACGAGTTGGAATCTCAACATCCTTATTTTATTTGATAAAAAATCAAGCACGAGATAGAGTGAGTTTGTGCAAGTTTCAAGCCCAAGAAGTTTTAACTTGAGGGGGTGTATTAAAAAATAATATAAATCATATTTTGGAGCCTCACTAACGGCTTAAGTTTTTAGGTTAGATGGTTCTTTAACAGCTCGAAAGTGCATTTTGTGGATTTAGATGAGTAAGTAAAATCTCAATTATCCTATGCTCTTACAAGGGATATACAACCTAGCTCAAACTCAAAACCTAGTGTGCAAATCTCAAATTCTCTTACATTATGCGATGCTACTTGGAACCATTTCATTTGAAACATTAACCGATGGAAATTCATTCAAAACTTTTCAAGAGAGATATTATATATTTGTCAATCTTTGAATCTTTTCTTTCAGTGAATTGGGACATCTAGCAAATAAATATAAATTTATTATAAATCTTGATCCGAGTATATAAAAATAATCTAAAAATACCAAAATAATCTTGGGCCGAGAGCAGGTCCAACCCCAGAGTTTAAACAAAATAAAAATGGTGCGTTGCACTGTTCACGTAACACATGAACAGTAACTTAGTGGATGGTCGACAATGACAAGAGGCTCACTTGCCAATGTCGTCAGGTAGAGGAGATCGAAGTGATTTTTCCTGTGGTGGTGGCGTCATAAATGGTGGCCAGAGATAGCGTTGGAAGGTTGTTGTTGTTGCTGCTGCTAGATGCTGGAGCTGTGGGAGAAGACTGGACGGTGCAGGTGCTGTTAGTGAAGAGGAGAGGTTGTCGATGCTGAAGGAGTAGCTGGTGGTGCTCGCCGATGACTGCTGAGGAGAGAGAGAGCTGCATCCATGGCTGTTTTTGAGAGAGGAAGGTGCAACCGAGAGAGAAAGGGAGCTGTCGGTGGTCCTGTCAGCGCCAAGGGTGGTTGTTGGTCGGTGGTTATGCTACAAAAATTTTGACTTTGTGCCATTATCTTCTTCCTCTCTGTTATGTTTTTGTTTTTGCAAAATCATTATTCGCCACAGAACACAATCATTGTGTTAGTTTGCGTTTCGCTTGGTCTATGTTAGGGCGAAAAGCATCGAAAAGATGCTTTTCAAAAACTGTGGTTCAACCGTAATTTTTGGTAGATCCCACAGTACAAAACTATGGTCCGAAAATTTAGCCAAACAGTTTGGCTTTTCGGTGAGCTTCAACCACAGAAGTCACCGTAAAGCCAAACACCCACTTAGCCTGAGACTACAAATACATTCATATCAGCTTAGTGCAAGTCGACATCAAACCAATTCCAAAAAAACCCCTAAACACATCCATTCCATTCTAATTATGCTCTAAGATGCTTAGATTCCAAAACTCACTCGTGAGTTTCATTGAGTCATCCCATGCAGCGGTTTAGTATACTGCTTGTAATATAGTAAGCAGAAAATGATCACCCTCACTTGTTATCAAGTGAAGGTTCCTATCTTTTTACTTGTGGCCCAATTCCATGAGCTGAAGCCATGGGTTCAAAGAAATGGTGGGTTGCCATGGAATTTAAGTGCGCCCTATTCCGCATGGGATGCTTGCGTTGATTTGACTAGCTATAAAGCTGGTTCATATTCTTCCACCTCTCCAATTTTGACTGGAATTTTCATTGCAAGTTTTGAAGGCCTTCTTTTTCTCTGTGGTGATAGAAAACTAGCTCCACTTTTTTTAAACTAGGAGCGGGGAGCAATGGTGTTAAAATTAAGAACTGGTGGAAGCAGCGGTTTTGTAGATTTTCTACAAGAGAAAGGAGTGTGATAAGAAGTTTTTAGCTTATGATGATGATGAAGATAGATTTTTAAAAAGAAATAAAATGATTTAAAAAAAAAAGAATATTATTTTCACATGGTTTTGAATGGCTGCTTGTTCAATAGTCGATCGTACATTCAAGATTTTAAATTGGGTGTTTTTATATTTATTTTTCTTAAGTCAACTGAGATCAAATTATATATATATTTAAAAACAATTCACGATTATGCATGAGACAACAATGTGAATAATATTATTCATAGTTACTTAAATTTGACTGGACTTGTGAGATTCACATGAAAATTCCCTCCCACACTCCCTCTCTCTCTATCTATTTATTTATATATTCGGATTCAAGAAAACTTCATTCTTGAAAAATGTATTTTATGGGTTTAGGTGAGCGAGTAAAATTCCAATTATTCTAAATTCTTATAAAAAATACATGTTCTGATTCGAACTCAAAATCTACTGTAGATCTCAAAAATTTTACTGTGACATCACGCTAATTGAGATATGGGTGTGTATTCCAAAAATTAAAGGAATAAAAACAAGTCACGTTCATGAGACAACAATGTGAATAATACTATTCGTAGTTATTTATATTTGGCTGTACTTGTTAAATTCACATGGAAACTCCCTTTCTCTCTCTCTCTCAATAATATATATATATATATATTCCAAAACTTAAAGCAACAAAAACAATTCACGTTTGACATGTATTTTATTTTTATCATGATTTTCAAGTGTTTATGTTGCCTTCGCTTCTAAGAAATTTCTGAAATTGACTTGTCGGTTTGATTCTTTTGTATCAAATATAAACTAGTCCTCGATTATTATGGAAAAAAAAATGCTTATAAATTAACTAGTCCCAAATATTATATTGAGAAATTTAAGAACAGGCTGGCCACAGCACATGGGAAGGCAGACGACAGGTCAAAGAAAGCCTCTCTGCACTCCATCATCGACTGCCATTTGTGTTCCAAATAAACCTGAGGGGAAGGATGGGAAGCCAAATGGAACTTTAATTATCTGCTGGGTCTTGAACGAGTATTCTCCAACCTACTTTTCTTGATATGCTACTCCACATATCTGCTTTCCCTGTGAATTGCAAATTTATTTATTTTTCATTTTAATATTAACAAATACACTAAAACAAAATCGAAATTACTGTTCATACACTGTGCACACACACTCAAAGTCACTGTGGACACGAAATTTGTCTCCATTCTTCGCAGGTACACGTCCACCCTTTTATTTTTGTCTTTTGCGCCTGTGAACAGTGTTTTATCGTTTTTGCCCCCCATAATAAGACAAAAACCGGTTCTGGCTGAGGGGCACGGCTGTCATTGCACGCGTCCGGACCGGTCCGGTTCGGTCCGGTCCGCCGCAGGGTTTGTTTTTTTTTTGGCTAAATACGGTTATAGCCCCTAATAAGACAAAAACATTGACTTGAGTACAGGGGCAGGAAGGTAATTGATCATATTTTTTAATTTTTTATTTCATGGTTGTCAGGGCGTGAGGTGCACGCGCCCGTCGGTTTTCCGCCTCACGCCCTGTTTGGGTGGCGCGTGCGGCGTCATACGGTGGTCGGAAATGGTCTTCCGGAGTCGTTTTCGATGCGCCTCAGCGTGGCCTTCCTCCCGCGGTGGCGCGTGTACCCTAAACATGTCTGTGGACGCGGCGGTGGCCGGTTAAAGGCGCTGCCAATGTTTTCTCTCTCTCCTGCACGTAAAAGTGCAGGAGAGTCACTCATTGTTTGTTACTTTGCACTTTAGTCCTTCGACTTTTAATTTTGATTTTGATCCTGATTTCTATTATATAAGTTCTGATTTAATTCGATTGGGTCCTCCGATTTTAATTGATTGAATGTGAGAGTTTCACTTCGATCCTCTGACTTTTAATTTCCGGATTGGCTGTAAAAACTCAATAAATTCGGTACACAAGTTTCGATTTTTTCAACTTTATCCTTTAATTTAAATTGATAATAAATGTGATTTTCATTTCAGCGATTAGACTTTTAATTTTTTAATTTAATCCCTTTATATTTGATTTTCATTTCAGCCCTTATACTTTTATTTTTTATATATTTCTAGAATATTCTCTACTTTTGTTCATGTATATATAAGTGTACTTAACACAATAATAATAATAATAATAATAATAATAATAATAATAATAATTTAATTGTTTTTCTTTCTTACTCTTTTGTTAATGTTTTTTTTTCTCCGTATAATTTAATAATTTTTATTGTTTTGACAGTAATGGCAATGATATTTATTTATTTTTCTTTTGTTAAAGTTTCTAGGATATTTTTAGTCTTTCATTAATTATATGTTCTAATATTTATTGAATATTATCTCATAGGAATATATTTAGGGAGAAGAAAACATGACCTAGGATTTTCTGAATAAAAAAAATTAATATCAGTATTCTTAAATACATTTAATATAATCATATAATGAATAAATCGGATAACATAAAAAAAAATTGTCTTCGAATTTTAATTTTGAACTTAACACAATAATAATAATAATAATTTAATTGTTTTTCTTGCTTACTCTTTTGTTAATGTTTTTTTTTTCTCCGTATAATTTAATAATTTTTATTGTTTTGACAGTAATGACAATGATATTTTTTTTTCTTTTATTAAAGTTTCTAGGATATTTTTAGTCTTTCATTAATTATATGTTCTAATATTTATTGAATATTATCTCATAGGAATATATATAGGGAGAAGAAAACATGACCTAGGATTTTTTGAATAAAAAAAATTAATATTAGTATTCTTAAATACATTTAATATAATTATATAATGAATAAATCGGATAACATAAAAAAAAATTGTCTTCGAATTTTAATTTTGCACTTAACACAATAATAAAAATAAAAATAATAAACACTATATTAACAATTTAATACATTAATATTTGTATTTGTTGCAAAAAAAAAATTAAAAATACTTTGGGTTCTGGTATGAAAATAGTTTTTCAAGCCCATCAATAAAATTTATTAGAAAACCCATCAGAAGGCCCATTAGATGGCCCAAAAACCAAATTCAGTTTTATGATTTTTTTAACCAAAAAACCGGACTGAACCGAACCGAAAGTGGTCGGTTTTGAATAGATTCGGTTCGGTTTCGGTTTGAATTTTTTTAAAAAAAAATTGGTTTGGTTATTTTTTTTACAAAAAACTGAACCGAACCGAACCGAAAATGCTCACCCCTACTTGGAACCATTTCATTTGAAACATTAACCGATGGAAATTCATTCTAAGACTTTTCAAGAGAGATATTATATATTTGTCAATCTTAGAATCTTTTCTTTAAGTGAATTGGGACATCTAGCAAATAAATATAAATTGATTATAAATCTTGATCCGAGTATATAAAAATAATTTAAAAATATTAAAATAAATTAATTTAATATATAAAAAACTCAAATGTACTTTTAAAACTCAAGAGAGCCCAATCTCTATTAAAAGAAAAACCAACTATAACTATAACAATAAAACATAATTTGTAATTCCATCAACTCAATCAAATCTGTTATTGTTTGATTTTTTCCAACAATTTCTTGACTTTATTCAGTAAATTAACACTAACTTAAATGTTACTCAAGATTCATGGAAATGGACCTTTTTTTCTTCTCTTTTGGCCCCCACAGGAGATGTAATTTTCCATGGACTAAATAGATCGTTCGTTCTGCTAGTCAGGTCTCATTTTCCTTCAAAGAAATTGAAATATCCTTCTTTGTGTGGAAGCTTGACCCGAATTGCACTCCGTACTGACATCATTATGGAAATTTCCCCGTGGCCACCTGAGCAATAAGTCAAAAGAATGGCATCATAAGCTATATATGACATTATTAGCACCACAAAAAAAAAAAGATGATTCTTAGTATATTCTTAACGTATATATTTAGAAATCTGTCTTGACTAAAAGAGCATTTATTAAATGCTTTCCATTAAGTCGGTCCAGTCAAGTAGGTTTACTTTTATTTTGAGACGAGTCCAAATCTTATTATTTTTATTTTATTTAATAAAAAAATCAAGTAAAATATCGTGAGAATCTATGTAAATTTCAAACTCAATGAGCTTTTACTTGAGCGAATGTATTAGAGAATAATTTAAATTATATTTTAAAGCCTCATATAACAGCTTAAGCTTTTAGATGAGATGACTCAGTAGTATTTGAAAAACACACTTTGTTGATCTAGGTGAGCAAGTAAAAACTTGGTTATCCCAGACTTTTATAAAGAATATACGTTCTAACTCGAACTTCTAATATCACGTCACACTACTTGAAATCATTTCATTTCAAACGTTAACCGATGGAAATTCATTCAAAAATTTTCAAGAGAGATGTTATATATTTATCAATCTTTGAATCTTTACTTTAAGTGAATTGGGACATCTAGCAAATAAATATAAATTTATTATAAATCTTGATCTTAATTATTGATATTTATTTAGATCTTGGTTAACTAGGGAAAATATTTAAATTAACTTTTAATATATCAGTTATCTATGAATAAAATTTACAACTTGTTTGCAATTAAATTTTTTTACGATTAACAAACCTCATTTTCCCAGTATGTGTTGCATCATCCAAAGTTTTCAAATCTAGATCTCAAGAGTTAAATGATGAGACCTCTTCTCTTTAGAGGCCATGAGCCATAAACCTGCACTCTGCTGCAGGGATTAAATTATTTTTTTATCTAGTTTTAACATATATAAATTTTTATTTTGTATTTCGGTTTTTATTCTTTTATTTTTTAGTTTAGTTTCGATCCATTGATTTTCTCGGTCCTTCTAAAATAGTTTTTTTTTTGTTTATATCTATAAACCTTTGCTCTTAGTTTAGATTTTTAATTTTTATTATTATTTGTATTTGTATTAAATGCAACTCGTATTTTTTAAATATAGTAAGTTTAGCTTTGGTGGTGTAAAATGAGAGGGAAACTCTTTCTTATACATGTATAGTTAAACGTGAAATATTTGAAACACCATCGCAGGTAATTCTTCTGTTTTGTCTTATTTGAGGCTACAAAAGTTATTTTACTGTGCACTAAAAAAGTAAAATTACTGGGACACCCCACTGACAATTCTTGGTTTTTGTCTTATTTGAGGATATTATGATTATTGTACTATGCACAAAAATAAAAAAAAAATAGAAATACCTCTAATAACATGACATTATTTTAAACACATTTTATATAATAAAATGAATATATAAAAAAACTAATATATATTTTTAGAAGTTCTACGACGCCGCACGCGCCATCCGAAATGTGCATGAGCTCTGATATTGATGTCACACCCTAAGACACACCCACAACACCATGACAGAAAATGTAATTAAAAATTGGTAAATTATCAATACACCCTTATAGCTAACTCTTGGATTTTGACTTATAAGGGGTATATATGTACTTATACAACTCGTGGTGCGCATCAGCTGACCCGAACACCCCAATTATAAAAAAAGGGTCCGAGAAGTAGTTATGGTACACTTAATCTAACTCACAAACCCCGGTTATAAAAAAAAATATATAAGTGAAAAAAACCAAACAAAAAAACAAAAGCTTAAGTTGGCTCGGAGACACCGATTATAAAAAAATATATATAAGTAAAAAAAAAGTATAAGTATGAATGCATTGTAGCAGTCCATATTGTTTTTTTAAAGAATCAGTCCGGGAATTAGTCGTGGTGCACTTAAGCTAGACTAGAGACTCCCCGGTCATAAAAAATATATATATAAGTGAACAAAAAAAAGTATAAGGAAAAATAATAATAAATCGGTCTGGGATTAGTCGTGGTTCACGCAAGCTGACCTAGACACCTTGGTTATCAAAAAAAATTGGTCTGGGGAGTAGTGGTGATGTGCTTAAGCTGGCCCGGATATCCTAGTTAAAAAAAATGTATAAGTGAAAGAAAAAAATATAAATGTGAAAGCACTGTAGCAATGCATATTGTGTTTTAAAAAAATTTGACCCAGGAATTAGTCATGGTGAGCTTAAACTGACCCGAAGACCCTGGTTATAAAAAATGTATAAGTGAACAAAACAAAAGTATAAGAAAAAAAATGTACCAGCAGGAAAGCACTTAAAAAAAAAAAAAACAGGGTTTGGGGATTGTCGTGGTACGCATAAGTTGGCCTAGACACCCTAGGTATCAAAAAAAAAATTAGATTTGGGGATTAATCGTGGTGTATTTAAGCTAGCTCAAACACCCTGATTATAAAAAAAAATAAGTGGAAAAAAAATATATAAAAAAGTATAACAGGCAAAAAAAATATTTTTAGGAAAAAATGAAAAAAAAACATAATAGCCAAAAATAGAAGAAGCAAAAAACAGAAGGAAAAAAAAGCATTGTAGGGGGAAAAGCATTGTTGCAATCAACAATGCTATGTGTGGGGAGCTACAATGCTTTCCCCACACCAGTTACAATCCATATTGTTAAAAAAAAAAAATTCAGTTCGGGAATTAGTCGTGGTGTGCTTAAGCTGACCCGGAGACCCTGGTTATCAAAAAACTTTTTGGTTCGGGGATAAGGAAAAAAATGTATAAGTGAACAAAAAAAAAAGTATAAGGAAAAAAAATAATAAATTGATCCGGGGATTAGTCATGGTGCGCACAAGCTGGCCTGGACACCCTGGTTATCAAAAAACAATTTGGTCCGGGGATTAGTCGTGGTGCATTTAAGGTGACCCAAAGATCTTGGTTATAAAAAAAATATAAGTAAAAAAAAAAAGCTTAAGCTGGCTTAGAGACTGTGGTTATAAAAAATGTATAAGTTAAAGAAAACAAAAAAAAATATAAGTGTGAAAGCACTGTTGCAATCCATATTGTTTTAAAAACAAATTCTGTCCGAGAATTAGTCGTGGTGTACTTAAGCTGACCCCTAAACCCCGGTTATAAAAAAAAATGTATAAGTGAACAAAACAAAAATATAACAAAAAAAGGAAAACAAATGTACCAGCAACAAAGCACTTTAGCAAAAAAAAAAGTGGGTCCAAGGGTTAGTCGTGGTACGTATGAGCTGGTCTGGACACTTTGATTATCAAAAAAAATTGGATCAGGGGATTAATTGTGGTGCGCTTAAGCTAACCCGGACACCTAGATCATAAAATATATATATATATATATATATATATATATATATATATATATATATATATATATATAAGTGGAAAAAAAATAAAAAGTATAACTAGCAAAAAAAAAATTCATAGAAAAAAAATGAAAAAAAAATAATCAGAAAAAAAAAACATAATCAGGAAAAAAAACAAAAAAAAAGCTATAAAAAAAAATTGGATATGAGGATTAATCATGGCGCGCTTAAACTAACCTAGACACCCCAATTATAAAAAACAAATAATATATATATATATATATATATATATATATATATATATATATATATATATATATATATATAAATATATATATAAGTGGAAAAAAAATATAACCAGAAAAAAAAATATTTCATGAAAAAAAATGAAAAAAATAATTAGAAAAAAAACATAATAAAAAAACAAAAAAATAGAAAGAAACAAAAAACATAATTAGAAAAAAAAAAAAAAAAAAGGAAAGCACTGTAGCATTCCACAGTGAAATGTGCGGGGAGCTACAGTAATTTTCCCACACCATTTAATGTATTGTTAATGTGTTGTGTAACTTGTACTAAAATATTGACGGAACAAAATTAGAATATAAAAAATATATATACTAAATTATATTGGCTAAAATAATTTACGGATACGTACACTATATATAAAGTAAGGTAGGAATAAACAAAATTTAATTGTCATGGTACCATAATTATAAACAGATAAGAATTAAAAAATAATAATTTCTAAGTAGAAATTAATTTTCACTGATAGATAAGATTCCTAGTTTTTCTTGTATTTTATATCAAGTCATGGTAATGTTTTTCCTCTTTTCTGTAAAAAACAATAAAGACACTACCAAAATTAATTGTTTTTTTTGTTGGTATTGTAATAAAAAATTTCATCCATAATTATTTTCTTTATAAATACATGAATGGAATTGTTTGTCGGTAAAATAGTCAGAAACACTAATTAGAATTATAACAATGAAATATTATCTTTAACCATTCAATCAATCAAGTGCCTATTTAGAAGTGTAGTTAAGATTGTTTTAGAAAGTGTTTTTTATTCAAAAAAATATCAAAATAATATTTTTTTTATTTTTTAAAAATTATTTATGATATCAGAATATGAAAATAATTTAAAAACATCAAAATAAATTAATATAAAAAATAAAAATATCAAAATCAAATATATTTTTTGAAACACAATATGAAACAGGTCCAAATCTATTAAAAGAAGCACCAAAATAATTTTTGTTATTCCATCATTTTCCAACAATTTCTTGACTTTACTCAGTAAATCAACACTAACTTAAATGTTACTCAAGATTCATGGAACAAGGACCTTTTTTTCTTCTCTTTTGGCCCCCACAGGAGATGTATTTTTCTCGTATTTTCCATGGACTAAATAGATCGTTCGTTCTGCTGGTCTCATTTTCCCTCAAAGAAATTGAAATATCCTTCTTTGTGTGGAAGCTTGACCCGAATTGCACTCCGTACTGACATCATTATGGAAATTTCCCTGTGGCCACCTGAGCAATAAGTCAAAAGAATGGCATCATAAGCTATATATGACATTATTAGCACCAAAAAAAAAAAAAAAAAGATGATTCTTAGTATATTCTTAACGTATATATTTAGAAATCTTTCTTGACTAAAAGAGCATTTATTAAATGTTTTCATTAAGTCGGTCCAGTCAAGTGGGTTTACTTTTATTTTGTTTACAGAATTTTGTTTTTGGATTTGATGAAATCATATTTTCTAGAAAATACATTTTGTGGATCTAGGTGAGTGAATAAAATCCCGGTAATCTCAGGTTTTTACAAGAAATGCAAGTCTTGACTCGAACTCAAGACCTGCTGTGCAGATTTCAAGTATTTTGACACCACGTCACACCCCTTGGGGACTTTGTTTACAAAACACATTCCCGTGTTCAATCTATTTTTTTAATTAAAATTATTAAATCAATATTTTTTATAATTTTAATATGTTTTCAATTAAAAAAATTATTAATGAAATTATTATACACCACAATATCAAATATACAAGTAGTTTAGAGTTATTATTATTACTAAGAAGAAGAAAAAGAAAAGGAAGACCTCTTGAACATTGAAAAAGAAATGTTGCATGCTTCTGTTTGACCATACTATAAATTTGATTATATTAGATATTTTATTCTAGACTCATTCATTAAGTTTAGGGTTTGATTAATATTTATAAATAAGTTTATTTTTTATTTTATTTCTAGTATTTCGTTCCACAATCGTGGCATATAGATGACATTATTGACGATCCACCAAGAATTAAATGCAAGGCCATTTCGTCATCAATATTGAAAGTACCCATGTGAGCTTGAATTATGAGATTTTTTTAATGCGAGAAAATTTTATTTTCGAAAATTATATTTTGTTGGTCTAAGTGAACTGGTAAAAGTCCAGTTGTTTTATATTTTTATAAAAAATATATGTTTTAATTCAAACTCAAGATCTGTTATACAAATTATAAATTTTTTATCGTCACATCATATTTTCTAACATCATATTTTCTAAAGACTTGAATTATGAGACGCATCATAACATCATGAAATCCAAAGATATTTTTAAGGGATACGTAAACGTATTGACTCCTCACATTTATATATAAGCTTTGGGTAAATAGTTTTTTTCCTTGGAGTTTTAGATAATTTTCTCCTGATTTTTTTAAGATTATTTTTCATTCAAATTCTTACATGCACAAATGCAGGGGTAAATCGGATATGATTTGAATCGTAAGAAAAATAGCAATAAAATACATTTTTGTGATTAAAATGCTAAATTATATTGCACTACTAGAAAAGCAGATAATTAATAAGGAAATACCGATAGAAAATATGAAAATTACTGATGAAAATATTTTATCATTGTTTTGGTTGGTCTTTACCGACATGAAATTTTTGTTGATAAATAATGATAAAAATACAGCGAGAGTTATTTTATTGATAAATATTAATAATAAACACTGATAAATTTTCAGGTGAAATTATAGTAGAATTTAAAAATATTATGATATGATGATGTGTCATATTGTACCAATGGAATGTCCAACGGAAGTACCAACAAACATATTCCGTTGCTAAATCCGTCGGTAAATACCGACAAAAATACAATGAAAATTATTTTGTCGATAAATATCGGTAGTAAATACCAATGGAGTTTCATACAAAATTGCAATGAAATTCAAAAAAAGAATAAGAGGATAACCTTAGGATAATCCCCCTTCCTTTTTGTACCAAAGTAGGAGAATCCAAGATCTTACAATCCAACTTCGATTCTTGGTCTCTATCAAAAATAATATATATATATATATATATATATATATATATATATATATATATATTGTGTGTGTGTGTATAGTAATTCCCAATTGGCAATAGCAGGATTGTGTGTTCAAGAATTCGTAAACCTCCTTTGCCCACCATTTTTTTTCCTGTAAAAAATGATGGATTGGCTTAGAAATTGGTGACATGAAGACAATAATTGCTTGGAGGAGAACGAAAGGAAAAATCTAGAAACCAATTTCTCATCACATGGTAGGTCCTCGCTAACTTCCAACTTCTACCAGTTGGCAGATGACTAGTTGGTGGATGATTAATAATTTTTAGATTATAGTACTTCATCACTCTCGGATGGAAATATTATAATGTTTCCTAGGTAGATGACCCGTGATTTGTTGTGGGCCGTAACACATAGAAAAATCATGAGATTTAATTCTTAAACAATAAAATTGAAGAAAAAAAAAAAAATATATATATATATATTACAAAAAGTTGTGATTAAATGAATGAGGTCGAGAATCAAATTTCTAAAAAAAAAAATATTAGAGTCAAGGATGCCCCTCACTTACCAATGTTCGAGCACATGCACCATCTGCTTTTATTTGAAAATTAATTAATTAAAGTAAAATATCCAAAAAAAAATAATCCATCTGATAGATAAAAGCACCCCTAGAATGCTTCTAAAATTGAAGGAAAATACAATTCCCTTTATAGTATATTGATTAACCAAGTATTTTTAAAATTATAATTGAAGGAAAATACATTTTCAGCCCAGTTACCAAATAAATAGTAAGTTTTGCTGTAAGGGAAATTGTTCGATGAAATGAAGAAGGAATTCTCTTTTCCTTCACTTTTAATTTTTTATGATAATTATCTACTAGTATAATGTGTATGTAAAGTTATAATTGAAATATAAATATAGCTTAAGTAATTGTTTAGCACTGCATTTCAATTTTTTCTAATGTTTTTATATTATTTTAGTGTGTTTATGTCAAAAATAATTTTAAAGAATCAAAAAATATATTATTTTGATACATTTATAAACAAAAAATACTTTAAAAAACAACATCAATCATTCTCAAACATACCATGAATTTCCCATCACAACAAAATTACTTACAAACATGTTTAGGGTTTGGCATTACTTAAAGTCTCCAAGGAGCATAACGTGATGATAGAGGGTTTGTGATCTGCATAGGAGGTCTCGAGTCCGAGTTAGAACGTGCACTTCTTGTAATAATTTATGGTAACTGGGGTTTTACTTGCTAAATTGGACACACAAAATACGTTTTCCGGAAAGGGTGTCTATCATAAAAAAAAAGTTTGTTTTAAATTATTTTTAATAAATATTAAATTATTAAAGTTTGTCTAACGTAAATATATTATTTTTTAATAAAAAATAATTTAAAAATCAATCAATATCACACCATCATAAACCGTTTATATTAAATTCAAAGAATTGATGTGGACATTTTATGAGGTCAAGATGACCAAATGTCTAGATGATGGAGATAACTTATCAATTTAGATGTTCGATCTATTATCACACCTAACAAGGAGACCAAGCATGCTTGAATCCCAAGTGATCGTTCTGCTCTGCACGTAAGAAAAAAAAGTCAAAGACCTGATTGGTCCCACCCCACTTGTAAAGATTCCTAAACTAGGAACTATGATAAGCTATCAAGGAAGCTTTCACACCTGATCTCCACCCAGCAAGATTCATCACTTCACTCTAGCAGCTATATATATTTTTTATTTTCTTGCTTATTTTTTTATTTTCTAGTGGCCACGTAATTTTAAATTAATTTATAAGGTACAATAATGCAGCCATCACTTGCTTTATGTCGTTTTTAATCATAATTATTAAATTCAATTTGAGTTAATCCCGTGTTAGGTTGGAGTTGTAGATTGATTTGTTGACCTCAATCAATAAAAAAAAAAATCTATTATATTTTAGAATATATAAAAAAAGTTAAATCAAAGTTTACTAAATTAAATTTAAATTGATTTTTTTAATGATAAATTTCAGCTAAGAGGGTGTTTGGTCATGCGATTTAACAGGATTTTTTGTATTTTTTATTTTTAAAATTATTTTTTATTTTTTTCAGATCGTTTTGATATATTAATATTAAAAATATATTATTTTTAAATCATTTAAATAACAATTAGCTGTTATCAATCACACATCACAAAAAAAAGAGGTTATTATCAAGCAATTAATGTTACTGACCGGTGATGGATACTCAAATGTCCTGTTTATTTGGAAAATATATTTTTAACTTAATGCTAATCTTATCAGCATTTTTTGTTTTATGTTAGATTTTAATTACTTTTAAAATTGTTTTTTTTTTAAATTAGCTCTGTTTGACATTGTATTTTAAAAATATTTTGAAAAATAATAAAAATAAATTATTTTATTTTGTACTTTAAATTAAAAAAAAAATGTGTTTTAGATTATTTTCATGTATTGATATCAAAAATAATTTTTAATAAATAAATAAATATTATTTTGATGCATTTCTAAATGAAAAGTATTTTTAAAAATAATTTTAACCACACTTCCAAACAAATAATTTATATGAAAAAATTACTAAATTGATTTTTTAAGTAATTTCCAATTTTTGTGATGTAATAATATTAAATATAAGAAAAATTTGTTTTGATATATTTTTAATTAAAAAAACACATAACAACATATTATCAACATGTAAAATTCTCTTGGTCTCTTTTTTGGAAGTCTACCCCCCTGCCCCAAAGGCAAGGGAGCTTTGACACGTGTACCATTGAAGCCAGGAAATAGGCAAAGAGGAGAGAGCTCCACATCGGCATAATCCAAGCATATGTTTTACGCAAAGGTCTTCCACATATATGGAAGCCGTGTGTAACCATCAAACCTTGACTTCTAGCATGTTTTGGAAGGTATTTTAGATTGTTTTTTAAAATATTTTTATTTAAAAAAAATAATAGTGTTATTTTTTATATTAGTACATTAAAATAATTTAAAAATATTAAAAAATTAATTTAAAAATATTAAAAGAATAATTTAAAATAAAAATTAAAAAACAAATTAAAAAGTTTTTGAAACAAACTATTTTTGAAAAAAAAACACTGAAACAATATTATTTTTAGATAAAAAAAATAATAAACCTAAGGTGTTCGACATTGCGTTTTAAACCTAATTTTTTTTTGAAGTTTTTAAATCATTTTCATGTGCTGATCAAAAACACTTTTTAAAAATAAAAAACATCATTTTAATGTATTTTGTAAAAAAAAAAAAAAAAAACATTTTCAATCCACACTCCCAAACAAGATTGTTAATACCGTTTCGGTTGGTGTTTTGTTTTTTAATTAGAACAGAATATTTCGGTTTCAGAGCGTTTCGGCGCGTCATTTCGAGGTTGTAATGTTTATGTATATATTTATATAATTAAATATATCAATTTAAAAAAATTAGTTTAAATCCAACAATAAAATTTTCTAGAATTATGCAATTTAATCTAGAAAAAACTCAGTAAAATAATTTTTCTGAATAAAAATAAGAACATGTATAATATTACGAGAATATTATCATCAATCTAACAGGTAATTACATTCTCTGATTACTCTAAAATTTTAACATAATATATATAAATATGTCAAGAGACTCGATGTAAAATTTCATCTATTTAACGGTCGGATTAAGAAATATGATTGATATTGTAAATTTATTCATTATTTAAAAAAATATTATTTGGCCGAAACGGAACGGGTAGAACAAAATCGGAACGTTTCGGCCAATATTTGGTTGAAAAATCTAGAATATACTAGAATTTAAATCAAAATAAAAATAATATTGTTTTGTCTTATTTTTTTAACTAATACAAAAAAACAAAACAAAACAGACAATCTCGCTCTCAAACAGTTAGTCTGCACTCTCAAACAGTTGATCTGCTTATTACTTGCTAATTCATTTTTTTCAACAGGATCTGACAGCATATGCCATAGCATATCCTTGAAATATGCCCTCATCACAACTTGCATTTACAATATGGCCACACAAAAGATGCACGCACAGATCCCAAAAACACATTATGATTCTAAAACAAAAAAGTAAAAGTAGACATCCTTGAATTCTTAAAAAACAAGAAGCTAAAGTAGTAGTGGCAATATTACAAACTCTCTTTAGCTTTCTCACATCCTCGAATTCTTCAAAAAAAAAAAAAAAACTGTTTCTTCTAAACTATCTACAGCGTTTCTTGGATTCTCTCTTCACATCATAAACAAACCCAAAAAAAGAAAAAAAAAAGGCAAAAAAAGGTCACAATCCTCTGCAGCAGAGCCTCATGAGCGATGCCATGTGACTTTTTCTTTGTCGATTTCTTGAAAAAACTGAAATTCTGGAAGTATTTCTCCATGGGGTTTTGTGCTGCAACAGGGCAAAGCTGGGATCTTGTGCCTTGATAGGTAGTTGTAGTATTTACACACCATCGAGTGATAAGCTATTAGCAGTACTGGATCCTTCCAGTGTATTTTCTTGGATTTTACAGGGGCAGATTAGTCCATTGAAACTGTCTCTCCTCCACTCAAGATCCATGGATGCCCTGCATTCCACAAAGCACAGAAAAGAGTGAGCCTGGTGATGATTTTGGAGCATCAAAAGAGTGGACTTTTGTTTGGTTGATGAGAGATTTGATGAAAAGGAAAAGCCTTTTCAGCATTTTAGCTAGTAAATTCTGTGATCAGAAGAAAACCCATCTCAAATTATCAAAAACAGAGGATTATGATGTAAGGGTTCGAAAACCTGTTTGGTTAGCGAGAAAATTGTGGAAGTAAAGAAAACCCATTTTAGAAATGTAACTCGTTAACCAAAAGAAACCCCCCTTCGAATCCTCAAAGAGATCACCAAGAGTCAAAAAATAGTTCTAAAACCCTGTTTGGTTACCAAGAAGATTGTGAAAATAAAGAATTTGATTTCAGAATTCTAACTCATGAACTCGATAATTAATCAAAAGAAACCCACTTCAAATCCTCAAAAAGATCACCAAAAGTCCAAGACTTTACCCAAAAATCTAAAAAACAATAATTGAAGGAACTTACTCAGAGCTTGCTCTGCTGAAAATCTCCTAGAAACGTCTTTACATATCATCTTCTTCAACAGATCCTTAGCTTCCGGTGAAATATTTCTAAAAACCTTGGGCGGAAATCTCAGATTCCCTCTAACAACAGCCTCGAAAATCTCTTCAACCGTCTCCCCATAAAACGGAGGAAATCCAGCCAGCATAGCATACAAAACCACCCCTGCACTCCACACATCAACCTTCTCATTGTAATCCCTCCCCATCACCACCTCCGGCGCCACATAATACGGCGTACCCACCACCCCACTCAACGTCCCCTCCTCCGCCACCCAATCAGCCGACCCAAAATCGGCCAACTTCACCCGGTTCATCTCGTCAAACAATATGTTTTCCGGCTTTATATCTCTGTGCACGATACTAAACCTGTGACAATACGCTATTGCTGTCAGCAACTGCTTCATCACAGAAACAGATATGGCTTCGCTGAATCCTCCATTGCTCTTTATCAGATGATCATAAAGAGTATCCTGCCCGCAAAGCTCTAATACCATGTCAAGAGAGTCCTCAGTATCGTATACATCGAAGATTTGGACAATGTTTGGGTGAGGAGACAAGAGGGACATGATCTTTGCTTCGTTTTGAAGACACTCTTGGTCTGTTGGGTCCTTAAGGAGGCTCTTGTCTACAGATTTACAGGCAAAGAACTCGTTCTTGATGGGTGAAAAACAACGGTAGATAGTGCCGAATCTACCGCGGCCGATCTCTTCACAGATTTGATAGTTGTTCTTCAGGGTCTCGCACATTTTCTTGAGGTTTCTCTGGGGTTTGTTTTTTTCTAAATTTTACAGTAGTTTTTGTTCGCTTTATAGACGAAGAAGAGAGAGAGGCGATGGAATTTGTTTTGGGAATATTCCGTGTGTTTAGGTCTTTAATTTTCCAACCAATCACAATCTGACACGCCTTTCTTGAATTAAAATAGAATCTATGAACTTAACTCAACCGGCGAGTCCGGTTTGGCCTGACACTAAACCAAGTGACTCGCCAAACCAGGACTCGACTCGGTCAAGATTTCAAATTAATACGGCCGGGTTGCTCTAGTTAATTCCAATTGATACAAATTCTAATTAAAACTTGTTTTGAATTTTTATAAAATTAAAATTAATTTAATTTAATTATTTAAAAAATACTCTTTAAATATTGATCTAAATTAATACGAATAAGCTCGCCTAACTGATATTTTGATTTTATTAAGTTGGAATTTAATATTGATGTATGAATTTGTTTTTGTGTAATAAAAACAAGAAACAAGATTTGATATCAATTTTTGTCCTACTCATGAATTGTAGCATTTTTTATAAAATAAAATAATTTAATTATTTAAAAAATACTCTTTAAATATTGATCTAAATTAATACGTGTAAGCTCGCCTAACTAATATTTTGATTGTGGGGGAGTTTAAATTTAATAAGTTGGAATTTAATATTGATATATTAATTTTTTTATAAAATAATTATTGTGATTATTGATGAACAAGTATTTTATGCTGCAAAGGATAGCTTTTAAAAGGAAAAAAACAGCAATAAAAATAAGAATATTAGCCTTTTGCAATTAATAAATTTGAATTAACTCTTGGTGCCAGGCAAACAGGTGTGTCGACTACTCACCAGATACCTGTTGAGTACACGCAGAAGCCACGAAAAAAACTCATCAAGGAGTACAATGGCAGCACTCATGGGTCAGAAGATTCGATACAAACAATTGTAATGTACATGTAGAAATACATTTCCAGTAAAATAATATTTGATAATGCGGTGCTGGATATTTTTTTAAAAAAAATATTTCTTGAATAAAAATATTTTTCTTGAATTCGAGGAAAATCTATTTATGAAAGCGCACTTTATGGGACTAGGTGGGTGACTAAAACCAAGGTTGTCAATACCGGTCCAGTTTTTTTATTGGTACAGAACGTTTCGGTTTCGGAGCATTTCAGCGTGCCGTTATTGGCCAAAACGGCACACCTGGAACGGTACCGAGACGTTCCGGCCAGAATTTGGCCGGTATTTCTAGAACGGACCGAAATTAAAACCGAGACGAAAACAACGCCCTTTTGTCTCGGTTTTTTTAATGGCATGGAATGTTTATTGAATAAATTTTTTTTCTTGAATTCGAGGAAACTCTATTTCAGGAAAGCGCACTTCATGGGACTAGATGGGTGACTAAAACCAAGGTTGTTAATACCATTCCGGTTTTTTTATTGGTACAAAACGTTTCGGTTTCAGAGCATTTCAGTATGCCGTTTCGGGGTTGTACTGTTCATATATAATTAATTATATATATATATGAAAAAAATTAAAATATTAATTTAACAAGCATAATTAAAATTCAAGATAAATTAACTTTAAATTATACAATATAAACACAAGGTCAAACAAACATAATCTCAAAATTAGAAACACAATCACAAGTTAATCAAAATAAGGAGGATTGTAAGGCCGGAACAGCACCGAGATGTTCCGGCCGGAACGGAACGGTATTGATAACCCTCACTAAAACCCCGATTGTCTCATTACAAGAAATACACATGCTAACTTAAATTCAAAATTTGCTGTGCAAATGATAAATTCTTTATTGTATGTCATGTTTCTTGAAATGCGGTACCAAATAGTCTCTTCTAGATTATTATAATCTTGAAAAAACAATTTTGGGAAGAATATTTTGATTAAGGTTGATCAACATCCTAGGAGCCAGCTACGGAATATGCATGTGGAAGGTGTATGAATGTGTCTCTTGATTAAATAAATAAGGCAAAATCTGTAAAGAAGTTTGGATGTATCCGAGAAAAAACAACTATAATTTTATACTGGATTAATTTTAAATTTAAAAAATTTAAAATTATTTTTTAAAATTATCAGTTTACTATAGCTACCTGATATCACGAAAGCTTTCAAATTAGGTGCAGTTTTACACTGCGTTTTAAAAGTACTATTGAAAAAAATAATTTTTAATTTAATGTTTTTAGATTATTTTAATATACTGATATAAAAAATTGTTTTTTTTTTCAAAAATATCATTTTAATATATTCATGAACAAATTTTTTTTAAAAAAAATAATATCAACCACACTCTTAAACAGTAATAACATATTGCTTTATTGTTTAAATTGTTTTTATAATTAATTGTAGATTTTAATTACTTCTTCTAAGTGGGTTTATATTCTTTTGATTATATTTTTTTTTATTGATGTGAGTAAATTTAATTTTTTGAAAAGTATATTTTATGGATTCAAGTAAACAAGTAAAATTCTGATTGTTCTAGATTTTTATAAGGGATACATATTCTGATTCGAACTCAAAATCTATTATATAAATCATAAATTCTTTTCATTATATACACGATTGATCCCGAAGCAAACACTAAAAAAGGTGGGTCATAGTGGGATCATAATGAAGAATTAAGTTCGAAATAATCTCAGGTGAACTCCACCAACTCTGGTGTGTGTGTGTGTATAAATTGGAATTTAATGCTTGGTGGAGAATAAGGTAGGGCATAGTGGAGTCATTTTTTATAAGTTCATCATAGTGTCGGAGTGTACTTAATGTTATAAATTTTGATTATTTTGAAAGTATTTTTTATTTTAGAAAAGAAATCTTAAAAAAAAATGAAAATAAGTAATGTTAGAGAGAAAAATGTTTGTTTGCTTTTATATTTTTTTAAAACAATTTCTATAAATATTTTTCCCTTTTTCCAATCATTATGATATATTGATGTTAAAAATAAATAAAAATATTTAAATATATTTCTAAACAAAAAAAAATATTTTTTATAAAAAAAATATTATCAAAGTAACAATCAAGCTCTAAATTCTATTGATGAAACGTTGTTTGAATTGTTTCTCATCATTTTCTTCTTCTTTTTATAACCAATAAGGTAACTTTGAATTCTTTATTGTTCACTCCTTATATAATTTTTATTTGACTTTAATCAAGTAATTATTATAGAATATGTATATTCATATAAAAAAAAAATATAACAGTTGAATTCGTGCTCAATGTTATTTTTTTTTTATGTGAGACAACTTCATGATCTGAAAAGTACACTTTGAGTCTATGAAAATGAATAAAACTTTAGTTTTTCAAGCTCTTATAAGATATGCATATTCTGTCTTGAACTCAAGACCTACACAGATCGTAAGTCTTTTATTATTATGTCATGCCCCTTAAAAATAAAATTGATGGATTAGCTTTGAGGTGATTGAAACATATTAAATCTCATCATTCTAGATAAGCTTTGGATACTTATATTTGGAAGTTTTTTTTTTAAGAAAAGGATTTATAGTATTTTATCTTCTTCTTTTTTCACTTAGATTACTGTTTACATGAGCTTATTTTTATTTTTATTTAAACTAGAATAATATTTGTATTTTGTGTTTTATACAAAGATAAATTGTTTTTAATTCATATTTAATATGAAATAATATTGTAATTTATATAATCATAAAGAAGTTTGGAACCTTATTTTTGAAGTTGGTTTTGATTTTAGAAACGTAATCTAACAACTTGATGATTTATTTTAATTTTATAAACAAGTTTATTTTTTAATAATTATAATTTAAAATACAGTGTTTCATTTCAAAGTAAATATAAATTTTCTCATCCAAATCTATGTTTAATTAAAAAAAAGATACATGATTTATCTTTTAAATTTAAATAACTATCATCGTTATCATAACTTGAGATTAAAACTCTTATTTATTTATTTTTAAAATATTATCTCTTAAATCTAAATAAATATTTTCTTTATCACATCTATGATAAAAACAATAGATACTATTTATTTATTTTTAAAATTTAAAATAAAAAAAAAAGTATTTCTTCCACGTTTTTTTTAAGAAATGACATGTTATACGTGACTTTTGACATGGCATCTTCTACTTTACAAATTATTTGTTTTAGTATTTTATTTATTTTATCTTGAAAAAAATACTAAAAAATAAAGGTAATATCACTGTTTTTTTTTTCTTCTTCTTTTTTTTTTATCCAGGCGAGTGGTTTGCCGGACGGTGAAAGGTACAGATAAAGGACACATCAAGTAGGGTCCACATACTTGAATGCTTTTGTAAAGCTTCGGCTCCTTTCCGACCGTACGCGGTACGCCCACCGAGGTCCTATTTCAGTATAGAGCCCCTTGCAAAGGACAATCCAAATATGTCACCATCTAAATTATTTTTTTTTTAAAAATCTATAAATAAAATCGTTTTTTATGTAATTTTTTATATATCTATATATAAATACAGCCACTTATTAGAAAATCCTAATAACTAATTAATTTCATGTATGATGGTTTGATTCATGTTGTTTTTAAAAATATTTTTTATTTAAAAATATATTAAAATAATTTTTTTTATTTTTTTATATCAACACATAAAAACATATAAATAATACAAAAAAAAATTAAAATAAAAAATAAAATAAAATTCAATTTTTTTTTCAAAATTAATTTTGAAACACAGTGTCAAACATGACCTAAATAGATAGCTCAATGATATAAGCTTGAGATTAAGTGGTTTGCTCCTCCTGTGGTTGTTAATATAATGGTCACTGAAAGATTAAATGATCGTTAACTTCAGAGCCCGTGAAATTTAGTTAAGATACGCGTAAACTAATTCGAATACCCATATTAATAAAAAAAAAAAATACTAATAACTGGAGCTTACATGATGAGTTCACGCAACCCATGGAAAGGAAAATGGCTAGATTAAATAAATGTTTATTTTTGCACAATATCTTTTTTTTTAAAAAGAAATTAAATTATATATTTGAGATTTTTTGAGTGATTTTAATGTGTTAGTGTAAAAATAAAAATAAAAGTATATGTTTTAAAAGCATTGTGCTCCATATTATCAAACACACAATAAGATTTTATTTTATTTTATTTCATGTTATGTTGTCATGCTAAAATTTTGTTTCAATAATAAATTTAAAAATACTTTACAAACTAATACACAATATGATTTCGCATGGATTTTATTAAAAAATACCTTTTAAAACTTTAATTAAAAAAATATAATTTATAACTTTTATCAAGTGTACTTTTTAAACCGTAAACAGTGGTAATGTTAGGTGAATTTGTGGAAGCCTGGAATCTATTTGTAATTATAATAATGATTCATTTTTTATTTGAAAATATATTAAAACAATAATTTATTTTATATTAGTACATCAAAACAATTTTAAAATATAAAAATTAATTTTTGGTTTTTTTATTCTGTAAGGAAAAAAACAAACATATAAAGTACCGAGCTAGCCTCTGTCCATGTGCACATACGTAATTGCCTACACAAGGACAACCAGCTTGCACCATGTGTACCCATACGTCATTGCTTACGTAAGACCAATGTTGCTTTTCTTCATTCAATTATATATATAATTTCATCCAATTATATTTTATATACATAATTAATACCTACACAATATTTCTTTAGAAGATCTGAAATTGAATCGCAGAATAATTTTATGAGAAAGAATTTTAAAAAATTATTGAAAAAAAACAAAGAATAACAGCTAATAAAACGATTCAACCTGTGTGACGTTGTATTTTAAAAACACTTTTTTTAAAAAAATAAAAAATTGTCATTTTTATTATTTACATTAAATAAAAAATTGGTGGTTTATCATTTCATATATTGATGTTAAAAATAATTTTTTAAAAATAAAAAATATTATTTTAATATATTTTTAAATAAAAAATACTTTAAAAAACAATCTCAACCTGACTTTTAAACATTCACTAAATCATACAATGGTACATTATTTGGTCCATTTAGTTTCTTAATTTTATACCTCGATCCTAAACTTATTTTTTAATTTATTTAGAAAACAAAACACTAGTGTGTGTGTGTATATATATATATATATATATATATATATATATATATACACGCGCCTCAAGTTCGTTAGGATGCAAGACAAGTTAGTTAGGTAATATAGGATGCAAGACCACGCCTTTAAGTTAATGCGCATGCCTCCTCCGTATATTATATTGTTGAACCATCCTTAATCATACGGTTATATATATATATATATATATATATCATGACCAGATGGCAATCTAGAATTTAGTCGGGCTGGATTAGAAAAAAATCTAGGTTAGAGTTGACTCAATTATATTCCATTAAGTTAAAATAAAATATGTTTGATTTGATGAGAATTTAGTTTGGTTTTCTCTTGTCTTTTAAAAAAAAAAATTTAAGAAAATTTTTAAAATATGTAATTTTTTATTAATCTAGGTCAATTTAATTATCCCGTAACCTGGATTATTAATTATATCAAATTTAATAATAATAATAATTATTATTAGTAGAAAGAACATTGTTTAATTTGAAACAAGTGCTTTGTGCTTACACACAAAGTTGTTAATACCGTTCTGTTTCGGCCGGAACGTTTCGTGCCATTAAAAAAACCGAGACAAAACGGCGTCGTTTTCGTCTCGGTTTTAATTCCGGCCTGTTCCGGCCGGAACGTTTCGGTACCGTTCCGGGTGTGCCGTTCCGACCTTAAAATCTTCTTTATTTTGATTAACTTGTGATTGTGTTTCTAATTTTGAGATTATGTTTGTTTGACTTTGTGTTTATATTGTATAACTTAAAGTTAATTTATCTTGAATTTAATTATGCTTGTTAAATTAATATTTTTTTTTTCATATATATATATATATATATATATATAATTAATTATATATGAACAGTATAACCCCGAAACGGCATGCCGAAATGCTCCGAAACCGAAACGTTTCGTACCAATAGAAAAACCGAAACGACAACTGGAATGGTATTGACAACCTCGTTTACACATGTACAAAAAATAAACAGTGGGCTGACACTAAGAAAATTAGGACATCACAGGGTAAGTGTATTCTTAGCCTATGATTTTGTGTATTATTTTAAATTTATTCAATGGATTTAGCATATAATAATAATAATAATTAACTTATGTGTGTGGCCTTATACGTAATGGGGATATCAGATGTCACACTCTGTTGATGGTGATCCGAGGTATTGAATTTTAATGATATTGTAAGAAAATATTCAGGATATTTTATTTTAATAATCCGAGGTACATTTTGATGTTTACAGAAATCTTATTATAACCAGGGTGGGTTGATTATATATATAGTTTAATTATATTAATATAGTACTTAGCTGAGCCAGAGCCATTCACATGATGGTTTAAAAACAATTATGAGGTTATTTAAAATTGTGATAACGGTTGTTTTTTAAAGTATATTTTTAAAAATATTTTTAAAAAATATTTTTAAGAATATAATTGATATTAGCGAATCAAGACAACTTACAAATATAAAATATTATTTTTTATAATGTAAGCAAAAGCCTCCAAACTTGTATAAATAGAGGTTGGGTGTAATGTTTCAAGGCAGAGCCGAAGAGAGCTTCTCAAAGGCAAAGCCCCTTCAATAAAAACCTTGTTTTGTCTAAATTCTCTATTCTTCAAGTTCATTCTCTGTTCCTCAAAATTCTTCCTTATAACTAGAAAAGCCTTGTTTATCATCCAATAGACACGACTCCAGTGAGTGGCTATTGTTTGCCCATAAAATTAGGCCGTGTTAAGCCGTTCTGTCAGAGTTTAATCTATTCTTTAAGGTGCTTAGGGTGTGTTTGGTATTGCGATTGCTTTTGTGGTTGAAGTTTTAAAAAAGCAGTTCATGAAAAATATTTTTAGTTGCTGTCCATAATAATTATTGAAGTGTTTGATTAAAACTATGATTGAGTTTGATGTTAATGAAAAACAATTTCATGTGTTTGGTTATCAAGTTTTTCATATTGTTGTTAATTTGTAAAATTATTTTAAAAAGCATAGACATATACACACATATTTATATGTATATTTAAATATTGTATTAATAATCATAATTTCATAATGTAATTAATTATTCAAGTAAATTTGACACTTCCTTTTATTCTCCCAACAAACTATTTGCAATGTCATCACGAACAAAATCTACACGGTGAAGGCCTCTGCAATCTCTTCCTGTTTTCACGAGTTATACTATCTGGTAAAAAAAAAGCCGGCAGCATAAGTTATATATATATATATATATATATATATATTCAATAATGCAAATGCATCAAAATGAAAGAACATAAAATAATTAAATTATATATATAAAACAAATTAAAGTCTTGCTAGTATTTTCCTGACTTCCATGCTTTTTCAAAAGTAAAAATCATAAAAAAAATTGTATTCATTCACATAAGAAACCAAAACAAGTGGCAACTATTAAAAAAAAACCTTTTTCTTTCACTCTATCTTGAACCAACCAGAAATACTTTTACCAAGTGAGAACCACGTCACAGTAAGCAGACACAATGAAAAACAACTCTTTGTTTTGTTGCTTTTCATCAAACGGCGATTCATTAATTTTTTAAGGTGAAATTCATCAATTTTTTTTTTATCTTTATCAAACACTAAAATATCAATTATATACAACTTCAGATTAAACCTTATTACCAAACACCCATTTTGTATGTATGTTTTTGCTATTAGAGTGTTGGAAATTATAAAACCAGATACTTTCCAAAGTGTTTTGTTTTGTTTATTAAAATAATATATATATATATATGTTTTTTAAAAATTATATTTGATATAAACATATCGAAACAATCTAAAATCATAAAAGATTATTTTTAAAAACCCAAAAATTCATTTTTTTAGTTTTTTCGTATCTAGATTTGAGTCTTAAGAGGGATTTTTTTTTTAATAAGACATGTATATTAATTAATAAACATTTTCAAAACTAAATCGAAGTGATAAAACGTGGAATGCCCCTGGTAAGATTCGAACTTACGACTTCTTGCTTAAGAGGCAAATGCACTACCGCTGTGCTACAGAGGCTGTATTGCTCATTTCATGTAACATATGTTATTTAATGGATATATACATAGTGTCCGTGTTATCCTACTTTTAACAGTACTTCTCGCGGCTGTTTTTTAAAAGTATTTTTCTCAAAAATATATTAAAATAATATTTAATTTAAAATAAAAAAAATAAAAAAATTAATTTTTTTATTAAAAAAAACACTTTTTAAATCATTCATGAAGCCTTACCACCATAAAATGCCAATTCAATGAAAGGCCCTGTACTTGTACCAGAATCGCCAGATGGGTGCATTTAATATCTAGAAACCCTAATTTTTTTCAAGTCCCATCATATTTTTCTTCCCTGTACTTGAATCCAAGGCAGACACCAAACAATTAGTGGTGGCAATGTCAGTGCTATTCATCTCTGGAATTTACCATCATTTGGAACCATCAATGCAGAAAGACTCGAGTTACTTTCTCTGATTTATCCCAACTGTTCTTCTGAAAGTTAACATCTTGTAATTAAAATGGAACAAAACATGATCCTTGCAAAGTTTTCCCATTAGATTGTTAGATGTGATGAAAATGTATCAGGAAAACAGGGACGAAACAATCAGGAATCGGATTCAGAATCTCCAAGAGTGTGCAGGGCCGAATAATAAATCTGTAAAAATTATTCACACCATTTTACTATTCCTCTCCAGATTCTTATGCTGAATGATGCAGTTTCAGTGAGTTAAATTTCAAATAAATAGCTGAGACTCAGCATCACAATGGTGACAGAGCTAGCACATCGTTTCCTCCTGTCAAAGACCCTTCAAGAACTCCGAATAATGCTGTGGAACATGATTAGGTTAGAACATTTGAATTGTGTTTTACTTTTGTGTTTGTCTCCCACTGAATCTATCACTTTGTTCTTGCTGACGGATTTTTTTTTTATGTGAGGAAACTGCATTCATCGGAAAGTAGTGAGCGAGTAAAACCCTGATTGTCCCGGGTTCTTACAAGGAATATACACCTTTACTCAAATTCAAGATCTGTTATGCAGATTACAAGTGCTTTACCATCACGCCACGTCCTTTAGTTGGCACTTCTCATGGCTGGCTTCACCATCTTGCCTGCAATCATGTGTCATATGGAGCTATATGATCGTAAAATTCCTTCCCTTAATTTCACAAACCCTTCTTGTGTTTTCGTTATCCTCGAATATATGACCTAATTTACATCCCAATATATAGGGAAAAACGTTTTATTGCCTTTTTCCATCCCGTCAACTTGATCGCCTCCCTCCACACTATAGTTTCATGATGATAATCGCAGTCTTGGTTGCTGAATATTCTATTCGTTTCTGCAATAATATTGACATTAATACCAATAAATTGAGGAATGGTTATTGTTCATGCTAGAGAATGGTATAAATTATATTTCGATGCCTCACTTAACAACTTAAGTTTTTATATGAGATGATTTCTTAACATGATAGTAAAGTCTTGTGGATCAAGTGGTCACGAGTTCGAATGTCACCAACTTTATTCTATTTAATGAAAAATCAAGCACAGGGTAATGTGAGCCGGTGTAGGTTTCAAGCTCATAAGGTTTTAACTTGAGAGAGTACGTTACAGAATAATATAAATTATATTCTAGAACCCCACTTGATAATTTAAACTTTTATATGAGATAATTACTTAACAATTCAAACTTTAAACATGGTGTTTCACTAACATAAATCAACTAGTGAACATAAGGGATTTGCATGATTCGGCATTTCAGGTCTACTCCATAGAACACATGGCAAGTCGACAGTGTTCAAGAAAGAGAAGAAAACAAAATGGGGGGGAAGTGTTTGGAGAATATCTTGTTGATTACAAGGTACATCGCACGCTTCTTGAGCCTAGCTAAGGCATTGTTTGAGAGAGCTGTTGCGATAGCTTTTCAAAGTATTTTTTGTGGTGAAATACATCAAAATGATGTTTTTTTATTTTTTAAAAATCATTTTTGACATCACCATATCAAAATGATCTAAAAATACCAAAATATATTCATTTAAAATAAAAAAAAAATTGAATTTTTTGTTGTCCCAAACGGGCACTAAGATCCACCAAACGTCTATGAGATGAATTTCCAGTCGAAAACTTGAGAACAAGGCAGTCAAAATCGAGATTTTGACACGGATCGGAAAGGGCTCCGAAAAATCGGATCGTAAGATCGGATCGTAAAATCGTAGAAAGATCGTACCCGAAATGTCCGTACAAAAATCGAAAAATCGAAAAATCGTAAAATCGTGTGAGAAGAAAAATCGTAAAATCGTGTGAGAAGATAAGAAAAATCGTAAAATCGTTTGTAAAATATTTCTGAATACAAAATAGCATAATTATGGACATAAAACTTAATTAGTTTAGGTTCATACATGATGTAAAATAACTTCAAAACACATTACAAAATAATTATGTCCCTAAAAGTTCATAAGTTAAAAACTAACAAATTTAAAAGAAATCTTCAGCTGGCGTACAATGTAAACTAAAACCAGCTTCAGTTTCACTTTCACCCCCCTCACTATGTCCAGGAATTGCATCAATAGCATCACAATGAAAAAGATTACTAGTACTACCGGTGCCAACATTATTTAACTCTAAACTCCTTGAATGCAAAGTTTCAAAATAATCTTCAGTGGCTTCAGTACTCATCTCAACACCATTAAAATTATCTTCATCTTTATTTCATTTTATATTTCTTTTTCTTAACAAAATAACATAAGTAAATGAATAAACACAACACACACACACACATTCTCTTTTTCTTTCTTTTTCATTATATTTTCACAATAATTAAAATACAACTCACACACATTATCTTTTTCATTTCTTTTCATTACATTTTTAACAATAATAAAAAATACAATAAAAGTTCAAATAAACACATAAACACAAAGAAAAATACAAAAAGTAAACTGATGAACAGTGCCGGAATAATGGTGGCAGCAGCTGGAGGACTGTGGCGCGTGGAACCGCGCGCCATCGCCGGTGAGCAGTGACAACGGGGAGGAGCAGATCGGCTTCTTCCCTTCCTTCTCTCGCCGGTGGTGGAGCTCATGGAGACCTGCAAAATAAAGCAAAATACACACAGCAACGAGCACAAAAATTCACTTTCGTTCCTCCTTCAGATCGGAGATGTGTTTCTTCTCAGCCCGTTCCTCTTCTGCTCTCTTCTTCTCCTTCTCGCCGGAGCTCGGATTTGACAGGGAGAGAGGGTGCTGCGGAGGCTGAGGCATGAGACCGTGGGAGGTTGGCTGGCCGGAGGGAGGCCGAGAGGACCTGCACATCAAAGACAAAAACACAACAAACGAAAACACAATCAATCGGTTCTCCTCTTCTTCAAATCCCGGGTCTTGTTGTCTTGTTTCATTCGTTCTTTGGGGAAGAAGAGAACGGGTGTGCCGGTGTGTGTGAAAAAAAGAATTGAAGAATGAAAAAATGAATTGAAGAGCCGCACAGTGAACATTTGCCCAACGCGTAAAATCGGAACGATTTTTACGCGTTTACGATTTCACCGATTTTTCTACGAGTTTGACCGAGTTTGACCGGGTTTCGGTTTTTCTACCGGTTCAACCAGGTTTTCGGAGCCAACTCGCAAAATCGTACGATTTTGCGAGTTGGCTCGCGATTTTGACTACCATGCTTGAGAAACTGTGAAGTGTTTGGTTGGCCATGATTCCTTTTCTCTATCCACGAATTGTGGATAGCTGCATCTCAATAAGAATTCTATTTAGTTTAGCTAGATCAAATAGGAGTTTTGGAATCTTCAACTTGTGGGCTTGAGAGTTTAACCAATACTACCTTGTGGGCTTGAGAATTTAACAGAGAATTTAACCAATAATAGCTTTATTTGACAGTTCAAATCCCTCGAAGAATAGTCTTTAGAGCTTGAAATGTGATGTTTATAATATTTAAAAATAATTTTGAAAATAAAATAACTTTTTATTTTAAATTAAAGTTTTTGATATTTTTATATTATTTTGATGTCAAAAATAATTTCCAAATGCAATCTTTGAATGACATACCAGAAAAAAACCATAGAATTAAGTATATCAGTTAAAATTCATCAACTTATATTTTTGTTTAAAAAAAATTAATTTTGTAAAAACTAAAATAACATGTTTTATGTATTTATTTTAGATTTAAAAAAGTTATCTCACAATAATTTTAACTAAATATTTTTTTTGTCTATTATTTTAAAAACAATAGTACTAAAAGTACTAAGTACATCAGCAATTCAGCACATTATCCAAGCTACTAAGTACTTTCTTTGTTTTTAATAATATAGTTCGTTCTAATGTAAGTAATTTCTTTAATTTTTGAAAAAAAAAGAAAATTTTTTATTTTTTACTTTAAATCAATTTTTTAGATTATTTTCATATTATAATATCAAAAATATTTTTTTTTAAAATAAAAAAAACATCATTTTAATGCATTTCTGAACAAAAAACACTTTAAAAAACAACTGCAATTATACACCCAATCAGACACTAAATAGACCCTCTTATAATTGTTTTAAAATTTTTAGTTTTGCAGAAATTAAAATAACATGTTTTTTTAATTTATCTTACATGAAAAAGTATCTCATTAATATTTTTTAAATCATATATTTATTATCTATTATTTAAAAAATCACAACTAAAAGTATTTTTTTGTAAGTCTATTTTCTTAAAAAATCAGATTTTAGAATTATTTTTGAAAAAAATAAAATAAAATGAAGCATGATTGATATGGTTTAATAAGTACTATAATTGATGGCATGCTCGATTGTTATTTTCCCAACAAAATCTAATGTCGGCAAAAGCAGAGGATCTCCTTTGAAATATTTCACCCACTTTTAAGGCGTACCATAGCTTTCGAAGTTCATGTATTATTTTCTTGGGAAGCTTTATCAGGGAAGAAAATATGCAGATCTTTACACCTAAGTCAACATTTTTTGTTATTATGCCTTTGACGAAAGCTTTATCCGAACAAACTCCAAAGCACCACATTTCTCACATTTTCATTTGTATTTTACCCCAATCTTACCGACAACACTAATTTAATATTTTTTATTTATTTATTTATGTGGTTATCCGGGTCAGTTTACGCGTACCTCGACTAATCCTACGAGTTTTGAGTTAACGACAATGTAAATTTTCAGTGACCATCATATTAGTAACCACATGACTCGAACATGTAACCACGGGGAACAAACCCTTTAGTGCTTGTTTGAGAGTGTGGTTGAGGTTGCTTTTGAAAGTATTTTTCTTTCATAAATGCATCAACATGATATTTTTTTTTATTTTTAAAAAATTATTTTTGACATTAACACATGAAAATGATTTAAAAACATATATTTTTTTTAAATTTAAAGTAAAAAAATAATTTTTTTTTTCAATTTCTTCAAAGATGCTTTTGAAACTCAATGTCAAACAAGATCTAGTTCCAAGCTCTTACCACTTATCATTGAGTCACATAGTAGATGATTACTAATTTACTATCTTAACATTATTAAAGGGTGTATTTGAATACTCATTAAAGTTTTAGACCAAGATAAAAAAGTCCTCAAAAGTCGTGGTGTGATGACAAAGGGATTGCAATCTACACAATGGATTTCAAGCTCGAATCAGGGCATGCACTCTTATTTAGAACTTGAGACAACTGAGATTTTACTCGCTCATCTATGCCCTCAAAATATACTTTTTGAGGAGCAGGTTTTCTCGGATAAAAAAAAAACATGTAAAAAACAACCCAATTATAAAACTTCAATTATTAAATAAAACTTGATTTATATTATCTTTCAGCACTGTTAATTCACATGCTTAATGCTACACAGTAAATATAATCGGCAAAAGTTACCAAAATATAAAGTGATAATCCATGAAAAAGATTAGGTGTGAAAGGACAATGAAAGTTTTTCGAACAACGTCAAAAGTTCGTTTTCTCAAGATCATCTTTCCGTAATTTCATTTTTTTTTTTATATTCTATTTTCATTGAAATAGTTAAATCCTGTCTACGAATTAAAAAGGAAGAAGATGATGGCGGCTCTAACATCATGGATGAAGACCATTAGACACCAATTATAGAGGTGTTGCTCGAACTTGATTGCTATATATCCAAAGCGAAGTAACCAAGAAGCATATGCGAGTTGTTTGAAAAATATTTTTGAAAAAAAATGATTTTTTTTTATATTTTAAATTGATTTTTTTGTATTTTTTAGTTATTTAGATTATTTACATGTGTTAATGTCAATTAAAAAAAACAAAAAAAATATTATTTTTATGTATTTTTAAACAAAAAATATTTTAAAAAACAACTACAACAACATTATTAAACAGACACATGTAATGATATTTTACAATTTAAAAATAATTTTAAAAAATATATCATGTAAGAAAAAAAGAAGAAGAAGGGAGGTTAATTAAGTTTGCTTTTATAAAAAATAATAATTTTGATGTACTAATATAAAAAGTATTTCGTTATATCTTCAATTAAAAAATATTTTAAAAAACACGTTATTTTAGCTATAAAATAATAAAAGGTTTAAAAACTATGCAATTAATCTTGCTACTATAAAGGGATAAAAGGATACTTGGTTAGGCATTTCAAACGTTGATAGCTTTATAGAGAGAGAGAGACGAGCTTTAGAGAGAGAGAGAGAGAGACGCACAGAAAATTCTTGGACAACAAAAATGGGGAGAGCTCCTTGTTGTGAGATGATGGGGTTGAAGAAGGGACCTTGGACTCCTGAAGAAGATCAAATTTTGGTATCTTACATTCAAAGTTATGGGCATGGCAATTGGCGAGCACTCCCCAAACAAGCTGGTAATTATTATTTATCATATATATATATATATATATAATTTAATTATCTGTAGATTATTATCCTGCTATCTTCATCTAAGTTCCATGCGCATTTTTCTTTTCTTTTCTGATAAATCGAGGGCATGCAAGATGCAGCCCTAGAAAAGCAGGAGGATAGAGAGCAAAATGAAGCAAAGTAGCGTGCCAAAGACTTTGATTTTCGATATATAAGCTTTTTTTGAAGATGTATGATCTGTTCTTGAGTTCTTAGGGATCATTAATGATGAAACGTGTTTCTAAGAAGCGTGACGTGATGATAAACAGTTTGTGATTTGTATATTAGGTCTCGAGTTTGAGTCAAAATGTACATTCTTTATAAAAGCTTGAGACAGTCAGGATTTTATTCGCTCACCTGGGTCTACAAAATGCATTTTCCGGGAGTGGGGTAAGAGCTTGGGATAGCCGGGGTTTTACTTGTTTACCTGAACCCACAAAATCCACTTTCCAGGAGTGGGGTAAGAGCTAGGGACAACCGGGATTTCCTCGTTTACTTAGGCTAACAAAATGAGTTTTCCAGGGGTGGAGTTTCCTCCCATCCAAAAACAAATTAATGATGAAACTTGAACCTTAAGAAGAATATTTCTTGAAGCTAGCTGCGTATTAACTTCATGGAAATATATGTGCGAGTGTGTTTGATGTGAGTAATTAGTCCCTTAATATGCTCCTCCTTTAATTTATCTTCAGGTTTATTAAGGTGCGGTAAGAGTTGCAGGCTCAGGTGGATAAATTACTTACGCCCAGACATTAAACGAGGAAATTTCAGCAATGAAGAGGAAGAAACTATCGTGAAGCTACATCAAATGCTTGGAAATAGGTATGTCAAGTTCATGAGTTCGCCATTTTCTCTTCTAAATTGTATCCTTACTTCAACACTTAATGACCTGTTTATAATATATTGTGTGATCTCATACACTATACTTACCCTAAATCGAAAAATACCGATAAAATATTTTGTTGGCGTAATCCATTGAAAATTTATATTTAAAATGGAGTGGCTCGGCTGGTCAGGTCTTGAGCTTGCTCCTCGGAGATCACCGGTTTGAGTTCCACATCAATCAGAGCCACTGGAAGTTTTAATCGGCCGATAATTTCAGGGTCCGTGGAAATAGTCAAGATACACGTAAACTGGCCCGGACACCCACATTGAAAAAATGAATTTACAATGAATAATTTGTCGCAACCCTTAAAAGTAGTAGACACATGGCATGAGTGTCAAGAAAATATCTCATCTAAAAGTTTAAGTTGTTAGGTGAAGTTCCAGAATATAATTTATATTATTCTCTAACACAAACCCTCAAGTGCAAGTCTTTTGAGTTTGAAACTTGCACAGACCCACACTATCTTGTTTTTGATTTTTATCATATAGAATATGGATAGTGAGATTCGAACTCGTGACCGTTAGATCAACAAGACTCTGATGCCATGCCAATAAATCATCACATCTAAAAACTTAAGCTATTAGATGAATTATATATATGAATATAATTTATATTATTCTCTGATAATAATCGTCAAAATAATGATAGCTCTACTCTCGCTAGCCTCATGAGTGTGAATGATAGCTCTACTCTCGCTAGCCTCATGAGTGTGAATGGCTTTTTTGTTTTGATCCTCAGATGGTCTACTATAGCAGCAAGATTACCAGGAAGAACAGATAACGAGATCAAGAATTATTGGCACAGCCATCTAAAGAAGAGATTTCAGCAAGATAGGGGAAACCCAGTTGAACATCGCAGGAAAACACCAAGAAGTGCAATAGTTAATAACACTAGTTCATCACAGCTTGAGAATTTCGAGGTTCATCAAAGTAAATGCCATAGCCCGTCGGATAAAGCTCCAATTTTCCAGGAAGCTTCGTCCCAAGAAATATTTAATGGTTTCGATGGTAAGAACGACATGGAGGAGTTTTGGTATGAGCTTCTCGTGAAAGCAGGAAACTCAAGAGAAGTGCTTGAAAGTTGGGGGCAATTTGGATAGTCTCTCTTTCTACACATAGTGTTTCTTGAATTTCTTAGAAAGTATTTGGGATTGTAATAGTTTTTGTATTTAAAAATGTTTCACTTAAACTATAATTTAGGATAATTTTAGGAATAAATAAGGTTAATTAAATGCAAATATGTTACTTCAGGCTCTTACAAAAATAGAGCATAAGATTTGAGGTTCATTCAATGCAAATATGCTACTTCATGAAGTCACGAAATTAGAGGAGAATATTTTAGGTTAAACAATTTTTCTTTTTTTCACGCCAGTCGATCCATCCGTGAACTCTTTCATTAATTTTAATTGCCTACTGGGGCAATTTCCCTTTATTTTTTTAAAATGTTATTGCTATTAATTTCATTGTTTTCAGGGAAACAAATGATGGAAAAATGGGATGATAAATTATGTGATAAGTGTGTGTATATATATATATATATATATTATTGCTATTAATTTCATTGTTTTCAGGGAAACAAATGATGGAAAAATGGGATGATAAATTATGTGATAAGTGTGTATATATATATATATATATATATTGTTTTACTGTGCGGCGCACTGTATCTTCTAAGGTGTTTTATTATGGACTTCAACAGTGCGCAGACGATTATGCCCTTAATAATCTCGGGGTTGTGTGTTGTTAACGGTTTTTTATTTTATTTTTTCATCATGTTTTGAATCTGTGTGCTGGTTTCTTCAAGCAATGAGTGACAGGAGGTTTAATTTTTTGTTGAGACCAGTTCGAGCAAGGAGGCATGAGACAATAGGTTTTGGTTTGTTGTTGGTTCGGTCTAGTGCCGATATACGAGGATTTTCTTGCCTAGCTTGTGTGTGTATATATATATTATTTCATATTTGGGACTTTGAAGTTTAAGAACAATCTCTGTTTTTTTTTTTTTTTTTTTTTTTTTTTCTTCAAAACAGATCTAAAACTAGATTTTTATTAATTCTTACCACATGGCAAAAATATCTTGCAAGACATAAGATTTTGTAGTATTTTCAATAAAGCTATAATTGTTTTTATGTTTCATCATTTTATCTAGGAATGGTAATGTTAACCATTTCAACCAAACCAAATGATTATAGTTGATTTTTCCAGGGGAAATTATTCTCATCATCCTGTAATTTAATTGTTTTTACATTCATCTTCTAGATTTAGAAAAATTATAATATACATCATAAACCATCTTATAGTTTAATATATTTTATACTCATTAAATATATAAATTTTATTTTTTAAAAATACAGAGAGTAAGTTTGAAAACAACTAAATTATAAGACAATCAAAATATTTTTATTTTATTTTATTTTAAATATATGAATGACTTTTTTTTTATTGTAGTTATAGTAGTGGTTCTCATTAAAAATCAAAGAATCATGATTTTTGTTTGTTGTTACGTTAATTATTGACTTATTTCATTGATTATAAATAATTATAACTCATTTCACACCATATAATAAGATTTATTATGATATGAAGACCTTATCTCATGGTAAAACAACATATGTTATATTTTTTAGATGCGAGGAAACCTCATTCTTAGAAAACATCTTTATGGGTCTAGGTGAGCGAGTAAAATCCTGATTGTTTCAGACTTTTACAAAAAATACATGTTTTGACTTGAACTCGAGACAACATATGCTATTGTTATATTATTGTTGTTATTATTATTAAATTTTCTTTTAGAAAAACCCATTTCTACTGCTTTCCAAATGGTGTTGGTAATGGTGTTAAACTTGTATTTTTTTTTTTTAATTTTTTAATTTTTAATTTTTTTAATTTTTTAAATAGTTTTCATATATATATATATATATATATATATATATATATATATATAATATTATTACAATATATTTGTAAGGTATCTATATACTACATTATTGATGATTAAAGGTAATTTATAAATAAATTTATGTATAAAAAATTGAAGTGAAAACAAAAAAAAAACATTAAGTGTAGGTGTAAATTTATAGAATCTCATGAAAATAAATTATTCATATTATGAAACTCGATTTAAACTTATAAATCACATAAAAGAAGGAGGGAAGAAAAGGGATTCCCGGAAATGGAATTGAATAAACAAGCACTAACGGATAGAATCTATAAAACTATCAAACTCCAAAATCAAGAACCCTAAAATTCAAATTCCACAATTCCCTTCCACACAACCATAATCATTGAAATCAATGGCTTTAGCGATTTCAAATGTCCTAAACTGCCCTAAACCCCAAATTTCCCTGAGGAATTACACTCTCAAAAGCTCAGTTTTGAAATCCCCAACTTCCTCTATCATGTAATTGTGAATTCTCGTTAAAGTCCCAATCCTTTTGCATACTACCAGTGCAACTAGTCTTAAAGGAGCTAGTTTTTTTGTTTGGAGCTTAGTATACGTAGTGATTCTTATGGGCACAGAGGTTTTCAACTGTTTGGTTGCTGAAATTTTTCCAGATAGAAGCTTTTCCAAAGTTTGAATTTTGAGCTATCATCTTTTTTCTGAAATGGTTTTTGTATTTTAAGACTCTTAATAAAAACCTTTTGATAAATTCAGTTATTTATGAGTGTATGTATGCCATTTTTTTTTTATAGCTACTGGTTTAAATTTAATTGCATCTGTGGCATGTAATGATGGCAGCGTTTTTTTTTTTTTTTTTTTTTTTTATCAGATTTCCTAGAGAGGTAAGGGAGAATAAAAGTTTTGTTTGTGCTTCCGCATCAGCGGCAGGAGGTTCTAGGTCAGATAATGATTTAAACCCATATGAGGTAATCTTGGATAACTCTAGGTTTTGCACTGAGGTTTTGATGTTATAGAATTGTTATGTGTACGAGGATGTTGTGTTTTTTGTTAGAATGTTTTTTGGGTTCGTGTATTTCAGGTTCTTGGTGTGAACCCCATTGAGGGGTTTAATAAGGTCAAGGCAGCTTATGAAAAAAAGCGCAAGGAGGCCGAGATAAAGGGCGATGAAGCAGCTGCTGCTCAGGTATTCTATTACTTTTATCTCCTTAAAGAAAAAGATTTTGTTGATAACTGTTTTGTGCTGATTTCTTCTTATCTCTACTTGCAATGTCTTTTACATGAGGAATTTGTATTATGTTGGGGATCCTGTCTTGTGGTCTTACTATATATCACTTCCAGCTAGAGAAGGCATATGATAAATTGATGATGGCTCAGTTAACTAATCGGAAGAAGGGTGTGACATATGGTTCATTCAAGGTATGGTTCATGATGCACTTTATTTGTTTTTTCATTAGAGCTTTTGTGAATTGATGAATTAATAATGAAATATCTGATGATATATTTGCGGTGGTCTCCACATTGTTCCATCCATGTGTAGGTGTCTTTATAGATTATAGTTAACTAGTGGAAGAAAATTATCAGCTTTAATATCCATGTAAAAACAACAACAAAAACTTAATATGCTCCTAATAAGCACACAGAATTATCTAGTTATATATGGATGTGCCTGAAAGAAAACCAGAAGAGGCCTTTTGTAGATTAAGTTCACGATTGCTTTTCTTTTAGAGTAAAAGCTTTACCAGTGACCTCTTTTTCTATGACATGGTTTGCAATCTCTTCTTAAACACATATCTAAATTATTTGGGATACATTTAAGAATATTGTGTATGCAACATTTTTCTGGGCAAATTTGGGGGCTATCTTCTATCTACTGCCCACCCATATTGGCATCCACGAGGGTCATCAGATTTGTAACTAGAATAGCAGGATTAACAAGATGAATTAGCAAAGCCAAATTCTTGACCAACAATCTTTGGAGCAAAACATTTTTGAAAATTTTGTTGATATTTGAAGATGTCTTTATGTCAGAGATGTTTTATTGATATTCTGATAATTTTTAGGATCCATTTTGTTCTCCTATTGATTATCCTAATATCCTTCTATGTATTTTTAAAATGCAGGTTGCAAAGGACATAAAATATGCTGATAAGCAGCCAATTGTACCATGGGGACCTAGGTCTTGAGAATGTTCATTAGTAGTATTTTAAACAGAATCTGGTGCAAAATTGACTTATGTTGTGCTATGCACTTTTAATTTTTATGTCCTGTATTACCTTTATTTATAGTTTATGATCATATTATCAAACATATATTGAACCTTTATGTGAAAAACGTGAATTTGATAATAAGTTGCGTAGAGCATAGTTGTACTGACCATGGCTGTATGAAGAGGGTTGGATCTTCCTAAAGTGAAGATGTGAGGACTACTTACTCTGTCTTATCATGGGAAATTCTTTCCTCAACATTACGCATAAACTTATTAGAATGCTATTTTGTACATTTTATAGAAGTTATGAACATTTCCATTTTCTTTTAGTTTTTGTCAAGGATGGAGTCTGATTTGCTTTGCTTTAATTAATTAGAGATCTTAAACAGTTCCTTTTCCTTTTTCATTAATGTTATAGTCGCTCCTTCAGCAGTATTGTAAGGTCTCTTATTATGTTTCAGGTTTACCAAGTCCAGTGAAAATGACATGCGGATTAACTTGGCAATATCTGCAGCATTTGTAAGTAATTGTTAATGTTTCTTTGTGAAAATTCTCTGCTTTTTTGTGGGTGTCTGGGATATGCTAGGGCAAGGAAGCCCTTAGTTTCATGTGTAACTGTCAGCAATTTGGAAGGTGGCATGCAATGTTGTAACTGCTAGTCTACTGTCTATTTGTCCAATTTGAGTTTTAGTTTTAGCTCAGAGCTTAATTTTATCAACCTGCAATTCGCATAAGGACATTTCAATTATGGTTTGATTTGTTCAGCCAGTTGAAGTTTTCTTGATCTTAAAGGAATGTAGCTCTTTTCCAAAAATATCCGTTTCAGTCAACCTGCAAGATGTTGACATTTGACAGTAGCAAATCGGTTGACACCAAAGACTGGGACATGTAATTTTAAGTGGGGAAAAACCTAAATGAGCATTAGAGTTCTCTCAACTTTACATTGAGTCAACAAAAAATGATTATAGATTTCAATGTGGACACCCTCATGGACAGAATTTTGCTTTTCATGATAGTGGATGTTCAACAATTTGATAACCCCATTCAATGATATGATTTATTTTGTCTGTTTTAGACGTATTGGCATCTTTGAACCCTCTCTGCAGTATAAACAAACCTTGTTATACTCAAGTTTTTTCTGCAGGCCTTAGAGACATGCACTTTTCTTTCCTCCTCCTCCTCCTCTTTTTTTTTTTTTTTTTTTTTTTTTTTTTTTTGTATATAGAAGTTGAAAATGTCCATGAAAATTTATCATGCTCATACAAGGTCTTGGGTGCACCAAAAATGTCAGTAACAGAGGGTATAGTTAAGTGGTTAATAGTTGCACTAGTAATAGTAAGTTAGTAACCAATCCATCAGGCAGAATTATTTTGTTATAGGAGGCTTATAATTTGGCCTTTATGATTCTACTTAAGTATTCATCTTTTGAGGCTTTTAATAACAGTACTGCTTTCTTTGTTCTTTGTTAGATTCCATTCTCACGTTTTGATTGTCTTTCTGCAGACAGCTTGGATTCTTGTCAAACGCAATGCTGAGTATAAACCTCTTCAGTTTTTGGCTTTTGCATTTGTATATCGAATTTTTGAGAAGTTAAAAAGCTTTGAACCTCCTGTATCACCGACATATTCAGTGAGTATAATTTAGGCTACAGCATTCTTTCCATCTCATGTTAAATCAAATTTGGTGGCACCGGCAATAACTCTGACTTTCCTGATCAAGTTTTTCAATCTGCTATAAACACCTGATATGCTTTTGGCTGCAGGAAGATGGTGAAGATGAGGGGCGAACACTGCGGTTGGGAAAACGGATACTTCGCTCTCTTGCACTGGTTTTTGGCTCAATCACTTTTGCCTCCTTGGTAATATACCTTTTCCAATTACTTGATTGGTTTTGGAAAGGTTGTTGATAAGCTCACCCAGCGGTGGCTTAATCTGCAACCGATGTTTTTGGAAAACTAATTGGCATGCTATGCCACATGCATTCAATTACAATATGCAATCCATCCTGAGTTTTGTGGATTGAAAACAGAAATGTTTAAAAATTTCTTCATTCTCTCACTAGTGTAAGGCTCTAAATGAAACTCAATAACACTAGATCTTGGAACTCCCTTCCTTTGGAATTTGCAATATGAGTTTCATGGTATGTGGAAGACCAGATTACATTTACAAGATTTGTCTAGCAACCCTTGGCTATTCAAATCGGAAAGTGATCTAAGTTTTTGCATGTTTAATGGTTTCATAAAGGGATGAATTTTTGATATGTGGCGAGGAAGCTACTGCGAGGAGGGGATGGGGGAATACTTAAAAATATGTATAAAACATTCCGTAAAACCACTTAAACTAAGATGACCTTTTATCTTTGTCCCTTCTCTAAATATCTGCTTCTGTCCAATCAGTTCCTGCACATGTTCTTAGGTAGACTATTGTCATTTGATTTGTGTTGTGTTTACTCTTTTTGTTCTTTTTCCATTAATTACTGAAGGAAAATACTTCTCGAAACCATTGGATAAGATTATACTTGTCTCTTTGATTTCTCTATTGATGCATCTTAGTTTGGTTTGAGTTACCGTTCTCATGTATGTGCCTTGCCATTGATATTGACTGGTACCTTGCAGGCATACACTGGTATTTTGAATTTGATTGAGATGGCTGGCAGTTACATACCTGCTTTTCTTTACAATAATCAGGTAGCGATACTGATACATTGTCTTGAATATTGGGCTTCATAGTAGAGTTTCCTTTGAACTAAAATTTCGTGATTTGTGGTTAAAAATATTTTTCAGAGATTGGTTTACATGATTTTACATATAGTAGAGTGCTTGCCTGTATTCATAAGGTTCTTTGTAAACTGGGAATGGCAATTAGCTTTAGCGTCCTCAAGGGGCGTGGTATGATGGTAAAGGGCTTGAGATATGCACAATAGGTCTCGAGTTCGAGTCAGGGCGTGCATCTCTTGTAAGAGCCGGGGACAGCCAGAGTTTTACTCGCTCATCTGAGCCCACAAAATACGCTTCCCGAGGAGTGGGGTTTCCTCGAATAAATAAATAAATAAAAAAAGCTTTAGCATTAGTGCTTATGGGCCAGAAAAAGCTAGTGTGTTGGCATTTGCTATTCAAGTTTGCGAAATTCCCTAGATTTTGGGATGCACTATTTTATTGCTATTAGTAATCTTATCGCAGTTTTTCTTTGGCCAATGTGTTTGATGGAGCGCCATCGTTGCTTTTGATACCAACTTTATGCATCAAATAACTAGGTTGTGTGAAACAGGCAATTATTTAGTTATTGGTCAAACTCAACTGCTTGTAGTCAAATTTTGTAGAGCAGCTTATACTTCATTTGATGATTTATCTTTTTTTTTTTGAATAATCAAAGTTGTATAGAAGAAATGTAATTTGATGATTTATCTGTGTCTATGCTTTCCATCTGTTGAACTGTATGGTGCCTGCTTTGATATAAACATGATTTCCTATATTGGAACTGCTAATCACCACTGCTACATCGGCCATTCTCTACATCCTGGCATCATATTATCGGTAAATTATCGGTCAAGTGGTCAAAGGAACAGTGCATAATGCTTTTTATCTTGTCTTGTTTTCTCAGTTTATTCATAGTCAAATGAAATGAGGAACTTTGTAAAACTGGAAAAGAAAGATGAAAAGAAAATTTTGGTTAAAATAACTGCTGTATATTTGCTTTCTGTTTTTGGCCATGCTTATATATATATATAATGGATTAGAAATCATACTTATATATATATATATATATATATATATATATATATATATATATAATGGATTAGAAATTAAGTATAAAATTTTAAGGATGCACCACTGCATTCTCCATGCTGGTTTGTGAATTGACATGAATTTAATAAATGTTTCAATCACTGATCTAAGGATTCAATTCAAAAGTAAAAAAGGAGCAGACTTAGCATCTTACTAGTTAATTGCCCGCACTACGTTGCGGGCCGAGTAAATATTTTTTATGATTATTGGGATTGAAACAATTAATAGATTTTGCTAGTTCAAAAATAAAATATAACATCTATACATGTAAGGTTTGATATAATGAAACACATCAACAAATCTTATTATAACAACAACAACATCGAAGACCCAACATCCAAAAATATCATTACTATTATTGCTAAAACAATAAAAATTATTAACTTATTCCGATGAGAAAAAAACTTGAAAACATTAATAAAATAGGAAGCAAGAAAAAAAACTAATATTATTATTATTATTATTATTATTATTATTATTATTATTATTATTGCGTGAATAATGAAAAAATAAATTCAATAAAAGAATAAAATAGCCCAAAAACTTTAACAAAACAACAAAAAAATTAAAAAAATCATTTGACGTGAAAATAAAATAAAAACTAATAAAAAAACCAAAAGAAAAAACAAAGGAAAAAAAATAAGAAATATCAATTTTCGAATGATCATAAACACAAACTAAAATTTAATAACAAAGTTTTTGAAAAAAATGTTACCTCAACAAAAGAGAAAATAATAAAATTAAAAACCAAAATTAAAGGCATATGTATATAAATATGGACTATTTAAGAACTATAAAAAATTAAATAAATTAAAATAAAAAATTAAAAGTATAAGTGTCAAAGAAAAAACCAAATATATTATTCATTTCAACCAAATGAAAAAAATGTAAAAATCAAATAAAGTATAACATCTATACATGTAAGGTTTGATATAATGAAACACATGAACACATCATATTATAACAACAGGAACATTGAAGGTTTAACATCTAAAAATATTATTATTATTATTATTGCTAAAACAATAAAAATTATTAAATTATTCTGATGAGAAAAAAATTTGAAAACATTAATAAAAGAGGAAGCAAAAACAAAAACTAAAATTATTATTATTATAATTATTATTATTGCGTGAATAATGGGAAATAAATTCAATAAAAGAATAAAAAAAGCCCAAAAAATCTAACAAAAGAGCAAACAAAATAAAAATGAATAAAAATAAAAATTATCAGCTAAAAAAATCATCTAACATGAAAAAAAAAAAAAAACCAAAAGAAAAAACAAAGAAAAACAAATAAGAAATATCAATTTTCAAATGATCATAAATACAAACTAAAATTTAAGAACAAATTGTTCTGAAAAAATGTTATCTCAACAAAAGAGAAAATAATAAAATTTAAAAACCAAAACTAAAGACACACACATATAAACATAGATAAAAATAAAAACTATTTAAAAACTATAGAAAAAATAAAGGAATTAAAATCAAAATTCAAAAGGATAAGGGCTGAAAATAAAACCAAATATATTATCAATTTCAATAAAATGAAAAAAAATCAAATAAAGTATAACATCTATACATGCAAGGTTTGATATAATGAAACACATCAACACACCCTATTATAACACCTAAACCTTAACATCTAAAAATATCATCACTATTACTGCTAAAATAATAAAAATTATTAAATTAACCCAACAAAAAAAAATCAAAAACATCAATAAAAGAGGAAATAAGAAAAAAAACTAAAATTATTATTCTTATAGCGTCAATAATGGGAAAAAAAATTCAATCAAAGAAATAAAAAAGTAAATAACTTAAAAAAAAGCAAAAAAAAAAAAACATCTACGTTAAAGTAAAAAAAAAAAAGAAAATGAAAAATGAAAAATGAAAAAAAATATAAGCAAAAACTCTTAATACGTAAGGAGGCGCGCGCCAGGAGAGGTCGAACCTCTGTCCTCCTCTTAGCTATCAGCGCATCTTCCACTGAGCTACAGGTTCCTTGCTTGATACCACTCCGCCAATATGAATAAATATTATTAAGACGGCGAGCTGAACGACCCGACCGAACCGAAAACTGAGCAACACTATTACAATCCACAGTAATTTATCTCACATGCTATAGTAACCGACTCTGACCTCTTTTAGTATATTAGATAATATTGTTTGGTAATGTGTTTTTTGTTTTTTTTTTGTTTTTCAATGTGTTTTTTAAATTATGTTTTTATTGATAAAATATATTAAATTGATGTATTTTTAAAGGGTTTTTGAATGATTTAAATATACTAATATTAAAAATAAAAAACAAATTCTAAAAAATATTATAATGATATATTTTTCAATTGAAATTTGGTTTATAAAACTTTTAAAAAGCAATTTTCTACCGCATTATTTCATACAGTCGTAGTATTTTCTACCGCATTATTTCATACATTCGTAGTGTTTGTTTGAGTGTGGTTGTAGTTGTTTTTTTGAAAGTGTTTTTTGTTTAGAACTGCATCAAAATGATGTTTTTTTTTTTTAAAATTATTTTTGACATCAATATATGAAAATGATCTAAAAATACTAAAAAATTAAAAAATAAAAATAAAAGTTTTTCAAATTTTTTCAAAAATACTTTTGAAATGGAATGCTAAATAGGGTCTTAATGTGTGTCATAGCTAGATCTATTATGCATGTTTAGAATTGATAGCAAACCTGCTTCTTTTTTGTTAAACTTTCATTTTAAAGTATATTTGTTATTTTATTTTCCGTACTCTTTTATGTGTTAATATTAAAGATAAAACTTTAAAAAATAATAAAAAATATTTTTATATATTTTCAATTGAAATATACTTTAAAACACTAACTGCTACCCATTTTCAAACACCCAATAATATAATCACTCGGATTGTTGTTTGTTTCTACAATGTAGGCTAAATCTCGTATAATTACAAAATTATTAGCTTGTGTAAAACTCTTGTTATTATTGAGGAAGTAAAAAAAAACAGATATTATTTTAATTTTAAAAAACTAATATTATTTTAATCTTTTTAGAATTAAAATGAAATTAGTTTTATTTAAAAAAAAATCAAACTAGATTTTAAGTATATCAATTTCCGATTAAATTTCTAAGGCACCCAGATCTGATTTACCAAAATCTATTTAATGGGTACGCGTACGCCCAAAGTTATAGCAGAAAAAGGCCACCGTCCGATCCAAAGATCTTGCAATTTAGCGGCCCAATAAAGAGAGACTCCTTCAGCCCAGATCCATTCATCATTAGACAAAATAAAAAAAAAAACTCGGATTTCCGCGAGACATATCTCTAGCTTCGCTTGCCCGACTGAAGAGACAGAAAACACACAGAAACCCTAACACATCTCGCTCTTCTCCATCCATTCTGCAAAATTTAAAGACAGATTAGTGGGATCTAAAAGAAAAGGCAGGCAAGATGAGGATCATGATAAAGGGTGGAGTATGGAAGAACACGGAGGATGAAATACTAAAAGCAGCGGTTATGAAATATGGAAAGAATCAGTGGGCTCGTATTTCTTCTCTTCTTGTTCGTAAATCTGCTAAACAATGTAAAGCTCGTTGGTATGAGTGGCTTGACCCTTCCATTAAAAAGGTACGTCTTTTTATCCCTGTTTTTCTTATTTTCTGCCCTTCTTGGATTTTGATAGATTTTCTTCGGTTTCTTGAAGATAAATTATTGTTTTGAATTTTGATGGATGATGATAGTGGAGTGATTCTTGATGAATGGTGAAGTGGGTTTTATTTTTAAGGGTTTTCTGAGGTGATTGTTTGGCAGAAGTTTTTTCTTTTAGATAATGGAAATTTAGTGATTTTGTTGATGAATGGTTAAGTGGGTTTTTAGGATTTTGATTGTTTTTATAAGGAAATTAGGAAAAAGACACAAATGGTTTTTAGAATTTTGTGGTGGTCTTAATGAATCCAAGACAGTGAAAGTTGGGATTTTTGCAGACTGAGTGGACTAGAGAGGAGGATGAGAAATTACTTCATCTTGCTAAGCTCATGCCCACTCAGTGGAGGACGATTGCGCCTATTGTTGGACGGACTCCGTCACAGTGCCTTGAGCGTTACGAGAAGCTGCTTGATGCAGCTTGTGTTAAGGATGACAACTATGATCCTGGTGATGATCCACGGAAATTGCGCCCTGGTGAGATTGATCCGAACCCGGAATCTAAGCCTGCACGTCCGGATCCTGTTGATATGGATGAGGATGAGAAGGAAATGCTCTCAGAAGCTCGAGCTAGGTTAGCAAATACTAAAGGTAAAAAGGCTAAAAGAAAGGCTAGGGAGAAACAGCTTGAAGAAGCTAGGAGGCTTGCTTCCTTGCAGAAAAGGAGGGAACTGAAGGCTGCTGGTATTGATAATAGGCATCGAAAGAGGAAAAGAAGGGGTATAGACTATAATTCTGAAATCCCCTTTGAGAAAAGACCTCCTCCAGGATTTTATGACATTGCTGATGAAGATAGACCTGTGGAACAACCCAAGTTCCCGACCACTATTGAAGAACTTGAAGGGAAAAAAAGGATGGATATTGAAGCACAGTTAAGAAAGCAAGACATGGCAAAGAATAAAATTGCTCAAAGGCAAGATGCCCCATCAGCTATTCTGCAAGCAAACAAGCTGAATGATCCAGAAACTGTACGGAAGAGGTCAAAATTGATGCTTCCTGCACCACAGATTTCAGATCATGAATTGGAGGATATTGCAAAGATGGGGTATGCTAGTGATCTTCTTGCGGGAAGCGAGGAGCTCACAGAAGGGAGTGGGGCAACACGTGCTCTTTTAGCAAACTATGCTCAAACACCACGTCAAGGAATGACACCGCTACGAACCCCTCAAAGAACTCCTGCTGGTAAGGGTGATGCTATAATGATGGAAGCTGAAAACCTAGCACGGCTGAGGGAGTCACAAACACCTTTACTGGGAGGAGAGAATCCAGAGTTGCACCCTTCAGATTTTTCTGGTGTTACTCCTAAGAAACGGGAGATTCAAACACCAAACCCAATGCTGACTCCTTCTGCAACTCCTGGCGGTGTTGCTCTTACACCCAGAATTGGTATGACACCATCAAGGGATTCTTTTGTGATGACCCCAAAAGGAACTCCCATCAGGGATGAACTCCATATAAATGAAGATATGGATATGCATGATAGTGCCAAACTTGAGCAACGAAGACAGGCTGATCTGAGGAGGAATTTGCTGTCTGGTCTTGGTAATCTTCCACAGCCGAAGAATGAATACCAGATCGTCATTCAACCGCCTCCTGAGGACAATGAAGATCCAGAGGAGAAGATTGAAGAGGATATGTCTGATAGAATAGCCAGGGCAAAAGCTGAGGAAGAAGCTCGGCAGCAGGCATTACTTCGGAAGAGATCAAAAGTATTGCAAAGGGAACTCCCTCGGCCTCCTGCTTCTTCTTTGGAATTAATTAGAGAGTCTTTGCTGAGAGCTGATGGGGATAAGAGTTCCTTTGTTCCTCCAACATCAATTGAACAAGCTGATGAAATGATAAGGAAGGAGCTTCTAGCCTTACTAGAACATGATAATGCAAAGTATCCACTTGAAGAAAAGCCAAGCAAGGAAAAAAAGAAAGGCTCCAAGCACCCTTCAAACAGATCTGCTACTTCTATCCCTGTGTTAGAGGACTTTGAAGAAGATGAGATGAAACAAGTATGCATTTTATAATGTCCTTGCTGAATAATTTTCTCCCTTTTTATGATTTTATCATTGCTTTTGTGGTCATATGTTTTGCATGTCTTTATTTTTGTTTATTTGTTTATGTATGGCTTGCTTACCTTCTTTCATGATGTTCTTAGATCCATGTCAAGTATTCACTGTTGTTCTGCACTTTATATCTTTTGTTAATGTTGCTGCATTACCTCTGAGGTATCGACATTTTAGTGTTTGTTATTCAATTTTCTGTACGTTGACTCTTTGAAGATAATTATATGTAGGAAGTTTTCTAATTAGTTTTGTTTTCCATGGAAGTTTCTCTCTTTTTGTCGCCTTTCACATCCATGCATACTTTTTGTCTGATCATTGAAAAGTAGAAATTCTTTGCAATGTTGGAAAATGTATTGTCATAGGACCTTACAAGCATGTCTAGTGAAGAGTGATTGTCGTTTGCCCACTGAATGATGATTATATTCTTCTTTGCAGGCTGATAATTTGATTAAAGTGGAGGCTCAGTACATACGTGTAGCTATGGGGCATGAAGATGAGTCCCTTGATGAATTTGTTGAAGCACACAAAACATGTATAAATGACCTCATGTACTTCCCCACTCGCAATGCTTATGGTCTCTCCAGTGTTGCTGGAAATATAGAGAAACTCGCAGCATTGCAGAATGAATTTGAGAATGTGAAAACAAGGTTAGAGGCTGAAAGGGAGAAGGCATTACGGCTTGAGAAGAAGGTTAATGTTCTCACACAAGGTTATCAGGTATATTATGGTTCAACTATTTCTTTGTTGTGAATGTAGACATACTGTACATGACACCACTCCTTTGGTTGTTATTTTTGTTCCTTTGGGTGTGCAACTTGTCAATGATTTTCTTTCTTGCAGCAAATTATAAGAATCTTTTCCTGCTATGTTAATTAGTTTTTGTTACTTTTTGCTTGAGTTTCCACACCTTTTTTCAGTCTTCAGTATCTGCATGGTCTCTGTGATGTAGAACAGGATAGTAGCAAAGGTAGAGAGGAGTAGAATTCCCTATAGGACAGGGACTAAATAGAAGAATAGTTAGGAGTGCAGAAAAGAAAGAAGTCACTGTAGGAGAGGGATATATAGAGAGCAAAAGTTGATTATCACTGTTCAATTTATTTTTGAAAATTCAACATAGAAAAGGTGCTAAAAAATAGGCAACAAAACCCTAATATTATCTCTTTTATATATTTCTCTTGTGTTGTTTCATTTCAACTCCATAAATTCTGAAGCAGCAATCTCTGTATTATGATCTCTAATGCAATATAAATTCCTGTAATATCATGCTTTCAAATTTTTTTCTTTTTCACATTCCCCCCCCAGATATAAGAAATAAAATGTTAGCTATTGGCACCTTTTGAAGGAGATTTGTAAGTTAGCTGTAAGCACAAAATGTGGCCAGGCTCTCTAATGCTCATAATGATAAGATATCCAATGCAATATAATTTCCTGTAATTTCATGCTTGTTTTTTCTTGGTTTTTGGTGACTTTTCCTTTATTTTAATACAATGAATAATATGCTAGCTCGTGGAACCTATTGTAGGAGATTTGTATGATAGCTGTGAGCACAAAATGTGGCAATGGCTCTCTAATGCTATGCCATACTAGCAGGGCTCTGTAATGCTATGCTGTACAAGCAATGAGTAGAAGGGTGGAAGGGGCCTTCTTCACCTTTCGCCTATGCTGCAAAGGAAAGGCTGAAAGCCAATCCCAGAGAACTTTGCACAGAGTTCTGTAGATTTACTGATCTTTAGAACCTTAGAAAACTGATTCCTACTATGATCATATGCTTGTTTCAACCCTCCATATAGCTTGTCAAGATCACAATTCCTAGGGTACTAAATTGCTTATTTTTTAATAAACAGGTGCGGTCAGAAAGGCAGCTTTTGCCACCAATTGAGTTGACCTTAAAGCAGATGGACACTGCTGGCACAGAACTAGAGTGCTTCCAAGCGTTGCAGAGGCAAGAGCAATTAGCAGCATCACACAGGATCAATGGTCTTTGGGAGGAAGTTCAGAAGCAAAAGGAGCTAGAGCAAACTTTGCAAAGGCGATATGGGGATCTTGTGGCTGAGCTGGAAAGGACACAACAACTCATCATTAATTACAGAGCACTAGCAATACAACAAGAAGAACTTGCTGCAAAGAATCGTACACTTGAGTTGGCTGAAGCTGCAACAAAGCAAGCTGCCATGCTGAACTCGGAACCTTCTGAGCCCGTGACTTCAGATGAACATGGAAATCCTATGCCAGTTGGTTCATCTGACAAGAAAGTTTTTGAGCAGCAAATGGATGTTGATTCAGAGAATGTGAACAGTGCACTGGCCACGGATACAAGCTTAATCAATGATGTGCCTTCTGATGAGGGGCAGATGACACCTGTACAGGGTAATGGCCATGAAGCTTCTGGTGTCAATCCCTCGAGTCCAGATGGAAATAACCAAAATGGAGCTCCAGTTCTGACAGAGGACTCAATAAACAGAGGAAATATTGTATCCACTGTTGGTGTTGCAGTGAAGATTAAGGTGAATGATGCTTCTGTTGATGGGGATGCTGGTGATGTTGTTATGAGAACAGAAATTATGGTCGGTTTAGCTTCTGTTGAAGGAGAGAGTATCCCAGAAAGAGCTGATGGCTTTGACAAAGCTGATGTTATTCAGGTTTCCAATGGCGGAGATGATAAAGTAAATCAAATGAAGGATGAGGGAAAATTGCCTGTCATTGATGTGGATCTTACTGACTCTGAATAGGGGAATTCAGAATTGAACGGGGAAGGTGTCCCAATTGTTCAACATGAAAATATTCCTATATTCTTTGGATGATTACTGTGAACAAATGGAAGCACGGCTCCAAGGTTAATCTCTAATGTGCCTGGCTGGTAATGATATGATTATTGTTTTAGTGATTAATCAGAAATTTTGGGAGTTTTCCTTTGCCTCTCATGTTCTTACCAGAACTGGACATGGAATCAGCCCATCATTTTGTTCTGTTTTGAAATACCGAAAGAAACCAGGTAAAGTACTAATCTACTGTTCAGTGCAACTGTTGCTAGGTTGAGGAACCCTTATATTATGATGAAAAAATGTTGTATTCACTTTCCCTCTGTTGAGTATTCAATTAATGAATGGAAAATTTTGTAATGAATCAAAAATACTAGTTAGCTGAGGGCATGATGGTTCTGCTCGCTATGGCTCGACGCATCCTAGCCGTTGTATCTAGTTTTCCATGCATTACAAGAAGTTTGGTGATTTGAATAGGCAGCTGGATAGAATTTTGTTTTTTTGTTGTCAAAATCTCTTTTCTCTAATTCTTTTTTTAGTGTTTTTTAATTATTTTGATGTGATAATATCAAAAATATTGGTGTTGGAAAAGGAAAAATACCGAACGCGCTCAACTCAGCCCACTTAAATTATAATCAAGAATTTGAATGAGAGTTGAAAGCACTAAACATACTCATTGGATAAAGTGAATGAATTGAATTCATCTTCCCATGCCAAAATGGAAAATGATGCATGTTTTTATTCCCAAATAATTTTGTTTTGTATAATACAACACCTCAGTTATAATTCAATTCGCCTGACTCGGGTCAATTTTAAAATCAAATCAATTATAACGTTGATCTTATATTCGATTCAGCTTGCGTATATCTTGATTAAATCTGACAATTGAATGACATGTGAAGTTAATTCAATGTTGTTTTAGACCCATTGATTCAATCTCTAAACAATGTCAAATTATACCAAATTTAATGACTGTGCAATGCTACTCTTACTCCCTCGCATAAATAATTCATTGAAGCATCGCCTTTAGCTCCATTGACAAACCTAAGGCCCAATGCACATGCCATGCATCCCCTGTTTTCTTTTCTTCATGCTGTGGTCACAATCTAGCGTAGCCAACTGTTTGGGAGTGCGTTGGCTTTTGATGTTTTTATAAATAGTTTTAATTAAAAAAATATTAAATTAATATTTTTTTTATTTTGATATTCAATAAAACATTTCACCAATGAAGGTAATATCCCTGGCAAAGAGTGTAACCACCATTTCACCAAATTTACTGTTTTTTTTAATTATTTTTTTTGTCTTTTTGGATTATTTTGGTTTGATGATATTAAAAATAAATTTTTAAAAATATATATTATTTCAATATATTTTATACAAAAAATAATTTAAAAAACAATAACTATTACTATCTCAAGAAGTATATACTAAGCCTACTTTCTTGCTATATGCATATTACATCAATTTTCATCATTGTTATTGGTAGAGCCTTCCATTATTGAAGAATCAGTATTTTTGATGTTTGTGAGAAATATTAAAATACTTTCTAAATAGGTTCAATAATAAGATGGTAAATCATTTAGAGGTGGGTCTGGAAAACTACCAAACCCAATATATATGAGATTGCCTATATGCTAAGTCCAAATAAATATAGATCTTGCGAGATGTGATACCCATTATACCCGGATTCATCCACATGTTGAGTATAAGTAAGTGTTGGTCTAAGGAGTTGTCATTTCAAACATACAAGGGTTCGACCACGCACTAGGCCCAAATAAGCGTGGGTTTAACAAGCTATTAAACCCAACACACTTAAGTTTAGGCACATGTTTTTTTTTTGGAGAAGATAAATATATTAAGATGGAGAATGTACAAGCCGACTAAACAAACGGCAAACAGGAGGAGGCTAAAGCCTGCCACCAAGAGAAGCCCGACGGGCCTAGAACAGCACAAGGCCTAGGAAGCCTAAACCAAGAAACAACCCAAAGGCTTACAAACTAAACCACCAAAAAAGCAAGCTTTAATAATAGAAAGGCAGACGCTACTGCCCACTTGTAGCTGCCCGGCAAACAGAGGAGGCCCAATATGCCGAAAGAGCTAGCATCCCCTATGCTAACGATCTTGACCGATTACCCGAATAGGCCTTGCAGGCCAAGGGATATTCCAAATCGCCCGAGTCCCGTCTGCCAAGGAGATCCCATTGCTGCACATAATCTGGTCCCTTAGCACCTGATAAATGGCTTCTCCAACAGTAGAAGCCGGTTGAGAGAGCTGTTGAAAAATCCTCTTGTTACGCTCCTGCCAGATATAATAGACCGTGGCTGCGAAAATGAGAGCTCTAATCTTGTTGTTAGTGGATTTAGTATCCTGGCACCTACGCGAGGTCCATTCCACTAGGCTATTCCACGTCAAATTTGGCCAACGAGTTTGAACTTTAGCTTGGATGTACTTCCAGACTTGGAGGGAGTATCTGCACATGAAGAAGAGATGGTCATGGGACTCGTGGACCCGAGAACAAAGCCGACAGGTTGTATCCTCGCCATTAGAATAATGCATCCTGTCCAGTGTTCGAAGCCTTCCCTGAGCTGCCAGCCATAGCATGAAGGAGTGTCTGGGAATGTGAATGTTGTGCCATAACAGACGATGGAGGGCATTAATTGGCTTCCGGGCCCTTAGAAGCTCCCAGGCCGAGGAAATGGAGAATTGCCCGGTTCTATTAGGAACCCAAACCACCAAGTCTTCCCTAGATATATCCGGTTGAAAATTAATGCTGGACCATAGCTGATGGATAAGCAAAGTGACCTGCGGGAAGGACCAACTCCCATTATCAATGACATCTGCCACTTTAGCATTCCACGGAAGCATGGAGGAAGAGAGATTCCTCTGAGAGAGAGTGTCTGACGGGCGCAAACCCATGGGCATCCAGTAATCAAACCATAAGAAGGTGTTCCTTCCATTTCCCACTCTCTGTCTGAACTCCCCTCTACACCATTCCCTGGCTTGGAGAATCTTCCTCCAGGTCCATGAAGTATTCGAAGGGGCCTGAATCTGCCCAAAAGGCCTCCCCCTGATGAGGTATTTATCCACCCACGCAACCCATAGGGAACTCTTATCTGTAAGGATAACCCAGATATGCTTTAACATGGCAGCCTGGTTCCAAGTCCTCAAGCTTTTAATGCCTAACCCCCCTTCCGCCTTCGGGAAACATATATCCTTCCAAGCCACCTTGGCCCCCCTAGATGATAGAGAGACTCCCTTCCATAGAAAAGCTGAAAGAATGCTATCTATTTTTGCAATCGTAGAGGCCGATATAATAAATTTTGTTGCCCAATAAACTTGAACTGAGAACAAAACCGAGTTAATTAGCTGAAGACGCCCAGCATAAGACAACGTGGCTGTTGTCCACAACCCAATACGGCCCTTGATGCGCTCCACCAGAGGGAAACAATTTGCATTGGAGAGTCTCGTTGTGATGAGGGGGACCCCAAGGTAAGATGGTGGCGCATTGCTTACATTAATCCCCAGGATTGAGGCAAGAGTGGACTTCATAGCCTGGCTGACCCCTGCTGCAAAAACCGAACTTTTGCTATGATTTATACTTAACCCAGATACCCTAGAGAAAGAGTCAAGAGCATTCTTCAGGATTTGGACCGAACTCGGATCACCCCTACTAAAAAGGATAAGATCATCGGCAAAACTGAGATGCGTTATCCGAAGATCTTTACACCTCCAATGGAAGGTGAAAGAAGGATCAAGAGCCACTTTTTGCAGTATTCCGTTAAGACCTTCCATTGCAAGGACGAACAGATAAGGAGATAGGGGATCCCCCTGCCTAAGACCCCTTGAAGCCTGAAAAAACCCATGGTCTTCACCATTAATGCTGACCGTGAAACTAGGAGTAGTTATGCACGCCCGGATCCAGTTAATGGTGACGGGGTGGAAGCCAACATTCTGCATAGCCTGAATAATGAAGTTCCAGTTCAGCGTATCAAAGGCTTTCCTCAGATCCACTTTGATAGCACAACGGGGAATTCCACCCTGACGGTGGTAGTTGTGCATGAGCTCTTGCACTAGAAAAATAGCCTCTGAGATATTACGGCCTGGAAGGAAGGCTGATTGAGATCTACTAATAACCGAGGCAAGGCTAACCTTAATTCTATTAGCAATGATCTTTGATATGCATTTGTAGATTACCGAGCAGCAAGAGATAGGTCTGTAATCATTTAGATGACCCGGGTTTTCTACCTTGGGGACTAAAATGATCCTCGTGGTATTGATGCACTTGGTCATGGAAGACGTTCTGAAGAAATGCCCCACAGCTGCAACAAAATCATTTCCCACTGTATCCCAACTTGACTTGAAGAAACAACTGTTATAACCATCTGTCCACGGCGCTTTATCATCCGAAATGGAAAATAAAGCCTCCCTAATCTCTTCCCTTGTGACTGCAACAGCCATTGCATCCCTGTCCTCCCTGCTGATAGTCTTGGTGTACATAGAATTGTCAAGCCCATTATTTGCAGGATAGCTAAGATCAGTTAAAAGAGATTGGAAGTAGCTGGCTGCCATATTACCCATCTCCGTTGGTTCCCTCACCACCTCTCCTGTATCTGAAGTGAAGCTATGAATATGATTCCTTGCCCTGCGATGCAAAAGAGATCTGTGAAAATAGGCAGTGTTTTTGTCACCCAGCTTCAACCACTGCACTCTCGACCGCTGTTTAAAGAAGGATTCAGCGTCGGAATTAAGCTTGTTATAAAGGTAGCAAGCCTCCCTCTCCCTACTTCTGATATCCAGGTCATGAGGGTTCCTATCCAGTTGGCACTGGACTGCATGCCACTTTTCCTTCGCCATAATCACTTTGTGAGTCATATCTTGCGTGTGATGGCCAAGCTTGGATTTTAAGTAGCCTTTGAGAAACCGAAGCTTAGAAGTCAGCCTACTTATTGGGTTGCCATGGACTTCCACTGCCCACGCAGCTCTGACAGCCTCTTCATAACCTTCCTGCTGGGTCCATAGGTTCAAGAATTTGAACTTTGCCTTTTGCCGCAAGGGAGGGGGAGCCAACAAGAGAACCATAGGACTGTGGTCAGAAACAAGACTCGCCTGAAATTCAGCCTTAGACGCCGACCACTTTGAAAGCAGTTGATGATTCCCCCAAACCCAATCTAGTTTTTTGAGAATGGAATGCTCACCATGCTGACCATTATCCCAAGTGAAGTGCATACCCGATAGAGATATTTGAATGAGCTCTGCCTGAGTAATACAAGATGGAAACTCATCCATATGGGTATGCCAATGCTGGTCCCCACCGCTACGATCCCGAGAGCTTAAGATAGCATTAAAGTCCCCAAGAATTCCCCACGGAGTAGAGGTGTTAACCGGCTTTTGCGATATTAAATAGCTCCATAGAGCCCTACGCTCCACTGGAAGATTCAAGCCATAGACAAAGGTAACCCGAATTGAAGAGCCATCTTCCTTACTAAGCACATCACAAGTAACCCACTGAGAGGCTGTGTGAACGGTAGTGACTGAAACTCGCTTCGGATTCCAGCAAACTAGAATTCGGCAGAGGTGACCATGAGACATATTTGAGACATACTGCCAGCTAGACAAGCCCAGACCTTTCTCAACCTTAGCCATATTAGCAAGAAGAATTCGGGGCTCCAGGATGCCCACAATGTCCAATTTATTTTTGTTGATCCAGTGATGGATCGATTTTTGTTTAAGTGGGCTATTAAGCCCTCTGATGTTCCAAGCACCTAAAGAGGCTACCATTTATTAATTGGGCTGGATAATACGGGCCTGCACTCAAAGGCCCCTGGGCCCCTTCTTTTTCCTGCCACTCTTCTTCTTTCTTACTGCCGGAGACGTTGTAGTGGCCTCGTCACCCTCGGTTGAAACGTAACTCCCACTTAGTTTCGAACTGCCCTCTTCTTCTACGCAAGTCTCGACAACCAGATCAGCATTTTTGGTCCCCTCGGTCCCCTCCTGTCCTTGCGTAACCCCACAAGAGAGCTGATTTACCTTTCGGCTGTTAGCACAATTTTGGCCATCTGCAACCACTGTGCTTGGTTTGCTATTTTCTGAAACTTGCCTAATTTGTGTTTTCTGCATAACAGACCCTGACACCTGGAGGCCTGCATCTGCCACCTTTTTTGTGGCACGCCGAGTAGGGCTGACCTCAATCCACGGCTGCTTACCCTCCCGGTGCTTTGGTCGGCTCCGGCTATGCTGTCTGACTCCCCCATCCATCTGCCTCCGAGGGCTGTTTTCTGCCGGCGGCTGAGGATCTTCCCGTTTGACGAGTTATCATACCCAACACACTTAGATCAGGCCAAATGCTAAGTCCAATTAAGCATAGGTCTAGCGAGTTGCTATACCCAACATACTTGGGTTCTTCTACATGTCAAATCCAAACAAATATGGGTTAACGAGCTATCAGACCTACCTCTTATAGGATTGGTTGTGTGCCAAGCCCAATTGGTCTGGTTTTTTTTTATAAAGTCATGTTAATGTCATAAGTTTCCCTTCTTTATTTTTAAGACTTTAACATGAACTATTCATGTTATAAATGATCATCTTCCTACACCTATAAATGTATAAAAAGTCTTCTAATGGTCTATCATATTTTTATTTTATCAATAATATCTAAAACATATTTGTCTCTCATTAATGATATGTAAGAAATTTTTCATCTCTCATTAATATCATCAAGAAAAAATATTTTTTAACCCCTTCACTTAATCAAAATGATAAAGTTTAGGGATTATAAATACCTTCTAAACCACCTAAGTAAAGACTTTATAATTTCTTTTCTCCAAGAATTCACTCTTTATTTCTCAGAGCATTTATAATATCTAAATAAGAAAACATTTTTGTTCTTACAGTTTAAAACCTCTTTTATTTATTATAATCCCTTATTAGAAATTATTGATTTTATCATTGGATGATCCTTAAACCCTCATCTAAAGAGTTTTTTTTTATAGGTGCCAGTACTTGTACTGTCAATCATACATTTCCTACGCTTTAAAGAAAGAAATATTAACTTAAACATGTGACTAATCACTATTCAAACATCAAATAACCTTATTTTTTAGTATATCAAATTTTGGAACATCATCAATTATTTTGCATAATATTGTGACTTTGGGCTTTGTAAATTTTTTCAACTTACAATGGTACAAAAGTATAGTAATTTGGTATAACACATCAGTGTTATTAAATTTGTCTATTTATATTGGTGAACCCAAGACCTAGCTCGGGCTTGATTAAAAAACACCATGTAAAAGTTTATTCAGTTAAACACAACATATCACTATTATTCTGAGATTGAACCGAGTTAGTCTATATTAAATTATTTAACGCGTGACTCAAACCTCAAACAAGGTGATTAACAGGGTACATCTTTAACCATTTCAATTCCAAGAACTCTCCCACCTTCCCATAAAAAACAATCCTTTTTCTTAGAAGAATTTGCTCAATTAGTCCTTATATTTTAGATATGGTCTTCAACATGTTTTTACAAGTTGTCCTTGAAACATTTTCTAATCTATCATCTTAATAAACATTTTTATTTAACCTAATACTAATATCATTACTTACAAAAACTCAAATCCTACCTAATTTATTGAGACTTAAGATTTGTTTTTTATGTTAAATTTTTTTTCATGGTTATTTTTAAAGGAGAAATTGCAATATGACCTTCAAGGTATTATTTTATATTTAATTAAGTCTTTTGGTTTTATTAATTTTGACATAATTTAGTAAAATAATCCCATGTCCAAATCGATTTTATTTATTTTATTATGCATGAAATTTTTCTAAACATCTTTTTAATTTTTTTATAAAAATAACTCTTGAAATTGTATTGAATTGTTTTGTGCAACTTAGGCTGATCCATCCAGCCTATAATTGAGGCTTTAGACTAGGTGTTTAATAAATGTGATCACAAGTACTATGATGCTTTATATTTTTGAAATTTAATTAGTACAGACACTAAATGTTTATGGATAAAATCTTACAAGGGGCGAAGGACTTCCTTTGCGTTAGGATGCTCCCACTCCACTACTGTCTCCCACCATTCTTTTGGAGAAGCAACGATCCATTTAAGAGAAGGGGGGAGAGATGGCTGGCCATTTTCAAGCAACGGAAGACAAATTGACATCCTCTTCAGTTTCTTGCAGTTTGTTACTTTAATTACTTCAAGAGAATCGCAAATCAGTTTTGCACTGCAAATGCTTTTCAGTTCTGGTAATTCCATCAATTCCAAATCTCTTAAATTCGGGAGTTTGAGTTCAGTGCTACTTTCTTCACCCATAACCCCTTCTTCATCTGATCTTGTTCCTCCTATTATCTCCTCCATTTTCTCACAATCTTTAACTATAATCTTTTCCAGGTTTACGAGGTTTGGCAACAAGACAAGAGGGAACAAATTCTTCATATTTCTACATCCAAGGCACTGAAATTCTCGTAGACTAGAAAATATGACCTTATAAGATGGAGCAGAGGAGAACCAAGAAGATGAAACCGAGCTCTCCATGCTATCGCAACCGTGAATGCGGATGATCTCTAGTTCAGTTGCATTCTCTAGTGACCAAACATCACATAAACTTCTTGCATCGATGTATTCACAAACCAGTCCTTGAATATCATTTAAGAACTTGCCCTGAATATCTCTATCTATGTTGATACTCAAATTGCTCAACATAACTGTTTTACTTGGGAAAATAGGAAAAAATATATCTCCGATCTTCAATCTAATATTTTCCCCTGCAACATATCCCAAATGTCTAGTTTTGCTGATCCAAAAATTCTTCGTCGTTCCTATTAAAATTGCGTATGTGCATAATGATCGGATCCCATTCCAACATTTGTGGTACTCCACGAAGTCAGAGACACCTTCGAACCGGCATACCAAAGTTTCCAAATTTCTCAAGGATCCTACTTCCTTTCCTTTAACAAAACACTCTTCTAGTACGAGTACTTGCAGGTGAGAGAGTTTTGGTAATATTCCACTCGGAAACTCCTTTTCACCACATCCACTCATTATAAGACACGTCAGCTTCGTGAGGCATTCCATTCCCTGCGGCATCTTTTCAAGTTCAGTGTAACAGAGATCCAACCTCTTTAGTGCCCTAAGCTTCTTCAATGATGGGACATTTCTTAACCTCCAACAATCTCTCAGCAATAATGTAGTGAGAGTCACCAAATCAGAGACAGAGTCTGGCAAATTCTCAATACCTGTGCAAGACAGATCGAGGACCTCGAGCCCATGCAATTGCTTGAAAAATGAATCTGCAATGAATTGCAAGTCTTGATTTTGACATAGCAATAGAGTTGACAGATTTGGACACATTGGTGAATGGATGGGAGGAATTTCTTCAATTCTGTTTTGCATTAGTGAAACTATCGTCAGATTCTCTACCCACTCCTTTGCATCTGGCAGTTCTTCTAATTTTGCACCTGCTTTATTAAGGACTTGAGAGTTCTCTTGCTGTATTTTGATGGCCATGTCCCTAATCAAGTCATGCATCTTGATAATATTACAACCTATATGAGAACCTTCCAATAGGCAAACATATTCAAGTCTATTAAGCATCGTGTGGCCCTTGTCAACTGCATCTTGCCTCCTCATTTCTTCAATTATTCCCTCGTCTATCAAAAAATCTATCAGCTCCTCCCTTTCAATCCAATAATCTTCGGGAAATAATGCACAGTATAAGAGACATTTTTGTAGTGGTAACCCATCATCTAACCGATCATAACTAACCCTCAATACATTGAATACCTTCTCATCCATGTCCCTATATCCTGATTCTCTCAATGCCTTCAATGTATTCCTCCACTCATTTAGATTATCCACTCCCCTCAAGCTTCCTGCCAGTATAATAATACCTAATGGCAAACCAGCACATTCCCTTGCAACATCTTTTGCAATTTTTTCCACAACTGGTGAAAGTCTTATTTCATGTCCAAGTTTCTCCATGAACAAGGTCCAAGCTTCTCCCTCAGAAAGTGGCTTCACTTTGATTTTGTGTTGGCAAGAAATCTGCTGACAGACCCTTTTTGATCGAGTTGTTGTAATCAACTTGCATCCTTTCAACGGGACAGGAATTCCCACTTCGTGTAGCTCAAAAATGTCCCACAAATCATCTATAATGAGAATCCATTTTTGTTTCTTCCTTAGTTCTTCTGACAATTTTGCAGCTCTATGCAGATCATCATCCTCGCTTGAAAGATCTAGATAAAGGCGTTTATCAACACGTTTGGCAATAAGAGTCTGCAATCTATTAATGGTGAAATTTTGAGACACAGTCACCCACCAAACATGATCACAAGTATCTAGTCTTTCTAGAAGCTCATTGTGGATATGTTGCAGTAATGATGTTTTACCAACCCCTCCCATTCCGTGAATGCCAATGGTTGAGACTTTATCATCCATTAACAAGGACCATATCACCTTCTTATTCTCTTCAAATGCTTGACCCACTGGCTTATTAGAGCTAGTAGGAAATGGAACTCCTCTAGTCTCACTTGTGTTGTCTTTAAGAATTCTAGAAGATCTAGCTCCTGCGCCAGGCTGCACTAATCTTCCACTATTCTCCACATCGTGCTCCTCCACTGGCTCTGTCCTCCCTCTAACCATGTTCTGCACATCATTCATAATCACATCATTGTTTACTGATGGAGCAAATGGTTGATCATAGTGTCTTCCATGATCAAGACACAATGGATCTGATGGCTGGGATGAATCTCCTCGAGGCTCATCAGCTTGATTAATTGACGGCCTCTCACAAGACCTACGTCTCTCCAGATGCTGCACTTGCTCTGTTCTAGGTATAGTCTGAAAGGCATCATGCCCAAAAGATCCTTCACCAGTGTCTTCCATGGCATTTTCTGCTTGTGAATGCGACTGAATTCTCTCTTCCCCGGCACCCTGAACTCCCACTTGTGTCCTTCCAGCTTTCCCAATGTTTGTTTCCTGTGGACAAGTTGAAATTCCACGATCGTTAACATTGATTGAACATGCTGTGCTTTTATGTCTTTTGTTACTACCATGCATAGCTTTGAGGGCTTCTTCTTGAACTTCTTTAGTCACCCCACTACAAATTTTAACATTACGCCCTTCCTCTCCTGATAAATGCCATTTGAACCTTGAAATGGGAATTTTATTGGCCCATTTACGTCGACAGAATATACAAATCATGCCACCATCATCCTTTTCTTCAACATAATCCCAAAATGGGTCCCTTGATCCAGCCCTTTGGACCTATATAAAAAAAGGGGGGGGTCAAAATATAGAATAAAAATTGATGGAAGTTGCACCATATCAGTGTTACCATTATTTTGCTACTAAAACTGGTAGTTAGTTTATTCCACAATCATAGGGCATAAAAAGACGACGATAATTCAGTTAGACTTCTTACTTGTTGAGTATTTAAACCCCTATTTTGACTTTGCAGGGAGCTGTCAGGGCCAGGATTTGAGGCATTTGGCCTAGCAGTTTGATTTTGCAATACATGGACCTGGAGGTTCTCCATCTGTGATCTATATAAAAATGAAGTGATCATATTATAAAACCTTTCAATAATTGGTAGTCTCTCTTAAGCAGTAAAAATCAATGGTGTATCTAATTATCAAAAAGGTATTAAAACACAACAGCTAGAAGTCAAGAAGCTTGATCGACTTGTCCTTGATTAGGAATACACTAAATCCTGAATCCAAAATCATTCGCAAACAATATGAAGCATTACAAACTTATGTTTAGCTTGCTAGGTTCATGTTCAAGCTATGATGTTTCTTTCCTGAATGAAAAACTAAATTTGTTTTTACAGAAAATACTAAACATGAAAATTAACCCAGAGAGATAGGGTACCTTGAAGATGAAGTAGGCTCGAATAATGTGGAGTCATAACAATTTGAATTGAATAGATCATGATCTCCAGAAACTTGAATATTGTGAGGAGGAAACTCTGGGGACCTGAACTCAAAAGAAAAATAAAGCTTTGTTATTAGTTGAAACACAAAAAAACAAGTACAAGCTAATAGAAATGCTCACTATTAAAGAAGTGTATATTTGAGGTTAATACCATTGACTCATTGGAGGTTGAGGTTGAGGTAGCATCCCAGACACTTGATTGCTCATTGATAGTTGATTAGTCCATTGTTGGTCACTGTTTGAATTAGCAACATTTGTTAGTAATTTCTTTATACAATTGTTAGCTGTTAATCCACTAAGGATTTGATATCACTAACACGTACAAGAAGAAGAAGAAGAAGATATATTATGATGAATATCATTTACCTTGATGTTGTTTGAGGCCAATTTGGTCCATTTTGGTTGATCCATGATGATGATGTTCCATCTAAACCTCCCATTGCTGTCTGTTTGTTTAAAAATAAATAATTTGAAGCAAACTTTTTGATTCAATTGATGATAAAGCAATACAAAAACTTGCTAATTCAATGGACATTGTAGCAGATTGGAGTGGTCACCATGGTTTGAGGAAATGAAGTTGGAAACTGAGTTGTCTGCTGAAGACTATCATTGTTATCCACCTGCATGTTCTGTCCAGCTTGATCATTGCATAACATGGAGCTTTGGTTTACTGGAACCTCCTCCGGTGGCAACCTGCTTCCATGGTGATAATAAGGAAAACTGTAGAAAAACTAAATTGCAAGCGATCATCTTCTGCTAAAATATGCTTAAGAATAACATACCAGTACAGCTCAGATATTAATGCATCAAGTTCCAACTGATTTGATGTCAAGTTGACATCATCCTCCACAGAAGATGGTGGAGCTCCTTCCATCTGACGACAAGTACAAGATCATTAGTATGTTCCACCATTCGAATTAATTTTGCTAATTACAGAAACTAATTCTCTCTACTTTAACCCTTAATTACACATCAGAAAACCCAAGAAAAATAATCTATTTATATGGATTTACCCGTGCATTGTTGCGGGTAACGTTAATTTTCTAAGTTGCGAACAAAACTGCAGCTCGTTATATGCTTTTACTAGCTAACTTGCCCGTGAGTTTTCCGAGTTGCGAACAAAACGTGATCTAAAATTCGAGAGAACAATAACCATATTTTTCCTGCAACTCAATTTTTCGGTAAAGGGAAATTGGAGAAGTCACCATGGTTTGATCAGGAAATGTTCTGTCCAACTTGATCATTTCATAACATGGAGCTTTGCTAAATTATTTTGTCATTTGTTGTAAGCAATTTTAATGCAACAAGCTTTCTAGAATTACAACAACGTTACTTTCAAAGATTGGACAAATAATTCCTAATAAGGCTTCCAAATTGTTTAAAAAGCAGACTTCAATTCTTAAGATCCTAAGACTCTAGTAGAATGATCAATAGAAAGATGCAGGAGAGACAGGAGAAGGAAGGCAGAAGAGCTGATTGTGCTTGATGAGCTTGAACAACCCTCTTTCAAAATTAATTCCCTCTATTTTAACCTTTAGTTACTCATCATATATAAAACACACAAAAAATCTGCTGTTTTTCCTTAAAAAACTACAAACTGTATTGTTAAAAACAATTACGGTGATTAAAGGTAATCACTGATGAAGTTGATCCATTCATGAATCAGTAAAAAACAATTTAGATAAACACCACAAGGCATGGATCATAAGATCTGAGAAAAAAGATCAATTTATTTATCATGGATTTCTTTAAAGATTCAAACCATAGCTACATATATAATATATAAAACACAAAAAATATGAAGTATAAATAAGTAACCTGGATTCAAGATGTTCTTCTAGTGCTGGTTTGCTCAAGCAGTAATCAGCGGCAAAAAAAACAGATCAGAGAAGAATATATGGTTTAAGAAAACAATAAAGGTGCAGCTTGCATGAATCTAGCTCGTAAGGGTTAGATGTTGGAAAGGAAAACAGGGAATTGTATTATGAGATGAGATGTGGAAGAGAACTTTACATCCTATTTGATCCAATATCTCTTTATACATAAATTGTTTCTTATATATATATATATATATATATATATATATATATGCTAGCTTCCATAGATAATACTAATTAATTACTTAATTAATTATTGTATTGTTTGCTAGGAAGGAACCCACCGTGTTTACCTACAAGGTATTATTCTGTTATAAGATGCAGGAAGTTAACGAGTTGACCATCCCACTTGGAATAAAAGCAGAAAATATATTCAGCAGATGATTCCAAATATCTTCTAAGAATATGTTTTTATTTATTTATTTATTTTTGAATCGCGGAAAGCCAAACCTACTGTAAGGTAAGATGTACGTACTTATAGAAAAAATGAAAAAAAAGAAGAGGAAAATATAGAGTAGAAACATGACGGGGGTGGAACACTACCGTTTCCCTTTCAAGCATTATATTATTGCAAGATACCTCCTATAGAAAATTTTAACTTGAGGAGCAAACCCAAGGCTGAAAGATGCCCAACGATGACAATGCCAAACCTGCTGTAAGGTAAGATGTGTTAGGATTGAGAGAGTTTGCAGAATTGAAAGAAGAATTAGTTTAGAGAGGGAAGAGGGAGAAGAGAGAAAAGAGGGGGAACTGAAATTTAAAATTGTATTGTATTGAATTCTGTTTTGCATACATTTATTGTGTGTGCACTTCTCTATTTATACACATTACACTATTCTAGAATATTTTTCTATATTCTAACATACCCCCTCATTCTCATGCTTTGATAAACCTCGCATGAGATTGCAACAATGAAAATGAAATATAAAAGTATTAATTCTTTTGACAAACAGTATGTAAACGAGAGAAGAGAAGGAATGTCATTGGTCTATTTCTTGACCTGAATATCATTTGTCTCTATAAGACTTTGAGAAGAGAGGGATGAAAAAAAAAAGGGAGGTAAGAGAGGTGATAGAATGGGTTTGAATTTCATTTGTCTTCTTCAGTTTTTTTTCTAAAGTTTTTTATTTGTTGATGAATTTCTTAATCTGTGTAAGAATTCATGTTCTTCTTCTTCTTCTTCTTCTTCATTGGATTAAGTTTTTCTTAATTTTTTTTTCGTTTTTTTTAATCTTTATTAAAACGGTAGGATGAGAGACATAAAACGGCACACAAAACACAAAGCACACACAAAACGGCATCACACAACACAAACCAGCACACACAAAATCTAGGTTTTCTACTAATTCCTCTCTCAGCCGCCTCAGCCTCTTCTCTCTTCTATGCCAAATCCTTGCACAACTGCAGTTTAATTTCTTCACATAACCACTAGATCTGACGAAAATACTCTTCAGCAACGTCACCCTCTCTGCTCCAGATCTGTGATCCTGATTCACTATTCAGAGCCAGCTTGAATAATAATGACCAATGGTGAAGTGCATTCTGTGATTGCCAATGGAGGCCTTACGATTAACAAGCCCTTCAAGATCTTTGTGGGCTACGATCCACGTGAAGATATTGCCTAAGAGGTTTGTCACCATTTTATTTTGAAACGGTTCTCGATCCCCGTTGAGATCACCCCCATTGTGCAGTCAGATCGAGCGTGGCAGAGGTGGCTCTCGGTGGAGATGACATCTGCGGTGGTGGTGGCTGGAGACAGAGGCATGCTTTGGCTAACAATGAAAATGACAAAGAGGAACCAATTGAAACTGAAGCAGCAGAGAAAGGAACCCGAGAGGACTCTCTATCAAGGTCTCGAAGAAAAAACAAGAGAGAATCACTGTAGGAAATTTGAAAAATTGAAACGGTGAGTCAGGTGCTTACTTCTCTGCCTCTTCAAGATCACAATAATTTTTGCTCTGCTCTGCTCTGTTTGAGCTTCACCGTTGTTGTGCAGAGACTTGATTTGGCATGGAAGATGCTAGATGTTACCATAACAACAACACGAATTGAAGAAGCTGCAAAAGATCATATAGAAGAACTTGAACGATGTGTTTTCTTCAACAATAGTTTTTTTTTTGATCAATCCATTGAAGGATCACATTGCAGAAGCTTGGATCAATGCGCTAGCATAGTTGCTCTGATACCATGTTAGGATTGAGAGAGTTTGCAGAATTGAAAGAAGAATTAGTTTAGAGAGGGAAGAGGGAGAAGAGAGAAAAGAGAGGGAAACTGAAATTTAAAATTGTATTGTATTGAATTCTGTTTTGCATACATTTGTTGTGTGTGCACTTCTCTATTTATACACATTACACTATTCTAGAATATTCTTCTATACTCTAACAAGATGTACGTACCTATAGAAAAAAAGAAAAAAAAGAAGAGGAAAATATAAAGTAGAAACATGACGGGGGTGGAACCCTACCGTTTCCCTTTCAATCATTATATTATTGTAAGATACCTCCTATAGAAAATGTTAACTTGAGGAGCAAACCCAAGGCTGAAACTGTGAAGAAGCTGCCTAGCTAGAATATGAGAAAGATTCCCAACGATGACAATGCAGAATGGTGAATAGAATCTTTTGGACAATGGCCCGGCCGGCACCCTTGATACTTGAATTTGTTTGAATTGCTTTTTTAAGAATCATGAAAACAGAAAATAGATTCAGCAAATGATTGTAGATATCTTCTAAATCAACCTATGAAAAATGTTTTTTTGTTTTTTGTTTTTGCAACATAAAAATCAATTTCAACCAAATTTTCTGTATGCTGGTCTTTTCTAAAACTTGAAGTAGATCCCTCTACTTCATTGGAAGTTGAAAACCTAAAACCATTATAAAGTTTGAAAATTTTTACACCGTATTTAAAAAAAAGCTTTTTTACTATTTGCGAGTGTATTTTACAATGTAATTTTACACTGCAGTACTTGAAACCAAATAATTATTAAGTTTTTTTTTATATTTTGGCCAAATACCAATGGATAATCGTAAACTAGTTACGATATCCAATTTTCGTTTCAAAACATGAGAAATATGTAACATATTTGTTTTACAAAAAGTATTCTTGGAAAAACCTTGGAATTCGGCCGTATGCACAAAAACAACACATTTTTTATTTCTTTGGGTGTGCAACTTGTCATTGATTTTCTTGCTGTGTTAATTAGTTTTTGTTACTTTTTGTTTGAGTTTCCCCACCCTTTTTTCAGTCTTCAGTATCTGCAGGGTCTCTGTGATGTAGAACAGGATAGTAGCAAAGGTAGAGAGAAGTAGAAATCCCTATAGAACAAAGTTATTTTTTTTTCAAATTTAAATTTTTATTTTATTTTTTAAGATTTATTTTTGATTTTATTATATTAAAAGTATTTCAGAACACTGAGATTAAATTAGTTTGAGATTAAAAAAAACTTAGTTCAATGATTTTTATATTTTAATATTGAATTATAATAATATTCTTTAGATTTTAAAAATCTATTTTTAGATAACATATTAAAAAATATAAAATTATTTAAGAAATGAATTTAAAATAAAATAAAAACTCATCGTTTTTTTATAATAAAAAAAACATGCTAAAACTCTAAAGCAAACACGTGAGTGATGCAGTGGTCGTCCTTTGAATGTCCACATCCCTTTCCTTTCTTCCTCGCAATTTGCCTTACGAAATTCAAAAGATTTAACTCTTGAGTGCACCTGTCTCAGACTGCAAATTTCAAAGAAGCTAGCTTATGTGTAAGTTCAATTCAATTCTCCTTACTTCAAATATTATTATTATTATTCATTTCTTTTGCAAAACCAGAAAATCCATGTTTTGAATCTCCTTCCTTTATCACTGAAAGAGTTCTAATCTACACTACTGCTATGATAGAAGAAAACACAAAGTGAGGAAACCTATTTTTCATTCGTTTTGCTTCTGTGTCAACCAACTCTGTATCATTTTTTAAAGTTTGTTGTTTCTAAGTTAATTATTGAAATGGGTTTTTTTTGTTAGTGTTTGAAGAGACTGGTGTTGTTGATATTAATTTAACACAGTTGCCTCTGCTTCTGGTAAGGTTTTGATGATTGGGGGTTACCACATTTTGGAAAGACCTAATGCAGGAGTTGTTAATTTTAAGCACAGCTTTAACGACGACGCCAACCCTGACTGCCTTTACTCCGAGCTGCCTACCGTGCAACGGCCTGGTCTGAGATCAACGAAATCAATTATAATTCGATGAATTATGCTAGCTTCCATAGATAATACCAATTAATTACTTAATTAATTATTGTATTGTTTGCTAGGAAGGAACCCACCGTGTTTACCTACAAGGTATGATTATGTTATAAGATGCAGGAAGTTAACGAGTTGACCATCCCACTTGGAATAAAAACAGAAAATATATTCAGCAGATGATTCCAAATATCTTCTAGAAATATGTTTTTATTTATTTATTTATTTATTTGTGAAGCACGAAACGCCAAACCTGCTGTAAGGTAAGACGTACGTACCTATAGAAAAAATGTAAAAAAAAGAAGAGGAAAATATAGAGTAGAAACATGGCGGGGGTGGAACCCTACCGTTTCCCTTTCAAGCATTATATTATTGTAAGATACCTCCTATAGAAAATGTTAACAATGACAATGGCCCGGCCGGCACCCTTGATACTTCAATTATACATGAGAGTGTTTGGGAGTGCTTATTAAAAGTGATTATGAAAAAAATTGATTATTTTTTATTTTAAATTAATTTTTTTGATATTTTTATATCATTTTGATGTGTTTATATTAAAAATGATTTTTAAAAAATAAAAATAAAATATCATTTTGATGTATTTCTAAACAAAAAACATTTTCAAAAACAACCACATCTACACTTCCAAACAGACACATAGATGATCCTAGTTCTAGGTAAGAAAATTGGTTTGAATTGCTTTTTGAAGAATCATGAAAACAGAAAATAGATTCAGCAAATGATATCTTCTAAATCAACCTCTGAAATATGTTTTTATTTATTTGTTTTTGCAAAATAAAAATCAATTTCAACCTCGTCGAAGAACGGTGGCAAAAGCTGTTCAGGGATTCCAAGCTAGCACATGAATGAGGATAGACTAGTGAGGATGATCGTACCCGCTTTTGATGTGCACAACATGATCATGTCGTTGTTGTCTTCCAGGGGCGAAGGGAGCAATAAAGATTACAAACCAATCAAATGTAAGCAAACTTAGGTTGGTTTGTTTTGGTATTTTAATTTTTATTTTGAAAACAAATTAAAAACAATTCTTCAAATTAAAATCTTTTTAGTGTATTCAAATTATTGTTATGTGCTGATGTAAAAAATATTTTAAAAAATAAATAAATTATTTATATATATATATATTTTAAAGCAAAAAGTATTTCGAAAAACAATTGTTATGGTACTCTCAAATATATCATAAGTTAACCAGTGTAAAACTAAGCAACACAACAAAAAAATAGGCAACTACCAACCCTTCTATACAAACTATGCTTCACATATGTGCTTCACATGTTTTGAAAAGAATCTTACAACCAACTGAGAAATAAAATAAAATTTATGTATATTGGAGTTAGTATATAATTGTACATGACTTTAACACCAGTCAATGAGCATGGAGTTCAATTAACATTCTTTAATTTCTTAGTCTTTGTGTTAGAGAGAACTAAGAGGGGGTCATCTTTCGGCTCAAGAGAAAGAAAATCAAGATTGATACCGATTCTAATCACAAAACAAAAGAGCTTGGTGTCAACAAGATCTTTTCGACGAACAATGTTTAATCATGGTTATTTAAGTCTTAAAGTTATGTCAAAAAAGAAAGCTCTTGGTTTAAATTGGTTTTTTTTTTTTGGTTGATAAATGATTTTTGTTTTTACATTTTAAGGGTGTTAATCAGGTGTTTTTAAATGAAAATGTGTTGAGAATGACTTTTTAGAGAAAAACATTTTATAGATTGATCTTCCATTCGCCATAGAGATACTGGGATCAATTATAATTTTGAACCGGACTCGGGTCAAGTTTAAAATTAAATCAATTATAACTTTGATCTCGTTAAATTTGGGTGATAGTCCAACTAATTTTTTTTCTTAGAAGAATTTGCTCAATTATAAAAAAACTCTTGAAATTGTATTGAATTGTTTTGTGCAACTTAGGTTGATCCATCCATCCAGCCTATAATTCAGGCTTTAGACTAGGTGTTTAATAAGTGTGATCACAAGTACTATGATGCTTTCTATTTTTTAAATTTAATTAGTACAACTTAGTACAACGGGACGAAGGACTTCCTTTGCGTTAGGATGCTCCCACTCCACTACTCTCTCCCACCATTCTTTCGGAGAAGCAGAGATCCATTTAAGAGAAGGGGGGAGAGATGGCTGCCCATTTTCAAGCAACGGAAGACAAATTGCCATCCTCTTCAGCTTCTCGCAGTTCTGTACGATAATTGCTTCAAGAGAATCGCAAATCAGTTTTGCACAATTCCAAACGCTTTTCAGTTCTGTTAATCCCAACAATTCCAGATATCTTAAATTCGGAAGTCTGAATTCAGTGCTGCTTTCTTCATCTGATATTGTTCCTCCTATTAGCTCCTCCATTTTCTCACAATCTACAACTACAATCATTTCCAGGTTTACGAGGTTTGGCAACAAGACAAGAGGGAACAAATTCTTCATATTTCTACATCCATAGCAATAAAATTTTCGTAGACTAGAAAATATAACCTTATAAGATGGAGCAGAGAAGAACCAAGAAGATGAAACCGAGCTCTCCATTCTATCACAATCCCGAATGCGGATGAACTCCAGTTCAGTTGCATTCTCTAGGGACCAAACATCACATAAACTTCTTGCATCGATGTGTTCACAAAACAGTCCTTGAATATCATTTAAGAACTTGCCCTGAAAATCTCTCTCTCTGTTGATACTCAAATTACCCAACACAACTGTTTTACTTGGCAATAAATTAGAAAAAAACTTCGTCGTTCCTATTGAAATTATGTATGTACATAATGATCGGATCCCATTCCAACATCTGCCGTACTCCACCAAGTCAGAGACACCTTCGAACCGGCATACCAAAGTTTCCAAATTTCTCAAGGATCCTACTTCCTTTCCTTTAACAAAACACTCTTCTAATACGAGTACTTGCAGGTGAGAGAGTTTTGGTAATATTCCACTCGGAAACTCCTTTTCACCACATCCACTCATTCTAAGACACCTCAGGTTGGTTAGGAATTCCATTCCTTGCGGCATCTTTCCAAGCCTAGTGTGGAAGAGATCCAACCTCTTTAGTGCCCTAAGCTTCTTTAATGATGGGACATTTCTTAACATAAGACATCCTTCCAGCAATAATGTAGTGAGAGTCACCAAATCAGAGACAGAGTCTGGCAAATTCTCAATACCTGTGCGAGACAGATCGAGGACCTTGAGCCCATGCAATTGCTTGAAAAATGAATCTGCAATGAATCGCAAGTCTTGATTTTGACGTAGCAATAGAGTTGACAGATTTGGACACATTGGTGAATGGCTGGGGGGAATTTCTTCAAATCTGTTTTGCATTAGTGAAACTATCGTCAGATTCTCTGCCCACTCCTTTGCATCTGGCAATTCTTCTAATTTTGCACCTGCTTTATTAAGGACTTGAGAGTTCTCTTGCTGTATTTTGATGGCCATGTCCCTAATCAAGTCATGCATCTTGACAAATTTAGAATCATCACCTTCCAATAGGCAAACATATTCAAGTCTATTAAGCATCGTGTGGCCCTTGTCAACTGCATGTTGCCTCCTCATTCCTTCAATTATTCCCTCGTCGATCAAAAAATCTATCAGTACCTCCCTTTCAATCCAATCATCTTCCGGAAATAATGCACAGTATAAGAGACATTTTTGTACTGGTAACCCATCATCTAACCGAACATAACTAACCCTCAATACCTTGAATACCTTCTCATCCATGTCCCTATATCCTGATTCTCTCAATTCCATCAATGTATTCCTCCACTCATTTAGATTATCCACTCCCCTCAAGCTTCCTGCCACTGTAATAATACCTAATGGCAAACCAGCACATTCCCTTGCAACATCTTTTGCAATTCTTTCCACAACTGGTGAAAGTGTTATTTCATGTCCAAGTTTCTCCATGAACAAGGTCCAAGCCTCTCCCTCAGAAAGTGGATTCACTTCGATTTTGTGTTGGCAAGAAATCTGCTGACAGACCCTTTTTGATCGAGTTGTTGTAATCAGCTTGCATCCTTTCAACAGGACAGGAATTCCCACTTCGTGTAGCTCAAAATTGTCCCACAAATCATCTAAAATGAGAATCCATTTTTGTTTCTTCCTGAGTTCTTCTGACAATTTGGCAGCTCTATACAGATCATCATCCTCGCTTGAAAGGTCTAGATCAAGACGTTTGGCAATAAGATTCTGCAATCTATTAATACTAAAATTTTGAGACACAGTCACCCACCAAACATGATCACAAATATCTTGTCTTTGTAGAAGCTCATTGTGGATATGTTGCAGTAATGATGTCTTACCAACTCCCCCCATTCCATAAATGCCAATGGTTGGGACTTTATCATCCATTAACAAGGACCATATCACCTTCTTATTCTCTTCAAATGCTTGACCCACTGGCTTGTTAGAGCTAGTAGGAAATGGAACTCCTCTAGTCTTGCTGTATTTCAGACTTTCAGAACTAGCTCCTGCGCCAGCCTGCATTGCTGATCTTCCACTTTTCTCTAAAACCACCTCCTCTACTGGTTCTGTCCTCACACTAATCATGTCCTGCGCAGTATGCACTTGCTCTGTTCTTGGTATAGTCTGAAATGCACCATGCCCACAAGATCGTTCACCACTGTTTTCCATGGCATTTTCTGCTCCCATATTTTCATTCTCAATGTCTTGTTCTTGTGGACAAGTTGAAATTCCACGGTCGTTAACATTGATTGAACTTGTTGTGCTTTTATGTCTTTTGTTACCACCACGCATAGCTTTGAGGGCTTCTTCTTGAACTTCTTTAGTCACCCCACAACAAATGGCAACACCATGACCTTCCTCTCCTGATAAATGCCATTTGAACCTTGAAATGGGAATTTTATTGGCCCATCTACGTTGACAAAACATACAAATCATGCTTTCATCATCCTTTTCTTCAACATAATTCCAGAACGGATCCCTTGATCCAGCCCTTTGGACCTACAGAAAAAAAGGGGGGTCAAAATATAGAATAAAAATTGATGGAAGTTACCCCATATCTGGATGGATGAAACTACTTCAGTGCTGTTACCCTTATTTTGATACTAAAACTAATAGTTAGTTTATTGCACAATCATAGGGGATAAAAAGATGACGATAATTCAGTTAGACTTCTTACTTGTTGAGTATTTAAACCTCTATTTTGACTTTGCAGGGAGCTGTCAGGGCCAGAAATTGAGGCATTTGGCCTAGCAGCTCGATTTTGCAATCCTCGGACTTGGAGGCTCTCCATCTGTGATCTATATAAAAATGAAGTGATGATATTATAAAACCTTTCAATAATTGGTAGTCTCTCTTAAGCAGTAAAAATCAATGGTGTATCTAATTATCAAAAAGGTATTAAAACACAACAGCTAGAAGTCAATCAATACCTAGTGGATTTGCCAGAGTTTCGAGGCACTAAGTTCTCTTGTTGCATATTGTCTATGTGAGGAATCACAGAAGCTTGATTGACTTGTCCTTGATTAGGAATACACTGAATCCTGAATCCAAAATCATTCGAAAACAATATGAAGCATTACAAACTTATGTTTAGCTTGCTAGGTTCATGTTCAAGCTATGATGTTTCTTTCCTGAATTTAAAACTAAATTTGTTTTTACAGAAAATACTAAACATGAAAATTAACCCAGAGAGATAGGGTACCTTGAAGATGAAGTAGGCTCGAATAATGTGGAGTCATAACAATTTGAATTGAATAGATCATGATCTCCAGAAACTTGAATATTGTGAGGAGGAAACTTTTGGGACCTGAACTCAAAAGAAAAATGAAGCTTTGTTATTATTTGAAACACAAAAAAACAAGTACAAGCTAATTGAAATGCTCACGATTAAACAAGTGTATATTTGAGGTTAATACCATTGATTCAATGGAGGTTGAGGTTGAAGTAGCATCCCAGACACTTGATTGCTCATTGGTAGCTGATTAGTCCATTGTTGGTCACTGTTTGAATGAGCAACATTTGTTAGTAATTTCTTTATACAATTGTTAGATGTTAATCCACTAAGGATTTGATATCATTTTACATTGATCAATTCTCATCACTAACAAGTACAACAACAACAACAAGAAGTTAGATATATAATGATGAATATCATGTACCTTGATGGAGTTTGAGGCCAATTTGGTCCATTTTGGTTGATCCATGATGATGATGTTACATCTAAACCTCCCATTGTTGTCTGTTTATTTAACAATAAACAATTTGAAGATGCTTGAGATAAATTGATACACTAACACACAAAACGTTTTGATTCAATGGGTGACATTGTAGCAAATTGGAGTGGTCACCATGGTTTGAGGAAATGAAGTTGGAAACTGAGTTGTCTGCTGAAGACTGTCATTGTTATCCACCAGCATGTTCTGTCCAGCCTGATCATTGCATAACATGGACCTTTGGTTGACTGGAACCTCCTCCGGTGGCAACCTGCTTCCACGGTCATAAAAAGGAAAACTGTAGAAAAAATAAATTGCAAGCGATCATCTTCTGCTAAAATATGCTTAAGAATAACATACCAGGAAAGCTCAGACATATTGAATGTCTCAAAATCCAACTGATTCAATGTAAAGTTGACATCATCCTCCCCTGAAGATGGTGGAGCTCCTTCCATCTGACAAGTACAAGATCATTAGTTTGTTCCATCATTCGATTTAATTTCGCTAATTACTGAAATTAATTCCCTCTATTTTAACCCTTAGTGACACATCAGAAAACCCAAGAAAAATAATCTATCTATATGCATTTACTTGTTTCACAAATGTTTGTGCAATTATAATAATAATAATAATAATAATAATAATAATAATAATAATTCAATATCCCATAAAACATGGTGTGGAAGCTGGAGGCCATGTGCTCAGGGAAGCTTCCTAGGGAAAGTAGTCCATGTACCATCTAATAATTATTATTATTATTAAAATAAATTTTTATGATTAAAACATAAAAGTTAAAAAGAAAATGAATCAAATATATAAAATATAAAAATTAGGGGATCAAATCAAATTTTACGTTCCTTTTAAACAATGTAAGTGAAAAAAGGCTATGGTTTTTTAGAATAATAATCTTTGATCCTTGTATTCTCAATTTTTGTTTTAATAATAATCTTAAATTTAATTTTGTAAAATTGATATTTAATTTAACTCTATAATATTGAATGCCATATCAGTATGTGAAAACATGCTAATGAATAAAAATAACAACACATAAATTAAACAATAACAACATAATATGCTAAAATATACAAGATGAAATTAAAAAGAAATAAAGTTCAATGAACAAAGAGAAGAAAATAAAGAAGAGAAAATATATATATATATATATATATATATATATATATATATATATATATATAAACAATGAACTAAATGGTACGGTTTGTGAGATGATATAAATTAACATGAAATTGTCCTATAATAATTACTAACAACCATATATTAATCTCACGTATGATTTGACGTGTTTCCAAAGCTTAATGTTGAAAAAACAAATTACGCTCAAAATTATATCCAAGTAAAGACGCAAATAGAAAATTATCCACAAGACATTGTTCAAAATTAAGAGGCTTCCATTTTAATTTATTTGCTATTAAAATTAATTATTTAATTAATTTAAAAAAAGAGATAAAAACAAAGCAAATTCCCCAAAAACCATACCAAACACCCATAATCTCAGCAGAACTAATGAACAATGCATGAGTAGTCACCATGGTTTGAGGAAATGAAGGTGGAAACCGAGTTGTCTGCTGAATACTATCATTGTTATCCACCAGCATGTTCTGTCCAGCTTGATCATTGAATGTAATGGTGCTTTGGTTTACTGGAACCTTCTCCGGTGGTGACCTGCTTCCATGGTCATAATAAGAAAAACTGTAGAAAAACTAAATTGCAAGCAATCATCTTCTGATAACATATGCTTTAGAATGACGTACGAGGGAAGCTCAGACATTAATGTCTCAAAATCCAACTGATTGACATCATCCTCCATAAAAGACGGTGGATCTCCTTCCATCTGACCACAAGTACAAGATGATTAGCATGTTCTGGGGTTTAAAAACGAAGAGAAAGCAAGATGATTAGCACTACATATATATATATATAAGAGAAGAATATATAAACATATATATATATATATATATATAATACACAAAGAAAATCTGATGTTTTGCCTTAAAAAACTAGATATTGTTTTTTTTTTTTTTAAATCCAGAAGTTCAATTTAGATGAACACCACAAGGCATGGATTAGAAAATCTGAGAAAAAGATCAATCTATTTATCATGGATTTCTTTAAAGATTCAAAGAATAGTTACATATAATAATTAAAAAAAAAAAAAAAAAACACCAACAAGATGAAGCATAAATAACTAACCAACAAGATTCAAGACGTTCTTCAAGTGCTGGTTTGCTTGAGCAGTAATCAGCAAGGAAATAAAAAATAAAATAAAAAACAGAGATCAGAGAAGAATATATGGTTTAAGAGAATAATAAAGCTAAGTATACAAAAATCTAGTTCTTACTGGTGAGATGTGGAAAGGAAAATAGGGAATTGTATAAGGAAATTGCTAGGAAGGAAGTATGCTAGGAAGGAAATGCAGAAGAAAGAGAGCAAGCTATTTGATCAGTTTTATGACCAATGAGGCCAAAGCAGAAAGTAAAGGATTAGATCACGGAGACATACGACCCTACCCACCTTGTCCTCACTCTATTCATTTTCCATGCCTTTAATTTTATCATACAGACCACTAAGTGACTGTAATCAAGATTTTAAAAAAAGTATTTTTTATTTAAAAATATATCAAAATAATTTAAAATATTATTTTTTTAATCTAAAATAAAAAATATTTTTTTTAATATTTTTCAAAAACATTTTCTAATCACAATCCTAGACACCCCTTAAATTGTTCAAGCAATTTGATCAGAACCTACAAATTAATTTTATAAAGTCTATATTTGCAGTAACATTTTATAAAGTAATGGGAAATACTTTTACATCAACCAATCAGATTACAACACTTTACACCGAAAGATCGAGCTGCCATAAACCTTTTGAAGGCTGCTGCCATTTCTTGCTAATTACTAGTCATTGTTGTGAATACTTGCATGCACCATAACCACATTCTCAAATGTTCAAAAACTATTTTTTTTTTTAAAAAAAGGGTATAATTTAAGAAGAAACATGTTTTCAAGTTTAGTCAAATGCATCATGTTTTAATTATTTTGATATATATTTCCATTTAAAAAACATTTTAAAAAAATAATCGTTACTCTACTCTCAAACACCCGTGAAAATATCAAACCTCATCGTCAATTAACATGAACCCTTGATTTATTTATAGTTTATTTGAGTTAAATAATTTGCTTTTTGAAAAATAAAAAAGTCATATTGTTTTTTTTTTGGTTCTAAAATTCATAATCAAATCGAGGGGAGTTCACAAGACTCTAATATCTCAATATAAACAAGACTCCAATGTAAAACCAGTTTAATTGACAAAAAAAAAAATTAAATTATTAGGTAAAATTTTAAAATATATAGTTAATGGGAGACTCTTTTCACATAAAGATGATTTTTCTTTATTGAAAAGATGTTATTCTGCCATTCCATACACACTATCCCATTATATAGTTACTGGGAGGCTCTTTTCACAAGATATAGAAGATGGCAATCTTGTTAAAACATTTTGGTCATTGATTAAACTCTGTAGTATCTCAATTGCTGTTTCAAAATGATCATCATGGATTAATTTCTTCAACTATAAAAAAGAATGTAAAGAGCTAAGAATTTTTTTTGAGATTGTGAGGGCAAGTCCAACGGGGAGAGCTATCAACGCAGACAAAGCCAAAATTTTAAAAATTTAGCTATTTTTGTTAAACTTACGTCTTCAACGGGGAGAGCTAAATGGAGATGCAAAATGACTTCTTCATCTTCGGGAGGCATTCCTATACGTCTATCCTGCAGAGGCAAAAAAAAATCTGACCGTTGTAATGTTACCGTTGCCATTGTCCAAATTGAAACACACATCAACACATCAACCAATCAACACAGCCAATTCAAACAAGAAAACAACACAACAAAGCAAAATGGAGGGGGGCAACGAAGAAGAGGAGGAGGAGGAGGAGGAGGAAAATAGAAGAAATGGGTGTGGGGAGCGGCTGGAGGAGAGTGAACGGCTGTGTGGGGAGTGGACGGGTGTGTGTGGGGTGGGGGGTGGCTGGAGAGGAGTGGACGACGACGGGTGGGCGGCTAGAGGGGAGTGGACGGTGGTGGGGCAACGCCTGGAGGTGGGTGGGTGGGTGGGGGGAGGGGGCGGCGGCTAGAAGAGAAGAAGGTAGGGTTTTTTAGATTGAAATGAAAATGAAGGGGACAAATGGGGTGGGGTGGGTTTTTATAGTAAGTATTATTATATTATAATAATAATTATTATATAATAACTAATTATTATAAATAATTATTATTAATTATTATAATAATAGTTAGCATAAATTTTTTAAAAATTTAGCTATTTTTGTTAAACTTACGTCTCCAACGGGGAGAGCTAAATGGAGATCCAAAATGGCTTCTTCATCTTCGGGAGGCATTCCTATATGTCTATCCTGCAGAGGCAAAAAAAAATCTGACCGTTGTAATGTTACCGTTGCCATTGTCCAAATTAAAACACACATCAATACAACAACCAATCAACACAGCCAATTCAAACAAGAAAACAACACAACATAGCCAAATGGAGGGGGGGGCAACGAAGAAGAAGAGGAGGAGGAGGAGGAGGAGGAGGAAAATAGAAGAAATGGGTGTGGGGAGCGGCTGGAGGAGAGTGAACGGTTGTGTGGGGAGTGGACGGGTGTGTGTGGGGTGGGGGGCGGCTGGAGAGGAGTGGACGGTGACGGGGGGCGGCAGGAGGGGAGTGGACAGCTTCATGGGGGGCGGCTAGAGGGGAGTGGACGGTGGTGGGGCAACGACTGGAGGTGGGTGGGTGGGGGGAGGGGGCGGCGGCCAGAAGAGAAGAAGGTAGGGTTTTTTAGATTGAAATGAAAATGAAGGGGGCAAATGGGGTGGGGTGGGTTTTTATAGTAAGTATTATTATATCATAATAATTATTATTATATAATAATTAATTATTAATAATAATAATTAATTATTATAATAATAGTTAGCATAAAAAATAGAGGTATTAATTCGTAATTAATTTGATTGAATTATTTGTAATGAAATGTATTTTAATTAATTGTGTTTGAACTTATTGGTTATTTGTTAATGTGTTCATTTTGTTTTTTTTTTAATTTTTCTAACACTCAAAGACAATAAGTGACATTAATTAACTTCAAATACAATAACCATAAAAAAAAACATATAATTACTTGAAAAACATAAAATAAGTAGCTTAAATTTCAAATATTGCGGGTCTTTTAATTATATTTAAATTATTATTTTTTTAATTTAAATATAATTATTGTTGGAGGGTTTTTCAAAAGCAATTATTTAATTATATAACTTACTCCTATTAATTGTATAATTAAACTATATAAAAAATAATTGAACTTTATTTAAAATAAGATAAAAACAAATGGCTCTCCAAAACGGCTCTTTACCATTGGACAAAATATCAACTCAAAAGTCATTTACACACTATTCAAAGAGTCATTTCTATGATTTGACTCTTAAAAATGGTTGTTGCCATTGAACTTGCTCATCATTTGAAATTGGATGATCAATGATGGTAAGTTCATCAATTAATACTCTCATAGCATGCATATACTCATAAATGGGTCCATTTCCTCTTTGAATGAGGGTGAGTTCTTCCTTCAATTGTATAGCTCGTGTTCTTGAGCGATTCGTATAAAGCAGGTTTAATTTTGTCCAGGCTGTGTGAGATGTCTTGGCTGATGCGACGAGTGGAGTTATGGCAGAGGAAGTGGATGCCAATATAACACTTAGAATTAGCTTGTCTTGTCGAACCCAATGGATTTTGTATAGATCAACAATAGGCATTCCTGTAGGAGAGGGAAATACAACAAATCCAGTGATGCAATCAAGCAGATCATATCCAATGAGTAATGCTTCAAATTGAGCACACCATTAGGGAAAAGAGGACGAAGTTAATCTATCACTGATTTGTGTAGAGATGTTGAGGGAAATCAGTAGCTTGTCGGTTGTGGACTGTGGCTGGGTGTTGAAATCAGGGTTGTGTTTTCATTTGAGGGATGACATATTTTGAGATTTGAATCGTTTCCTCGTTTGAGAATGGGAGCTCTGATACCATAAAGAAGAAGATGTTGGGATGACTGTTTGATTGAAAAATGCTTTCTCTTTTCAATGCATTGTTTGATTTTGCTATTGCTTTTTATATACACTGTTATGAATGCAAATAATAATGTCTTGGTTGATCTGTAGTTGTAGTTTCCATATTTGTTTTGTGTCTGTTACATGATTTTCCATGATTGAGGGAAATATTGATTTGCTGCTTAATCTTCATTATTTGCTGCATAATTTCGGCTTGCCTGTAGATCCTTTGTTGCTACATCATCCTTCATATAGGTAACATAACAAATTAGTGTTGGGTTTTCTTCAACATATAAATCCAATGAAAATTGTAATTTAATTGTTTCTTCAAGAGCTCAAAACATCCTATTAGACAATCTATGGTCGTTTAAAAGAATGGTTAGAAGTGAGGAAGAGTGTTAAAATCTAAGAATTGTATATAAATTAAGAATAAATCACCACCATCAAAGTTCAAGTCTTTTAAATAAAACTCAAACTCAATACATACCAAAATACACACTAGATCCAACAATACATACTGATAATACCCACGATTCACTGCTCGCCTACTAAAAAAAGGGGGGTTTGCAACGGACGTGTCCGTTGCAAACAAGAGAGGAGGCCGGATTCGTTCCATTGCAAGTACGCGACTGAAAAGTCATTTGCAATGGAATGTCCGCCACGAAAACGACATTCATAAAGAGTTCCACCACGAGCTCAAAGTAGGAATTGTACACCATTAATCACACAGAGGCACTTGCTCGATAAATAATAAGCTTACATTATCTTTTACACTTAATGGAATTGTGTAGGCATCGTCACCATTAGCGTAAATAACTTCTGTAGCTCGCGCAAGGTTAATAAGCAGTTGAAGGAGAAGCATTGGAGCTTTAGTTGGCCTCATGCAATCTTCATTGATATCCTTCCATACAGCAGCGTTCATCTTTTGTATCTCTTCAGTCGCTTTCTTCTCCGAGATGTTATATTGTTTCATGTAGCATTGAACACCAGATGCGCAGTCTCCCCTCTTTTGTTCATCCTTCAATTATACAAACGACATTATAATTGTTAGAAAAGAGACTTCACATGAAAGATTTCAAAACACAAAGAAAATTGAGAAGAAAGACAAGAATAGTCTGCTAGAGAATAGAAGGTGTATTCTTTAGTCTACAGTATGAAAGATGGTATAAGATATGCGCATAAATAGAAAGGTGCATACACGGCAAATGTATGTAAAACACAATATCAATACAGTAAAATTTCAAATTTCATTCTCCCACTTCCCGTCTCTAAACTCCATTCTTCTTTCTCTTAATTTCTTCAATTATCTGCAATCTCTCTCAATCCTAACATGGTCGTGAGCTGAACCTTGGTTCAATTTTTTATGCACAAAAATAATTGAAAAATCCAGTAAACTATCAAGTTGAAATAATACCTTTCACTAAAAGGATAAAATTTGTAAATAATTTGAATATTAATCCCTTAGGATTTATTTATCCAAATACCAACGGTGAATAATAAATTCCCAAAAATAAGATTTTATATTTTTTGAAATATTGGCCAATACCCTTTGGATTTTACAAACATGTTGTAAAATCTCAAAATGCAAGCAATGATTTTTCTTTGCAAAATCCATGCTAAAACTCATTTTTTCTTCAAAACCCAAGATAATATATATATTTTTCCAAAAGAAAACAATTTTTAAAAATATGCTAGTGTATTGGCCGTATGCAAGAAAACAACACATTTTTTCTTTTAAAAATATTTTTTGGAAAAAATTGTATTTTTTATGTTTTTCTTTATTTTTTATTATATTTTTCGGTGGGCTGGCAGCCAGCCCACGTAAGTTCGGGCTGGGCTATCGCCTTGTCTCCAGGCTGGGTTGCTAGTCCAGATGTCTAGCAGCAAAGCCCAGCCCAGACACTGGAAATCTTCTTGAGGGCCAGGCCGGGCACAAGGCCTGCCCTGCCAAGCCCACGCGGGGAGTGAATTAATTCACTCCCCGCATGCAAATACAGGGATGATGAACAGTGATAAGGAAGGTTTTCGAGTATGGAGAATGGAGTAACTGTCCATATCGTTGGGTAGAGGAGGTCGTGGTGATTCTTCTGGTCGTTGTGGCGTCGGAGATGGTGGCCTGTGGTGGCTGGAATGGGCGTCGGAATGGCGACTGGTCATGTTGCAGATGAAGGACTTGTGCTGCCAATCTTGCTTGAGATGTTGTCTGGTTTTCTGGGGAGGCCGTGAGGGTCTGTGGCGATGGACTGGGTGAGGTGGCCGGGATTGGTTGCTGGAGTCGTTGGACCGAGAAGGAGAGGGAGAGAATGGTGTTCTGGTTTTAGAGAGAGGGAAGCAGAGGAAAACGAGAAAAAATGCAGGGGAAGGCAAGAAGATGATGGCCCTGCAAATTTCTATATCTCTGCATTTTTTTGTATTTTCCACGTAAAAACCTCCTCTTTTTTCCTTCCCTCTTCTTCTCTCTTTTTTCTTTTTTTCTCATCTTTTCTTCCCATGCAGACTGCTATTTATAGCGAGAAGAACCAAGTCGTTAAGGAAAATAAATCGGAGGAGAATCAGGAAGAAGATTGATGGAGATAAATAAGGCAAGATCACGGTTGATTTAGGAAGAATTGATCTGCTTTGTCATGGTTAATGATAATTATGCATGCCTGAAAATTTGCCGGAACAGTGCATGCTTATTTCATGCAGATTTTTTTTTTTAATTTCTTTAATTGCACCCAATTTGATTTAAACTTGTGATTTATCCCCCAATCGACCATTAAACTCGCAATTTATTCCATTCGGCTCCCCGATCTCGCATAATTGACTTGGAAAAAATAAATAAATAAATTGATCTCTGAAAATTTCAATTTCATCGATTGAACCCAAATTAAATTTATGAACTTGATTTCTTGTTAACGAAGCCCTTAGTACAATTAATTTGGCCGATTGAAACCCTTCAACTGGCCTTAAATTAATTCTCAATTACAATTTTAAATTAACCCAACACTAGATCAAATTGGCCCATAAAAAGTATAATTATATCTTTCGACTTAGTTTTTGCGCAGATTTATCTGATAATAAATTATTTTGACCTTAAATTTGCGATTTTCTTTATTTCCGGGTACGAAAGAGATACGATCAAGTTCTCAACGACATCCAAAATTTCACCTCGATCTTCCTGCTAACACCAAACCCTTTTATTTTATTTTTTTTGTTAGTTTCGGGTAGTTTTGGGGAAAGACCCAAAATTGGATTACAATAGTGATAATATAAAAAATGCATTTTAAAAATAAAATAATAACTTGTGTGCATGTTGAGGTAAAGGAAATGGATGTAGAACAGCTAGTCTTAGATTAATTGGTGCTGGAAAAGGAAAAATACCAAACGCACTCAACTCAGCCCACTTAAATTATTATGAAGAATTTGAATGAGTTGAAAGCACTAAACAAACTCAATAAATAATGTAATTGATTGAATTGAAGTCATCGTCCCATTTCAGTTACGATTCAATGAATTATAAATGTGCGGTTCAAAACCAGACCTGGGTCAAGTTTAAAGTTAAATCAATTATAATTTTGAATCGGACTCGGGTCATGTTTAAAATTAAATCAATTATAACTTTGATCTCGTTAAATTTAGGTGTTTATTTCTTAGAAGAATTTGCTCAATTAGTCCTTATATGTTTGGATATGGTCTTCACCATGTTTTCACAAGTTGTCATTGAAACATTTTCTAATCTATCCTCTTAATAAACATTTTTTTTAGCTAATACTAATATCATTACTTGCAAAAGCTCAAATCCTACCTAATTTATTGAGACTTAAGATTTGTTTTTATGTTAATTTTTTTTATAAAAAAAATCTTGAAAATGTATTGAATTGTTTTGTGCAACATAGGTTGATCCATCCATCCAGCCTATAATTCAGGGTTTAGACTAGGTGTTTAATAAATGTGATCACAAGTACTATGATGCTTTCTATTTTTTAAATTTAATTAGTACATACACTAAAGCTTACAACGGGACGAAGGACTTCCTTTGCGTTAGGATGCTCCCACTCCACTACTCTCTCCCACCATTCTTTTGGACATGCAAAGATCAATCTTAGAGAAGGGGGGAGAGATGGCTGCCCATTTTCAAGCAACGGAAGACAAATTGGCATCCTCTTCAGCTTCTCACAGTTTGCTACGATAATTACTTTAAAAGAATCGCAAATCAGTCTTGCACTGCAAATGCTTTTCAATTCTGGTAATCCCACCAAGTCCAAATTTCTTAAATTCAGGAGTTTGAATTCAGTGTTTCTTTCTTCATCTGATCTTCCTCCTATTAGCTCCTCCATTTTCTCACAATCTTTAACTATAATCCTTTCCAAGTTTACGAAGTTTGGCAACAAGACAAGAGGGAACAAATTCTTCATATTTCTACATCCATAGCAATGAAATTCTCATAGACTAGAAAATATAACCTTATAAGATGGAGCAGAGGAGAACCAAGAAGATGAAACTGAGCTCTCCATGCTTACGCAATCGTGAATGTGGATGATCTCCAGTTCAGTTGCACTCTCTAGGGACCAAACATCACATAAACTTCTTGCATCGATGTGTTCACAAAACAGTCCTTGAATATCATTTAAGAACTTGCCCTAAAAATTTCTCTCTCTGTTGATACTCAAATTACCCAACTCAACTGTTTTACTTGGAAAAAAAGGAAAAAATATATCTTTCTTGCTCCAAAAATTCTTCATCGTTCCTATTAAAATTCTGTATGTGCATAATGATCGGATTCCATTCCACCATCTGTGGTACTCCACGAAGTCAGAGACACCTTCGAACCGGCATACCAAAGTTTCCAAATTTCTCAAGGATCCTACTTCCTTTCCTTTAACTGTTATCGGAGCATATATTATTCCATCAATACACTCTTCTAGTACGAGTACTTGCAGTTGAGAGAGTTTTGGTAATATTCCACTCGGAAACTCCTTTTCACCACATCTACTCATTCTAAGACAACTCAGGTTGGTTATGCATTCCATTCCTTGCGGCATCTTTTCAAGATTATTATCACAGAGATCCAACCTCTTTAGTGCCCTAAGCTTCTTTAATGATGGGACATTTCTTAACATACGACAACCTTTCAGCAATAATGTAGTGAGAGTCACCAAATCAGAGACAGAGTCTGGCAAATTCTCAATACCTGTGTGAGACAGATCGAGGACCTTGAGCCCATGCAATTGCTTGAAAAATGAATCTGCAATGAATCTCAAGTCTTGATTTCGACATAGCAGTAGAGTTGACAGATTTGGACACATTGGTGAATGGCTGGGAGGAATTTCTTCAAATTTGTTTTGCATTAGTGAAACTATCGTCAAATTCTCTGCCCACTCCTTTGCACCTGGCAGTTCTTCTAATTTTGCACCTGCTTTAATAAGGACTTGAGAGTTCTCTTGCTGTATTTTGATGGCCATGTCCCTAATCAAGTCATGCATCTTGACACGTTTACCATCATATGTTTTAGCACTTTCCAATAGGGAAACATATTCAAGTCTATTAAGCATCGTGTGGCCCTTGTCAACTGCATCTTGCCTCCTTATTTCTTCAATTATTCCCTCGTCGATCAAAAAATCTATGAGTACCTCCCTTTCAATCAAATCATCTTCGGGAAATAATGCACAGTATAAGAGACATTTTTGTAGTGGCAACCCATCATCTAACCGATCATAACTAACCCTCAATACCTTGAATACCTTCTCATCCATGTCCCTATATCCTGATTCTCTCATTTGCTTCAATGTACTCCTTCACTCATTTGGATTATTCACTCCCCTCAAGCTTCCTGCCAATGTAATAATACCTAATGGCAAACCAGCACATTCCCTTGCAACATCTTTTGCAATTCTTTCCACAACTGGTGAAAGTGTTATTTCATGTCCAAGTCTCTCCATGAACAAGGTCCAAGCTTCTCCTGCAGAAAGTGGTTTCACTTCGATTTTATGTTGGCAAGAAATCTGCTGACAGACCCTTTTTGATCGAGTTGTTGTAATTAGCTTGCATCCTTTCAACGGGACAGGAATTCCCACTTCGTGTAGCTCAAAACTGTTCCACAAATCATCTAAAATGAGAATCCATTTTTGTTTCTTCCTTAGTTCTTCTGACAATTTTGCAGCTCTATGCAGATCATCATCCTCCCTTGAAAGTTCTAGATAAAGACGTTTATCAACACGTTTGGAAATAAGATTATGCAATCTATTAATGCTGAAATTTTGAGACACAGTCACCCACCAAATATGATTGCAAATATCTGGTCTTTGTAGAAGTTTATTGTGGATATGTTGTAGTAATGTTGTTTTACCAACTCCCCCCATCCCGTAAATGCCAATGCTCGGGACTTCATCATCCATTAACAAAGACCATATCATATTCATATTCTCTTCAAATGCTCGACCCACCAGCTTTTTAGAGCTAGTAGGTAATGGAATTCCTCTAGTCTCACTTGAGTTGTCTTTAAGAATTTTAGAATATCTACCTCCTGCGCCAGGCTGCACTAATCTTCCACTATTCTCCATATCCTGCTCCTCCACTGTCTCTGTCCTCGCTCTAACCACGTTCTGCACATCATTCATAATCACATCATTGCTTATTGATGGAGCAAATGGTTGATCATAGTATCTTCCATGACCAAGCCACAATGGATCTAATGGCTCGGATGAATCTCCTCGAGGCTCATCAACTTGATTAATTGACGGTCTCTCACAAGAGCTACGTCTCTCTAGATGCTGCACTTGCTCTGTTCTTGGTATAGTCTGAAATGCATCATGCCCACAAGATCGTTCACCACTGTTTTCCATGGCATTTTCTTCTCCCATATTTTCATTCTCAATGTCTTGTTCCTCTGGACAAGTTGAAATTCCATGGTCGTTAACATTAATTGAACTTGTTGTGCTTTTATGTCTTTTGTTACCACCATGCATAGCTTTGAGGGCTTCTTCTTGAACTTCTTTAGTCACCCCACGACAAATGGTAACACCACGACCTTCCACTCCTGATAAATGCCATTTGATCCTTGAAATGGAAGTGTTAATGGCCCATCGATGTTGACAAAACACACAAATCATGCTTTCATCATCCTTTTCTTCAACATAATTCCAGAATGGATCCCTTGATCCAGCCCTTTGGACCTATAGAAAAAAAAAAAAAAGGAGGGGAGGGATTATAATATAATCATATTATAGGGTCTCACTCACAAGTTTAAACTTTTAGGTGAGATGGTTCCTTAACATGGTATCATAACTTTATTGACCTAACGATATCCAGTTCGAATCTCACCACCCCCATTCTATTTAATAAAAAGACTAAGCACAAGGTGATGTGGACATGTGCAAGTTTCAAGCCTAAAGGGCTTTCACTTGAGAGGGATGATAGATTATAATATAATCATATTATAGGGCCTCACTTACACGCTTAAGCTTTTAGGTGAGATGGTTCCTTAACAAGGGTTAAAATATAGAATAAAAACTGATGGAAGTTACACCATATTCGGATGGATGAGAAACTACCTACTTCAATGCTCTTACCCTTATTTTGCTACTAAAACTAATAGTTAGTTTATTGCACAATCATAGGGGATAAAAAGAAGACGATAATTCAATTAGACTTCTTACTTGTTGAGTATTTAAAACCCTATTTTGACTTTGCAGGGAGCTGTCAGGGCCAGGATTTGAGGCATTTGGCCTAGCAGTTTGATTTTGCAATACATGGACCTGGAGGTTCTCCATCTGTGATCTATATAAAAATGAAGTGATGATATTATAAAACTTTTCAATAAATGGTAGTCTCTCTTAAGCAGTAAAAATCAATGGGGTATCTAATTATCAAAAAGGTATAATACCTAGTAGATTTGCCAATGTTTCGAGGCACTAAGTTCTCTTGTTGCATATTGTCCATGTGAGGAAAGACAGAAGCTTGATCGACTTGTCCTTGATTAGGAATACACTGCATCCTGAATTCAAAATCATTCGAAAACAATATGAAGCATTACAAACTAATGTTTAGCTTGTTGGGTTCATGTTCAAGCTATGATGTTTCTTTCTTGATGGGATTTTTTTTTTTTTACATAAAATACTAAACATGAAAAATTGGATACCATGGAGCAGGTAAAGAAGGTCTAGGTTGATTGAAGCCACCATGTTGTGAAGTTGTTGTGTTCGGCGTCATATGGACATGTCCCTGCTGAGGTTGCCTGGAAAATTTTCAAATAGTTAAACGTAGAATTTGACACCACAATGTAAAGATAGAAGGGGGTACCTTGAAGATGAAGTAGGCTCGAAAAACATGGAGTCATAACAATTTGAATTCAATAGATCATGATCTCCAGAAACTTGATGATTGTGAGGAGGAAACTGAGTACTATCATTGTTATCCACCAGCATGTTCTTTCCACCTTGATCATTACATAATATGGAGCTTTGGCTGACTGGAACCTCCTCCAGTAGCGACCTGCTTGCATGGTCAGTACCATTATTGTTTTTTTTCTCTTAGAATTACAAGGAAAACTGTAAAAAAAACTGATAGCAAGTAATCATCTTATGATAAAATATGCTTAAGAATGACGTACGAGGGAAGCGACAGTAATTTTTCAAGTTCCAACCGATTCCATGTAAGGTTCACATCATCCTCCCCAGATGGAGATCCTTCCATCTGACAACAAGTACATGATCATTAGTATGTTCCTTCATTCGAATTAATTTTGCTAATTACAGAAATTAACTCCCTCTATTTTCACCCTTGGTTACACATCAGAAAACCCAAGAAAAATAATCTATTCATAATGCATTTACTCGCTAATTTACCCGTGCATTGCTGCGGGTAACGTATACCTTAATTTTCTCTGTTTTTTTTTTTTTTTAAAAAAAATGATTAAGAAGTTTCTAAGTTGCGAACGGAACATAATTTATTTTGATATATTATCCAAAAAAAAGAGATAAAAACATAGAAAATTATCCAAAAGACATTGTTCAAAATTAAGAGGCTTCCATTTTAATTTATTTGCTATTAAAATTAATTATTTAATTAATTTAAAAAAAGAGATAAAAACAAAGCAAATTCCCCAAAAACCATACCAAACACCCATAATCTCAGCAGAACTAATGAACAATGCATGAGTAGTCACCATGGTTTGAGGAAATGAAGGTGGAAAACGAGTTGTCTGCTGAATACTATCATTGTTATCCACCAGCATGTTCTGTCCAGCTTGATCATTGAATGTAATGGAGCTTTGGTTTACTGGAACCTTCTCCGGTGGTGACCTGCTTCCATGGTCATAATAAGAAAAACTGTAGAAAAACTAAATTGCAAGCAATCATCTTCTGATAACATATGCTTTAGAATGACGTACGAGGGAAGCTCAGACATTAATGTCTCAAAATCCAACTGATTGACATCATCCTCCATAAAAGATGGTGGATCTCCTTCCATCTGACCACAAGTACAAGATGATTAATTAGCATGTTCTGAGGTTTAAAAATGAAGAGAAAGCAAGATGATTAGCACATATATATATATATAAGAGAAGAATATATAAACATATTTATATATAATACACAAAGAAAATCTGATGTTTTGCCTTAAAAACTAGATATTGTTTTGTTAAAAAAATCCACAAGTTCAATTTAGATGAACACCACAAGGCATGGATTAGAAAATCTGAAATAAAGATCAATCTATTTATCATGGATTTCTTTAAAGATTCAAGCCATAGTTACAGATAATAAAAAAAACAAAAACACCAACAAGATGAAGCATAAATAACTTGTTAAATCGTTTTTAACATAAACCCTAAGATCTTGAACTGCATGATAATCACAATAAGATTTCGATATAAGAAGGATTAAGAATTACCTCCGTTCATCATGGTACGAGGAGATTCTTGATCCTGCTGCCGAATCCTACTACTAATTGGTGTTGAACTTTGGTTGAAGAAAAGCTTTAGTGAAGAGTTTCGGTTTCTCTCTCCTCGCCTATAAACCCTAATGTGTTGATAATTGCGGCTAGCTTTTGTGATGGACAAAAGCCTATATTTTATAGGTGGAGAGAGGACCGAAATTCCAATTAGGGTTTTCTTTAATGCAATCTCAACCGTCCATCAAGGTAGTGATTGATATGGAATATAACTCCTTAATTAAAACCTGTTTTTGTAGAAAATAGCATGTATCCTATGAAAACGGAATTCCTATAATGACCACAATTTCGGGAAAGGGAAGGACCTAAAAGTAATTCCCTTACAGTCTCCCACTTGGTCGATAGGAAGATCCATTAGTGTTTTCATATAGGAGTCATAAGGCGCGCGTTACATGCTAAGCTCTTCTTTAGTCGGTTATCATAAGTGTCTTGGCTAATCCGGTTGTCAATGGGAGTCATGGCGTGCACACATCATTCCATAACATGATTCCTTCCATGTACCACATCAGTGACAACTTTCATAACTAGACCATAAGAGGAGATTTGCATAATGGTCCCATAATGTCTTTGTTACAAGACTGTTTCTGTTAGCATTCATCCAATCATAAATATGTACACAATGGATAACAGAAAGAATATATAGCAGATGTAGCAATAAATTAAGAGCTCAATAAATGTCAAGTACAAGTACATGATAAAGAGCAGATAAATGATAACTAGGAACTATCTTCAAGACCCATACTTTGAGTATGTCCCTGAAAGGTCTTTGGAGGTAGTCCTTTTGTGAATATGTCTGCAACCATGAGATCTGTTCTTGTATGCTCAATGACAATTTTCTTTAGTCTAACATCCTGCTTCAGTGATAGATATTTAAGGTCCATGTGTTTTGCTCCCTTAGATATCCTGTCATGCTTGGAGAAGAAAGTTGCAGCTTCATTGTCACAGTACAGAGTTAGTGGCTTAGAGATGAAACTCAAAGCTCCAAACTCAGAGACGAAATTACGCAACCACGCTCCCTGAATTGCAGCCTCATAGCATGCCACGTACTCAGCCTCCATGGTGGATGTGTAAAGCAACTCGGATTTCTAGCTTTTCCATGATATTGCACCTCCAGATAAGAGATACACATAGCCAAGAGTGCAGTGTCTAGTGTCAGGACATTCTCCAAAATCTGAATCTGAATAACCAGTCACCTGTAGGTGTCCTGATTTTCTATATGTGAGCATGTAGTTCCGTGTTCCCTTTAGGTATCTTAGTACTTTCTTTGCAGCTTTCCAATGAGCTATCCCTGGATTACTTTGAAATCTATCCAACATGCCAACAGCATGACTAATGTCAGGCCTCGTACAGACCTGTGCATACATCAAACTCCCTACGAGAGAAGCATAAGGATATTGTGCCATTTCTTTACGTTCCAACTCGTTCTGTGGACACTGCGTAAGATCAAGCTTATCTCCTTTATGCAGTGGAACAGGACTAGAGGAACATGTCATCATCCCAAATCTCTCTAGAACTTTGTCAATATATGCCTTTTGAGACAATCCCAAAATACCAAGTGACCTATCACGGAATATCTCTATTCCTATCACATAGGATGCCTCGCCCATATCTTTCATTTCAAAGTTCTTAAAGAGATAAGTCTTGGTTTCATGTAATAAACCAAGGTCACTGCTGGCTAATAAGATGTCATCAACATACAGAACTAAAAATATGAACTTGCTCCCACTGATCTTAAGGTATATGCAAGGGTCAACGATATTTTCTTTGAAACCAAATTCAGTAATAATTTCATCGAACTTTAGATACCATTGCCTGGAAGCTTGTTTCAGTCCATATAGTGATTTCTTAAGTTTGCAAACCATGTCTTCCTGACCTTCAATTATGAAGCCTTCAGGTTGACGCATGTAGACTTCCTCTTGCAAGTCTCCATTAAGAAAGGCGGTTTTGACGTCCATTTGATGTAACTCAAGGTCATAATGAGCCACTAACGCCATGATAATTCTAAGTGAGTCTTTTCTGGACACAGGAGAAAAAGTCTCAGTATAATCAATACCTTCTTTCTGATTGAAACCTTTGGCAATAAGTCTGGCTTTATGTCGTTCAATATTGCCTTTGCAATCGCGCTTGGTCTTAAAAACCCACTTACAGCCAACTGCTTTGTGTCCTGGAGGCAATTGAACTACTTCCCATACTTGATTTTCTGCCATAGATTTCAATTCATCCTTCATGGCATCGATCCATTTATTAGAATTAACATCTTTAATGGCTTGTGAATAAGAAACCGGGTCTTTCATTGTCCCATCTTCAGATTCTACTTGGTAAAGCATATAATCATTGGAAATAGCGGATCTCCTTTGTCTTTGAGACCTTCTTAATGCCGGTTCCACTGGTGTTGCATCCATAGGTTCATTGGCAATAATCTCATTATGGAGTTGTGGATTATTCATTGGGTGTTCCTCATTGTTGAATGGTTCAACAATGGGAGGGTTCCCATCTTTCAAAATAGAGGGTAAAGGAACATGTACCCTTATTTCCTGAATGATCACATCTTGAACTTTATTACTCCCACTGATTTTGCCATTCTCGTAGAATCTGGCATTACCGGTTTCAACAATTCTCGTACTATGGTTAGGACAATAAATCCTATATCCTTTGGACTTATCTGGGTAACCTATGAAGTAACCACTGATCGTCTTAAAGTCCAATTTCTTTTCTTGTGGATTGTAGATTCTAGCTTCAACTGGGCAACCCCAAACTTGGAGATGTCTTAAACTAGGTTTCCATCCTTTCCACAGTTCAAAAGGTGTCTTTGGAACTGCCTTACTAGGAACCCTGTTCAAGATGTAAACAGCTGTGCGTAGAGCATCCATCCATAATGATGTAGGTAAATTGGCATGACTCATCATGGATCTAACCATTTCCATATATGTACGATTTCGCCTTTCAGCTACACCATTTTGCCATGGAGATCCAGGTGTTGTGTATTGGGCAACAATTCCAAGCTTTTGGAGAAGTTTCGCAAAAGGTCCAGGATGTTGTCCTGTTTCATCATACCTTCCGTAAAATTCACCACCTCTATCTGACCTTATGATTTTCACTTTTCTATCTAGTTGCCTTTCGACTTCAGTAATGAACACTTGTACAGCATCCACTGACTGAGATTTATCATGCAACAAGTATAGATAATAGTAACGTGAGTAATCATCAATAAAGGTAATGAAATACTTCTCTCCCCCAAAAGTTGGAACGTTAAAAGGTCCGCAAATATCTGTATGTATTATTTCAAGAAGCTGGGTACTTCTTGTGGCTCCTTTCTTTGTGTGTTTTGTTGTTTTGCCTTTAATACAATCCACACAAGCTTTATGATTAGTAAAGTCTAGATCCGGAAGGACACCATCTTTCACTAATCTTTTGATCCTTTCACTGGATATGTGACCCAGCCTTTTATGCCACAAGAAATAGGAGTCGTTTTTAGACGACTTACGCTTTGTTTCTACATTAGAATGCAGGGTAAGATGGGTTTCAGCAAATTGTTTAAGATGGAACTTGTATAAACCATCAATTAAAATCCCCAAACCAATAAGTTCAGAATTCTTAAATAAACTGAATTTACCATTTCCAACTTGAAACGAATAACCAATTTTATCAAGTGCACTTACGGAAACTAAATTACGGGAAATAGACGGAACATAAAGAGTTTGACATAAGTCTAACTGAAAACCGCTATCTAAAACAAGACGAAAGGTTCCAATAGCTTCAACTGGAGCTTTGTCTTGATTTCCCATAAATAAGAAGTTCTCACTTGGGTTTATGGTTTGGGTCGTAAGGAATCCCTGCATTGTGTTAGAAACATGAACGTTAGCACCAGTGTCAATCCACCAAGTATTGGAAGAAACATAAGTAAGATTTGATTCGAAATAACTTACGAAACCCATAGGGTTACCTTTGTTTTCGAACCATTCTCGTCGTTTAGTGCAGTCTTTTGCAAAATGTCCAGATTTCTTGCAAAATTTGCACAAGTCTTCCTTCTTTTTCTTCTTGGGTGGTTGATTGGCCTCATTAGATCTGGGTGGTGCCCTTTTCTGGCCTGAATTGTGCTTTGTCCCAGCTTTATGTCCAGCTCTTTGAACAAAATGAGCCACTTTAATGCCTTGTTGAGTCAGTCGTGCCTCTTCTTGAACCAGCTTATTAGCCAATTCATTCACTGCCCACTTGTCCTTAATAGTGTTGTAGTGAATTTGGAATGGCCCGTACTGAGGAGGTAAACTGTTCAGGATAAATTGGACGAGAAAAGACTCATCCACAGTCATTCCCAAATTTCTCAACTTAGCTGCGAGGTTGGTCATCTCAATAACATGTTCATGCATTGAGCGAGTACCATCGAACTTTATGGTTGTAAGATCTGCCATTAGTTTCCCAGCAAGGGACTTGTCTGCAGTCTTAAACCTTTCCTCTATGGCTTTCATGTAATCCTTAGCATTCTCGGGCTTAGGAAGGGAGGTTTTGATGTTGCTGGCTATGGTCATTCGCAGGAACATGATGCTTAGTCTGTCAGATCTCTCCCAAGCATTAAAGAGAGTCTTTTCCTCAGGGGTACTTTTGTCAGTAAGTGGATCTGGCTTATCTTTGAGGAGGGCCAGATCCAAATCAAGTACTCCTAAGGTGAACTCAACTTGCTCCTTCCATTCAGAGAAGTTGGTTCCAGTAAGTATAGGGATAGAAGAAGCATGCGAGTTGAGGTGAGTGGGTAGGCTAACTGCAATATAAAGAGAGATACAATGATTTGATAAGGCTTTAACTTAAAAGACAACACATGCGTAATAAAATGAAACTTAGGTGCTCCTGTGGGTAGTCACCAGAGTTTTAATACATTATACCATCTAAAGTCGAGTATTTTTAGGTGAGTGTAATTACTCCTAATTAAGACAAATAAGATATCTGTGGATATCTTAAGTCTCCATAAATATTGTTTCAACATATGAATATAGTCATCCTGTAGGAGACTGAAAAATTCATGTATTGAAAAATATGCAATTATAACGTTATGATGGTAAGGTTATGGCCAATTTTCAATGTATATGAATGTGGGTCACTGTGGTGATCCTAACCCTAAGCATACAAAATTATTGACCAAAAGAATCAAATATGTATTTAAATTAGTTTCAATTCTGTTATGATATATTATGGGTTGGCTAAGAAAAACTGAAAGGAGGCCGAGCGAAGCGAGCTCCTCTTAACTGGGGTCGAGCTGCTCTTAGAAGAAATTTTTGATTCTAAAGGTTTCTAGAATAGGTTTTTCTTTATTCCCTAGTGAATACGACATAATGCATCAAGTAAAAAAAAAAGGGAAAAACGATAGAAAGTAACATCATAAACATAATCAGGAAAATTAGATCCAACTATATGGCCTTGTTCCTGTCTTTATCTTCAAGCTTCAAAACGACTCCCTTTTAGGTCGAACCAGCCACCAATTCGTCCGCCACCACTTTCATTATGACGAACTTATTGACATCTATTACATCGAATATTTTTGAATAGTACTCACGCAGGAGCTTTGTACATAATCAAAATTGGAACTTTAAATAAATCACGATCAAACAGTCATGCCCAAAATTAAAATAATGTGGAAAATAAATAACATTCATTCAGGCCATAATAGTTGGATCGTTAAGTATCTGCAAAACAGAGTTAGGATATAGGTATCTACCGATTATGGCGATATAAGGTTATCCTACTTCATGGACAATCATGCGTTCCTAAACCTAGGCTCTGATACCACATGTTAAATCGTTTTTAACATAAACCCTAAGATCTTGAACTGCATGATAATCACAATAAGATTTCGATATAAGAAGGATTAAGAATTACCTCCGTTCATCATGGTACGAGGAGATTCTTGATCCTGCTGCCGAATCCTGCTACTGATTGGTGTTGAACTTTGGTTGAAGAAAAGCTTTAGTGAAGAGTTTCGGTTTCTCTCTCCTCGCCTATAAACCCTAATGTGTTGATAATTGCGGCTAGCTTTTGTGATGGACAAAAGCCTATATTTTATAGGTGGAGAGAGGACCGAAATTCCAATTAGGGTTTTCTTTAATGCAATCTCAACCGTCCATCAAGGTAGTGATTGATATGGAGTATAACTCCTTAATTAAAACCTGTTTTTGTAGAAAATAGCATGTATCCTATGAAAACGGAATTCCTATAATGACCACAATTTCGGGAAAGGGAAGGACCTAAAAGTAAAATCCTTACATAACTAACCAACAAGATTCAAGACGTTCTTCAAGTGCTGGTTTGCTTGAGCAGTAATCAGCAAGGAAATAAAAAAAAACAAAAAACAAAAAAAAACAGAGATGAGAGAAGAATATATGGTTTAAGAGAATAATAAAGCTAAGTATACAAAAATCTAGTTCTTACTGGTGAGATGTGGAGAGGAAAATAGGGAATTGTATATGGAAATTGCTAGGAAGGAAGTATGCTAGGAAGGAAATGCAGAAGAAAGAGAGCAAGCTATTTGATCACAGAGGCCAAAGCAGAAAGTAAAGGATTAGATCACGGAGACATACGACCCTACCCACCTTGTCCTCACTCTATTCATTTTCCATGCCTTTAATTTTATCATACAAACCACTTAGTACTGTAATCAAGATTTTAAAAAAAGTATTTTTTATTTAAAAATATATCAAAATAATTGAAAATATTAATTTTTTTAATTTAAAATAAAAAATATATTTTTTAATATTTTTCAAAAACATTTTCTAATCACAATCCTAGACACCCCTTAAATTGTTCAAGCAATTTGATCAGAACCTACAAATTAATTTTATAAAGTCTTTATTTGCAGTAACATTTTATAAAGTAATGGGAAATGTGTATTTCCCATTTACTTTTACATCAACCAATCAGATGACAACACTTTACACCGAAAGATCGAGTTGCCATAAACCTTTTGAAGGCTGCTGCCATTTCTTGCTAATTACTAGTCATTGTTGTGAATACTTTTGCATGCACCATAACCACATTCTCAAATGTTCAAAAACTTTTTTTTTTTTTTAAAAAAAAGGGTATAATTTAAGAAGAAACAAGTTTTCAAGTGTAGCCAAATGCATCATGTTTTAAATATTTTGATATATTTCCATTTAAAAAACATTTAAAAAAAATAATCGTTACTCTACTCTCAAACACCCGTGAAAACATCAGACCTCATCCTCAATTAACATGAACCCTTGATTTATTTATAGTTTATTTGAGTTAAATAATTTGCTTTTTGAAAAAAAAAAAAAGTCATATTGTTTTTTCTTGTTTCTAAAATTCATAATCAAATCGAGGGGAGTTCACAAGACTCTAAATCTCAATATAAACAAGACTCCAATGTAAAACCAATTTAATTGACAAAAAATAATTAAATTATTAGGTGAAATTTTAAAATATATAGTTAATGGGAGATTCTTTTCACATAAAGATGATTTTTCTTTATTGAAAAGATGTTATTCTGCCATTCCATACACACTATCCCATTATATAGTTACTGGGAGACTCTTTTCACAAGAGATAGAAGATGGCAATCTTGTCAAAACATTTTGGTCATTGATTAAACTCTGTAGTATCTCAATTGCTGTTTCAAAATGATCATCATGGATTAATTTCTTCAACTATAAAAAAGAATGTAAAGAGCTAAGAATTTTTTTTGAGATTGTGAGGGCAAGTCCAACGGGGAGAGCTATCAGCGCAGACAGAGCCAAAATTTTAAAAATTTAGCTATTTTTGTTAAACTTACGTCTTCAACGGGGAGAGCTAAATGGAGATGAAAAATGGCTTCTTCATCTTCGGGAGGCATTCCTATATGTCTATCCTGCAGAGGCAAAAAAAAATCTGACTGTTGTAATGTTACCGTTGCCATTGTCCAAATTGAAACACACATCAACCAATCAACACAGCCAATTCAAACAAGAAAACAACACAACAAAGCAAAATGGAGGGGGGCAACGAAGAAGAGGAGGAGGAGGAGGAGGAGGAGGAAAATAGAAGAAATGGGTGTGGGGAGTGGCTGGAGGAGAGTGAACGGCTGTGTGGGGAGTGGACGGGTGTGTGTGGGGTGGGGGGCGGCTGGAGAGGAGTGGACGATGACGGGTGGGCGGATAGAGGGGAGTGGACGGTGGTGGGGCAACGCCTGGATGTGGGTGGGTGGGGGGAGGGAGCGGCGGCCAGAAGAGAAGAAGGTAGGGTTTTTTAGATTGAAATGAAAATGAAGGGGACAAATGGGGTGGGGTGGGTTTTTATAGTAAGTATTATTATATTATAATAATAATAATTATATAATAATTAATTATTATAAATAATAAATAATAAATATTAATTATTATAATAATAGTTAGCATAAAAATTTAGTTATTTTTGTTAAACTTACGTCTCCAACGGGGAGAGCTAAATGGAGATCCATAATGGCTTCTTCATCTTCGGGAGGCATTCCTATATGTCTATCCTGAAGAGGCAAAAAAAAATCTGACCGTTGTAATGTTACCGTTGTCATTGTCCAAATTAAAACACACATCAACACAACAAACAATCAACACAGCCAATTCAAACAAGAAAACAACACAACAAAGCAAAATGGAGGGGGGCAACGAAGAAGAGGAGGAGGAGGAGGAGGAGGAGGAAAATAGAAGAAATGGGTGTGGGGAGTGGCTGGAGGAGAGTGAACGGCTGTGTGGGGAGTGGACGGGTGTGTGTGGGGTGGGGGGCGGCTGGAGAGGAGTGGACGATGACGGGTGGGCGGTTAGAGGGGAGTGGACGGTGGTGGGGCAACGCCTGGAGGTGGGTGGGTGGGGGGAGGGAGCGGCGGCCAGAAGAGAAGAAGGTAGGGTTTTTTAGATTGAAATGAAAATGAAGGGGACAAATGGGGTGGGGTGGGTTTTTATAGTAAGTATTATTATATTATAATAATAATAATTATATAATAAGTAATTATTATAAATAATAAATAATAAATATTAATTATTATAATAATAGTTAGCATAAAAATTTAGTTATTTTTGTTAAACTTACGTCTCCAACGGGGAGAGCTAAATGGAGATCCATAATGGCTTCTTCATCTTCGGGAGGCATTCCTATATGTCTATCCTGCAGAGGCAAAAAAAAATCTGACCGTTGTAATGTTACCGTTGTCATTGTCCAAATTAAAACACACATCAACACAACAACCAATCAACACAGCCAATTCAAACAAGAAAACAACACAACATAGCCAAATGGAGGGGGGGCAACGAAGAAGAGGAGGAGGAGGAGGAGGAGGAAAATAGAAGAAATGGGTGTGGGGAGCGGCTGGAGGAGAGTGAACGGTTGTGTGGGGAGTGGACGGGTGTGTGTGGGGTGGGGGGCGGCTGGAGAGGAGTGGACGGTGACGGGGGGAGGCTGGAGGGGAGTGAACGGCTTCATGGGGGGCGACTAGAGGGGAGTGGACGGTGGTGGGGCAACGACTGGAGGTGGGTGGGTGGGGGGAGGGGGCGGCGGCCAGAAGAGAAGAAGGTAGGGTTTTTTAGATTGAAATGAAAATGAAGGGGACAAATGGGGTGGGGTGGGTTTTTATAGTAAGTATTATTATATCATAATAATTATTATAATAATAGTTAGCATAAAAAATAGAGGTATTAATTCGTAATTAATTTGATTGAATTATTTGTAATGAAATGTATTTTAATTAATTGTGTTTGAACTTATTGGTTACTTGTTAATGTGTTCATTTTTTTTTAATTTTTCTAACACTCAAAGACAATAAGTGACATTAATTAACTTCAAATACAATAACCATAAAAAAAAAATATAATTACTTGAAAAACATAAAATAAGTAGCTTAAATTTCAAATATTGCGGGTCTTTTAATTATATTTAAATTATTATTTTTTTAATTTAAATATAATTATTGTTGGAGGGTTTTTCAAAAGCAATTGTTTAATTATATAACTTACTCCTATTAATTGTATAATTAATTTTATAACTAAACTATATAAAAAATAATTGAACTTTATTTAAAATAAGATAAAAAAATGGCTCTCCAAAACGGTTCTTTACCATTGGACAACATATCAACTCAAAAGTTATTTACACACTATTCAAAGAGCCATTTTTATGATTTAGCTCTTAAAAATGGCTCTTGCCATTGAACTTGCTCATCATTTGAAATTGGATGATCAATGATGGTAAGTTCATCAATTAATACTTTCATAGCATGCATATACTCATAAATGGGTCCATTTCCTCTTTGAATGAGGGTGAGTTCTTCCTTCAATTGTATAGCTCGTGTTCTTGAGCGATTCGTATAAAGCAGGTTTAATTTTGTCCAGGCTGCGTGAGATGTCTTGGCTGATGCGACGAGTGGAGTTATGGTAGAGGAAGTGGATGCCAATATAGCACTTAGAATTAGCTTGTCTTGTCAAACCCAATGGATTTTGTATAGATCAACAATAGGCATTCCTGTAGGAGAGGGAAATACAACAAATCCAGTTATGCAATCAAAAAGATCATATCCAATGAGTAATGCTTCAAATTGAGCACACCATTATGGAAAAGAGGACGAAGTTAATCTATCACTGATTTGTGTAGAGATGTTGAGGGAAATCAGTAGCTTGTCCGTTGTGGACTGTGGCTGGGTGTTGAAATCAGGGTTGTGTTTTAATTTGAGGGATGACATATTTTGAGATTTGAATCGTTTCCTCGTTTGATAATGGGAGCTCTGATACCATAAAGAAGAAGATGTTGGGATGAGAGTTTGATTGAAAAATGCTTTCTCTTTTCAATGCATTGTTTGATTTTGCTATTGCTTTTAATATACACTGTCATGAATGCAAACAATATTGTCTTGGTTGATCTGTAGTTGTAGTTTCCATATTTGTTTTGTGTCTGTTACATGATTTTCCATGATTGAGGGAAATATTGATTTGCTGCTTAATCTTCATTATTTGCTGCATAATTTCGGCTTGCCTTTAGATCCTTTGTTGCTACATCATCCTTCATATAGGTAACATAACGAATTAGTGTTGGGTTTTCTTCAACATATAAATCCAATGAAAATTGTAATTTAATTGTTTCTTCAAGAGTTCAAAACATCCAATTAGACAATCTATGGTCGTTTAAAAGAATGGTTAGAAGTGAGGAAGAGTGTTAAAATCTAAGAATTGTATATAAATTAAGAATAAATCACCACCATCAAAGTTCAAGTCTTTTAAATAAAACTCAAACTCATTACATACCAAAATACACACTAGATCCAACAATACATACTGATAATACCCACGATTCACTGCTCGTACTACTAAAAAAAGTGGGGATTTGCAACGGACATGTCCATTGCAAACAAGAGAGGAGGCCGTTGCAAATATGTATTTGTAACGGACTTTGCAACGGATTCGTTCCGTTGCAAATATGCGACTGCAAAGTCATTTGCAATGGAATGTCCGCCACGACGACAACGACATTCATAAAGAGTTCCACCACGAGCTCAAAGAAGGAATTCTACACCATTAATCACACAGAGGCACTTGCTCGATAAATAATAAGCTTACATAATCTTTTACACTTAATGGAACTGTGTAGGCATCGTCACCATTAGCGTAAATAACTTCTGTAGCTCGCGCAAGGTTAACAAGCAGTTGAAGGAGAAGCATTGGAGCTTCAGTTGGCCTCATGCAATCTTCATTGATGTCCTTCCATACAGCAGCGTTCATCTTTTGTATCTCTTCAATCGCTTTCTTCTCTGAGATGTTATATTGTTTCATGTAGCATTCAACACCAGATGCACAGTCTCCTCTTTTTTGTTCATCCTTCAATTACACAAACGACATTATAATTGTTAGAAAAGAGACTTCACATGAAAGATTTCAAAACACAAAGAAAATTGAGAAGAAAGACAAGAATAGTCTGTTAGAGAATAGAAGGTGTATTCTGTAGTTTAGAGTATGAAAGATGGTATGAGATATGCGTATAAATAGAAAGGTGCATTTACGGAAAATGTATGTAAAACACAATATCAATAGAATAAAATTTCAAATTTCATTCTCCCTCATCCCATCTCTTAACTCCATTCTTCTTTCTCTTAATTTCTTCAATTATCTGCAATCTCTCTCGAAAAATCCAGTAAACTATCACGTTGAAATAATACCTTTTCACTTAAAGGATAAAATTTGTAAATAATTTTCAAAATTGGTTCCTTGCTTGTATAAGATATGAGAATACAATTGTCAATGTATCTAGTACTTTTATTTTCTTAAGAATTCATACATCGTACCTCATGGCCCACTACGTCATTCATCAAACGACCGATCATCTTTGCAGCTTTAATAATTTTTGGATTACTTTTTAGCCATTCATACTCCTCCACTCCTGCAACTTCTTCCAATCCAAGGAAGGATGCTGCCATAACTGCCCCATAACCACTCGTGACTAATCCATTGAGCACATACTCGTCGAATGTTGGGACATGGCATTTATCTGCCCACTCCGCCTCCGCATGATAGCATCTCACCACTTCTTTGAACTAATAGCATGCAGATAAAACAAAGATTGTGTGGTGAAACCGATGAAATATTTCAATTAATATATATATAGACGATAACAATATATTATGCTAGAAATAGTAAAAGAATGAATGGGACTGGAAAAATATTCATACTGCCTCCTTCACATAATACGAGGCATAGGATCTTCCTTGCCTTCCCATATCATTCTCAGTTTCGTTGAAAAGATTCAGAAGAGCTATATAAAGAACTTTCATGTAATCGGCAGGGAGTTGATCAATAGCATCCATGGTGCATCTGAAATTGTGACAGAAAATTACACGTCCTTACCTGAACTTGTATGTAAATGAAAGATTTAGAAGAGAAAGAGTTTGAGGTAACAAGAAATAAACCTTTCAATTGCATCAGTAAAATGTTGTATTTCTTCAAAAGATGCGTGTGCATCATATGTATCATCTACCAGTGATATAAATTTTGTATATTTCGAGGTCATCATCCGAGAGAAAGCATATTGAGGCTCGAAATGGATTCCATTCATCGAGAAATAGATCTCTACGATTCTATCTCTTGCATATGGAAGCTCCTCAGCAAAATTTAAATCATTCCACCACCTAAATTGTAAATAGAAACTGAGTAAATAAATTCCAGTACAAACTTAGTCTCATATCACCCTCGAACTTGAACGAAAAAATACCTCGACAGAATGGATAGCTCTTGTTTGTGCAGTAACTGAACTCGATTGAAATCTATCTTAGCAAGCTTGAGTAAAGTGTCATTGCGAGACTCATCTTCTTCGTAGAAAGAGATGTATTTTCTGGCTTCTATTCTTGGCGTGCCTTTGTGAAAGGGCCGGATCAAAGTATTCCTAATATGGTCTCCTAGACGTTGGCTTGATTGCATAGCCGAAGACTCCAGGTTTGCCTTTGTGAAAACATGGGCTTCATCCAGTATCTGTTCTCCATGCACACTTAAAAATGAAGCTTCATACAAGCTCAGAATGCCTTTCACATCGTTCATCATTGTTTTCTTAAACTCTCCATCGGTGTCCTTGAACTTTTCGAACACAACTGATTCATAAAAGTATACTTCACATTTTAGCAGATTTTCAAAAGATGTTAATTTGTTGATTATGAAAGATTATTTCTGAAGATAAATTATAACAAGTATGTTTAGTGGTATTTTTTTTGTTCACATTGTTAAGGAACCATCTCATCTAAAAATATAAGCTGTTAGGTGAGGCCTCAAAATATGATTTATATTATTCTCTAACACACCTTCTCAAGTGAAAGCTCTTTGGACTTGAAACTTGCACAGGTTGCTTGATTTTTATCAAATAGAATGGGGGTGATGAGATTCGAACTCATGACCGTTGGGTCAACAAGGCTCTGATACTATGTTAAGGAACCATCTCACCTAACGTTTAAGCTGTTAGGTGAGGCCCCAGAATATAATTTATATTATTCTCTAACAAACATAGTCATTTTACATATAAATCAAGTTTAGATCCAATTTCATAGCCGTCGAAAAAAAAAAAAAAAACTCATTGTGGTATACCTATAGGAATAAGTAGTTTCAGGTATTAGTTCAAAGATTAAAACTTGGAAAATTACAAGAGAGAATAAACTTCTCTGATCTAAGCCAGCCTCTGTAATTGATTAGTGTTATCTTAGTATCAATGAATTATTTTTCGGAGATGTTGATTATGTTAAGGAGCCATCTAATCTAAAAGCTTAAGCTATTAGGTGAGGCTCCAGAATATGAAATATATTATTCTCTAACACACTTCCTCAAGTGATAGCCTTTTGAGCTTCAAACTTGCATGATTTTTATCAAAAAGAATGAGGGTGGTGAAATTCGAACTCGTGACCGTTAGGTCAACAAAGCTCTGATACCATGTTAAGGAACCATCTCATCTAAAAGCTTAAGCTATTAGGTGAGGTCCTAGAATATGATTTATATTATTCTCTAACACACTTCCTCAAGTGAAAGCCCTTAGGACTTGAAACTTGCACACGGGCTTGCTCTACCTTGTTCTTGATTTTTATCAAATAGAATGAGGGCGGTGAGATTCGAACTCGTGACCGTTAGGTCAACAAGGCTCTGATATCATGTTAAGAAATCATCTCATCTAAAAGCTTAAACTATTAGGAGAGGCCCCAGAATATGATTTATATTATTCTCTAAAAGATTAATATTTCAAAGGCTACAAGTATGCACTCACCACAAGGCATTTTGAATCCATGCTGTCTCAGTACTAGAAATAGTAGTGACAAAGTGTAGAGATCATAGTCATGCTTCTCCAGAAGAGTAGGAAGGTCATCAAAAATCTCTGTAAGGTTGTTTTCAATCTCGCTGTCAAAATGATATGACACACCAAGCCGACATAAAAGATTTATGAACTCAATATTTTCCACTGGATCCTCTTTGGATTTTATCAGCATGTCCTTCACATTTTCCTTCAACTCTTCTACTTGTCGGCTGTATGACTCGAATTCCTGCAGTGAAATATTCAGTTAGTATGAATTGGATGATAGATCCCACTACTTTAACATCAAAATTCACAAATTTTTATCATTTAAAAAAGAGAGATTTTAATCTTACTGCAGAATTGGATGATAGATCCCACTAATTTAAACTGATATTTAGTTTTTGAAACTTTAAAATCATTAAAGAAAAATACAGTGCTTTACTCATAGAAGAGAGGTAGCATACCGTTTTTGGAAAGGAAAACGAAGCGAAGCTGCAACCCCACAAGCTTGGTGGGAAATTTCCACTTCGACGAGAATTGTTTTGTTGATTGGCGTTTGCTGCTAAATCTGCACCGATTTCCATTTTCTTTAATGAAATGGAGACTAATAGTTTGATGCTCGAGTAACTACATCATCAGAAGAAGGCTATTTATAGGGAAATAGCAAGAATTTTAGTACCATACCTTTTCTTACGGAACTCCCTAATAAAAAAAGAGTTTTTCCAATGTGCATATGATGTAAGCTTATATAAACTTTTATTTAGCTCAGTTATTTAGCTATTAAACTTGGTTTGGATCACAGTTTAACTTAAATTAATCTTGATTTTTTTATATAAATTAAAGCAATATTTTTTACATAAATTAAAGCAATTGAGTAAACAGAAATTTATCGATTTCGGTGGTCTATGATTCACACCCCCACCCCACTCCCCTGTAAACTTGTGGTTTACATTCTTTCTTTCCGAAAATCAGATTCAAGATTGATGCCAAACACTGTACAAGTTTCAATCTTATTTGTAACTCTACTCAATCAGAAATCTTGATCATGTCTATCTATAACCTAACTTATCAGATCAAGTTTCCAGGTTATACATGCATTTCGATAGATACATTTCACTCTTAAATAATGTATCACGATTTTCATATATATATATATATATATATATATACATACTTTGGACATGACTGGTTGCTGTGGTTAGCCAAACATGATGGTTTCGTGGTGGTGGTGGAGTTGGTGAAGACAGTGATTGAATGTCTTTTTATTATCTCATCCCTCTTTCTATGATTCTTCAGGCCTTTGGATTAATTAACTGTTTTAGTCAAGGTTATTAAAATCATTTTTTTTGACACGGCACGAAAATGTAATAAAAACTCGAATCGTAAAATCGTACATAAAATATTTCCGTAGATAAATTTTAAAATCATAGGTAAAATATTTCCGTAAAAATATCGTTAACTCATAAGTAAAACATTTAAAAACACAATACAATTATGTATAGATCTGCATGGTTTGCTGAGTTGGAAATTCGTTCTTTCAATCCAGTTGAAAGTGGAAGCCTTTCGATGCTGCAACTGTTGCAGAGCCTATATTAATATTAATATTAATATTAATATATATATAATTTTAAAATAGAAAAACAACGGAACGTAATTTTAGAATTTATATTTTTGTCAGATTACTAATGTTTTTGTTTGGTTCTTCAGATTTCTCCCTGGCGTGAGGAGAGAATCTTTCAAAAGGTGGATGGTGAGAAATTTCTGAAAATGATGCAGGTAGGTCCAAGATCATCACAAACATTTGCGCAGCTACTAGTCTTCTTGTATGGACCTGGGTAGATGTCGTCTTCTTCGAGAAACCTTCTGTCTTATGTGCATGTTATAAAATGAATTAACATCGAGTAGTTTAATTGATGTATATATTAATTGGGATCCATTAAATCATTGGATTTGATCCTTTGGTTTTTTATTTTTATTATTATATTATTCACATCGAGTAGTTTAATTGATGTATATATTAATTGGGGAGATATTTTACATTGCTCTAATCAAGAAATTGTAATCGTTTTCCAAAAGAACAAAGATGTCTTGCTATGAGAGCTAGTTATTAGATCAAATGGTGGAAAAGTAAAAGCATTCGAGGCAATAGTTACTAGCTAGATGGCTTACACTCTGTCATTGACCATGCTAATTGTTTTCTAAAAACAAATAAAAGAATTATCATCCGACACTAACATTTTTAAAGTAGCAAGAAATTTATGATTTGGATAAACTCAATTAATTTAATAATATAATTAATAAAAGTATCATCAATAAACAAAAACAACAATACATATTAGCAACAATTAACAATTAAAAATAAGCTATCATTATTATACATATAAGAAAAAAGAGAAAGTTTTGCTGAAGATCCATTCTTGCTTTAGTATTGACACCACTTCATTAGTAGAAAGAGCTAATAAAAACAAATATGTAGAACAAGTTGCAGAACCATACATGCTCAAGAGAGAGCATCCAAAATTCAAAGGCAACTGACTTTCCACAGTCTGGGCGCTGAAGTTGGAATGATGAGAAACTCACCTAGTTGATGCGTCTCGGCGTTTCCACATTACATCGTTTAGGCCCCGAAATCCTCGTTTTTGCAATTTTAGGAAAGTTTTGTTTTAACTATAACTCTTGATTTCCAAGTCCGAATCGACTTTCATCAATTCCAACTTGCTCAGGATTTATAGCCTTTTCAGTTTCCACATTTATCTCAAATTTTCTATTTTTGATAATTTTATTAATTAGTGTTGTTTCCTTATCCATCATGGTTATGGCTAGGGTTTCTGCTTTAAATATGATTGTAAACCTCTGGCCGAATCATCTTTTAAATTATTGAATAAAGTTTTGAACTTTTCTAAAAATTCCTCTCATCCTAGATTTATTTATGAAATATCTATATTGATCATATTCCTTGTGATTTTCTACTGCGTCATCTTCTTTGTAGAAAGAGATGTATTTTCTAGCTTCTATTCTTGGCACGCCTTTGTGCAAGGGCCGGATCAAAGCATTCCTAATATGGTCTCCTAGACGTGGGCTTGATTGCATAGCCGAAGACTCCAGGTTTGCCTTTGTGAAAACATGGGCTTCATCCAGTATCTGTTCTCCATGCACACTTAAAAATGAAGCTTCATACAAGCTGTCGCGACAGCGATTTTTTACGCGCTTCATAAGTACAAAGAGCTGATAAAAACAAATATAGAGATTAATGACTCATCTTCTTTGTAGAAAGAGATGTCTTTCTACAAGCTCAGGATGCCTTTGTTTAAAGGATATTTTAATGAAAACCAACTCATTTAGTATTTGGATCAATTAAATAATATAATTTTATTTTTAAAAAAAATAAAATAATATCATTTAAATTAAATAATAACTTCTGTGCATGTTGAGGTAAAGGAAATGGGTGTAGAACAGCTACTCTTGTCAGATTGATTGATGGGGCTATGTCCTACGAACAAATTAACTAGTGCTGTAAAAGGAAAAATACAAAACGCACTCAACTCAGCCCACTTGAATTATCATCAAGAATTTGAATGAGAGTTGAAAGCACTAAACAAACTCATTGGATAATGTGATTGATTGAAGTCATTGTCCCATTTGAAAATGGAAAATGATGCATGTTTTTATTCCCAAATAATTATTTTTTTTTGTATAATACAACACTTTATTTATAATTCAATGCATAATAAATTCGCCGCTCAAAACCTAACACAGGTCAAGTTTAAAATTAAATCAATTATAATTTTGATCAGGTTAAACTTGGGTGTTATATAAGTGAGTATTATAGAAATTGTACAAAGAAGAGCTTAAACTTTATTGATGATATCTCCTGTATTTATAGGAGTGCAGTAGTTATAATACAAGTGGGAGTCTGTTGAAGTTATAATCTAAGTAGGACTGTACAACATTGATATAAGTAGTGATGGATATTAAAACAACTTCATTTACGTTATTTCCTTTATACGCTCCCGCAAGATAGGCATTCCTTCAGACAAGCCTATCTTGTTGCATAGCTTGAGAAATTGCTGGCGAGGTAAGGCTTTCGTTAATAGATTAGCCAGCTGATCATGTGTGCTGACATGAGAGACTTGAAGTAAACCTTTTGTTACCAAATCTCTAACAAAATGAAGATCAATAGCAATGTGTTTCATTCTTGAGTATAGAGCTGGATTGAGGCTTAATTGGGTAGCCCCAATATTATCACAACGCAGGCTTGGAGGTGTGGAAATTTGAACACCCAGTTCACGCAATAACGAGTGAATCCAGACGATTTCAGAGGTTGCTGAAGCAAGGGCCCTATATTCAGCCTCTGTAGAAGATCGTGCAGCAACACGTTGTTTGCGAGTGCTCCACGAAATTGGGCAATTTCCTAGGAAAATGAGGTATGCTGAGGTGGAGACCCTTGTGTCTTTGTCCCCTGCCCAATCGGCATCAGAAAACCCATGCAGTGTGAGATTATTGCTGCGTTGAAGAAGAATTCCATGGTGAGGGGTCCCTTTTAGATAGCGTAGGATCCGTTTGGCAGCAATCCAGTGAAGATGAGTGGGTTGGTGGAGAAATTGAGCAAGTCTGTTGACAGGGAATGAGATATCAGGTCTGGTCAAAGAGAGGTATTGTAATGCACCTATAACTTGACGATAAACTGTAGAATCAGTAGGTGGAGACCCATCAATGAGTCGTAGCTGATCCTTAGTGGCTAAGGGGGTGTTTACTGGTTTGGGTCCATCCATTTTGTTGCGTTTCAATAAATCACAGATGTACTTGTGTTGTGACAGGAATAGCCCATTGTGTACAGGTAATACTTCCACTCCAAGGAAATAGTGCAGTGAACCGAGATCCTTTAGCGAGAAACACTTGCTGAGATGAGTGATGATTTTGGAGATGATGGCAGAGTTACTTCCAGTGATTAATAGATCATCAACGTAAGCCAGAAGGAGTATTTTGTCCTCACCACAGTTATAGATGAAGAGTGATGAATCAGATTTTGACTGCTGAAATCCCAATTCAAGAAGAGAGGTGCACAATTTTTGGTACCATGCACGTGGTGCCTGTTTTAATCCATAGAGGGACTTCTTTAACCTGCAAATATGAGTTGGAAGAGTAGTGTCAATGAAGCCTTGGGGTTGAACCATAAACACATGTTCTTGAAGCTTGCCATGGAGAAACGCATTGTTGATGTCTAGTTGGCGAAGCTGCCACTTATTTTGAACTGCAAGAGAGAGAACTGTGCGAATAGTAACAGATTTCACAACAGGACTAAAGGTCTCATTATAATCCAAGCCATGTTTTTGATGAAATCCCTTTGCAACAAGTCTTGCTTTATAGCGAGATATACTTCCATCAGAGTTATGTTTGATGCGAAACACCCACTTGCAACCGATTGGTTTGATGTTGGGATTTGAAGGAACAAGCTCCCATGTTCCATGCTTGACCAGTGCTGTGAACTCTTCTGACATGGCCTTACGCCACTTAGGATCCTGTAATGCTTGAGATACACATGTTGGCTCTGCAGGTGTATGAAGAGGGTATTTGGTGGCTAGGTAAAGTTGCTTTGGTTTGTGAATGTTGTTCATTGATCTGGTTGTCATGGAGTGTGTACGAGTGTGTACAGGAGCTGTTTGTGATTGTATCTCAGTAGATGGTGGGTCTGCAGTAGATGAAGATATTGTGTGAGCAGATGAAGGAGAGGAGGTGATGACAGTACCTGTTTGTGAATTTATCACAGGAGGTTGTGAGTCTGCAGTTGATGGAGGTGCTGTGTGAGCAGATGAAGAAGAGGACGAAGCAGCTGGAGAGTTATTCAGCACGGTATGTGGCAATGATGGTGATGATCCAAGTAAAGGCACTGCTGGAATTTGTTGAACTTCATCAACTGACAGAGAAGGGATGGTAACAGATGTAGATTTTGAGAATGGAAAAAGACTTTCATCAAAGACAACATGCCTAGACAAGTATAACCGAGAGGAGTTGAGGTCCAAACATTTGTATGCACTTTGACTTGTGGAATACCCGAGAAACAGACATGGTTTTGATTTTGTGTCTAATTTGCTGGTGGTGTATGGCTTTAACCATGGATAACATTGACATCCAAAGATGCGCATTTTTGTGTAATCAGGAGGTCGACCAAATAGACATTCGAATGGACTCTTATTTTTCAGAATGGATGATGGCATGCGATTAATTAAGTAAACCGCTGTTTGGAAGGCATATGACCAGTAGGAGGGGGAGAGATGTGCTTGGGTCATTAGAGTTAACCTGGTTTCAACAATGTGACGATGACGGCGTTCACTAGTCCCATTTTGTTGAGGTGTATGGGGAGCTGTAGTTAGCCAACTAATGGAATTTAAAGAAAGATAGTTGCGTAGAGCTGAGTATTCCCCCCCCCCCCCCCATTATCAGAATATAAGTGTTTGATTTGAGACCCAAACTGTTTTTCAAGCAGCCCTTTGAGTTGACGAAATATAGGACTAACATCACTTTTTCGATGAATTGGAAAGAGCCAACAGTATTTTGTGAAATGATCAATAAATAAGACATAGTAACGAAATCCATCAATTGATGTTGAAGAAGCAGGCCCCCAAACATCGGTGTAGATATATTCTAGGGGATGAGTATTGGACAGAGAGGTTGATGAAAAAGGTAACTTATGACTTTTATTGCATTGACATGCTGAACATAAAGATGATAATGAAGAACGAGAGCTAACAACTAGAAGGGAAAATTGACGAATAATGAAATCAACAAGTTTAAATGATGGATGACCAAGTCTTTTATGCCATCTGTCAGTTGATGTTCTCTCCCCGACAAGTGCTAGGACAGAGGGTCGCATGGCAGCAGCAGGCCTGGGCATTGGATAAACACCATCTTGACATTTACCGTGAAGAATAGTCTCCCCCGTGCTCCGATCCTTCACAAGAAAATAGAATGGATGAAACTCAACATAAGTATTGTTAGCCCGAGTGAAATTATGAACTGAAATGAGATTTTGATGAATTTCAGGAACACAAAGAGTTTCAGTGAGTTTGAATGGTTTGGAAGGGGAGGGAAGAGTCATTGAGCCAACATGTGTTAATTGCAAACCTGAACCATCGCCGATGACTACTTGATCAGTGCCATCGTATTCTGAGTGGATTGATAAGTTTTGAATATCAGATGTGATATTGTGAGATGCTGCCGTATCCATAAGCCACTTTTTGTCTTTGTTTCCATTTAATGAAGCACAGTTAACTGTTTTGTTGCGTGGAACGACTCGACATGTTTTTGCTGAGTGTCCAATTTTGTCACATAGTTGACAAATGATTTGAGGTTTGCCATGCCATTCTCGACGACCACGATAGTTGTTATTTGCTGAATTGTGGCCAGAGTAGCCATTGTGTGATCGTTGATTACGATAGAAGTGTGGGGGCTGTTGTCTGCGATGAGTGCTATTTGCAGTAGCAATAGTGACTGAATTTGTTGTTTCAGTGCGCTTAAGATAACTTTCATGAGAGACGAGCATGTCATGAAGTTCTTTGAATGTGAGAGAAGACTCACGATTTCGGATTAAGGCAGCAATATCTCGGAATTCAGGTCCAAGACCATTAAGGACATACAGAGTTATGTCATCTGCTGAAATTTGGGAGTCAATCACTGCTAGTTCATCAAAGATGATTTTGATGGCATGAAGATAGTCTGTGACTGACCGAGACTCTCGCTGTATGAGAGTTAATTTTTCCTTGAGTTGCATAACACGGGTACGTGATCTATTTGCAAACAATCGTTGCAATTTGGTCCATGCATCATGAGCAGTGGAAGAAGCAGCAATCAGGGGCATTACTGGTTCTAAGACAGAGGCAAGAATGGCGTGAAGTATCAACTTATCTTGCCTAATCCAACATTGAAAAGCTGGGTTAGGAACACTTGCAGAGGCTGAATCTGTCGAAGCAATGAAAGATGATGGGCAGACAGTGGTGTCATCAATGTAACCCTGGAGGTCATATCCTATGAGCAGGGATGTTAGCTGAGCACGCCATAATAAAAAATTGGTAGAGGTCAATTTTAAGGGCAATTGAGACCCAGCATTGAAAGCCACAATATTAGTCTCTTTGTTGACAGAGATCGTTTCTGATGAGTTTGTCATGTTGGAAGAAAAACTCGTTAGAGAAGAAGGCTCTGATACCATATAGAAATTGTACAAAGAAGAGCTTAAACTTTATTGATGATATCTCCTGTATTTATAGGAGTGCAGTAGTTATAATACAAGTGGGAGTCTGTTGAAGTTATAATCTAAGTAGGACTGTACAACATTGATATAAGTAGTGATGGATATTAAAACAACTTCATTTACGTTATTTCCTTTATAAGTATTTAGTTCAACTTGCGTGTATCTCGATTAAATTTGATTCAATGACACGGGGAGTTAACTCAATGTTGTTTTACATGTGAGTATTTGGGTATTATACATGTGAGTATTTAGTTCAGTTTGCGTGTATCTCGATTAAATTTGATTCAATTACACGGGGAGTTAACTCAATGTTGTTTTACATGTGAGTATTTGGATATTATACATGTGAGTATTTAGTTCAGTTTATGAGTATCTCGATTAAATTTGATTCAATTATACGGGGAGTTAACTCAATGTTGTTTTAGACCCATTGATTCAAGCTCTAAACTATGTGAAATTGAATGACTATGTTCCATCCTACTTTTACTCCCTCACATAAATAATTCATTAAAGCATCGCCTTTTGCTCCATAGACAAACCTAAAGCCCGATGCACATGTCATGCATCCCCTGTTTTCTTTTCTTCATCCTTTGGTCACAATCTAGCGTAGCCAACTGTTTGAGAGTGTGTTGGGTTTTGATGTTTTTTATAAAAAAATGTTTAATTAAAAAAATATTAGATTAATATTTTTATTTTGATATTCAACATAAAAAAAATATTTTTATTTTAATATTTTTTTTTATGCCATACAAAACACATTTTCACCCATTACCCAACTAAATTTTAAATTTAAGTTACTTTTTCTGACATGTCAAGTCAAGAAAATGAATCTCATTGATGCAAGATTACCATTCCAATGAAGGTAATCCCCATTTCACCAAATTTAATGGTTTTTAAAATTATTTTTGTGTTTTTTATAAATCCATGTTAATGTCATAAGTTTCCCCCTTTTTATTCGTATGACTTTAACATGAACTATTCATGTCATCAATGATCCTTACATCTATAAATGTATAAAAGATCTTCTAATAATCTATCATATTTTTATTTCATTAATAATATCTAAAAAATATTTGTTTTTTTATTAATGATACATAAGAGATTTTTTATCTTTCATTAATATTATCAAGAGAAAATATTTTTTAATTCCTTTACTTAATAAAAAAAAACATTTTTTTGATATTTTTGAGACTATATTGGTAGTATTTGAGAGAGTGACAGTCCAAAAAAAAATGATAAATATTTAAAAAAAAATACAAAAACAAAAATGATCTTGCTGACCACATGCACGGGCGAGTTAATATGTGATCACAGCATTCCTGAGTGCGATTGATGATGGCAGTGGGGGTTCACTTTTCTAGATTCTTCGGATCCTTCCCTGTCCTCTACCTTCTTTAAATGACGGTATCTTCTGTGTGTGGTGAGATTCCTTCTTGTTTATTTTATTTTTTTATTATTATTAAAAGTTCTTCGTACGTTATATTCTTTGAATTTATTTTAATGAAACCAACTCGTTAAGTATTTGGATTAATTAAATAATATGATTTTATTTTTAAAACATTAATATAATATCATTTATATATATAAAAAAATTGGATTTTGAAAAAGAAAAACATTTTTTTAGTTGCTAAGATGCTTGAAAACTTACATGTGATGAGGTTTTAATTTTTTTTTTAAGAAGTGATTTTACATCAAAATCTCTTACAAGCTACAGAAATTCTTAGCACAACTAATTAATTGTTCGAAAATGTGATTGAGATTGTTTTTTAAAGTATTTTTTATTTATAAATATATTAAAATGAATTATTTTTATTTTTTAAAAATTATTTTTAACATCAGCACATGAAATGATTTAAAAACACCAAATATTTTTAATTTAAAATAAAAATAACAATATAATTTTTTTATTTTTTTTCAAAAATATTTTTGAAACACAATGTCAAGCAAGATATAACTATCAATCATAAATTTAAAAAAAATAGCCGAAAGAAATCTTGTAATTGTTGTGTGATTATAATTATTTTTTTATTTTTGGAGTTGATATCATAATATAGTTTATTTTTTAAAATATTTTTTATTTGAAAATACATTAAAATATTTTTTTATTAATAACATCAAAAGAATTCAATAACACTTGAACTTCAACCTGATAGACATGATTAAACAATTAAAATCTATTATTTTGTTAAAAAAATAATATTATTTTGAATTTTTTTTAAAAAAATTATCAAACCAGATAAATTTATTTTTTGAATGCGAGGAATCCTACCATCCTAAAACTGTACTTTGTGGACCTAATAAATAAATAAAATCTCAATTATTTCAGGTTCTTATAAAAAATATACATCCTGATTTAAACTCGAGATTATCTGTACAAATTAAAAGTCATCTAAAACCAAATCACACTCTTTAGAACAACCCAAATCGACTTGCTTGACCCCTAACTCACGTATTGCATCAATCAATCTCTATGGATGGAATTTAATAAATATGTTATATCATGAAATAAAAAATAAAAATGTAATTTACATGAAGAAAAAACAACGTCCTGAGAAAATTCTGAAGGCTTGACTTGGAAATATTTTTTAATTTTTTATTTTAAATGAATTTTTCTAAGTATTTTTAATTTATTTTTATGTACTATATTAAAAATGATTTTAAAAAAAATGATTTTTATATATTTTTTAATAAAAAAATATTTTTAAGAGCAACTTCAACCACATTCTCAAACAGTGTTTGGGTATTTGACATTACGTTTCAAAAGCACTTTTGAAAAAAATAAATTTTTGTTTTATTTTTATTTAAAATTAAAAATATTTGATATTTTTAGATTATTTTTAAAAACAACCTCGAGCACAATTCTAATTCTAAACAAGATAATCAATCAAAAAATTGTTATAATTTAAGCTATTAAAAGCAAAAACGAAAACAAATTATGAGAAGCATTCAAGAAGCTACCTCGATTGTCATTACTTTTAGAATAGTAATAGATAGATAGCAACACGTTAAGATTTTGTCATATTTATTTTATCCAGTAAAAAAAATTACCTTTTTTTATAAATTATTTATTAATTAATCAATAAAAAATAAAATAATTACGTATAAAAAACTAATTTCTTATAAACTATTTATCATGTATCGCTGTTCAATAAATATCTATTATCTATTATTATTCATTAATCAATAAAAAACTAAATAGTTATTATATATATAGATAGATAGATAGATAGATTGTGTGTATTAAAAATAAATATTATCTCAAGTTAGATAGTATCAATTTTCAACAGGTTCGGATTAAATTTGCCAATGGATTACATGCATGTGTTCCACCACTTACTGTCGGTAATCTCTTGCCATTCTCCCTATATAAAAACATGCAATTAGCTCTCAAGAAAGCAGAAGATAAACAATCAGAAGTAGTTGTATTTCTCGTAATTTCTTGTGGACTGCATGCAATCACCTACAGCTGGTGCAGGTTTATCTGGTGATTCCTCTCTTTAACTCATTATCTTGTTTATCTGGTTTTGGCCACTGCATGCCATGCCAAAGCGTTAGCTCACTCATATGAAATGCACAATTCTGGCTAGGTATGTTTTCTGGATTCTTGTTCAAGAACAAGAAATTTTTCAAGTCTTAAAGGGCTTTCAAGGTGATGCCTAAACTATATTAAGAAAAGCAGAGGGTTTGTTTCGTATATTTGACTCTGAATGGCTGTTGGGTTTGGTTAGTTTCTTGGAAATTTTGTTGAAATAAGTGCATATTTTGGTTTCTTTGAGCTCAATGTATAAAACTCTGCAGATTCTGGGCTAAATGTAGAGTTTGATTTGAGCCTAAACGTTTTTCTTGAATGAAGATTAGAGTTAAGGTGCTATACAGTTATCTTTTAGTGCTGCCAAGTGTGATAATTGAAAGATTATTGAGTTGATTAACTGGTAATTAAGTGGTTTTCCTTTTGTTTTTGTTCTTGGTGACATGCAAGATAGATTTGGTTTCTCTGAGTTCATATATGGAAATGATCAAAATCAAAGTTTTTCCTGATATTTTTTTGTGGGTTTTGAACTCTAATGTATAATACAAGTAATTTGTACAGAATTTCTCATGGTTCTTGCTTGTGTGCAGAATTTAAGGAAGTGGGCTGCCAGTTCAATTGAGAAACTTTCTTGGAATCAGGTTTAGAGGTTGAAATTTTAGGGTTATAAACAGAAAAGAAAAGGAACTTGCACAGGTAGTCCATCCCTGTCTTTCTTTCTTTTCCTTTACATGTACAGAGTGAAATTCTTCCATTGGTGTTAACTAAAAATTTCTTTAATTTCCTTAAGACTAGTTCAAGATGCAATGGCTTGCTGTACCAGCCCTCACAGTTTTTGCTTTGAACAGGGCAACTCAATATTATTATCAGTGACTTGGATACAATCCACTTTGTTTAAGGATGAATTTAGTACAATTTGGTTTCTGATCAGATTTTTAAACTCTGGTTATGGATTAAACAAAGATTTATATTGTTTTATTTTCTTGTAAAAATTAGTGTTAGAAGGAAATAGTCATGACTTGTGAATTCTGTGGTTGATGTTTTTTAGGTTAAGAGGGGCTTAAATCCTCAGCAGTTTCCTCTTTAATCAGTTTCCCTTCACAATTGGCAATTTCTATCTTAATTTGCTCTACTTTTCTAAACTTTCATAACTATGGGAAGATATGAATTAAGCAGAGGAGTGGACTGACTTGTTTTGTTTTTATATTGTACTTTATAGCAAAAATGGTGGCTAGAACGGTGGATCTCCGGTCTGACACTGTCACGAAGCCAACTGCAGCAATGAGGGCTGCAATGGCAAATGCTGAGGTTGCTGATGATGTCCTGGATTATGATCCCAGTGCGTTACGGTTAGAAACAGAAATGGCAAAAGTCACAGGCAAGGAAGCAGCTCTATTTGTTCCATCAGGCACCATGGGTAACCTTGTTAGTGTTCTTGTCCACTGTAACATTAGGGGAAGTGAGGTAATACTTGGAAGTAACTCTCATATCCATATTTATGAGAATGGAGGCATCTCAACAATCGGAGGTGTTCATCCTCGGACGGTGAAGAATAACGATGATGGAACAATGGATGTTGATCTAATTGAAGCTGCAATTAGAGATCCTAGAGGGGAGATTGTGTATCCAACTACCAGGCTCATCTGTTTGGAGAATACACAAGCCAAGTGAGTATTTTTATTCTTCCATGACAGTAAAATATTTTGGTGGACTAACTCATTTATGCTGCACAATGGGTTATCCCACTTGTTTCAGAGGACTTGAATAATCTATTACTCTAATATTTTGTAAATCATATTTTGATGTTGCATCTTCTTTAATGTATCTTATTGTGATCACCTTTCTCTCCACTTTTCAATATTAGGGAGCTCAGTGATTGTATCACTGCTGATAGAAGCTGCACACTTCCAAATTTTGAATTACAAAAAGTGGAGTGAACTTCACCTTTATCCCTGTGATTTTCTATGAGGGACAGTTGGTAGATTTTGGTTTAACACTGCTTTTTCTTTTGCACTTTCCTGTTGCTTTCTTAGTCTCATGGTTGGCCATCTGCAACTTAAGTAGGTAACTTCTGTAAATTATTAACAAAAAAACAGAACCTGTTCTAGCTCAACTGGGTGGAATTTAATAGAGAATTGCATATCTAGGATTACATTAAAAAAGAATTATTAGTGGATGTAAGAACAATTATATGGCTTTAAAACCGAAAGGAGCATCGGAATCAATCAATTGTTTTAGTGAACTTGAGGTGCTCTTCTTCTTTATTGACTCGGATATGGAATTTCTGTTGAACTTAGCTAATACCGACTAGCATATCTACTGCCTGGAAATTAATTAGTTTATTTTTGAAGCACAGAAATCTGCTTTTTACAGTTTACCATTGTATGTATCAAGGATACGACGAAGACTGAATTGACCCTCGATAATAATTACATCTTGCAGCCCTCTTAGAAGTGTGAACATGCATGAGAAAAACAAAAACTTTCTGTGTTCTGTTTTATCCTTTTCATGATACTGAGCTTAGAGAACTCTGTGTTTTCTCAGAGGTTTTGCAAGGGTCATTTTTTATTTACAGTAGGCTGTTGTTTAATAATTGATAATTGCATTATATTTCTGGATATTCTGTTTTTCTTTTTCTTTTTCTTTTTCAGAAATTTCGGTACTGTTGGAAAGAGATTCATCTTTTCTCTTACTGTATCTTCTACTTTTTTAGTTCAACTGTTATGTCTTATGGGATGATCTCTAATCAATGCAGCTGCGGTGGTAGATGCTTGTCGGCAGAGTATACCGACAAAGTTGGAGAATTAGCCAAAAAACATGGTTTGAAGCTTCACATTGATGGGGCTCGCATTTTTAATGCATCTATAGTGAGTAAAATAATTTTTGATTTGCTCATTTATGATTATGTAATAAGTTTGTGAGCAAATTGTTCTTCCATGCATATGTTGATTGAGACAAAGCACATGCTCCATTGTTTTGCATGAAGCAAAAGCATATACAATCTACTGTTTTTACTTTCCAGTATCTGATCCAAAAAAATAATAATCTCCCAGGCACTCGGAGTGCCGGTTCACAGGCTTCTACAAGCTGCTGATTCAGCTTCGGTATGATCTTGCGGCCATGAATCTAATAGTCGCTTTCGTTCTCAAAATGCTGCTAGTTAATGAATTCTGTTCCTTCGTGCATCTCAAACTTTTGAACCAGGTGTGTCTATCAAAAGGTTTAGGTGCACCGGTTGGCTCTGTTATTGTTGGTTCCAAAAGCTTTATTGCCAGGGTAGGATGAAATTTCACCCTAAGGAAGAACACCAGCTTTTTTGTTTTCTGGATGAACTCATCTCAAACTCTTGTATTTGCATATGAGGAAAACCTTAGGAGGTGGAATGAGACAAGTTGGTATCCTTTGTGCCGCTGCTTTGGTTGCTCTCCGAGAGAATGTTCCGATGTTGATTGTTAAGCTGCTTACGTGGACACAAAGCAAACTCAACACAAAAGTGAAGAATAAGGCAGACCATGAACTGTCATCACAGAGAAGAAGAGGCAGTGTGTGTATATGCTTAGCTGTCATTAATTGGCTGTTAAATCAGTTGTAACAGACTAAGAAGAGAAGTTTAATCTGACTTGTGTGGATAGTTAGTTACAGAGCATGTGAAATGCATGTTTGCTCAAACTATATAAGTGAGCATTGTATCAAACACAAGTAAGGCAATATACAAGAAAACAGATTCTTATCTCTTCTCTGCAATTTACGTTCCCAGCTTTCACAAAGCCTTCACCTCTCAAATAAATCAACCTGCAATCAAACCACATAAGACACAATCAATTCATAAAAACTAACATGGTATCAGAGCTCTAAAACAGATTCAAGAAGGGGCGTAATCTGTGAACAAGATTCAATCAAAAGAAGAAAAAATTATCTCAGCATGGCTGGATCATCAGACTTGAGAACTCCACAGTTTAATGGCAGCAACTATGATTTCTGGTCAGTGAAGATGGAGACTATACTCATAGCATACGATCTATGGGATATAGTAGAAGGATTACCTCAGCTTCAACAAAATCCTGGAGCAGAAAGTGACTCTACAGGAGAAGGAAGTGAGGATGAATCAACTCCAGAAGAGAAGCATGCTGCCACAAGAAAAAACAAAATCAAGAATGCTAAGGCATTGAGCATTATTCAAGGAGCACTGTCAGATGATCTATTTCCAAGGATCAGAAATGAAAGAACAGCTAAAGGAGCATGGGAGATTCTGAAGAGAGAATTCAGAGGAGATAAAAAGGTTAGAGCAGTTAAACTTCAAGCCATTAGAGCTGAGTTTGAGTATATGAAAATGTCAGATGAAGAAGACTTAGATGATTATCTTGCTAAGTTTTTTGACATAATAAACAACCTCAAGTCACTAGGTGAAGATGTGACAGAAATGAGAATTGTTCAAAAATTGCTGATGAGTCTCAGCAGGAGGTATAAATCTATTGTCTCAATTATTGAAGAGACAAGAGATCTTGAAATTCTTAGAACTGAAGAGGTTGTAGCATCTGTCAAGGTATTTGACAGAAGAGAAGGGTTGTATGATGAGAGGGAGAAACAAAGAGGTACTGAGAGAGCATTCAGCAGTTTGAAAGTTGAAAGTAATCAATTTCATGGTGGAAATAAAGGCTCACGTATGAAGACAAATCAAGGCTGGCAAGGTCAAAACAGAAGACCTACAAGCTGGTCACAAGGAGGAAATATGCAGAGAAATCACATGCACAACAACAATCAGTATTCAAACTTGAATTATGACAGAAGAATGAATCACAGCAGTGTTTTCAGTCCACAATCTAAAACTGGAAGCAGTAGTCACAGCAATGTGAAGCCACAATGCAACACATGCCAAAAATTTCATTTTGGTGTGTGCAGATTTAAAGGTCAGCCTAAATGTGGGAGATGCAATCTGTTTGGGCATAACACAAATGATTGCAAAGATTACAAGCAAATGGCAAATTGTGCACAAGAGGAGGAAGAAGTGTTCATTGCAAATTCATTTTTTGCTTGTCATGCAACAAGTATAAAGAGCAAGGATGAATGGTTTGTAGATCATGCAGAACAGCAAATTGAAGTCATGCATGATGGTGTAGTAGAAGAAGGAACATTTGAAGGAACCTCAAATCTCAGGACTGATTCGAGCAAAGAGGCAGTCAAGTCCATTTCAGAAGTTCATGCTGAATCAGAAGATACTGAAATCAAAGTAAAGGATCCGGAGGTAACAGCAACTGATTGGCTGCCGGAGGAAAAATCTGCCACTGGAAAAGAACTTGAAGCTCTCAAGGCAGAACTTTCTATCACAAAGCAGCAGCTGGAATCTGTAGAAAAGCAAGTTGCAGATGGTGTCCATAATATGAAAGTAATCAAGGAAGAGAATGAATCTCTTACCTTGAAATTATCTGAAATCTCAAATGATTTGGAGCAGGCACAAAATACATTTGATGGGCTCATAAGTGAATCAGGAAAATTAAAGGAGAAATTGAGTAACAGGGAAAGGGAGTATTCGTCTCTTGAAGAGATGCACGAGATACAAGGGAATGAATCATCAGCTAGGATAAAGGAATTAGAAGTCCAAGTAAAAGGTCTGGAACTAGAGCTGAAATCATCACAAGCTCGGAATAGAGATCTTGAGGTGCACATTGAAGATCATGTTAAAGAAGTGCAAATAGAAGCTGATGAACATCCTTCTGCAACAAAGACAACAGAAAACACATGCTCGAAAAAAGAAGAGACCAAAGAGCATGAAGAGTGTGACTCGGGAGTTGAATACAACATAGACATGCAGAAGAACGATTCAAATGAATTCAATGAGGAATCAACACTTCTATTGTGTGATAAAATGTCAGCAATCTCAATGGCTAGAAATCCAGATTGAGGATGAAACTTGGTGATTAACCAGTAAGCAGCTTAGGAGGGAGTGTTGATTGTTAAGCTGCTTACGTGGACACAAAGCAAACTCAACACAAAAGTGAAGAATAAGGCAGACCATGAACTGTCATCACAGAGAAGAAGAGGCAGTGTGTGTATATGCTTAGCTGTCATTAATTGGCTGTTAAATCAGTTGTAACAGACTAAGAAGAGAAGTTTAATCTGACTTGTGTGGATAGTTAGTTACAGAGCATGTGAAATGCATGTTTGCTCAAACTATATAAGTGAGCATTGTATCAAACACAAGTAAGGCAATATACAAGAAAACAGATTCTTATCTCTTCTCTGCAATTTACGTTCCCAGCTTTCACAAAGCCTTCACCTCTCAAATAAATCAACCTGCAATCAAACCACATAAGACACAATCAATTCATAAAAACTAACATCCGAAGCTCGAGGATGATCACAAGAAAGCGAAGATGCTAGCAGGAACATGGTGACCCTATCTTTCCTTCTTGTGCTCTATAATAGAGCCACTCTCCGTTTGCCCCCCGCCGCATTTTAACCGGTAATCTTTACTTGCTTCAACTTAGAGGGGCTGAATCAAATTAAAGGACTAAGGCTGAATGCTGCTGCTGTTGAGACCAATATTGTAAGTAATTTAGTTTCCAAAGTTCTAGAATGTGTATTTCACAGTTCATCAATTCACCTGGATTGCAAAATGCTTTCACAAGTATCCGTGGCCTGTTTTGTTGAGTATTTTTCTGTAGATTCAACAAAATCTATGCGCGAACACGAGAACATTTGTCTCTTGTACATCTCTATCAGTGCCTGTTAAAAGCTGTGTTTAATTACTCTGGAAAATGACACATTTACACTCGTTTATAATTTTGCTTGACCAGATATTTTTCAACGTAGTAGAGGGAGCAAAACTCACAGCAGAGAAGCTGTGCAAGAACTTGGAACAGCATGGTATACTTGTTATGCAAGAGAGCCCAACCAGGTCTGTTGAAGCCCTGAATATTTTCAAGAATTCTAGCAAAAAATAGAAAAACAAAAGGAATCGCATCTCGCTTGGTTTTATGTTGCTTGAATTCGCTGTTATAACCATACTAGATTTATGATGAACTGACCTAGGAGATGTCAAAAAACCATCTCATTTGGTTCTATAGATATTAATCTCTAACATGGTGCGTGAAGATTTGAATATCTAGCTAATGTCGAGTACTTTTTGTTAAGGAACCATCTCACCTAAAACGTTAAGTTGTTAGGCGAGGTCCTAGAATATGATTTGTATTATTCTCTAACACTTTTCTCATCTTTCTTACCACTTTCAGCATTAGGGTTGTCATTCACCACCAGATTTCAGAAAGTGATGTGCAGTACACTCTCTCTTGCTTTAAGGTAATTGATGCAACACTGCTGCTCCCTTATATTTTGCTTATTTATAATGGTTTTTCAAAAACTGAAACGTGAATCTCTGCTGGTTTTAATGTTGCAGCAAGCTTTGACTGGGGTGAAGGAAGAAAACGGCAACTAGTGGAAGAAATCGCTTGCCATCAGCTCAGCAGGAAAAAACAGTTCACCAGGCAGAGTAGTGAATTTGTCTTTAAAGTCTTTGTGTGGGATAGATAGTGTTATGAACTTATCTGCAGTTCAAAAGTGATCTCTGCCAACAGTTTAATAATATGCTAGCTGGTGGAACCTACTGGCTCTGTAATGCTATGCCATACTGGCAGGGCTCTCTAATTCTATGTTATACAAGCAATGAGTAGAGGGTGGAAGGGGCCTTCTTCACCTTTCGCCTATGCTGCAAAGGAAAGGCTGAAAGCCAATCCCAGAGAACTTTGCACAGAGTTCTGTAGATTTACTGATCTTTAGAACTTAGAAAACTGATTCCTACTATGATCTTATTATTCCTAGGGTACTAAATTGCTTATTTTTTAATAAACAGGTGCGGTCAGAAAGGCAGCTTTTGCCACCAATTGAGTTGACCTTAAAGCAGATGGACACTGCTGGCACAGAACTAGAGTGCTTCCAAGCGTTGCAGAGGCAAGAGCAATTAGCCGCATCACACAGGATCAATGGTCTTTGGGAGGAAGTTCAGAAGCAAAAGGAGCTAGAGCAAACTTTGCAAAGGAGATATGGGGATACAACAACTCATCATTAATTACAGAGCACTAGCAATACAACAAGAAGAAATTGCTGCAAAGAATCGTACACTTGAGTTGGCTGAAGCTGCAACAAAGCAAGCTGCCGTGCTGAACTCGGAGCATTGGCCACGGATACAAGCTTAATCAATGATGTGCCTTCTGATGAGGGGCAGATGACACTTGTACAGGGTAATGGCCATGAAGCTTCTGGTGCCATTCCCTCGAGTCCAGATGGAAATAACCAAAATGGAGCTCCAGTTCTGACAGAGGACTCAATAAACAGAGGAGATATTGTATCCACTGTTGGTGTTGCAGTGAAGATTAAGGTGAATGATGCTTCTGTTGATGGGGATGCTGGTGATGGTGTTATGAGAACAGAAATTATGGACGGTTTAGCTTCTGTTGAAGGAGAGAGTATCCAAGAAAGAGCTGATGGCTTTGACAAAGCTGATGTGATTCAGGTTTCCAATGGCGAAGATGATAAAGTAAATCAAATGAAGGATGAGGGAAAATTGCCTGTCATTGATGTGGATCTTACTGACTCTGAATAGGGGAATTCAGAATTGAACGGGGAAGGTGTCCCAATTGTTCAACTAAGGGATAGAAACTGCTGAAGATTCCATGAAAATATTCCTATGTTCTTTGGATGATTACTGTGAACGAATGGAAGCACGGCTCCAAGGTTAATCTCTAATGTGCCTGGCTGGTAATGATATGATTATTGTTGTAGTGATTAATCAGAAATTTTGGGAGTTTTCCTTTGCCTATCATGTTCTTACCAGAACTGGACATGGAAGCCCATCATTTTGTTCTGTTTTGAAATACCGAAAGAAACCAGGTGAAGTACTAATCATCTACTGTTCAGTGCAACTGTTGCTAGGTTGAGGAACCCTTATATTAATGATGAAAAAATGTTGTATTCACTTCCCCTCTGTTGAGTATTCAATTAATGAATGCAATTTTTTTGTAATGAATCAAAAATACTAGTTAGATGAGGGCATGATGGTTCTGATCCCTAGCCATTGTATTTAGTTTTCCATGCATTACAAGAAGTTTGGTGATTTGAATAGGCAGCTGGATAGAATTTTGTTTTTTTGTTGTCAAAATCTCTTTTTTCTAATTCCTTTTTTAGTGTTTTTTAATTATTTTGATGTGATAATATCAAAAATGCATTTTAAAAATAAAATAATAACTTCTGTGCATGCTGAGGTAAAGGAAATGGATGTAGAACAGCTAGTCTTAGATTAATTGGTGTTGGAAAAGGAAAAATACCGAACGCACTCAACTCAGCCCACTTAAATTATTATCAAGAATTTGAATGAGTTGAAAGCACTAAACAAACTCAATGGATAATGTAATTGATTGAATTGAAGTCATCGTCCCATTTCAGTTATGATTCAATGAATTATAAATGTGCGGTTCAAAATCAGACCTGGGTCAAGTTTAAAATTAAATCAATTATAATTTTGATCTCGTTAAATTTGGGTGATAATCCAACTAATTTTTTTTCTTAGAAGAATTTGCTCAATTAGTCCTTATATTTTTAGATATGGTCTTCAACATGTTTCTACAAGTTGTCCTTGAAACATTTTCTAATCTATCCTCTTAATAAACATTTTTATTTAGCTAATACTAATATCATTACTTACAAAAACTCAAATCCTACCTAATTTATTGAGAATTAAGATTTGTTTTTTATGTTAATTTTTTATAAAAAAAAAAAACTCTTGAAATTGTATTGAATTGTTTTGTGCAACTTAGGTTGATCCATCCAGCCTACAATTCAGGCTTTAGACTAGCTGTTTAATAAATGTGATCACAAGTACTATGATGCTTTATATTTTTGAAATTTAATTAGTACAGACACTACAATGAATCAAAGTATACAACGGGACGAAGGACTTCCTTTGCGTTAGGATGCTCCCACTCCACTACTCTCTCCCACCAATCCTCTGGATATACAACGATCGATTTAAGAGAAGGGGGGAGAGATGGCTGCCCATTTTCAAGCAACGGAAGACCAATTGGAATCCTCTTCAGCTTCTCGCATGCTGATACGTCAATTACTTCAAGAGAATCGCAAACCAGTTTTGCGCTTTTCAGTTCTGGTAATCTAATCAAGAACAGTTGTCTTAACTTCGGGAGTTTGAATTCAGTGCTGCTTTCTTCATCTGATATTGTTCCTCCTATTAGCTCCTCCATTTTCTCACAACTTTCAACTCTAATGTATTCCAGGTTTACGAGGTTTGGCAACAAGACAAGAGGGAACAAATTCTTCATATTTCTACATGCAAGGCAATGAAAATCTCGTAGACTAGAAAATATAACCTTATAAGATGGAGCAGAGGAGAACCAAGAAGATGAAACCGAGCTCTCCATGCTTTCGCAACCCAGAATGCAGATGTTCTCCAGTTCAGTTGCACTCTCTAGTGACCAAACATCACATAAACTTCTTGCATCGTTGCCTTCACAAAACAGTCCTTGAATGTCATTTAAGAACTTGCCCTGAAAATCTCTCTCTCTGTTGATACTCAAATTACCCAAATGAACTGTTTTACTTGGAAAATCACATAAAGATATATCTGTCTTGCTCCAAAAATTTGTCTTCGTTCCTATAAAAATTTTGTATGAGCATAATGATCTGTGGTACTCCACGAAGTCAGAGACACCTTCGAACTGGCATACCAAAGTTTCCAAATTTCTCAAGGATCCTACTTCCTTTCCTTTAACAAAACACTCTTCTAATACGAGTACTTGCAGGTGAGAGAGTTTTGGTAATATTCCACTCGAAAACTCCTTTTCACCACATCCACTCATTCTAAGACAACTGAGGTTGGTTAGGCATTCCATTCCTTGCGGCATCTTTTCAAGCGTAGTGTAAGAGAGATCCAACCTCTTTAGTGACCTAAGCTTCTTTAATGATGGGACATTTCTTAACCCATGACAACTTTTCAGCAATAATGTAGTGAGAGTCACCAAATCAGAGACAGAGTCTAGCAAACTCTCAATACCTATGCGAGACAGATCGAGGACCTTGAGCCCATGCAATTGCTTAAAAAATGAATCTGCAATGAATCGCAAGTCTTGATTTTGACGTAGCAATAGAGTTGACAGATTTGGACACATTGGTGAATGGCCGGGAGGAATTTCTTCAAATCTGTTTTGCATTAATGAAACTATCGTCAGCTTCTCTGCCCACTTCTTTGCATCTGGCAGTTCTTGTAATTTTGCACCTGATTTATTAAGGACTTGAGAGTTCTCTTGCTGTATTTTGATGGCCATGTCCCTAATCAAGTCATGCATCTTGACAGCACCCTTCCAATGAGAACCTTCTAATAGGGAAACACATTCAAGTCTATTTAGCATCGTGTGGCCCTCGTCAAGTGCATCTTGCCTCCTCATTTCTTCAATTATTCCCTCGTCGATCAAAAAATCTATCAGCTCCTCCCTATCAATCCAATAATCTTCGGGAAATAATGCACAGTATAAGAGACATTTTTGTAGTGGTGACCCATCACCTAACCGATCATAACTAACCCTCAATACCTTGAATACCTTCTCATCCATGTCCCTATATCCTGATTCTCTCAATTTCTTCAATGTACTCCTCCACTCATTTAGATTATCCACTCCCCTCAAGCTTCCTGCCACTGTAATAATACCTAATGGCAAACCAGCACATTCCCTTGCAACATCTTTTGCAATTCTTTCCACAACTGGTGAAAGTGGTATTTCATGTGCAAGTCTCTCCATGAACAAGGTCCAAGCCTCTCCCTCAGAAAGTGGCTTCACTTCGATTTTATGTTGGCAAGAAATCTGCTGACAGACCCTTTTTGATCGAGTTGTTGTAATCAGCTTGCATCCTTTCAACTTGCACCATTTTTGACAAGGAATTCCCACTTCGTGTGGCTCAAAACTGTTCCACAAATCATCTAAAATGAGAATCCATTCTTGTTTCTTCTCTAGTTCTGCTGACAATTTGGCAGCTCTATGCCGATCATCATCCTCCCTTGAAAGGTCTAGTTCAAGACGTTTGGCAATAAGATTCTGCAATCTGTTAATACTGAAATCTTGAGACACAGTCACCCACCAAAAATGATCACAAATATCTGGTCTCTCTAGAAGCTCATTGTTGATATGTTGCAGTAATAATGTTTTACCAACCCCCCCCATGCCGTGAATGCCAATGGTTGAGACTTTATCATCCATCAACAGAGACCATATCACCTTCTTATTCTCTTCAAATGCTTGACCCACTGGCTTATTAGAGCTAGTAGGAAATGGAACTCCTCTAGTCTGGTTGTATTTCAGTCTTTTAGAAGATCTAGCTCCTGTGCCAGGCTGCACTAATCTTCCACTATTCTCCACATCGTGCTCCTCCACTTGGTCTGTCCTCCCTCTAACCATGTTCTGCACATCATTCATAATCACATCATTGTTTATTGAAGGAGCAAATGGTTGATCATAGTGTCTTCCATGATCAAGACACAATGGATCTGATGGAACAACGTAAGGAGTTCTTACCATTTCCTTGGAAGAAATACCTACAGGGCGCTTGGCTACGTGCAAAGTTTTTTTTCCCAATTTACAAGCTACATCACTGACAACCATTTTAATGAGCTCCGCTTCATATCTGTTCAGAGAAAGAAAGACATCAACGACGTATAAGTTGTTAGATATGCAAAAAAAATCCAAAAATAGGTTAAGTTGTGGGTTACTGGACAAAATTGTTGTTCAATGTTGATCTAAACTTTAAAATTAGAAAATGAATGAATTGAAAATGAGATCCTTCTTAAAAATTGTGAGTTACGGTGTTATGTTTCATATGAGACTAGAATCACTGAGTTCGGAGGAGTACTCTATTGTACAACCCCCCCCCCCCCCCCCAAAAAAAAAAAAAAAAAAAAAAACTCATATTTTTCAACAAATGAAAAAAATTCTTATTACCTTAAGAAAATAATTTCTTAACCTAGAAAATCTTAAAATTGATTTTAAAAAATAAAATCAGGAAAATATCCCGCTGAACTTTTTTTTTGTTTTGCTTTTGACAAATTAAAAACCCAAAAATATATAAGCAACACTCCTCTCGTAAAGTGGAATACTCTTACATTAAATTTTGCTTCTTTTTTTTTTTATCATGGAATCCAACCCAATACCATTTTGTTTTTTTTACTGAAATAACCACATAAAAAGTAGATTGAAAACTCATTTTTTAAGAAGATAAAGCCTAAGTTTTTTTTTTTCTCCTGAAAACTCAATTTTTAACTTATTTTCACCTCTGAAAAAAAAACTCTTATTACCTTAAGAAAATTAGACTCAAAAAATTTATTTTATAAAATAAAATAGGAAAATATCCCTCTCAACTTTGTTTTATTTTGCGTTTAACAAATTAAAAACCAAAAAATATCTCAGCAACCCTCTCTAGTAAAGTGGAATACTTTGACATTAAATAACCACAGAAAACATAGATTAAAATAAGTTATTAACTCTAAATTATAAATCAACATAATATTAAAAGATAAATAACAAAAAATATCAATGGAAAAAGTAGTGTTTACACATCATCACTCAGATGAAAGCTTGAGAATAATAATGATTATTAAAAAGAACTTATTAAATTTTATAACCCTACTAGTTGGAGAATTATTTTGAAAAAACATAGATATTTGCTACATCTACATATAATGCAATTAAAAACTAATAATTAATCGAAGTGGAAATATCAATATCAAAATGATAATAATGTAAGATTGTTTCTTTTGATATGTGCAAGTGGATTTTGACAGAGAAGATAAGGATATACCCATTTGTCTCATTGTGTGAAACCCTTCCAGATAGATTTGCAGCTTGTGTAAGAGCTTCTCTCCACCTGTTGACCTTCTCCATTTCTTCCTTGAAGTGTTCTTCATGTTCATCAAAAGCTTTTGCATAGCTACCGGTCTGTTTGCGGACATCTGAAGGATCCGAATCATAGAATATTGGAAGAACAACCTGGTGAGTTTTCTGCCTGCACTCCATAATCTTTACTAGTTCGTCAAGACACCATCTAGAGGAAGCATAGTTTCTGGAGAATACCACTACAGAAATCCTTGATCCTTCGATTGCCCTGAGAAGTTGCGGGGAGATTTCTTCTCCTCTAGGGAGATCATTATCGTCCCTAAAAGTACGAATTCCGGCTTGGATTAAGGCAGAATAGAGATGATCTGTAATTGTTTTGCGAGTGTCTTCTCCTCTAAAACTTAGAAAAACATCATAGCTCCATTCATCGGACGAAGACGAGGATGAGAGCGGAGACTCAGAGGAAGCCATACAAAGGCACTACTGTCTATAGCAAATTGGGATGTTGGTCGGAGGTTGTGAATTGAAAAGGTAGCAACAACTGATATATAATAAATTGACATCCCATCCAGCTGGTGGCGTTGACCTCAATCACACTCGGCGACTTGAATAAATAAGATGTGTGTGTGTGTGTGTGTGAGTATCCAATTAAAAAAATAACCAAAAAAATGAGAATGAGATAACCCAAATTATATTACAGTATCATGCGAATGAGATAACAAGACAAAATAAAATAATTGCAAAAGTTTAATTATAAAACCATTAATGTGAGATGATGAAACACTAAAATATATTAAAAGCTTTAGAAATCATTCTAAAAAACTCAAGTCGACTCAGTGTAACACACCTAACATATTAAATTATAACTTGATAAATGAATAAAAAACAAATTAAAAAAATCATAAAGATCGATGTCAAAAATCTCCAACCTTGAAGAAAAAAATAATTCTCAACCAATCAAGGTTAAAGTATGCGATTGGATAATTGTTTTCCAAAACTAATATAAATTTTATAGAAAAAATTCTACAAAGATTTTCTGGAGCTGAGCTATATTGCTGACGTGTATTATGGTGAGGTTGTGAAGCCGAGTATGTTATTTTTAACTCAGTTGTATGCCATCCAAAATAATTGTTTTCCAAAACAGAGCGAGCTATTTCAGTTTTTTGACCACAGAGGCGAAAGCAGAAAGAAAAGCTACAGTATACATAAATCTAGTTCGTACTGGTGAGATGTGGAAAGGGAATTGTATAAGGAAATTGCTAGGAAGGAAGTTGGCTAGGAAGGAAAATGTTCACTCCGTTTCAAGGAAATGCAGAAGAAAGAGAGCGAGCTGTTTCAGTTTTCTGACCACAGAGGCGAAAGCAGAAAGAAAAGCCTTAGATCACGGAGACATAAGACCCTACCCACCATCTGCAGAGAGAAACCGACACTTTCCATGCCTTTAATTTTATCATATAGACCACCAACATGTTCAAGCAATTTGATCAGAACCTACAAATTAATTTAGATAAACACCAGAATGCATGGATTAGAAAATCTGAGAAAAAGATCAATCTATTTATCATGGATTTCTTTAAAGATTCAAAGAATAGTTACAGATAATAAAAAACCAAAAACACCAAGAAGATGAAGCATAAATAATTAACCAACAAGATTCAAGACGTTCTTCAAGTGCTGGTTTGCTTAAGCTGTATGTAATCAACAACAAAATAAAAAATAAAAAAACAGAGATCAGAGAAGAATATATGGTTTAAGAAAATAAAAAAGCTGCAGTATACATAAACCTAGTTCGTACTGGTGAGATGTGGAAAGGGAATTGTATAAGGAAATTGCTAGGAAGGAAGTTGTCTAGGAAAGAAAATGTAAACCTTCAGGGAAATGCAGAAGAAAGAGAGCGAGCTGTTTCAGTTTTTTGACCACAGAGGCGAAAGCAGAAAGAAAAGCCTTAGATCACGGAGACATAATGACGTAGCGGAAGTAATTGTGAGAAAAGAAAGAACAAGAAACACCGTTCCTATTCTGAGAAATACTCGAGTCCACGAGTTGAAACAACGGGACAGTGTCGCCGTGTATAATTATTATTCAAAATCAAATTCAAAAGTACCTCCTATGTGGTTGGCCACTTACATTTTATAAGCTACCATACCCTAGTCTTAATAACGAAAAAGGAAAGATAGGGGTAATAGGAAAATCCCCATAAACTAGGACTTTACGTCCATTACATTGCAAATCAAAGATAATAATGGAAATAAAAGCAATAAAAGTAATCCTGAGTCAATTAGGACATAAATGGAAAAGGAACGTGCAGGGATCCCTCATGCGTGGTGAATCTGCGTGATGCTGGCCTCCATGTAGGATCCCGATTACTGGTGACTCATCCCGTGATGCATTCTTCATTTGTTTCCATGCATGGTTCTGCATCAGTCTCCCCTTCTTCAAAAGAACTCGTCCTCGAGTTGTGTATGCTAGAATTTGACCCATCAGGTGGATGATATTCGAATAAGTCAGCAACGTTGAATGTAGGTGATATAGCCATGTCTGCTGGAAGCTTCACTCGATACGCATTGTCGTTAATTTTGTGCAGAATCTGATAAGGGCCGTATTTCTTGTTGCTTAACTTGTTGGAGGTGCCCACTGGTAGTCGCCCCTTTCGTAAATAAACCATCACTAGGTCCCCTTCTTGGAACAATTTGGGGCGTCTCTTCCGATCTGCAGCTGCTTTATACTTGGCGTTTGCTGCCTCTAAGTTCTTGCGCACCTCTTCTTGAATTGCTTGAATCCTGTCAGCCATATGCTCAGCTGCAATACTCATTCCTGGCAGCTTTGGTAATGGAACCAAATCTAATGCATGTTTCGGTGGATGGCAGTAGACTACTTGAAATGGTGTCTTGCCAGTGGATCTGTTGAGCATGCTGTTGAATGCAAACTCAGCTTGAGCCAATGTGAGGTCCCACTGTTTTGGCTTCTCTCCCGATAGGCAGCGTATTAGGTTGCCTAAGGTGCGATTCACCACTTTTGTCTGTCCGTCCGTCTGGGGGTGACTGGTGCTGCTGAAATTAAGTGTAGTGTCAAATCTCCTCCATAAAGTCCTCCAAAAATGACTTAAAAATTTTGTGTCTCGATCTGAGGTGATTGATTTAGGTACCCCATGAAGACGAACAACCTCTTTAAAGAATAGATTGGCAATATGTACGGCATCTGATGTCTTTTTGCAGGCGATGAAGTGCGCCATTTTAGAATACCTGTCCACCACTACAAACACTGAGTCGACACCCCGCTGTGTTCGGGGAAGACCAAGGATGAAATCCATTGAAAGATCTTCCCAAGGCCCTGCGGGTATAGGCAGTGGCATGTAAAGGCCTGTATTTTGTGTTTGTCCCTTGGCAGCTTGGCAGGTTGGGCATCTTCTAACATGGTTGCCAATATCACGCTTTAGTTGTGGCCAGTAATAACGTTCCTCTGCTAGTGCCACTGTTTTGTCCCTTCCTAGATGTCCCCCTAAGCCTCCTCCATGCAGTTCATGCACAATTTGCTCACGCAGAGAGCTCTTTGGGATGCATAATCTGTTGCCACGAAACAAGAACCCGTCATGGATATGCATTCCATCGTGACACAGCCCCTGTTGACACTTACCCCAGATGTCACTGAAATCCTCATCTGCCTCATACAATTCTTTGAGACAATCAAAGCCGATAACTTCAGCTTTCATGGTGACGAGCAGTGCTACCTTGCGGCTGAGTGCATCAGCCACTTTGTTCAACTGGCCCGATTTGTGTTTCAAGGTGAAGGTGAACCGCTGGATGAAAGTGACCCAACGAGCATGCATACGATTAACATTGCTTTGGCTGTTGATGAATTTTAGTGCTTGATGGTCACTAAACAAGATAAATTCCCTTTGTACCAAGTAATGCTCCCACACTTTGAGGGCCCGAAATACTGCATATAGTTCAAGTTCATAGGTGGACCACTTCCTGCGAGCTTCGCTGAGTTTCTCACTATAGAATGCAATAGGCCTCCCTTCTTGAGACAAAACTGCTCCAATGCCAACGATAGAGGCATCACAATCTACTTCAAATAACTTATCAAAGTCGGGTAAGGCCAATACTGGAGCGGAGGACAGTTTCTCTTTAATTAGAGCAAAACTGTTTTCGGCTTCTTCACCCCAATGGAATTTTCCCTTCTTCATGCACTCGGTGATGGGTGACATGATGCGACTAAAATCCCTCACAAATCGTCGGTAGAAGGTTGCTAGTCCATGGAAGCTACGAACTTCTCCAACATTAGTCGGAGTGGGCCAATCTTTAATGGCGTGAATCTTTTCATTATCAACTTGGATACCGTCGGCACCCACAATAAACCCCAAGAATAATAAGCTGCTAGTCAAGAATCTGCACTTCGTTAAATTGACATATAATTTATTTTGCTGTAAAACAGAAAATACCTTCCGCAGATGCTCCAGGTGGTCAGTTTTATTCCGGCTATAAATCAAGATATCGTCGAAGTATACCACGATGAAATCTCCCGTGAAAGGCTTGAGCACTTGATTCATTAGTCGCATGAAAGTGCTTGGGGCATTAGATAGCCCAAATGGCATTACCAACCATTCGTAGAGTCCTTCCTTGGTCTTGAACGCTGTTTTCCACTCGTCCCCGGGCCTGATTCTTATTTGATGGTACCCACTCCTTAGATCAATCTTGGAAAAAATCTGGGAACCTGCTAGCATGTCAAGCATGTCTTCTAGCCGTGGGATGGGGAAACGATATTTAATGGTGATCTTATTGATAGCTCGGCTGTCGATACACATACGCCAGCTACCATCTTTCTTTGGTACCAATAAAGCCGGGACCGCGCAAGGACTCATACTCTCTTGTACCAATCCCTTCCTGATCAGCTCCTCTACCTGCTCTTGTAGAACAAGACCCTCTTTCGGACTCATACGGTAATGTGGTCTATTTGGGAGGCTAGTTCCCGGAATGAAGTCTATTTGATGCTGAATATCCCGCATAGGTGGTAGACCTTCTGGTAGTTCTTCAGGCACTATGTCTTGAAACTCGGCTAGGAGGGACTGTATGGGTTTTGGCACACTGAAGGACTCATTTTCCACGCTACTTCCCATTACCACAGCAAAGACTTCGCCTGCTTTAGTAGCTTCTGCCATGAAGGAATCCCCATCCACCAGTAATATGGGCTTCCCTTGTGCCTTCGGTTCCAAGGCAGCAAATTCCCCTGTCAACGGGGCCAACACTACTCTTCGCCCCCCATGCATGAATACATACACATTGTCCCTCCCTTTATAGGTGGCGTCCACGTCATATTGCCAAGGTCTGCCAAAAATCATGTGGCAGGCATCCATTTCAACCACATCGCAGGTAATCTCATCCATGTAACTCTTCCCAATTGAAAACTGAATGTGGCAAGTCTCAGCTACCCTTGTTTCGGCTCCCTGTTTGATCCATCCGATCTTATAGGGTGTTGGATGCTTCTCTGTTTTCAACCCCAACTTGGATACCATAGTTTTGGAGATGATGTTCTCACTACTGCCATTATCAATAATGAGGTCACAAACCTTGCGATTCACGGTACATCGGGTCCTGAAAATATTGTGACGCTGAGATGGTTCATTCTGCTTTGGTGTTAGAAGAAGCCTTCTAATCACTAGGGCCTGTGATAGTAGTTCTCCCTCATCGCCTCTAGTAATTTCTCCATAGTCATAGGGACCATCAATTTCATTACCCTCCACTTCCGTTTCTGAGTCTGAACCCTCTCCTGGCTCAACTAAATTAACGACCCCCCGTTTAGGACACTGATTGGATCTATGTCCTGGTTGCCCACACCTGTAACATTTATCAATGGATGGTCTGGAATAAGGATTCCTTGGGGCCTCCGGAGGAACTGTTCGTGTGTTTGTCATCGGGGGCTTGCTGCTGCTAGGCCCTCTCGTGACGTTGGGCGTGCCGCTTTGTGGGGTTATGGGAAACTTCCCCCGGTATGCTGATGCAGGTGTGTGTTCGATTGGTGATCGATTCACGCCTGTTGATCTTGTTCTTTCCAACTGCGTTTCTGCCTTCATGGCCAAAGTAATGGCCTCTGTCAATGAGTAGATCGCGTGCATTGATACTCGGTCTTGCACATTTAAACGCAGGCCTCCCACGAATCTAGCAACTTGTTGGGCATCAGTTTCTGACAGGTTATTTCTGGAGGATAATCTGTGGAACTCTTCCACATAGGTTTGAACTGGTCGGCTCCCTTGCCTGCAATCCTGGTATTGTTGAAATAAAATCTGTTCATAATCTGGTGGTAAGTATCTGTACCTTAACAAACGCCTCATCTTGGACCAGGACTGCACCATTCCCTTTCCCTGCCTTACTCGTGTGAGCTGTAATTGCTCCCACCATGCTGAGGCTCCTCCCATTAACCGGTATGCAACCAGTTTCACCTTCTTGTCTTCTGGGATCTCCATGTAGTCGAAAAACCTTTCCACCACAGCCAACCAGTCGAGAAATCCCTCGATCTGCAGTTGTCCATTGAACGTTGGGAGATCCATCTTCATACGAAACGATTGATGCCCGTGTTCTCCCATATTATGGTATCCTTGTCCTATATTATGGTATCCCTGTCGATTGGGCCTTAATATGCGCTCAGCATACTCTTCTTCATCACTCAATTCCTCCTCGTAGGCTAGCTGCCCACGTGGAACTGGACGGTGGTCGTGAACAGGCTCCGCTCGTCCCCTGTAATTCTCACGTCCCCTCCCCTCTTCATGTTGCTGAATATTTCCAGTCGTCAACCTGGCAAGAGTGGCTTGGATTGTCCGCAATGTTTGTTGAGTCTCCTGTTGGAAAGTTCTGAACTCAGCCTGAGTGATCACATTGTTTTCACGCACCCCTCCCTCAAGGATTTCCTGTGCATTTGGTGGATTCGCCATCTAATCAATAATCAGATGGGCTCTGATACCAACTGACGTAGCGGAAGTAATTGTGAGAAAAGAAAGAACAAGAAACACCGTTCCTATTCTGAGAAATACTCGAGTCCACGAGTTGAAACAACGGGACAGTGTCGCCGTGTATAATTCTTATTCAAAATCAAATTCAAAAGTACCTCCTATGTGGTTGGCCACTTACATTTTATAAGCTACCATACCCTAGTCTTAATAACGAAAAAGGAAAGATAGGGGTAATAGGAAAATCCCCATAAACTAGGACTTTACGTCCATTACATTGCAAATCAAAGATAATAATGGAAATAAAAGCAATAAAAGTAATCCTGAGTCAATTAGGACATAAATGGAAAAGGAACGTGCAGGGATCCCTCATGCGTGGTGAATCTGCGTGATGCTGGCCTCCATGTAGGATCCCGATTACTGGTGACTCATCCCGTGATGCATTCTTCATTTGTTTCCATGCATGGTTCTGCATCACATAAGACCCTACCCACCATCTGCAGAGAGAAACCGACACTTTACACCGAAAGATCGAGTTGCCATAAACCTTTTGAAGGCTTGCACCTTAACCTGATCCAGTCATTCACACAAAAACAAAAACAAAAAACACTGATTAACATTTGATTTATAACAAATGCCCTTTTTTATAATTTGTTAACAGAATCAACAATCACATTCTCAAATGTTCAAAAACTATTTAAAAAAAAAGAAGGTATAATTTAAGAAGAAACATATTTTCAAGTTGTGTCAAATGCATCATGTTTTAATTATTTTGATAATTTTAAAATAAAAGCCTTGTTCTCACTCTATTCTCTTCAGAGTGAAACCAACACTTTCCATGCCTTTAATTTTATCATACAGACCACCAAAATGTTCTTTAAATTTTATTTTAAGGTAAAAAAAGAAGAGAGAAAATCATTGAAAAGAGAAAATGTTCAATTGTTCGCATTGTAGCAATGAAAAATTCAATTGTTCGCATCATACATACATATACATACATACATACATACATACATACATACATACATATATGTGTGTGTGTTGTATATTGTCATTTCACTATTGTTTTTCCCCCCTTCAAATATTCACTCCTTTCTTTACGTTGCCGTTTCTCTTTCTACATTTCACTCAATCATATGCTTTCTACATTTTTCTCATTCATTGCACTTATTTTTGGCTGTGATCCTTGTCGATAACCTTTTCACCGTGAAACATGAGGAATCCTAAGTGAATCAGCAAGGACGACCTCATGACCACACTAAATAAATAAAAAAAAAAAACTAAAGGGAGAAGGAAAGAAAAATGGATTTTAGTTTTCCAAACTGAGCCAAAACAGAGGTCTTCTTAGTTTCTTATTTTCTTTTTCTTTTTCTTTTTTTTTTATATTAGGGTGTGTTTGGTCTTATAATTCAACCTGTTTTTCAAATTGATTTTTCCTAATTTATAAGTATTTTTTATAACTTTGATGTGTTGATGTCAAAAATTAAAAAATAAGTTTGTGAAAAATTATCATTTTAGTATATATATTCAATTCAAAAATACTTTTATAAAATCATTGTACACTACATTATTAAAGACATATTTAGTCTCGTATTGACCTGTAGTCCATAAGTTTTGGCTTATTAAGCCCAACATAGACAAATTTCTTGGTGTTCAGTGGGTAATAAATAAATACGTAGAGATACTTAATGACATCCTAATAGTTCCCTCAACACAAACATGTTTCCAAGATGTGTCAAATGCATCATGTTTTAATTATTTTGATATTTTTCCATTTAAAAAACATTTTAAAAAAATAATCGTTACTCTAATCTCAAACACCTATGAAAACATCAGACCTTATCCTCAATTAACATGAACCCTTGATTTATTTACAATTTATTTGAGTTAAATAATTTTCTTTTTGAAAAATAAAAAAAGGCAGATTGGTTTTCTTTGCTATAAAATTCATAATCAAATAGAGGGGACGAGAAGACTCTAATATCTTAAAATGAACAAGACTCCAATGTAAAACCAATTTAATTGACAAAATATATTCTTAAGGCTAAAATATTGGATGTTTAGTCTTAACTTTAAGAAACATACAATCTTTATAAATTTGGTAGAACATATTATTCATCAATAAGATAAGGATTTCTAGTGAAAGTTGTGAATAACATGTTGCTTATAATTAATGAGTTTGTCAATTACTTGGAAATAGAAATGACTTAAGGATATGGACTTCATGTACTAATCAAGTTTGGAACTTGGTTTATCCACCTACAAGGATAAAACCCAATAGATCTAATTGGGTCTTTAAAAGAAATAATAACATGAAATACAATGTATAAATATACAATGAAAGCTTTAAAGGGTAGGAATAACCATTTTTTTATGGTAGAATCAACATATCTGATTTCATAAAAAATATAGATAAACCTTGTATTTACAAAAGGTTAGTGGGAATGGTGTCGTTTTCTAATATAATAAATAGATGGAAATTATTGTTAACAAAAGATTTTTGCTTTAATTAGTAAAGTTTTTGTTGTCTAAGAATTCCTCCATAAAAAATTGGGAGAAACAACATATATATTGGATATAAATATGTATAGATATAGATCTAGATGGTTACTCGAATTATCTCAATCCATACTTAAGGTATAGAAGAATTTAAGATTAGATTCTTATCAATTTTCCATAGGAAATTGCTAGGAAGGAAGTTCGCTAGGAAGGAAAATGTAAACCCTTGATCCTTAAGGAAATGCAGAAGAAAGAGAGCGAGCTATTTCAGTTTTTTGACCACAGAGGCCAAAGCAGAAAGAAAAGGCTATTTCATGGAGACATACGACCCTACCCCCCATGTCCTCACTCTATTCACTTTCCATGCCTTTAATTTTATCATACGGTGACTGTTGTTTGTGAGTGTGATTTTACATTGTTTTTGAAAGTGTTTTTCGTTTAAAAATGTATTAGAATGATATTTTTTTTATTTTTTAAAAATTATTTTTGACATCAGCACATCAAAATAATCTAAGAATACCAAATTTTTTTAATTTAAAATAAAAAATAAAAATTTTCATTTTTTTTAAAAACGTTTTCCAATCGCAATCTCAAACACCCCTTAAATTGTTCAAGCAATTTGATCAGAACCTACAAATTAATTTTATAAAGTATTTGCAGTAAGCAAGGAAATGTGTATTTCCCATTACTTTTACATCAATTAATCAGATGACAACACTTTACACCGAAAGATCGAGTTGCCATAAACCTTTTGAAGGCTGCTGCCATTTCTTGCTAATTAGTCATCGTTGTGAATACTTTTGCATGCACCTTAACCTGATCCAGTCATTCACACAAAAACAAAAACAAAAACAAAAAAAAACACTGATTAAAATTTGATTTATAACAAATACCCTTTTTACAATTTGTTAACAAAATCAACTTAAATTTTATTCTGGTCATTATGTGTCGAGGGAAAAAAAGAAGAGAGAAAATTATTGAAAAGAGAAAATGTTCAATTGTTCGCATCATATATATATATATATATAGATACACACACACACACACATATATACATACCCTTTTTTATAATTTGTTAACAAAATCAACAATCATATTCTCAAATGTTCAAAACCTATTTAAAAAAAAAAAACAAAGGTATAATTTAAGAAGAAACATGTTTTCAAGTTGTGTCAAATGCATCATGTTTTAATTATTGTTATTTTTCCAATGAAAAAACATTTTAAAAAAATAATCATTACTCTACTCTCAAACACCCGTGAAAACATCAAACCTCATCCTCAATTAATATGAACCCTTGATTTATTTATAGTTTATTTGAGTTAAATAATTTGCTTTTAAAAAGTAAAAAAAAGGCTAAGATTTGAGGCATTTGGCCTAGCAGCTCGATTTTGCAATCCTCGAACTTGGAGGTTATCCATTTGTGACTTGTATAAAAATGAAGTGATCCTATTATAAAACCTTTCAATAATTGGTAGTCTCTCTTAAGAAGGAAAAATCAATGGTGTATCTAATTATCAAAAAAGTATTAATACCTAGTAGATTCGCCAAAGTTTTGGAGGACTAAGTTCTCTTGTTGCATATTGTCTATGTGAGGAATCACAGAAGCACAGAATGTGGCCAGGCTCTCTAATGCTCATAATGATAAGATATCCAATGCAATATAACTTCCTGTAATTTCATGCTTTCAGTTTTTTCTTGGTTTTTGGTGACTTTTCCTTTATTTTAATACAATGAATAATATGCTAGCTCGTGGAACCTAAAAAATAAAAATACAAATACAAATAAATTTTCCAAAAAAAGAGAAAAATAAAAAATAAAGAAAAATATAAAAATACAAATTTTCCAAAAAATATTTTTATTAAAGAAAAAATGTGTTGTTTTCTTGCATACGGCCAATACACTAGCATATTTTAAAAAATTTCGTTTTCTTTCAAAAAAATATATTTTAGCTATGAGGTTGAAGAAAAATGTGTTTTAGCATGTATTTCGCAAAGAAAAATCATTTCTTGCATTTTTGGATCTTACAACATGTTTGTAAAACCCAAAGGGTATTGGCCAATATTTCAAAAAATATAAAATCTTATTTTTGGGAATTTATTATTCACTGTCAGTATTTGGATAAATAAATCCTAAGGGGTTAATATCCAAAATATTCGGCGGGAATGATATGCTATTATTCACTGTCAGTATTTGGATAAATAAATCCTAAGGGGTTAATATCCAAAATATTCGGCGGGAATAATATGCTATTATTCACTGTCGGTGTTTGGATAAATAAATCCTAAGGGGTTAATACCCAAAATATTCGGTGGAGTAATATCCCATTCATCATTTAACCAACATATTCTTTGAAATATCAAAATCATAACGAATCATAACCAAACAAAAACATCAAGCAACTTACCTTAGGTAGGGCGTACTAGGGGTGTTAAAACCTTCCCTTTACCCAACCAGTCCCTTACCCTAGAATCTCTGAAAGACCAGTTTAGGTTTCCTAGTAACCATAATACTAGGTGGCGACTCCCTTCTTTTACGAAAATAAAGATGAATCCCCTCACATTGAAATACCCGCTCACGGGGAGAGTCATCACGACGCCGCGCTCTCGCGACGGGGTGCGACATCCTGCAGTGAAATATTCAGTTAGTATGAATTGATAGCATTGAGTAAATCCTTAACGTGTTCTTGTTTTTTACTATCCGGACTGATTTTGGCTTTTTTTTCCTAGTTTAATAGGAACTGAGTTTTCAACCCGATTTGACAAGTTTTGTTGTACGATTTTGCGAGTCAACTCGGGAGTTTAACAATCCTGGTTAGTATGAATTGATAGCATTGAGTAAATCCTTAACGTGTTCTTGTGTTTTTTTCTACTCCATTGTTAATGTTTTTTCTTATAGAAGTTTACTCAGTAAAAAATGAAGTCTTTGTTTAAAGTAAAAGTCAACGGCTAGACATAGACATTACTGCAGAATTGGATGATAGATCCCACTACTTTAACATCAAAATTCACAATTTTTTATCATTTAAAAAAGAGAGATTTTAATCTTACTGCAGAATTGGATGGTAGATCCCACTAATTTAAAAGCTGATATTTAGTTTTTGAAACTTTAAAATCATTAAAAGAAAAACACACTGCTTTACACATAGAGGAGAGGTAGCATACCGTTTTTGGAAAGGAAAAGGAAAAGGAAGCGAAGCTGCAACCCCACAACCCCAAAAATACTAGTTAGCTGAGGGCATGCATGATGGTTCTGCTCGCTATGGCTCGACGCATCCTAGCCGTTTATCTAGTTTTCCATGCATTACAAGAAGTTTGATGATTTGAATAGGCAGCTGGATAGAAAAGACTAGGCAGAGAGGACACGAGACAATTTATTTCATGTTCCTTCCTTTTTTTTTTTTTTTTTTTTTATCTTACTATCTAAATACAGCTCAAAAGCATTGGTGTAGTTATGCTCCGGATGTATGGTATTTTGATTGGATGTCAACCTGTTTTTTTTTTTTGTCAAAATCTTTTATTTTAAATTAATTTTTTAGTGTTTTTTAATTATTTTGATGCAATAATATCAAAAATATATTTAAAAAATAAAATAATAACTTCTGTGCATGTTGAGATAAAGGAAATGGATGTAGAACAGCTAGTCTTAAATTAATTGGTGTTGGAAAAGGAAAAATACCGAACGCACTCAACTCAGCCCACTTAAATTATTATCAAGAAATTGAATGAGTTGAAAGCACTAAACAAACTCAATGGATAATGTGATTGATTGAAGTCATCGTCCCATTTCAAAATGGAAAATGATGCATGTTTTTATTCCCAAATAATTTATTTGTATAATACAACACTTCATTTATAATTCAATGCATTATAAATCCGCGGCTCAAAACCAGACCCGGGTCAAGTTTAAAATTAAATCAATTATAACTTTGATCACATTAAATTTGGGTATTATATATGTGAGTGTTTAGTTCAGCTTGTGTGTATCTCAATTAAATTTGATTCGATGACATTTGGAGTTAATTCAATGTTATTTTATGTTACTCGCTCACATAAATAATTCATTAAAGCATCGCCTTTAGCTCCACAGACAAACCTAAAGCCCAAAGCACATGCCATGCATCCCCTGTTTTCTTTTCTTCATGCTTTGGTCACAATCTAGCGTAGCCAACTGTTTGGAAGTGTGTTGGGTTTTGATGTTTTTATAAAAATGTTTTAATTAAAAAAATTTATATTTTTTATTTTGATATTCAATATAAAAAATATTTTAATATATTTTTTTATACCATACAAAACACATTTTCACTCATCAATATTTAAGTTTGGCATACCCAACCAAATTTAAGCTACTTTTTCTGACATGTCAAGTCAAGAAAATGAATATTATTGATGCAAGACTATCTTCCCAACGAAGGTAATCCCTGGCAAAGAGTGTAACCATCATTTCACTAAATTTAATGTTATTTTTTTGTCTTTTTTGGATTATTTTGGTTTGATGATATTAAAAATAAATTTTAAAAATATATATATTATTTCAATATATTTAATACAAAAAATAATTAAAAAAGCAGTATCTATTACTATCTCAAGAAGTATAAACTCAAGCCTACTTTCTTGCTATATGCATAATACATCCATTTTCATCATTGTTATTGGTAGAGCCTTCCATTATTGATGAATTAGTATTTTTGATGTTTTGTGAGAAAGATTAAAATACTCTCTAAGCAGGTTCAGTAATAAGATGGCAAGTCATTTGGGGGTGGATTTGGAAAACTACCACACCCAATATCCATGAGTTTGCCTATATGATGAGTCCATATAAATATACATCTAGCGAGTTGTCATACCCATCATAACTGGATTCATCCACGTGTTGAGCCTAAGTAAGTGTTGGTCTAAGGAGTTGTCATTTCGAACATACTAGGATTCAACCATGAACTAAACTCAAATAAGTGTAGGTTTAGCAAGTTGGTAAACCCAACATACTTAAGTTTTGTCACATATTGAGCCCAAATAAATATGAGTTTGACGAATTGTCAAACCCAACACATTTAGATCGGGCCAAATGCTCAGTCCAATTAAGCATAGGTCTAGCGAGCTACTATACCCAACATACTTGGGTTCGTCCACATGTCAGACCTACCTCTTTAAACCCTCATCTAAAGAGTTTTTTATAGGTGCCAAGTATTGTACTGTCAATCATACATTTCCTCAAACAAGGTGATTAACAGGGTACATCCTTGACCATTTCAATTCCGAGAACTCTCCCACCATCCCATAAAAAGCAGTCCTTTTTCTTAGAAGAATTTGCTCAATTAGTCCTTATATTTTAGATATGGTCTTCAACATGTTTTTACAAGTTGACCTTTGATTCCTTTCACTGATATGATGAAGAGATTCTTCGATCCGGTGTTGTCAGCGTAGTTCACCGTCGCTGCCACAAGTAGACCCAGCGACATACCAAGCTGGTGTGCAAAATCGAGCCAGAGACATGTGAATTTCTAATTTTTATTGTGGTGTTGCTCTATGCGTAAAAAATGTGCGTTTTGATTGTTTGAAAATTTTTAAAAAAAAAATCATTAAAAAGTAGAAAATGAAATTAAAAATTATGGTTCCCCTCTCTTCCCTCTCTTCTCTGTCTTCTCTACCATCTGAGCATTCTTCTTCTTCTTCTTCTCATTTTCTCAATCTATCAAATCTCTCAATCAAATTCCAATTCATCTTTCTTTCTTTTTGATTTTCTCTTCTCTTCTCTTTCTCTTTTCCAAATTGATTTCTGTCAAAAGGATTAAGTACTCATGTGTTTCATATTCATTGTTGCAATCTCATGATAGGTTTACCAAAGCAAGAGATTGAGAGGGGATGTTAGAGTATAAATATAGAGTATGCTGGGTATATAAAGGGGAACTGTTGTAACACACAATGTGTGTGATAGAATAATAAAAATAATATACAAAATCCAAATTCTCTTCTCCCTCTCTTTCCTCTATTCTCTCTCAGCTTCTTCTTCATCTCAACTTTACTGTAAATCTTCACAATCCTAACAAACACAAGGCTCTGTTACTATATATTCATAGAGTATACAACAAGGCTGTGTTATTATATATTTATAGAGTATATCAACCTAACTTTTGACATCAAGTGCTTATTTGGTATTGTGTTTTAAAAGTTTTTTTTTAAATAATATTTTTTTAAATTAATTTTTTGATGTTTTCGATTAGTTTGATATGCTAATATCAAAAAGAATTTTTAATAGCTTAACCTTGAATCTCTTGAACCTGTTTCCAAAAGCCTACAACCGAGCACAAAAAGGTTTCAACACCATCGAGCTTTTTCTCTTATTATAAATATAAAATAAAGTTGAAGAGAAGAAGGGTCGAATCTTAAATCATCAAAACATTATCGTAACCTTGCCATGTCTCAAGCTTCCAATAAAAATATGGTGTTTGAAATTATCATTGGTGCTTGATGAAATAGTATTTAAGAATATCATGATGACGATTTTTTTTCACGCTTCATGCCCCGCCAATCCCAGAGAGGGAGACAACGTGCTGTGAAAAGAGGGTGTGTTTTATAGTCGTAAAAACTACGACTATAATTATCAGGGAGTCGCCACCTAATATTAAGGTCACTAGGAAACTTATTGGTGTGCGAGAGTCTGGATAAGAGGACTTGTTGTTCAAGGGAAAAACACATCACCCCTAATGCACCCTACCTAAGCTAAGCTACATTGTTGTTTGATTGTTGTTTTCTAAGCCAAATTTTCTATATGCTGGTCTTTTCTAAGGCTTGAAGTAGATCCCTCTACTTCATTGGAAGTTGAAAACCTAAAACCATTATAAAGTTTGAAATTTTTTACACCGTATTTAAAAAAAAAAACTTTTTTACTATTTGCGAGTGTACTTTACAATGTAATTTTACACTGCAGTACTTGAAACAGAATAATTATTAAGTTTTTTTATATTTTAGCCAAATCCCAACGGATAATCGTAAACTAGTTACGATATCCAATTTTCGTTTCAAAACATGAGAAATATGTAACATATTTGTTATACAAAAAGTATTCTTGGAAAAACCTTGGAATTCGGCCGTATGCACAAAAACAACACATTTTATATTTTTTTAAAAAAAATAGATTTTTTTGTATTTTTTTTATTTTTTTACAAATTTGGACTGGGTTGTCCAAGTAAATGGGTCGACCCAGCCTAGGTGGACCAAAGGCCCAACTCTGCTAGGCTTGGCCTGGACCCACCTTGAAGAGTGATTGTCGTTTGCTCACGGACTGATGATTATATTCTTCTTTGCAGGCTGATAATTTGATAAAAGTGGAAGCTCAGTACATACGTGTAGCTATGGGGCATGAAGATGAGTCCCTTGATGAATATGTTGAAGCACACAAAACATGTATAAATGACCTCATGTACTTCCCCACTCGCAATGCTTATGGTCTCTCCAGTGTTGCTGGAAATATGGAGAAACTCGCAGCATTGCAGGATGAATTCGAGAATGTGAAAACAAGGTTAGAGGCTGAAAGGGAGAAGGCATTACGGCTTGAGAAGAAGGTTAATTTTCTCACACAAGGTTATCAGGTATATTATGGTTCAACTATTTCTTTGTTGTGAATGTAGACATACTGTACATTACACCATTCCCTCGGTATATTATGGTTCAACTTGTCATTGATTTTCTTTCTTGCAGCAAATTATAAGAATCTCCTTTTCTTGCTGTGTTAATTAGTTTTTATTTCTTTTTCTTTGAGTTTCCACACCCTTTTTTCAGTCTTCAGTATCTGCATGGTCTCTGAGATGTAGAACAGGATAGTAGCAAAGGTAGAGAGAAGTAGAATTCCCTATAGGATAGGGACTAAATAGAAGAATAGTTAATAATGCAGAGAAGAAAGAAGTCACTGTAGGAGAGGGATAAATAGAGAGCAAAAGTTGGTTATCACTGTTCAATTTATTTTCGAAAAGTCAACATAGAAAAGGTGCTCAAAAATAGGCAACAAAACCCTAATGTTATCTCTTTTAAAGAAGGAAAGTCAATAACAGTATTTAAGAGAAGAATCCTGAGTTAAACAATATTAAAGCTTATTTTCCTCTATAATTGCATCTTAATACTCTATTTGTCCAAATTGATGTTGTTTTTTGAATTTATGGTCACTGGAATGTATGGTGTCAAAGAGCACATTAAAAGAGTTGCATTATCTTTGTTGCAGAATATATTCATAGCCCTTTGATGGTGCCACAGAAATTGCTATTAGATTATTTTATTTGTTGTTTTGTGGTCCTTGAGGTCAAAATATTTCTCTGGTGTTGTTTCATTTCAACTCCATAAATTCTGAAGCAACAATCTCTATATTATGATCTCTAATGCAATATAAATTCCTGTAATACCATGCTTTCAATTTCTTTCTTTTTCACATTTTTCCCTGTTTCCAGATATAAGAAATAAAATGTTAGCTATTGGCACCTTTTGAAGGAGATTTGCAAGTTCCTGTAAGCATAAAATGTGGCCAGGCTCTCTAATGCTCATAATGATAAGATATCCAATGCAATATAATTTCCTGTAATTTCATGCTTGTTTTTCTTGGTTTTTGGTGACTTTTCCTTTATTTTAATACAATGAATAATATGCTAGCTGGTGGAACCTATTGTAGGAGATTTATTTCAACCCTCCATATAGCTTGTCAAGGTCACAATTCCTAGGGTACTAAATTGCTTATTTTTTAATAAACAAGTGCGGTCAGAAAGGCAGTTTTTGCCACCAATTGAGTTGACCTTAAAGCAGATGGACACTGCTGGCACAGAACTAGAGTGCTTCCAAGCGTTGCAGAGGCAAGAGCAATTAGCAGCATCACACAGGATCAATGGTCTTTGGGAGGAAGTTCAGAAGCAAAAGGAGCTAGAGCAAACTTTGCAAAGAAGATATGGGGATCTTGTGGCTGAGCTGGAAAGGATACAACAACTCATCATTAATTACAGAGCACTAGCAATACAACAAGAAGAAATTGCTGCAAAGAATCGTACACTTGAGTTGGCTGAAGCTGCAACAAAGCAAGCTGCCATGCTGAACTCCGAACCTTCTGAGCCTGTGACTTCAGATGAACATGGAAATTCTATGCCAGTTGGTTCATCTGACAAGAAAGTTTTTGAGCAGCAAATGGATGTTGATTCAGAGAATGTGAACAGTGCACTGGCCACGGATACAAGCTTAATCAATGATGTGCCTTCTGATGAGGTGCAGATGAAACTTGTACAGGGTAATGGCCATGAAGCTTCTGGTGCCATTCCCTCGAGTCCAGATGGAAATAACCAAAATGGAGCTCCAGTTCTGACAGAGGACTCAATAAACTGATGTGATTCAGGTTTCCAATGGCGGAGATGATAGAGTAAATCAAATGAAGGATGAGGGAAAATTGCCTGTCATTGATGTGGATCTTACTGACTCTGAATAGGGGAATTCATAATTGAACGGGGAAGGTGTCCCGATTGTTCAACAAGGGATAGAAACTGCTGAAGATTCCATGAAAATATTCCTATATTCTTTGGATGATTACTGTGAACAAATGGAAGCACGGCTCCAAGGTTAATGTCTAATGTGCCTGGCTGGTAATGATATGATTATTGTTGTAGTGATTAATCAGAAATTTTGGGAGTTTTCCTTTGCCTCTCATTTTGTTCTGTTTTGAAATACCGAAAGAAACCAGGTGAAGTACTAATCATCTACTGTTCAGTGCAACTGTTGCTAGGTTGAGGAACCCTTATATTAATGATGAAAAAATGTTGTATTCACTTCCCCTCTGTTGAGTATTCAATTAATGAATGGAATTTTTTGTAATGAATCAAAAATACTAGCTAGCTGAGGGCATGCATGATGGTTCTGCTCGCTATGGCTCGACGCATCCTAGCCGTTGTATCTAGTTTTCCATGCATTACAAGAAGTTTGGTGATTTCTCCCTTTTTTTTTTCTTTTTTTTTTAATCTTAATACAACTCAAAAGCATTGGCGTGGTTATGCTCCGGATGTATGGTATTGATTGAATGCGAGCCTATATTTTTTTTTTGTCAAATTCTTTTTTTCATATTAATTATTCAGTGTTTTTTTTATTATTATTTTGATGTGATAATATCAAAAATACATTTTAAAGATAAAACAACAACTCAAAAAAATACAAAATGCACTCAACTCAGCCCACTTGAATTATTATCAAGAAAGTATAGTAATTTGGTACAACACACCATTGATATTAAATCTGTCTATTTATATCGGTGAGCCCAAGACCTAGCAGTAAAAGTTAACACAACATATCAATATTGTTCTGAGATTGAGCCGAGTTAGTCTATATTAAATTATTTAACTCGTGACTCAAACCTCAAACAAGGTGATTGACAGGGTACATCCTTGACCATTTCAATTCCGAGAACTCACCCAACCATCCCATAAAAAAGCAGTCCTTTTTCTTAGAAGAATTTGCTCAATTAGTCCTTATATTTTAGATATGGTCTTCAACATGTTCTTACAAGTTGTCCTTGAAACATTTTCTACTCCATCCTCTTAATAAACATTTTTATTTAAGCTAATACTAATATCATTACTTACAAAAACTCAAATCCTACCTAATTTATTGAGAATTAAGATTTGTTTTTTATGTTAAATTTTTTTATAAAAAAACTCTTGAAATTGTATTGAATTGTTTTGTGCAACTTAGGTTGATCCATCCAGCCTACAATTCAGGCTTTAGACTAGGTGTTTAATAAATGTGATCACAAGTACTATGATGCTTTATATTTTTGAAATTTAATTAGTACAGACACTAAATGTTTATGGATAAAAATGTACAATGGGACGAAGGACTTCCTTTGCGTTAGGATGCTCCCACTCCACTACTCTGTCCCACCATTCTTTTGGATATGCACTGATCCTTTCAAGAGAAGGGGGGAGAGATGGCTGCCCATTTTCAAGCAACGGAAGACAAATTGGAATCCTCTTCAGCTTCTCACAGTTTATTACGCTAATTTCTTCCAGAGAATCGCAAATCTGTTTTTCACTGCAAATGCTTTTCAATTCCGGTAATCCAGTCAAGCGCAGTTCTCTTAACTTCGGTAGTTTAAATTTGCTCCTTTCTTCATCTGATCTTCCTCCTCCTACTATCTCCTCCATTTTCACACAATTAATAACTGAAATCTCTTTCAGGTTTACGAGGTTTGGCAACAAGACAAGAGGGAACAAATTCTTCATATTTCTACATCCAAGGCAATGAAATTCTCGTAGACTAGAAAATATGACCTTATAAGATGGAGCAGAGGAGAACCAAGAAGATGAAACCAATCTCTCCATGCTATCGCAATTCTCAAATTTGATGATCTCCAGTTCAGTTGCATTCTCTAATGACAAAACATCACATAAACTTCTTGCATCGATGCATTCACAAAACAGTCCTTGAATATCATTTAAGAACTTGCCCTGAAAATCTCTATCTCTGTTGATACTCAAATTACCCAACAAAACTGTTTTACTTGGAAAAATTGGAAAACTGAAATCTTCGTTGGTCCTAAAATTCATCAGCGTTCCTATTAAAATTTTGTATGTGCATAATGATCGGATCCCATTCCAACATCTGTGGTACTCCACGAAGTCAGAGAGACCTTTGAACTGGCATACCAAAGTTTCCAAATTTCTCAAGGATCCTACTTCCTTTCCTTTAACTGTTATCGGAGCAATAAAGTCGTCTAGTACAAAGACTTGCAGGTGAGAGAGTTTTGGTAATATTCCACTCGAAAACTCCTTTTCACCACATCCACTCATTCTAAGACACCTCAGGTTGGTTAGGAATTCCATTCCTTGCGGCATCTTTTGAAGCCTAGTGAGGCAGAGATCCAACCTCTTTAGTGCCATGAGCTTCTTTAATGATGGGACATTTCTTAACCTATGACAATTTTTTAGCAATAATGTAGTGAGAGTCACCAAATCAGAGATAGAGTCTGGCAAATTCTCAATACCTGTGCGAGACAGATCGAGGACCTTGAGCCCATGCAATTGCTTGAAAAATGAATCTGCAATGAATCGCAAGTCTTGATTTTGACATAGCAATAGAGTTGACAGATTTGGACACATTGGTGAATGGCTGGGGGGAATTTCTTTAAATCTGTTTTGCATTAATGAAACCATCGTCAGATTCTCTGCCCACTCCTTTGCATCTGGCAGTTCTTCTAATTTTGCACCTGCTTTATTAAGGAATTGAGAGTTTTCTTGCTGTATTTTGATGGCCATGTCCCTAATCAAGTCATGCATCTTGACAATTTTAAAACCTATACGAGAAACTTCCAATAGGCAAACATATTCAAGTCTATTAAGCGTTGTGTGGCCCTTGTCAACTGCATCTTGCCTCCTCATTTCTTCAATTATTCCCTCGTCGATCAAAAAATCTATCAGTACCTCCCTTTCAATCCAATAATCTTCAGGAAATAATGCACAGTATAAGAGACATTTTTGTAGTGGTAACCCATCATCTAACCGATCATAACTAACCCTCAATACCTTGAATACCTTCTCATCCATGTCCCTATATCCTGATTCTCTCAATTCCTTCAATGTATTCCTCCACTCATTTAGATTATGCACTCCCCTCAAGCTTCCTGCCACTGTAATAATACCTAATGGCAAACCAGCACATTCCCTTGCAACATCTTTTGCAATTCCTTCCACAACTGGTGAAAGTGTTATTTCATGTCCAAGTCTCTCCATGAACAAGGTCCAAGCCTCTCCCTCAGAAAGTGGCTTCACTTCGATTTTATGTTGGCAAGAAATCTGCTGACAGACCCTTTTTGATCGAGTTGTTGTAATCAGCTTGCATCCTTTCAACGGGACAGGAATTCCCACTTCGTGCAGCTCAAAATTGTCCCACAAATCATCTAAAATGAGAATCCATTTTTGTTTCTTCTCTAGTTCTCCTGACAATTTGGCAACTCTATGCAGATCATCATCCTCGCTTGAAAGGTCTAGATAAAGATGTTTATCAACACGTTTGGCAATAATATTCTGCAATCTATTAATGCTGAAATTTTGAGACACAGTCACCCACCAAACATGATCACAAATATCTGGTCTTTGTTGAAGCTCATTGTGGATATGTTGCAGTAATGATGTTTTACCAACCCCCCCCATTCCGTAAATGCCAATGGTTGGGACTTTATCATCCATTAACAAGGACCATATCACCTTCTTATTCTCTTCAAATGCTTGACCCACTGGCTTATTAGAGCTAGTAGGAAATTCAACTCCTCTAGCTCCTGCGCGAGGATTGACGGTTGTCGAAACCTTCACAAATTAATTCTGATTTTACTATCACCGAAACAATAATTTTAGTAGTATGGTGGTAGAGACCAGGTCGAACCCAAGGGAAATTGATTTATTTTCCTACAAATACCAAATTCAAAAGAACGGGGTGGTTTGAATCAACAAGAATTAAATAAATAAAAGTGCTAAGTCTTAACGAAGGTTAATCAAGATGTTGGCAACTCGGTTCAAAGGTGATTCCTCCAATCTTACAAATCGGTTGATCATAGAAGTTAAATTAATATCCTTTCACAACAAGCAAATAAATTAGGCTTCCATTAAAGCTAAGGGAAACCTAGAGGCATGCTAAACTAATCCGAATAAACTTCTAATTAGTTCCTTATCGTCAAGCAAATTAAGTATTGAGAAGCAATCTTTCTTCACTCAACGGTAGCTTTAAGATCAAGATTTACGCAATTTATTCCTAGCTAGCATTCAAAAGCTTGAACATATACTCGTCCTATTCATCCTAAATAAATTAATGTGATAGATAAGACAATCAAATTAATTTACTTGCTTCTTATTCTTGTTCCCCACAACAATTACGGATTGAAAGAAACATAGAAAGCATATAAACCATATCAAACCAATTCCATAAGCATGAATCCGAAATCAATAGCTTAAATTCTGGAAAAAGATAAATAAATACTTGAAAGTGTAAGGATTACAATGGAAATGTTACTTCTCACAACCAATAATGAAGATGGATGCTATCCCCTTTGAACCAAGAAAGTGAATCAGCTGCTCATGTCTTTTAGGTTGCTGCCGAATCTGGAAAATTGATGGAGAAAGAGAGAAGAGTCCTTTTTCGCTTTCTTTAATTCATGAGGTAAGATTCCTGTAACCAAAAAATTAACAATATCAGCATACCATGGTTCCTTACCTTGTAAATGCAATAGTTGCTCATCAGGGAATGTCTCGGCAATTGGTAGCATATCTTCCTCATTCACAATTCTGCTCAAATGGTCTGCCACTGAATTGTCAGCTCCTTTTTTATCCTTGATTTCCAAATCAAACTCTTGCAACAGCAAAATCCAGCGTATAAGCCTTGGTTTGGATTCTTTCTTTGATAGTAAATACTTAAGAGCTGCATGATCTGAGAAAACAATCACTTTAGATCCTAACAAATATGATCTAAATTTGTCCAAGGCAAACACAATAGCTAAAAGCTCTTTTTCTGTTGTTGAATAATTGCATTGAGCCGAGTTTAGTGTCCTCGAAGCATAGCAAATAACATGGCTTTTCTTTCCATTTCGTTGGCCAAGTACAGCTCCTATTGCAAGTTTACTTGCATCACACATGATTTCAAAGGGCATCTCCCAATTTGGTGGTTGTATGATTGGTGCCGAGGTGAGGAGCTCCTTCAATTTGTCAAATGCTATCCTGCAATTTGCTTCAAAGTGGAAAGGCATGTCCTTTTGCAAAAGTTGAGACAATGGTTGTGCAATCTTCGAGAAATCCTTGATGAATCGCCTATAGAAACCTGCATGACCAAGAAAACTACGAATTTCCTTAACATTAGTAGGATAGGGTAAACTTGTAATCAAATCAACTTTTGCTTTGTCAACCTCAATACCTCTAGCCGAAACCACATGACCCAAAACTATCCCTTGTTGGACCATGAAATGACATTTTTCATAGTTTAAAACCAAGTTTGTGCTAATACATCTCTTCAAAACCTTAGTTAAGTGATCTAAACATTGATCAAAAGAATTGCCATAAACAGTAAAGTCATCCATAAAAATTTCAATGCAATTTTCAATCAAGTCAGAAAAAATGCTCATCATACATCTTTGAAATGTACCTGGGGCATTGCACAATCCAAAAGGCATACGTCGGTAAGCAAATGTTCCAAATGGACAAGTAAAAGTTGTCTTTTCTTGGTCTTCTTGAGCTACAATTATTTGATAGTAACCTGAAAATCCATCTAAAAAACAGAAAAATGACTTACCTGCTAGTCTTTCAAGCATTTCATCTATGAAAGGAATTGGGAAGTGATCCTTTCTTGTGTGAGCATTCAACTTCCTGAAATCAATACACATTCTCCACCCATTCTGCACTCTCATGGGGATAAGTTCGTTTTGTTTGTTGGGAACAAGAGTTAGACCAGTCTTCTTGGGAACTACATGCACCGGACTTACCCATGGACTATCAGATATTGGATAGATAATCCCTTGGTCCAATAACTTCAAAATTTCTTTCATAACAACCTCCTTCATTGCTGGATTCAGTTTGCGCTGAGGTTCCCTCACGGGTTTGGCATCACCGTTGAGGAAAATTCTGTGCATACAAAGTGTAGGGCTGATCCCTTTAATGTCCGCCAATGTCCAACCAATTGCTGTCTTATGTTCCCTCAAAACCCTTAATAATTTTTCCTCATGAACTTCGGTTAAATCATTTGCAATAATGACTGGCAATGTTTCATCCTCTCCTAAATACACATACTTCAAATGTGTGGGCAACATTTTTAACTCCAGCTTCGGTGGTTGCACAATAGAAGGTAGATCTTTAACATGTGAACTTGGTAATTCAACAGGTAAGCTAGTCCACATGTTAGGCATTATAGGCAATGAGTGTAAGGACATTATTGCTTCTTTCATGTCTTCATCAATTTCTCTCCTTGCATCCTTATCGGTCTTGCTCTGTTGCAACACTAAGTTCAACTTATCCTTCATAAGATTCAGCTCAAAATCATCTTGCACAATGGGGTCAATAACATCAATATGAAAAACAGATTCAAATTCATCAGGATATTTCATAGCATCAAAAATATTAAACGTTACTATTTCCCCATCAAACTCAAAAGATAAAGTACCCTTATGCACATCAATCTTAGTCCTGGCTGTTTTCATGAATGGTCTACCTAACAATATATGAGTTGAATTTAAAGCACAATCATCATCCATGTCAATGATATAAAAATCTGCAGGAAAAATTAATTCATTGACTTTAACCAGAACATCCTCAATAATACCTTCAGGATATGCGTTAGACCTATCTGCTAATTGAATTATTACCCTTGTTTCCTGTAAAGGTCCTAGATTTAAAAATTTATAGATTGAAAGAGGCATAACATTTATTGATGCTCCTAAATCTAGCATTGCCCTTCCTAGCGTATAATCTCCAATCACACATGGAATAGTAAACATACCTGGATCCTTGCATTTTTGAGGCAATTTTCTTTGTATTACTGCTGACACGTTCTCTCCAACTCTGATTTTTTCTTCAGTTCTTAACCTCCTCTTGTTGGTGCACAACTCCTTGAGAAACTTGGCATAACGTGGAATTTGTTTGATTGCATCCAACAATGGAATGTTGATCTCAACCTTCCGAAAGGTTTCAAACAATTCATGCTCCCCTTCCTCTTTCTTTGTCTTCGCCAACCTGCTAGGAAATGGAGGTGCAACTAACGTATTTGGCTTATGCAAAGTTGACTCAATACTTACCTCATTACTTGACTTCGGCAAAGGGGACTCAAGTGGCGTGTTTCCTTCTTTTCTAATTTCCTTCGGCACTGTCAGCCTTGGTGATGAGGTCTGCACCTCCTTACCACTTCTAAGGACTATTGCATTAGCATTTTCCCGTGGGTTAACTTCTGGTTGAGCTGGTAACTTACCCTTGTTAGCCTCCATTTTGCCTAATGAAGTTGCCAGCTGTGACACTTGAGTTTCTAAATTTTGGATGCTAGCTCTTGTCTCCTGCTGGAACAAATGGGTGTTAGTTGCTAAAGATTTCACAATATCCTCTAGAGACATACCTGAGCTTGATGCTTGGTGAGGTGGAGGGGCTGCTTTATTCTGACCGAAAGAAGGGAACTGTTGCCGATTATGGGGTTGTCCATACCTTAGGTTTGGGTGGTCTCTCCAACCTGGGTTGTACTGATTTGAATATGGGTCATGGTTCCTTTGCTGGTTACCAAACCCATTTACAGCATTCACTTGAGGAATTACATCATCTTGAAGTTGTGGGCACATGTCGGTAGAGTGATCCGAAAAAGCACAAATACCGCAAACTCTGGTCTGTCTTACCTGTCCCAAAACTACCTGCTTGACAAGAGAGGTTAATTCTGAAAGTTGAGTTTCAAGATTAGAGTGACTCACCTCACTTACCTTTCTAGGATTGTTGTCACCTCTGATTCCAAATTGCTGTGAATTTGCTGCCATCATAGAAATTAAATCTCTTGCTGCATCAGGAGTCTTTTCTACAAGTGCTCCCCCACTTGCAGCATCTATCATGCTTCTGTCCATATGTAATAATCCTTCATAAAAATATTGCAACAATAATTGATCAGAAATTTGATGGTGTGGGCAACTAGCAACCAGCTGATTAAAACGTTCCCAGTACTCATACAAAGTTTCTCCATTATTTTGGCGAATCCCACTAATTTCTTTCCTAATTGTTCCAGCCCTTGAGGCTGGAAAGAATTTTTCCAGAAACCTTTTCTTCAATTCATTCCATGTCCTTATTGATCCTGAAGGAAGGTAGTATAACCAATCCTTTGCTTTGTCTGCCAATGAGAATGGAAAAGCCCTCAATTTAATTTGTTCCTCACTCACTCCTTGCGGCTTCATGGTTGAACATACAACATGAAATTCCTTCAAGTGCTTATGGGGATCTTCACCTGCAAGGCCTCGAAAAGTAGGTAACAAATGAATCAATCCTGATTTTAATTCAAAAGCTACCTCAATATTAGGAAATTCAATGCACAAAGGTTGTTGGTTAACGTTGGGAGTTGCTAACTCCCGCAAAGTCCTTTGTTGTGCCATTATTTCAGTCGTTTCTTCTTGTATGTCTGTCTCGGATTCACTGTGCACAGGTGTTAAGGCCGGCAAGATGTCCTCTTGTCTTTTAGCCTTCCTATTCGCTCTTGCAGTCTTTTCAATCTCTGGATCAAAAACTAATTCACCTGTATGAGAAGATCTTGGCATAAATTAGTTTGATATTAAAGAAAAATAAAAACTTCCCCGGCAACGGCGCCAAATTTGACGGTTGTCGAAACCTTCACAAATTAATTCTGATTTTACTATCACCGAAACAATAATTTTAGTAGTATGGTGGTAGAGACCAGGTCGAACCCAAGGGAAATTGATTTATTTTCCTACAAATACCAAATTCAAAAGAACGGGGTGGTTTGAATCAACAAGAATTAAATAAATAAAAGTGCTAAGTCTTAACGAAGGTTAATCAAGATGTTGGCAACTCGGTTCAAAGGTGATTCCTCCAATCTTACAAATCGGTTGATCATAGAAGTTAAATTAATATCCTTTCACAACAAGCAAATAAATTAGGCTTCCATTAAAGCTAAGGGAAACCTAGAGGCATGCTAAACTAATCTGAATACACTTCTAATTAGTTCCTTATCGTCAAGCAAATTAAGTATTGAGAAGCAATCTTTCTTCACTCAACGGTAGCTTTAAGATCAAGATTTACGCAATTTATTCCTAGCTAGCATTCAAAAGCTTGAACATATACTCGTCCTATTCATCCTAAATAAATTAATGTGATAGATAAGACAATCAAATTAATTTACTTGCTTCTTATTCTTGTTCCCCACAACAATTACGGATTGAAAGAAACATAGAAAGCATATAAACCATATCAAACCAATTCCATAAGCATGAATCCGAAATCAATAGCTTAAATTCTGGAAAAAGATAAATAAATACTTGAAAGTGTAAGGATTACAATGGAAATGTTACTTCTCACAACCAATAATGAAGATGGATGCTATCCCCTTTGAACCAAGAAAGTGAATCAGCTGCTCATGTCTTTTAGGTTGCTGCCGAATCTGGAAAATTGATGGAGAAAGAGAGAAGAGTCCTTTGCTTGCATGTATCTTCCCTTTTATTCTGGAAGAGTCCTAACCCTAATGGTGTTACTCAAGCTAAAGAATAGGAGATAAGTGTTGTAGAGAAAATCTCTCTAATCTTTGACAAATTGGGAAGCATATCCCGTCATCCAGATTGCACCAGTATTTTCGTGATGTAGATGATTTTTCCTGACTTCGGTCTCTTCATGAAAGTTGTAGCCCTAAATTTGTAGATGAATTTGGGCTTTTGAATCACTTGATTTGGACATTGTATGCTCCAGATATGCCCAGTTCAGTGTTGGTGCGCGAACAGAGTCCAGTCTGACGTTGTTTTTCCAATTGGATGCCCAAATCTGCATTGAATTTCTGCCACAATACTTTTCCAGCAAGCTTGATATCTATATTTCCAATTTTGAAACTCCTCTTTAGGAATTAAAACCTGAAACATGCAACAAAGGTCCGTAATATAAAGTGCAAAATTTCCTATTTTATAGCAAGTAATCCACAAAGTCTCTTAAATATGTCAAACCCATAAAATAACTTTCAATATGTTGAAATAAGCTTGAAAGATGTTAAAAAGCATAATGTAAAAGGAATACAAATAGATGTGTATTTTGCACTTGTCAAGGATGCACAAATCTTCCACTATTCTCCACATCGTGCAAGGTTTTGTTTCCCAATTTACAAGCTAAATCACTGACAACCCTTTTAATGAACTCCGCTTCATATCTGTTCAGAGAAAGAAAGGCATCAACGACGTATAAGTTGTTAGATATGCAAAAACAGTCCGAAAATAGGTTAAGATGTGTGTAACTGGACAAAATTGTTGTTCAATGTTGATCTGAACCTTAAAATTAAAAAATGAATAATTTGAAAATGAGACTAGAATCACTGAGTTCGTCAGAGTACTCTATTGTACATAACCCCCCCCCCCCCCCCCCCCCACCCCCCCCCCCCCAAAAAAAAAAAAAAAAAAACTCATTTTTCAACTTATGAAAAAAATTCGTATTACCTTAAGAAAATAATCTCTTAACTCAGAAAATCTTAAAATTGATTTTAAAAAATCAAATCAGGAAAATATCCCGTTAAACTTTTTTTTTTTGCTTAAATTTTGCTTCTTTTTTTTCTTTTTTATCATGGAATCCAACCCAATACCATTTTTTTTACTGAAATAACCACATAAAAAGTAGATTGAAAATTCAATTTTTAAAAAGATAAAGCCTAAGTTTTTTTTTTCTTCTCCTGAAAACTCAATTTTTAACTTATTTTCACCTCTGAAAAAAAAACTCTTATTACCTTAAGAAAATAATTTTTTAACTCAAAAAATCTCAAAATTGATGTTATAAAATAAAATAGGAAAATATCCCTCTCAACTTTGTTTTATTTTGAGTTTAACAAATTAAAAACCAAAAAAATATCTCAGCAACCCCTCTAGTAAAGTGGAATACTTTGACATTAAATAACCACAGAAAACATAGATTAAAATAAGTTATTAACTCTAAATTATAAATCAACATAATATTAAAAGATAAATAACAAAAAATATCAATGGAAAAAGTAGTGTTTACACATCATCACTCAGATGAAAGCTTGAGAATAATAATGATTATTAAAAAGAACTTATTAAATTTTATAACCCTACTAGTTGGAGAATTATTTTGAAAAAACATAGATATTTGCTACATCTACATATAATGCAATTAAAAACTAATAATTAATCGAAGTGGAAATATCAATATCAAAATGATAATAATGTAAGATTGTTTCTTTTGATATGTGCAAGTGGATTTTGACAGAGAAGATAAGGATATACCCATTTGTCTCATTGTGTGAAACCCTTCCAGATAGATTTGCAGCTTGTGTAAGAGCTTCTCTCCACCTGTTGACCTTCTCCATTTCTTCCTTGAAGTGTTCTTCATGTTCATCAAAAGCTTTTGCATAGCTACCGGTCTGTTTGCGGACATCTGAAGGATCCGAATCATAGAATATTGGAAGAACAACCTGGTGAGTTTTCTGCCTGCACTCCATAATCTTTACTAGTTCGTCAAGACACCATCTAGAGGAAGCATAGTTTCTGGAGAATACCACTACAGAAATCCTTGATCCTTCGATTGCCCTGAGAAGTTGCGGGGAGATTTCTTCTCCTCTAGGGAGATCATTATCGTCCCTAAAAGTACGAATTCCGGCTTGGATTAAGGCAGAATAGAGATGATCTGTAATTGTTTTGCGAGTGTCTTCTCCTCTAAAACTTAGAAAAACATCATAGCTCCATTCATCGGACGAAGACGAGGATGAGAGCGGAGACTCAGAGGAAGCCATACAAAGGCACTACTGTCTATAGCAAATTGGGATGTTGGTCGGAGGTTGTGAATTGAAAAGGTAGCAACAACTGATATATAATAAATTGAAATCCCATCCAGCTGGTGGCGTTGACCTCAATCACACTCGGCGACTTGAATAAATAAGATGTGTGTGTGTGTGTGTGTGAGTATCCAATTAAAAAAATAACCAAAAAAATGAGAATGAGATAACCCAAATTATATTACAGTATCATGCGAATGAGATAACAAGACAAAATAAAATAATTGCAAAAGTTTAATTATAAAACCATTAATGTGAGATGATGAAACACTAAAATATATTAAAAGCTTTAGAAATCATTCTAAAAAACTCAAGTCGACTCAGTGTAACACACCTAACATATTAAATTATAACTTGATAAATGAATAAAAAACAAATTAAAAAAATCATAAAGATCGATGTCAAAAATCTCCAACCTTGAAGAAAAAAATAATTCTCAACCAATCAAGGTTAAAGTATGCGATTGGATAATTGTTTTCCAAAACTAATATAAATTTTATAGAAAAAATTCTACAAAGATTTTCTGGAGCTGAGCTATATTGCTGACGTGTATTATGTTATTTTTAACTCTGTTGTATACCATTCAAAATAATTGTTTTCCAAAACAGAGCGAGCTATTTCAGTTTTTTGACCACAGAGGCGAAAGCAGAAAGAAAAGCCTTAGATCACGGAGACATACGACCCTACCCACCATCTGCAGAGAGAAACCGACACTTTACACCGAAAGATCGAGTTGCCATAAACCTTTTGAAGGCTTGCACCTTAACCTGATCCAGTCATTCACACAAAAACAAAAACAAAAAACACTGATTAACATTTGATTTATAACAAATGCCCTTTTTTATAATTTGTTAACAGAATCAACAATCACATTCTCAAATGTTCAAAAACTATTTAAAAAAAAACAAAGGTATAATTTAAGAAGAAACATATTTTCAAGTTGTGTCAAATGCATCATGTTTTAATTATTTTGATAATTTTAAAATAAAAGCCTTGTCCTCACTCTATTCTCTTCAGTGTGAAACCAACACTTTCCATGCCTTTAATTTTATCATACAGACCACCAAAATGTTCTTTAAATTTTATTTTAAGGTAAAAAAAGAAGAGAGAAAATCATTGAAAAGAGAAAATGTTCAATTGCTCGCATTGTAGCAATGAAAAATTCAATTGTTCGCATCATACATACATACATACATACATATATGTGTGTGTGTTGTATATTGTCATTTCACTGTTGTTTTTTCCCCCTAAATATTCACTCCTTTCTTTACGTTGCCGTTTCTCTTTCTACATTTCACTCAATCATATGCTTTCTACATTTTTCTCATTCATTGCACTTGTTTTTGGCTGTGATCCTTGTCGATAACCTTTTCACCGTGAAACATGAGGAATCCTAAGTGAATCAGCAAGGACGACCTCATGACCACACTAAATAAAAAAAAAAAAAAAAAAAAGGGAGAAGGAAAGAAAAATGGATTTTAGTTTTCCAAACTGAGCCAAAACAGAGGTCTTCTTAGTTTCTTATTTTCTTTTTCTTTTTCTTTTTTTTTTATATTAGGGTGTGTTTGGTTTTATAATTCAACCTGTTTTTCAAATTGATTTTTCCTAATTTATAAGTATTTTTTATAACTTTGATGTGCTGATGTCAAAAATTAAAAAATAAGTTTGTGAAAAATTATCATTTTAGTATATATATTCAATTCAAAAATACTTTTATAAAATCATTGTACACTACATTATTAAAGACATATTTAGTCTCGTATTGACCTGTAGTCCATAAGTTTTGGCTTATTAATTTCAACATAGACAAATTTCTTGGTGTTCAGTGGGTAATAAATAAATACGTAGAGATACTTAATGACATCCTAATAGTTCCCTCAACACAAACATGTTTTCAAGATGTGTCAAATGCATCATGTTTTAATTATTTTGATATTTTTCCATTTAAAAAACATTTAAAAAAAATAATCGTTACTCTAATCTCAAACACCTATGAAAACATCAGACCTCATCCTCAATTAACATGAACCCTTGATTTATTTACAATTTATTTGAGTTAAATAATTTTCTTTTTGAAAAATAAAAAAAGGCAGATTGGTTTTCTTTGCTATAAAATTCATAATCAAATAGAGGGGACGAGTTCACAAGACTCTAATATCTTAAAATGAACAAGACTCCAATGTAAAACCAATTTAATTGACAAAATATATTCTTAAGGCTAAAATATTGGATGTTTAGTCTTAACTTTAAGAAACATAAAATCTCTATAAATTTGGTAGAACATATTATTCATCAAGAAGATAAGGATTTCTAGTGAAAGTTGTGAATAACATGTTGCTTATCATTAATGAGTTTGTCAATTACTTGGAAATAGAAATGACTTAAGGATATGGACTTCATGTACTAATCAAGTTTGGAACTTGGTTTATCCACCTACAAGGATAAAAACCAATAGATCTAATTGGGTCTTTAAAAGAAATAATAACATGAAAGACAATGTATAAATATACAATGAAAGCTTTAAAGGGTAGGAATAACCATTTTTTATGGTAGAATCAACATATCTAATTTCATAAAAAATATAGATAAACCTTGTATTTACAAAAGGTTAGTGGGAGTGGTGTCGTTTTCTAATATAATATAAAGATGGAAATTATTGTTAACAAAAGATTTTTGCTTTAATTAGTAAAGTTTTTGTTGTCTAAGAATTCCTCCATAAAAAAGTGGGAGAAACAACATATATATTGGATATAAATATGTATAGATATAGATCTAGATGGTTACTCGAATTATCTCAATCCATACTTAAGGTATAGAAGAATTTAAGATTAGATTCTTATCAATTTTCCATAGGAAATTGCTAAGAAGGAAGTTCGCTAGGAAGGAAAATGTAAACCCTTAATCCTTAAGGAAATGCAGAAGAAAGAGAGCGAGCTATTCCAGTTTTTTGACCACAGAGGCGAAAGGAGAAAGAAAAGGCTTAGATCATGGAGACATAAGACCCTACCCCCCATGTCCTCACTCTATTCACTTTCCATGCCTTTAATTTTATCATACGGTGACTGTTGTTTGTGTTAGCAAGTTGAAATACAATATCTCATGTATATGGAAGTAGATAATTAGTAAATATTATCTTTCTATATTAGTCTTTATCTTTCCCTACAATGTAGCTATATTCCTGACTTGTAGGAATAGCTTGATGTACAAATACTGGACTCAATTTCTGTAATACTCATTCAATCAATATACACTCTTATTCCATCTTTTCATGGTATCAGAGCAAAATCAAAGATCCTAAATTCACTTTGATTCATCGTTACACTTCACTGCATTCAAATCATCAAGAGTGCATAGTCTTCTTTCCCAGTCAACATGTCCACAGAAGAGAATCCTCTAGCAATCAACACAGGCATGGAAAATCAAGCAGCCGTTCATGCTGCTACTGCAGATCTCTCAAAGGCAAATATTTCGAACCCTTATTTCACCCATCATTCTGATCACCCAGGCCTAATCTTGGTCTCCAAACCCCTCAACGGAGATAATTACTCAACCTGGAAGAGGGCTATGACTTTAGCCTTAAATTCCAAAAACAAATTGGGTTTTGTCAACAACTCAATCAAAATTCCTTCAGAAGAAACTGATCCCGAAGGATATGCAACATGGTCTCGGTGTAACGACATGGTGCATTCATGGATTATCAATGCACTCAGTCCAGACATCTCCAACAGCGTAATCTACTACCCCACTGCTCATGAGGTTTGGGAAGACCTCAATGAGCGATTCTCCCAAAGCAATGCACCTCGTATTTTTGAAATACAAAGAGATATTGCTTATCTCAGACAAGAACAGCTCTCGGTTTCCTCTTATTACACCAAATTAAAGGGTCTGTGGGATGAACTTGCATCCTATGATAACACAGCCCATGGGGCACAGCAAGACCAACAGAAACTAATGCAATTCTTGATGGGATTGAACGAAACTTACAGTGCAATTCGTGGACAGATTCTGTTGATGCATCCCCTTCCCTCAATCCGACAAGCTTATGCCTCTGTTTCTCAGGAGGAGAAACAACGCTTATTGAGCTCCACCCACGCTGCAATTGATTCCAGCAGCAGCGCCGCCATGGCTGTTCGCAGCAGGCCTCACCCAGCCAGGAACGACCGCTTCAACCGATCATACGGTACTCAGGACACACGATTTCAGGAGAGAGAGAGACAGCCTGAAAATTTTAGGCAAGACAGAGAGAGGCCCCAAAATGGTGACAGACGACGCGTCGGTGCAGGTAGAGGCCGCCCCCTTTGTTCACATTGTGGTGAATTGGGCCATTGGGTCCAGACATGCTTTGAGCTGCACGGGTACCCAATGGGCCATCCAAAGGCCAAGCCTCATTCGGGACAGAGGGCCTACAATAATCGGGCCAGGCCCACAGTGAATAATGTGGCTGAAAGTTCTTCTTCCAAGGCAGATGGCAGTCAATTTCTTGGAATTTCGGAGGAGCAACTGAAACAACTTTTATCACTTGTCAGTAAGAATGATGATTCTGTTTCTCAAGCTAATGCTGTGACCAAGCCAGGTTTGTCTAAAATCACTTCCCGCAATTGGATCATTGATAGCGGGGCGACAGACCATATTACTTCATCACTTAAAAAAATTTTCGGTAAAAATAAAAGTTGTTCGTTGCCATCAGTAATGTTGCCTAGTGGAGATAAAGTTGATATTGTTGTGAAAGGATCGGTGCCTCTGAATTCTGTATTTTATCTGCATAATGTGTTATGTGTTCCAACTTTCAAAGTTGATCTGATATCAGTTAGTCGTCTGACGAGAGCCTTGAGTTGCTCGATAACATTTTTCCCTTACTGGTGTATTTTGCAGGATCTGGCTACGAGGAGGATGATTGGTTTGGGTAAACAACGAGACAACCTGTATTATCTATCGGCACTTGTGACGAATAATCCCGTAAATCCCACCATCCAAACCACAAAACAGCCGACATGCAACCTTACCATCTCATCCACCGATCTCTGGCATCATCGATTAGGCCATGCATCTTCTCCTTGTTTAAGTTTTATTGCTAAGAATTTTTAAAATTTTTCCATTCGGTCAAATAATGCTTGCCATATCTGTCCTTTGGCCAAGCAGAGTCGTTTACCTTTCAGTACAAGTTCAATTTCTTCAATAAAACCTTTTGAAATCATTCATTGTGATATTTGGGGTCGTTATCGACACCCTTCTCTTACTGGTGCTCATTATTTTCTTACCATTGTGGATGATTTTTCTCGATTCACTTGGATATTTTTAATGCGACATAAAAATGAAGCACAAACTCTTTTAAAACAATTCTTCACTTTTGTTCAAAATCAATTCGAGTCTCACATAAAAATATTTCGAAGTGACAACGGTGGAGAATTTACCTCATTACGTCCTTTCTTTCAAGATAATGGGGTTGTTTTTCAACATTCTTGCGTTTACACGCCTCAACAAAATGGGGTTGTGGAACGTAAACATCGCCACATTTTACAGGTGGCTCGTGCTTTAAAATTTCAAGCCAATCTCCCTACCCTTTTTTGGGGAGAATGTGCACTTACTGCTGTCCACATCATCAATCGGTTACCATCCCCAGTTCTTTCTTTCAAAACTCCTTTTGAACTTCTCTACTCTAAAATTCCTTCTTATTCTCATCTCCGTGTTTTTGGCTGTCTCACATATGCTACCAATGTCCGTATTTCGCACAAATTTGACCAACGTTCAATTCCTTCAATTTTTATTGGTTACCCTGTCGGACAAAAAGCATACAAATTATTTGATTTAAATACAAAAAAAAATTTTACTAGTCGAGATGTCAGATTTCACGAAAATTCCTTCCCTTATGGTCTAAACCAGCCCACACATGACCACGGCCCAATCAATTTTCCACCACTTGACACCGGCCCAACACCCACCTCCCCACCAGCACACGGCCCACTACCCATTGTAGCCCGTGACATACCATGGCCCGACACTCACAGCCCAGCCCCAAACATTACCCCACTACACAGCTCCACTTTACCAAATTCCACAACTCCTTCTTCTTCTACCTCGGCCTCATCACCAGACTCCACACCTCCAAATCAACCCAATTCAACCACACCTGCACCTTCGTCCCTTTCACCTCCACTCCCTGTCCCAAACCCCACTTCACAGCCAACACCACCTCCTGACCCAATTCCCCTTCGCCGTTCCACTCGTCCAACAAGTCTGCCGATCACCCTCAAAGACTTCGTCTGCAACAATGTTTACTCAAATCAACCGTTCTCCTTGCTGCCTGGTCCAACGAAAGGTACTCGTCATCCCATCTCTAATCACATTTCATATCACAGATATAAGCCACACTACAAATCGTTTGTTGCTCAGCTTAGCCTACTGACCGAACCCAAGTCATACTCAGAAGCAATTCTTCATCCTGAGTGGCAGGCCGCAATGGACTCTGAATTGCATGCTCTTCAAGAAAATGGCACCTGGACACTTACCTCTCTTCCACCTGGTAAAATTCCAATTGGATGCCGATGGGTGTACAAACTGAAATTACATTCCGATGGGTCGGTTGAGAGGCACAAAGCCCGGCTGGTCGCAAAGGGGTTTACTCAGCTGGAGGGTATCGATTACCAAGATACATTTTCACCGACTGCCAAGATAATTTCAGTGAGATGTTTGCTTGCTTTGGCTGCAGCTCGGGGGTGGAATTTGCACCAAATGGACGTCAACAACGCCTTCCTTCACGGCGATTTGGCAGAGGAAATCTATATGTCCCCGCCACCTGGACTACAACGACAGGGGGAGAGCAATCTGGTATGTCATTTGCATAAGTCGCTGTATGGTTTAAAACAGGCTTCTCGCCAATGGTTTGATAAATTTTCAGAAGCTATGTGTTCTGCCGGCTTTGTTCAGTCTCGGGCCGATTACTCTCTGTTCACCAAAACACAAGGCAAGCACTTTACTGCTCTTTTAATTTATGTCGATGACATTCTAATTACTGGAAACCATCATGCTAGTGTTGTTGCCACTAAGAAGTTCTTGCATAGTCAGTTTAAAATCAAAGACCTTGGAAACTTGAAATATTTCCTAGGTATTGAAATTTCTGCTTCTGAAAGAGGGATATTTATTTCTCAACGAAAATATGCCCTAGAGATTATTGAGGACATGGGTCTGTTAGGAGTAGCTCCGATTAACACCCCAATGGAAAGAGGCCTGAAATTGGCTGATAAGGGTGATCTGTTGAAAGAACCATGCAAGTATAGAAGATTGGTTAGTAGATTAATTTATTTGACAGTGTCAAGGTCGGATATTACTTATGCAGTGCATGTTTTAAGTCGGTTTATGCATCAGCCCCGAAAGTCTCATATGGAGGCTGCTCTTCGGGTTGTCCGATATTTGAAAAGTGCACCGGGGCAAGGTTTATTTTTCTCTTCTAAGAGTGACTTCAGGTTGAGAGCTTATTGTGATTCAGAATGGGCAGGATGTCCACTCACCAGGAGATCAACCACAGGTTATTGTGTTTTCATTGGATCGTCACTGATATCCTGGAGATCGAAACGACAAAAGACTGTTTCCCTCTCATCTGCCGAGGCAGAATATCGGGCAATGGCAGGCGCTTGTTGTGAGTTGACATGGCTGCGTTGTTTGTTAAAAGATTTGGGATTGGTACATCATGAATCAGCCTTACTGTTTTGCGACAACAAGGCTGCCCTACATATTGCGGCTAACCCAGTTTTCCATGAGCGGACTAGGCACATTGAGATGGATTGCCATTATATCAGAGACAAAATTCGAGATGGTTTAGTGATTACGAGACATGTGAGTTCTACACATCAGCTAGCCGACATCTTGACCAAGCCTTTGGGCAAAGAGGATTTCATCCCCATGATCCGCAAGTTGGGAGTCAAAGACATTCACTCTCCAACTTGAGGGGGAGTGTTAGCAAGTTGAAATACAATATCTCATGTATATGGAAGTAGATAATTAGTAAATATTATCTTTCTATATTAGTCTTTATCTTTCCCTACAATGTAGCTATATTCCTGACTTGTAGGAATAGCTTGCTGTACAAATACTGGACTCAATTTCTGTAATACTCATTCAATCAATATACACTCTTATTCCATCTTTTCAGTTTGTGAGTGTGATTTTACATTGTTTTTGAAAGTGTTTTTCGTTTAAAAATGTATTAGAATGATATTTTTTTTATTTTTTAAAAATTATTTTTGACATCAGCACATCAAAATAATCTAAAAATACCAAATTTTTTTAATTTAAAATAAAAAATAAAAATTTTCATTTTTTTTCAAAAATGTTTTCCAATCGCAATCTCAAGCACCCCTTAAATTGTTCAAGCAATTTGATCAGAACCTACAAATTAATTTTATAAAGTCTTTGCAGTAACCAAGTAAATGTGTATTTCCCATTACTTTTACATCAATTAATCACATGACAACACTTTACACCGAAAGATCGAGTTGCCATAAACCTTTTGAAGGCTGCTGCCATTTCTTGCTAATTAGTCATCGTTGTGAATACTTGCATGCACCATAACCACATTCTCAAATGTTCAAAAACTATTTAAAAAAAACAAAGGTATAATTTAAGAAGAAACATGTTTCAAGTTGTGTCAAATGCATCATGTTTTAATTATTTTGATATTTTTCCATTTAAAAAACATTTTAAAAAAATAATCGTTACTCTACTCTCAAACACCCGTGAAAACATCAGACCTCATCCTCAATTAACATGAACCCTTGATTTATTTATAGTTTATTTGTTATGTGTAATTTAAAAATGAATGATAAGGGCAAAAGGCAACTTATTGATTTCGATGGAGGTATAGATGAACTCCCATCTGATGATGAATGGGTGACTGAAAGAGAACATGGTGGTTCATTGAACATTAATTTACTTCAGGCTGTTGCTAGTGCAACACAAAGAAAAAATGGAAAAGAAGACGATAGTGATGAAGAAACTTTTTATGGTGTTGAGATGAGTACTCCAGCCACTCAAGTTGATTTTGAAACTTCTAATCCAAGGAGTTTAGGGTTAAATATTGTTGGAGTTCGATCTAGTACTACCAATATCGGTGTTAGCACCAGTGGTAGTACTAATAATTCTTTTGATAGAGATGCTATTGATGCAAGTCTAGGACATGGTGAGGGGGATGAAACTGAGGCTGGTTTTAGTTTACATTGCACGCCAGCTGAAGATTTGTTTTAAATTTGTTAGTTTTTATTTTATGAAATTTTATGGACAATTGTTTTGTAATGTATTTTGCAGTTATTTTAAATCATGAATGAACTTTAACTAATGAAGTTTTATGTCCATAATTATGATGTATTGTATTCAGAAATATTTTACTTACGATTTTACGATTTTTCTGCTCACACGATTTTAGCTGTGATTTTACTATTTTTATACGGACAAATTCAGGTACGATCTTACGATTTTATGATCCGATTTTCAGAATAGCTTTCCGATTCGTGTCAAAATCGCGATTTTGACAACCTTGGGATAGACACTACAGAGTTGTAAACAAATACATATTTTAATAAATAATTTTGAGCGTGTTAGGTAATAAGCTATCATATTACCTAACACGCTCAAAATTATGAGGACTTCGGCGAATCAAAATTATGAGCACGATCTTCAAGTGCTGGTTTGCTTGAGCAGTAATCAGCAAGGAAATAAAAAAAAAAAAAAAAACAGAGATGAGAGAAGAATATATGGTTTAAGAAAATAATAAAGCTACAGTATACATAAATCTAGTTCGTACTGCTGAGATGTGGAAAGGAAAATAGGGAATTGTATAACGAAATTGCTAGGAAGGAAGTTGGCTAGGAAAGAAAATGTAAACCTTCAAGGAAATGCAGAAGAAAGAGAGCGAGCTATTTCAGTTTTTTGACCACAGATGCCAAAGCAGAAAGAAAAGCCTCAGATCATGGAGACATAAGACCCTACCCACTATGTCCTCACTCCATTCACTTTCCATGCCTTCAATTTTATCATATAGATCACCAAGTGATTATTTGAAAGTGTGATTGAGATTATTTTTAAAATATTTTTTATTTAAAAATATATCAAAATATCTAAAAACATAATTTTTTTAATTTAAAATAAAAAAATAAAAATATTCATTTTTTTTTTCAAAAATATTTTCCGTTCGCAATTCCAAACATCCTTTTATTGTTCAAGCAATTTGATCAGAACCTACAAATTAATTTTATAAAGTCTTTGCAGTAAGCAAGGAAATGTGTATTTCCCATTACTTTTACATCAACCAATCACATGACAACACTTTACACCGAAAGATCGAGTTGGCATAAACCTTTTGAAGGCTGCTGCCATTTCTTGCTAATTAGTCATCGTTGTGAATACTTGCTTGCACCCTTTGATAACAAATACCCTTTTTTATAATTTGTTAACAAAATCAACCACCACATTCTCAAGTGTTCAAAAACTATTTAAGAAAAAACAAAGGTATAATTTAAGAAGAAACATGTTTTCAAGTTGTGTCAAATGCATCGTGTTTTAATTATTTTGATTTTTTTCCAATTAAAAAACATTTTAAAAAAATAATCGCTACTCTACTCTCAAACACCTGTGAAAACATCAAACCTCATCCTCAATTGTTTTTTTTTTTTAGTTCTAAAATTCATAATAAAATAGAGGGGAGGAGTTCACAAGACTCTAATATCTTAATATAAACAAGACTCTAATATCTTAATGTAAAACCAATTTAATTGACAAAAAATAAATTAAATTATTAGGTAAAATTTTAAATATATAGTTAATGGGAGACTCTTTTCACATAAAGATGATTTTTCTTTATTGAAAAGACGTTATTCTGCCATGCCATACACACCTTGCGCCTGCAGCATCTCCTTATAGTTTTTGCCAATATTTGTTCATACCGATCCCTTAGCATGAACAGGAACTCCAGCTTGTGGAGGTCAAAAGCCTTCCACAAATCATCTAAAATCAAAAGTGCTCTCGCAGCTCCTCATCTTCATTAGAAAGATCTACGCCAACACCTTGTGATACAAGAGATAGAAGATGTCAATCTTGTTAAAACATTTTGGTCATTGATTCAACTCTGTAGTATCTCAATCATTGGTTCAAAATGATCATCCTAAATTGTCAAATTTGGCAATTTAATATTGTATTAGTTATCTATTTTAGAGTTGTCACATTTTGTGTGATGTCAGTTCAATATGATTGAATGTGAGAAAATGTAAACAAATAAATATGAGATGTAAGTGTTTTACTTTGCTTCTCGCTTTTGCCATAGATGGATTAATTTCTTCAACTATAAAATAGAATGTAAAGAGCTAAGAATTTTTGTTTTATTTTCAATATTATTAAATCAAATCGAGTGAATCAATATTAAAACCTCTCATCCATTTCTTTATCTGACTCGAGTTTTCAATTAAACCGAGTGCTGGCTAATCCAATTTAAATTGATTATTTTATAGATTCAAAGGTAAAAATATAGCTTAACATTAAAAAAAAAAACCTCTAGAGGACAACTTTTTTTAAATAAAATAACGAGACGATGATAAATTGGATCGACCTTGGTTCCTCTACGACCCAAGTCATGGATTCTATTAGGTTTAGCATTTTCTTAATAAACTTTTGTTATTTAATTATATGATAAAAATAGATGCTCGTAAAATTAACAGCTAACCATAAAATAAATATTTATTTGAGATTTTGATAACACTATATAGAGAAAATAAAAATAAAATCATGTGATTTATTTCCTAACTAATCCATTATTAAAGGAAAAAATCATGAAAAAAATAAATTAAAAAAAGACCAAAAACAAAAAAGCATATTGGATCAGTGGGTAAACTCATGAAACCTATGAATCAAGTATCCCAACCTAGCTTGCTAAACTCACGAACCAGGTTATGGACTCCATTAAGATTATAATTTGTTTTTTGAAAAAACTATTTTTTATTTAACTATATATAACAAAAATAACATGGTTGTTTTAAAAACTATTTTTAAAAAAACTAATAAAAGCCACCTAACTAGAGTAGAATTAATTATGAAATTTAATTCTCAATTAACCCAATATCTATGGATAAAATAAAATAAAAATAAACTTGTCAGGTACACGAACTAAATCAATCAGTCAGACTTGTGAACATGTCCATGAACTTTATAGAGTTTAATAAAATGGTTGTTTTAAAACCTATTTTTTTAACTATATAATAAACACTAATAAAGTCAAGTTCATTTTTTAAAAAAATATCCACCAAATTTCTAAATCAGGATAACTTGAGTTACCCTAACAAACTCCTAAACCATCTTAACTCTATAAAAAATAAAATGAAAATAAATAAATTATAAAGTTAAATTATAAACCAACCCAAATATGAAATAGACAAAAAAATGAAATGATAACAAAAATTCAATATATAAGAAAAAAAACACTATATATTACTATTTTAATTTATGATGAAATAGTTATGGGTAATATTATCTTTTAATAATTATGATTATAATAATAATAAAAAGATACATTATCAAATCTTTGATAATTGAGATAAAATGGCCAAATCATGATTAAAATACTAGGTGTCCATCATAACTCTAAATGTTTTAATGGTGCAATCTACAATTACATCTAAAAAGCATTTTTTGATATTTTCAAGACTATTTGAGAGGGTGACAGTAATTGCTTTTTAAACGTGCCCAACATAAACCTAAATGTTTTAAAGGTGCAACCATGTTTTAAATGTGTAACCTACAATTACATCAAAAAAGCATTTTTTTATATATATATTTTGGAGTCTATATTAGTAGTATTTGAAAGTGTGATGGTAGTTGCATTTTAAAGGTGCCCATCAAACCCTGATTGTTTTAAAGGTGCAACCAAAAAGTATTTTTTGATATTTTCAAAAAATATTAGTAGCATTTGAGAGTGTGACAATAATTGCTTTTTAAAGGTGTCCATCATAACCCTAAATGTGTTAAAGGTGCAACCATGTTTTAAAGATGCAACCATGTTTTAAAAGTGCAACCTACAATATCTTATAAGCTAAAACATAACAGGGTTTTCAACAGTGAATGAACAATATTTTGGATTGTTCATCTAGACTCAAAGACAATGTAGATTGAAATAGTAAAATTTTTATTTTGCCCCTCGGTTACTTTGATTTTTAGCCCTGGGTCCGGGGGTAATGCACATCTAATTATTTACAGTAATTGTTCCAATAACAACTATAATAATTGTCGCGACGACGATTTTTTTACGCGCTTCGCGCCCCGCCGTCCCCCAGATTTAATTATTTTAAGTTAATCATTCGGTTAAATTATTTACATATTTTGTTTTCATTTCGGCCCATATACTTTTAATTCTTTATTTTAATTCCTTTATTTTTTAGATATATTTCTAAATAGCCCCTATTTTTGTCCATGTTTATATATATACACTCTTAATTTTGGTTTTTAATTCTAATTATTTTCTCTTTTGTTTAGGTTTTATTTCTTAGAAAAATTTAATTCTTGGATTTTAGGTTGTTTTTGTTAAAAAATTACTTTTACAATATTTTTATGTATAATATTTCAGATCGAATATTACGTAAAAAAAGAGGCAACACATAAATAAAATGGGTAGACAAACTTGCCCAAGCTATCTATAATTACAAAATATATGAAGTAGTTCCCCTGTGTTTCGATTACAATGTTCCTTTTAGGCGGAAAAAAACTCATTTCTAACATATTTTATCTATTATAATTTTACTAATTAAATATTAAAGTAATCAATTATAGCACACAAATAATCAATTAGTTTCCTATATAGAAAAAAGTCCAGTGCAGCGTGCATGCAAATTACCTCATTAAATCTAAAAAACATTTTTTGATATTTTCGAGGCTATATCGATAGTATTTGAGACTGTAACGGTAATTGCTTTTGAAATTTAAATTAAATTCAATTATTAGATGACAACTTAGCTTAGACAGGAACTCCCAACTTGTGGAGAAAAAAAGCCTTCCACAAATCATCTAAAATCAAAACTGCTCTGGGCAGCTCCTCATCTTCATTAGAAAGATCAAAACCAATACCTTGCGATACTGGTCTGCAATCTATTAGCGCTGGTATCTTGTGAAATGATCATTCAGTATTTATGACAATCTTGTATTTATTGTTAAAAAATTTTGGCCATTGATTCAACCATGTAGGATCTCGACTATTGGTTCAAAATGACCATCATGAACTACCAAGTCTTAACCATTCAATGTTGTCTATTTTAGGGTTGCATTATCTTTTGTGTGGTGTCAAATAGCCTAAACGGAATATACCATGATATGATTGATTGTGAGAAAATGTAAACACATTTATTTTAAATCAAATCAATTGAATCAATACTAAAATCTCTTCCCCATTTCTTTATCTTTCTAGAGTTTCAATTAAATTGAGTGGGAGCTAACCTGATTTAAATCGATTGTTTTATAGATTCGAAGGTAAATTAGATTACTGAAAAAATATAGCTTAACTTTTTTTTTAAAAATCTCTAGATGACAACTTTTTTTTAGAAAAAAATAATAATGAGACAATGACAACTTCGATCGATCTTGGTTCCCCATGACCAAGGTCATGGATTCTATTATCTTTAGTAATTTGTTTTATAAAATGTTATTTAATTTTATGATTAAAAGATATGCTCGTAAAATTGAGCGCTAATCATAAAAAATATATTTATTTGAGACTGTTATAACCATATACAAAGTAAACAAAAATAAAATCATGTAATTTATTTCCTAACTAATCCAATATTAAAAGACTAAATCATGAAAATAAATAAATTAAAAAAGACCAAAAACAAAAAAAAAAAATGATTAGTGGGTAAACCCATCAAACCTATGAATCAGGTAATCCAAGCTAGCTTGTCAAATTCACGAACTAGGTTATGGACTCCATTGGGATTAAAAAAATTTGTACTGTTTTTTAATTAACTGTATGATAAAAAAAATAAATGATCGTAAAATTGAACACCATTCCAATACTGAATTTTTTTTAAAACAATTATGATAACCTTATAGAAAGCAAAACAAAATCAATTCTAAAATTGAATTTTCAATTAACCAAATACCAATAGATAAAATAAAAAAGTTAAACTTGTCAAACCCGCGAACCAGATCAATCAACCAAACTTATGAACAAGTCCATGCATTTTATAAAGTTTAATAACATGATTGTTTTAAAAACTGTTTTTTTGAACTATATGATAAACACTAACAGAGTCAAGTTCATTTAAAAAAAAAAACGATTCCATCAAAATTGTAAATCGGGATAACTTGAGTTACCCTAATAAACTCGTAAACCATGTTAACCCTATTAAAAGATAAAATAAAAAAATGAATTACTATTGTAATTCACGATAAAATGGTTGCGGGTGACAATGTCTTTTAATAATTATGATAATAATAATAAAAAAATAACTATCAAATCGGTGAGGAGATTTTGAATTACAATGTCGAATTCTAAATAAGCTGAAAGATGAAATAGATAAAAACATTTAAAAAAAAATTGTGGATTATATTATAATACATGGATTTAAACTGTGGATTATATTATAATACATGGATTTAAAATGTGGATTATATTATAAATATTTTTTATTTATACTATTAGTACATTAAAGTTATTAAAAAATTAATTTTCAATGCATATTAAAAGGATGTAGATCTCAAGTTTATTTAAAAAAAAAAAACAATTCCACCAAATTAGTAAATTGGAATAACTTGAGTTACCCTAATAAACTTGTAAACCATGTTAACCCTATAAAAAGACAAAATAAAAGGAAATAAGTTATAAATTTGAATTATAAACTAGACCAAATATGAAATAGACAAAAAAAAACAAAAAAATCAATATAAAAAGAAAAAAGAAGAAGAAGAGATTACTATTGTAATTCACAATGAAATCGTTGTGGGTGATAATGTCTTTTAATAATTATGTTACCGTTTTGCAGTTTACTATAGAGAGGGCAAAAAACCTTAAGAAAATAAATTTATTAATTAAAAGTTAAATTAAAAGAATAGAAGAAAATATTATATGATTTATTATTTTCAATGAATATTACAATAAACAAAGTGACTAATAGAAAAAATACTCAAATTCTACGAGCAGTAAAGCGTTTAGAACTCCTTGCACATATTTGATATTTTTATTTTATTGAATAATTCAATTCGAAGTTCAATTCCCAAAATGAAGGTATAAATAATTAAATCAACATTAAACCAAATTTTAACTCTTTTATAAAAACTATCCACCACTTTCAAATATGTAAATGATTATCCCTATTAAAAAAGTCTAATGATAACAAGGTACTCAAGAGAGTTTTGGTAATATTCCACTTGGAAACTCCTTTTCACCACATCCACTCATTCTAAGACACCTCAGGTTGGTTAGGCATTCCATTCCTTGCGGCATCTTTTCAAGTTTAGTGTACCAGAGATCCACCCTCTTTAGTGCCCTAAGCTTCTTTAATGATGGGACATTTCTTAACATACGACAATTTTTCAGCAATAATGTAGTGAGAGTCACCAAATCAGAGACAGAGTCTGGCAAATTCTTAATATATGTGAAAGACAGATCGAGGAACTTGAGCCCATGCAATTGCTTGAAAAATGAATCTGCAATGAATCACAAGCCTTGATTTTGACAAAGCAATAGACTTGATAGATTTGGACACATTGGTGAATGGCTGGAAGAAATTTCTTCAAATCTGTTTTCCATTAGTGAAACTATCATCAGATTCTTTGCCCAATCCTTTGCATCTAGCATTTCTTCTAATTTTGCACCTGCTTTATTAAGGACTTGAGAGTTCTCTTGCTGTATTTATGTTAAAAAAAATTCATGGTTATTTTTAAAGGAGAAATTGCAATATGACCTTCAAGGTATTATTTTATAATTAATTAAATCCCTTTTTTTTTTATTAATTTTGACATAATCTAGTAAAATAATCCCATGTCCCAATCGATTTTATTTATTTTATTATCCATTAAATTTTTCTAAACATCTTTTTAATTTTTTTATAAAAAAAACCCTTGAAATTGTATTGAATTGTTTTGTGCAACTTAGGTTGATCCATCCAGCCAGCCTATAATTCAGGCTTTAGACTAGGTGTTTAATAAATGTGATCACAAGTACTATGATGCTTTATATTTTTGAAATTTAATTAGTACAGACACTAAATGTTTATGGATAAAAATGTAAAATGGGAGGAAGGACTTCCTTTGCGTTAGGATGCTCCCACTCCACTATTGTCTCCCACTATTCTTTTGAATCTGCAATGATTCTATAAAGAGAAGGGGGGAGAGGATGGCTGCCTATTTTCAAGCAACGGAAAACTACTTGGCATCCTCTTCAGCTTCTTGCAGTTTATTACTTCAATTCTTACAAGAGAATCGCAAATCAGTTTTGCACTGCAAATGCTTTTCAGTTCTGGTAATCTCCACAATACCACAAGTCTTAAATTCAGGAGTTTGAATTCAGTGTTGCTTTCTTCACCCATAACCCCTTCTTCATCTGATCTTGTTCCTCCTATTATCTCCTCCATTTTCTCACAATCAATAACTATAATCTTTTCCAGGTTTACGAGGTTTGGCAACAAGACAAGAGGGAACAAATTCTTCATATTTCTACATCCACGACAATGAAATTCTCGTAGACTAGAAAATATAACCTTATAAGATGGAGCAGAGGAGAACCAAGAAGATAAAACCGAGCTCTCCATGCTATCGCAACCCAGAATACGGATGATCTCTAGTTCAGTTGCACTCTCTAATGACAAAACATCACTTAAACTTCTTGCGTCGATGCACTCACAAACCAGTCCTTGAATACCATTTAAGAACTTGACCTCAAAATCTCTATCTCTGTTGATACTCAAATGACTCAACCAAACTGTTTTACTTGGCAATAAAGGATAATTTAACTCTCTGTTGACCCTCCGTCTTTTTTGTTTGATACAATAATTCTTCACCGTTCCTATTAAAATTTTGTATGTGCATAATGATCGGATCCCATTCCAACATCTGTGGTACTCCACGAAGTCAGAGAAACCTTTGAACTGGCATACCAAAGTTTCCAAATTTCTCAAGGATCCTACTTCCTTTCCTTTAACTGTAGTCAGATCATGTCTTCTAGTAATAAACTCGTCTAGTTCAAAGACTTGCAGGTGAGAGAGTTTTGGTAATATTCCACTCGGAAACTCGTTTTCACCACATCCACTCATTCTAAGACACCTCAGGTTGGTTAGGCATTCCATTCCTTGCGGCATCTTTTCAAGCCTAGTCTCAGAGAGATCCAACCTCTTTAGTGCCCTAAGCTTATTTAATGATGGGACATTTATTAACATAGGACAACCTTTCAGCAATAATGTAGTGAGAGTCACCAAATCAGAGACAGAGTCTGGCAAATTTTTGATACCTGTGAGAGACAGATCGAGGACCTTGAGCCTATGCAATTGCTTGAAAAATGAATCTGCAATGAATCGCAACTTCTGATTTTGACGTAGCAATAAAGTTGACAGATTTGGACACATTGGTGAATGGCGGGGAGGAATTTCTTTAAATCTGTTTTGCATTAGTGAAACTATCGTCAGATTCCCTGCCCACTCCTTTGCATCTGGCAGTTCTTCTAATTTTGCACCTGCTTTAATAAGGACTTGAGAGTTCTCTTGCTGTATTTTGATGGCCATGTCCCTAATCAAGTCATGCATCTTGACAGATTTAGAATCATCCCACTTCCTATAAGAACCTTCCAATAGGCAAACATATTCAAGTCTATCTAGCATCGTGTGGCCCTTGTCAAGTGCATCTTGCCACCTCATTTCTTCAATGATTCCCTCGTCGATCAAACAATCTATCAGCACCTCCCTTTCAATCCAATCATCTTCGGGAAATAATGCACAGTATAAGAGACATTTTTGTAGGGGTAACCCATCATCTAATCGATCATAACTAACCCTCAAAACCCTGAACACCTTCTCATCCATGTTCCTATATCCTGATTCTCCCAATTGCTTCAATGTACTCCTCCACTCATTTAGATTATCCACTCCCCTCAAGCTTCCTGCCAATGTAATAATACCTAATGGCAAACCAGCACATTCCCTTGCAACAGCTTTTGCAATTCTTTCCACAGCTTGTGTTATTTCATTTCCAAGTTTCTCCATGAACAAGGTCCAAGCTTCTCCCTCAGAAAGTGGCTTCACTTCAATTTTATGTTGGCAAGAAATCTGCTGACAGACCCTTTTTGATCGAGTTGTTGTAATCAACTTGCATCCTTTCAATGGGACAGGAATTCCCACTTCGTGTAGCTCAAAAGTGTCCCATAAATCATCTAAAATTAGAATCCATTTTTGTTTCTTCCTTAGTTCTTCTGACAATTTGGCAGCTCTATGCAGATCATCATCCTCTCTTGAAAGATCTAGATGAAGACGTTTATCAACACGTTTGGCAATAAGATTCTGCAATCTATTAATGCTGAAATTTTGAGACACAGTCACCCACCAAACATGATCACAAATATATGGTCTTTGTAGAAGCTCATTGTGGATATGTTGCAGTAATGATGTTTTACCAACTCCGCCCATTCCGTAAATGCCAATGGTCGAGACTTCATCATCCATTAACAAGGACCATATCACCTTCTTATTCTCTTCAAATGCTTGACCCACTGGCTTATTAGAGCTAGTAGGAAACAGAACTCCTCTAGTCTCACTTGTGTTGTCTTTAAGAATTCTAGAAGATCTAGCTCCTGCACCAGGCTGCACTAATCTTCCACTATTCTCCATATCGTGCTCCTCCACTGGCTCTGTCCTCACTCTAACCATGTTCTGCACATCATTCATAATCACATCATTGTTTACTGATGGAGCAAATGGTTGATCATAGTATCTTCCATGACCAAGACACAATGGATCTGACGGCTCGGATGAATCTCCTCGAGGCTCATCAGCTTGATTAATTGATGGCCTCTCACAAGAGCTACGTCTCTCCAGATGCTGCACTTGCTCTGTTCTAGGTATAGTCTGAAAGGCATCATGCCCAAAAGATCCTTCACCAGTGTCTTCCATGGCATTTTCTGCTTGTGAATGCGACTGAATTCTCTCTTCCCCGGCACCTTGTTCCGTGCCCTGAACTCCCACTTGTGTCCTTCCAGCTTTCCCTGCCAAATTGCTCTGTTCCAATGCTCGATCCACTGGTTCTGTCATGAGTCTGCTCTCGAGTGCCCCTTCGGAAACTCTATCTTCTTGTGCTCTCATTCCTGTCATGTTTACTATGTCGTTTCCTGCTACTGCATATGATGAAATCCTCTCCTCCCCTGCTCTGACTTCTACAACCTGAACTTCTCTTAGTACCCTTCCAATATTTTCATTCTCAATGTTTTGTTCCTGTGGACAAGTTGAAATTCCACGGTCGTTAACTTTGATTGAACTTGTTGTGCTTTTATGTCTTTTGTTACCACTACGCATAGCTTCGAGGGCTGCTTCTTGAACTCTTTTATCCACCGAAGGACAAATGGCAACACCATGCCCTTCCTCTCCTGATAAATGCCATTTGAACCTTGAAATGGGAATTTTATTGGCCCATCGCCGTAGACAAAACATACAAATCATGCTTTCATCATCCTTTTCTTCAACATAATTCCAGAATGGATCCCATGATCCAGCCCTTTGGACCTATAGAAAAAAAAGGAGGGGGGGGGTCAAAATATAGAATAAAAACTGATGGAAGTTACACCATATCCGGATGGATGAGAAACTACTTCAGTGCTGTTACCCTTATTTTGCTACTAAAACTAATAGTTAGTTTATTGCACAATCATAGGGGATAAAAAGACGACGATAATTTAGTTAGACTTCTTACTTGTTGAGTATTTAAACCCCTATTTTGACTTTGCAGGGAGCTGTCAGGGCTAGGATTTGAGGCGTTTGGCCTAGCATTTTGATTTTGCAATACATGGACCTGGAGGTTCTCCATCTGTGATCTATATAAAAATGAAGTGATCATATTATAAAACCTTTCAATAAATGGCAGTCTCTCTTAAGCAGTAAGAATCAATGGTGTATCTAATTATCAAAAAGGTATTAAAACACAACAGCTAGAAGTCAATCAATACCTAGTAGATTTGCCAAAGTTTCGAGGAACTAAGTTCTCTTGTTGCATATTGTCTATGTTAGGAATCACAGAAGCTTGATCGACCTGTCCTTGATTAGGAATACACTGAATCCTGAATCCAAAATCATTCACAAACAATATGAAGCATTACAAACTTATGTTTAGCTTGCTAGGTTCATGTTCAAGCTATGATGTTTCTTTCCTGATTGAAATAGTAAATTTACAGAAAATACTAAGCATGAAAAATTGGATACCAGGGAGTAGGTTGATTGAAGCCACCATGTTGGGAAGTGGTTGCATTCTGTGTCATATAGACATGCCCCGGCTGAGGTTGATGAATAAAGGAATTCTGGTGCCTGAAAATATTCAATAATTAAAACGTAAAAAATATTCTCACTTGGTTGATTTTCTATTCCCATTATGTGCAGAAAAAAACAGGGAGAGAGAAAGACTGGGAGCTCAAAACGGCTTGAAATTTCAATTTGGCTGATCAAATATGTCGAGTATAAGATGATGGGAACTGTTTGACTATTGGAACCTCACTTTCAAGAATGGAGGAAATGGATGGAAATGAAATCAAAAGAGAGAATTTGGAGAGAAACTTGATCAGGTGGCAGAGAGAATAGCTCTTTGTATGGATACATGGTGTTTTTGCTCTCGATTATATCAAGAAAATTAACCGAGAGAGATGAAGTACATGCTAACTGATATAATCAATTGCAATTCTTATTTTGGGATTAACTTCCCAAATTGAAATGCTCAAACAAACGACCGCATACCTCAAGGTTTGAGAAGACTCTGGCAACATGGTTGAACTTTGTGGATCATACGAGTAAGGCGTGATCGGAACTTCATTAAATTGACATGGAAATTGTTGGGAGCTATAATAAAAAAAAAATCATCATAATTTTTGGTCAAATTTATTGTTTTCACGATTAAAGAAGTGTATATTTGAGGTTAATACCATTGATTCATTGGAGGTTGAGGTAGCATCCCAGGCACTTGATTGCTCATTGCTAGCTGATTAGTCCATTGTTGGTCACTAGATTAGCAACATTTGTTAGTAATTTCTTTATACAAATTGTTAGCTGTTAATCCACTAACAATTCTCATCACTAACACGTACAAGAAGAAGAAGAAGAAGTTAAATAATGATGAATATCGTTTACCTTGATGGGGTTTGAGGCCAATTTGGTCCATTTTGGTTGATCCATGATGATGATGTTCCATCTAAACCTCCCATTGCTGTCTGTTTGTTTAAAAATAAACAATTTGAAGCAAACGTTTTGATTCAATGGGTGATATAGCAATACAAAAACTTTCTAATACAATGGACATTGTAGCAAATTGGAGTGGTCACCATGGTTTGAGGAAATGAAGTTGGAAACTGAGTTGTCTGCTGAATACTATCACTGTTATCCACCAGCATGTTCTGTCCAGCTTGATCATTGCATAACATGGAGCTTTGGTTGACTGGAACCTCCTCCGGTGGCAACCTGCTTCCATGGTGATAATAAGGAAAACTGTAGAAAAACTAAATTGCTTTATTTGAAAATATGTTGGAATTGCAGCTTTATTATCACAATGCAAAGCAAACTCATTTCTGAATTGATAGCAAAACCAATCTTTTTTTTTTTTGAACAATAGCAAAACCAATCTCACTATAACTATTTACATAGACCCCAACACTTAAAATTGCTACTGCTTTTTATTTCTCACAATTTCCTCAGACTCACCATAACTTGCTTGCTTGATGGCACAGTTGAAGAGAAGATCTCACCATCTACCAATCTGTGGACTCATTGTTGGGACAGAAATAAAAGCCCTAAAGAGGCCTCATTAAGGATTGTATCGCAAAGTGATTTGGACAAGGTGGCCCTCCAGTTTTAAGGATTGTTCATAATGAATGCAATCACAAGAAACCCTCCCCTTAATCGAAAGTCAATGCTACGGTAGTTGTTTAGGACTTACTGCATCCGTGATCTTCTAGCTGTCGGTTCCTTCCTTCCTAGCAACTTCCTTCTTGACTACTGCAACCTTGTCTTCCTATAGAAAGAAAATGGAGGGAAAGGGTGGGCGTAAAACTCCCAAGGAGGGACACATTGTCAGTAAGATTCTAGAGAAAATAAAACTATGAATTCCTTCTGATAAAATATGCTTAAGAATGACATACCAGGAAAGCTCAGATATTAATGTATCAAGTTCCAACTGATTCAATGTAAAGTTGACATCCTCCTCCACAGAAGATGGTGGAGCTCCTTCCATCTGACAACAAGTACAAGATCATTAGTATGTTCCATCATTCGAATTAATTTCGCTAATTACAGAAATTAATTCCCTCTATTTTAACCCTTAGTTACACATCAGAAAACCCAAGAAAAATAATCTATTTATATGCATATACTCGCTAATTTACCCGTGCATTGTTGCGGGTAACGTATACTTTAATTTTCTCTGTTTTTTTTTTTTTTTTTTAAATGATTAAGAAGTTTCTAAGTAGCGAACAAAATTGCAGCTCGCTATATGCTTTTACTAGCTAACTTACCTGTGAGTTTTTGCGGGTATTTTATTTATTTTGTTAACTTGATTAAGAGTTTTCCGAGTTGCGAAAGAAACCATTTTTTTTCCTGCAACTCAATTTTTCTGTAAAGGAAAATTGGAGTAGTCACCATGGTTTGATCAGGAAATGTTCTGTCCAACTTGATCATTTCATAATATGGAGCTTTGCTAAATTATTTGTCATTTGTTGTAAACAATTTTAATGCAACAAGCTTTCTAGAATTACAACAACGTTACTTTAAGAGAGAGGACAAATAATTCCTAATAAGGCTTCCAAATTGTTTAAAAATCAGACTTGAATTCTTAAGATCCTAAGACTCTATTAGAATGATCTATAGAAAGATGCAGGAGAGACAGGAGAAGGAAGGTAGAAGAGCTGATTGTACTTGATGAGCTTGAACAACCCTCTTTCAAAATTAATTTTGTTAATTACAACAATTAATTCCCTCTATTTTAACCTTTAGTTACTCATCATAAAACACACAAAAAATCTGCTGTTTTTCCTTAAAAAACTATAAACTGTATTGTTAAAAACAATTCCGGTAATAAAAGGTAATCACTGATCAAGTTAATCCATTCATGAATCAGTAAAAAACAATTTATATAAACACCACAAGGCATGGATCATAAGATCTGAGAAAAAAGATCAATTTATTTATCATGGATTTCTTTAAAGATTCAAACCATAGCTACATATATAATATATAAAACACAAACAATATGAAGTATAAATAAGTAACCTGGATTCAAGATGTTCTTCTAGTGCTGGTTTGCTTATGCAGTAATCAGCGGGGGAAAAAAAGCAGATCAGAGAAGAATATATGGTTTAAGAAAATAATAAAGCTGCAGCATGCATGAATCTAGCTCGTACGGGTGAGATGTTGGAAAGGAAAACAGGGAATTGTATTGTGAGATGGGATGTGGAAGAGAACATTACATACTATTTGATCCAATATCTCTTTATACATAAATTGTTTCTTATATATATATGCTAGCTACCATAGATAATACTAATTAATTACTTAATTAATTATTGTATTGTTTGCTAGGAAGGAACCCACCGTGTTTACCTACAAGGTATTATGTTATAAGATGCAGAAAGTTAACGTGTTGACCATCCCACTTGGAAAAAAAAAGAAAATATATTCAGCAGATGATTCCAAATATCTTCTAAAAATATGTTTTTATTTATTTATTTATTTTTGAAGCACGAAAAGCCAAACCTGCTGTAAGGTAAGATGTACCTATAGAAAATATGAATTTTTTTTTGGAAAACATAGAGTAGAAACATGACGGGGGTGGAACCCTACCGTTTCCCTTTCAAGCATTATATTATTGTAAGATACCTATAGAAAATGTTAACGTGCGGAGCAAACCCAATGCTGAAACTGTGAAGAAGCTGCCTAGAAGATGAGAAAGATGCCCAACGATGACAATGCAGAATGGTGAACAGAATCTTTTGGACAATGGCCCGGCCGGCACCCTTGATACTTGAATTATATATAGAGGGTGTTTGGGAGTGCTTATTAAAAGTGATTATGAAAAAAATTGAAATTTTCTTATTTTTTATTTTAAATTAATTTTTTTTATATTTTTATATCATTTTGATGTGCTTATATCAAAAATGATTTTTAAAAAATAAAAATAAAATATCATTTTGATGTATTTCTAAACGAAAAACATTTTCAAAAGCAACCGCATCCACACTTCCAAACAGGCACATAGATGATCCTAGTTCTAGGTAAGAAAATTGGTTTGAATTGCTTTTTGAAGAATCATGAAAACAGAAAATAGATTCAGCAAATGATATCTTCTAAATCAACCTATGAAATATATTTTTATTTGTTTGTTTTTGCAACATAAAAATCAATTTCAACCTCGTCGAAGAACGGTGGCAAAAACAGTTCAGGGATTCCAAGCTAGCACATGAATGAGGAGAGACTAGTGATGATGATCGTACCCGCTTTTGATGGGCACAACATCATGTCGTTGTTGTCTTCCAGCTGCTACCCTTCAACTTGCTGATTTTATTTTTATGTTTATTAATTTCAATAACAGTTCTGCTCTTTCTGTGCCAAGAAATTAAGAAATTAAGTCTCATTCAACAAGATTCTAAAGCCCGTATTTAGACAAATTAGCAGAAGGGACTAAAACCCTAGCCAGTGCAAAAGGCATATAAACTAGTCCAACAAATCATTCCCAGAGAAGCAGAAGTCAGAAACAATCTAGCTCAAGTTGTGCTCCACCTGGCTAAGAAAGGAAGCATGCGAATTATATATGGATGATCCAAGTTCTATAACTTTAATCATGTCGGATACCAGCAACAATATTCCACCAGATAATTAATTAAATTCAGATAGTTCACGGGAAATGCAGGTGAAGAATTAGAAACAAAGAAAAACGTCGAGAAAATCAAAATCAATTTCTAGCTGTCAACCATTTTTGAAAGCAAAGGTTTCCAATATTCTAAACATGGCTCTGTTATTATATATTCATAGAGTATATACCAACGTAACTTTCGACTTCAAGTGTCTATTGTTTTAAAAGTGTTTTTTTTAAAATATTTTTTTTTTGTTTTAAGTTACTTTTTTTGTTATTTTCATATTATCTTGATATATTGATGTTAAAAATAATTTTTAAAAAATAAATTATTTTAATATATTTTTTAATGAAAATATTATCGTAACCTTGCGCCATGTCTCATGCTTCCAATACAAATATCAGTTCATTGGTTTTTGATTAAATGGTATTTAAGAATGTGGTAGTGAATATTTTTAAAAATATTTTTTTAGTATCAAAATGATAAAATAATTTTAAAAATATTGAAAACAAGAATTTTTTAACAAAAAAAAAAATTAAACCTCACTTTCAAACACCTAAACTAACCTATGTGCCGTCGAATGCTGAAAGTTTTTGCTTTCAGGGGAAGGGAGCAGTAAAGATTACAAACCAATCAAATGTAAGCAAACTTAGGGTTGGTTTGTTTTGGTATTTAAATTTTTTTTTTGAAAACAAATTAAAAAAAAATCTTCAAATTAAAATCTTCTTAGTATTTTCAAATTATTTTAATGTGCTCATGTAAAAAATATTTTAAAAAATAAATAAATTATTTTTATATATTTTAAAGCAAAAAGTATTTCGAAAAACAATTGTTATCATACTCTCAAATATCTCATAACTTAACCAGTATAAAACTAAGCAACACAACAAAAAAATAGGCAACTACCAACCCTTCTATACAAACTATGCTTCACATATGTGCTTCACATGTTTTGAAAAGAATCTTACAACCAACTGAGAAATAAAATAAAATTAATGTAAATTGGAGTTCGTATATAATTGTACATGACTTTAACACCAGTCAATGAGCATGGAGTTCAATTAACATTCTTTAATTTCTTAGTCTTTGTGTTAGAGAAAACAAAGAGGGAGTCATCTTCTTTCGGCTCAAGAGAAACAAAATCAAGATTGATACCGATTCTAATCACAAAACAAAAGAGCTTGGTGTCAACAAGATCTTTTCGACGAACAATGTTTAATCATGGTTATTTTAAGTCTTAATGTTAACTAAAATAATCTAGGTCAAAAAAGAAAACTCGTGGTTTGAATTGGTTTTTTCAAGGTGTTTTTGGTTGATAAATGATTTTTGTTTTTACATTTAAGGGTGTTAATCAGGTGTTTTTAAATGAAAATGTGTTGAGAATGACTTTTTAGAGAAAAACATTTTATAGCTTGATCTTTCATTCGTCATAGTGATACTGGGATTATAGGCTGACAAAGAACGCATTGTCAATCACAGCAAATAATGAGTCAATTGGCTAATTCTTTTTTCAACAAAAAGGGTTAATAATAAGATAATAGAAGATACCTCATCATACCTATTTAAATTGATCAATTTTAATCGAATGATAAAATTGAAAAAATACAAACTTCTATATTGAAAATATTAAGGGATTTAAAACCAAACCTAAAATAAAAAGAATAAGGGCCGAAATGAAAACGAAATATATAATCAATTTCAATGGAAGGACAAAATCAAAATAAATCAAAACTTATATAACAGAAATCAGGACCATACAAAACAATCAAAAAATCATGGACTAAAATGAAAACACCATACCAAGGAGACTTCCATGTAATTAAGGCTATAGGAGAGAGAAAAGGGGGAAAATAATTAACCAACCACCGTCACGTTTTCAGCTACCGTGAGACACCACGCGCACCACCATGAGGAAGAGGACATGGCGGCGCATCGGATGAGATGCTGGAGGAACATTTTTCACCACCGCAAGTCACCACATGCGCCGCTTGAAGGGAGCGTGATGAAGAAAATCGTTTGGGGCGTCAGTTAGACGCGCCAACAGTATTCTGCAGGAAAAAATAATTTAAAAAATGGTAAATTACCTATACACCCTTGCAATCAACTCTTGGATTTTGTCTTTTCTAAGGGCATATCTGTATTTCTAATGTTTCAAAAAATGTGAAATTCTAGAAACACCCCTGCAGGCAACTCTTGGTTTTTGTCTTATTGGAGGGTAATATGGTTATTTTACTATGCACAGAAGTGTAAACATTCAAAAATACCCCCGGGTAGGCAATTGTTTGTTGTCTGCTGGCAAGGGTAAAATCATATTTTTATTGTGCAAAATACCCGGTCAGACGAAAACACCCCCAAACATTCAGGTAATGTTAACCGGTCCCATGGAAAAGTAAAAAATACTCCTAAGTCCAAGGCTTAAATTGAAGCGCACCTAGGGGTAAAATGATAATTATACTATTACAATCTACAGTAATCTATGTCTATTGTCATAGTGAAAAACTAACTCGTTTTAGTGTTTTCTTTAATAAATATTGTTTTTAATGATTTAATTTTAAAGCTAAATTATTTGTCACTTGTTGTAAACAATTTTAATGCAACAAGCTTTCTAGAATTACAACAACGTTACTTTAAAAGATTGGAAAAATAATTGGTTTGAATGTGCTTACAACCCTTAATAGAAAGATGCTGGAAGTTAATGTGTTGACCATCCCACTTGGAAAAGTTGAAAGAATAGCATTCAATCAGAAACGCAGCATGCCCACTTGGAATTATATATATATATATATATATATATATATATATATATATATATATATATCATACAAATTCCGGGGTAAATAATTGGTTTGAATTGTTTTTGAAGAATCATTTCAAAATTCAAAATTAATTTTGTTAATTACAAAAAATAATTCCCTCTATTTTAACCTTTAGTAACAAATCATATAACACGCACAAAAAAATCTGATATTTTCCTTCAAAAACAATTCAGGTAATGAAAGGTAATCACTGATCAAGTTAATCCATTCATGAATCAGTAAAAAACAATTTTTCAAGATTATAATTCAGGAAATGTATACTTATAATTAACCTACCAAATATTATATTATAAGATACAGGGAGTTAACGTGTGGAGCTGGCAAACCCAGTGTCAAACTTTGAAGAAGCTGCCTAGAAAATGTAAACCAGAAACGCAGCATGCCCACTTGGAATTATAAATAAATTCCAGGGTGGGTTATATATATATATATATATATATATATAAAGCTGCAGTATGCATCAATAGGGAAATGTATACTTATAATTAACCTACCAAATATTATATTATAAGATACAGGGAGTTAACGTGTGGAGCTGGCAAACCCAGTGTCAAACTTTGAAGAAGCTGCCTAGAAAATGTAAACCAGAAACGCAGCATGCCCACTTGGAATTATATATAAATTCCAGGGTAAATAATTGGTTTGAATTGTTTTTTGAAGAGTTATTTCAAAACTCTATCAAGCATTATATTATTAGAAGATACCTAGAAAATGTTAACGCGGGGAGCAAACCCAATACAATGAATTGGCTTACAAGAAAGAGTTCGCAATGGGAGAAATTTCTGTGGGCCAACTTTGAGCAAGAACAGAAACCTTCTAATGGACATAGCTCTTTGAGGGTGCTCTTCTTGCAAGAAAAAGTGGTGATTAAAGATGATACTTGAATTTCGTGTTGAGCAATAGGCTTTTGATGAGCACAACATCATGTCCTTGTTGTCTTCCAGCTGCTACCCTTCAACTTGCTGATTTTATTTTTATGTTTATTAATTTCAATAACAGTTCTGTTCTTTCTGTGCCAAGAATCAAGAAATTAAGTTTCATTCAACAAGATTCTAAGGCCCGTATTTAGACAAATTTGCAGAATGGACTAAAACCCTAGCTAGTGCAAAAGGCATATAAACTAGGCCAACAAATAATGCCCAGAAAAGCAGAAGCCAGAAACAATCTAGCTCAAGTTGTGCTCCACCTGGCTAAGAAAGGAAGCATTCGAATTATATATAGATAATCAAAGTTCTATAACTTTAATCATGTCGGATATCAGCAACAATATTCCACCAGATAATTAATTAAATTCAGATAGTTCAAGGGGAAATGCAGGTGAAGAATTAGAAACAAAGAAAAATGTCGAGAAAATCAAAATCAAATTCTAGTTGTCAACCATTTTTGAAAGCAAAGGCTTCCAACATTCAAAACTGATAGAGTATAAATATAGAGTATGTTGGGTATATAAAGGGGAGTTGTTGTAACACACAATGTGTGTGATAGAATAATAAAAACAATATACAAAATCCAAATTCTCTTCTCCCCCTCTTTCCTTTGTTCTCTCTCAGCTTCTTCTTCATCTCAACATTACTGTAAATCTTGACAATCCTCACATGGTATCAGAGCTTTTATGCTTGCACAAATGAATTGATTGATTCAATCCTTTGCTTCTGCAATCTGATCATTCTATTCACTATTCATAAAGAAATCTCCGGATCTGTTCTAGATCCAGGTCGACGGAACTCATCTTCCATCTAACGAATTGTCAAACGACTCATATAAGATCGTATCATCTTCAGCAAAGAGCTGATTGAAAGAAATGAAGCAACATAATCACTAATCCGAGCGAGACACATTAAATAAGAGAGATACATAGTCTGCTGAAGAAGATCCTCAGCTCGTGCCACATACGCTCTGGCACAATCTGCAGATGCAACAAGCAATTTAAGAGTGGACAGAGCCTGATTGACATACAAAATAAGCCTCAACTTATTCTTCAAAGAAACCAAATCTCCTCTGCTAACATTCAACTAGAGGCCAAGAGTACACGCATAGGAGTCCAAGGAAGGCGGAGGTGTCAGCAGAGTGAGACCATATCGGGTGGTCGGCAGCGACGTACTGCGAGATTTGACGCTCTAAAGACTTGATAGTATGATCAAGAGCTCTAGGATCTTCTTCTTTTTCAAATTGATTTCTGTCAAAAGGATTAAGTACTCATGTGTTTCATATTCATTGTTGCAATCTCATGATGGGTTTACCAAAGCAAGAGATTGAGAGGGGATGTTAGAGTATAAATATAGAGTATGCTGGGTATATAAAGGGGAACTGTTGTAACACACAATGTGTGTGATAGAATAATAAAAATAATATACAAAATCCAAATTCTCTTCTCCCTCTCTTTCCTCTATTCTCTCTCAGCTTCTTCTTCATCTCAACTTTACTGTAAATCTTCACAATCCTAACAAACACAAGGCTCTGTTACTATATATTCATAGAGTATACAACAAGGCTGTGTTATTATATATTTATAGAGTATATCAACCTAACTTTTGACATCAAGTGCTTATTTGGTATTGTGTTTTAAAAGTTTTTTTTAAAATAATATTTTTTTAAATTAATTTTTTGATGTTTTCGATTAGTTTGATATGCTAATATCAAAAAGAATTTTTAATAGCTTAACCTTGAATCTCTTGAACCTGTTTCCAAAAGCCTACAACTGAGCACAAAAAGGTTTCAACACCATCGAGCTTTTTTCTTATTATAAATATAAAATAAAGTTGAAGAGATGAAGGGTCGAATCTTAAATCATCAAAACATTGTCGTAACCTTGCCATGTCTCAAGCTTCCAATACAAATATGGTGTTTGAAATTATCATTGGTGCTTGATGAAATAGTATTTAAGAATATCATGACGACGATTTTTTTTCGCGCTTCGTGCCCCGCCAATCCTAGAGAGGGAGACAACGTGCTGTGAAAAGAGGGTGTGTTTTATAGTCGTAAAAACTACGACTATAATTATCAGGGAGTCGCCACCTAATATTAAGGTCACTAGGAAACTTATTGGTGTGCGAGAGTCTGGATAAGAGGACTTGTTGTTCAAGGGAAAAACACATCACCCCTAGTGCACCCTACCTAAGCTAAGCTACATTGTTGTTTGATTGTTTTTTTCTAAGCCAAATTTTCTATATGCTGGTCTTTTCTAAGGCTTGAAGTAGATCCCTCTACTTCATTGGAAGTTGCAAACCTAAAACCATTATAAAGTTTGAAAATTTTACACCGTATTAAAAAAAAAAAAAAAATTTACTATTTGCGAGTGTACTTTACAATGTAATTTTACACTGCAGTACTTGAAACAGAATAATTATTAAGTTTTTTTATATTTTGGCCAAATCCCAACGGATAATCGTAAACTAGTTACGATATCCAGTTTTCGTTTCAAAACATGAGAAATATGTAACATATTTGTTTTACAAAAAGTATTCTTGGAAAAACCTTGGAATTCGGCCGTATGCACAAAAGCAACACATTTTATGTTTTTTTTTTAAATAGATTTTTTTGTATTTTTTTACAAATTTGGACTGGGTTGTCCAAGTAAATGGGTCGACCCAGCCTAGGTGGACCAAAGGCCAAACTCTGCTAGGCTTGGTCTGGACCCACCTTGCAAGCATGTCTAATGAAGAGTGATTGTCGTTTGCTCACGGACTGATGATTATATTCTTCTTTGTAGGCTGATAATTTGATAAAAGTGGAACCTCAGTACATACGTGTAGCTATGGGGCATGAAGATGAGTCCCTTGATGAATATGTTGAAGCACACAAAACATGTATAAATGACCTCATGTACTTCCCAACTCGCAATGCTTATGGTCTCTCCAGTGTTGCTGGAAATTGTTGGTGGGAGAGGCCACTAGTGGTGGCTTGTAAACACTCAGAAGGGATAAAACACACTATTTTATTTCAACAAAAATTACACACAGAAGTTTGAACACTCTGTCAAAACTCTCTCTTTTCTCTCGTGTTTTCTCTCTAATATCTCCCACTACCCTTTCACCTTAACTAAGCTTCCTATTTATACACAAAATGAAAACTTGATATTTTTGAAGATAAGATTGGCAAGTTGCAGGCGGCTTGCAGGAGGCGGTGGTCGTGGATAGTGGCTGTCAGGGGCTTTAATTGATGGAAGCCAGTGGTTGCTTTTCTTGACTTTGTAGATTTGAGTTTATCCTAACAAATTCCCCCTTTAAACTCAATCGGGAGATGTCATGCCAAGCATGAACTTCAATCTGATAAATATATCTCCCTTTAATGGCTTTGTGAAGATATCTGCAACTTGATCATTTGTTTTGCAAGAGATCAATTCAACTTCTTTGTTCTTCACATGCTCCCGGATAAAGTGATGACGTGTATCGATGTGTTTGCTTCTTTCATGATACACTGGATTCTTTGCTAATTCAATCGCTGATCGATTATCAATATAAATCTCCGTCGGATCTTCTTGAGGAAATCCCAGATGCTTCAGCATATTTCTTAACCATATTAAATGGCATACAGCTGAGTTGGCAGCAACATACTCAGCTTCACAACTTGATAACGTCACTATCGATTGCTTCTTGGATGACCATGTGAAAGATGTGTCTCCCATAAAAAATACAAACCCTGTTGTACTTTTCCTTTCATCCAAATCTCGACCCCAATCACTATCTGAATAACCAATAAGTTTAAAGTTCTTACTTGATGTATAGAACATACCTTCACTTATTGTTCCTTTGATGTAGCGGAGAATTCTCTTAGTTGCACTCAAGTGCGTCTGATCTGGTGTCTCCGTATATCTGCTGATAAGTCCTACTCCATAGAGTATATCCGGTCTTGTACATGTCAAGTACCTCAAGCTTCCCACCAAGCTTTTAAAGTAAGTAGGATCAACATTTCCTACTTTACTTTTCCTCAATTCCACTCCATTTTCAACTGGAGTTGATACTGGATTGCAGCTTTCCATCTTGAACTTTCCAAGAATTTCTTTGGCGTAGCCACTTTGGGACACAAAAATCCCTTCTTCTTTCTGAGTAACTTCTAAACCCCGAAAATGTGCCATCAGACCAATGTCTGTCATCTCAAACTCCTGTACCATGTTTTTCTTGAAGTCTGTAAACATGGTAGGATTGTTGCCGGTGAATAACAAGTCATCAACATATAAGCAAGCAAATAGTGTGCTCCCATCATCTTCTTTCTTCACATATATGGCGTGTTCATATGGACATTTTTCAAATACATTTTCTTGAAAATACCTGTCAATTCTAGTATTCCAAGCACGCGGAGCTTGCTTCAATCCATAGAGAGCTTTCTTCAACTTGTATACTTTGCCTTCATTGTCTTCTTCAATGTAGCCAAGTGGTTGTTCAACATAAATCTCTTCTTCTAGGAAGCCATTCAGAAATGCTGACTTCACATCAAGTTGATAGATCTTCCATCTATGTTGTGCTGCAAGTGAGATAATCAGTCTGATTGTCTCTAGACGGGCTAAAGGAGCAAATACTTCTCCATAGTCTATGCCTTCTCTCTGTTTGTAGCCTTTTGCCACCAATCTTGCTTTATATCGTTGTACTTCACCTTTTGCATTCTTCTTGGTCTTGTAGACCCATTTCACACCAATTGCCTTCTTACTTTCTGGCAGATTGGTTAACTTCCATGTATCATTCTTCTCAATGGCATGTATCTCTTCATCCATTGATGTGATCCATTTCTCTTCTTTAATAGCCTCATCAAACCTAATTGGATCACTATCTGCGAAGAAACAAAATAATGTTGTATCTTCTATTACCTGAGTTGCATCGTATAAATCTTCAAGATTTCTCATCCTTCTTGGTTCTTCTGATGAGGATGCTTCTGGTAATATTGATGATATTCCTGGTGTTGGAGAGTTTCTCCTGTTGAATACAGGAAAACTGTGTACCGGAGACTGTGGCTCCTCTTCTGGTACTCTTGGATCTTCTACAAGTACTGTTGGTACTTCTGCTTCATCTTCAAGGATCAAATCTGTATTGATCCATTTGATTTCTTCTTGATCCTCTTTCCACTCCCAGGTTTTATCTTCTTCAAAGATAACATCTCTGCTGATGATCACCTTCTTTGTGATGGGATTATACAGCTTGTATCCCATTCTTCTATCTCCATATCCCACAAAGAGGCATTTCTCGCTTTTATATTCGAGTTTTGTTCTTCTTGCATCCGGGATCTTCGTATAAGCCACACAACCAAAGACTCGAAGATGAGTCACACTTGGTTTGTGGCCACTTCATGCTTCTTCTGGAGTGATGGCTTGCAAACTTTTTGTTGGGCAGCGGTTTAGTAAATATACTGCACAAGATACGGCTTCAGCCCAGTATTGTTTGGGCATTTTCTTAGCTTTGAGAAGACTTCTTGCCATATCAAGAATAGTTCTATTCTTCCTTTCTGCTATCCCATTCAACTGTGGTGTATAAGCTGGTGTTGTCTGATGTCTGATGCCTTGTTGTGTACAAAAGGCTTCAAAATCATTCGATGTGAATTCACCACCTTGATCAGATCTAACGGATCTGATGTTATACCCACTCTGTTTCTCCACAATTGCTTTAAAATCTTTAAAGCAATTGAACACTTCTGACTTCATCTGTGAGGAAGTACCTGTTATGTCCAGTTGACATAGGCTTTATTGGTCCACACACATCTGTGTGAACTAACTCCAGTGGCCTCTTCGCTTTCCAGTTGACCTCCTTGGCAAAACTAGCTCTGTGGTGCTTGCTGAGGACACAGCTCTCACAGACTTCTTCTGGATGATCAATGTGAGGCATTCCTTTGACCATCTGCTTACTTGCAAGCATCTTCAGGCTTGTAAAATTCAGATGTCCAAGCCTTAGATGCCAAAGCCATTCTTCACTGTTGGTGATGGCAGTCAAACACTTTGCTGCATCATACTGGATGTTTAAAGGGAACATCCTGTTTTTAGACATCTTCACAAAGGCAATCAATCTTCCATTGTTGTCTTTGACTGCAACATGACAATCCTTCATGAAGAGAGTATACCCTTTCTCCAGAAGTTGTCCTATACTCAGCATGTTGTGTTTGATAGCTGGAATATAGTACACATCAGCAATGTAACTATCATCTCCATTCTTCAACTTTATCGAGATGTTGCCTTTCCCTTTAACTGGGAATTTGGAAGTATCTCCAAATGTGACCTGTCCTTGTATGGTCTCATCGAGATCACTAAAGAGGTCCCGTTGCCCGCACATATGATTGCTAGCTCCAGAATCTAGATACCATACATGCTCCTCATTTTTGCCCAGTCCTTGTTGGACAAATAATGCAGCTGATCCACTGATGATGGCATCTTTGTCTACATAGTTAGCTTGCTCATGCAACTCTACTGGAGCTTTCTTTCGGCATTCAGTGCTATAATGCCCAAATTGATTGCAGTTATAACACTGAATATTTCTATTATCACGGTTATTGTAACCGCCTCCTCTTCCTCTGGGAGTCAAAGGTTGTTGTCCTCGTCCTCCTCTGGTGGTGTTTCTACCACCTCTTCCTCTAAAGCTTGTATTCCAAGATCCTCTTCCTTGAAATCGTTGGAAGCCTCCTCTTCCTTGTTGATTTCTTCCTCGAGGGGTATATTCATGTGTTGAAGTCCCCCTTTGCTCATATATGTCTTCCTTCAGAGACAGTTTCGATTGCAAGGCATGCTCTATTGCCTTATCTCCATTTCTTCTCACAAGCTTTTGTTCATGAGCTTGTAAAGAACCCATCAACTCATCTACCATCAATTTATCCACTTCCTTGGATTCTTCAATGGCAACAACAACATAATCAAATTTTGGATCTAGGGATCTCAAAATTTTCTCTGTAATCCGAGCTTCTGAAAGAGCTTCTCCATTTCATCTCATCTGATTTATTATCACCATAATTCTCGTATGATAATCAGAAACAGATTCAGAGGGTCTCATTTGTATAGAGAAACTCACAGCATTGCAGGATGAATTCGAGAATGTGAAAACAAGGTTAGAGGTTGAAAGGGAGAAGGCATTACGGCTTGAGAAGAAGGTTAATGTTCTCACACAAGGTTATCAGGTATATTATGGTTCAACTATTTCTTTGTTGTGAATGTAGACATACTGTACATTACACCATTCCCTCGGTTGTTATTTTTGTTCCTTTGGGTGTGCAACTTGTCATTGATTTTCTTTCTTGCAGCAAATTATAAGAATCTCCTTTTCTTGCTGTATTAATTAGTTTTTGTTACTTTTTGTTTGAGTTTCCTCACCCTTTTTTTAGTCTTCAGTATCTGCATGGTCTCTGTGATGTAGAACAGGATAGTAGCAAAGGCAGAGAGAAGTAGAATTCCCTATAGGATAGGGACTAAATAGAAGAATAGTTAATAGTGCAGAGAAGAAAGAAGTCACTGTAGGAGAGGGATAAGTAGAGAGCAAAAGTTGGTTATCACTGTTCAATTTATTTTCGAAAAGTCAAAATAGAAAAGGTGCTCAAAAATAGGCAACAAAACCCTAATATTATCTCTTTTAAAGAAGGAAAGTCAATAACAGTATTTAAGAGAAGAATCCTAACTGAATTAAACAATATTAAAGCTTATTTTCCTGTATAATTGCATCTTAATACTCTATTTGTCCAAATTGATGCTGTTTTATGAATTTATGGTCACAGAAATTGCTATTAGATTATTTTATTTGCTGTTTTGAGGTCCTTGAGCTCAAAATATTTCTCTGGTGTCGTTTCATTTCAACTCCATAAATTCTGAAGCAACAATCTCTATATAATGATCTCTAATGCAATATAAATTCCTGTAATATCATGCTTTCAATTTCTTTCTTTTTCACATTTTTCCCTGTTTCCAGATATAAGAAATAAAATGTTAGCTATTGGCACCTTTTGAAGGAGATTTGCAAGTTACTGTAAGCACAAAATGTGGCCAGGCTCTCTAATGCTCATAATGATAAGATATCCAATGCAATATAATTTCCTGTAATTTCATGCTTGTTTTTTCTTGTTTTTTGGTTACTTTTCCTTTATTTAATAAACAGGTGCGGTCAGAAAGGCAGCTTTTGCCACCAATTGAGTTGACCTTAAAGCAGATGGACACTGCTGGCACAGAACTAGAGTGCTTCCAAGCGTTGCAGAGGCAAGAGCAATTAGCAGCATCACACAGGATCAATGGTCTTTGGGAGGAAGTTCAGAAGCAAAAGGAGCTAGAGCACAAAGAATCGTACACTTGAGTTGGCTGAAGCTGCAACAAAGCAAGCTGCTGCTGAACTCCGAACCTTCTGAGCCTGTGACTCCAGATGAACATGGAAATTCTATGCCAGTTGGTTCATCTGACAAGAAAGTTTTTGAGCAGCAAATGGCCATGATTCAGAGAATGTGAAACTTGTACAGGGTAATGGCCATGAAGCTTCGGGTGCCATTCCGTCGAGTCCAGATGGAAATAACCAAAATGGAGTTCCAGTTCTGACAGAGGACTCAATAAACAGAGGAGATATTGTATCCACTGTTGGTGTTGCAGTGAAGATTAAGGTGAATGATGCTTCTGTTGATGGGGATGCTGGTGATGTTGTTATGAGAACAGAAATTATGGACGGTTTAGCTTCTGTTGAAGGAGAGAGTATCCAAGAAAGAGCTGATGGCTTTGACAAAGCTGATGTGATTCAGGTTTCCAATGGCAGAGATGATAAAGTAAATCAAATGAAGGATGAACGGGGAAGGTGTCCCAATAGTTCAACAAGGGATAGAAACTGCTGAAGATTCCATGAAAATATTCCAATATTCTTTGGATGATTACTGTGAACAAATGGAAGCACGGCTCCAAGGTTAATCTCTAATGTGCCTGGCTGGTAATGATATGAATGAGTTGTATCTAGTAGCCCAGGGCATGACGCATCCTAGCCATTGTATCTAGTTTTCCATGCATTACAAGAAGTTTGGTGATTTGAATAGGCAGCTGGATAGAATTTTGTTTTTTTGTTTGTCAAAATCTCTTTTCTCTAATTCCTTTTTTAGTGTTTTTTTAATTATTTTGATGTGATAATATAAAAAATGCATTTTAAAAATAAAATAATAACTTCTGTGCATGCTGAGGTAAAGGAAATGGATGTAGAACAGCTAGTCTTAGATTAATTGGTGTTGGAAAAGGAAAAATACCAAACGCACTCAACTCAGCCCACTTAAATTATTATCAAGAATTTGAATGAGTTGAAAGCACTAAACAAACTCAATGGATAATGTAATTGATTGAATTGAAGTCATCGTCCCATTTCAGTTATGATTCAATGAATTATAAATGTGCGGTTCAAAACCAGACCTGGGTCAAGTTTAAAATTAAATCAATTATAACTTTGATCTCGTTAAATTTGGGTGTTAATCCAACTAATTTTTTTTCTTAGAAGAATTTGCTCAATTAGTCCTTATATTTTTAGATATGGTCTTCAACATGTTTCTACAAGTTGTCCTTGAAACATTTTCTAATCTATCCTCTAAATAAACATTTTTATTTAACCTAATACTAATATCATTACTTACAAAAACTCAAATCCTACCTAATTTATTGAGAATTAAGATTTGTTTTTTATGTTAATTTTTTTTATAAAAAAAACTCTTGAAATTGTATTGAATTGTTTTGTGCAACTTAGGGTTGATCCATCCATCCAGCCTATAATTCAGGCTTTAGACTATGTGTTTAATAAATGTGATCACAAGTACTATGATGCTTTATATTTTTGAAATTTAATCAGGCTTCAGACAATATTACAACGGGACGAAGGACTTCCTTTGCGTTAGGATGCTCCCACTCCACTACTGTCTCCCACCATTTTTTTGGACATGGAACGATCAATTTAAGAGAAGGAGGGAGAGATGGCTGCCCATTTTCAAGCAACGGAAGACCAATTGCCATCCTTTTCAGCTTCTGACAGTATGTTACTGCAATTATCTCAAGAGAATCGCAAATCAGTTTTGCACTGCAAATGCTTTTCAGTTCTGGTAATTCAGTCAAGCACAATGCTCTTAACTTCGGTAGTTTAAATTCGCTGCTTTCTTCATCTGATCTTGCTCCTCCTATTAGCTCCTCCATTTTCTCACAATCTTTAACTATAATCTTTTCTAGGTTTACGAGGTTTGGCAACAAGACAAGAGGGAACAAATTCTTCATGTTTCTACATCCATGGCAATGAAATTCTCGTAGACTAGAAAATATAACCTTATAAGATGGAGCAGAGGAGAACCAAGAAGATGAAACCGAGCTCTCCATGCTATCGCAATCGTAAATGTGGATGATCTCTAGTTCAGTTGCACTCTCTAGTGACCAAACATCACATAAACTTCTTGCATCGATGTGTTCACAAACCAGTACTTGAATATCATTTAAGAACTTGCCCTGAAAATCTCTCTCTCTGTTGATACTCAAATTACCCAACACAACTGTTTTACTTGGAAAAAAAGGTAAAAATATACATTTCTTGCTCCAAAAATTCTTCTGCGTTCCTATTAAAATTCTGTATGTGCATAATGATCGGATCCCATTCCAACATCTGTGGTACTCCATGAAGTCAGAGACACCTTCGAACTGGCATACCAAAGTTTCCAAATTTCTCAAGGATCCTACTTCCTTTCCTTTAACTGTTATCGGAGCAATAGAGTCGCCTAGTACAAGGACTTGCAGGTGAGAGAGTTTTGGTAATATTCCACTCGGAAACTCCTTTTCACCACTTCCACTCATTCTAAGACAGCTCAGGTTGGTTAGGCATTCCATTCCTTGCGGCATCTTTTCAAGCCTAGTGTAATAGAGATCCAACCTCTTTAGTGCCGTAAGCTTCTTTAATGATGGGACATTTCTTAACCTCTGACAATTTTTCAGCACTAATGTAGTGAGAGTCACCAAATCAGAGACAGAGTCTGGCAAATTCTCAATACCTGTGCGAGACAGATCGAGGACCTTGAGCCCATGCAATTGCTTGAAAAATGAATCTGCAATGAATCGCAAGTCTTGATTTTGACATAGCAATAGAGTTGACAGATTTGGACACATTGGTGAATGGCTGGGAGGAATTTCTTCAAATCTGTTTTGCATTAGTGAAACTATCGTCAGATTCTCTGCCCACTCCTTTGCATCTGGCAGTTCTTCTAATTTTGCACCTGCTTTAATAAGGACTTGAGAGTTCTCTTGCTGTATTTTGATGGCCATGTCCCTAATCAAGTCATGCATCTTGACACGTTTACCACCATATGTTATAGCACTTTCCAATAGGCAAACATATTCAAGTCTATTAAGCATCGTGTGGCCCTTGTCAACTGCATCTTGCCTCCTCATTTCTTCAATTATTCCCTCGTCGATCAAAAAATCTATCAGTACCTCCCTTTCAATCCAATCATCTTCGGGAAATAATGCACAGTATAAGAGACATTTTTGTAGTGGTAACCCATCATCTAACCGATCATAACTAACCCTCAAAACCCTGAATACCTTCTCATCCATGTCCCTATATCTTGATTCTCCCAATTGCTTCAATGTACTCCTCCACTCATTTAGATTATCCACTCCCCTCAAGCTTCCTGCCAATGTAATAACACCTAATGGCAAACCAGCACATTCCCTTGCAACAGCTTTTGCAATTCTTTCCACAACTAGTGAAAGTGTTATTTCATGTCCAAGTCTCTCCATGAACAAGGTCCAAGCTTCTCCCTCAGAAAGTGGCTTCACTTCGATTTTGTGTTGGCAAGAAATCTGCTGACAGACCCTTTTTGATCGAGTTGTTGTAATCAGCTTGCATCCTCTCAACGGGACAGGAATTCCCACTTCGTGTAGCTCAAAATTGTCCCACAAATCATCTAAAATGAGAATCCATTTTTGTTTCTTCCTTAGTTCTTCATTCAATTTGGAAGCTCTACGCCGATCATCATCCTCCCTTGAAAGGTCTAGTTCAAGACGTTCGGCAATAAGATTCTGCAGTCTATTATTACTGAAATCTTGAGACACAGTCACCCACCAAACATGATCACAAATATCTGGTCTTTTTAGAAGCTCATTGTGGATATGTTCCAGTAATGATGTTTTACCAACTCCCCCCATTCCGTAAATACCAATGGTTGGGACTTTATCATCCATTAACAGAGACCATATCACCTTCGTATTCTCTTCAAATGCTTGACCCACTGGCTTATTAGAGTGAGTAGGAAATGGAAGTCCTCTATTCTCACTTGTGTTGCCTTTAAGAATTCTAGAAGATCTAGCTCCTGCGCCAGGCTGCACTAATCTTCCACTATTCTCCACATCGTGCTCCTCCACTGGCTCTGGCCTCACTCTAACCATGTTCTGCACATCATTGTTTACTGATGGAGCAAATGGTTGACCATAGTTTCTTCCATGATCAAGACACAATGGATCTGATGGCTGGGATAAATCTCCTCGAGGCTCATCAGCTTGATTAATTGACGGCCTCTCACAAGACCTACGTCTCTCCAGATGCTGCACTTGCTCTGCTCTAGGTATAGTCTGAAAGGCATCATGCCCAAAAGATCCTTCACCAGTGTCTTCCATGGCATTTTCTGCTTGTGAATGCGACTGAATTCTGTCTTCCCCAGCACCTTGTTCCGTGCCCTGAACTCCCACTTGTGTCCTTCCAGCTTTCCCTGCCAAATTGCTCTGTTCCAATGCTCGATCCACTGGTTCTGTCATGAGTCTGCTCTCGAGTGCCCCTTCGGAAACTCTATCTTCTTGTGCTCTCATTCCTGTCATGCTTACTATGTCGTTTCCTGCTACTGCATATGATGAAATCCTCTCCTCCCCTGCTCTGACTTCTACAACCTGAACTTCTCTTAGTACCCTTCCAATATTTTCATTCTCAATGTTTTGTTCCTGTGAACAAGTTGAAATTCCACGGTCGTTAACATTGATTGAACTTGTTGTGCTTTTATGTCTGTTGTTACCACTACGCATAGCTTTGAGGGCTGCTTCTTGAACTTCTTTATTCACCGTAGGACAAATGGCAACACCATGCCCTTCCTCTCCTGATAAATGCCATTTGATCCTTGAAATGGGAATTTTAGTTTCCCATCTACGTTGACAAAACATACAAATCATGCTATCATCATCCTTTTCTTCAACATAAATCCAGAATCGATCCCTTGATCCAGTCCTTTGGACCTATAGAAAAAAAAGGGGGGGGTCAAAATATAGAATAAAAACTGATGGAAGTTACACCATATCCGGATGGATGAGAAACTACTTCAGTGTTGTTGCCCTTATTTTGCTTCTAAAACTGATAGTTAGTTTATTGCACAATCATAGGGGATAAAAAGACGACGACATTTCAGTTAAATTCTTACTTGTTGAGTATTTAAACCCCTATTTTGACCTTGCATGGAACTGTCAGGGCCAGCATTTGAGGCATTTGGCCTAGCATTTTGATTTTGCAATACATGGACTTGGGGGTTCTCCATCTGTGACCTATATAAAAATGAAGTGGTCATATTATAAAACCTTTCAATAATTGGCAGATTTTCTAAAATGAAGTGGTCATATTATCTAATTATCAAAAAGGTATTAAAACACAACAGCTAGAAGTCAATCAATACCTAGTAGATTTGCCAGATTTTCGAGGCACTAAGTTCTCTTGTTGCATATTGTCTATGTTAGGAATCACAGAAGCTTGATCGACTTGTCCTTGATTAGGAATACACTGAATCCTGAATCCAAAATCATTCGTAAACAATATGAAGCATTACAAACTTATGTTTATCTTGTTGGGTTCATGTTCAAGCTATGATGTTTCTTTCCTGATTGAAATAGTAAATTTGTTTTTACAGAAAATACTAAACATGAAAAATTGAATACCGGGGAGTAGGTTGATTGAAGCCATCATGTCGTGAAGTGGTTGCATTCGGTGTCATATAGTAATGCCCCGGCTGAGGTTGATGAATAAAGGAATTCTGGTGCCTGAAAAATATTGAAATAGTTGAAACTTAAAAAATATTCTCACTTGGTTGATTTTCTACTCCCATTATGTGCAGAAAAAAACAAAGAGAAAGAGAAAGACCGGGAGCTCAAAAAGGCTTGAAATTTCAGTTTAACTGATCAAATATACGAGTATAGGATGATGGGAACTGTTTGACTATTGGAACCTCACTTTCAAGAATGGAGGAAATGGATGTAAATGAAAATCAAAAGAGAGAATTTTGAGAGAAACTTGATCAGGTGTTTTTGCTCTCAATTATATCAAGAAAATTAACCGAGAGAGATTGTGTGGAGGAAACTGTGGGAACCTGAACTCAGAAGAAAAATAAAGCTTTGTTATTAGTTGAAAACACAAAAAAACCAGTACATGCTAACTGATATAATCAATTGCAATTCTTATGCTGGATTAACTTCCCAAATTGAAATGCTCAAGCAAACGGCCGCATACCTCAAGGTTTGGGAAGGCTCTGGCAACATGGTTGAACTTTGTGGATCATACGGGTTAGGCGTGATCGGAACTTGATTAAATTGATATGGAAATTGTTGGTAGCTATAATAAAAAAAAAATCATCGTCATTTTTGGTCAAATTTATATATTGTTTTCACGATTAAAGAAGTGTATAATTGAGGTTAATACCATTGACTCATTGGAGGTTGAGGTAGCATCCCAGGCACTTGATTGCTCATTGGTAGCTGATTAGTCCATTGTTGGTCACTAAATTAGCAACATTTGTCAGTAATTTCTTTATACATATGCAGAATTGTTAGCCGTTAATCCACTAACAATTCTCATCACTAACACGTACAAGAAGAAGAAGAAGTTAAATAATGATGAATATCATTTACCTTGATGGGGTTTGAAGCCAATTTGGTCCATTTTGGTTGATGCATGATGATGATGTTCCATCTAAACCTCTTATTGCTGTCTGTTTGTTTAAAAATAAACAATTTGAAGCAAACTTTTTGAATCAATGGGTGATATAGCAATACAAAAACTTGCTAATTCAATGGACATTGTAGCAAATTGGAGTGGTCACCATGGTTTGAGGAAATGAAGTTGGAAACTGAGTTGTCTGCTGAATACTATCCACCTGCATGTTCTGTCCAGCTTGATCATTGCATGATATGGAGCTTTGGTTGACTGGAACCTCCTCCGGTGGCAACCTGCTCCCATGGTCATAATAAGGAAAACTGTAGAGAAACTAAATCGCAAGCAATCATCTTCTGATAAAAATATGCTTAAGAATGACTTACGAGGGAAACTCAGACATTAATGTCTCAAAATCCAACTGATTGACATCATCCTCCATAAAAGATGGTGGAACTCCTTCCATCTGACCACAATTACAAGATGATTAGTACTATATATATATATATAAGAGAAGAATATATATATATAATACACAAAGAAAATCTGATGTTTTGCCTTAAAAAACTAGATATTGTTTTGTTAAAAAAAATCCACAAGTTCAATTTAGATAAACACCACAAGGCATGGATTAGAAAATCTGAGAAAAAGATCAATCTATTTATCATGGATTTCTTTAAAGATTCAAGCCATAATTACAGATAATAAAAAAAAAAACAAAAACACCAACAAGATGAAGCATAAATAAAGCAGTAATCAGCAACAAGATTCAAGACGTTCTTCAAGTGCTGGTTTGCTTAAGCAGTAATCAGCAAGGAAAAAAAAAAAAAAACAGAGATGAGAGAAGAATATATGGTTTAAGAAAATAATAAAGCTACAGTATACATAAATCTAGTTCGTACTGCTGAGATGTGGAAAGGGAATTGTATAAGGAAATTGCTAGGAAGGAAGTTTGCTAGGAAAGAAAATGTAAACCTTCAAGGAAATGCAGAAGAAAGAGAGCGAGCTGTTTCAGTTTTTTGACCACAGAGGCCAAAGCAGAAAGAAAAGCCTTAGATCACGGAGACATACGACCCTACCCAAAATGTTAAAGCAATTTGATCAGAACCTACAAATTAATTTTATAAAGTCTTTGCAGTAACCAAGGAAACGTGTTTTCCCATTACTTTTACATCAACCAATCACATGACAACACTTTACACCGAAAGAGTTGCCATAAACCTTTTGAAGGCTGCTGCCATTTCTTGCTAATGTCATTGTTGTGAATACTTGCATGCACCTTAACCACATTCTCAAATGTTCAAAAAATATTTAAAAAAAACAAAGGTATAATTTAAGAAGAAACATGTTTTCAAGTTGTGTCAAATTAATGCATCATGTTTTAATTATTTTGATATTTTTCCATTTAAAAAACATTTTAAAAAAATAATCGTTACTCTACTCTCAAACACCCGTGAAAACATCAGACCTCATCCTCAATTAACATGAACCCTTGATTTATTTATAGTTTATTTTAGTTAAATAATTTGCTTTTTGAAAAATACAAAAAGGCAGATTGTTTTTTTCTTTTTCTACAATTCATAATCAAATAGAGGGGAGGAGTTCACAAGATTCTAATATCTCAATATAAATAAGACTCCAATGTAAAACCAATTTAATTGACAAAAAATAAATTAAATTATTAGGTAAAATTTTAAAATATATAGTTGATGGGAGACTCTTTTAACATAAGATGATTTTTCTTTATTGAAAAGACGTTATTCTGCCATGCCATACACACCTTGCGCCTGCAGCATCTTCTTATAGTTTTTGTCAATATTTGTTCAAACCGATCCCTTAGCTTGAACAGGAACTCCAGCTTGTGGAGGTCAAAAGCCTTCCACAAATCTTCTAAAATCAAAACTACCCTGGGCAGCTCCTCAGCTTCACTAGAAAGATCTAAACCAACACCTTGTGATACAAGAGATAGAAGATGGCAATCTTGTTAAAACATTTTGGTCATTGATTCAACTCTGTAGTATCTCAATTGTTGTTTCAAAATGATCATCATGGATTAATTTCTTCAACTATAAAAAAGAATGTAAAGAGCGAAGAATTGTTTTTGAGATTGTGATAACACTATATAAAGAAAATAAAAATAAAATCATGTAATTTGTTTCTTAACTAATCCAATATTAAAGGACAAAATTATGAAAAAAATAAATTAAAAAGACCAAAACCAAAAAAAAACATATTTGATTAGTGGGTAAATTCATCAAACCTATGAATCGGGTATCCCTAGCTAGCTTGCCAAACTCATGAACCAGGTTATGGAATCCATTAAGATTATATTTTTCTTAAAAAAACTATTTTTTATTTAACTATATCATAACAAAAAAAACATAGGTGTTTTAAAAACTATTTTTAAAAAAAAAAAACTAATGAAGCCACCTAACTAGAGTAGAATTAATTATGAAATTGAATTCTCAATTAATCCAATATCTATGGATAAAATAAAAAATAAAAAACTCGTCAGGCTCACGAACTAAATCAATCAGTCAGACTTGTGAACATGTCCATGAACTTTATAGAGTTTAATAACATGGTTGTTTTAACACCTATTTTTTTAACCATATAATAAACACTAATAAAGTCAAGTTCATTTAAAAAAAATCCACCAAATTTCTAAATTAGGATAACTTGAGTTACCTTGACAATCTCATAAACCATCTTAACTCTATAAAAAAGACAATGAAAATAAATAAATTATAAAGTTATATTATAAACCAGCCCAAATATTAAATAGACAAAAAAATGAAATGATAACAAAAATTCAATATAAAAAAAAAGAAGGAAAACACTATACATTACTATTTTAATTCATGATGAAATAGTTGTGGGTGATATTATCTTTTAATAATTATGATTACAATAATAATAAATAGATACATTATCAAATCATTGATAATTGAGATAAAATGGCCAAATCATGATTAAAATACTAGGTGTCCATTATAACCCTAAATGTTTTAAAGGTGCAACCTACAATTACATCTAAAAAGCATTTTTTGATATTTTCAAGACTATATTAGTAGTATTTGAGAGGGTGACAGTAATTGCTTTTTAAATGTGCCTATCATAACCTTAAATGTTTTAAAGGTGCAACCATGTTTTAAATGTGTAACCTACAATTACATTTAAAAAGCATTTTTTTTTATTTTCAAGTCTATATTGGTAGTATTTGAAAGTATGACGGTAGTTGCATTTTAAAGGTGTCTATCATAACCTTGATTGTTTTAAAGTTGCAACCACCAATTACATCTAAAAAGTACTTTTTTGATATTTTTCAAGTCTATATTAGTAGCATTTGAGAGTGTGACAATAATTGCTTTTTAAAGGTGTCCATCATAACCCTAAATGTGTTAAAGGTGCAACCTTGTTTTAAAGATGCAATCATGTTTTTAAAGTGCAACTGACAATTATCTTATAAGCTAAAACATAACAAGGTTTTCAACAGTGAATAAACAGTGTTTTACACTGTTCATCTAGACTCAGAGGCACTGTGGATTGGAATAGTGAAATTATTAATTAGCCCTGGGCCCGGGGGTATTTTTGATTTTTTGCCTCTTTGTGTATAGTAAAATAACCATAATACCCACAAATAAGACAAAAATGCATATTTTCCGTCGAGGGCATAAAGGTTATTGCACATATTTTTTTAAATGGCTAAATATAAAAATACCCCCTAATAAAACAAAAATGCACAATAAAACCCAGGGTTATAATGGTAACTGCATAGTTATTTTAAATGGTCAAATATGAATCTACCCCCATATAAGACAAAATCCAAGAGTTGACTGCAGGGGTGTTCCGATAATTTACCATTTTTTAATATATATTGTGACGCAGTACTATTGGCGTGTCGTTGGACCCGCCGTCCATTTCCGGTGTTTAAAAATACCTTATCGGCGTCTATAATTATTCTCCTTCATTTTATCTTCCTCATGGAGCAGCGTATGGGGGTCTAACATGGCCGGAGACGTGCTGGTGGTCGGTTGAACTTTTTTCCCCTGTTTCTCTCTCTTGCCTGCGCAAGTACATGTCAGGCCTCACTGTTTGTTGACTTTTCATTGTAGTACCTGATCTTTTGATTGTTTTGTATAGTCCTTAATCCTGTAATATAGGTTTTGATTTGTTTCAATTTTTCCCTTCAATTGAAATTGATTATATATCGTAGTTTCATTTCAATTCTCATTCTCATTCTTTTAATTTCTGGATTGGATTGAAATCCTTAAATTTTTGGTATCAGAGTTTTGACTTGTTTCAATTGTATCCTTCAATTCAAATTAATTATATATTTAAGTTTCATTTTGATCCTTATTCTTTTAATTTTTTGTTTTGTCAAAAATTAAATCGGGTGGAATTTGATACATTAATGTCTAACCTTCGCTCGTACGTCATTCTTAAGATATTTTTATCAGAAGATCATTGCTTACAATGTAGTTTCTCTATAGTTTTCCTTATTATGACCATGGAAGCAGGTTGCCATCGGAGGAGGTTCATGTCAACCAACGGTCCATATTATGCAATGATCAAGCTGGACAGAACATGCAGGTGGATTGCAATGATAGTATTCAGCAAAGAACTTAGTTTCCAACTTCATTTCCTCAAACCATGGTGACCACTCCAATTTGCTACAATGTCCATTGAAATAGCAAGTTTTTTGTATTGCTATATCACCAATTGATTCAAAACATTCAAACATAAAAAACCCAAGGATTTGGAGTATTATTGGAAGAAGAAATTGGAGGAAAAGGAGTATTAGGCTTGCAGCAGCAGGAAGAGAAAGAGGGGAGGAGAGAATTGCATTAGGATCTTAAATCTTTCTTGGTATGGTGTTCTTTCTTGGTATGGTGTTTCTTATATGCATATAAAAGATTCTTGACTTTATAGTTAAATTGCATGATTTTTCTTTATGAGATTTGAGTTAGGGTTATTGGAAATATTTTGGGAGAAATGTGGAATTGTGTGTAATTGATGAATGTGACATGAAATAGAATGAAATGAGAGCTAATTGGCAAGACAAATGGAAAGGAAAAGGGGAGCTCCTAGGAAAGGTCATGGCTGCCCATTGAGGGCAGTAATTAGGAGGGAAAGATTATGTGTTTTGCAAAATAATTATCGTATATGTTGTGTTGGATGTGAATGTTTGTGAAATGAATGATTGAGCATGAAAAGAATGAGGGAAGTCCTGTTTTCCCTTGGCCAAATATATATGATGCAAAAGTTAACAACTGGACAAATTCATCTCTTGACTTTCAGAGAGAATTTGAGTGGGAAAACAAGGGAATTAGGATCTCTTGACTTCATAGAAGTTGCAGTCCTGGATGTCTACTATCCAAGAAAACTTGTTTAATTTAATTTGGAATTTATAACTCTAGTTAAGGGTCACCTAACGTGACTATGCAGGGCAATGATTACTCAAAAATCTGGTCCTAATCCATTTAGGACATATAAAGTGAGATCATCATTTGAAATTGGATGATCAATGATGGTAAGTTCATCAATTAATACTTTCATAGCATGCATATACTCAGAGATGGGTCCATTTCCTCTTTGAATGAGGGTGAGTTCTTCCTTCAATTGTATAGCTCGTGTTCTTGAGCGATTCGTATAAAGCAGGTTTAATTTTGTCTAGGCTGCGTGAGATGTCTTGGCTGATGCGACGAGTGGAGTTATGGCAAAGGAAGTGGATGCCAATATAGCACTTAGAGTTAGCTTGTCTTGTCAAACCCAATGGATTTTGTATAGATCAACAATAGGTTTTCCAGTGGCTTGGAAAACCAGTGACGTAATCAAGCAGATCATATCCAATGAGTAATGCTTCAAATTGAGCACACCATTAGGGAAAAGAGAACGGAGTTAATTTATCACTGATTTGTGTAGAGATGCTAAGGGAAATCAGTGGCTTGTCGGTTGTGGACTGTGGCTGGGTGTTGAAATCGGGGTTGTGTTTTTGTCTGAGGATGACATATTTGTGATTTAGATCGTTTCCTCGTTTGAAAATGGGAGCTCTAATACCATAAAGAAGAAGATGCTGGGATGAGAGTTTGATTGAAAAATGCTTTCTCTTTCCAATGCATTGTTTGATTTTGCTATTGCTATTTATATACACTGTTATGAATTCAAATAAGAATGTCTTGGCTGATCTGTAGCTATAGTTTCCATATTCATTTTGTGTCTGTTACATGATTTTCCATGATTGAGGGAAATATTGATTTGCTGCTTAATCTTCATTATTTGCTGCATAATTTTGGCTTGCCTGCAGATCCTTTGTTGCTACATCATCCTTCATATAGGTAACATAACAAATTAGTGTTGGGTTTTCTTCAGCATATAAATCCAATGAAAATTGTAATTTAATTGTTTTTTCAAGAGTTCAAAACATCCTATTAGACAATCTATGGTCGTTTAAAAGAATGGTTAGAAGTGAGGAAGAGTGTTAAAATCTCCAATCCTATATAAAATATTGATATAAAAAATATAAGAATAATAAATTAAGAATAAATCACCACCATCAAAGTTCAAATCTTTTAAATAAAACTAAAACTCAATACATACCAAAATACACACTAGATCCAACAATACATACTGCCCACGATTCACTGCTCGTTTTATTACAATACATTCGACAACGACATTCATAAAGAGTTCCACCATGAGTTCAAAGTAGGAATTCTACGCCATTAATCACACAGAGGAACTTGCTCGATAAATAATAAGCTGACATAATCTTTTACACTTAATGGAATTGTGTAGGCATCGTCACCATTAGCGTAAATAACTTCTGTAGCTCGCGCAAGGTTAACAAGCTGTTGAAGGAGAAGCATTGGAGCTTTAGTTGGCCTCATGCAATCTTCATTGATATCTCTTCAATTGCTTTCTTCTCCGAGATGTTATATTGTTTCATGTAGCATTCAACACCAGATGCACAGTCTCCCCTCTTTTGTTCATCCTTCAATTATACAAACGACATTATAATTGTTAGAAAAGAGACTTCACATGAAAGATTTCAAAACACAAAGAAAATTGAGAAGAAAGACAAGAATAGTCTGTTAGAGAATAGAAGGTGTATTATGTAGTCTAAAGTATGAAAGATGGTATGAGATATGCGCATAAATAGAAAGGTGCATTCACGGCAAATGTATGTAAAACACAATATCAATAGAGTAAAATTTCAAATTTCATTCTCCCTCGTCCCGTCTCTAAACTCCATTCTTCTTTCTCTTAATTTCTTCGATTATCTGCAATCTCTCTCAATCCTAACATGGTCGTGAGTTGAACCTTGGTTCAATTGTTTATGCACAAAAAAATTGAAAATTCCAGTAAATTATCAATTTGAAATAATAACTTTTCACTTAAAGGATAAAATTTGTAAATAATTTTCAAAATTGGTTCCTTGCTTATATAAGATATGAGAATACAATTGTCAATGTATCTAGTACTTTTATTTTCTTAAGAATTCATACATCGTACCTCATGGCCCACTATGTCATTCATCAAACGACCAATCATCTTTGCAGCTTTAATAATTTTTGGATTACTTTTTAGCCATTCATACTCCTCCACTCCTGCAACTTCTTCCAATCCAAGGAAGGATGCTGCCATATAACTGCCCCATAACCACTTGTGGCTAATCCATTGAGCACATACTCGTCGAATGTTGGGACATGGCATTTATCTGCCCACTCCGCCTCTGCATGATAGCATCTCACCACTTCTTTGAACTAATAACATGCAGATAAAACAAAGATTGTGTGGTGAAACCTATGAAATATTTCAATTAAAATATATATATACACACGATAACAATATATTATGCTAGAAATAGTAGAAGAATGAACGGGACTGGAAAAATATTCATACTGCCTCCTTCACATAATGCGAGGCATAGGATCTTCCTTGCTTTCCCATATCATTCTCAGTTTCGTTGAAAAGATTCAGAAGAGCTATATAAAGAACTTTCATGTAATCGGCAGGGAGTTGATCAATAGCATCCATGGTGCATCTGAAATTGTGACAGAAAATTACACGTCCTTACCTGAACTTGTATGTTAATGAAAGATTTAGAAGAAAAAGAGTTTGAGGTAACAAGAAATAAACCTTTCAATTACATCAGTAAAATGTTGTATTTCTTCAAAAGATGCGTGTGCATCATATGTATCATCTACCAGTGATATAAATTTTGTATATTTCGAGGTCATCATCCGAGAGAAAGCATATTGAGGCTCGAAATGGATTCCATTCATCGAGAAATAGATCTCTACGATTCTATCTCTTGCATATGGAAGCTCCTCAGCAAAATTTAAATCATTCCACCACCTAAATTGTAAATAGAAACGGAGTAAATAAATCTCAGTAGAAACTTAGTCTCATATCACCCTCGAACTTGAACGAAAAAATACCTCGACAGAATGGATAGCTCTTGTTTGTGCAGTAACTGAACTCGATTGAAATCTATCTTAGCAAGCTTGAGTAAAGTCTCATTGCGAGACTCATCTTCTTCGTAGAAAGAGATGTATTTTCTGGCTTCTATTCTTGGCGTGCCTTTGTGAAAGGGCCGGATCAAAGCATTCCTAATATGGTCTCCTAGACGTTGGCTTGATTGCATAGCCGAAGACACCAGGTTTGCCCTTGTGAAAACATGGGCTTCATCCAGTATCTGTTCTCCATGCACACTTAAAAATGAAGCTTCATACAAGCTCAGGATGCCTTTCACATCGTTTATCATTGTTTTCTTAAACTCTCCATTGGTGTCCTTGAACTTTTCGAACACAACTGATTCACAAAAGCATACTTCACATTTTAGCAGATTTTCAAAAGATGTTAATTTGTTGATTATGAAATATTATTTCTGAAGATAAATTATAACAAGTATGGTTAGCGGTATTTTTTTTGTTCACATTGTTAAGGAACCATCTCATCTAAAAGTATAAGCTGTTAGGTGAGGCCCCAAAATATGATTTATATTATTCTCTAACACACCTTCTCAAGTGAAAGCCTTTTGGGCTTGAAACTTGCACAAGCTCACATCACCTTGTGTTTGATTTTTATCAAATAGAATGGGGATGATGAGATTCGAACTCGTGACCGTTGGGTCAACAAGGCTCTGATACTATGTTAAGGAACCATCTCACCTAAACGTTTAAGCTGTTAGGTGAGGCCCCAGAATATAATTTATATTATTCTCTAACAAACATAGTCATTTTACATATAAATCAAGTTTAGATCCAATTTCATAGCCGTCGCAAAAACAAAAAAAAAAACTCATTGTGGTATACCTATAGGAATAAGTAGTTTCAGGTATTAGTCCAAAAATTAAAACTTGGAAAATTACAAGAGAGAATGAACTTCTCTGATCTAAGCCAACCTCTGTAATTGATTAGTGTTATCTTAGTATCAATGAATTATTTTTCAGAGATGTTGATTATATTAAGGAACCATCTCATCTAAAAGTTTAAGCTACTAGGTGAGACCCCGGAATATGATTTATATTATTCTCTAACATACTTCCTCAAGTAAAAACCTTCTGGGCTTGAAACTTGCACACAGGCTCACTCTACCTTGTGCTTGATTTTTATCAAATAGAATGAGGGTGGTGAGATTTGAACTCGTGACTGCTGAGTCAACAAGACTCTGATACCATGTTAAAAAACCATCTCATCTAAAAGTTTAAGCTATTAGGTCAGGTCCCAGAATATGATTTATATTATTCTCTAACAGATTAATATTTCAAAGGCTACAAGTATGCACTCACCACAAGGCATTTTGAATCCATGCTGTCTCAGTACTCGAAATAGTAGTGACAAAGTGTAGAGATCATAGTCATGCTTCTCCAGAAGATTAGGAAGGTCATCAAAAATCTCTGTAAGGTTGTTTTCAATCTCGCTGTCAAAATGATATGACACACCAAGCCGACATAAAAGATTTATGAATTCAATATTTTCCACTGGATCCTCTTTGGATTTTATCAGCATGGCCTTCACATTTTCCTTCAACTCTTCTACTTGTCGGTTGTATGACTCGAATTCCTGCAGTGAAATATTCAGTTAGTATGAATTGGATGATAGATCCCACTACTTTAACATCAAAATTCACAAATTTTTATCATTTAAAAAAGAGAGATTTTAATCTTACTGCAGAATTGGATGATAGATCCCACTAATTTAAAAGCTGATATTCAGTTTTTGAAAACATTAAAGAAAAATACACTGCTTTACACATAGAAGAGAGGTAGCATACCGTTTTTGGAAAGGAAAACGAAGCGAAGCTGCAACCCCACAAGCTTGGTGGGAAATTTCCACTTCGACGAGAATTGTTTTGTTGATTGGTGTTTGCTGCTAAATCTGCACCGATTTCCATTTTCTTTAATAGTTTGATGCTCGAGTAACTACATCATCAGAGGAAGGCTATTTATAGGGAAATAGCAAGAATTTTAGTACCATACCTTTTCTTACGGAACTCCCTAATAAAAAAAGAGTTTTTCCAATGTGCATGTGATGTAAGCTTATATAAACTTTTATTTAGCTCAGTTGTTTAGCTATTAAACTTGGTTTGGATCACAGTTTAACTTAAATTAATCTTGATTTTTTACATAAATTAAAGCAATATTTTTTACATAAATTAAAGCAATTGAGTAAACAGAAATTTATCGATTTCGGTGGTCTATCAATCAAAAATCTTGATCATGTCTATCTATAACCTAACTTATCAGATCAAGTTTCCAGGTTATACATGCATTTCGATAGATACATTTCACTCTTAAATAATGTATCACGATTTTCATATATATATATATATATACACATACATACTTTAGACATGACTGGTTGCTGTGGTTAGCCAAACATGATGGTTTCGTGGTGGTGGTGGAGTTGGTGAAGACAGTGATTGAATGTCTTTTTATTCTCTTATCCCTCTTTCTATGATTCTTCAGGCCTTTGAATTAATTAACTGTTTTGGTCAAGGTTATTAAAATCATTTTTTTACATGGCACGGAAATGTAATAAAAACTATAAAATATTTATGTAGATAAATCTTAAAATTATAGGTAAAATATTTCCGTAAAAAAATTATTAACTCATAAGTAAAACATTTAAAAACACATTACAATTATGTATAGATCTGCATGGTTTGCTGAGTTGGAAATTCGTTCTTTCAATCCAGTTGAAAGTGGGAGCCTTTCGATGCTGCAACTGTTGCAGAGCCTATATTAATATTAATATTAATATTAATATTAATATATATATATATATATATATATATATAATTTTAAAATAGAAAAACAACGGAACGTAATTTTAGAATTTATATATTTGTCAGATTACTAATGTTTTTGTTTGGTTCTTCAGATTTCTCCCTGGCGTGAGGAGAGAATCTTTCAAAAGGTGTATGGTGAGAAATTTCTGAAAATGATGCAGGTAGGTCCAAGATCATCACAAACATTTGCGCAGCTACCAGTCTTCTTGTATGGACCTGGGTAGATGTCGTGTTCTTCGAGAAACCTTCTGTCATTTGTTCATGTTATAAAATGAATTAACATCGAGTAGTTTAATTGATGTATATATTAATTGGGGAGATATTTTTCATTGTTCTAATAAAGAAATTGTAATCGTTTTCCAACAACATGGTACCAAAAGAACAAAGATGTCTTGCTATGAGAGCTACTCTGTCATTGACCATGCTAATTGTTTTCTAAAAAAAATAAAAAAATTATCATCCGACACTAACATTTTTAAAGTAGCAAGAAATTTATGATTTGGATAAACTTAATTAATTTAATAATATAATTAATAAAAGTATCATCAATAAACAAAAACAACAATACATATTGGCAACAATTAACAATTAAAAATAAGCTATCATTATTATACATATAAGAAAAAAGAGAAAGTTTTGTTGAAGATCCATTCTTGCTTTAGTATTGACACCACTTCATTAGTAGAAAGAGCTAATAAAAACAAATATGTAGAACAAGTTGCAGAACCATACATGCTCAAGAGAGAGCATCCAAAATTCAAAGGCAACTGACTTTCCACAGTCTGGGCGCTGAAGTCGAAATGATGCGAAACTCACCTAGTTGATGCGTCTCGGCGTTTCCACATTACATCGTTTAGGCCCTGAAATCCTTTTTTTTGCAATTTTAGGAAAGTTTTGTTTTAACTATAACTCTTGATTTCCAAGTCCGAATCGACTTTCGTCAATTCCAACTTCCTCAGGATTTATAGCCTTTTCAGTTTCCACATTTATCTCAAATTTTCTATATTTGATAATTTTATTAATTAGTGTTGTTTCTTTATCCATCATGGTTATGGCTAAGGTTTCTGCTTTAAATATAATTGTAAACCTTTGGCCGAATCATCTTTTAACTTATTGAATAAAATTTTGAACTTTTCTAAAAATTCCTCTCATCCTTGTGATTTATTTATGATTCCTTGTGATTTTCTACTGCGTCATCTTCTTTGTAGAAAGAGATGTATTTTCTGGCTTCTATTCTTGGCACGCCTTTGTGCAAGGGCCGGATCAAAGCATTCCTAATATGGTCTCCTAGACGTGGGCTTGATTGCATAGCCGAAGACTCCAGGTTTGCCTTTGTGAAAACATGGGCTTCATCCAGTATCTGTTCTCCATGCACACTTAAAAATGAAGCTTCATACAAACTGTCGCGACAGTGATTTTTTACGCGCTTCATAAGTACAAAGAGCTGATAAAAACAAATATAGAGATTAATGACTCATCTTCTTCGTAGAAAGAGATGTCTTTCTACAAGCTCAGGATGCCTTTGTTTAAAGGATATTTTAATGAAAACCAACTCGTTTAGTATTTGGATCAATTAAATAATATGATTTTATTTTAAAAAAAATAAAATAATATCATTTAAATAAAATAATAACTTCTGTGCATGTTGAGGTAAAGGAAATGGGTGTAGAACAGCTACTCTTCTCAGATTGATTGATGGGGCTATGTCCTACGAACAAATTAACTGGTGCTGTAAAAGGAAAAATACAAAACGCACTCAACTCAGCCCACTTGAATTATCATCAAGAATTTGAATGAGAGTTGAAAGAACTAAACAAACTCATTGGATAATGTGATTGATTGAAGTCATCGTCCCATTTGAAAATGGAAAATGATGCATGTTTTTATTCCCAAATAATTATTTTTTTTTTGTATAATACAACACTTTATTTATAATTCAATGCATTATAAATTCGCGGTTCAAAACCTGTCACAAGTCAAGTTTAAAATTAAATCAATTATAACTTTGATCACGTTAAACTTGGGTGTTATATATGTGAGTATTTAGTTCAACTTGCGCGTATCTCGATTAAATTTGATTCAATGACACTGAGAATTAACTCAAATTTATTTTACATGTGAATATTTGAGTGTTATACATGTGAGTGTTTAGTTTAGATTGCGCGTATCTCAATTAAATCTGATTCAATGACACGGAGAGTTAACTCAATTGTTTTACATGTGAGTATTTGGGTATTATACATGTGAGTGTTTAGTTCAGTTTACGTGTATCTCGATTAAATTTGATTCAATTATACGGGGAGTTAACTCAATGTTGTTTTAGACCCATTGATTCAAGCTATAAATTATGTTAAATTCATACCAAATTGAATGACTATGTTCCATCCTACTTTTACTCCCTCACATAAATAATTCATTAAAGCATCGCCTTTAGCTCCATTGACAAACCTAAAGCCCAATGCACATGCCATGCATCCCCTGTTTTCTTTTCTTCATCCTTTGGTCACAATCTAGCGTAGCCAACTGTTTGAGAGTGTGTTGGGTTTTGATGTTCTTATAAAAATGGTTAATTAAAAAATATTAGATTAATTTTTTTTTTTTTGATATTCAACATAAAAAAATATTTTAATATATTTTTTTATGCCATACAAAACACATTTTCACCCATTACTCAACTAAATTTAAGTTACTTTTTCTGACATGTCAAGTCAAGAAAATGAATCTCATTGATGCAAGATTACCATTCCAATGAAGGTAATCCCCATTTCACCAAATTTAATGGTTTTTAAAATTATTTTTGTGTTTTTTATAAATCCATGTTAATGTCATAAGTTTCCCTTTTTATTCGTATTACTTTAAAATGAACTATTCATGTCATCAATGATCCTTACATCTATAAATGTATAAAAGATCTTCTAATAATCTATCATATTTTTATTTTATTAATAATATCTAAAAAAATATTTGTTTTTTATTAATGATACATAATAGATTTTTTTTATCTTTCATTAATATTATCAAGAGAAAATATTTTTTAATCCCTTCACGTAATCAAAACGATAAAGTTTAGTGATTATAAATACCTTCTAAACCACCTAAGTAGAGACTTTATAATTTCTTTTCTTCAAGAATTCACTCTTTAATCCTCGGAGCATTTATCATATCTAAAAAAGAAAACATATTTGTTCTTGCAATTTAAAACCACTTTTATTTATTATAATCCCTTATTAAAAATTATTGATTTTATCATTGGATGATCCTCAAACCTTCATCTAAAAAACATTTTTTTGATATTTTTGAGACTATATTGGTAGTATTTGAGAGTGTGACAGTCCAAAAAAAAATGATAAATATTTTTTTAAAAATACAAAAACAAAAATGTTCTTGCTGACCACATGCACGGGCGAGTTAATGTGTGATCACAGCATTCCTGAGGGCGATTGATGATGGCAGTGGGGGTTCACTTTTCTAGATTCTTCGGATCCTTCCCTGTCCTCTACCTTCTTTAAATGATGGTATCTTCTGTGTGTGGTGAGATTCCTTCTTGTTTATTTTATTTTATTATTATTATTAAAAGTTTTTCGTATGTTATAATCTTTGAATTTATTTTATGTTATAAAATCATAATTACTTGGGTTAATAAAATTAATATTTTATTAAATTTGGGCTAAGCTATCTTAAGATTGGCGGAACCTTGTTTAAAGGATATTTTAATGAAACCCAACTCGTTTAGTATTTGGATTAATTAAATAATATGATTTTATTTTTAAAAAATTAATATAATATCATTTATATATAAAAAAAAAACTTGGATTTGAAAAAGAAAACAATTTTTTAATTGCTAAGATGCTTGAAAACTTACATGTGACGAGGTTTTAATTTTATTTTTTTTAAGAAGTGATTTTACATCAAAATCTCTTACAAGCTACAGAAATTCTTAGCACAACTAATTAATTGTTCGAGAGTGATTGAGATTGTTTTTGAAAGTGTTTTTTTATTTAGAAATATATTAAAATAATTTATTTTTATTTTTTAAAAATTATTTTTAACATTAGTACATGAAATGATTTAAAAACACCAAATATTTTTAATTTAAAATAAAAATAAAAAAATAATTTTTTTATTTTTTTTTCAAAAATGTTTTTGAAATACAATGTCAAGCAAGTTATAACTATCAATCACAAAGTTCAAAAAATAACGGAAAGAAATCTTGTAATTGTTGTGTGATTATAAGTATTTTTTTATTTTTGGAGTTGATATCATAATAGATTTTATTTTTTAAAATATTTTTTTTATTTGAAAATACATTTAAATATTTTTTTATTAATAACATCAAAAAAAATTCAATAACACTTGAACTTCAACCTGATTGACATGATTAAACAATTAAAATCTATTAATTTTTTTTTAAAAAATAATATTATTTTGAATTTCTTTTTAAAAAAAATTATCAACCCAGAGAAATTTATTTTTTAAATGCGAGAAAACATTACCCTCCTAAACCCGTATTTTATGAACCTAGTAAATAATTAAAATCTCAATTATTTCAGGTTCTTATAAAAAATATATATCTTGATTTAAACTCGAGATTATCTGTGGAAATCAAAAGTCATCTAAAACCAAATCACACTCTTTAGAACAACCCAAATCGACTTGCTTGACCCGTAACTCACGTATTGCATCAATCAATATCTATGGATGGAATTTAATAAATATGTTATATCATGAAATAAAAAAAAATGCAATTTACATGAAGAAAAAACAACGTCCTGAGAAAATTCTGAAGGCTTTGACTTGGAAGAAAGCTGGTCAAGCCAAGTGGGAAGCCAATAGAAAATTTTCTTTCTGGAAAAGTAAAGCCGCCAGGCGCCAGCAGAGTTGCCGGGAATGTTTCCCTAGGGAAACATTCATAAAAAATACACCCAAATTTTAGTTTTTATATTACACACCACAATTATTATTTTTTAAATATTCAGTTCACATTTCAACTGAATTAATGACTGTTTTACACGGTGTTTTAGAATATTTTTTTATTTTTGTACTTTAAATGAATTTTTCTGATTATTTTTATATTATTTCTATTTATTATGTGAAAAATGATTTTTAAAAAATAAAAAAATATTATTTGATATATTTTTTAACAAAAAAACATTATTTGATATATTTTTTAACAAAAAAATATTTTTAAAAACAACCTCAACCACATTCTCAAACAGTGTCTGGGTATTTGACATTACGTTCCAAAAATACTTTTAAAAAAATTAAATTTTTTTATTTTATTTTTACTTGAAATTAAAAATATTTGATGTTTTTAGATTATTTTGACGTGCTGAAGTTAAAAATAATTTTTTTTAAAAATGATATCATTTTAATATATTTCTAAATAAAAAATACTTTTAAAAACAAATTCAACCACAATTCTAATTTTAAACAAGATAATCAATCAAAAAATTGTTATAATTTAAGCTATTAAAAGCAAAAACGAAAACAAATTATAAGAAACATTCAAGAAGCTACCTCGACTGTCATTACTTTTAGAATAGTAATAGATAGATAGCAACACGTTAAGATTTTGTGATATTTATTTTATCCAGTAAAAAAAAACTACCTTTTTATAAATTATTTATCATATCTTGTGTCGGGTATTCAATGAACATCTACCATCTACTGTTATTTATTAATCAATAAAAAATAAAATAATTATATATAAAAAACTAATTTCTTATAAACTATTTATCATGTGTATATATATATATATATAGATTGTGTGTATTAAAAATAAATATTATCTCAAGTTAGATAGTATCAATATTCAACAGGTTCGGATTAAATTTGCCAATGGATTACATGCATGCCTTCCACCACTTACTGTCGGTAATCTCTTGCCATTCTCCCTAATATAAGAACAGGCAATTAGCTCTCAAGAAAGCAGAAGATAAACAATCAGAAGTAGTTGTATTTCTCGTAATTTCTTGTGGACTGCATGCAATCACCTACAGCTGGTGCAGGTTTATCTGGTGATTCCTCTCTTTAACTCATTATCTTGTTTATCTGGTTTTGGCCACTGCATGCCATGCCAAAGCGTTAGCTCACTCATATGAAATGCACAATTCTGGCTAGGTATGTTTTCTGGATTCTTGTTCAAGAACAAGAAATTTTTCAAGTCTTAAAGGGCTTTCAAGGTGATGCCTAAACTATATTAAGAAAAACAGAGGGTTTGTTTCGTATATTTGACTCTGAATGGCTGTTGGGTTTGGTTAGTTTCTTGGAAATTTTGTTGAAATAAGTGCATATTTTGGTTTTTTTGAGCTCAATGTATAAAACCCTGCAGATTTTGGGCTAAATGTAGAGTTTGATTTGAGCCTAAACGTTTTTCTTGAATGAAGATTAGAGTTAAGGTGCTATACAGTTATCTTTTAGTGCTGCCAAGTGTGATAATTGAAAGATTATTGAGTTGATTAACTGGTAATTAAGTTGGTTTTCCTTCTGTTTCTGTTCTTGGTGACATGCAAGTTAGATTTGGTTTCTCTGAGTTCATATATGGAAATGATCAAAATCAAAGTTTTTCCTGATATTTTTTTGTGGGTTTTGAGCTCTAATGTATAATACAAGTAATTTGTATAGAAATTCTCATGGTTCTCGCTTGTGTGCAGAATTTAAGGAAGTGGGCTGCCAGTTCAATTGAGAAACTTTCTTGGAATCAGGTTTAGAGGTTGAAATTTTAGGGTTATAAACAGAAAAGAAAAGGAACTTGCACAGGTAGTCCATCTCTGTCTTTCTTTCTTTTCCTTTACATGTACAGAGTGAAATTCTTCCATTGGTGTTAACTAAAAATTTCTTTAATTTCCTTAAGACTAGTTCAAGATGCAATGGGCTTGCTGTACCAGTCCTCACAGTTTTTGCTTTGAACAGGGCAACTCAATATTATTATCAGTGACTTGGATACAATCCACTTTGATTAAGGATGAATTTAGTACAATTTGATTTCTGATTAGATTTTTAAACTCTGGTTATGGATTAAACAAAGATTTATATTGTTTTATTTTCTTGTAAAAATTAGTGTTAGAAGGAAATAGTCATGACTTGTGAATTCTGTGGTTGATGTTTTTTAGGTTAAGAGGGGCTTAAATCCTCAGCAGTTTCCTCGTTAATCAGTTTCCCTTCACAATTGGCAATTTCTATCTTAATTTGCTCTACAGTTTGAAACTCTCATAACTATGTGAAGATATGAATTTAGTAGAGGAGTGGACTGACTTGTTCTGTTTTTATATTGTACTTTATAGCAAAAATGGTGGCTAGAACGGTGGATCTCCGGTCTGACACTGTCACGAAGCCAACTGCAGCAATGAGGGCTGCAATGGCAAATGCTGAGGTTGCTGATGATGTCCTGGATTATGATCCCACTGCGTTACGGTTAGAAACTGAAATGGCAAAAGTCACGGGCAAGGAGGCAGCTCTATTTGTTCCATCAGGCACCATGGGTAACCTTGTTAGTGTTCTTGTCCACTGTAACATTAGGGGCAGTGAGGTAATACTTGGAAGTAACTCACATATCCATATTTATGAGAATGGAGGCATCTCAACAATCGGAGGTGTTCATCCTCGGACAGTGAAGAATAACGATGATGGAACAATGGATTTTGATCTAATTGAAGCTGCAATTAGAGATCCTAGAGGGGAGATTGTGTATCCAACTACCAGGCTCATCTGTTTGGAGAATACACAAGCCAAGTGAGTATTTTTATTCTTCAATGACAGTAAAATATTCTGGTGGAGTAACTCATTTATGTTGCACAATGGTTTATCCCACTTGTTTCAGAGGACTTGAATAATCTATTACTCTAATATTTTGTGAAACATATTTTGATGTTGCATCTTCTTTAATGTATCTTATTGTGATCACCTTTCTCTGCACTTTTCAATATTTGGGAGCTCAGTGATTGTATCACTGCAGATAGAAGCTGCACACTTCCAAATTTTGAATTACAAAAAGTGGAGTGAACTTCACCTTGATCCCTGTGATTTTCAATGAGGGACAGGTGGTAGATTTGGTCTAACACAGTTTTTTAACAAAAAAACAGAACCTCTTCTAGCTCAACTGGGTAGAATTTAATAGAGAATTGCATGTCTAGGATTAGATTAAAAAATAATTATTAGTGGATGTAAGAACAATTATATGGCTTTAAAACCGAAAGGAGCATCGGAATCAATCAATTGTTTGAGTGAACTTGAGGTGTTCTTCTTCTTTATTGACTCAGATATGGAATTTCTGTTGAACTTGGCTAATACTGACTAGCATATCTACTGCCGGGAAATTAATTTATTTATTTTTTAAGCTCAGAAATCTTCTTTTTACTCTTTACCATTGTATGTATCAAGGTTATGACGAAGACTGAATTGACCCTCGATAATAATTACATCTTGCAACCCTCTTAGAAGTGTGAACATGCATGAGAAAAAACAATAACTTTCTGTGTTCTGTTTTATCCTTTTCATGATACTGTGCTTAGAGAACTCTGTTTTCTCAGAGGTTTTGCAAGGGTCATTTTTTATTTACAGTAGGCTGTTGTTTAATAATTGATAATTGCATTATATTTCTGGATATTCTGTTTTTCTTTTTCTTTTTCAGAAATTTCGGTACCGTTGGAAAGAGATTCATCTTTTCTCTTACTGTATCTTCTACTTTTTTAGTTCAACTGTTATGTCTTATGGGATGATCTCTAATCAATGCAGCTGCGGTGGTAGATGCTTGTCTGCAGAGTATACCGACAAAGTTGGAGAATTAGCCAAAAAACATGGTTTGAAGCTTCACATTGATGGGGCTCGCATTTTTAATGCATCTATAGTGAGTAAAATAATTTTTGATTTGCTCATTTATGATTATGTAATAAGTTTGTGAGCAAATTGTTCTTCCATGCATATGTTGATTGAGACAAAGCACATGCTCCATTGTTTTACATGAAGCAAAAGCATATACAATCTACTGTTTTTACTTTCCAGTATCTGATCCAAAAAAATAATAATCTCCCAGGCACTCGGAGTTCCGGTTCACAGGCTTTTACAAGCTGCTGATTCAGCTTCGGTATGATTTTGCGGCCAAGAATCTAATAGTCGCTTTCAATCTCAAAATGCTGCTAGTTAATGAATTCTGTTCCTTTTGCATCTCAAACTTTTGAACCAGGTGTGTCTATCAAAAGGTTTAGGTGCACCGGTTGGCTCTGTTATTGTTGGTTCCAAAAGCTTTATTGCCAGGGTAGGATGAAATTTCACCCTAAGGAAGAACACCAGCTTTTTTGTTTTCTGGATGAACTCATCTCAAACTCTTGTATTTGCATACGTTCTCTTTTAGGCTAGAATCCTGAGGAAAACCTTAGGAGGTGGAATGAGACAAGTTGGTATCCTTTGTGCCGCCGCTTTGGTTGCTCTCCGAGAGAATGTTCCGAAGCTCGAGGATGATCACAAGAAAGCTAAGATGCTAGCAGGTACATGGTGTCCCTATCTTTCCTTCTTGTGTTCTATAAAAGAGCCACTTCTGTTTGCCCCCCGCCGCATTTTAACCGATAATCTTTACTTGCTTCAACTTAGAGGGGCTGAATCAAATTAAAGGACTAAGGCTGAATGCTGCTGCTGTTGAGACCAATATTGTAAGTAATTTAGTTTCCAAAGTTCTAGAATGTGTATTTCACAGTTCATCAATTCACCTGGATTGCAAAATGCTTTCACAAGTATCTGTGGCCTGTTTTGTTGAGTATTTTCTGTAGAACATTCGTCTCTTGTACATCTCTACCAGTGCCTGTTAAAAGCTGTGTTTAATAACTCTGGAAAATGACACATTTTCACTCGTTTATAATTTTGCTTGACCAGATATTTTTCAACGTAGTAGAGGGAGCAAAACTCACAGCAGAGAAGCTGTGCAAGAACTTGGAACAGCATGGTATACTTGTTATGCAAGAGAGCCCAACCAGGTCTGTTGAAGCCCTGAATATTTTCAAGAGTTCTAGCAAAAATAGAAAAACAGAAGGAATCGCATCTCGTTTGGTTTTATGTTGCTTGAATTCGCTGTTATTGTTTGTACCAGTAACCATACTAGATTTATGATGAACTGACCTACGAGATGTCAAAAAACCATCTCATTTGGTTCTATAGATATTAATCTCTAACATGGTGCGTGAAGATTTGAATATCTAGCTAATGTCGAGTTCTTTTTGTTAAGGAACCATTTCACTTAAAACGTTAAGCTGTTAGGTGAAGCTTCTTTAACATACCCCCTCAAATGAAAGTCCTTTGAGCTTGAAACTTGCACAGGCCCACACTACCTTGTACTTGATTTTTATCAAATAGAATAGGGGTCGTGAGATTCGAACTCGTGACCGTTGGGTTAACAAGGCTCTAATATCATGTTAAGGAATCATCTCACCTAAAAGCTTAAGTTGTTAGGTGAGGCCTCGGAATATGATTTGTATTATTCTCTAACATTTCTCTCATCTTTCTTACCACTTCCAGCATTAGGGTTGTCATTCACCACCAAATTTCAGAAAGTGATGTGCAGTACACACTCTCTTGCTTTAAGGTAATTGATGGAACACTGCTGCTCCGTTATGTATTGCTTATTCTAATGGTTTTTCAAAAACTTAAACTTGAATCTCTGCTGGTGTTAATGTTGCAGCAAGCTTTGACTGGGGTGAAGGAAGAAAACGGCAACTAGTGGAAGAAATCGCTTGCCATCAGCTCAGCAGAAAAAAAGAGTTCACCAGGCAGAGTAGTGAGTTTGTCTTTAAAGTCTTTGTGTGGGATAAATAGTGTTATGAACTTATCTGTAGTTCAAAAGTAATCTCTGCCAACAGTTTAAGAGCAAATCAATGCTATCTTATAATAATAATAAATGGTTGCTTTCTAATATTATCTTCACATGATCATGGTTTTACTTACAGATTGGAGCTGTAAGTTTCTTGGATTAATCCAAATGCTCATGGGTTTCCAATTTGACGTCCTCTAAAATCCATGTCAAAAGAAGGAAACAAAAAACTTTGGACTCATGTTATCAATACCGTTTCGGTTAGTGCTTCGTTTTTTCAATCGGAACGGAATGTCTCGGTTTAGGCACGAGAATGTATTGTTTATGTGTGTGGGTGTGTGTATAATTAAATATATTAATTCAAAAAATAATTAGTTCAAATCCAAAAATAAGATTATTTAGAATTGTGCAACTTAATCTAAAAAAAGACACAATAAAATGATTTTTCTAAACAAAATTATGAACATGTATAATATTACAAGAATATCATCATCAATCTCGCAAGATTATTACATTCTCTAATTGTTCTGCAATTTTAACATCATATATATAAATATTTCAAGAGATTCCTCGTAAAATTTCATCTCAATCTAACGGTCGGATTAAGATATATAATTGATGTTGTAAAATTATTTATCATTTAAAAAACACTATTTGGCAAAAACAGAACGGGCGGACGGAACCAGAATGTTTTTGCCGGTATTTGACTAAAAAATACAGAACAGACCAGAATTTAAACCGAGATAAAAACGATATTGTTTCATCTTTTTCTTTAACCATTACGAAATATTTTGATCGTTTCGGCCACAACAGAACGAAACAAATAACTATCCTTTGTACATGAGTGGCCGTATAAAATTATTGTTTCCTCTCAAAAGTCTTGAATTTGAATCTCCTGGCACAAGAGTTTAAGAGAATGGCGAGGTGTGAGAGACCATGTCTCTGGACCAAGGACACCCACGTCTCGATTGCGCGCACACACGTATCGAGCCAAGTCATTTTGTGTCTTCTAAAACTGCCACAACTCGAATTCAACACCCTTTATCTCTTAGCTAAGGACACTCACATCCATGTCGTTTTATCTCTTCTACTATTGCCACACAACTCGAATTCAATTTTGATTTATATGGAATTTGTAAATGAAAATTCAAAGATTAATTGATAGATTCAACATTTATTATGATATTAGTTTAACCCGAGTTTTACTAGGCGGGTAGATTAACTTGAAAAACTCAGAATCCGGACTCGGGATCATGACTAAATTCACTTGAGTTAACTTGTCAAAATTATAACGTGAGTCATTAGACAGGATAATTTCATGGAGTAAATAGATAAAAAATGATTTGAGTCGATTTGGATTAATATGTCAAATTCATGATCAAAGTTGGGGACTATAATAACTTCAAATCAAAAAAAAAGTTATAAGACTCAATTTTCAACCAACTATTGCTAAATGATGAAATTGAAAACAAAAATCAATCTACAAACAAGACATGATAAAATGACTTGAGTTTATTGAGGTTAACCCGCAAAACACATGATCCAAGTTTTAGTTTCAAAATTACCTTATAAAAAACAAACAAAACAACTCACAAAGCCTAATTCTTAATCAACTCAATGCCAAAAGATGAAATTGGAAAATTATCAGTTAAAAAAACAAGAAAAACTCAAGTCAACCGAGTTAAGCTATGATATGAGTTATGAGACTAAGTAAACCACTTATAAAACAAATCACAATAAATTATGAAACTTATTTTTTAATAAATCAAATATATAAGTATAAAATTTAAAAAAAAAAAAACATATATTTTTTAGTTTCATAATAATAATTTTGAACTAGAAATAGAGATGGTATGTTCTATGAAGGAGAAGAGAGATGCAGAGAAGAAGAAAAAAAAACCCTTTAAAAACCACTTAAAACCGAAATAAACCACAATCCAACCACCATCTATGCCACCGGTAGCCACCACAAACATTTTTTCCTTGTCTAGAACCAACCCCAATAAAAGGTCTTAGCTCTCTTTTTAGCTAAGGTTTTTGCATGGAAGTTAGTATTCACTTGATTTTGCTTTATTGTATTTTTTTTTCAAGTTCAAAAATAGTTTTTTCAAATTCTACTATTATTTATATTAAAGAAAAAAAGAACATTAATGTGTATGAGGAGGGAATAATGATTTCCATTCTCAATTAGTTCTAATTAATATGGATGTATGCCACTATTGTAAATAAATATTATTCATTTTCCAAGTTATTAAGCATGTCTTACCTATATAAAATATTATTATTATTTCAAGATTTAAAAGGTTAAAACAATAGAATTTTGCTTTATTTTCTTAAAACCAAATCATAGTTTTGATTGAATCGAGCAAGTTTGTTGGCTAATCTATCAAATTAATCGATTCAATTATTATTCAACTTTATTTTAAACCTTAATAGAAATATATAAACAAGTGACCTGATATATCTAACACAAAACCGTCGATTCACTATTCAAAAAACCAGATAATGCCAACCGTGAAGGGAAAAGGTCTAAATTACTCCAACGTCCAAGAATTAAATTTTATATACTGAAAAACAAAACGGTAATATAAAATATTTTTATTTCAAGATTTAAAAGGTTAAACAATATAATTTTGTTTTATTTTCTTAAAACCAAATCATGGTTGTTTTGATTGAATCGAGCAAGTTCATTGACTAATCTATGAAATTAATTGATTCAATTATTATCCAACTTAATTTAAAACCTAACTAGAAATAGATAAACAAGCGACCCGATACATCTAATACAAAACCGTCAATACATTGTTCAATAAACCAGATAATGCCAACCATGAAAGGAAAAGGTCTAAAATACTCCTATATCCAAGAATTAAATTTTATACACTAAAATTAAAAGAAAAAATAATAATTTAAAATTTCAACTGACATTATTATCATATAATATTTTATAAGCACACATCGACATGCACGTGCACGTAGTGTCTCGGACACAATCCATTCCATACTCGTATAGGGAGCAGTGGCAAACGCAGTCCTCGATCCCACCATCTATCTGACGGAGCTAACAGTTTGTCACCTCCACAGCCTGCAGCCATTGAATTCTTTATGCAGCTTTTAGGCTCTAAATGCAGGAGATCTGTTTGCTACTCAAAATGGAAATGTATGAACTTGCCCTTTTCTATTACAAATCTCGGGAGTTCCTTTATCCACGCAGAGATGGTGAATTCTTTCTGTATTTTAATGATCACAGAGATGGTGATATATGGAAACCAGCAAGATATATTGTTGGAGTTTGCACAGCAAAAACCCTTCAACAGGTCTCGAGTTCGAGTCAGAACGTGTACATCTTATAAAAGCTTAGGATAATCAGAAATTTCCTCCCTTACCTGTAATGTTTTCTAGGAAATGAAGTTTCTTCGAATAAAAAAAAATCATAGCAAAGGTTGTTTCACGAGCTTAATCCATCGATTTCTATCCTCTAAAGAAATTATGAACTGTGAAATGCAGTTTCATGGATATTGATTTAAATATATGAAATGCAGCCCAACAACATAAAAAATTTAGGTTCTAAATGCAGGAGATCTGTTTGTTACTCAAAATGGAAGTGTACGGACTTGCCCTTTTCCATTACAAATCTCGTGAGTTCCTTTATCTACGCAGAGATAGTGAATTCTTTCTGTATTTTAATGATCATAGCGATGGTGATATATCGAAACCAGCAAGATGTTGTTGGAGTTTGCACAGGAAAATCCCTCCCCCGACGCCTATCTCAACATAGCAAAGCTTGTTTTCATCCATCGATTTCTATCTTCTAAAGAAAATATGAACTCTGAAATGGCTGTGATGCAGTTCAACAACATAAAAAAATTCATGGATATTGGATTCAAATATATCTGGAATTAATTTCAGAAAATCCGTTTAATTCATGTGAGTTGTGATTTTATGGGTTTTAGTTTTCTGCCGGGAGGACTGGGGCTTGGGATTTCTAGCAAGAGGAATGATAGGCATGTTTGTGAGACTAAGATTTGGAAACTGAATAAAAAAGAAAATTGTTTTTATTTAAATTATAATGATTTCTTGTTTTTTTTCTTTTAAAAAAATAAATATCGAGCTAGATGAGCACGGAAACTTAGTGCATATCTGGAAGTATGGTTGAAGTAATTTATAAAAGTATTTTTCGTTCAGAAATATATCAATATAATATTTTTTTTTAAAAATATTTTTAACATCAGCACATGAAAATGATTTAAAACATCAAAAAATAATTTAAAGTAAAATATAAAAAAAAATTATTTTTTTCAAAAATACTTTTAAAATGCAATGTCAAACAAAACCTTAATGGATTAATTAGATTTTACCGAGTTAATATTTTGTGTAATAGTTGGGTTAAATAACTATTAAAGGTATTGATTTATTGTTTTCTAACCCTTATAAATGTGAGATTCAGGATAATAAAGTATTTATAGGTCCTCCTTCTATGTGCATTAATGGGATTTACTAATGATTAATCTCTCAACATTTTTATTTTTCTCTCTTTGGATTTGAAATTTTTTCACTTTTTTTAGGTATTTTTTACTGGCCGAATTAAGTGAATAAAAATTTAATTATTTCAAATTCTTAGAAAGTGTATATACTTTGATTCAAATTTGAGCACGCTCATTAAATATTGTAGCTCTCTCCCTCTCTATTTAAGTAAAGTTTTGTGACAATAGTATTGGCTAAAATTTATTTCTGAAAAATAGCGTATTTTCTTTTAAATTAATGTGAGTATGTTCTGATTCAAATTTAAAATTTTAATATAAATCTCAAGTTTTTTACCACTACATCACGCTCTTTAGAGATCATAGTTCTCTCCCTCTCTATTTATTTATTTTTAATATTAATACATCAAAATCATCTAAAAACACTCAAGAAAATATTAATATAATATATTTTCAAATAAAAAAATTCAGTTTATAACACAAAAACAAACACCCTATTAGCTTTTTTTCTCGTTATTGTATCGTCCATCTTTTATTCCTGTAGATTTTGGGCTGAAATGGGGACCAATTTGCACAAAGAAACAGATTTCAATAGAATCATTCTGTTTCCTGAGAATGAAACAAGATGAACCCAGCTAGCTAACCATCTGGGCTAACACTTTTGTATTTCCCTTCCCAAAAATAAAATAAAATTCTTAAAAATCAAACTAATAATAAAACTTATTTAATGGCTCCAACATATTCAAGGAACCTGCTGCTAACTAGGTCTTAGATTCCAACGTAGGAAACCTGACCCTACTCTAAGTGGAAGGTGATCTATAGGCTTTCCTTTTACAATAGTGTCTTCTTTGACTTTCGTACGTTAGAAGTAGTTAAATTACATTATGGTCCTCTTAGATTCAGAAACTTTCCATTTCAGTTTCCATGCTCTGAAATCTATCAATACCATCCCTCAAGTTTCTGAAATTCTCCAGCTTGGCCACTAAACGTCAATCGTAAAACAATTCTTTAGAACTCACTGTAAACCCATCTCTTATATTTTTCTTAAAAAAGGTTTTTATACAATTTTAGTATTTTAGTGAATGTGTTTTTATAGTGAATGTTTGGGAGTGTGGTTTAGGCTAGTATTTTTTGTTTAGAAATGTATAAAAATGATATTTTTAATTTTTTTAAAATCATATTTTACATCAGTATTTGAAAATGATATAAAAATACCAAAAAACTTTAATTTAAAATAAAAATATAATGACAAACAGGGTCATAACCCCATCTCTTACATCTCATGTCAAGTTGCGTTAGGTTACGTGTTTACGATAGACATTAAACCAAAACAAATTTAAAATTTTCAAAAGTCCTTTTGAAATACAGTGTCAAACAGAGTATATAACCGATCTCTTACATCTCATGTCAAGTTGCATTAGGTTATGTGTTTACCTAAGACATTATATTTTTTTTGGAGAAAAAGAAGTAACATAAGAAAATTTTAAATTATAGGAATGGAATTGAAAGTTTTGATAAATTCTAGTGTCTATTTGAAACAAGCAGACAATTAATCTATTTGAAATAAGAATAATAATTATTATTATTATTATTACCCAAACAATGATGACCCACACCCAGTAAACATTGCGCAATCTTGGTATGGGAAGATTCTGAGGCATGGAGGTGGCAAGCCAGTCAATGATGTAATTGCCAAATAATAATGATCAACACCTCTGTAAACATTGTTCATATATGAATTTGTGGCTACAGATCAAGGTGGTGATGATAATATCTTCATACCTATTATTGTCACTATTTATTTATTTATTTATTTATTTAAAAAAAGACAATAAAAGATATATATAATGATGATAATTGTAAAATGTTATTTTTTATGAGAGAAACTTTCTCTCCTAAAAACACATTTTGTAGGTCTAGTTAAGCCAGTAAAACTCTGATTATTTCAAGTTTTTATAAGGGATGTATGTGTTGACTCGAACTTGAGATCTACAAATCACAAGTTTTTTGTCATTACACTACGGCCAGTAAAATGTCAATTGTAATGTATATACATAGTAGCCTTTCTCTTAATGATTTAAAAAAATATATATATCATTAAAAGTTAATTTTACTGTAGGCACATTGACGTATACATGATTTTTGGTTTTATAATTGTAGTTTTAGATTTTTCTCAAGTTTAGTAAACTTTGATTTTGAGAAGATTATGCATATAATTTAATTTAGGGTTTATCTTCTTGTTATTTATCTGTATGTTAGTAGCATTAATATTTTTCTTGTTTCATCATTTATGATCTACCAATATAAATAATGCTCGCAAGCCATCCATGCACATAATTTTCTTGGTCATTAGATAACCAAGAAAAACAATTTTTGTATATTGAACATTTAAAATTCATTATATATTCTCTCTCGTATATTATTTTTCTCATACACATATTAACTTAAGCATCGAAGAATCATTGTTTTATAAAAACTTTTTTTCCAAGAATGATTGAGCTCATAACCAAGTATAGATATCAAACTCATACATGTCTTGACCTAGGATTACAACCTATGAAAAATCCAATTTATATGTGAAGTTTTTTCACGACATCATCACCAATAAACCTAGCTTGAGTTGAGTTAACTCGAAGTAAGACATTTCCGTGTCAACTCCGATAATTTTTTTATATACATATCTTATTCAAAATCATGCTATTTTCAAAATCAAATATTTTTAGAATTGAATTTAATAACTATGCCAATTAGAATGTAAGGGGGACACCATATATTTATAAGCATATATTGTTTGCCGGTTGTTTAATCTCTTTATATCTCCCTTTTCTCTTTGGCTTTGGTGGGGGAAGGAGTAGGTCATGATTGAGCAAATAGTCGTCCGTCCCCCTCGGCATCTTACCAACTATATCACAGTGTAGGAATCTTTAGCATCATCGCAATTATTATTTTTTTGATTAACGTGAGTTTTTGGCTAATTTATTTGTATTTTGATTAATTTTACGAGTTCTGAAATTACTGAGAATAACTTCAGTGAGAGAGCTAAAAGAAAAGTAAAAGAGAAAAAATAAAAATTTTAGTTTTTATTCTCATTTTCATAGCTGCAAGGGAAGAAATATGTTGAAGAGCTAAAATAATATTTCTAAGTTGAAGAGTTATTTCTACATATTTGATCAAAAAAATTAATATATTTCTATAGTGGTTTTGATTGTTTAGTTGTTTATTATTAATAAATAGTTGTATCAATATTATATATATTAAAATAGAATTGGCTACATTAAATGATTTTTTTTCCATTGGAGCGCAAATATAAAAAATATTATATTTATACTATTTAAAAAAACTATATTATTAATTTAGCTTCTCTAGATAGTTTTTTACATTGGAGATTCTCTGACCATGTAAACTTCCAGTAACTATTATATTAGCAACAACAAAATTCAAAATTAAAATCATAAAAAAAAAAATAATCATATAGTTCCAAGCTATTATAATTGAAACTTAAAATATAAAAAATGTTATATTTATACTATTTAAAAAGTCATATCATTAATTTGGCTTCTCTAAATATCTTTTTATCTTGGAGATACTCTGACCATATAAGCTTTCAGTAATTATTATATTAGCAATCATAAAATTCAAAATTAAATTTATAAAAAAAAAAACTATTTAATTCTCACAGATAGATAGCTATTGCTTCAATAATTTGCAAATTAAAGGAAAAGTGAAGAAGACATTTTGTGTGAAGGCACATCATCTTTACACATCATTGTCAAAATCTCCATGATAAAAAAGGAAGTCGCACTATAGCTGTGTGTGTGTGTGAGTGTGTGAAGGGCCTGCGAAGATATGTGTTTGGGAGTACATTTGTAAAGTTTTTTTTGGAAAAATTTAAATATTTTTTATTTTTTATTTTAAATTAAGAAAATTGATATTTTTAAATCATTTTAATATATTGATGTTAAGAATAATTTTTTAAAAATATTATTTTAATACATTTCTGAGCAGAAATAACTTTAAAAAACAACGAAACAATCACCTAATATAGTCTGCGAGACATCACAAAAAATGCAATCAAATCTTGGCAACCAAGTTGCTACAAATTGAGCTTACCCCACCCGACTTATCACTTGAGTTTTCAACCAAAAATTCCACTAAACTTTCTCGAGGACATTTCATAAATAGTTCATTCTATATAATTGATTTGAAGTATTGTTGTGGATTAAATTGGTTTTTTAAAAAGAGTTAAACAGATATGTAGATATTATTTATGTATTTTCATAAGAAAAACAGAAGTTAAACATTATATAGATTGATCCACTGTAACTTGGTTCGAGTATAAAAACAAATTAGAAAAAAAAAATATAGTTTGATAAAAAAAATTCACAATGATAAAATATTGAATCAATCCGAGTTAACGCAAGATAGCATATAAAATTTACAGCCCAAGTTATGAAATCATGATAACTTCATATAAAAGAAATCAAAACATATATTAAAGTTTAATTCTCAATCTACTCAATATTGAAAAATGAGATTGAAAAAATATATTAAGAAAAGAACAAGAAAAATAAGACCAGCATTGAATGCTGAAATTGAAAAAAAAATCAATTAAAAAAAGTTCAAAAAAAAAACTCGAGTCAATTTGGTTTAATTTTTCAAGTTATTAACTCGATTTACGAGACTAAAATAATCTTATAAGAAACAAACTAAAATAAATTATAAAGCTTTATATATTCTCAATCAACTCAAATAATGAAGCTTTATAAACATTTAACTCAGTTTATGAGACCAAAATAAGTTTATAAAAAAAAATAAACAATAATAAATTATGAAATTTAATTTCAAATAAAATTAATATTAAATGAAAAAATTAAATGAAAAAAAATATTTTTTCTCTTAATAAATTATTTTATTTTAGTATATGTATGGTATTATAGTATTTTTTTTGTGGTCGTGGTTAAGAAAATAGTGGTGGTTGTGGTTTTGAAATATATGTTTAGTGAAACTATTTTTAAATATATGTAAAATAATTCTATAAAGTCAATATTTGAAACGTATATATATATAACCAAAAAAAAAAAAAGAGAAAAAATTTTGGTTAGTTAAATGGGTTTTATTTTGGTTAGTTATTTTGGTTAGTTAAATGGGTTTTATTTATATATATATATATATATATATATATATATAAATAAAACCCAAGGTTTTATTTATATATTGGGTTTTATTTATATATTAGTTAAATGGGTTTTATTTATATATATATATATATATATATATATATATAAATAAAACCCATTTAACTAACCAAAATAACTAACCAAAATAAAACCCATTTAACTAACCAAAATTTTTTCTCTGTCACATCTTCTAGGCATGTTGCAAAACTTTAATCACTCAATTATTATCCATATACTAATTAAATATAAATAGCCATACACAAAATTACAAAAGAAAAGAACTTTAGAGCCGTCCAATATAATGAGCTCACAACACTTGATTTCTACTCCAATCAATGCCATTTGCCACACTCTCACAAAAAACGTACACACTTCTTTCTGCTCTTTTCTTTTTTCCCTTTTTGGATGAAAGGTTATCAATTAAGTTACCTACACTTGTAAATATTGACAAATAAATAGGTAGGACGTTGCGTTCAAATAATTTGATGGAGATTCGGTACTTTTCGATAAGAATTTGATCGATATTATTTTTTAAAGTATTTTTTGTTTATAAATATATCAAAATAATATTTTTTTTATTTTTTTAAAAAAATATTTTTAATATCAGCCTATCAAAATAATATAAAAATATTAAAAAAATTAATTTAAAATAAAATAAAAAATTCTTGTTTTTGAAACACAATACCAACTAACAAGATATTAATGGTGGTACAAGTCTTGGTTGGGAGAAGCTAAGCAATTGCTTTGAAGGTTCCTCATCTTCCTTCGTCAACAAGTGTAGCTAAGTAGATTTTTTGTGCTTTAATTTAGGAGAGGTTTATGTGTGCTTACGAACTTGTAAAGTTAGCATAAGTGGGCAATTTATTAAACCGACTCAACCCGAGATCTATGTTAAGTTTTTTAAAAAATTAAGTGAGAATTGACCCGATTAAACCCGATTGATCTATTCAAATCCCAATATCATTTTAATTTATTTTTTAAAAAATAAACCTTTATTGTTCTGATTTAGACACCATTTGATTTTGTGTTTAGAAGAGTATATTTTATGAGTCTTCACAAGGCACGTCGTGATAACAAAGAGGTTATGACTTACAAAGCAGGTCTCGAGTTCGAATTAGAGTGTGTACTCCCTGTAAGAGTCTAGAACAATTAAGATTTTACTCACTTGCCATGACCTATAAAATACGCTTTCTAAAAAATAAGGTTTTTTCATATAAAAAAAGATATACTTTATGAGTATATTTGTCTTTTTTTAAAAGACTTCGAGTTAAGGTTTCTTTAGTGTTTTTCTCAATTATTTTAATGTTTTATATTAGAAATATAAAATTTTAATATTTATAAATAAAAAATATCTTTAAAAAGTATTTTGCACGACAATATCAAACACACATTTAATTGAGACAATTCACATTAACATGTTTAAGACTGCATTTGAAATTATAGTTTGGAGTATTTTTAAATATTTTTTGTTTAACAATATATATGGAGCTAATATTTTTATTTTTAAATTATTTAATAAAAATGAAAAACTTTTATAAAATACAATTTAACCGCACTTATATATATCATCTGAATAATGCATGATAGCTTAGAAAGTAGTGCATCAACAGTGATAGCATATTTTTGTCCATCGGGTCACCATCAACCAATCACTGCTCACTGCCAAACCTGTCCAATTATAGAAAAGCAAATGAAAAAAATAAAATCTTGTCATAATTTTTTTAACCATCTTTCTTATTTTGATCTGTGGGCAGTCTCATCTGAACCAAACGGAACTGTTTGACTCTCCCTTTCTTTCCTCTTTTTCTAACTTTATCCACAGTGTTAACGTTGCTCGCTCCATTACTGGAAAGAAAATCTGATCTTCTCTTTCAGCATATTTCTGAAATCTTCTGCCCAGAGCTTACTGCAGTCTCTTCCAGCTTTCTCTGCAGAGTTTATCACGCTCTTTTAAGCACTGTTCATCTGAATCTTTCCTTTTCTGCCTTCAAATTTACTATACATCTTCAAAATGTTCATACCACAGATGGATTCATCTGCGCCTGATCGCTTTTTCTCTTTCCCTCGTAGAGACCATGCAGGTTCCTGCACAGATTCCTCTCCCAGCTTCGTTTAATTTCCAGAACATCATCAGCATCTTGAGAAGTTGGATTCTGGCCCGTTAATCTTACAGTGAAGTTGGATTCTGCGATGAGCTTTTGAAGAGGGAACAGTTTCTCACAGTTTTGATCATCTGAAGAAGGGTCTAATCTAGGGTTCTTTGAAGAGGAAGAACAGTATCTTGAAAATCTTGCAAGATCGTGATAAAGAAAGCAGAAAACCCTAATCAAAACACCAGCTTAGATCTTCATTTTCATGGATTTAACTTCCCCGTCAACCAACCCCGCCGGCTATGCAAGCCCTATACCCACCAGCCCCATTAGCAGCACCGCCGCAAACACCACAGCCACCTCGAGTTTAGCCACCAGCATATCCCCGCCTTCCACTCCGAGTCGCTATGAGAACCAGAAGAGAAGGGACTGGAACACTTTCTGTCAGTACCTCAGGAATCACAGGCCTCCATTAACACTCCCAATGTGCAGTGGAGCCCATGTTCTTGAATTTCTAAGGTACCTGGACCAATTTGGAAAAACCAAAGTCCACAACCAAACCTGCCCTTTCTTCGGTCTCCCTAACCCGCCCGCACCGTGCCCGTGCCCCCTCCGGCAAGCATGGGGAAGCCTTGATGCTCTCATTGGAAGGCTCAGAGCTGCCTACGAGGAACATGGAGGGAGGCCAGAAGGGAACCCGTTTGGTGCGAGATCGGTGAGGTTTTACTTAAGGGAGGTTAGGGATTTTCAAGCTAAAGCAAGGGGAGTTAGCTATGATAAGAAGAGAAAGAGGCCCAAACCAAAAGTAGGAGTAGCCGCCTCCGCCGCCGCCGCCGCAGCAACTGATCCCAGCACAGGTTAGTGGTCAAAATTAAAGACTCCATGGCCAGGAGAAGCTTGGATGTTAAGGCTATCACCAGCAGCTTTTAGCCATATGGGGGTATATATATATATATCTTTCTGCAGTTTTCTTTTCAGCATAAAGAGAAGCTGGTTAGTCACATAATGAACTTTTCTTATATATTTCTTTCTAATTAAGATGATATGTTGAGATTTGCGGGTACCAGTGGATTTGATCTTTGAAGAACAGCTGCATGGTAATGACCTAGAACCAGCAGAAACAGCTTCAGCTGTAGTAATTAATCATATTAGTGACACTGGACTAGCTGCAGAAATCATGGAAGCAAGTTCTGCTATACTTGTGGTAAGAAATTAATATGTACCTGAACAATCAAGTCTGAGTTCTTGTTAATTATTATAAATGTTCTTAATTAAGTCTTTTCTTCACCTTACAATTCCATCCCTTTCTCGAGGTGTTAGGAGTTTTTCTCCATCCATCCTGTCAAAAAATCACATATATAGATAGATTGATACATTTCTTTTTCCCCCAATAAACAACTTAATTCATAAAAAAATACAAATATGAATCAGTTTTTATTGAAGGTGAGGGATTATTGCCAACTTGAAGCAATTGATGTTTCCATATTTGTAAACAACTTCGCAAGGAAATGATATGTTCTTCGTGCAGGACAGAAAATATTTGAGAGTGGAGGAGCCTGTGAAGATTAGAATGATTAGCTAGCTAGCTAGGTGATTAGGCATACCCATTAAAGAAAATCTAAATAAATCTAAATTTAGACAAGAAGACAAAACCTTGGATTCATCTTTTCTAACACTGATGCCAGCTAAAAACACACATAATACGATAATCTAGTACTTGAATACATGTCTGCCCACATGAAGAAATGTTTGAATTTGAATGTTTGAGTGGTTTTTTCATAACCCACCTGGACCGACATAGCTTGGAACTTGATTTAGGATCGATTCAGCTTTGAAAGATTGCTTCTTTACTATATAGTTTGAAAAATGAATGCAGGGGGTGTACTTTTTATTGAAATGTTTTGTGGCCGACGTGCATCTCTAGATCATGTTTCTTCTTGAGTGGTTAAATGTTTTGTAGCCTGCTGCATGAATTAGGGCTCCGAAAACTATATGATAATATCATTAAAGTTATTTTAATTTCATGAATTAGGTAAGCTTTTTGCGAGAAATGTTTGGTAAAGATGAATTGCTAGATGATCCGTTCTGTGTGTTTCCCTTGAGTCATTCAATTTGCTTAACCACAATTCTTATGTTGTCGAGCAATTTCTTTGGGTGGATTGCTTCTCCTTCATTCTTTCAATCCATCTATTCCTTTTTTTCTCTTGGAAAAGGGTTTATATATTAAAATCATTATTAGATATGGTAATAATAATGATTTTGTATTGTTCTATAAAATATCATCTCAAATCAAACTCTCTTGAGTTTAAAATTTATGTATGTTCACATTATCTCTTGTGACTGTTTAATCATTATTACTCCAATACAAAATATATAAAAAATCATCATAATCCAAAAACATAAGCTCTATAAAGATCCAAGAAGCTATGAATATATTCTTTGTTGTTTAAGTGATAATTAATCTTGAAGAAAATAAAAGAGGTGAGGTCTTGGACAATTCGACTCTCGTCTTTTTGTAATTCAACTCCGATAAAATTGGATCAAAATGAATCTTTAATTGCACATTATTTGATTTATTCTGTGAAGTATGTTTTAAAAGTTCTTTGTTTTTTCTTTTTTCGTTGTAAATTTTATTTCTCTTTTGATAAGATTTTGTGAGTGATGAACTATGAGCTTTGCGTAGTGCTCCATGATGGTGGGGATCGATTAATTTATCTCTTGTTATAACAATTGAAATATCTTCACACTTATTATTATTTTATTTATTTATTTATTTTGAGACTTTGCTCTTTTCTTTCGAATTGGTGAGGGTTCCATTGTGAAATTCAAAACATAAATAAGATTATCAATCCACATAATACATTATAACCACTTAGAGAGGGTTTTAAATAAAAAATAAATAAATAAAAACTTTAAAAATATATATATTTTGAAAACTATAAAAATATATATTTTGAAAACTATAAAATTATATATTTTTAATAATTTATAGAGAGAGAGGGTTCCATTGTTGAAGGTTACATGTTTGCTAGCTATGAGCTTCACGTATTTACTTGTCCTTCCTGTACCTTGCTTCTACCAAATTTTACGATTTCATTTATAAGATACGGAGACAAGTCACTGACCCGACTTTCGTTTGGTTTTTCAACTTTTTTCTTATATAATTATAATTTTATCTTATAATATAATGTATAAATTCTTACCTTGTGATTTCATGGAAGATTTTTGTTATTCTAAGCACGAATTTAAAGTTTAGACTTTCTTTTATAATTCTATGAATTTTATAGCTTATTTTAAGATTAATTAAAAAAAAATCAAGACGAGTTGGGTTGGGAAACTCCAAATAGAGAAAATCATCTGCTTCGACCCGATTCAACCGTGTTAGAGGCCAAGAAAGGTGTTGGATTTATCCCTAAACTTATTTTTTGAATTCAAGGAAATTCTACAACTGGAAAGCAAATTTTGTGAGCCCAGGTGAACGAATAAAACTCCGGTTATTCCAGACTCTTTTAAGAACATGCCCTAACTCGAACTCAATATCTCTTATACAGATCTCAAACCCTTTGCCTGATCACGCCTCTTAGGGACATGATTTATCCCTAAACACAAATTCCTTGCACATGAATATCTTATATCTTACCTTATTTAGATTAATTTTAGTTATTAGACCATACATGATTTATTAAAATTAGTCTAAAAGGTTTTAAGTTAAACTTTATTAAATAAAAAACAAAAAAAAATCGAATCAATTTTGACTAACTTGTCAAACTCGTGATTCGGTTAATGAGACCATAATAACTTTGTAAAAAACAAGCTGAAAAAAAGATAAGGTCTAATTTTAAATCAAATAAATATAGAATGATAAAATTTGAGAACAAATCAATTAAAAATTACAAATCCGCAAAACTGAAATGAATTATGAAATTGAGATGGGAAAAATAAGTAAAAGCTTCTTCTTGTACAAGAATAAATGAATTGTAAGGTTTTAATTTATTTATAATTCCATAATAGAAAAGATATATATCTCATATTATCAATGATGAATAAATGTATGAATTTTTTTATTAATTTTACTAAAAAAATGTTGCTATTTAAGTCAAAATAAATGCACTTTTAGAATAATTGCTAAAGGCATGAAAGTACCCGGCAAGATCCATGACAAGAAGAGCAATGACGGGTTGAGTAGAAAGCTTTTTCCTTTTGGCTTTGACTGATAAAAGGGTGCAAAAAACTTTTAGTAGCAATACTAAGACGATTCACACAAAGAACCTCTCTATGTTTATTTATTATTTTCTTATGTTGTGAAACGCAATTTATAAATTCAGTTAAATAAATAAAATCTTGATTATCCTAGATTTTTACAAGAGGCGTATATTTTAATTTAAATTTGAGATCTGTTGTACAAATCGCAAGCCTTTTATTATCACGATACGCCCTTAATGACTCTCTGTAAGTTTTTTTTTATGTTGTAAAATGTAATTTGTAAATTTAGACAAACGAGTAAAACCTTGATTGTTCTAGACTCTTATAAGGGGTGTTGACTCTGATTCGAATTCAAGACCTGCTATATAAATCGCAAGTCTTTTATTATCACGACATGCTCTTAATGACCATGTGTGTTTTGTGGCGTGGTGAAGTGTGTTCTTTAATTAAAAAATTGTTTTTTTTTATAAATATTTTAAATATCAGTATTTTAATCGTATTAATTTAATATTTTTATAAAAAATAATAATTTAAGCAACTCTTTAAAAATCTAAAACTACCACGGTGCCAAACAACACCTTAGAAAGAACATCGATTGGTTTTGGAAGCAATAGTCAACGTTGCAAACCTTCAGAGCTTTTCATTTCTTTATCAGAATGCTCCTTCAACTTTATAAGTTTTTTTATTTTTTTTTAGGTTCTTCAGCTTTCATTTATTTTAATCATAGTATTGCATTCAACACTTAAAAATTCCAATATTTAATAGGAAAACAAATTCAATTTTGAATCAAACTATGATAAGAAAAGCAACTCTAGTCAACTTGATTTGATATATATTTAATATGTCAAACTTATGATCTAAGTCGTTAAATCAAGATAACTTTATAAAAAAATAAACCAATAAAAAAAATTATAATATCTAATTTTCAATTAATTTAATATTAAATGGAGAAATTAAAAAAAATACACAAATTGAAAAAAAACCAGAAAAAATAAGATCTCATTGGACACAAATTAAAAAAATTATAAGATTTAATTTCAAACAAATTAATATATCAAATGGTAAAACTAAATTATTTTTATTAAGAGTGAAATTTAAAAAATACTATAAATAATAAGTGATTCAACCACATCTTAGAAAAAAAAAAAAAAATTATCTGGCTTGTGGGAGCGTAGGGGACATAAGCTAAGTAGAGGGCCAAACCGACAAAACAATAATAAAAAGGAGCCCACGCCCACCTCAAAAGCTGTCATAATTGCACAATACCCGATACCTGTCCGTACACAAATATCCCGCAATCCACGGCTCACTTCACAGCTGACACGTCTACTTCTTGTGGTCCTCACCCACACGCCTCCACGTGGACCTCTGTACTACATGTTTCTCACAATGGCCCACCCTCGTATCTAGGGCTTCCTCGTTAACGTTTCGACACGTGGACATGTTTCACCCGTTGGATATAATTGTTTTTTCTTCTATCGAAGGGTGCATTTTAGTTCTTGACTGTGATTTCCTCCTTGGTTAATAATATTCGTCGTGTCGGTTGAGTACAGCTATTTGTTTTTGTATTTTAAAAATGCATATAAGGAAATTTTGAGTTTCGTTTTTATTTATTTTCTTACTTTAAATAAATTTTTAAATTTTTTGTTTTTGAATCTGATAGTGATAAAAAAAAATAAAAACTAAAAAAAATATCATTTTAATATATTTTGAAAAAAAAACACTATCAAACATGCTTATAGTAAGTTTGAAAAGGGTAAGGTTGTATATTTTTAATTGTTTCACTAAATACAATTTTTTTTAATTTTTTTTTTTACGGATTGATGGAAAAATTTTCATGGGGAAAACCCAAACCTTACATAATACATTTAAAAATTAACAATGGAAAAAGTTACTTATTCAAAATTACCCTATAATTTTTTTTAATTAATATTTTAATTATAAATTATGTGGAATTTGTGTTCTTCATGAGGATATTTTTATCAATTTATATCAGAATATTTGTAAAAAGATAGGTCAATATAAGAATAAGTAAAAAAAAACAAAAACTATGTACTAGATCTGAAAATAAAAATCTTTTTTGCAAGTAAAATAAAATAAAAATCTGATGTGCTTAATGATTTGTCAAAATCATCACCCAACAATAAATTCAAGCAATTTCTGTCTTTACCATGATTTTCTATTTGCATTTAATGCAGTTAGATTTGAAAAAGATATCTGATGAAATCCAATTGTAGGCCTCCACAATTAAAGATTCTTCTGAATCCAGTGGTGCAAGACAAAACTAAAAGTAGATGATATTTAGTTTTTGTTTGTTTCTTTATTATAATATGTTTCTCAAATTATTTTTTATTTAAAAGTATGATAAATTAAATTTTTTTAGATGTTTTTCATGTGCTAATATTAAATATTAAAAAAATTATATTTATGTTTATTAGTCAAAAAACTCTTAAAAAATATTATACATCGCGGTACCATACATTAAGTTAACCTGCAATCATCAATACTAATAATATATAAAATATAAACATGAAAATAAAAGTTAGAAAAAAAATGGAGAAGTGTATTTTCATCATGTTCAATGGTAAAAATTAATGATTTTTTTTTCTTATGTTTATCTCTATTTTATCACTTAACAATTAACTTTCATAGTGATAATGATATTAAACACTAATCAAACAACAACCCAATTAAGATATTTTATCATTGATTCATTGCGTCCCTATATGTTATTACGTTTCAAAAATATTTTTAAATAAATTAAAAAATATATATTTTTATTTTTTATTTTAAATTAAATTATTTAGTATTTTTAGATCATTTTCATGTGCTAATGTCAAAAATAATTCTTTAAAAAAATATTATTTTAATGTATTTTTGAATAAAAAATATTTTAAAAAACAACCTCAACCACACTAAGAAAAACATTTATTGGTTAAATCAGGTAGGTTCTTCAAGTCTTTTATAAATTATGAAATTTATTATCAACTTAAATTGATTGGTTAATCGAGTTGATTGTCAATCTACTTATTAGTGATCTCTAACATGTATATATTTTATTTGTTAAGAGAATTATTTAATATTTTTAAAAACTATCGTAGGGGCGAAGGTAAGCAGAGATGGTGGCAAGGGTGAAATGAAGGAAGAGATGGCCCAAATGGTCATTAAGCCCATTTCCTAGTGAAAAAAAAATCTTGAGGTTTGGAACTTCTATTTTTCTCTCTCGATCATGCCCCCTATCTAGATTAGGGTTATCAATATCATTTCTTTTTGGGCGGAACATTCTGTGCTATTAAAAACATCGAGACAAAACAACATTATTTTCGTCTCGGTTTTAATTCTGACCCGTTCCGTAAATACCTGCCAAATTTTAACCGAAACGTCTCAATACCGTTCTGGGTGTGCCATTCCGGCCTTCAAATCCTCCTTATTTTGATTAACTTGTAATTATATTTCTAATTTTGAGATTATGTTTGTTTGACTTTGTGTTTATATTGTATAATTTAAAGTTAATTTATCTTGAATTTTAATTATGCTTGTTAAATTAATATTTTAATTTTTTTCATATATATATATATAATTAATTAATTATATATGAAGAGTACAACCCCAAAACAGCACACCAAAATACTTGAAAACCGAAACTTTCCATACCAATAGAAAAACCGGAACAACGACCAAAACGGTATTGACAACCTTGATCTGGATTCTCTTGAAATTGTTGTTGTATCCAAAATTACCACAAAAACCATTAGAAAAGCAAAAGAAAAAGTTTGGTTAGTATCTCAAGATAAAAAAGATAAATACATAATAAGACATAAACATATGTAGTTGAAGAAACATAAATAAACATAGATAAATTTATTTTAATTTATTTATAGAATAAATTTAGAATAAACTTTTATACTATCAAAACAAGAAGTGACAGAGAGAGATCACTTTCTATCTCCATTCTCTTCAAAAAAAAAATTATCTCATATAATTGATAGGTCATTTTTCCTATTCTTTCATGGTTATTTGTGTTGGATGATTTGTCATTTTTCCTATTCTTTCATGGTTATTTGTGTTGGATGATTTGTCATTTTTCTTATATTTTATTCTAATTACCTTAATTAACAGCTATTGAAAATCTAGGGTTTTTTTGGACACTTACAAGTTACAACTAGTCCTCCACCTTACCCTAGGTCAGGTCTTAACCATTTCTGGCAAATCTACTCAAAATCAGTGAGCTTGAGGAGCAATTCTCTCCATTTTCTGCTAGGATCAGCAGATTTTGGTGAAGCATACCAGACTTTATTCCAAGTTATTTGAGCACCCCAACAGTGAAAACTCACTTCTAACATGATGGCTATGATAAGAAAGAATCAAAATATACAGGTGTAACCATGAATCTACCGTTCCAACCTGACAATTTCTCGACGATGAAACTACAACCTTGTCAGTCAGCAAGAATGGCAAGATCATTGTCAAAAGCTCCATAAGCATTATGAAATCCATGTCAGTATTCTAAAGAGCTGTGTTAAGAACCAAGGATAGAAATTCTAGAGCTGGAATTCCCCGAAAAGATCGTCGGCGCCATGTAAAGAAACGCCTGTGCAAATTTCCCAATACCCCTCTACATATAACCCTACAAAGAAGACATGCAGGAGAAATTTCCTTTCTGTTAGATCATTTTCTTTTCCACTCACTAAGTGAATGAGTGGATTGAATGAAGATGTCTGCGCAACATGTGCGCCGCGAACCTGGTATTTACAGAGTCAAAAAATTGCAGTGAAATTCAGTCTCAAATCCTTGGGAGACCAAATTAATGAATCATCTAGGACGATTGCGAATCTCGTCGTTAAGAAGCTGTGTTATGAGACCAGGAGTAGCTGTAGGCTTATTGTTACTTACAATACAACTCAGCGAGATCAATTCTTCTGGGCTTGCCTTCTTGAATAGACCCCTGAGTGTTGTATCAGCTTCGACAGGTAAAAATTGGCTCCCAGGTTCTTTTCTGTTATTTTGGTCCTCAGATGTTACCTGGGAATGTCTTACATTGGCTTTGGATTGAGAATGTTGCGGAATCTGTCCTTGCGGCCGTGAATATGGTCTGGAGTCCCAATAATCTGTACAAACTCGATTTCTATCTAATGCTTCTACGGCCTGTTTGTAAGGGGAAAAAAAAGAGCTGAATTATATTCAACGTAAAATAATTTGCCGAAACTGAAGCTGAGTGAAAAAATCAAAATTCAGAATTGTAAGCAGCATGCAAAGACAGAAACTTAAGGCCAGATATGATACAACATCTCAATATAATGCGAGTCTGGAACAAGGTTAAATGGTGTCTTTGGAAAGCTACAAGAGTTCTAGCCATGGGAGATAAGTTTTTCAGCCTCAGATAACCAAAAACTATAAGTTCAAGGTATATTTGTTGTGTGTAGTGTACAAACATATTAGTTGTATTCCCTTTTCTTTTCAGAAATTAAATACAGGGTTTTTGAACTGCAGTTTCACAAATTTTTAGAACCATGTTATCTAGGACCATAAATGTTTTTTTACCAGTCATAAGACCCGGTGTAGTCCGACAGGTCAACCTGGTGACCCATGACCTGGCCTGGACTGGATTAGTGCGAAACCTGTTTTTTTTTTTTTTTTTTTAAAAAGTAAAAGGTTGGGATTACCTGGGTCAACCATGAGACCTGAGCCTTGACCTAAAACTAGGTCAACCCTCAGGTCAACTCTATTAGCTATAGTTTTTACTTGGCAAAATACAGCCCCCTCTTGACAAAAGCAAATAATAACCCCACCTTGCATCTATGGCAAATAGTCATCTTACCCTGTGTTTCAAATTTGGTCAATTAACAACATATTGATAAAATGTTGGTCAACTAGCCCCGATAAATTATTGTCATTAAATTGGCCCTTCAGGAAGTACTAAATTGCACCTTGCAAGAACTTGATTTAATTTTCTTTTTCTTCTTTTTTTCCTTTTTGAAAGACTTCAACCTTTATTAATTCATGCAGTTCGCCATCAACTCACCACCATTTTAGCCACCAAATCACCTTGATGGTGGCCAGACAGCAAAGATAACAAATTTGAGGCTGCTAGCATTTTTCAGAAAAAGTTTGATTCAGTCCCTACATTTCTGAAAAGTGCAAGATGGTCCATTTCAAATACCCTAATTTATGGCAGTTATTTTATGGAGAAACTAGAGAATGATTATCAATGAATGACCGACCATACATTCTGAAACAAGGCATCTATGAAAAAAAGGAAATCAACCAATCTAGTGAGCTTCAGCTAGAAAGGAAAAGGAGTAATGAACCAAATTTGAAACACAAGATAAGATAACCATTTGCCCTTTTGTAATAAAAAGGTTAGAGTAAGGAAATCAGCCTGCTGTAAAAATACCTGGACAATTGCTGGTGAAGAAAACCCAAACATTTCAAAGCCATCAAGACTTCCAGGAGGTTGTAAAGGTGGAAGATTTGTTCTTCCATTTTTATGCTGCTTTGTGATCTCCTGATTCACTCTCTCTCTTACCATTTCCCAACATCTAGCTGCTGAAACATGAATAAATACCTCATTTGGGTAATGCTCCAAGGAAACCTGAAAATACCATAGCGCAACAGATTAGAAGTGAAATCAGCTACAATTTTTGCATATCTCAATCCAATAACCAAATCACAATCTCAACCACTAGGCTAGAAGTTCATTGTTTAAACTTACTGCACACCCAAAATTTCAATGGTTCAAATCTAAACCATCCGCAAGATTTGATAATCCATTGCCTCACTGAAAGACAAGTTACTAGGTTACACTTCTCTTTTTTTTTCTTTTTTTTTGCTTGGGAGATGAAGGAATTTGAATATGGGCACTCAACTCTGAGCACCTCAACCAGGAGTCATTTCCAATTGGACCAATACTCATCGGATTCTTCAATATACTTCATTAATATCATTTCCACCCACAGACTAGCTACAAAACCAATCATCATGAATTTGCAGGGTTATATCACAACTCTTTAGGGAGGAGCAACCTGGAATAATTTCCAATTGGATCAATACTCATCGGATTCTTCAATATACTTCATTAATATCATTTCCACCCACAGACTAGCTACAAAACCAATCATCATGAATTTGCAGGGTTATATCACAACTCTTTAGGGAGGAGCAACCTGGAATAATTTCCAATTGGATCAATACTCATCGGATTCTTCAATATACTTCATTAATATCATTTCCACCCACAGACTAGCTACAAAACCAATCATCATGAATTTGCAGGGTTATATCACAACTCTTTAGGGAGGAGCAACCTGGAATAATTTCCAATTGGACCAATACTCATCGGATTCTTCAATATACTTCATTGATATCACTTCCACCCACATAATAGCTACAAATTCAACCATCATGAATTTGTAGGGTTACATCACAATTCTTTAGGGAGTAGGGATTTACGACTGCAATTTAATTTTGTCTCAAGACATGTTGCCCCTGCCAACGATGGCTATATTGTGAAAATTTACTTCAAAAAACACACAAATTCCATAACAATGATCAGTTAAATTTAGTGTATACTGTATTAGAGAAGAGCGGCCATCAGATGCATCTGACAAGTAACAAGCAGCCATCTTAAAATCCATTCTTAATGTCTTCAACTATACGTGTATACTATCACCAAAAAGTTTTCATGAAAGCTATGTAGGAGAAACACCTTCCATATTTCTTTATTTGCTTAGAATTTCATTAAGGATCACAAGAAGTAATGAAGACCTCACAGGATATCTAAGGATAAATAAATGAGAAGTATATTTTACAACAATCAAAATGTTGGAAAACAAGTTGCTAAAGTAGGAAATCTTAACCAGAGGATTATTTGGAATTACCATAAATAGTGGACTATTTCGCCCTGCATCCAGTATTTCTGAGACATAGTAACACATATTGGTTGGATCTAAAACACTTATGTACCTAACTCGGCTTCTAAACCCTGCAACAAATAGAACAAGTACACATAAATACAGGTCTCGTCCTATTCCTTAACAAAGACTATTCTTGAACTTTATAGTCATCGTATAAGTACCTTTGGGAAAGATTGCTTGGCTGTTGCACCATGACTTCCCAGAAAGCACAGCCCCAAATTCCAGAGGTTCAACATTACAACTGATCCTCCGCACTAACTTGGCAATGCGGGGACCCTTCTGGCGGTAGTACCTGTCCAAATTATTTTGCGAGGAAGATGGGCTACCAACCATAGTTCTTGAGTTGTCTACTGAAGTTGAGGTGGCGTTTGCTCCCATCTCATCCTCAATGTTAGGTTTTCCACTGCCACATGGCTGTGGTTGCTGACTCCCAGCATTTTCCATCCTGTTATCCTTGCCTATGTCTCTATTAAATGCGAAGTTCTGAATACTCCTACCAAAACCTGCAGTGCTAGGACCTGCATGGCAAGAACCATTCAGTTGATTAAATCCCAAAACCTTTCCACCATCTTGATTATAGCCATCCTTCACTTGCAAAGGACCAGATGGAGAATTGTTTTCATCAAGTAACAAACTGACGTTCTTTCCACTCTTTACTGCTCCATCAATCACAGAAAAAGTTGAGATTGAATCTTTATTGTCATTGCATGACCTGTCATGTGAAATTGATAGCTTCTCTGAAATTGAGGAATGGTTTACAGAGACATTTTCTTTTGCCTTTTCAGAAATTGGCTTCAGTTCATCACCTTCATCATCACTAAGAAGAATAACAGTGTCATTACACACAGTTGAAGGATTCTTCCTTTCACATTTCTCTGAAGCCAGGCCTGCAGTATAGGAAGGGTCTTCTTGAGACAATTGGCAAACTAGAGTCCTTAAATTCGTAGACAAAAGACCAGAACCTTTCTGGCTTAGCTTCAAATTATCATTTTCCTTCTCAATTACTTGAAAAGAACTATGAGATACAGATGAAGCCGTGGCATCTTTTGAGGGTATATTTTCAGCTGGTTTCTTCTCTTCTACTGAGGCGATCTGCCAAAAGGTCTCAGCTGAATTCATTAAGAAGTCACCAGATATTATTCTCCCTGGTGAAACTTTATGAAGATCTGCTGACGCATGTGATCTCACCTGTTCAGTTGCAGTTATTTTTGGAGAATACGATAGTTTACCTTCCTGAGCATTGTCTTTGGAAACAAAAGTCAGGGCAAGTCCAAGATCAAGTCTTGCCCATCGGTACACTGCACTCAATTTTCCTTCCAAAGCCTCCACAAGGATATTTAATTCACTGATGTCATAGCGAAACAGGAAAAATTTGGCACCCGAAACACATGAACATAACTGCTTTGCATGATTCAGGCATGCATACTTCTCTGGAGAACAACGACACCCCACAGCAGACAGGTGCAAATCAAAAAGGCAAACACTGCATTCCCTCTCACTCGTGGCATCAAAATCACTCTCCATCTTCAGTGCTGGGGAAGAATTGCAGAGAAATTGTCTCCTCACACGCTCTGTCTCCACACGTTCCTTAACAAAAAAACATCCAAAGTCAAGAGGGAAAAGGAATAACAATGAAGTCTGCCAGTGAGAGCTTTCATGGCTAACATAAAGACACTTTCCAGTTTCAAACTATCATCCAGGATTTCTGGAAGGGAATATTGATAACTGAATGATAAGCTACCGGCAGCACAAACCAAAAAGCATAAAGAAAAAAAAATAGCAAAGACTGAAAAGTTAGACCATTCCTCCCCAATTCATTATATAAAATGGAAATCAAAATCATCTGCCTGTTCTTCAAACAGTACACAGCCAAATTGCATAAAAAGTTTAAACAACAATAGAGTTGAGATGGCATCTTGATGCTGAGTCCAAGCATCACGATCTACACATGCAAATACCAATCTAATGACAGCATCCTAAGACTCCAATATTTTCTAATGGCATATTTGAATTACTATGATCCATTGCAAGCCAAGCTAGATTTAAAATGAGTTGAAACAACTGCAATGAGACAAAATACATTTCAAACACTAGACTCCCAGTATGAAAATCAGCCTGAAAGTCTCATAGAATAAATCAAAGATTACCTTGAGTGCTTTTGCTAATATCCCATCTTTTCCACACAAGTCTTTCCATCTTAAGTTATTCAATTTATTCCTCTTAAGTAAATTCAGTTCCCAATGTGCTCTCACTGCTTCCCTTGCTGCCCCAAGCAACAATTTATCATGGGAGATGGAAGTCCTCCGTCCCTGCTCACGGTATAGCTCTATAGCAGTCTTTCCATGGGGCAACCAGTCAGCAGGAGCTACATTCACTGCTTCCGCACAATTGAAACCGCAATTAAATCCCGAATGATATGCTCGAGGAAAGGTTAACACAAACTCTCCAGAATTCTGAACACACCTATAGACAGGCACACCTTTGGATTTTAGTATGTTGGGGGAGAGCTGAGTCACCTGAAAGGAAAAGGAGAGTTCAAGGCATGGTTTTCTTGTAGATATAGGAAGAACGCATTAGGGTAAAAGACTGTATGTTAATAATAATTTTTATCCATGCTATCCTAAGTCCTTAGAACTCATTAGAAAAGGCAATGATGAACCTTAACATAAAAAGAATATAAAATCAAAGAGAAACAAACCAGAAAGAAGTTAGGACTAATAATCAAAAGATATAGAACACCCAAAGAATAGCCTCTGTAGCTGACACAACTGGAAGCCCAGACTGGAGGATCATTGATGGCAAAACAGAACATAAGGCATCCAGCATTCCAAGAAATTGAGCATTTCAGTACTTAAATTCTCATGCTTTTGCTCTAATATCACTTGAATTTAAATTGTCTCATAAAGATTACGAAGCCGAATTATATTTAACTTCATTCTTTCAGAAGAAGTCCACTTTTGGAAACAAATTATCACAGAACAATGACAACAGATATCAAACATTTAGCAGATAAAAGAACCATAAAAGGAATAGGAACACAGTCCTTGAAAGATTCAGAGAGTTAACAACTGTAGTTCATGTTTATGAGTCCAGGGAGAAGAATTCCATATGATATAAATGTGAATAGAGACCAGAATTTGCTGGTGAGTCAACAAATGACATGTCCAGACAAAAGCTTAAAGAGCATGATTTTATGAGCATCCAACATTGTAACACAGTATAGGAACATTTACTCACCAGCTTATGGAGCAAATCAGGTTGTTCTTCAAACAGATCAGGTAAATGCTTTCTCATGGCCTCTTCCAATTTAACAGCATCCTTCCCAGGGACACCATACCATATTTTTTGCGCACCCCAATGCATGTAATTCAGTGAATATAGGTGATGATCTTCAACATGCTGTTCTCAATTATGTGAAAGAAAAAGGAATGAGAAAAAAAAGTAATGAGGCTCCAAACCAAATGCATGACTTTGGCTCTAAGCTTGCTTAAAAGACAAATTAAAAGCTATTCATTAAAAATTGAAAATGAAAGTTGTTAGCCATATAATTGAACTCGTTATCCATCATTGGAGATGTAGAGTTCAAGGCTTGGTTATGGCTTTCTTATATCATTTGGCAAGAAAAAAAATTCATAACTCTTCTTATCATAAATCCCAACATTACTCGCCTCTCAATCATGTTGCATATTAATTTATTACAAGAGAAGCTAATATTTATTCCAAGAGACGCAGTAAAGAGGCTATCCACACCAAACCTGGCATAAAAGTGCACGCATGCACAAGAACATAGCACATACTAATACAGGCCACAAATAAAAAGTACACTCCATACATATTCATCAAAAAACATGACAGCACAATATATTTGTTGATTAATGATTATTTGTTTATTTTGGACTGGAGCCACGCATTTTGTCTATATAAAAATAGTAGACTCAAGGTCTTACCCAGCAGAAGGAGGAGAAGCACATCCCTATATACAGCCATGGCACCAAAACACCAGATATATCACAACTTTCAAAGGAAAGAACAGATCCAGGAAGCCTCGGAAAGTTATTCAAGTTCCAGCCTGATTTTGTATAATGATCATTTGTTGCAGAACCAGCTTCACTGGATGTTTTTGGAAACCCGCTGCCAAAAACCCCTGTTTCCAGATCAGCCCCATATAGGACCTACAAAAGCCCACGCAAATATAAGGACTCTAGTTCACTCTGTAATTCAGGTTGCAAACAAGGGAGACAACTGGGACTGCGTAAAGAAAGGCAACATGATTGAGTACATTATTTAACAAAAAGAAAATGAACATTCATGTAGCACATCCACTTGCGAAAAACACCTCAATTTCTTCAGTTGCTTTCTCTACAATTCGCCAATATTCACCCTCAATATTATCCAATGTTGGTTCGCAGTTCTCCTGAAGCAGTGTCATGCTGCCTCCTTTATTAGAGGTATTCTCATTCTTCCTGAAGTACTGGGCCATGAAATCATCAGCATATTTCTGAAATGTGTCCAAAGTAAACAGAGGACCGGGTTCAAACCCAAAAGTCTCAGCTTCACAAACACCAGTATCAGTAGACCCTGAGATTCTTCCAATATCTGCCCCACAATCTATTGCCATCCTCATGCATCTTCTCCTTTTCTTCCTGGTATGGCTAGACATCGTTGACATCTTTCTCATAGAATCCCGGTTCTGCAGTTTGTCAACCCTCTGGACACGAGTTGCAAATGTAGAGCCCTTCCAAACAGCTTCTTCCTTAAGAGGACATGGAGGTTTCCAAGAAGGAGGAGGAACAATGCGACAGATTCCATATTGTTCAGCTTTAGGCCGTATACTGGCAATATATTTCAATGTATCTTCAAACTCCTGGATAAAAGATTGCATACACATTCAGAGATCCTTACATGGAACACAATTTAACACATCACAAACAAGGATGTGGAGATTTATATTTTTTTTGAAATTCAGACAAACAAAATATAACAAACAATATTATAGACCTCTTCAGTGGGGTAGAATACAGGAGCATTCTCAATGTCAGGCTTGCAAGCATATTCTGGTTGCCATCTTGCAATGACCTGTACCAGATATTCAATTAACAATCAAACAACATTGAAACAGAGGATAAAACACAAAGGAGTGTATCAAAATACAATGTCAGACACAGTTCCAATCCTCTAGGACCCTTACAACCAGCGATCATAGGAAGCTACATCATTGTACACGCCCACCCTTTAGTAGAGGAGCCAAATACATGGTACAGTGCCAATCAGTACATTCAAAATGAAATGTATGTGGCAATTACTCCAAGTATGAAATGTTATAGAGGAATTGGTACAGTGCCAATCAGTACATTCAAAGTGAATTGTTATAGAGGAATGGAGCTAAAAGAACAAGACTGCATGAAAGGCTACTCCAAGTATGCAGGAAAAGGAGAAGAAGAAGATATAAAAAACCTTTTGGCAATTACTGCATTGTGGACATCCACGGATCACTCCCTTGGAAAGGTGAGACCTCAAGGAGAGATTCTGCAATATAAATAGATTGTAAGGCATCCACAGTGACATACAGGACTTGCACGTGAAAACAGATATTCAGAAGCTGGATCTGTATAGCTTTGCACATCATTTCAAATTCAAAGATAATGATGGCAATGATACTATGAACTAACTTGATTAAGCGTCGCAGAATCAGACTCATCATCTGAATAACCATCCAAATGTCCATACTTTATCAAGGGTCTGCGCCGGAGGGACCTCGTAACTTTTGCTTCATCCTCAAACTCCGTCTCCATCTTGACCGGAAATGATTCAGAAGTACTCGCAGTGGCTGAAAAGCTGGTTATATTACTTTCTTGTTTTTCACCATCTTGCTCCCTGTTCAAGGTGAAAGCTGCAAATGACTCAAAACCAGGTGGAACTGATGGGATATCATCATTCTCCTCCTTAACATGAACTCTAATGAGTTCAGTTTCCATCATTACTGTAAACAAAAATAAATTCAACACTATTAATCACAAACCATGTTATGGACAGCCAACAACCAAAAAGTTCAATTTGATAATAGCCTCATTTCATTGTATTAAATTGTCCCATTGGCCAGAAAAAAAGAATCATTTATAGTATCTTATTAAAAAACATCGGGCAATTCATGTTATCAAAATTATCCTTTCCATTCAAACACCTAACTTACATCCTCGAAGGCACGTATCAAACAACATCCAAAACCTTAATCACAAAATCATTATCTCTAAAACTTAATCTACACGATCCAATTCATATTTCTCGACAATCATATCATTCGCTCTAAAGCATTAAATACCCTAAACACAGAACCCTCAATTTCCACTTCTCAATTCCACTTCAAAAACCATCTTAACATATGATCAAATTATAAGTTTTTTTTTTAAAAAAAAAAAAACTAAATCACAATTTACTGTAAGAAAATATGTAATACATAATCCATAAAATCATTAATAATATTCAAAGTAAATAGCCATCACAATTTAGTAAAAAACAAATCCTGAAATACTCAATTCAAGCAAAGTAAATAAATTAAAAAATTAGTAAAAAGTAAATAAGTTGATGAAAACAAAATCAAGTCAGGGCTTACATGTTCCTGATCCAGAATCTGTAATTCCCAATTTAGTCAAAGCAGCTGAAAACTCCACACACACTACAGCCCAGTTTGGAAACCAAAAGTCAAAATCATAAAAAAAAATTGAAAAAAGAAGCAGAAAATCACAATCTGATATCTGTTACAACAGATCTAACCCTAACCCTAAACCCTAAAAACGGATGAAATAAAAGCAAGACACGCGTTTTAATTTTTTATTTTGTATTTTAATCAACAGAAATTAATTAATTATTAAATGGGCATACAGAAATCAGACAATTGCAAGCAAGACCCACCACACAAACACGCCTTTCTTTCAGGTTTCAGTTTCAAGGAAGGCTTGGAACAATCAATCAATCCATCGAAATAAAATCAATGTGTGTTTGGTCGGCAAATGAAATTAGATAGCTAGAAGTATACGAGATCGGATAGGATAGGATTTTCCTACGTTATTTTTTCGTTTTAAAACTGCTTTTAATATCTACTGCTTTACTTTAAATTAATTACTTTTAAATTATTTTTATATATTAATATTAAAAATAAATTTTAAAAATAAAAAATATTAATTATTTTAATATATTTTTAAATAAAAATTACTTGCAAAACAATCACTAACACTATCAAGTGACTGTTTGGGAGTGTGGTTGCTATTGTTTTTTAAAGTATTTTTCGTTCAAAAATATATTAAAATTATATTTTTTTTATTTTTTTAAAATCATTTTTAACATCAGCACATCAAAATAATATAAAAACACCAAATTTTATTAATTTAAACTTAAAAATAATTTTTTTTTTTTAAAAGCGCTTTTGAAAAGCCCTCCCAAACACCCCTAAATATGATTAAAGTAGTTATTTAGTAATGTGATGTAGCATAATTAAAATTATGTTTTCGTTATAATTTTGATTATAAAAATATTTAATATATATATATATAGTATACTTTTAAAAAAAAAAAAATTTAAATTATAACTCTGCCGTAATATCAGCATGTACATTTATGTTTGTTATGATATGTTATGTCGACCGATTAAACTTTTGGAAATTAATTTTTACGTTATATTATGAATAAGATTACTTGAATTACAACAATCATTAAGGATGTAATTTAAATTAAATATATTTTAAAATAAATTCAGCATTTTTTTTAAGAAACTAAATGAATTGTTTCTTCAAAAAACTATAAAAATCATAAAAAAAAAAAACAATAATTAAAACAATACGTTGCTTTTATAGTAAATAGAACTATTAAATAATTTAATTAATATCCACACAAGCTGAGATCTAGTTATTTTAAAATATTTAAAGATATAACTATATTAAATATAAATTAATTATTAAGTAAAAAATAAAAATAAATTGAAGTTAGATATTTTTAAAATATTTAAGATTATTTTTATAAAAGGTATAACCGCAACCATAGTGCAGCTGGAAACCATAAGGCATGCACCAAACAGTGCCTAGTTGTTGATTAGGATTTGTCATCAATGGGAGGTTGGGAGTTTATTCTTTGTTTGGGGAGAGTGGTTGAAAGAGATTAATGGTATATTTGTGAGTGTGGTAGAAATTATTTTTGAAAGAGTTTTTTTTATTCAGAAATACATTAAAATGATGGGTTTTTTAAAAAAAATATTCGACATCAGCACATGAAAATGATCTAAAAACATTCAAAAATTCAATTTAAAAAAAAAGATTATTTTTTCTCGAAAATACTTTTAAAATACAATATTAAATAGTACATTAAAAATTTATAATAGTTTTTAGATCTGGGTTTGGTCGTTGGTGGTTGCCAACGAGTCCTTTGTGGGCTTGTTTCAACTTTTATTGCATGACATGGAAATATTTTTTTTTAAAAGTATATTTTTATATTTTACTTGAGGTTATTTTTTGATATTTTTAGATTGTTTTATATTTTGATATCAAAAATAATTTTAAAAAATAAAAAATATTTTTTTAATATATTTCTGAATAAAAAAATACTTTAAAAAACAATATTTATCACAATCTTAAATAGACCATATATTTCATGACTAATAAGTGTACAAACCTATTTATTTTTATGTTATTTAAAATTAATTATTTTCGTGTTTTTATATATTAATATTAAAAATATTATTTTAATATTATTTTTAAATAAAAATTAACAGGGATACATAAACAGTCTACAATAAAGGGAAAAATTGTTTTAATCTGTAGTCTTTGGATCGTTAGTGGTTGATTTTATTTAAAAAAAAAAATATTATTCCCCGTTCAAGTGTATAGTCCCGAAGACGTTTTCTTGGCACCAAGAATTTATAATATGCTTGGAAACTTGGACTTTCAGCTTTAGTTATTAACTTTGGCATTTGGTATAGCTCAACGGATCGACTAGATGACTAAACCGGGTTCACTTTCAATTGTTTTGAGCATTAACCCGGTTTATAGAGAGAGCTGGTGGATTAGTCCAATGATTTGGACAAATCTTGGTGATAACCGGTTAGGTTAACTCCAAGGATATCATTTGCATGAAGAGATAATCAAACATGTAAAAAATATAAATTCTAATATTTACATGAACAACTAGTTCTTTGTGTTTTATAACCCATGATTTACTTATTTAACCCGAGCTCACAAAAAAAATCTAAATAGAGATGAGGTTTCCTCGAATCCAAAAAAAAAAAAAAAAAAGACCCAATAGCTTAATAATCATTATTGTCAAAATCACAATTTAACTTGTAAAATCATACAATTTTATGAATTAAAAGAACAAATATGATAAAATTAAATAAAAAAATAAACCCCATTAAAATCAAATCTGACTCGCAAAAATCAAGTAAAATTGTAAAGTCAAACCGGATCAATTGATTTTACGATTCTAATAAAATCCCTCACCCCAAGTCAAATCCAGCGTGCCAAGAACATAAAGTCCCATTTCTCTTCTCCCGAGGTCTCATTTCTCTTCTCCCGAAGTCCAATTAATGCAGTAGTTCAGTAGTTGTAATATTAATATATTATATATCATATCAAAAATCTATTTAAAAATATGAAAAGTGAGAGATTTTTTTAAAAGAAAAAGAAAAAGACTATTAATAACTAATTATGTGTTTTTGGTGAAATTATGTTCTATTATAATCTAAAATATTTTACTTATAATTTTATGATTTTTATGATTTTACAATTTTTATACAGAAATATTTTACATATAATTTTACAATCCAATTTTATGATATGAGTGTAAATACGAATTCCACGTCAAAATCATGATTTTAACAATCTTGTTAACAATCAAAGCAAAGGGATGGAAACACCTACGAAAGGTTAAGTGTGTGTTTGGTAATGCACTGCAAGGTGTCTTTAACAGGATTACATTAAAACCATCGCAAATCACCTTTAAAAGCATCAATTCAGGTGAAAAGCAGTCAGAAAAAGAATTTGAGCTGCAAAAACAAACACCCCCTAAAGAAAATAGAAATTGAAAGCACAAAGGATACAGAAGGCATTGCCTATTCATCATGCAATGGATACAAAAAATATGTTCATTCTAACACGCTTATTATATTAGCAAGCAAGCATGCATTGACAAAGGGCTCATTTACGATAGGATCGAGATGAAGAAATTTACGATGTGAGAGAACTTCTATGACTTTGTACCAAAGTTTCACAAAGAGTTTTAACTTCACTCTGCTAACCACCAGAAACTGACTATACTGAGCATTGAAACTGGGATTTCCCTTTTGATTCCAAAATCTAGTTCATGTGAAAACAATGCAAAGAATAAGAAAACCAGAATATTTTGCTTACATTTACGGGACGGGGCGCGAATCACATTGTCCGCAAGAATCCACGAACCTCGATCAAAAAGTTGTTCATATTCTTCCTGAATCTTTGGTAATTCATGCGATCTAGAGCGGATGAAAGCTGATTGGCACTTGTGAGGGACTGCAATGCGCTTGCCATCCTTGATCTCAATGTTGGATTTGTTTGCCTCTCTATAAGCTCACTGGCTAATTTCTGCAACCAAAAACACACTGATTCGAAACTTGTTTGTTCTTTGGGGGAAAGGGTGCAATTGATGCAAATAATCACTGTTCTATTACCATTCTGTGAATATTTAAAGAGCTTAATATTTTTAACACTAGCGAACATGATTTCTACAGACAATTCCTCGAACTAAACATGCTCCCTGCGAATATGTCCTTTGATCAGAAAGAAGCAATATTTACCACGTGGAAGCTTCTTATCCAGCTCTTTCAGTCATTACATGCCCCATATTAACTAACAGATGAAGAGTTGTCTGACTGACATTTCATGAAAAGTTTGTGTATGCATTGCGAGTTTAGCCACCATATGGGAAAAGGTGTTAGCAACTCTTAAATTTTTAGACAGACATTCCAACAACACTGAAGCAAATGCGCACACTTATTGCAGTCCCCCCCTTCTCGTTGCAACCACAGACATCGCCAGACATAAATCTGTGTTGCCTGCAAGTGTTACGGGGTGGAAAGGGGGATCTAAGAGATCTTAGAGTGATAAGATTATAATTTTGCCTTCCATAAAATTATTCATGCTAAGGATAATTTTGAGTGGAGATAATTTTGCAACATTCACTCTCCTCTGAAAGAATGAGAGATGAGCTGTTATTTCCCAAAGGTTACCAAAGCAGTCAATCACAAAGTGCTATAGCTGTAATATCACCAAGTATGGACTTGATGTAATATCACCAAGTAAAAACTTGCTGTAAAATCAACAAGTCAAGACTATTTGATCCAGAATTTCATAATTATAAGCAACTAAATTGCCTTCTAATCTTTCTGTCCACTAAAGAGAAAATAGTTCAAGTATTATCGAGATAAGAGACTAGTTTGTAGCTAGTATAAGGAGGAGACAATGAAATGAAAATGCCAACCATTCAATACCGAGACATAATTGTGGTAATGCTTGCTGGAATGTGATAACAGTTTGGGTCATAATGAAATGGAACATTGACATTGTGTCCAAATTATATACAAGCCTAGGGAAAAATACCTGGTAAAGAACTTGTTCACAAAGAATCAACGGAAACAGAGCATCTGCTGCGGGACCGACCAGATCCGGACTGGAAACACAAACAGAAGAACTTCAGACTATGATATCAAGCATTGCAAGGAAGTAAAATGATTGTCAAACATGTTTTGCAAGTGTAGACGATTCTGACCTATTTCTTTTATTCAATGCAACACAAATATTTTTTCCCATCAACATTGTACATTAAGCAAGCCAATTACCTGTAATCCTCAAAAAGGAGTAATTGCATTAACAATTGAAGGAATCTACTCAAAATGCCTTCCTGCATATTCCCACTTGAATCTTCCACACCACTGGCATGTGAGCCTAAGCCTGTTTTGCCAACACCTGTCTCCTTATGGTGGTAGGAAGCAAGAGCTTTCAGAGCGCTCAGGCACATATTAACTACTTCCGTGTCCTGTACCACCAATGGAAAAGTTATGGCTTTGAAGATTTAGGAAGAATTTCCTGGCACAAAAAGTAGGTGGATGGAGGCTGTGAAGGCTATACCTTGTCTTCAGTTAATAAGAAACTTGTTGGCTATGCATATAACATATATTGTGCCATATTCACACAAACACAATTGTAGAGCAAAACTAGGGCAATGAAGTCTATCTTTCATTCAGGTTCTATACCAATCCAACTTGTGTCATATTCCAACAAGATGCACTAAACTATTTAAAGTAAAGGACTTGACAACATATGGACATGATATGCAACAAAAACAAGCACTTGTTATCCCAAATGGAGAGCTGGCACAATGAGAGGCATTGCTGTTTTCAGTTAATTGTAGATTCATCAACTGGACATTGTTGTCGATTTTTTTGAAAGCTTTCTGTTTGTAATTCATAATATTCCAATCAAGTATGATTTCACTACAAGTGTGTTTACGGCTTTGGTGTGCCCATGTAAGCACACATATTCTCTGACAGAATAAAGTTGTTTCAGAATCCGTTGTTCTTGTGGATTCAACAGGGTAGTTTCTTATGTTTTCTAGAAGTTTCTATCCCTTTTCTATTCCATCCTAGTTCTACGTCACAAGCACACACAAACACAAAAAGAAAAGAGGATCATTAGTTACCTGATGGCGAAGACCAAAATCAAGGGTCCCAAGCACACGCCCAAAAGCTTCTTTGTTCAGTTGGGCAACTGTTTCAGGATACACCTCCAACAAATGCGACAGTAGCGAGAAGTACTGCACAGTCATGGACCATCTTAAGTTAACAATGATCAAAATGGAGCTTTATATCTCATGATCTATAAAATACTTACATCGTGGCAAAGCTTAGGGTACTTCAGCAAATCCAAAGAGATCAGAGGGGTGACTATGTGAAGTCCGAAGTAGACCACCTGCAAGACCAATGCATGAGAAACCAAGTGCATGATATTTATACTCAAACTGCAGGACAAGCTTACCTCAGATATATTTGTCCCCTGTGTCTCAATTGAATCTGATGAAAAGTCAACCTGCAATATTCATAAATTCTTAATAAGCTATGAAATGGTCAAATTTTCATCACAGTCAAAAAAATTAAGAAGAAAAGGTACCAGATCTTTTGAACAAAGACTAGAGAGAAGCTGAAGAAGAGCACGTAAATCTTTATACTGCTCAGTTTCTGCCTCACTAAGCAAGCTACTTGAAAGACTCAATGATATCTGCAAAACAATGATGGGAGTTGGGGGTTAATGAAAGAGAAAAATTGCATCTTATCCACAATGAATTACAAATTTAACATTAAAAAGAAGAAGCATATGGAAAAATTATATATTGATGGATGGGTATAAGAATTCAGAACAAAATATATCAGTACATTAGAGAGTTCAAAACCCGGATAAAACATAGTTAAACATTAATAAGAAAACATGCCTGCTACCTCTAGATAGTGTTAGAGAATAATATAAATCATATCTTGGGGCCTCACCTAACAACTTAAGCTTTTAGGTAAAATGGTTCCTTGACATATAATGTTTACTTCTAAATTTGAAAATAGGAGACTTCAGCTACATGAATGATTTTATGAGGCATGATGTGCACACAGTCTATGATTCAACCTCTCTTATATGAGCAGCAAAATGAAGCTTACAAAGTAAATAAGCTAACAAATTTTAGCATTGACAAGCAAAATTCTTGTCCAATTTTTAGGCTGGAACCCGAGACCTCTCCAGGGGAGGGAACAAGGTGTTAATTGAGTATTGGCACTTTTCGTTACTTTAATGGCAATTCAATTTTGTTGCCAAGAATCAAATCGATTCCATAGTTTGAATTGCAGTTGCAGTATCAAGAACCATTTTGTCATTATGGTAGCAAGTCATGAAAGGTAGACCTCTTATTCTATATTGCAGATTTTCAACGATATCATTAAATAGCACAACACTAACACCTTCATTAACTAAGTAGCAAATTATCATGAAAGCACAAGATTTACACTTAACCCATTACATGTCCTTGTCCTGGAGTAGGTAAATTGCTATCTAAGTTAGGTCCACAAATACAAGTATTGTTGGACTTGGAGTGGATCCATAGGCCAAGTGCAAATGGCAAAAATGTCTGAGTTGGGGATGAGTTGACTCTGTCTTCAACATTGATTTATAAAAGAGTATTTAATGCATACAAAACAAAGGTCATGCCCAAGCCAGAAAAGAACCAACCAAAAAGAAAAAGAATAGGAGCAAGAGAATAAATTGTTGTTCCATTTGTTTATGTTGATGAACATGGTCTAGAGCTTTCAGCCCAAGCCAGAGACATCTTTCATACAAGAATCCAACCAAAAGCATCCTAGGAAAGTAAATTCTACCCACAGCCTTGGATGTCCAGAGGCAAGTTAATGGCAGTTTTATGAGAAAATGATCATTCCATGAAGATGGAAGGGGAAGAGATTTTTCCACCATTATTTTTTCTGGATTAGCATGAATAACTTTAATCAGACACCAGGTAATCATGAAATGTACCTTGCCAATATTGTGAGATGAGTAAAGTTGAAGCAAACGCATGCAGAAATCAACTACAACAGCAGTTTCTTGGGATTCCAGGTACGAAATTTGGCCATCCACCAAATCAACAACAAATTTGAGTAGCAGATAAACAACTGCAGACTAAAAGATAAACCGAGATTAGTGCCAAGAAATTACAGCAGGTAATGATGAACATCATGTAAGAAAACCAAAACGGAATAAGCAACATGTTCCTTAAAAGTAAATCCATTATGAACTCAATGTGCTACATTCATCAAACAAAGTTTGTGACACACTGAGGATGGGATGAACAGAACAGTCAGCCAATCAATCAATCAACATCTTTGTCTAAAAATTATGCACTTTAAGAAAATAAAGTTTAAGGTAGTTAAGGAGGTGAAACTAGGAATTGGATACTAGGAGATATAAAAATGGGTTTTCAATGAGCTTTTGGAAGAGAATATGCAGTCATTAGACTGATATGTTATGGTACCTCATGTTTGTACACTTCAAGAAGAACCAAAATCGGGTTCATCACAGAGAGTCCCATCTCATAAAGAGCTCTCTGTGTTCGAGGTTCAGATGCACTGGCAGCTCCACGTAGACGCTCCAACAAGATACTCACCTAATGTTATTAGAAAATGAGTGTCCTTCTAGGAAAAACAATTACAGTGAATAGAAAGACTCAATGTTTACTTGTAGGATGACGTCTGGTTGTTGAGCAACATTTTTGAGGTCCCTCTTGTTAGATAGTTCCACCAGATACTTTGTCATATGACCCATAAGGTTCCTTACATATCTATAATAAGAGGATACACAGACATCAGAAAATAATAAAAATAATAATAATAATAATAATTAACATTCAGAAGACTCACTGATTTGAAGCTCCTGAATTACCCATTCCAGAAGCAGAAAGAACCAGTGTTTGAGCCAGTGAACGCTAAAAGAGAAAAATAACTTATAGTTAAAACTGCAGACAACAAGAATAAAATAGCAGATAACAACATTTGAAACTCACCTGATTAGAAGAATTTAACACGAAAAAAGTTTGTTCATTTGCAAATGCATTTGCTAGTTCACGCCACGAGTCCTATAATTTTTTTTGAAATGAAACGGATCAAATAACAGTAATTTAAATGCTGCTTGAAATAAATAAATAAAAAAACTCCAATACATTGCATCCTATTCTAACATAAGGTTCTTCAGATATTTACTTCAAGATTTCCAAAAGAATGTCATATTAATGATAGATGTACCATTCTGACCATTTATCTTGATTCATTGATAATACTAATAAAGGAAAAAATGCAGCCAGAAAAATGTAAGAAGGTAGCCAGCCTATAGTTACGAGGCTGAATATCATTAAAAGAGATCACTATGATCGATATTGATATTTAAGCTATTCTAAATATTTTAAACACATACCAGTTGAACAAGTTGACCACAAATATTTTTTCGCCGAACAAGAGCATGAAGTAGTTTGGAGCAAGTTAACTCCTGTTACATGTGAACAAAGAGCATTATCAAGGAACATCACAACTAACATGGCCCATGGATTATCAAAGGGCTGAAACTACCGGGGGGAGGTTCCTAATGCTATTAATATGTCAATGTGATTCTTCAGGTAACCGAAAGGGATGGAAATGGAACTATGGATTTCTACTAGATAAGTTTACATTAGCTAGGCTGAATTCATCCAGAGTTCAAAACCTTTACAAAAAATGCCATTTTTATTCTAAGAAGATCATGAGAAAATATAACTCAAAGGCCTTCTATGCTCTTACCTAGTGCCAATATATAGTTATAAGAAGACAATGAATTCAAGAACTCTTAAACAGAAATCAACTAAGAATATCTCAAATTATATAATCATTATGGGAATTATTTTTTTCAGCACAACAATTTCAGCATTAGATAACAATTTACAAGAATCTGAGTGCATATAAGTGCCCTACGTTGTGAATGTAGGATTTTGTTCGTAGAATCAGAAGCAATATACAGATCAGTTTGGCAAGTACACTAAGAAAAAGTCAACAATGTCTTCATGTAGCAAAACATAATTTGAATACAACCACCAAATATATGAAGTTCAATCTATGATTTGGATACAAAATTGTATTTCTATAATAAAAGTACCAAATAAACAATAGACAATGATACACTATGTCCAGTTTGTAATAACTTGGAAACAAATATCCAAAGATGAAGCTTGGGTTGGCAACTAATCAAGCATAGGGGATGGAAAAATGGCTACCCTGTTAGATCGTGAAAGTTGAGAAAAAATAAATAAACACAAGGGAGTTAAGATCAAGGGATGTAGAACAAGCACAAATGACAAAACATAAATTCCCATAACTTGTACCTGCAAATCCTTCTCCCCGGGATAAGACAAGAGAGTTGTCACTGAGATGCGAACAATAATGTCAAGCACAAATTTTCCCTGGTAATTTTCTCCAAAAAAGCTGAGCAAAGCTTTTTTGGAGTGTTGCTGCTGCTGCTGATACCCTGAATTGAGGGTGCTGTCTCTAATTTCTTCTGACAATAGAAATGTACGAGACCATCTTGCAAGAAACCATATAACAGCCTACACAAAATATCAGTTAAAATAGTTAATCCTAAATCATGTTTGGGTGAGATAATTACAGAAAGTAAAAGTTCACTCACATCTCCTACTCATTATGAGACGCACAACAATCAAAAAACTAAGAGGATAACTTCGAGGATAATAAATGACGTAGAACAGGTATTCCAAAAGTTTATGGACAACATTGGCAAGACAAGGCTTGAGAAGAAGTCCAATATAGAGCCTGAAGTTAATGTTTTTCTATTTTAATTATTTTCCTGGTTAATTTTGAATTTTAATTATTTATTTCCTACTTAGTTTAGAACTATTAACTTAACCAGATTTTACTATTTAAAAATCCTAATACTAGATGAGTTAAAATAGTTAGAAGAGTTTTAATTAGAAATCCTTTCCTTTAAAGGATTTTAGTACTAATATAAATGTGGATGTCTAGTTTATTTTATGGAAATCAAGACCTATTCATATTCAATAAAGATATCACAAAATTTTCTCTAGATTTATGTATAATTTGATTTGCAACTTTAGAGCTTGAGAACTCTAGTTTTATTTTTTATGTCAGGTGGTATCAAAGACGGTCGACATCTGGATCGATGGCAAATCGTGAAGAGAATCATGAAGCAGTTGGTGGCAACCATCTTCGTGGTGTTGATCAAGGGATGCAAGCTATTTAAAATTAGCTAGATCATCATTTAATAGCAATAACAGCTTTAGCTTTAGAGAGGTGAATGCAAACTGGGTGTGACGACATCAATACTAGAGTTGATGACCCAACTAGGCTTGAGGCATTAGGGTTGCGCACAAACATGAACCGGGAAGAAGAGAGGCACGCGTCGGGGATGAAGTTTGTTGTCAGCTTGTTATTGAACCAGTTTGTGCAAATCCTCATTGCCAATATGACTACGGGTATTCATACGATGAAGAATATCTATTTTGGCTAATGGGAGGCATACATAGGAATTGCAATGAGAAGAGTAACGTGTTTGAAGACTTACCTAAGGGTTGACCTTACCTTAGATTTATTCCTAAAATTCCATCTAGACAACCACTTGTCTATGTGAAGGGTGTTGGTGAAGATAAACTTGATGGAGACCATAGGACCTTGTCAAATCAAGACAAACAACCACAACCCAAAAGACAAATTGATCAATGTGATTGAAGGTTGGTAAGAGCAAGAATCTTTTGATGACGATGAAGTTTTGTGCAAACTTGATGGAGATGATGAAGAAGAGGTATATATGATGAACTCAAGTTTGAAGTAGAAACAAGTAGAAAGAATCTACAAGTGGATTGCATAGGAACATAAAGTATAATATCAAATATTGATTTTTTCTTATTATACACGCACTATAAACTAAATTTTGAGGTTGATATGTCAAAGACATGCTACTTTGTGAATAAATTAGTTATAATATAATATTTGAAGTATTTGTTCATTTGGAGTTGAAAAGTTCAGTTTCTAACAAGTAACTCGAGAATGAGTTTTTCTCAAGTAAGGAAGACTGACATAGAACAATTATCCTAGAAGTTTATGGACCATATTGAAAAGATCAAGCCTGAAAAGAAGACCACAAAGAAACCCGAAAACAACTAAAATAAGTTTGAAGTTGATGCTTTCCTATTTTAAATATTTTTCTAGTTAATTTTGGATTTTAATTAACTATTTCCTACTTAGCATAGGACTTTTAATTTAACTAGTATTTTACTATTTAGAAATTTTAATGCTGGATTGATTCTATTAGTTAAGTAAGTTTTAATTAGGAATCATTTCCTATAAAAGATTTTAGTACTAAAATAAATAGGGATGTCTAGTTTATTTTATGGAGATCAAGACTATTATTCATATTCAATAATGATACCAAGGAATTTTCTCTACAGTTTGGTTTATAACTTTAGGGCTTGAGAACCCTAGTTTTATCTGTTATACACTACGTCAATAAGAAAACCAAAGCAGTGAAGCACATAAGTCTGATCTCTGTTATAAATAAATAAAAAAGCACAGAGGGCATAGGCCAACTGAATGCCTATGGTTAAAAATCTATGCTGACCACATACTAAGAACATGCCCAGTTGACAAAGCTAGAATTGGGCATAGTTGACCAAAACACAACCCAAGGAGTACATGCATCTTGCACCTTAAAAATAAAACTCGTTTTCTCATGACTACAAATCATATATCATTACGGACGGATACAATGTATCCATACCTATAATGATAATGCATAAAGGAGCTAAAGTCCAAAAAACAGAAAGCTGGAAAATAACATGGGACAAAATGAACCTCACTAAATGCCTGTCGTTAAATATGTATGCTGACCACATACTAAGAATATGCCCAGTTGACAAAGCTAGAATTGAGCATAGTTGACCAAAAATAACCCAATGAGTACATGTATCTTGCACCTTAAAAATAAAACTTGTTTTCATGACTACAAATCATACATCATTATAGACAGATACAATGTATCCGTACCAATAATGATAATGCATAAAGGAACTAAAATCCAAAAAAACAGAAAGCTGAAAGTAACTTGGGACAAAATGAACCTCACTACCTCCATGAGCCGGGGACTGAAAACCGAAGCTCTCATTTCTGGATCTAAACTTTGCTGGGCAAATTTTATGATTGAACTGCATTAAGCGAAACAGTGAATGCGTTGCATCCTTCAATTGCATAGAGGAAAAGATTTAGTAAGAAATCTGTAAAATAAGCTACAGGGCATGCATTCAGGCAGCAGTAAGCAATTCCTCTTCCTCTTCTTCCCTTAGGTTCCTTCTTGCAAATCAAAATTGCAGAAGTTTTTAAAAAACAGTTTTGAACCTACTTGGATTTGACATATCCAGTACTTTTTCATGAATGCAAAGTAAAAAACTTACATGGAGAGTACCACGACAGGATGCTTATCTGCTTCCACCGTGTCCAGAAAATGAGTCTGTATTGTGTTAGGCACCTAATTAACACAAAACAATGTGTCCCATAATTAGAATGTTAAGTCACAAGATTGGTTTGTAATACAAGCAACATAACAAGTCTAGCATACCAACTAACAGACACAAACAGACAATATTTCAAAAGTGGCCTGGAAACTATTTTGCTTAAAAAGTGGTGATACTAACACAAATACCCTTATAAAATAAAGAGGACAAGAAAAGAGATATCCAATGGAAGTCTCTCTTAAACAAGCAAACAGTGATATCTTTCTGTATCAAAAAAAAAAACATTTGAGGAAAGGGGAAGCTGCCGTTGACAAAGGCACTTACATGATTTTATATCTTTTGACTAGACCCAAGGAGTCTCATCCCATATTTTTGCTTCGGAAGACTGAAGCTCATATTGAAAAATTCATACTAGCTTATTATGTTAATTCATGTATTTATTTTCTCATCAAAAGTTTACTTATTCAAAGATTACAGAGTAGACATAGAATAGCAATCTCTCATCTCTTACAATAAGCAATCAATAAGATAATACAAAATGAGATCCTGGTTGGGAATGCAAGCACCTTTATGTAAATTTCAGAGTATTTAAGGGGGGGAAACATGCTACATGTGAAGCATTATATTACTCATTTATGCTAAACAAAGCCTAGAACTAAGCACATGAAGTAACCAAGTACCAGGGGTGTTTCTCCCTCTCCTTCATCTGCAAGTACATGCCCAGTTATTAACAGCAACGAGTAAAGTTCCTCCAAAGTTCGAGTTGGATCAACAATACCCCTGCCCTACAAAGTTAAGAGCATGAGATGTAAGCAAAAGCATCATTAATAACTAAAGAAGAAATTATTGCTCCTTTTTCTGTATGGCCTGCCTAGGAAAATATTTTTAGTGCTACATGCTAAAAAAGTTTCAATTTTTATTTCTAAATCTCAAATCAAAGAAACCAACATATAACTTGATAAAGAAGAATACATTGTATTGACAAATAAATTGATGAGGTGTCATTTCATCAAATCTTGACAAGCTTTGAAAGAACAAAAGTAAGTCAGTATAAGCCTAGGCTAAAAATTCCAATGTTTTACAAGTACAAGTCCTGGTGATCTATCAGAAACATTCAATCCATAAGTGGACCAAATGAGTGCAAAGCAAATGACTGATGACTAATGTAAAATGATACATTTTAAGTTCAAAAGAAACTCATCATTCCTCCCAATGATGCACGGAAAAAAAAGGTTCCATAACAAATATTCTTCAAATATAATAATCAAGAGTACCTGATGAAGCATGGCAAAGCGCTCAGAAAACTGACTCGTGAGTAAGGGAATCGCAACATCAATTGCTGCTCTTGCAATAAACGCATAAGAACTTAACCTTTCATCCATGGCTGCATGAGATGTAACAACGACAGAGGGATATCAATCAGGGCAAAAATGAAAAATATAAAACAAACATTTCAATAGTAATCAAAATGATGGATAATTTAAAGTGAATCCACACACTTAATATTTAGAAACCTTTTCCCATACCAATAATGGATGCTTGAAGGTAGTACAGGTCATCATCATCATCATCACCACTCATCGATGATGCAGAAGCCACTGTGCAGGCAAAGATAGTTATTTTAACCGGTTCTAAAAAAGACGAATGAATCAAAAAGTCAATAAATCAGTAAGAAAAACATTAAAAATCTCAATTATTACCTTTTAGCTCGGAGTCTACAATCAAGGCAAAAAGATTGGCTGCAGCATTGATCCCTTCAGGTGGAAGCATCACTGTGCCACCAGTACTATCCTAAGAAGAATAACAAGACAAACTAATGCTAGGTTTGATGGCAAGAACAAATGATTTTACAAAGATAAGAGTACCTTATGCTAAAAAATAGAAGTAACCACAGCCAGCAAAAGCAAACTATACATAAAATTTGGAACCATAACAAACCTAAACATGCAATTCTCAATAAAGCAATGATGAACGAGTTAATGGATGGCAAAAGTGGTCCTTTAATCACAGACATAATTTCACAAGAACAAACTAACACATATATACCACAAGTAAGATGGTCCAGGTATCTAGCAGGATATCACGTGCCTCCCAGCTCCATGTCCCCTCCTCACAGTTTTTAGTCAAAAGGACTTTGACAACTTGACACATCAAGGTGGATAAAAAGGCAAGAGTGCCAAAGGGCCTGAACATTGAGCCAAAAAAAATCAATTATTTAAAGACTACATGGCATGATGCAATGCTTGCCAAATATACAAAACACAGAAGAAATAGCATATCACCAATCCAAAAGAGATTAAGAAGTGGAAGTGCTAATACAGGATATAATTATGCCACTGACCTTATGGATTTTAACAGATTGTCTAGTACAATAGGGTTTGTGACAGTTGCGATAGATAAAAGTGCACGGCATCCATCAAGCAACTCACTGAAACAATCAGAATAAATGTGACACTTTGCAGGAAGCAAAACAGGTGATTGAAAGCGAATAATATGTAGGAAAATAACCTTTCACTTTTCCCATCTTCAATTGCTTGTGAAACAGCATCAGGGGGATCAATCCACTGAATTATCCCAGAAAGCAGTTGCAACAAATGATGCTCTTGCATTTGTCCATCATCTGCACTATTGAGCAGAATACTTAGCATGTCTATTAATTGATCAGTCCATTCCTCAGCAGGAAAGAACAAAGAGCTTCTCTCACATCAAAAATCTAAAGGCGTTGCAAAATAAAATAAAATTGAATGTGCAAGCAATTTTATTTGTTCTGACAGTCCAGTAATCAATGCTGGTATTGCACACATATGCAACTGTGAAAAAGTTTGCAGCTTTTACCCCATCCAATCTCATGAATGAACTCCATTTTTTTCTCAATCTAATTTCAATACTCTTCTAATTATAATTCCTGTTACCATCATTGAAAAACTTTCCAACTAAGTCCAACTTTCATTGTTGAAATAATCCAACCATGGAAACAATCATCATAATCACCAATCTACTGTTTCATTTCCAAAACTAAAGGTCACACTAGCAGACCATCTAAAAGTTTTAGAAATTCATTTGAACTTTACATGAAATGTTAAGAGTAGCTACGGGCATGGCAATCTGCTTGTTTCAACAAAGAGGGAGAATCTATTTAAAATTCAGGGTAGTAATATTTTGGGATAGAGGTCGCTTATGGGGCTAGAGCTACATTTTAGTTGAAAAATTCCCCTTGGTCATTGGCTCAAGAAGGATGGTGAAAGTTGAATATAGGTACTTGTCTGGACAGACCAGAGGAATTAGCTTTATTTGGAGGAGTAAGAGGAAAAGGCATGCATCAAAATTTCCATCTTACACCTCTTGTCAACAAGTTCTTTGGTAAGAACAGTAACTAAGGATAAAACTCAACAATTAGCAATATGCTTACCATTTTAGCATAGGAACCTCATAGTTACTAATTAAACCAAAGCAAACATCAAGAGATTATTAGCATCATAGAATTAAATCATCTAATAAAAAAAGGTAATGTTAAGAGAAATAATACTAACCAGAAAGGAAAATAGTTCCTGTCAAGGAGCAGAACTGTATGATAAGTTTCCGAGCAGAGACTGCAAGAGGACAATCAAGCCAGTAGCCACCATGAGAAAACTTCTCCCTTAGAGTTGCATATAAGCCCAGGAGCCACCCAACATGGCCACTTGAAATCAGAACATCATGCCATGCAGGACCTGGCTACAAGAAGTATAGATTGACAATCAATGAATCATTAAATGTGATCTTAATAGATATGACCCTAATGGTAGATTCACAACGTGAGCCTTGCACCCAAGTTTTTCTGTAATATAATTATGAACAAAACAAGACATACCAACCATGGAAACTTTGAGATTATAAATTTGTTACCTGCACTATGGTGCAGTCAGACTTCTTGGGTGAGCTGTGAGCTCTAACTCCAGGTGAAAAAACATTTCTTCCACCTTTTGTGCCAGTTGTGTTGTACCGGAAATCCCAGTTCAGGATTTGAAGCATGAGACGCAGTGCTGCAGTGCAAACCTTAACCTCGGGTACTTCAGTATTGGAGTCAGTTATTCTCCTTGTGACACTTACAGCAGCATTTTGTGCCCAGCAATAGAATGTCTATGATTCACAAGGTAGCAAAACAACAATTAAGAATATGTCTGAACAAGGAAGACAATAAGAAGAAAGAATCCTATGCACAAATATCATTGTATCAGGGAAAACTCCACATGTTAATAGATAGAAGAATATCATAGAATTAAGCAGGATGGGGAGAACCTTGACATAGTCTTTTTCTAACAACATACGGCATTGCTCATGAAATTCCCTGGGAAGGCCCATGGCAGTTGAAGTAGAAGGTGAGAATTCTGATACCTGCAATGGAGGAAATGTTAGTCCCAGATTTTGGCAACAGGTTAATAAAATAAAGCAGATTCCAGTCAGAAACAACATGCTCATAAAATGAAAAAAATTGAGAAAAGTATGTACCAAAGATTCTAGAAAATTGACTCCAGAGAATTGCACATCTACACCATGAATGCCAAAAATAGCCTGGTTTATCTGCAGATGAAAAATTGTTAGACAAACAAGCAGAATATCCATGAGCATGCACTCAATTTACATGTGTATTTGCATGCTGAAGTGGGTGTGCTTGCAACAACTGGTATGCCATTGAAGAAAATTTCAACATCACAAAAAGCGTAAAGATAACAAAAAAAAGAAAACATTGGTTTTGCTAATATCTAGGGGTAATCAATGAATGGCTTATGCTGGTATATGGGCAATGGAAATGGTCAGAAAAGGTATCCTCCTTTAATTTTAATATGTTAAGAATAACAGATTTAATGTGTCCATGAACATGCATTTCCTCTTCTGTTAATTAACCTATAGCAAATTTTTGACATTCACCAATGGGAACTCGTCATTTTCATAAGCCCATAGAGACAACCCTTACTTATCTAAGTGTTAATTAATAGCAGAGCAATCTAGTATAATTTTACACTGTAGGAGATGAATTTCAGTAATGTTACAGTTCAATGATAAATAAGAAAAATTAGATGCCTTTGGAAAATAAAATTTCTCATCTGTATGAATGCACCTAACATTTCGAGATGATGTTCAATACAAAGAGACATTTAAGAAGAGCAGGTTACTTCTGTGAAAAAGGGGAAAATCTTGTTGGCACAAAGAGAGAGGTGCAAAGCAACAATGAGTATTTCCTCAAACCAACAAGGAAAAAAGAGTAAGACAAGGCTGACCAAAATGAAGCATGTAATACTAAACAAGTTTTGAAGGAAAGAATATTAAACAGCTGCAATACCTGATAAAAAAAGGTCTCCTTCTCAGCAGCTGTAAAATCGATCCTGTATACAAATTATTTTCCATCATTACTCCCAAGATATTAACTTAGCCACAATCAAAAACAAAATAATGATAAATTAATAAAGACTATCAATTCCTCACAACATAAATTGGCAAGATTGACAAAGTGCTTCACTATATTAGGGAATTCTTAGACCTAAGCTTCACAAAGTTTCTCCAAATCCACATCAAACTAGCACCAAGCACTAACAAGGAAAGAAAAGTTACAACTGAAGCAAAAAACACATAATGCAAATGTAATCCCACCAGCCTATTATGCATTCAATTAATGTAAAAAAATAAAATAATAATAATTCATGACAGCTCAACATAGCTAAACTTCACTTCCAAACTAGTACTTAATTTCTTTTTAATGCTTAACTTTCTATTGGTTATCTTAATAGATAATACTAATACATCAAAACTTGTAATGAATTCATTTATAAATCACATCACTGAAGTACAACACTAGAAATAAAATTTCAAAGACCCTAAAATCTTAGTAAAACTAGAAATGATAGCTACCATCACCAAACCATAATGATTGACCACAATAGTTGTCCTAGAAACTAGTATGGAACTAACAGATGACATCTTTTCAACATTGCTCAGCTCAAATTTTCAGCATCTTCAAAAACATATATAGGCATCCACTCTTTATATAAGTAAAATTTGCACTCTGCTTTGCCAAATCATCCATACTTTTTCAGTAAGTATAAATTAACACCATTACTTTCACGGTCACCTTAACCATGATTGCTGCTGCCACATCCACCACATCACCAGAGTCATCAGTAAGTACAATTTAACATCATTACTTTTTCACTATCACCTTAATCATGATTGCTGCTGCCACATCCACCACATCACACAGAGTCATTAAGATAATAGGCATGCTTCAACATTCTCCAAAACAAAATACTACTCCCAGACAGTGGATTCCTCCAGCCTCTTTTGTTTTATTTTTAAAAAATAATTGGCAAATGGGCATATGTGCCATTACTCAGCCAAAGGCTAATTATCCACTTACATTGATTGGATCTGCATTAATTCAAGACAGCCATAGATAATTTTATATTGCTCTGCTATGTTAATAAGACTGGTTGGCAACAACATCTTGAAAATCACAAACTTTATATTTCATGTACCACATAACTCTCGTACAAACCATGCCATCTTCAATATTTGTCCAGGTTATTGCCTACATCAATGGAATGTGAGGCAGTAATATCACAGGCAAGATAGAGCAGACTGCACTACAAACCATAAAACTATCGCACAAAACACACTGTTAATGCATAGCATTCCATGGCACGTGAACTTTCCATGACAAGTCTCATGGTCTGTGATTATGAAACATGGAGCATCAATATCACAAGTAAAATACACTTGTTTCCACTTAAGTGTCCATCTGCACACATTACATTTTTCAATTCAGCATTTAAAGATGCAAACATGTAACTTTACCAGCCCCTTTTCATCAATTGAGCAGCCACGGAAGAAACCTTAGCTAGGACATAGCCCTCTGGCGAACCAGCATGTTGCATAACATAGCACAAGCAAAAACTGCAAGCAAAAGCACACCCATCAAAACCATGATCAATGACCAAAGATAAAATACTCATGTAAGCAAGCCATGAAATATCAAAATCTCCACATAAAATGTGTAGTGTGCTCCAGAAAATTACAATAGCATATAAACTCATGCTTCCACAGACTTAATATCTAAAAGAAAATACAACCAATGCCACATAACTTTGCAATATCACAGAAAGAAAATACAGCCAAGTCACATAACTTTTCAATATCGCATAATTACCTTATCAAGCTTCTCTTGTCATCACTCGTAAGGAGACTCCATTCCCTAATAGCTGCATCGCGAATTGCAGCAGCCGCTTGAAACTTTGCCGTTCCCATTTGAGAATTCTCTGATACATAGAAGTTAAAACCATCAAGAACATCACATCTGATTTTTGTATAGAAACTTTAATAATACCAATCATCCATTCATATATCTTCCAAAACCTTCAACAAGATAAAAATCAACAACTACTGCAGCACACTTACCAAGAATAAATTGGCATGCCTTGTAAGGCTGAGACGACTGATTCAGTGACAGAATGGTCGCCTCGGCTGCCGCTGGATTTATATGCATCTGCCATACATACATACAAGGTAAACAGTCAACAAACGCCATGCATACATACAAGTTAAACAGTTAACAAACGCCAAACAACGATTCACGTGTTTATGCAAATAACTAACAACAAATAAATCACTGATTAACATCAACAACAACTAATGTTGATCGCCGATAAAGTTGTGATACAGATTACTAAAAACGACGGCGTTCAGTCAGATATTAAGCAAAAACCTGACTAAACCTATTACTATTACCTCTTGAAAAAATTCTTGTGTTAATTTTTTGAAATGTGACAGCGTTGTTTTGATTTGAGGTGTTATTTTCTTGCAGATTATCAGTGAACAAACATGAGAATGAAAAAAGGAGAGGACCTGGATAGAAGAGCAGGCGAGCTCAATGGCGTGCATGGTGGACTGGAGTTGCGCCAGATCGGGGAGGCCGTCCCCTGTCTGCTGTTGCTGCTGCATCATTTAAGAAGTCAGTGACAGATTTAACAAGGGAAGATTGGATTGGCAGTGGTTTAGGAGTTTGATTATTTAGAATAATCGAGGCTTTGTTGCTCTGTTTCGTGCTTGCCGTTAACAAGGAAGAAGGAGAAGGTGGTGGTGCTGGTGCTGGTGCTGGTGGCGCTGTGGAAATTTGAAGGGAAGAGTGAGGTGTGCTGTTTGTGTTATGTATACCGGAAAATGTTATGACTATGAGCACGCTAGAAATTCTTATCTCCACGCCGATTTTTTTCGTATGTAATCAGAATTACCGTTTTATCCTTCAGTCTCTTTTAAAAAAATAGCTCCCTCCCTTTTCTTTTTTACCATTGTTCAGGACAGAAATAAACTAAAGAATATGAAAATTTACTCATTCTTAATTTAAGAAAAGCTTAAATTATTTAATATATTCAAATTAATTTTATATTTATTCTTAGTACACAAAAGATAAAAATTAAAATATCCCTTTTCCTTTTCGATTGTTAAAAATACTCATAGTATCTTTCAGTGGGTGTTTGGGAATGCTTTTTAAAAGTTTTTTTGAAAAAAATTGAAATTTTTTTATTTTTATTTTTAAACATAATTTGATGTTTTTATATCATTTTGATATACTAATGTCATAAATAATTCTTAAAAAATATAAATTTAATGTATTTTTGAACGAAAAATACTTTCAAAAACAATTACAACTACACTCCCAAACATCCCAAACAGACAATAGAAAAATCAAGAAAAAAATCATAATTTTGAAAATGATGAAAAAGTAAACTGGGTGTGTTAAATGTGACAAGGGTAAAAAAGAACAGCAAATAACCAGTCAATTTGCAATTTCCACTCATTTTAGGGACTAACATGAAAAATATTTCTACAACAAGTACCGAGTTGTAATTTCAGTTATTATTAAACCCTAGGTAGTAACGTTATTTTTGTTCTCACTACATCATCAACAAAACTGGACGAAACAAGAAAGCCTCTTGCTGTCACAGCTTACAAGAAGGAGACCGCAAGACTAAGTTTTTAAGGTTTGTTTGTGATTTATGTGATAAATTCAATCAGAATTTCAAGCTTTAATGGTTTTTAAGCTACTATTCTGTAATGGGTTCTTACATTTTGTGGGGGTTTAGTGGTTAAGGCTCTCTCTCTCAGTATGCTTGTGTGTTATGGCTTTTGTTTCAGCTAAATGTTTAGTTAAGTTGTATTGTCACTGAACTCGAAATGATTATGATTCTTTTTAGAATTATCAGAGTACAAGGAGCTGAGGGGGTTTTATGTTTTGAGGCTGCTTGTTAATTCTTGTTTAAGGTGGAAATAATCCATATATGTATCTTTTTCTAATGTGAAGGTTAAGAATTTGATGTGTTCATGAGACAAGTCATCATTTTCTAGGCCTATACGGGCTTGACGTTTCGTGACTGCTCTCTATTATTGAAGTTGGTTTTGACCTGGCTTACTGTTTAATATAATTTTGTATGAAAACAGATATGGTTGTGATTTTGCTCTAGTAAACGGATTTTCTAGCTTTTTGTTTCTTACGAGTATGTGATGAATTTTCATTCTGATTATACTTCATTTTCTTGTGTTTATTTATTCGTTGTTAGATTCTTGGTTTACCTTCCTTGTATTCTTTTATTCTTTTGAGATTTTTTATTTGTTGCTATTAATGTTAACTTTTACTGTTGAACTAATGTAGGCAATAAAATCTTGGAGAAAGTTCCCTGTTGATGAATGTGTAAAGTTAAAGCAACTGATCAATTGTCCTTTTCTTGCAAGAAACCAAGCCCCTTCTCTTTGATGAACTATTAAAAAGAAGGTGCTAGTTATTGGAAGCTTGTTTTGTATGTCCTTGCAAAACCGCAAAGATAATTGTATTAAGCAGGTTGAACAAGATGGGTTTTACTGTTTCCCCGCAGAAATCTATAGTTGAGGTCCATTCTTTGCAAGGCTTGCAAAGATGCTCTAATCAAGCAGGGCCGAGTTTCGGTGTAGTTAGTTGCTCAGCATTGAAGGGGTTGAGTTTTTATCTAAATTGTTCAATGAATTGCCGTTACAGAAATCAATTGTATTCGCAAGGGAAGGAATTTCTCAGGTCTGGAAGAACTTTGTTTTCTTTACAGTGTAGAGGAGTGGAAAGTGTCAGCATTGATAGAGTCGAGGAAAATGATCAAGATGAATGGAGCTTAGGAAGTCATGTGTCAGGTTCTGGGAGGGACTTTAGAGTGGAAATGACCACAAGGAGTCATGGATCTCCAATTTTGTTTGCTGATGGACCCCTTGTTGAAAATGACGAGGAAACCAACAATGAAATTCTTCAGAATTTGTGCAAAAATGGGAGTTTGATGGAAGCAACAAAGCTGATAGATATTATGTCACGGATAAACCAAATTCCCAACTCCACTTGTTCCACAAACTTAATAAGGGGCCTTATAAGAATCGGTCGGATAGAAAGAGCTTCAAGGGTTCTTAAAACTATGGTCATGTCTGGTTTGGTTCCAGATGTTATTACATACAACATGATGGTAGGAGGTTTCTGTAAGAGAAGACAATTTAGATCTGCCATTGATCTGCTGGAAGACATGAGCTTGAGTGGTTGTCCCCCAGATGTGATCACTTACAATACAATAATCCGCAGCCTGTTTGATGACGGAAAATTTGATAAAGCTGTGGAATTCTGGAAGGGGCAATTAAGGAGGGGATGTCTTCCTTATCTAATACCTTACACGATACTCATCGAGCTAGTCTGGAAGCATTGTGGAACTACGCGGGCCTTGGAAGTATTGGAAGATATGGCTATCGAGGGCTGTTATCCAGATCTCGTCACCTACAATTCATTGGTTAATTTTGCTTCTAAAGAGGGTAAGTATGAGGATGCAGCTTTGATTATATACAACATTCTGTCTCATGGGATGGAGCCCAATGCCATAACTTATAACAGTCTTCTCCATTCTCTTTGTAGCTGTGGATTATGGGATGAAGTAGATGAGATCCTTTCAATCATGAAAAAAACCTCTCATCCTCCAACTGTGGTAACTTACAACATTATGATTAATGGGTTGTGCAAATGTGGACTTGTGGAGCGTGCAATAAACTTTTTCGTTCAAATGGTTTCCGAAAATTGTTCTCCTGACATTATAACTTACAATACTCTCCTTACCGCTCTATGCAAAGAGGGAATGGTAGATGAGGCCCTTCAAGTACTAGTCCTCTTGAGTGATAGCAACTATTCTCCTGGGTTAATAACCTACAACACTGTCATTGATGGACTGACTAGAAGGGGCTATATGAATGAAGCAATGAAATTGTACAATCAAATGATAGAAAAAGGGATAGCTCCTGATGGTATCACCCATCGTTCTCTGGTTTGGGGGTTTTGTTGGATAGATCAAGTTGAGGATGCTGTGGAGATATTGAGGGAGATGGGAAGGCGAGACCACAGGATCAATAGTAGCGCTTACGGAATGGTAATCAATGGATTATGTAGAAATAAGAGGGTAGATACTGCAATACAAGTTCTGGAAATGATGGTCTCAGGTCGATACAAGCCGGATGAAGAGATTTATTCTACTTTAATTAAAAGTGTTGCTGATGCTGGTATGGTTGAAGAGGCAGATGAATTGCATCAGAAGTTGATAGAAAGAAAGGTTCTTAGAGAGAACCATGTTGGATAAATCATGATTGCATGGAAGATTCAAAACTCATGCTAGTTCTTTCTGGCAAAATGAGATAGCCATCTATTTTTCACGTCAAACTATACAGAATACACAATGGAAGCTCAGTGCCTTGATGCCATATTGAGTTGATTTTTCGAACAGTTTTCTCAAGCCACAAGACCCTTTTGGGAGTGATGATGTATCATCACTGGGAAACATTGGTGGTAGAAATGGGACATAAAATGTTGCAAGTAGTAGATTTATCAAATGAGGTGGCATTGTTGTGCTTTTTACTAAAGTCAACTTACTACTGCTTGTTTTTGTGGATTTAGATGTGTTGAAACTTGTTCATGTAATTCAAACTGAACCTTTCTTTACTAGCTGGTTTATATTTCCTCCTGCATTTTTCTCTCTCAGATTAATGGTTCTGAAAGTTAATGATATTTCCTATGCAAGGCCTGATGGAGTAAAGGAACTATTTGATTTGTGCATCGGATTTGTCAGCGTACAATAGTATAGAACTAGTAGCAACGCAATTTTCAATTTTTATTATTAAAATAGTTAATAAAATTTGTTAATTCAAAATAAAATATAATATCTATACATAAGTTTGATATAATGAAACAGATCAACACATCTTATTATAACAACAGTAACATCGAAATCTTAATATTTAAAATTATCACTATTATTATTGTAAAAATAATAAAAAATTATTAAATTATCCCAAAAAAAAAAACTCAAAAAAATTAACGAAAGAATAAATAAGAACAAAAAATATTATTATTATTATTATTATTATTATTATTATTATTATTGAGTTAATAATGAAAAAAACAAAATTAAATCAAAGATTAAAAAAATCAATAAACCGGTGAACCGACCGAACCGAACCAACATACACTATGTTTTGTCTCACAATCTACAATAAAACAGTGAACTCTTTTAGTTTATTTTATAATTCCGAAGTCTTTCCAAACTTATTTTCAAATTCAAGATTCAACATCTGCCAGAAGAACCATACTGGGAAAAAAAAAAAGCGACCAAAATCCAATGAGAGCCGTATGCTCTGAAGATCTGTCCATTTAACCATGAATGGCCGGCCTTCTATTCAGCAGATGAAAAGTCAACGGAGGAGAAGCAACAATCTTCTTCTTACATTTACTGAATGCTCCTGGTTTGATATTGCCCTGGCAATCCATTTGAATGTCTTTAGAGCCTGTTTGGCACGCCGGTACAACCAGCGTTTTGCCAAAACTCATTTTTTTTTATTTTAAATGAAGTTTTTTTTGTGTTTTTAAATCATTTTGATGTGCTGATGTCAAAAATAATTTTTAAAAAATAAAAAAATATCATTTTGATATATTTATAAACAAAAAACACTTTAAAAAACAACCACAACCACACTCCCAAACAGGCCCTTAGAGGTTATTTGTATCAAGAAAGGCCCAGGAATTTTAAGCTTCGGGTCTAATGAAAACTAGCTTTTATTGACAATGCAATTCCTTTTAACAAGTTGTTCTCCATCACTAATCAGCAGAACCATTTTAATTCATTACAAGGTAACAAGGTAATTGACTGGATAAAAAATAGAAATAAAGACTTCGATTCTATTGAGTTTCATCCAGTGTCATCTATTTCGTTCCGTTTTGACTGAAACGTTTTGTACTAGTTAAAAAAATAAGATAAAACGATGTTGTTTTTATCTCGGTTTAAATTCTGGCCTGTTCCAAATTTTTCAGCCGAAATGTTCCGGTTTCATTCCATCCGCTCCATTTTCGCCAAATAGTGTTTTTTTTTTAAATAATGAATAATTTTACAATATCGATCATATCTCTTAATCCAACTGTTAGATTGAGATGAAATTTTACGAGGAGTCTCTTGACATATTTATATATATTATATTAAAATTCAGAACAATTAGAGAATGTAATGACCATGCGAGATTGATGATGACATTCTCATAATATTATACATGTTCATAATTTTATTCAGAAAAATCATTTTATTGTGTCTTTTTTTATATTAAAGTACACAATTCTAAATAATTTTATTTTTGAATTTAAACTTTTTTTTTTGAATTAATATATATATATATATATATAAACAGTATAACCCCGAAACAACGTGTTGAAATATGCCAAAATACTCTGAAATCAAAACATTTCGTTCCAATTAAAAATACAAAACATCAATCGATCCAATATTGACAACTTTGATTTCATCCTAATAAGATAATAAGAAAATTCAGGTATTCTTATACAAAAAAGAAACAACCGAATGAAAGAAAACTTGGGCACTTGTTCAAAGCTCAAACGTTGAAGCTTGTAACCAGGTTAGTACGGAAAGATTCTGTAAAAATCCCCGATTAGTACGGAAAGATGGATCTGCACATATTACTATTTACAGAACAGTGATGTTGCTCTCTCCTCTCCATATTGCTGACATTAAAGATAGAATGTAGCAAGCTAGTTCAAAGGCCATAGAAAATCACCTCAGGGTTCAAGCTCTTAGATTGTGCCTGGTAGGTTGTTTCTTCGATTGTCAGTTTTGTTAAGGAACCATCTCATCTAAAAATTTAAATTATTGGATGAAATTCTAGAATATAATTTATATTATTTTTTAACACACTCTTTTAAGTGAAAGTCTTTTGGGCTTGAAACTTACACATATATCCACTCAATCTTGTGCTTGATTTTTTATTAAAAAAATAGGAGTGGTGAGATTTAAACTCGTAACCGCTGGGTCAACAAGGCTCTGATACCATATTAAGAAATCATCTCATCTAAAACTTAAGTTATAAGATGAGACTCTAGAATATCACTGTAGCAAGGAAGCACTGTAACAATCTACAATGAAATGTGTGGAAAACTATAATGCTTTCCCCACATGTTTTAGTGAATTGTTAATATTTGGCAAAAAACCATCAGAGATGATGTAATCCATAAACTTGATTGCCATATCCAATTTCCCCTCTCTACCAGCAAGTGATGTGGCCCAGTAGTTGAAGAGGAGCCCCCTCCTTCACAGGACCCAGGTTCGAGTTCCCAGTGGGAGTGGGAGCTGGAGGGGTCCTCCTCTCTTGTTCCTGGGTCCATCCTTGTGCGGTATGCATGTCACTCCCGCGGTGCCTTACATGCTCACTGAGCTTGCAGGATGTTCAGTGGGCCCGGGTAATAGTCGAGGTGCGCGTAAGCTGGCCCGGACACTCCAATCATAAAAAAAAAAAAAGCAGCGATCAATGGATCATAACAGTAAGCATCCGGAGTTAGACCCTTTTCCTTCATATCCTTCACTAAGTTCACCGATTCCTCAATTTTCCCATCACGACATTAGGCTCTTAACATCTTGAAAACATCACATTCATCAGTTTCTCCCCTTCATACCATTTCCCTTGATCCAACAACGATCGTAACAATATATTATATGTAATCACATCTGGTTTACAGCCCCTAGAATTCAAGGTCCTAACAAGCTCAAAGGCTTGATTAACCTTCCCCTCTTTAGCCAGCCCCCTAACAATGACATTATAAGTAAATGTATCTGGCTCGAGCCCTCTTGACAACATCTCATCCAAAAGCTTCAAACCTTCATCAATCCCACCTTCAAGAATGTGAGCCTCTATCAAAATCATGTGAGTAATAAGAGTTGGCTTACAATTATTATCTTTCAACAACTCCTCAAAAACCTTTGAAGCCAAATCAATCTTTCCCTGACAACAAAAAGTCCCAATCATTATATTATAAGTGACAACATCCTGTGAAAATCCCTTTCTTTTCATCCTATAAAGCACTTTTTCTGCACTTTCAATCCGATTAGCCTTACAAAACCCACTAATCACTGCATTATATGCAAAAACATCAGGTTTACCATCCTTCTCCAAAATCTCCATCACCCTAGTAGCCTTCTCTGTATTTCTTGAATTAAAAAATCCTTTAATGAGCTTAGTACACATAATAACATCAGGCTGATAACCTTTTGTAACCATACATTCAAGAAAGTAGAGTGACCCATTAAACTTGCCTGCTTTCCAAGACCTATTAAGCAGTTTCATCAAATGCGTTTCTTTGATATCATAAGATAAAACATGGGATGGCTTTGTTTCAGGTAAAACCCTCCTTAGTTTTGGTGGGCTTCCAAGGTTACTGTTAGTGTCATTATGATTAGGGTTTATGCAGCTGACTACATTGCTTTGAAGTGAATGTAAAGAGAGTTTAAAATGTTTGCTAGTGAAGGGAAAGCTATAACTGTGAGAGATAAACTCAGTGGAAAACATTGTCATGTTAATGGCTTTGTTATCGTTCAATGTTCGTGGAATATCATTTTACAAAAGAATCAGCCATTGGCGAGGAAGTAAAGAGAGAGTACCTGTAAATTTGGAAGGAGAAGAAGAGAAACTTTTTAGAGATTGTTTTTTAACATATTGAGTCTTGGGGAGCAATTTTAAAGGAAATAACAAGTGTTTGTGCTTTGTGCTCAGATATTATTTTATGCTTGGGAGTATACTGGTAATTATTTTTTAAAATATTTTTTTGTTCATGAATATATTAAAATAATTATTTTTTTAATTTTTTAATAATTATTTTTAACATTCTCATATAAAAATGATTTATAAACACTAAAAATTAATTTAAAATAAAATATAAAAATAAAATAAAATTCAAAAATGTTTTAAAAACACTTTTGAAAAAATATTTAAAGGAACTAGGATAATTGGTGTCGGATATCACAGAGCCCACAAATGGCTGGTTTTATAGGGGTTAAGGGTGTTGAGGACGCGCTTATAAAAAAAATATTTTTTTATGTTAAATTGCTTTTATATTTTTAAAAAATAAAGAATATAATTTTAATATATTTTTAAAACAATTTAAAAAAAACACACATCTCAAACAAGCTTTAAATGGTCAAGAGAAAATAAATAAATAAAAAACGAAGTTGTGATTTTACTGTGTCCCTAGCCATAAGTCATTGTGGATTTTAACACTCAAATTAGCATTTTACTCCTCGAGCCAAAAAAATTAACCCTCAGAACCGGGAGTATTTTAGACATTTCCAGGGAACATGTATGATATTTTCAAATTTAACCGTTGGGGTTTTCTGGTATTTTTTGTATTTTAATTTGCAAAGTGAAACTACCAATTTATCCCTAGGAGCTGACAAAAAAACGAGGGTCAGTTAGGGGTATTTTTGTTTTTTCACATATTCATTCACAGTGAAACTATGTAAATACCCTCAGAAAAATTGTTTTTTCATGGTTATCGTTGGGTTCAGGGGTGTATATATAATTCTGTATTTTTAATTATTTTTTGAATTTACTGCAAGCGTGTCTTTACGACGCACCATCAATTTTTCACGTGTTCGCGCCTGTCAAGCGGCACGTGCAGTTTTTATATGTGGTGTAAAATGTCCAATCACCATGTCACCGAGTGAGCCATCATGTCCTCTTCCTCCCGGTGCACGTGTGTCATGAGAACGGTTGGTGGTAAATCATCGGTGGATGGTTTTTCATTCCCTCCCCTTTTCTCTCTCTTGTAGTAGAAAAATACATGACAATTCTTCATGTGTTTGATAATCATTTTAAAATTAATATTTTTTTTTTCCTTTGTTCTTTTTTTGGTGTTTTTTGTTATTTTTATATGCTCTTCAGGATGAGATGATTTTATGGTTTCATTGTTTGCGCAATATTGATTTTTTTGGGTAATTTAATGATTTTAATTGTTTGGGCAGTAATGTTAATAATAATTTTAATTGTTATAGTCATGATAATGATGGTAACATAGTGATGGATTTTCAATAATGTTTTCTCAAAAATATTTTTTTTTTGATAAAAAAAACTAAAATAATATATTTTTTAAATAAAATAATAAATACAGATGAACCCGTGATCCGATATTTGTCATGATAATCATGATTCAAGAATTAAACTGAGTCAGATTCGAACCGGCTTTGACAACTAAGGTCAAGTTTGAGATTATATTTCTTTTTTCTTTTTTTATTTCCAAAATCTTATTTAAAAATAATCTGCAACTCTCTTTTTCTAACTTTCTCCCAAAAAAATCTCTCCCCCTCTCTATTTCTCTCGCTCAGCAAAAATCATTTCACCCCCCCCTGAATCGCATCCTTTTTCCTCACTCAAAAAGAAAATTCTTTTCCTTTTCTCCTCAAAAGATCCGCTCTTGCTTGATAATTGGACGAATCGAAGGATTTAGAAATAAATTGGATTGAAGAAGGTGTGGTTCGATTAAATAACAATAATTAGAATCTAGGGTTTGGCGATCTATGTTTTGGTTTGATTATAGTAATTATGGAAACAACGACGAGCGATGTTGCCATGTTAGATGCGGAGTTGCTCCAGCTACCTGAGATTTCTCCTTTAGCTTTCAAATCTTACCCTCACTTTCCTCAAACACTCTTCGATCAGTGGCTCTCTCTTCCCGATCCCAATAAGCTGGTGCCGTTTTCGATTTCTCTTCCTCTTTCTTTTGCATATTTGTGTTCATTTCGATTCCTTTTTTTTTAGTTTTTAGTTTAATAAATTGTTATCGCTATTGTTTTCCTTTGAATTGTTCTTGAATTATGGAGTGCGTGTGATAAAGATGGAAACACACTTGCGGTTGATTCGGTATTTGATGAATTAATTATGGGTTAATTTGATGCTCTCTTTTTTAGTGCTACGAAAAAAAATGGTTTTTTGATACCATAATAACTCTTAAAATAGTATAATTAATTACTTAACATGCTAATGCTTCGAATTAGTGCTGTTCGAGGCTGAAGAATCATGGTTTGGTTCATTTTTATAAACATTTCGATGCTGATAGATTTGCTTTGCATTGATGTTATGGTCATATAAATGTTTGTATATACGTTGATTTATTTTTAGAGATATTTTTTTTTCTGTTTAAGTTTAAGGAGAGCAGTTCAACGGTGATGCTTGATTCCTATATGGGTTTGGCATCAACGCAGAAGTCCGAGTCTTGTAGAATTGTGAGTCTGCATGTGTAAATTTGAACAGGGAATTAATGTAGTTTTTTGTTTTCTTTTTTAATCTCCCTTCTCTTTTAATTTATGTTCATTGCCCATAATGCATTTTATTGGTAGTGTTGCTTTTTTGTAATATTTGTGTCTGAACTTTGTTCTTTGGCTTGGATGACAATGTCATCGTGACATTTTTTGTGTACTTTCTGTTCGGAATGGAAACACACCGGACAATTTATTTTTATAGAGACCTTATTCTTTTATAGGGACCTTTTCTTTATGTGGTTATAGAAGAGAAGTTTTAAAATTCTTGCTTTCATGATTTTTATTTTGCCGATCAGTTCTTTTGTAGGCTCTTATTGGCGATGTTTCTTTGAGTAAAAACATTTATATAATACGATTGCTTATTTCTCTTCTCTCCTTCCTTGTCCAGGTGACATCCCTGCTTAATGATGCCAAGACAGGTGCTCCATTGAATGTCTCTGGAAACTCATCTAGTGCAAATGCTTTCACTGGCAATTCCTTACCTTCCATGTTTCCTGCGGGAAGCACACCACCTCTGTCTCCCAGAAGTTCAACTGGTTCCCCTCGTGTGACAAAGCAAAGGGCTGGCCCATCTAATCTAGGCTCTCCTTTGAAAGTAGTCATTGAGCCAGTAAAAGAGCTTATTCCACAGGTTTAACAAAACCCCAATGTTTTTTTTACACTCAAAACAAAAGGATGAAATTTATGTTGCATTGGCCACTATTTCCTTTCATTTTCTCTGAAAAGAGATAATAAAACTAAAATAAAATGAAATAAGAAATTTCTCTAATCCACCATTTTTTCTTTTATTATTTTCATCATGTTTTTAATTCAAGATTTTTGTTGAGTAACATGGATTATATTTTTTTTTAATATGTATACTTGTGATGCTTGTAGTTTTATTTTCAAAATGGCCGTCCCACACCAAATGAACTAAAAGAACAATGCTTGATTCGGATCAATCACTTTTTCTATGGCCACTCAGATGGATTGCAAATACAAGGTGAGTTCAATGATAATATATCGAATTCTGTGATATTTCATGAACTGATATGTTTGTTATTTCTTTTGTTTGTTTAGAGTTCAAATCGGTCACAAAGGAAGTATGCAAGCTGCCATCGTTCTTCTCCATGGCTCTATTTAGAAGGATTGATGTTAATAGCACCAATTTTGTGACAAGGTATGTACTTCTTGTCTTAGGTGGTTTATTAGACCATTGAAAATGATTCTCCTGATGTTTAATCTGTAAATACTTTAAAACTGTTTACTTGATTCAGTTATCATTATTTCAAGATTTCTCTTCAATACCCGATGATTCTCTACCACATCTGGAAATTTCTCTCACATGATTTTTTTTTTAACTAATTTCATTAACTTTGGAACAATAATCTTAGGAAATAAAGATGGTTGCCTGGATTGTTATGAATGTTTGGGCAAATAGAATGACGGGAGAGTGGTTTTCAGTTTGAGTGGTGATTTGAGAGTTTATGGTAGAAACTTGAAGTAACAGACTTTGGGTTTTATATCACACTTTCCTATTTCTAGGATCAGAGACAGCTATAGAAAAAAAGTGCCCTACTCTACTAACTATCCTGGTTTCTGGTTTTACAGAAAATCTAGAATTAAGTTCCTTGATTTTCACAGATGAAGGCCTTGTTGTTTACTGCTCCTGCCTTGATTTGCGAGCCCCCCCCCCCCCAAGTGCGCACACTACCAACAACAATTAATAGTTATGAACCAGTTTAACATTTATTTGCCAGCTAACAAGAATGACTGCCAAACATTTTGTAGACTACTGGTTGGACTGATAAGCAAGAATCTGTTATTTGAATTTTAGTATGTGAATTTCTGTAGCTTTTATTTTTTAGCTTAAACCTATTAGGATTGTGGTTTCAAAGATAAAATTCATTTCCAGTTCTCTCACTCTCACTCTCTCAAGAGCCGAACTCTCAAGAGCGTTCAGCTTTGACTGCTAGAAACTGTTTTTTTTTTTAAGGTGGATTGCTATTTGTAAAACAAAATTGGTTTTTAAATTGAAGTTGCAGTCATGGCATGGATGAAATCTCAAGTCTTTAAGGATTTTGTCTTCGAGAACAGTATAGAAAAATCAATCAAAAGGGGAGGATTTTTTATGCTCAGTAATTGATAATTTCTCAACTTGAGAATATTACTCAACTCTTGATGCTTTTTGTTACATTAGTGACTCAGGATAGGTGGACCATGGTTTTTCCTGTTTGTGCCATACAGTGGATTTTGCCTAGTAGGATAGACTGCTTCATGATGCATTTGGTGGATTTAGCAAGGAAGGATTATAAGATTTTGAGGAGAGGTGCTATCTTTTATGGTGTTTGGAGATAGAGTGGGGCTCAAGGATAGGTGGAACATGTTTTTTTGCTATTTGTGGCTAACTGTGGAATTCGCCAAGTAGGGTGGACTTGATCATGATGCATTTTGTGGATTTTTGGAGGAGGGTTATAAGATTTTGAGGACAGGTGCGATGCTTTATGAGCTCTAGAATTCAAGGTTTTGTACTCTTGACATAGCTGTTTTGGGGTATGAAAAGAGCAATTGTCGCTTAAATTTGGTGCAATGCATTTTGTTTTCAAAGCAGAAATGAGGACATTTAGTGCTGGTGGAAAAGCAAAAGTAGATGATGAGATTGTAGTTCCACTCTTCCAGTAGGGGAACCATGAAAGGGTGGATTGTCTGTAACTGCTTCAATGGCTTCTGTGGATATTGGTTTATACAGGCCTCTACAGATGTGAAAATAGTACACCCTTTAGCTTAGCACAAGGGACATTTCCAGTTGCTTTTTGCTGTTATTTGAAACTATAAAAGAAAATAAAAAATATGCTACATTTTAAGAAGCAAATCAACATTTTAAGTTTGATATAATAGTTCTAGGATACATGATGTTGCATTTTAGTTGCTGTTGCCTGCACAAAAAATGTTTGCATTATTTGGTTGCTTAACTTCTTCCTAATCTATGTGCAGGGATGCTTTTCTTGATTATTGGATCAATGGCAACATGCTGACATTGGATATAGCTACCCAAATATTCACAATTTTGAAACAACCAGATCTCATATACCTCACCCAGGTAGGGGTGTTTGTGAGTCAGGATAATCATTTCTGGGTCTTGTTATCAATGGATTGCTGCTTTTTCATGCATGATTCATTAGTGAAATTATTGTCACTCATTTCTAAAATGATTTTCATATTTGATAACAGGAAGACTTTAAACCTGTGCTTCGAGAACTACTGGCAACTCATCCAGGATTGGAGTTCTTACAGAGCACACCTGAGTTTCAGGAACGATATGGTTCGTTATCAGCCTATTAATTAACTTTTGGCTGTATCTAATTCAAAGCAATTATTCATATTTCTGATTCCTTAACTTTGCAAGATGCATTGTCCATTATAATACATACTTGATTATTGGTACAATATATCACTTATTACTGATGGTATTGAAATCATCTGGATTGATTTGTTTCTTTAAATATTTGTAAACGTGTTTCATTCTGATGGGAAATACATGTATAGATTTATTATTCCTCAAATGAATGAGGTGCTTTTTGCTGGTTAACAAGGTATAGCAAAGCTTCTAAACTTGAATTTAGGGGGGGTACTTTGAAGAGAATCCATTTATGGTGTGATTGTCCCTCCCTTGAAAATGGAATCTAACATTAAAAATTTATAGAGGATTTTTGGATTATATTGTCAAATTGAGCAATTACCAAGCTTCTCTCAAGAATGATGAGTTCTAATAAGATTAGATGACACAGCTCAGTATTTATGGGCCCAAAAAACACCCGAAGATTAGTGACATTTGGTTTATTGCAAAAAGAAAAATGTGTTTTTGAATGTAAAACTAACAGAAAAGTTCATGCATGATGCCTGTGCTTTTTAGTGGTGAAATTATGTGGTGTCAGAATAGCTCCTACAATGTATAAAGTCATGCAGACATCTGTTTAACCCTTTATGAATCTGGCACACATTATGTCCATTCTTATAGGAAGGCACAGAGTTATTAAAAGCTTTGTAATACAAGTAAGAAGTAAAGTTCTGTTCTTTATTTTCTTATAAACTTCCAACTGGTTTCTCATTGTGTGGAAAGCATGTCCTTAGGAATACAGAAAAGATGGAAACTTTTGCGTTGTTGTGGTGTGTAAACTCTGCTAGATGTTTTCCTTTGGTTGATTGGTGTGGTGTTCATTTGAGAGTGGCTTGTAATTGACGGACAGTTCAATTGAACTGTTCTTTTTTTCCTGGTTAATTCAGTGTGTATAGCTATTTAATTTCTGTTGCCTGTTGGATTGGCTGTTTATATTGTCTGGGTGAGGAGTATAGCTGAAGACTGACAGCCTGAATAAGCCATTAGAGGCTGCTCTAGGTTTCAAGCTATTTGTGGGGTGGATCTTGCTTTGTGATAGTTGCTATGGATTTAATGCATGTGATTTTTTAACGTGAATTTTCCTTTGCAATTGGCAGCTGAAACTGTAATATACAGAATTTTTTACTACATAAATAGATCCGGGAATGGTAATCTTACCCTCAGGGAGCTGAAGCGTGGGAACTTAATTGATGCAATGCAACATGCAGATGAAGAAGAGGACATTAATAAAGTTTTGAGGTAAGTATTGCTGTGAAGATGCAACATGAATTTTCCTCGAAGGGACATTGTGCCTATCATAAACATGTAAAAATATGAAACATTAATATTTCAGATAATCAGAATTAGTTTTATGTGATTGGAATGAAACGTAGGCTTGTAAGATTTTGTATCAAATTTTTAATGATCCTAATTATTTTGCTTATGATTTTGCTTGCAGGTACTTCTCTTATGAGCACTTTTATGTGATATACTGCAAGTTTTGGGAGCTGGACACAGATCATGATTTTCTTATCGACAAAGAGAACCTTATTAGATATGGGAACCATGCGCTCACCTACCGGATTGTTGATAGAGTATTTTCCCAGGTTTGTGGCTGTTGAATGATGCTTTTGTGTTTTGGGTCAATTTACCTACAATTTTACAGCAAGGAATTTTTCTTTGCTAGTCGAAGACCTGAACTGTCATGCTTTTATGATGTAAATACCTTGCAGGTTGCTAGAAAATTTACTAGCAAGGCTGAAGGAAAGATGGGATATGAAGATTTTGTGTATTTCATTTTGTCAGAGGAAGACAAGTCATCTGAGCCAAGTCTTGAGTATTGGTATGTGTACATGTATCATCCTGTAGAGTGAAGGAGTTTAACTAAAATTGTGCACTTATGAAATATTATGGAAATATTCATTTTATATTTGTTTCATTTGTTAGATGCTTCCTCCACAAGGTATGCTAGTGTAACCATGAATAACAAAGCACTATCAAGTTTTTTGAATATATTCCTTGTTCAATAAGTTACTTAGGTGGTGTGCTTTTGTTCGAGCTGATAATACTAACTAGTGCATGAAAAGAACACAGCCTAACTGGAGCTGGAAAGACATAAAATCACCAGCGAAAGTTTTTCCGAAATGGTGAAACTTCTAAAACATGAATGATAAGGTGAGCGATATGTGGGCCCTGAGTGTTAAGAGAAGTTTCCAGTCAGTTACTGGCCATTAATCTATGGTGGTTATACTAGTAAAGCCATTAATCTATAAGAATATATCATGCAATGATTCTTGAGTGCTTCTCTAGGGAGGTTATGTTGTAAAGACCTACAACACTTGTTTTTCAAACAGTGATGGCTGATGCAGTGTTTTGGTTTATTAATAAACTGCGAATGAGTTGTGATGTACAATTTCTTTCTTAGGTTTAAATGCATAGATTTGGATGGAAATGGAATTTTGACAAGGAATGAGATGCAATTCTTTTATGAGGAGCAGTTGCATAGGATGGAATGCATGGCTCAAGAGCCTGTGCTTTTCGAAGATATATTGTGCCAGATAATTGATATGATTGGACCAGAGGTATGCCCTTTGCTCTTCTGTAATCTTACTGGTAGTTCCTCCCTCCTTAAATGTATTTGAAGTGCACATGGAAGCATGGTCAAGGAAAACTACATTTTAAGATGCTCTGAAATTTTTGCCACCTACCTCAGTACTGTCACTAATCAATTTTAGCTAGTCCCAATGGGATAGCTTAAGCAAACATGATTAATTATTTATCTTTTACTCCCTGCACATCACCATCTAGAGATGTATTGGGTTTTTACTGTTTATGTTTTCTTGCTACAGGATGAGAGCTATATCACCCTTCATGACCTCAAAGGCTGTAAACTTTCAGGAAGTGTTTTCAACATCCTTTTCAACCTCAATAAATTTATGGCGTTTGAAACCCGTGATCCATTTCTCATTCGGCAGGTAATGTAACTCCTAATTTATGTTTGATGCTCAATAAGAAAATTGAACCTAGCGTTGCCAATAAAAAAAAGCCTCGATGGCATTGCAATGAAACAGGAGCGTGAGAATCCAACACTGACAGACTGGGATCGCTTTGCGCATAGAGAATATATTAGACTTTCGATGGAAGAAGATGTCGAAGATGCTTCAAATGGCAGTGCAGAAGTTTGGGATGAATCACTAGAGGCTCCTTTCTGAGTTTAATTAGGTAAGCCACTTCAGTTTTTGTGTTGCTGGTTCTATTTGTTGCGTTGTACTTTTTATTCTTGTCCTGGCCCCTCACATACCTACAGAGGTGAAGTTTTAGCATGAGTCCCAGCAATGTACTTGCTTTATGCTGAGCACTCGTCCCTGTCTCGGTTTTCTGACCAAGTGATCATTCTACAATATCATGTAATTTCTAATTATAAAAGAGGATCAAATGTCCTCAGTGCAGCTTTACTTACCCCGATACGCTTTTACCCCGTTTTAAAAGAGTAATGCTTACTTTAAAATGCCAACCTGTTCTGAATGGTAGTCCACTGGGCGCATTCTTTCCCCTCCCATATAGTTATTACACCATCTGCACTTGCTCTGTGGAGTGTGGAGATTTAACAAGGATCTCAATAAACGAAGCATTTTTCTTTCTCGTTTTTAAACCCGGGTCTATTTTTGTGTCGTGTTTGAATTTCTACTTGATATGTATGACTTTGCTTTTGCCGAAGGTGCTCGCACAAAAAGCTCCGGCTTCTTCTACAGAGGCTACGAGACAGGAAAACAGTAAACTCAGAGGATCATTCTTTTAAGGAGTGTGCAACAGAATTTACCTTTTCTAAAGAGACAGTCCAGGCTTGACAGGATGGAATGCATTTTTTTCATATGCCAGCAGGGGACATATTGAAAGCTTTTGTGTGCATAATTCGACGAAAACGAAGGAGCATTACACTAGAGCAGTGGTTCATGAAGTTGAACTTCCTGTAAAGGAGAGGTAGTATCCAAGAGTTGATTAATGAAGTCCAGGTTGAGTAGCTCAGAACATTTACTGCATTTTTTATTTATCAATAATCTGTAAGATATAATCTATGTCCAGGTCTTCTAATTTAGCAGTCGCTTCTTTTGATATGTTTTCTGTACGGTAATCTATTTGGTGCTGGGTAGGCTTCCTCCTTTGTCTATCAATTTTTGGATTGCCACTTTACTGCTACTAAATTCCTAGTTTTTCCACTTTGGTGTACACAAAATATAGCCTTGTGTTTGTCTTATGAAAACCCTAATTTTCTCAATTGAATATTTTAGATCGACAACTTTGAACCCTCAAATGTACCTTGTAGTTTATTTCCCTGGCATTTCAGTAAAATAAGACCGAGTTTAGGAGTTTACTGAATTTAAATTTTGGAATTAGTTTTTATTCAATAGTTTCAAAAACTAAAAACTTTTATAATTTTTCTTACAGTAGTTACAAATATGACAAAAAAACTCATTTAAACAAAACAATTTATACCATTTCTGTTCTTGCCTATATTTTTATTTTTTATCATTTGACATATAATTTTAATTCTAAAATGATGAATTACATGATATTATAAAATATTACTAAATTGGGTCTTGGTATTTTTTTTTCTTAAAAAGGAAATTTAGATATAGTTTTATCTAATCATTAGATTAAATTACATATTTCATTTGAGAAACTCTTCGTATTAAAAACAAATGTCGAAAGATAGGATAAAATCTTTATATATGTATATATTTTTATATTTGTCTCATATTTATTAAAAAGAAACTAGTATTTGTCGCTTATTTACTAAAAATATATAATTATGTTACAATTCACATCATATAGATAAATATAAAACTAGATATGGAAAATGTTTGAAGAGGTGGGAAAGACCTTGAGTTTTATAGGGTTATATTATGTGTTTCTTATGGAATTTGGGTTTCATTTAACCCCAAGCTTTACTAATTGAAAACTTATTTTAATGGAAACAATCAAGTTGTCACTAGCTTCTTGTTCTTGTGTACTTTCTACTATTCAATAATTTCATCATTGTATTAAAAAGTTTTGTTCTAAAATATTATATTTTTCCATGATCCATTGAACACTACAAAATTGATTCCAAATAGATTAGCCGACACACCTTTTTCTAATACATACATTATAAAACAGGTAAGTTTTATAGCAATACATACTAAAAGTAAAATAAATATTTTCATATATTATTATATCTTGTTTACTTTCAACAAAATAAAATATAAAAATAATTATTATATCTTTTACATCACTATCAAACACAATCATGTCTTTATCTTATGTTCTATCTTGTCTTTTCAGTCCCCCAATGTTTATGTCTCTTCTATATTATAATAACCAAACTTTATCTAAATATTTAATTTTTGAGAATAAAAGGTATTTTTTTTGTAAAAATAGTTTAAAAGTATATTAGATTTTATTTTAAAAAGCATAGAAAGTTGGGATATAATAAATGCTAAATAGATTAGATAATACTATAATTATAATAAAAAAACAAGAAAACAAAAATCACAATAAATCTATTACCCATTGAGTTTGAATTTTGAACTACCACATTCAAATTTACTCATTTAACACAACATAATATAAAACATAGATAAGAAAACCCTTTGTTAAAAATTATTTGATTATTCTAAAATTGACTTTCAGAAAGTGGAAAATGTTTTAGGTTTTAGTTGAAGTATTTTTTCTTGAAACAAAAAATGTATTTTCATAATTTTTTAAATTAGATTTTAAGTAGATCATACACACACACACACACACACACACACACACACACACACACACACACAATTTCCTTTTTTTTTTTTTTTTAGTTTCATTAAAAGGAAACTGATTCCTCTGATAAGGTGAGATTATGATTGATAATGGATACTCATAGATTGAATTTATTAATATTAATATTTTATTTTTTATTTATGGAATTAAAAATATAGATATTTATAAACTATCAATTGGATTTTTTGTATCCATTATTTATTATCATTATTAATGAATAAAAAATAAAATAGATAATTAATTAATTAATTAATTATATATAGAACAATAACTATTATTTATATGTGTGTTTTATGTTATATATATATATATATATATATATTATATTGTGATAAAAAAATAAATATTCTAAATATATTTATTATTCTTATTCTTCTTATTATTTATATAAAAAGTCTATTCGTGTTGGATCAAATAAATATCCATCAAATTTAAATTAAATTATCTACGCTAAGTGAGATGAAGAAGAATAAGACTAAGAATAATAAGAATTGAAGGGAATTTTTTTAATTTATTTTTTCTACAGAAAAGGAAACAGTGGTTTATAAGACAGGAGCAGCCGAACACCCCGAAAGAAAGAGTAGCGACTCCAACTGGTTAGAGTTTTTTCACTAAGAACACAAGTCAAAGAAACAATACTGGCAATCAACCATCCTTTAAAGCCCTAACAGTGAAAACGAAGATGAAGGTGGTGGCTCTAGTAAGCGGCGGCAAGGATAGTTGTTATGCTATGATGAAGTGCATCGAATATGGCCATGAGGTCTCTTTGTCTTTCTTTTGTTTGTTTCCTGAGAAAAAAAACTACACTTTATTACCCGCCAAACACAACCCTTCATTTTTTTTTGTCTTTGTAATGCGTTTTCGTTTTTTGAATTGCTAATTTTGATAGATTGTTGCATTGGCAAATTTGATGCCTGCTGATGATTCAGTTGATGAGCTAGATAGCTTCATGTATCAAACTGTAAGTATATGTATTTAGATTTAGATTTTTTCTTTTTCTTTTTCTTTTATGTGTGTTACCTAATAGTTTAAATGTTTTAAGGTTTTGGGTTGATGATTGTTTAATGGAATTTAAAGGTTTCATTTGTAATGGGCAGAAGCATTGTTGATGTTTATTTTTTGGGTAGTTAAAGATTTAAACTTGAAGTAAAAATGAAGTCTTTTTTCACTTTTAAAGTTTTTCTGCTTAACAATATTTGTCTTTCAGTGAATGGTTTCTTGTGTTTAATTGCTGATTTGCTTCCATTATTTTGCAAGTTGTGTTATTTATTCTAGTGTATGATTGAAATTCTGGAATTTTTTGCAGGTTGGGCACCAAATAATTGCCAGCTATGCAGAATGCATGGGATTGCCGTTATTCCGAAGGCGAATACAAGGATCCACAAGGCAAGCTCATTTTTAGAGGATGTTATTGGTAAAAGCAATTGTCTTATTTTGGACAAAGTTTGTTTGGAATTAGGCTTGTATTTAATGTCTTCTGAGGCAATGTGAAATTCATTACCATATATTAACTCCATTAAAGCTTTGGAGGCTCTTGGTAAAGTCAAAGAAGTTGTTATATGAAAATTTATAGTTATATTATGTGAAATATAAATTTGATGACATTTATGGTATATTATGTTATGGGGGTAAAAAGAGATGTGAATATTATCTAACTGTCCTGTGGATTATAGGCATCAAACACTTAACTACAAGACAACCCCAGGTGATGAAGTGGAAGATATGTTTGTTTTACTGAATGAAGTCAAAAGACAGATTCCCTCTATCACAGCTGTATCTTCTGGCGCTATTGCATCAGACTATCAGCGGTTACGAGTGGAAAGTGTTTGCTCAAGGTTAGGGCTTGTTTCTCTTGCATATTTGTGGAAACAGGATCAGTCGTTGCTCCTTCATGAAATGGTAAATTGTATTTTCTCAATATGAGTTGTAGTCAATCAAGATCTGAGTTGAGCTTCTTGTGGGATAATTTTGTTTCCTGCCACCCAGATAACAAATGGGATTTGGGCTATCACTGTAAAGGTATGAAGTGAGACATCTTTTCAAGGTTACATTGATGGATTGTGGACTAAAATATGAAGGGTAATAGTCTTCTAATGCCATAGGTAGCAGCCATTGGTCTAGTCCCTTCAAAGCACTTGGGCAAAGGAATTGCATTCTTGAACACCTATCTGCATAAGTTGAAAGAGTATGTGTCTGTTTTTTCATTCTTCTTCTTCATTTATTGTGTAGTGTTTTTACATTGTTTAAGCTCAACTGCATACATTGCTCATTTTGACTTTCCTTTGCTAGGCTGTATGGGATAAATGTATGTGGTGAAGGAGGAGAATATGAAACACTGACACTTGACTGTCCACTTTTTGGAGTAAGTGTACTTTATATTTTCGAGTTGTAATCTTGATTCCTAATCCTATTCTCTACATCCTTTTTGTCTTCATCATCTTTCCTGGTAATCTTATAGTATGTGATGCAGAAGATGGAGTGTGGAATCAAGGGTGGAACTAGAAAATCTTAAATGGGGGTGCCATCATAAAAACTATGAGGCTGGAGAGAAAATATTTTATTTTTGGAGGGGCTGAATGCATAACTATAATGAAAATTTGAAATTTTAAGGAACAAATTTAAAATATTTTAAAACTTTAGGGGTGCCATGTCCACCCAAAGGATAATGTAATTCGACCCCTGTGCAGAGTGCTTCTGGTTATACTTTACTCATTGTTCATCCTTTCTCCCTGGAGATAAAAGTTTCTGGTTTACGAACCCTGTATACGATGGGAAAAGTTATTCCTGATAGTACAATGTATCGTATTTTTGTTATATTTTATCTTGAAGGTTAAGATAACTTGTTTTTTAACTTTTAACAGAATTGTTCATTCATTTATTTTTCTTCTAAGTTCTATTATCCATATAACTGTTTCCAATTCTCAGAATGCCAGAATTGTGCTCGATGAATTTCAAACTGTACTACACTCTCCAGGCTCAATAGCTTCAGTTGGGGTCATTCATCCTTTGGCATTTCATTTGGAAAACAAGGAGACAGCCATTTCATTAAGTAATAATGATAAAGCCAACTATTCCTCTCCTGAAAAAAAGGGTTCTGTGTTTGAAGTTCAAGGAGACTGCCCACAAAGAAGTGAGGCTACATGCCAATCTAATGCTGAAAGGAATAATTTAGTTGAAGTTAGAGATGATATAATTTACATCTCTAGAACAAAGAAGGATAATATATTTTCCATTTGTTGCTGGTTGCAAGATTCGTGCAAAAATTCAGCAGGTAAACATTAGAAGAATGATGCATTTGCCCTAATCATTTCTCAGAAGTATATATCTTCACCCATGCCCATAGCACCTTTCACTTTTCCTTTTTACTCTACAATTTTCAAGGTTCTTGAACCGGTTTTTATTGGCAGGTTCACATGAAGATCTAGCAATTGTTCTGAAGCACATTGAATCACAGCTTACAGGATATGGTTTTGGATGGGGGCATGTCCTGTATATTCATCTTTATATTGCTGATATGAATGAGTTTGCTATGGTAAATGAGACATATGTGAGATTCATTACCCAGGAAAAGTGCCCTTTTGGTGTTCCATCGCGCAGTACAATAGAACTGCCTTTGTTGCAAGCGAGTTTGGGGAAAGCTTATATTGAAGTTCTTGTGGCAAATGATAACAGCAAAAATGTGTTGCATGTGCAAAGTATTTCTTCATGGGCACCCAGTTGCATTGGACCATATAGCCAGGTATTGCAAATTACTTGTTTTGAATTTTGTGGTTCTGTTGGTGGGGTGACACTTCCTGCTCATCGATGTGGTTTTTCTTTCCCAGACGGTGGTGAAAGAAGTTTGAATGATATATAGAAGGAAAATTTAACTTTTAAAAAAAATCAAGTATCCAGTTTCTGCTAGCAAGATATATATAGTTACCAAGACTATGTTGGATGAGCTCATGTCAAGACAACAATTATATGAGACAGCTTTTGCCAGTTGCAGGGTATTGGATTTTATGATTACAGGACAAAATTGACACTCAAGTTTTGAGGTTGCTTGTGTTTGTTCTGCTTTAGGATCTTGAAAATTCCTGATTAGAAAACGTTGCACTGGTGATTCTGCTTAGTCTTTAACAAGATGACTGTATTTGTCTATCATTTCCCTGGACGTGTATGAATATATTTGAGTACTTTTGTGATTACCCTGCTTGAAATATTTTCATAAGATTTGAATGTTTTTATTTTAATGTACTGTTTGCTCTCAGGCAACTTTGCATAAGGAGATACTGCACATGGCTGGGCAGTTGGGGCTTGACCCGGCCACTATGACTCTATGCAATGAAGGCCCCTCTGCTGAGCTAGAACAAGCACTAGAAAATAGTGAAGCAGTGGCAAATGTCTTTAACTGCTCGATATCTACCTCCGCCATTGTTTTTACCATATACTGTTCTGCAAATACTCCACTGCCTGAAAGACTTGAGATTCAGGAGAAGCAGGACTGTTTTCTAAAGTACATGAGACTGCTGCAACTAGAAAACAGAAGCAAGTGCAAAATTCTTTATCCAATATTTCTATATGTTCTTGTGCCTGATCTGCCAAAAAGGTATTTCTCGTGGACATCTCTATGATATTCCTCTATGACCTTCCAAGCAGGAATCTCTGACTCTATCCACCATGTCATATCTTGGAATTTGGAATCCTGACCAAATATATGATCCTCTAGGCACATGTTTCCCTTGTTTATCTTTGTTTGCCAACTATGTTTACCAACTCAACATAAATTAAAAATAATTTTAGAAAATTTAAGCATCGCAAATAAAAACACAAAATAAAAGTAACAGATAATAGTAAACACAATAGTGTACCTAATGAGATTGCTGAAACAAACAATATCAATTTGTATAATATTATTTGAGAGAAATGTATAAATTTGTGAGATCACCTATTGGAATTGGTAAAAAACAACGGTGATTAGGATCTGAGCTATCAACTCAAATTTAAGTAATTTGGCTGTTGAAACAGTTAAGAGAAAAATAGAGCACTCTTAAGAGTCTAAATAAAAGAGCATATCAGGTACTGCTATGATACTTTTTATAAACATAAATTAACATAACTTGTATAGGATTCAATAGTGTGTATTTGAGCAAGCAATGGTGCTTGTATAATAACAAGTTTGGATAACGCCTTGCTTAATGTATTAGGAACTAGTATAAAAACAATGAAATAGAATGCTGTGTATCCTGGCATTTATGTGTTAAATGGTATTTCCTGCATGCCAATAATAATATGTTTTTGGACTTAAACATAGTTATATATAGAATATCTTAGCATCTGACAAAGTATTTGGAAGAATGTCATAGGTGACACTTGGAGCATTTACTCCAACACCAGTTATTTGACACGTGATAATACACTATCATGCTGATTTGACTTGTACATATAAATATGTAAGATTAGATTATACATGCTGAAATTTACTTGGAAGAGCTTCCCTCTTGACGTGCTTTTCATCGCCTCTCTGGTTGCTTTAGGGCATCTGTAGAAGTTAAGCCCATCCTTTTTGTCCCAGAGGAAGCAGAAACAGCAATTACAAGTGTTCAAAACCCAACCTCTTTTACAGTGGCTAATTGTTGGGGATTTCAGCATGCGCAGTGGCATGATTCTTGCATTCAGAAATGTGTTGTTAGCGGGAAGATATGTGCAGTCATTTTGTCTATCACAGAAGATCATGTTGCTAAGATCGGTTCCGAGTCCCTTGGTGTCAATGAGAAAGATGTGGATCATCATAATTCTGTCTCAAAGGGGAATATGGAAAGAGTATCAAGATTTTGTGTTTATCTTCTTGATAAAGGGATTATGGAAAATGGCTTTTCTTGGGAAGACACAATGGTGAGTTTCCTGGATCTCTTCTTAACTATAGTTGTTTTTTAAATTCAGATCGCTTATTCAATCATATGCTGCAAAACCTTGTTCATGTTGCAATGATGCTGTACAGTTTAAACTTTTTGAAGCTCCATGGGATCATGATCCAGGAAATGTGTGTGCATATACACACGACTACTATGCAGAAAACACAAAATACTTTCACACACATACACCAGAGCTGTTTTCATCTTCCTTTATGTTTTTCTTGTCGTTTTGCTTAATTAGTCTTACCTGCTGTTTTCTTTTATAGAATTTAAGGATCTACTTCCCAACAAACAGCGGCATTCAAATGGAGACATTGTCACTCTTATTCAAAAATGCAATGAATGAACTTGCTGAGATGGATCAGAGGGTTCAAATTGGGAAAGAACCTATATTTAACATTGTTCCAGTATTTGGCTCTGGGAGCTCTGCTGCATCAATGGATAATATAATCACATGTGAACTATTTGCTCGGAAATTTTGAACCTGCCAATTATGTGGATTGCTGACAACTAATGATTAACTGGGATGTAATTGCTCAAAGGCCATAAAAGCTCGTCAGAATTTTTGCACCTAGATGTAATAGAATCATTTTATTTTGTCAATGCAGTTGATTTCTATCTTTTCATGCATATGATGTTAGTGGATTCACACAAATCTCACTGCTGGATGGAATCATATTTGCTCCTGGATTTTACTCTCTATTGATTCCTCTCTGGCTTATGAGTCTCTCTTTGGAGACATACTTGGATCAGGTGAAAGTTCCGAGATACAGATGCAGACATTTCTTAGCCTGTAGTCATAACAGTGTTGTTAATTTCGTTTTGTTTCGGCCGAAATGTTTCGTACCAGTTAAAAAAAACAAGATAAAACAGCATAGTTTTTACCCCATTTAAAATTTCATCCCGTTCCAGAAATTCCGTCCAATTTCAGCTGTTACATTTCACTTGAAAATCTCAAAAAGTTGTTTTTTTTTCTTACATAAAGAAGCATGGAGGAGGCATAATGTGAAATAGCCGAGCTTTTAGACATTGCCTGTGATTTCTCTATCTTATAACTCAGAAAATGTTTTTTTTTTATGTGAGAAAATCTTATATTTTAAAAAGTATATTTTATAGGTCAGGTGAACAAGTAAAATCTTGATTGTTTTAAATTCTTATAAAAGATGCATGCTCTGATTCGAACTCGAGACCTGCTGTGTAGATCATAAACATTTTATCATCACGTTACAGCTCTTGGAGACAACTCGAAAGTGTTGCTATAAGGTAACCTAAAAAAACTTCAAACATTAACATTTCACCAAATAGTTAAGCCGAAACCCAGCCATATTCCTACCATTTTCCTCAAAATGCTTGGACCTAAATCTTTTATTAGTTAGCACTAGCAGCAGAATTACAGCATAGTTCAAAAGCTCAGCACTGCATAAGAGCTAGGTTATGGTTTAGTTAGATTAACTTAGTTAATCAAAACGATGCTAAATTAAGAATTTTATTTTAAAAAAAATGAAGTTCAGTTTTAAATCGATTTCGAGTAAACTTATCAAGTTGATTATATAATGTCAAGTTTTTATATATATATATATATATATATATATATATATATATATATATATATAAAAACTCAACTCAAGTCAAATTACCGAATTAAGCCACCAAGTAATTTAAGGCTCTGTTTGACATTGCGTTTTAAAACGCTTTTGAAACAAAATGAATATTTTATTTATTTTTTAATTTAAATTAAATATTTTTTGTGTTTTTAAATTATTTTCATGTGCTGATGTCAAAAATAATTTTATTTTTTAAAAAAAAATATCATTTTAATATATTTCTGAACAAAAAATATCTTTAAAAACAATATCAACTACACTACCAAACAAACACTAAATAGATGATGTTTGGTGAGATTTAATGAAAATGATCGTATAGTTATCATGCTTCTTCCAATATATCTTCTACCATTACCCCTCTCAAGTACTCTTTGGAGTGAAGACAAGAGCATGTTTTCCATTACTGCTATAAACTACCATGTATCATTAACATTACTTATTTTTTTTGGTTGGAAGTAAATTTTATTTTTTGAAAAACGTCTAAGAGATGTTTGGGACTATATTTTAATAGTGTTTTTGAAAAAAAAAAAATATATATTTTTATTTTTATATTTAAGTTTAAATTAAAAAAAAATTGGTGTTTTTAGATCATTTTGTTATTTTGATATCAAAAATAATTTTTTAAAAATAAAATAAAAATATAATTTTGATGTAATTCTAAACAAAAATCACTTTAAAAAACAATCGCAATCACACTTCCAAACAGGCACTACATGAGCGAGTAAATTTTGTCTGTTCAAGACTCTTATAAAAAATATATATCCTGACTCGAACTCAAAACTTATTGTGCAGATCACAAACCTTTTATTATCACCGTACAACTATTTATACATCATTAACATTACAAATACAAGAACAAGAACAGATTTATCTCAAAAAAACAAAAAAGATTACCCATTTTCCAAGAATGCAAGAAACAATTGCAATCATAGCTCGTCGCCTCACGTCCAAGGGTTCTTCCTGTTACAATCATGTCGTTCTCCACTCATTATCAATGGTGAAAGTTGCCAAAATTGTACCTCAATCTACCACCCCCATTGCCAACAAAAATTGATGGTGACTTTGTTGAACAGAAGATCTCAACAAGATTTGAACAACAACGCACCCCATGTTGGGTGGGTTCAAAAAGATTCAATTTGTTAAATTCAATCCAGTTCAAGATTCACATCGCGGGTTAAGATCAACACGACTCGATCAAAACAACATCATTTTATTTTTAAAATAAATTAGATCATGTTTTGATCGAATTCGTTGAATTATCGATTGACTCATTAAGTCGATCGGGTCCAACCAGGTCAATTTTAAATTGATTATTTTCCCACATATTTCCATTGGGCTAATCGAGTTTCGGTCTCGAGTTTAGATCAGGTCGGGAGATTTTTTATTCACCAAGCAAAAGGTAGTGACTTGGGTGAGCCATGGGTGAGAGGGGACCATAGACATGAGGCTTGAGAGCAAAACATGTGTAGGTTCAGCAAAGGAGAGAACCCCACATCTGGTGTTGGAACTGCAAAGCTATTAAAAGGTGAAAGTTGTTTGGCTACTAGTAACTGCTTGATATTGATGTTCAAATTATTTTTGAAAATATATTTTTTTGTTTAAAAATATATTAAAATAATTTTGTTTTTAATTTAAAAATTATTTTTGATATCATGAGAATGATCTAAAAACATTAAAAATTTTAATTTGAAATTATTTTTTTTAATTTTTTTCAAAAATATTTGAAATGTAGTGTCAAACACCTCTTTAGTCGTTAGTGTAGGCTATTGCTTGCTCACGTGAACCGGTTTTAAAGACACAAAGTGTCCGTTTAAGAATGTATTTGAAGTTGTTTTTGAAAGCGATTTTCGTCCAGAAATGCATTAAAATGATGTTTTTTTTAAAAAAATATTTTTGATATCAGCACATCAAAATGATCTACAAAACTAAATTTATATGTAAACTAAAAATCTAAATAAATAAATGAAAGTATATATATTCTGACCTCACATGCCTATTTTAATTTTTTATTTTAATAAAGTACAAAAGGAAATCAGAATTCACGTGAGGTCAGGGTGGCAGCTAAGAGGCTGATGATGGATGCTGCCTTCCCCTCCCCTCTCTGCCAGGCCTCGCCACTTGACTTTTTGTGGGCCACGTGACTGGTCGGCTTGGCTGTCGGTGGTGGCTGGCTATATATATATATATATATATCTATTTAGATTTTAGATGGTTGGATCGAGTTTTGCATAGGTTTAAAGATTTTCTATTTATTTATTTATATTAAATTAGATTAATATTCAACAAATTCGAATGAAATTACTTTTTTATTCATTAAAAATCTTGTATTATTATATCAAATTATTATTTTTTATTTTTTAACCTTTAATGGTTAATGTATTCTTGTATTAAATTAATGTATCGAAAACAAAATCTATCAAATTTTAAGAATATTATTCATCACACTTGGTGAATTTACTATATATTTCTTTTTATACTTCAAAAAAATATGTGTGACTAATATATATATATATATATATATATATATATTAATATATAATTAAATATATAAGCGAGAAAAAATATCTTTTGTAATGTATATAATGTTATTGTATCCCTTCTATTTTTTTATTATTCAATATTAAATATCCTCTACTCAATTTATAAATCAATCAAATTTAAGTTTTTTTTTTTTTGAATGATTTTAAAAGATATCCCTTGTATGAATTTAATATTTTATTTAAGAAATCATTAAATGAAATAGTAATTATTTAATACGGTTTTTCTAACATGTATTCTATATATTGACTGATATAAATAAAATGCTTCATTTTTCATAATCGAGTAAAATGCTAATCCATGATTCTATTTTTTTTTATTGATCATATGAATTAAAAAAAAATTAATTTTATCAATTAAATTTGTTTTTAGAACCCCCCCAACAATATTTGTTTTTATTTTATAATAGTTTTTCCCCTTTTTTATTAATCCAAAACTTCGAGCCCATATTCATACTCACTCTAAAAAGTATAAATCATAGGGTCACATAATTTTTTTTTTTTTTTTATAAAAATTTTATTATTAAAAACAGATCAATTTAAATATTGTTTACCAATCAATATTGACATACATTGTTAGTATTTATTTAGCATTTTTTTTGTAATTTTTTTTTAATTAAAAAGACTTTAAAATTATATATATATATATATATATATATATATATTTTTTTTTTTTTATATTAACATGGCAATATTAAAAATTTACTTTCAAAAAATAAATTAAACCATATGGTAAATATTGTTTTTAAAAATACATTAAAATAAAATATTTTTTGAAAAATATTTAAAATAAAAAATTAAAATAATTTAAAATATATAAAAAATAATTTAAATAAAAAAAACCCATTTTTTTTAAAAACACATTGAAACAATACTTTAAAAGCCAATTGCCCGACACTGCTAGAAATCAGGGACCAGTTTTAGTCAAGTGGACAAATAGAGATAATGGCATGCTTGTAATATTTCAATAAACAAGGGTAGTTTCGTATTCTCCCACTTTCTGAATCAAAAAAATTGCGGATAGAGAAAAGAGACTGTTAAAAGAGCCAAGCAAAAGAGAAAGGAAACAGAGAGAGATCTGATTGAGTTCGCGACCGAGTTAGAGTCACGTCAGTGTACTGAGTTAACACTGTTTGTTAGAGTCGATCCTAACCGTTAGATCGTACTGGTATCAATCTTCCGGCTCTTCTTCGTTTCCTCCTCTCTCGCTCTCTCTCTCTCTCCCCCCCGTTCGTATTGAAAATAATTTCACGCGGATAATTCAAAGGAGCAGTCTGGTCTGGTCTGGTTTTTCTGCTATTCTTGTGTTGTGGTTTCGAAATTCTCTGGTAATTATATTGTTTGGTTGTGAAAAGATGGTAGTTTTACTCTTTGGTTGCTGAGAAAATGAAGGAAAAGTTAAAAATACTGGTTTTTTTAGTTTTTTTTTTCTTAGTATTATTGTTGAAAAGTGAAGAAAATTGAGTTAGATAAAAACAGTTATATATTTGACTGGGGCTGTAAGGCTTTTAGTTTTTAAGTAAGCAAAAGAAACAAAAGTAAAAAAAGGAAGGATTTTTTTTTTGGTAAGTAGATGGTAGCCAAACACATAGGATAGTGATCTTTTGTGTAGTAAAATATATATTTTTTTTAGTGATGACCTAGATTTTTTTTTAATTAATTATGGGCTCTAATTGTTTTGCTCTAAATTATTTCAGATTTGAGCTCTGTGAAAGCTTGATTATCTAAATGGGATTAGTGTTTTGAAGGTTCGGATAATGGAGGACATTTGGGCAAGAAAATGAGCTAGGGTTATTTTTTGTGTACTAGATTCTGATAATTTGTTGATCTCATTGGATTGGGTTTATTTTGGTTCTCCCTCATGGAGTTACAAGTTTATTGAGGGAGAAGAAGAGGATTGAACTGTGTAAAACCCTAATTTTGCTGGGTGAAATGAAAACCTAGAATTTGTGGAAGAGAAATGGGGATTGAAATGGAACAAAGTTTGTAGCCTAGAGATTGGAAGAGAAATTGTGCTGGAGAGAATCAATGGAAGATTTTTCCAAGTATGCCCATAGCCCTGCTCATTTGGCAGTTGCATGCAAAGATTATGCTACTCTTAAGGGAATTATCTCGACTCTCCCACGGCTTGCCAAGGCTGGTGAAATTAATTCCGAAGAAGAGTCTCTTGCTGCTGAGCAACAGGCTGATGCTGTCTCGTCTGTCATTGACCGCAGGGATGTTCCTGGCAGAGAGACCCCTTTGCATCTTGCTGTCAGGTTGAGGGATCCAATTGCAGCTGAGATTTTAATGGCGGCTGGTGCTGATTGGAGTCTGCAGAATGAGAATGGATGGAGTGCACTTCAAGAAGCGGTTTGCACGAGAGAGGAGGCAATTGCCATTGTAATTGCTCGGCACTACCAACCTCTTGCTTGGGCAAAATGGTGTCGTAGGCTTCCGCGAATTGTTGCTTCAGCAGCTCGTATTCGTGATTTTTACATGGAGATCACTTTTCATTTTGAGAGTTCTGTCATCCCATTTATTGGTCGCATTGCCCCATCAGATACTTACCGCATTTGGAAGCGTGGTTCTAACCTTCGTGCTGATATGACTCTCGCTGGCTTTGATGGTTTTCGCATTCAGAGGTCAGATCAGACATTTCTATTTCTTGGGGAGGGATACTCTTCAGAGGATGGCAACATATCTTTGGCACCAGGTTCCTTGGTTGTTCTTGCTCATAAGGAAAAAGAGGTGACAAATGCTTTGGAGGGGGCTGGTGCCCAACCAACTGAAGCTGAAGTTGCACATGAAGTGGCTTTGATGTCTAAAACTAATATGTATAGGCCAGGCATTGATGTCACTCAGGCAGAGCTTATTCCAAATTTGAATTGGAGACGGCAAGAAAGGACCGAAATGGTTGGAAATTGGAAGGCCAAAGTCTATGACATGCTTCATGTGATGGTCAGTGTGAAGTCAAGACGGGTACCTGGTGCTATGACTGATGAGGAGCTTTTTGCAGTGGATGAGGAAGAGAGGTTAGGAAATGCTGCTGAAAATGACGAGTTTGATGATGTGTTGACTGCTGAGGAGAGGAAACAGTTAAATTCTGCACTTCGAATGGGGAACTCTGATGGTCTTGGTGATGATGAGGAACCTGGTGCTGTTGATAACCAAGGAAATGGCTCAGGAGGAGTATATGAAAATGGTGAATCTAACGGTGCTGTTAAGGAGAAGAAGAGTTGGTTTGGTTGGAAGAATAAAGGTTCTAAGAACACTAATGGCGATTATGAAGATTCAAAGATCTTGAAAAATCTTTCAAATTTGGCCCCAGAAGGTGGCGCCCAGAAATCTGATGATCACCAAAATTTATCAGAATCTGCCAGGGAGGATACAGGGGATGCTAAGAAAGGAAAAGATAAAAGCAGCAAGAAGAAAAAGAAGAAAGGGCCCGGTAGTGAAACTAAGCATGAGAGTGAGTACAAGAAGGGTTTGAGACCTGTCTTGTGGCTCACACCAAATTTTCCTTTGAAAACCGAGGAGCTCCTGCCTTTACTTGACATATTAGCCAATAAAGTCAAGGCTATTAGGAGACTCAGAGAGCTTTTGACAACAAAGCTTCCTCATGGAACATTTCCTGTCAAGGTAAATCAGATCCTCAGATCTCTTGCATTATTTAATTGGCTGCACTGCCTGTTTCACTGTTATTTATATCTCTACGTTGGTCAATTTACAGTTTCTCCTTTTGTCGTGATACTAAGCAATCAGCTTTTGTTTTAGACTTTAAGAGGGTTTCTTTTATCATCTTCGGTGCTTTCTTTCTTCAACCCCCCCCCCCCTCCCCTTTTTTTTTTTTTTGGGAAGGATGAGATACTTGGTTAAAATTTGAGCTATAGGTTCTTAAGGTTGCTGGATGCCTTCTGCTCTTTTTTTCTGGGGTTTAACAGGAATGTCACTAGAGCATTGTTCAATGACTCAATTGTAGGAACATTTAATTGGGTTTGGCATTCTTTTGTGAAAATCCCAGTGGATAGTCACTTTTGGCTCACAGAAAAATCTCCAATGGTTTTTTCTTCAAGCATCTTGGACTATTATCCATGTTTTATCTCTCCTTAGTGGCACATCTGGTATCTTTTCACTGAGCTCAATCATGTTTGCTCATAGGGCCAGAGTGATTAAACAATATGGCCTACGGGCATCTTTCAGGGAAGCCATTGCATGTGTTTTTTGAACTGGAAAAAGTGGCTCTAGGCTGAGGAAGTACTAATGGATTATAATTATCACGATGAAGTTTTTTTTAATATACTGGAGATAAATCAGAAAAAGAGATCAGTTTTGTTATTGAAGTAATCCAATAATCATTTGGCATTGTTTGACCTTTATACGATGTCTTTTTCATCACTTGTCCTATCTCCTTCATTCATGAATGCATGTAGTGGTTACCTAGTTGGGGTTTGCCTTTCAATGGTACTTCTACTGCATCATGCATTTTGTCGGAAGTTTATGTTAATTGTCAAGTATTATATTGTTTCCATTGATTTCTCATTAAAATGAGTGAGAAACTCAATCAGTTAGACTTGTTAAGCCCCTGTTTTTTAGTGCATCTTAGTTTCTACTTGTTGGTGGTATGGCCATTAGAATTAAAAAAAAAATGATCAACAATTATGTTAATCTCATTGTATGCGTATTGCATGCCTTTTTAGTGTATTATAAAATTTCTTATTAGATGCTTTCATTAATAAAGTTTCTGAACAGTATGAAAGTGAAGAACTTTGGTCAAAGATGGTTATCATGCTGCCTTTGACATTTCATAAATCACTTTTATGCATTCTATTTCTGATTTGGTCATTCAAGTTGCACCATTTATCATTCGTGCTGCACATAGTATTGATCAGTGTCTGTTTTTCTCATGATTTTTTACTGTCATCCAAAAACCACAAGCAAGCTGTGTAGAAGGATGAAGTTGGGACTTAAGCTTGTGGTAGTATAATGGTGCCTTCCATATGTTAGCTGTTATTAACTGTACTTTGATACCTCTGTATTAGTTGGTGGCAAATGTTCAATATCTAAAAACTAAATAGCTAACCAATAGTATTGATGGCTAACCAATAGTATGAATCTCAAACAATTTGCTTTGGAAATTTTTCTCTGTTCTGCTTTTTGGATAAGAATTTCATTGAACTTGCATGATGTGAATTATATCTGAAAGAAATCAGCGCATGCAGTAATGAATAGATCCATACCTTATGCATTTGACCTTTTAGCCGTTGAGCACATGATAATTATTATTCTTATCTTTTTTGCAGGTCGCCATCCCTATTGTCCCAACTGTCCGGGTGCTTGTTACTTTTACAAAATTTGAGGAGCTACAGCCTTCAGAAGAATTCTCAACACCTCTCTCCAGCCCAGCACATTTCCAAGATGCAAAATCCAAGGAATCTGAGGGGGCATCATCATGGATTCCATGGATGAGAGGGAGTCGAGGTGGGCAATCAAGTGATAGTGATAGTCACCGGTACAAGGATGAAATTGACCCTTTCCTCATACCATCAGACTATACTTGGGTTGATGCCAATGCGAAAAAACGACGCATGAAAGCCAAGAAAGCCAGGAACAAAAAACACAGGAGAGGCAATCCTGCATCACAGGCTGCAGCCAGAGGTGAGGATGGGCGGGCACATCATTTGAGTGAAGATGTAGAAGGGCACATCATTTGAGTGAAGATGTGGAAAAATAATCGAACAACCAAACAGCCCGAGGTACTTTGCCACTTCAAAATCCTTTGCATAACAGGAAAGGGTGGTAAGGCACTGCTGGCACATACACTTGTGACTTTTGATGGATCTTCGTGGAATGAAGCAGTGGATGATTTACAGGATATAGGCGATTACTTCATTAGGAAGACTGCTGTCTTCTTCTGTCTATTTTTATTTGATGTCAAAATGGGGAGGTACAAATCTCCCTTTCCCCTTTAAAGCTCACTCTGCTTCCTCGCCCCCCCCAGGCATCAATCGTTGTATCTAAGCTATCACTTATCAAGTTTACATTTTTGTGATTGTGATTCTTTCCCTCCTGGTTAACTTGACAGTTTCATAATGCTATCATGATTTTGACTCTTATAAAATGTTTGTGACAAGAAGTTGCATTGCTTGTGAGAAAAACCAGCGGTTGCATGTGATTTGAACTTTGATCATCAACTGAACCACTCTGAATCCAGGATTTTGAAGCAAACTTTTACAGTTAGTTGATTCACACGCCTTTAAAGGCTTGAATTGTTAAATGCAAATTATTTGTATCTAGCATGTGACTGTGACCTGACTCGGTGGAGATTTTTAAGTCAGGAATAGTTTAAAGCAAAATTGTCAATGCTGATTTGGTTAGTGTTTTGTTTTTTCAATTGGAATAGAATGTTTCGGAGTGTTTTGGTGTATTGTTTTGGAACTGTACTGTTTATGTGTGTGTGTGATTAAATATATTAATTCAAAAAAAATTAGTTCGAATCAAAAAATAAAATTATTTAGAATTGATTAATTTAATCTAAAAAATGACAATAAAATAATTTTTCTAAATAAAATTATAAACATGTGTAATATTATGAGAATGCCATCATCAATCTCATAAGGTTATTATATTCTCTGATTGCTCTAAAATTTTAACATTATATATATAAATATGTCAAGAGACTCATCGTAAAATTTCATCTTAAACTAACTGTCGGATTAAGAGATATGATTGACATTGTAAAATTATTTATTATTTTAAAAAACACTATTTGGCCGAAACGGAACGGGCGGAACGAAACCTGTACGTTTCGGCCGGTATTTGGCTGAAAAATCCGAAACGAGCCTGAATTTAAACCGAGATAAAAATGACACCATTTTATTTTATTTTTTTAACTAGTATGAAACATTTAGGTTGTATAGGCCAAAACAGAATAAAATTGACAACTATGGCTTAAAGCAACTTGGGGTTTCTAGACAGCCACATCATCTTATTTACAGGTTGGACTTTGGAGGGTGCTAAAGAAGAAAAGAAACAAGTATGTGAACCGATTCTGTCATTATATATTTCTATAAACTTCATTTTTTTTTCCTGCTGAATATAATGAATAGTTCAATAGCTCATATTTATCTTGATTGTTTCTGGAAATAATTATTTTATTCAATCAATTTTATATTTATTTCTACTACCATTTAATTAGATAATTTTTTTTTAATAAACAATTACTAAAAGAACTCAATAAAGTAAATAAACCATCTTGTGATATCAAATATATTAATCTATATCCACTTTTTGACTTTTTCAGATACTTATTTAGTTGTAATTAATGATTTATTTATTAACACAAATAATTATCATATATATATATATATATATATATATATATATATATATATATATTATTTTATTCAATCAATTTTATATTTATTTCTACTACCATTTAATTAGATAAAAAATAATTTTAATAAACAACTACTAAAAGAACTCAATAAAGTAAATAAACCATCTTGTGATATCAAATATATTAATCTATATCCACTTTTTGACTTTTTCAGATACTTATTTAGTTGTAATTAATTATTGATTTATTAACACAAATAATTATCATATATGTATATATATAAACCTTTTAATTTAAACTTGATATTTTTTATATAAAAAAAACATGTTGAAAAAGCTTAGATCTTCACTATTTATACACCATGAGAGTGCACAAGTGGAACATTATGGTGCAAAAAGAAAAACTCATTTACAGATGAAAAGTTCCTTGCCTCTCACTCCATTGTTTACTTACAGATCTTGCTAGGGCATATAATAATATCCTGGTGGGACTTGCAAGTGGGGTCTTGGTCTAACGGTTGAAGAGACTTGTTTCCTTCTTCTGCACCAGGGTTCAAGTCCCACCATGTACGCCTGTCACCTCCGCGGTGCCTTACATGTTCACTGGGTTTGCAGGATGTTCAGTGAGTCCGAGGATTAGTTGTGGTGCGTGTAAGTTGCCCGGACACCCCGGTTATCAAAAAAAAAAAAAAAAAATCCTACCAGAACCGATCTTTGTTAACGCTCAAGTAACCAGCCATTACTTTCCCTCCAGTATTCCTCATACCATCTATGAGATAGCACCACGTTGAGCCCAGTGCTCCGATGAAAAAGTCGGCTTCTGCCGCCATCAAGAAATTAACCAGGGGATAGTTTGTGCTGGTTGGCCTGCCCAGACTTGCCTCATATGCGGCCATTGTCGTGTTCCCAACTTGGCGTCTCACGTTCGTGTAGTAGAAATCCCAGTTCGTGTACAGCTTTGACTTATCGATAACTTCCTGAAAATGAAATCCTAGATCGTTGACAACAGTAGCAGAAATGAGTGGAAAGAAACTACAGCTTTGACTTATCGATAACTTTCTGAAAATGAATTCCTAGATCGTTGACAACAGTAGCAGAAATGGGTGGAAAGCAAAGAATTGCGTAAAAGAACTACAGCTTTGACTTATCGATAACTTCCTGAAAATGAATTCCTAGATCGTTGATAGCACTAGCAGAAATGGGTAGAAAGTGTTAAAGAACTATTTCACCTAAAAGCTTAAGCTGTTAGGTGAGGTCTCAAAATATGATTTATATTATTCTCTAACGCTCTTTTCAAGTGAAAGCCTTTTGCACAGAGACCCTTTTTATCTTGTGCTTGATTTTTATCAAATAGAACGAGGATGGTGAAATTCAAACTCGAGACCGCTGAGTCAACAAGGCTCTGATACCATGTCAAGGAACCATCTCACCTAAAAGCTCAAGCTGTTAGGTGAGGTCTCAAAATATAATTTATATTATTCTCTAAAAAAACAAAGAACTGCGTAAAAGAATTACAACTTTGACTAATCGATAACTTCATGAAAATGAATTCCTAGATCATTGACAACACTAGCAGAAATGGGTGGAAAGAAAAGAACGGCGTAAAAGCACTTCGTGCAATAGTTGTGGTTGTTTTTGAAAGTGTTTTTTGTTTAAAAATACATTAAAATAATATTTTTTTTTTTAAAAAAAATCATTTTTGATATCAACATATGAAAATGATCTAAAAACATTAAAAAAAACTTAATTTAAAGTGAAAAATAAAAATAAATTCAATTTTTAAAAAAAGCGCAAACACAACGAAGAATCTGGCTCTAACCTGCATTTCACTTGATAGCCAAACACTAGTAAGGTGTGGAAAACGCTGTTTGGTCCTGTCAGCAAGATGCATGTAATCTTCAAACTCAACCACCTTCATTTCACATGCCTTGTCTCCCATTCTTACATGCATGCTCAACAATGGCCTAGGAATCCATGGTCTGTGATTGGACCATACAAATTCTTCAATATCTGACCTCTGCTTCTCAAAATCCTGTTAGAAGAGGGTGGTGTCACTGTAAGAATCCTTTTCGAAAAATATTTCTTTTCAGGTGTTATAGTGAAGATCTACAGATGGGGTTCACTTGGGATTAAGGATTAATATAACCTTTGGCGATTCTCTCCCGAGACTTGTAAGAACCATCTTCGCGGCTTCCTTCCCGAAAGCAGCATTTCGGGCAATATTCATCAAGCCACACGTATACTGAGTTTGAAATCTCATCAAGTATCGTACTGCCTGATGACAAATAAACAATACCTCATAAAAATATAGAATTATTTGCCTATTATCAGGGAAGAGAAAAAGGTTATGATCTCATGTTGTTTTACATGTATTTATTTGCCTATTATCATTTTAAATAAGATCAATTGTTGATCAGTTTTAGTGAATTACAATTTCCAATTAGAAGCTTATCTAGAATAAGAATAGAAGAAGAGTTTGTAATGGTTCAATTTTTCCTATACATAAAATCAAAGGGATGACAGTAACCGAAGCACAATTCTGCTCTTGATCTTCGTAAATTAGTTGCCTATTATTCTTGTTCTTTGGTTGCTGCAAATTATAGCAGCAATTGTTGCTGATTCAAACAGTAACTGTTTTTCTGGAAATCGTAAACAGTAACAGTTACTTATCTAAACAGTAACAGTTACTTATCTAAACAGTAACTGTACGTGCCTTCAAAATTTCCAACAAGAACTACTTCCTCTAGACGCAAACTAAAACAAACTACATGATAAAGAGAGATGTTGGCAATTTGCAAAATTTGAGCAGGTTAGCAACACTAAGGAACAGCACGAAATTGAGTCCCACTACTTTCTCCATTAAATTTAAGTTTTACCTGTGCTCTCCACCATCTTTGATCCATTTTACGATGAAAAGCGACCAAACTCCCATTGATTTCTGTTGTTGGCTGCAAAAAACTCCAGGGTTCTCCCCATAACCTGTTTAACAATTAGTGTCAATGATTTGGGAACGATGACAACAATTATCTCCGAGGGCTAATATTCTGATTACACATGCAATGATTACTTGCCTTGGAGCTCTTCCATTCCATATTTCTTTTGATTTATAACTATCCTTTGTGGTTATAACTCCTCTTTCCAATGCTTCTTTATTACCCAATAGCTCGAATGCATGATCTCGACATTCTTGGGATGTTTCTGGAAAGAAGTAGCAAGACCAACTGGATCTGTAAGAACCTACAGAAAGTCGATGATTGTTTATCAGTAACAACATGGTTTTCTTCAAAGTGTTGTCTTCAGTTATCTCCAAGTCTTCAAACCAAAGAAATCATTCTTGAGATGTTATAGCACTAATGTGGCGATGAGAAGTTCTTAACTTTTGATGCAAGGAACACACCTTATGAGGTTTTCTCATGCCATCATGGCCATTTAATACAATAATCATTTAGAACTGCTATCCATTAATAAGTAAACAATAAGACAAAACATTCTTCGTGTCAAGAAACCATCTCATCTAAGAACTTAAACTATTAGATGAGACCACAAAATATAATTATATTATTTTCTAGCATACCCCCTCAAGTGAAAGCTTTTTGGGCTTGAAAATTGCACATGTCTACACTAACTTGTGCTTGATTTTTATCAAATATAATGAGGGTGGTGAGATTCGAACTCGTGACTACTAGGTCAACAACGAAACTCTGATACCATGTTATAGAATCATCTTACCTAAAAACTTAAACTGTTAGGTGAGGCCCAGAATACGATTTATATTATTTTCTAACACTTCGGAATACCTTTACAGCCATCATGGTCAGCTCTATTGTAGTAGCTGGTAACAAGGACTCTTTTCTCGTTGATTGCAATCGAAAGGAGCCCGCACATTTCAACTAGCTGGGCTCCAATACCAAAACCAGGTGACCTCTCCCATTCAGCAACCAGAAATCTCACATCAGGATCCCTGCAGTTCTCAGGATGTTGATGGAGCCATATGTCACGCTGCACTTTCCTCGTAACAGGATAGTTTTCTTCATCCGATCCAGTAATCTGGGAACCTTAACAATAAGTTAAGAAGATAAAAAATAGAAACAAAATGCAATATTACTGATAGCAAATGATGCTAACAAGATTATTTTTTTTGGATTCGAGAGAACTCTACTCTCCGGAAAGCATACTTTGTAGGTACAGGTGAATAAGTAAAACTCTGGTTGTCTCAGACTCTTACAAGTGGTGCACGCCCTGACTCGAACTCGAGACCTGCTATGCAAATCTCGAGTCCTTTGCCATCACGCCATGCCTCTCGGGGACGATATAACAGATCACATATCATGACCGAGGTGAGAAGAAGAAAGTAATGTGGTTATATTTAAGCTGAGTTTAGAAAGGTTGAATGGAATTAGTATAAACAATCATGTTGCAACTTGAAATTCTCCTCTTCTCGTCAGATCATTTCAACAAATGGAACCTTTAAATTCTCTCCACTTCACCTAGCTCCATCTCTCTTAATCCAAATGGCGGTGTTAAGCAACTGATTCCAACATTAAAAGTGTGCCAAATGCGAAAATGGGATTAAAAATATAATTACTTTCTGTTCATCAAGTACACCAGAAACATACCCATGGAGGATAAGCACCTTCAGATATTGTTTGGTCCCTAAAGTACTCAATATGCTCATTGGCCATGGATGCAGGGTGTGTGTCTAATAATCCCTTCCAAGTTGTCCAAGGAGGTAACCTCTCATTTTCATGGCGCTTATCAAGACGTTCATTAGTTTGTTCATTCAATTTGCAGTTCTCCAGATGAGGGGCGTTTGGCACGGCGGATCTGTCAAGTCCAGCACCGTGCCGGAAAGCACTCCCTCCATCAACTGATTCCGATAACGAGGAATTCCAAGCTGAATGCAATAACGAGACTCTCTCATCGTCAGCCCCATTTTCACTTCTCTTTGAATCAACCCACCTCTCTGTAAAAACTTCGTTTCTTTCAAATTTGCAATCCGCATTTGAAACCGTATCTGCAATTAAATTCATGGAAGGGATTTTAGGTGTAGAATTAAAGCACTAAGTTACAGATGATCAAAAATCCATAAACAACTAATCAGCAGCAGCCAGAAGCTCAGGATTCACTTGACAGCGATCATTTGAAAGACTGACTACAGCAGAATTGACTCAGATAGCTCGCTTCTTCATGAAGGCTAATTTTTGAAGAACACAATTCTTTCTGAAGCATCATCTTATCAATTACTACCTCAAAAACAGTAGGGTTACAGTCTGCTTCAATTCTAAGTATATTAGAGAAAATTTGGTTAAGGAAACATTTCACCAAAAAACTTAAGCTGTTAGATGAGACTGCATAATATAATTTATATTATTATCTAAGACACCTACTCAAGTGAAAGCTTTTGGGCTTGAAACTTGCACACAGTCCCACACTACCTTGTGCTTGATTTTTATCAGATAGAATGAGGGTGGTAAAATTCGAACTCGTGACTGCTATATCAATAAGACTCTGATGATTTATATTATTCTCTCTAACACATTACTGGTCTTACTTTGCATGCATGAGGTTTTGCCTTATCTTCACCAAAAACTAATTTAAAATTACTCCGGTCAACTCAACTAGCAGTTAGACTCTTGAATTTAATGGTAAAACTTGTCTGGAATGAAATCCTTGTTCATCAATCCAAAACCAACTAAAACTTGCAGGACAGGTACCAAAGACAAACAGTAAGTGAAGAACAAACATTGGTAACTTATACTCACTGATAAACCCAGAACTTGAATAATTCAATGGAGAATTTCCCTGAGAGATGGCAGAAAATGAAATCCCACGAAGCTCAAAAGTCCCCAGAGAAGTAAGAGCAGCCAAAAACAAAGAGGTGAGACAAACTCCAACGAGAAAACCCAGCACACAAATTTGACATGGAAATGAACTACCGATTTGCAAAGCTTTCTGTGACACTATTCTGTCAAGAGATTTCTGGTTCAATGGCTCCATATTATATATATATATATATCTCTCTCTCTCTCTCTCTCTCTCTCTCTCTCTCTCTATATATATATATATATATATATATATATATATTTATCCTAAACTAGAAATTCCTAAGAATACTTGAAACCTTTGCTCTTAGATTGAATGTACGGCAAGAAAGAACAAAGTTCAAAGAACTGTCCCTCTGAAGCCTCAACCACTCTTCTTTACAGCTCCATGATTTCTTCTAAAGTATGTGCTCCAGTTCCATGTCCCTTCCATCTGCAAAATAAATAAGAATTCTGATGAGAATTCACACAAAAATATATGAAAAAAAACATAAATTTCGGCAGAGAAATAGACAGTTTACATAAATATTAAACAATCAAAAACCAAACCAACATGGAAAATTCAGAAACCATTAAGAAATCATCATTTTGTCGAAAAAGCTGATGCAGAAACAGATTGCCATTAGAAATGCCATGCACATAGACACGTACCATGCTGCCATCACGAAACTTGACAGTTTCCCACAAGATAAACATCCACCAGAAATCCCAAAACGTTAAACAATATCAGAATATTCCCAAGAAAGTGCCAGAATTATCAGGATGTGATCAGAAAGAGAGTTGCAAAGTTGGGAAGCTAACCACTAAAATTTCATTTTTCAGCTTCTGAAGAAACATACACGCATGGAATTCATCCTTTCACTCACGCTAAATAAAGTTATTGTGGTGACTTCCTCTGGTTCAGTGCCTGCCACTGTCTAGTCCAGTAGTAGCAGAGTAGCATCTCATGGATTGTTTGGTGAGGAAGAACATATAGAATGGTGGGACCAGGGTTTTAAGGCTCCATTATGGATCATAAACAACTGTCAATATCTAAAATGCCAAAACATTACATAATATATAGCATATGGTGTTTGGACTAATCAATTATGGTTGTTGAGTTGAGCAAGATTAAAGCATGATTATCTAGTGGGATTAGTAGCAGGTGAGTTGAGTGATAGTGATGGAGTGTACTAGGGTAGTGTTTGGTAGTGAAACATAAGGTAATTAAGGGTTGGAGATGTGGTGAATTTCTTGCAACTTGTTTTTTTTAAATATTATTTGATTTATAAATTAATATTTTATGAATATAATTTTTTCAAAAACTTGATTTTCTTGCTTTTTTTATATCAAAATAAACAATATAAAAAACCTTAGAAATAACTAAAATATCATTGATAAACAAAAATCAACACACCATTCAACTATTTTATCATTCTTTATTATTTTTATATTTATATTTTCACTTTTTTTGTGTTTTAGTAAATCTAATAGTAAATATATTCATACAAAACCAACAATAAATATTGTTCAGTGGATAGCATGGTTTGGAAATTTTAAAAATTTACATGGAAAAAGTTTAAGAAGTTTTCATTAATTTTTTCATCTTTGTTTCTAAAAAAATGAGAAACACAAATTTCACTAATTTTATTCCAAAAATAGTGATAAATTTGGTTTTTATTTTCATCTTCACACACACACACACACACACATATATATATATATATATTGCACACCCTTTGTTTCATGATGTAGATGTTCATGAAACTCTCGGGTTATTGAATGACACATCCCATCAAAAAATATCTGACTTATTTTTTTTTATTTTTTTTAGGGGGGGGGTTGGGGGTGTCTGGGGGGGGTTGGGGGTGTCTGGGGGTTGATATATATTAAATTATTGGCTACATTGTGTATTGATAATATGTTATCTTTTATCTTCTAGCATCTACCAATTTTTAAGGATTTAAATTTGAGACCTCCTAACAAAAATAATATAAATCTTAATCATTATAATAAAATAATGTCCCTCCTTTTTTTATTTAGAGTGTTTAGAATTGCAGTTAGATCTTATTTTTAAAGGAATTTGAACTCTCCTCATCTTTTAATTAATGTTTTAGGTATTTTTAAATTGTTTTTTTAAAAAAATTACTTCTAAATTTTTATACTTTTAAGATATTACCTCCCTTCCAAGTCAAATATAAGAAGGCAATTGAGTTAGTATTGTTACTTCTATGATTTCTCTAAATTAATTTTCTCAATTATTAAATCAAAGTGCAAATCTATTTGCAAGAAAGCTTCATGGTTTTGAATTTAGACACATAAAAATTATTATATTTTTTCATAAAATCATCTTGAATCTAAATAATTTTTTTTAATATAATATTTAGGTAATTGAGAGTAAAATACAAATAGAAATCCAAAGTAAAAATAGATAATTAATGTTTTAGGTATTTTTAAATTGTTTTCATATGTTAAAAATATATTTTTAAAAATAAATAAAACAATAATATTTTTTTATATAATATTTAGGTAATTGAGAGTAAAATACAAATAGAAATTCAAAGTAAAAATAGATAATTAATGTCTTAGGTATTTTTAAATTGTTTTTAGATGTTAAAAATAAAATTTTAAAAATAAATAAAACAATAATATTTTTTATATAATATTTAGGTAATTGAGAGTAAAATACAAATAGAAATACAAAGTATAAATCTAAGTGTAGACTTAAGTGCTAGAAAAGCAAAGCAAAGAATTATTAACAACTTTATTAAATGGAAGCCATTATTGTTACTCAACAAAGATATGTTTGTCTTTAATTGTTAGAAAAGCAAAGCAAGTCACCATCATTGTAGCTATGCAAAGCTGTGGTGAGGTGCATATTAGAACAGTGTTCTCTCTTTGATCAGGACCGTTGTTTTTTCTGATCAGGCAAAACTGTAGGGCCCAGAGTGATGTGATGGTGGCTAGGGATGCGATTGTGGCAATTTCCAGAGTGAGATATTTTTCCTAGCCGCCCAAAGCTAAAATTAAAGTGTACTGATAGGTAAAATGATAATTATGATATTACAATCCACAGTAATCTAATCTGCTACAATGATTCCATGACCCGATTGGTGTTTGCCAATGTATTTGAAAAATATTTTTGAAATTTTTGAAATTTTTATTTATTTTTAAATTATTTTTTTACTGTTTTTAAATCATTTTAATATATTGATATCAAAATAATAATTATAATATTACAATCTACAGTAATCTGCTACAATGATTCCACGACCTGATTGGTGTTTGACAGTGTGTTTGAAAAACATTTTTGAAAAACTTTTAAATTTTTTTATTTTAAATTATTTTTTTAGTATTTTTAGATAATTTTGATGTGCTGATATCAAAATGATTTTTAAAAAATAAAAAAATATCACTCTAATATATTTCTGAATAATATTTTTTTTTAAAAAACAATCTCAATCACATTATTAAACGATCACTTAGCTTATAGGTAATATTGTAGTTTCCGGGCATTTTATTTTAAGCACCATTTTAGAATGTATTTGTTTATGCCGATATAATTTTTTTTACAAATATTTTTATTTGCAATTTAAAAAATGTATTTGGTTAAATCCATTATGAAATGAATTTTTGCATGCAAAATAAATAAATATATCTTCATGAATAAAAAAACATGTTATTTAGTCTTCATGAATTTATCCTAGCTTAAATGCACTCTCATTAAAGATAAGTTTGGTTTCGCAATTAATAATTGTTTTGAAGATAAAATTATTCATTATTTTAAAAATATACTATTTAACCAAAACAAAATAGGCAGATCAAAACAGGTACGTTTTAGCTAATATTTGACCGAAAAATCCAAAACAAACTGGAATTTAAACCGAAATAAAAACAACACCGTTTTATCTTGTTTTTTTAACTGGTACGGAACATTTCGACCAAAACGGAACGAAATTGACAAATATGGTCAAAACAATATGGATGAAGGCCAACAACACAGTTATAAAATTAATCAATGGACGTAGAATCAAACTCTATCTAACACTGAGTTGTTGAGATTCATGTCCAGAGTGAAAAAAACAAAGAAGAAAAAAGATGCGAGAGTGGTAGAAAGACCTTGTTAATCTACAATTGTAAATAGGTGACAGATTATTTGCTGGGAGGACAATGTCACATGGATTGCTGCTGAAATGAATGGGGGTTTAGAACGACTGCAAATTGTACATTATCTTGCTTAGCTTGCAATGGTTTTGCCTGCGTCGTTTCGTATAAAATACGTAGATTTGTCTCGTACAGTATCTCCGCGTCTCTACATATCATGGAACAACCTCCTTATCTGATCAACGTTTGCTGGCATCAATGTGACTGGGCAGCGGTTATACTGCACCAATGAGATAGAATGGCATCATGGAATAAGTATGTTTTGGCCAAGTATGGCTGGAGAATTGAGAGGAAAACCAAGATTGAAGCAGAAATATGGATGTTGATGGACAATGGAATTAGATTCCTTACCTGGGATACATATTTGAATATGCAAGCATAACAGAAAACAAATCCTGAGATCGTAACAATGGAAGGATTTGCGCGCTTTTGCGAGCACAATGGGCAGATTGTTCTATCGGGTGGCAGTGGAATCCCCTCTTTGGCGACCTGTTTATCGATAAGGAGACCATTATGTATCCATGAACCTTCTGGATTTTCAAGTCTGACAGAACCTAATACTCAGATCGTGAAGAGTTGAAAAATATTTGATAATTGTTGAAATGATTAAACTTCATTATCAACAGCATGACACACTATGTTTTCCATTATCTCTATCTTTAAAAAAGCATAGCTCTATTTACAGAATAAAAAATATAGTTGCTCATGCATAATTTTCTATTATTTAAAGCAGATGCTTCCATGGATTTACATTGGAAAAAGAAACCATTAATATAACATGTGTATGAGTGTGTGTTTGTAAGAGGATGAGAGAATGGGGGTACCCCGTTATGAAATACAAGATTGAAAAGCTTCATTCTCACCTTCGGGGCTGGAGGTGGTGGGGGTGGAGGATACACTGTTGGAGCTGACATTCTCTCCTCAGCAGACTGGTACCACCACTCCATCATCTGCATGATTCACTCATAAAATGTTAATGCCTAAACTTATTGTAAGGAGCAAAGATGTAAAAAGAAAAATGAAGATTAATGCATGAAAAACATAAATGGGACGATGAAATCATTGCTATTGCACGAAGTCTACTATCTCGTCATTAAAATGAACATGATATAACAAGATATAAGCTTAGTTCCGAGAGGTTAGGGTCTCAAGACAAGTAAAGGCATGAAAATGAGCACAGTACACCTTTAGGGAGTGTCAGATTTGATACTGTCCATCTGAAATAGGTTGGATGCCAAAAACATTTTACAATTCTTTTGTGAAAACAAATCAGATCAAATTTGGTTATAAAGGTCAAATTTTTTGAAACAGAAAGCACTGTTCAGCAAAGGATCGAAAAAATCTGCAACTGTAAAGGATCACTGGTAGTGTTGACTGGGAAGGGGAAGAGAATTGAGCATCGCTAGCGTTAGAAACAATGACAATACAAACAACATGACATCTACAAGTAGCTAGAGTTTTTGCAGACAATATTACTTGAAAATGCAAAACTCCCCAAGCAGGTAAAGCACACTTACTTTAAAGAAGAACACTGCTGCAATTAAGCCAGTTTGTGCATAGTCAAGCATTGTGTATGTGCAGCTTAGCAATGCTCTTTGTAACGCCTGCACATTTATGATGGTAAGTCAATATTCTACACTGGAAAACAGCTACACAATTATATTGTTAATTTCTGCATACAAATACTGAATAGCAAAAGGTTCCACATCAAGTGACTCAAGCAACTAAATAATTTAACTTTTTATACCTTCAACCATGGGGGCCCATGAAGTCTCTCGCGTTCATTGCTTCGTATCTTTGAAATTCTAGAAGAAGTGTCCATCTACCTTGACATTAAAACAATTGGACAGGGCACTAAGATATGTATCATTTGTTGAGGTTTTGTAAGCACAATCAAATAGCCGCAAGCACTATATTTGAATATTTGTATTTTTGTATTTCTGTATAATAAATACCATTGTTAAAAACACAGGTGTAAATTCTCTATTCTATTCAAATCTAGTACCAGCTCTTGCCCTGTAGCTCGACAAACATGAATCCCAAGCGCATGTAGTCCTAACGAATAGAACCCAGTAGCATCCAGCAAATATAAGAGCTGATAAGCAAATGACATTCCTGCATTGCAACACTTCAGATCAGATTGGACATTTTAGGACAAACACAAACTATTTCCAACAAAACATGAAAACAATCTGGTTTGGCACACAACAGCATGCTAGAAATGTTTCAGAATAATGATCAAGATACTATATTGTAATATTCTAGATTAGATTAAAAAAGGCTGTATTGTCGGTCCAGAGTTTTGCTTTGGGTTCAGTAAGTAGCTAAGGGAAAGGATCTTCCAATTGTCCAGTAAAATATAGAACAAAAACATGTCACAATTTGTCAGAAGATACCCTAATTGGATTGCTAAACATTAGAGCTCCCTCAAGTTACAACGGCATTCATGCTTCTAAAATTATTTAATATCTATACATAATAGAAAATAACGAAACATGTTGAATGTTAATGCAATAGATGAAACTTGAATACAACTTCTTAATGATTGAATTTAATGTTCCATGAAGAATACAGACATGTAAACTTTACATCATCATGTTATGAATTAACTCATCCCAACTTTCCTCAATTGCAAGCTCTTACATTTGACTTGAAAGGCTAGAAGAAAAAGTACTATTCGAATGAAGGACAAAATGAAAACTTTACCTTCACTACTAGCATGCAGCCATGGGTAGCAAACAAACATAATTTTCTGAATTTTCTTCATCAAACGTGATCTAATTGTTACTTCTCTAGAAACAAGCGAAGACTCCCCTCCACTAAAATATTCAGCATCTTCAACTGTTTCATCGCCATTTCCCCACAAACTTGCTTGAAGCCTGGCTTCCCTTTCTTTGTTATATATTGAATGCAATTTTGACTTCAAATAAGGCAACGCAACCTAGCAAGATGCATAGAAAAGTCATTAACTTACATCACAATGGTTCAAAAGTTATTACCTTATTATGATACCATTTATATAGAGTGAAACTAGGTAAAAGTTACTGTCTATAAACTTGTTTTAACTACCCTTCACAATCTTATGAGGAAAAAATCTTCAGGGAAGATAAATATATCAGCTAAAGGAAGCAGGGGATGGTACCAAAAATACAACTGAAAGAATTCTTTGGTGCTTTTCTAACCCTGACTGCTGAATTCCATCACCCGAGTTTGGACGTGCATCTTCCTTCTTTACTCTTATCTTCACTGTCCTTCTTCGCAATCCATATAGGGATTCAGCAAAGGAAGCATCTGAAGAGAAATAGAGTATTTCAAATTAATGAACCCAATGAAACAAGTAAGGAACCTCAGTAGTCCTACTTAGACAAACAGCATGCTCAAATTTAGAGACACGGAACAGCAAATTAAGAAACAAAATTAAATCAAACCACCACCAACATGTACCCAACAAAGCCTTATTAACAGCTTTCACACAACCAACCCTCTAACGTCAATTAGGAAACATCCCTTATCCCATTTAACCAAATGAGGATTAACCTCATCATGTATTCTTGCAAAAAAAATAAAAGAATATCTCTAATATTTACTTTCTATATCTCTGAGAGAGAGGTTATATACTCCAATTAATCAAGCGAGGGGCAAACAATGGGATTAAGCAAGTTACCTGACTCACAGAGCACATAACATGTCAAAGTTAATGCGCGAATGCAGTTAAATTTATTTATATAAAAAATTGCAAATGGAATTATCAAAGAAACAGCAAGGCCATAGAAAGACGAAATTAAACCTGTAATCCGCAAGCTATGAGTCTCAAGGACCAACATAAGCAATGAAAAGAATTCATCTTCATGGTCCAACACCTTATGCAGAAATGGTCTTCTTAATGCCAATACCTTCAAGACGACAAATCCACAATATTCAATAGGAAACATAAGCACAAGCAAATCTTTTGAATAAAAGGAAGTCAAGTAATTGCATCTTACCAAGTACATGAAAGAACAAAAAAGGTCGATTAATACATGAACTTGCCAAATTCAAACAAAAATGAGAAAATTAAGAGAAACCCAGATGAAAATCTCAACTGGGTCACAAAAAATCAGCTTCCCATCCCTTAAAAACTTGAAAAATCAAGTAGGCAAACAATTACACGCAAAACAAGATATTTGGACATGCAGGTATGTATAAGTATGGGCAAACAATTACACCGATGGAGTAGGTGAGGGCAGCACGGAGACTGGCAGGGAGTTGTTGAGCAGCAGACATCTCGAAGAAGGTGGGACGTGTCCCCTGCCCTCCCACTTGAAACAACATCTTCTTCTTCCTTTCTTTCGTGCTCGCTTGCTTTTCAAATTTCTCAGTTCGATTTCCTGAGGTTTTATAACAAGAAGTCTTTCGGACTCTGCAGTTCTTATCCTTCACTTTGGTTGAAATGTTTTTCGTTTAAATATTTTTTTTAAAACTATTAAAAATATCAGAAAATATTAATTTATTTATTTTTTAATTTTTTTAGTGAAATATACCTTTAAAATACATAAAATAAAATCAAAATAAGGTGATGTTTTTTCCACATCATATAAGTATTAGTTATATAAAAAAACGAAAATACAATTAAATCTTTTTACTAATTAGAAACACCTCTTAGAGATTTAATTTTCTCATAATAGTAATTTTATTTCCCAAAGCAAAAGGTAATATGCTCTTTAAAAATTATGATGTATTAAAAAAAACAATTAATTGTCATACATGTTAGATTTAAGGTTTTAAACTCAATATATATAGTTTAAAACCTTAAATCTAACATATATGAGAGTTTATATATATATATATATATATATATATATATATATATATATATATATATATATATATATATATATTGTTGAAAACAATTTTAAGTAAATGATGAAAAAAATCTTATTATATATGTGTGTGTTCTAAGCTTATTTGAGACTATTTAAAGTAATTTTATGAGTTTAGCATGCTTAAGAAACATGGTAAATCAATTACTTTGAAATGAAAAATTCTTCATTTTAAGTTTTGGACCTTGATTTGTTGACATATTTTTTACCAAGTTGGTGTTCCAAAATGTAAATGTAGACTTAAAGTATACATTAAGATTTACATAAAGGTATTAGGTGTAGAAACCCATGTTTATTTGGACATCTAAATAAAGTTGCAAAAATCAAGTTGGAATCCTACTTGTAGCAGAATTCTCAGATTTCACAGTAAACACTCAAATAAGCATATCTTGAGCTTCGAATATCAAAATCAAGCAGCTCAAAAGCTCGAGTTCCTCTACTCATTCAAGAATACAACTCTCATGAAGGCTCCAAGTCAGAAAAAATCTCTTTCAAGATAAAAGTCTTGATGCAAGTTGAAGGATGATTTATCTTCTAATGTTATGGAAAACTAGAAATTTGAGAGTTTTTATCACTATGAAGAAATCTTATTGGATCAAATAGATTTTATCTATAGCCTATATCATCCTAATGTTTATCCTTGATATCTTATCATGAAGGTTGTCTATTGGGATAAAAAAAAAACAGAGAAGATCAATTTGAAAGGTGATTTTTTTTAACATCTTGGTTGCTGGATATTCCTAAAGGACTTCAATGCTAGAATTTTTTAAATCATGAGCAACAAATTCTTAAGTTTGGTTCAAGAGGAATAGACTCCATCTCTAGTAGCCCCCGCGAGAAGTAAAATTTTCACTGTAATTCTTTTATATTCAACTACTTATTTATTCTTACTTCATAATTATATCATTGATTTATGTTCATGCTTATTGATTTATTTTGAGATGGCATATATGTTTTCTAGTTTCTTTCAATCCGTAATTGTTGTTAGGGACTAGAATATGAAGCACATGAATTAACTTGATTGTTGCAACTATCACTTCAATTTATTAGGGAGGAATAAGCTAAGTTAATTTGTTCAAGCTTTTGAAAGATTGAGTAATATTAATTCAATTTTCATTTTTTTACTTATGTTTGATATTTGAATTGCACAATTCAAAATAATTTTATTTTTGAATTTGAACTTTTTTTTAATTAATATATATTTAATTATATAAAAATATAAAGCAGTACAACACTAAAATAGAACGTCCAAATATTTTAAAACCAAAATATTTCATTTCAATTGAAAAAAAAGGAATTAACATACTTGGTTTTAAGTGGTCGTTTGGAAATGCGGTGCAGCAGCGTTTTAAGTAAACCATAGTTTGCAATTGTTTGGTAACGATTGCATCACAATTTTAATCGCCATGGGACCCACCAAAAACACGATCAAAACACCGTTTATCAAAAGTAGGATTTTGAAGCTTTTGTTGCGTTTCATTTGTCTGCATTTCATTTGTGTGTGCAAAGGATGATTTGCAAAAACAATACATTAACGCGTATAGAGAGGAAGAAACACTCGGTTGTGTGTAAAAACAATACAACTCTCTCGGTTACAGGTTTCTCTAACTAGAAACAACCATGGATGCACCTCTCTCTCCTCAGCAGTCACTGGCGAGCACCACCAGCTGCTCCTTCGGCACCGACAAACTCTCCTCTTCACCGGAAGCACTTGCACCGTCCATTCTTCCCCCACAGCTCCAGCATCAGCAACAACAACATAGTGCAACAACCTTCCGACACTCCTCCCGGCCACCACAGGCCATCATTTACGACGCCACAACCACAGGAAGAACCATGTTGGCCTCCTCTACCCGTCGGTATCGGCAAGTGAGCCTCTCGTCACCGTCGACCATGTTACGTGAACAGTAACAACGTGAATTAATTCATGATGAGCAGTGCAGTGCAGCGCACCGTGCTGTGTTTTTTTTAATAACTCTTGGGATGGGCTGGACCTACTCTTGGCCCAGCCCAAGTCCAGCAGAGTTGGGCCCTTTTGGCCCAACTTAGTTGGGTCGACCCATTTAGTTTGGGACATACCTAATATGATTTTAAAAAAAAATCATATTTTAAAAAAATTAAAAATTGTGTAGATAGAGATCAGCCCTGATGAAAGGGAAAGACGTGTAACTTCATTTCACTCTATAACCTCGTTGCTTTTCGATTGATCATGGATCAAAAACTTGAAACTGGATTTGGCCTTGGAATTATATATCTACAACATGTAGATAGAGATCCCGAAACAACATTATTTATGGATCGTAGATGTTGTTCCTGATGATATTTTACCAGAAATTGTTCATCGATCAAATACAAGGGATCGCAAAGGCCTTGACGTATGTATTTAGTTTGTGATGAAATTGCAAGCAATTTGACGAGAGAATAAAAACGAGTGTCTAATTTACTTGAATTATTAATTACACTTTATTATTATGATATTTAAATCTACAATATATATATATATATATATATATATATATATATGTGTGTGTGTGTGTGTGTGTGTGTGTGTGTGTGTGTGTGTGTCCTTTAAAGTAATTTCATAAGTTGACAGCAATATAAAAAGCATGATAACCAAACACATAAAACTGTTTTTCATTAAACCTCAAACTCAACCACAGTTTTAACTAAACATTTCAATTTCAGTTATGAATCGCAGCTAAAAATATTTTTTATAAAACTATTTTTTTTAAACTTCAACCCCAACAATAATAGCAATATCAAACAAGTGAAACATCGTTGGCCAGATTTTTCAGCGATCTTTGTCATCAGAATTTGAGCGTTGCACGTGACGCGTCACCTCCCTTATTTTTTAAAAGAAAATAAGATAGAAGACATGTTATTAGTCCCATAAAAAATGGAAAAAAATAATAATCAAAGCCTATGCACATGGCTCTTGGCAACTAGACCTGCGTGCTTCAATCGTTTTTTAGGTACTTTTTTTTTTAAAAAATAAAATTATCTTTTAATATTTATGTCATTTTATTTATGTTTGATTATCCTTTTTTATTTTTATTTTTTAACCTTTCAAGTTGTTCCTTACCTCACTAATTGACCAGATCTATTTTTTATGTAAAAATATTTGATTAATTTAACTCTCATTGTAGTGTTGCCAATCATCTAGCTAGCCACTAATACTTGTACTATTAAAGTATTAGATATAAGAAAAATAATAATATAACTAATTTTAAAAAGTTAATTTAATGGTTAAAATGTATATTCAATTGTATTAAATTTATTTGAATGTACGAGAGGATTTATATTAATTAATGTATAAATTGAAACAAAAATATTTTTTATTATAAAATAAAAAATGACCTACTTTTGTTTCCTAAGAAATAAAATAACTAACCTCAATGGTGCATAGTAGGAGTGAACAATTTTGGTTTGATCGGTTTTTTAATAAAACCTAACTGGACCAGTTTAAAACAACCGGTTTGGGTTCGTTTTGGTTTTTCAGATTTTTTTATTTTATTTTAACCAAGTTTTTCCTTGTTGTATATAACTAAAATAGAAGCAAATAAAAAAAATTCATGCAATAAATCTTAAATTCGAATTAAATCATATAATTTTTATAAAAATATATAACAATTAAAGTTTTATTCGATCAACTAAACCTACAAATTACATCTTCAAGTTGGGTTTAGTCGAATAAAAAAAATAAAATATATGACCGACCAAACAAAATACGAAGTTGACTATATTGGTCTTCCATGAAAGCCAAATTAATTACAGACAAACATGGATACGTCACCTGTGACACTGCTAACATAGCCGACAAGATTTGCTATCTTAGCTCGCTGGGCTATAAAATCCTGCACAAAACACACCGGAGTGAAGAAAGAGGAGGTGGAGGAGGAGAATCGAAGAGACAAAAGAAATGAAGCCAACAGATATGTTTACTCAAGTGGGTTCTGTAATTGCAAGTGTTATGTTTGCTTGGGCCATGTTCAAACAATATTGTCCATACAATTTGCAAGAAGTTATCGATAAATACTCCAAAAGGGCCTTCACTTTCATCTACCCCTACATTCAAATCAGCTTCAATGAATTCACAGGCGATCGTTTCATGCGCAGCGAAGCTTACTCCGCCATTGAGAATTATCTCGGTTCTCGCTCATCTACACAGGCAAAGCGGCTCAAGGCTGATGTTGTCAAGAGCAGCCAGTCGATTATTCTGAGCATGGATGATCATGAGGAGGTCGAGGATGAATTTCAGGGAGTCAAACTGAAGTGGGCTGCCGGGAAACATATTTCCAAGACACAATCTGTGTCTTTCTATCCTGTAACGGACGAGAAGAAGTACTACAGGCTCACTTTCCATCGGAGACACCGGCAACTTATCCTCGGGGATTACCTGAATCATGTCCTGAAAGAGGGGAATGAAATCAAGGTGAGGAACCGGCAGCGGAAGCTTTACACCAACAGTGGATCATACTGGAGGCACGTGGTGTTTCAGCATCCGGCAAGTTTCGAGTCGCTTGCAATGGAGGCGGAGAGGAAGCAGGAAATCATGGATGATCTTGTTGTCTTCAGCACGGCTGAAGAGTTCTATGCGAGAATCGGAAGGGCTTGGAAGCGAGGGTATCTACTTTTCGGCCCGCCGGGGACGGGTTGTTGGATCATTAATCCAACGTTGGGCTTATATGAGAATAATTATGTGTTTGTGGACTGTCAAATAAGGTAAAGCCTAATTAAAATGATCTGCTAAGTATTTTTAGGCAATTGGATTTTGATGTATCTAATAGGGTGTGGACCTTTAATGTGTAGAGATTACGGGGTTATTTATATTTTAGTGATGGGCTAAAATACAAATACCAAAAGGCACTTGGTTGCCTATATATATGGGGTCATGGTCCCCAGATTACAAGTTCAATTTTGCTCACTCTGACATCCCATTATCAGAGAGAAAACTAAGGTTAAGGTAGAGAGGACAAAAGGGCTCTCAAAGGCAGAACTTGTTAATCTGGAAGGCCATCCGTACGACTCTAGATAGCGACTTCCGGATATGGATTCAGGTACGCTTCCGCTTTATAGTTTATGCAGTTTATTCGTTCTTGATAATTCGATATGAACACAATTTCTATATGTTTAGAAATGCTAGATTTAACAAGTGGTATCAGAGCCATTTCATGTTGAATTATTAGGAAATCAATTAGTAAATATCACTGGATTTACGTTGAAGAAATAGACTGTATTTGAAATTTTTGGTGGCAGCCCGTAGGCTGCCAGCAAAGGGGAAACAGCGCTGGCTTTGCAAGCCAGCGCTGGTGATGAAACTGGCAGCCCGTAGGCTGCCAGTGAAGGTGAACAAAATATATAACCAGCGCTGGCTTTGCAAGCCAGCGCTGGTGATGAGAACTGGCAGCCTACGGGCTGCCAGTAAAGCAAAGATCCAACCAGCGCTGGCAAGGCCAGCGCTGGTTGCATGAATAAAACTGGCAGCCCGTAGGCTGCCAGTGAAGACAGTAAAGGAAAGTGAAGATGAAGGAAAATTGGCCAACTCCGGCGACCAGTGCAGCAATGCCTGGAAATAAAAAAATAAAAAAAAAATAAAAAAAAATAAAAAAAATGGCATATTAAATAATTGCACTGGCAGGCTGCCAGTGCAATAAAGGGGGTATGGCAGCTGTTACGTAACAGCTGCCACATGGGCTGCATGCAGCCATTGTTGGTGCCACATGGACTGCATGCAGCCATTGTTGGTGCCAAATGGACTGCATGCAGCCATCACCGAGAATGCCTTTTAAAACAGGTATGTGGTATTTTTTTTTATGGGCTGTAATTTTTATGGCTTTTGGGCTTCGGCTCATAGCAAATAAATAGTAGTTGTGGGCTTTAGACCCCTATAAAATACTTTAAATTATGGGCTTCAGCCCGTAGAAAATTTTAGCCCATAATAAAATATGGATTCAGCAGGCTGGTTTAGGATCCGAGTTGGCTCAACCCGGTCCAGCCGCAAGGTCAAAGTCAACAGTTGACTTTGTAAAAAAAAAAAAAAAAAAAAAAAAAATCGGTGCAAATTTATTTTTCAAATATTGGTATATTGATATATATTTTGCAATGAGTTAATTAAAACAATATGTCACCAAAGTGACCTCTTTTGTGGAGATTAATTTTATTTTGAAATATAAAAGGTTATGTGTATGCGATTTATGTTCTTATTGATCGGCCCAAAGGAAGGTCAATATTTCAAGTAAATGCATGCGCACATGTAGTAATCAACATGTGATGATTATTTGGTTTTTACATGTGACTAATTAATTGACCCAAAGGCCAATTTATTTTTCGACATGTTCTTATTATTAATGTTTGATTACTACATTAAGATATCACTTACAAATTAATCTTTTATCCAAAGATAAAATATTAATGGAGTGCCCGATATCTTAAGATGGGTTTTACCTTTATTTGAATTAATTTTTTGCTCTTAAGATAAGTTTTGTTTGTGAGCTTGTTTCAATTGATGTTGTTCTCTTTTCAGCGATTAATCCTGCTAATATAACTGCCAGTATCAACTCAATTCCTATGCTTAATGGCTCTAACTTCAAATCTTGGAAAGACAATCTTTTGATTGTTCTTGGAGTTATGGATCTCGACCTTGCGTTAAGGACTGATTCTCCCCCACCTCTTAAGGATGAGAGTACCTCTGATGAAAAGAGGGATATGGAAAGGTGGGAGAAATCAAATCGCATGTGTATGATGATCATGAAGAGAGCCATTCCAGAAGCATTCAGGGGCACAATGTCTGATCAAATCAGTACAGCTAAGGAATTCCTTGCCAATATTGAAAAGAGATTCGTCAAGAATGAAAAGGCTGAAATCGGTACGCTCTTGACAAGTCTCATTTCAATGAAGTATAAAGGCAAAGGCAATGTAAGGGAGTACATTATGGAGATGTCTCATCTTGCTTCCAAGCTCAAAGCACTTCAGCTTGAACTCTCTGAGGACTTGCTAGTGCATCTGGTTTTAATATCCCTTCCTGCACAATTTAACCAGTTTAAGGTGAGCTACAATTGTCAGAAAGAGACTTGGTCTCTGAATGAGCTCATCTCACACTGTGTTCAGGAAGAGGAAAGGCTTAAGCAAGATAAGACAGAGAGTGCTCACTTAGCCACTGCCTTTAAAGACAAGGGAAGGAAAAGAAAGAACGCTAAGGAAGCTGCAGGTACAGTACCTCAAAAGAAACAATTAACGAAATCAAATGATTCGATCAGTACTGGTTGTTTCTTTTGTGGTGCTGAAGGGCATAAAAAGAAGCAATGCACCAACTATCACGCTTGGCGTGCTAAGAAAGGTATGCTTCTTGCTTTGGTTTGTTCTGAAGTTAATTTAACTTCGGTACCTAGACACACGTGGTGGTTAGATTCTGGTGCAACAACTCACATCAGTGTGTCTATGCAGGGTTGCCTGAGTTGCCGAAAGCCAAATGATGTTGAAAGATACATCTATGTAGGCGATGGCAAGACGGTTGAAGTTGCGGCAATTGGAAAATTTAGATTATTGTTAAAGACCGGACTTTATTTGGATCTTAACGAAACTTTTATTGTACCGTCTTTTAGACGGAATTTGATTTCTATTTCTGCTTTGGACAAATCTGGTTATTCTTGTTCATTCGGAAATGGAAAATTTAGTTTGTTTTATGATTCCAAATTATCTGGTTCCGGTTCTTTATCTGGTTATGATAATCTATATTTGATTGATACAATTGCTTCATTTAATGAATCCCTGCAATTAAGTACACGAGGTACCAAGAGAAAATTAACTACCGAGAATTCAGGTATATTATGGCACAAACGATTAGGTCATATCTCTAAAAAGAGAATAGAGAGACTTGTGTCAGATGAAATTCTCGATCCCTTAGATTTTACAAATTTTGATATTTGTGTTAATTGTATTAAGGGAAAACAAACCAATACAAGGAGATTTGTAGCCAACAAGACTATGGACATCTTAGAACTAATACATACGGATATTTGTGGGCCATTTCCTACGGTCGCTTGGAATGGTCAACAATATTTCATAACGTTCATAGATGATTTTTCTAGATATGGCTATGTATATCTCATAAGTGAAAAATCACAGTCACTGGATGTGTTCAAAAGCTATAAAGCTGAAGTTGAAAATCAACTCAGTAAAAAGATTAAAAGCGTCAGATCTGACCGTGGTGGTGAGTACTATGGTAGATATGACGGTTCAGGAGAACAACGTCCAGGACCATTTGCTAAATTCCTAGATGAATGCGGTATCGTCCCACAGTACACTATGCCGGGTTCGCCCACTATGAATGGTGTTGCTGAAAGACGAAACAGAACGCTTAAGGACATGGTAAGGAGTATGATTAGTCATTCTACCTTACCAGAATCACTCTGGGGAGAAGCACTTAAGACTGCAGCATATATCCTTAATCGAGTACCCACTAAAGCCACTACCAAAACCCCTTATGAACTTTGGACAGGCAAGAAACCTAGTCTAAAACACTTACATGTTTGGGGATGTCCAGCTGAGGCAAGGCCTTATAGGCCTAATGAAAAGAAACTGGACTCTAGGACGGTAAGTTGCTATTTTATTGGATACTCGGAAAGATCCAGGGGGTATAAATTTTATGATCCCACAACTAGGTCGATTTTCGAGACGGGAAATGCCCGATTCTTTGAGGATGTCGAGTTTGCGGGAGGTGATAAAGATAAAGACTTTGTCTTTGAAGAGGAATATATTGATATTCCCACAGGTGTCATTAGCATTGGTCAAGATTCTAATTTTGACCATGTTGAAGACACAACGAATCAAGACAATGTCGAAGCACCTCCTATTCAAGAAATTGTTCCAGAAGAACAACCTCGAGCACCTCTAGAATCTATGCCATTAAGAAGATCCACTAGAGAGAAGAGAAGTGCAATATCAGACGATTATATTGTATTTCTCCAAGAACATGAGGTAGATATTGGAGTGATGGAAGATGATCCTATCAACTTTCATCAAGCCATTGAATGTTCTAACTCTCAAAAGTGGATTTATGCTATGAATGAGGAGATTAAGTCAATGAAAGACAACAACGTGTGGGATCTTGTCCCATTACCTGAAGGTGTGAAACCTATTGGTTGCAAATGGATATTTAAGACCAAAAGGGATTCGAAAGGTGATGTGGAGAAGTACAAGGCACGTCTTGTTGCAAAGGGCTTTACACAGAAAGAAGGTATCGATTATAAAGAGACTTTCTCTCCGGTATCTTCGAAAGACTCTTTCAGAATTATAATGGCATTGGTGGCACATTTCAATCTTGAGTTACATCAGATGGATGTAAAGACAGCGTTTCTCAATGGTGACATTGATGAGACGATCTATATGTTGCAACCTGAAAACTTTGTGTCTGGAGACCCAAAGAATATGGTTTGCAAACTTAAGAAATCCATCTATGGACTCAAACAAGCATCTCGACAATGGTATTTCAAGTTTCATCAAGTGATCATCTCGTTTGGTTTTGAGATGAATTTGGTCGATGATTGTATATACCATAAGTTCTGTGGGAGTAAATATATTTTTCTGGTTTTGTATGTCGATGACATCTTGCTTGCCAGCAACGATATAGGCTTATTGCACGAAACCAAGAAATTTCTAGCTAAGAATTTTGAGATGAAAGATCTTGGTGAAGCATCTTTTGTATTAGGTATTCAGATACATCGAGATCGCTCTCGAGGTATTCTTGGATTATCACAAAAGAGCTATATCGAAAAGGTTCTTAAGAGATATGGCATGCAAGATTGTAAACCAGGAGATACCCCTGTGGCTAAGGGAGATAAATTTAGTCTTAATCAGTGCCCTAAGAATGATTTTGAGAAAAGAGAAATACAGAAGATTCCTTATGCTTCAGTAGTAGGGAGTCTAATGTATGCTCAAGTTTGTACGCGTCCGGATATTGCGTACATTACTGGGATACTGGGCAGATATTTAAGCAATCCAGGAATAGACCATTGGAAAGCAGCTAAACGGGTCTTACGGTACTTACAGAGAACAAAAGACTACATGCTCACATATCGGAGTTTGGCTAATCTGGAGATCATTGGGTATAGCGACTCCGATTTTGCTGGATGCCAAGATACCATGAAATCTACATCAGGGTATATTTACATGCTAGCTGGAGGTGCTGTTTCCTGGAAGAGTGCTAAACAGTCACTTATAGCCTCTTCCACGATGGCAGCTGAGTTCATAGCATGTTATGAGGCATCCAATCATGGAGTATGGTTGCGGAATTTTGTCACGGGGCTGCGTATAGTGGATGATATTGAAAGACCACTAAAATTATTTTGTGACAATAAGTCGGCAGTTTTATATTCCAATAATAATAGGAGCTCGTCGAAGTCGAAGCACATCGACATTAAGTTCCTAGTTGTTAAAGAAAGAGTTCAGAGTGGACAGTTGTCTATAGAGCATATCGGTACAAACTCCATGGTTGCGGATCCGCTTACTAAGGGATTGCCACCCAAAATGTTTCATGAGCATACTGCTCGTATGGGTGTTTTGGCAATTGATAATATTCAGTTTTAAAGGGAGTTTGTAATTTCAGATGCTTTTATAATATAGACAAATTTTCAGTTTATGGATATTTATGAGGTTATTTTCTGCAGAAATAAAGTCTTTGGTTTAATTTACACTCTGATTTTAGTATGGTTTGATCTCACTAAGGTTTAAGGGTGGACCAGTTGGAAATAGGCATGTTAAGATCATATTGCATGAAATTTCCATGCTACACATCCACATCATGATCCATGTCATTTAATTGTATTGGCATACGTGACCTTTGATAGGTTGAGTTACGATAATTGTAACGAAAACCGCTTAGATCCTATGGTGGTATGATTACTGGACCGGATTGGTTATAGATACATCTGTTAATGACAGCAAAGATTGAGCTCATTTGGTTATTTTTGCAAAACATAATTATAAGGTTATACATATAGCCCAAGTGGGAGATTGTTGGATCATTAATCCAACGTTGGGCTTATATGAGAATAATTATGTGTTTGTGGACTGTCAAATAAGGTAAAGCCTAATTAAAATGATCTGCTAAGTATTTTTAGGCAATTGGATTTTGATGTATCTAATAGGGTGTGGACCTTTAATGTGTAGAGATTACGGGGTTATTTATATTTTAGTGATGGGCTAAAATACAAATACCAAAAGGCACTTGGTTGCCTATATATATGGGGTCATGGTCCCCAGATTACAAGTTCAATTTTGCTCACTCTGACATCCCATTATCAGAGAGAAAACTAAGGTTAAGGTAGAGAGGACAAAAGGGCTCTCAAAGGCAGAACTTGTTAATCTGGAAGGCCATCCGTACGACTCTAGATAGCGACTTCCGGATATGGATTCAGGTACGCTTCCGCTTTATAGTTTATGCAGTTTATTCGTTCTTGATAATTCGATATGAACACAATTTCTATATGTTTAGAAATGCTAGATTTAACACGGGTAAATCAACCATGATTGCCGCCATGGCCAATCTTCTGAACTATGATATCTATGATCTTGAACTGACTGCTGTGAAGGATAACACCGAGTTGAGGAAGCTGCTGATCGATACTACGAGCAGGTCCATTATCGTGATCGAGGATATTGACTGCTCGCTTGATCTAACTGGTCAGAGGAAGAAGAAGAAGGAGGAGGGGGAGGGGGATGAGAAGGATCCGAAGCTGAAGCTGCCCAAGGAAGAAGCAGAAACCAAACAGAGCCAGGTCACTCTTTCAGGGATTCTGAATTTTGTTGATGGACTTTGGTCAGCTTGCAAAGGTGAAAGACTGATTGTTTTCACGACTAATTTTGTGGAGAAACTTGATCCAGCTCTCATCAGGAAAGGAAGGATGGACAAGCACATAGAATTGTCCTACTGTAGCTTTGAAGCATTTCAGATTCTGGCGAAGAATTACCTGAAGCTTGAATCCCACCACTTGTTCGCCAGAATCCAGGAGCTGTTGGGGGAAACCAAAATGACCCCGGCTGAAGTAGCGGAGCATTTGATGCCGAAGACTATTTCCGGCGACGCCACGGTGTGCTTGGAGAGCCTGATAGGAGGACTTGAGAAGGCGAAAGAAGACGCTATATTGAAAGCTGAAGAAGAGGTAAAGGAGAGCGCCAGATTGAAAGCTGAAGAAGAAGAAAAAGCAAAAGAAAAGGAGAAAGCAAAAGCTGAAGAAGAAGAAAAGGCAAATGAAAAGGATTCATCAAAAGCTGCAGAAAATGCAAAGAATCAAGTAAAAGAGAATGGTTTTTGCGATAATGGAAATGCAGAACTGATCAGCAAAGAAAAGAAGTAGGAGGGCTTCAGCCATTAAAGATCAGCACTGCAGCATCTGGGATTGAAAAAAAGTTTGGTCTCATGAGACTGAACAATCAAATTTCTATTATTTCAATGACTGTAATGATGATGGTATCCCAATCTGTAGTCTAGGATGATTAAGCCTGTTTAAGGATGTAATAGTTTATATTTATTGTTAAAAGGATGAAGTCAAGAAGTAGCAGATCACGATCCTTTGTAAAATAGGAAAAGAGAGCTGCTGCAATTTAGGAAATAAATACAGCTGTACACAAATAGGATTCGTCTTAATTTCCTTTATTGTGACAGTTAGATTTATTGTATATAAATAGTGAATTGTAATACTATTTTGATTAATACAACAGAACATATTTTCTGTACAATTTCTTCTTAATGCTCTCAATTTCTCATGGTATCAGAGCATAAGAGATCACAATAACCAAAAGCTTCCGCAAAAACATCAATGGATAACAATGCAGATTCAACCAGCACCAACCAAAACTCAACACCAGAAACTACCCTTCAAAATACGTCCACACTTATCATAGACCCTTCTGATCCTCTTTTTATTCACACATCAGACCATCCTAGCATGAATCTTGTACCAAAGGTTCTTGATAGAACCAATTACGCCATGTGGAGACGCTCAATGTTGATAAGTCTCAGCGCCAAGAACAAGCTGGGATTCATCAATGGAACTATAATCACCCCTGCAGAAAACGATCCAAAACATATGTTATGGCAGCGATGTAATGACATGGTGTTATCTTGGATTCTTAATTCTTTAAATCAAGAAATTGCCAACAGTGTTCTTTATGTGGAAACCCCTTCAGAAATCTGGATTGATCTTCAAGAAAGGTTCTCACAAGGTAATTTCTCACACCATTATCAGATTCAACGATCCATTGTTGAACTGCAACAGAACCAAGATTCAATCTTTACCTACTATACAAAATTGAAAACACTGTGGGATGAATTGAAGATGAGCAGCCCAGTCATCCAATGCTCATGCTGTGGAATGAAGCAATTAACAAACAATGAAGAAAAGATGAGGCTAAGTCAATTTCTCATGGGATTAAACGAAAGCTACTCAGCCATTAGGGGTCAGATCATGCTCATGCAATCTCTGCCTACTATCAAGAAAGCATACTCCCTCCTATGTGAAGAAGAGAAACAGAGAGGAATGGCTGATCACAAGATCAACGAACAAATTCATGCCATGAATATAAAAAGAACTGGTTCTATTCCACAGACTCGAAATTGGATGCCTGGATCATCAACCAACCAAGGACCCAGAAAAAGGCTCCACTGCACTTACTGTGAAGGAACTACACACACAGTGGACAAATGCTTTTATTTGATTGGATTCCCTGTAGGTCATGCACTTCATGGGAAAAATATTCAGCCTCGAAATCGATCTCAAAAAATAAATGCAATTCAAACAATGACAGATACACTGCACAATAAGGTTAGTCACACACCTGCTCAACCTTTGCAACTCACAGCAGATGAACTGTCACAAATCAAGGCTTTTCTACAAGAAAAATCCACTGCATCCGCAAACTACTCAGGTAACAATAACTCCTGTAATTCATCAAACCAACATGCTGAATTCTTGCAGTGGATCATTGACAGTGGCGCTACAAATCATATAGCCACCTCAGTCATTGATGAAGAAATTACCCCTACATGTTCCCAAGTCACTTTGCCGAATGGTTCTTATCCAAAAATCACTAGTACTGGTTCTGCAAAAATCTCAAAAGAACTATATGTTCATGATGTCCTTTGTGCACCCTCATTCCAAGTGAACTTACTATCTGTCAGTAAACTCACAGCTGCACTTAATTGTTCTGTGCATTTTTTTCCAACCTTTTGCATATTGCAGGACCTTGCTTCAAAGAAGATGATTGGCCTGGGGAAGCTGAGTGAAGGACTGTATTACTTGATGCCACAATCACGATCACGGTTGACTGCACCTAACACTTGCCAAGTAACACTGTCATCAACATCTTTGTGGCACAACAGATTGGGACACCCATCAACACTACCTTCTCAGCTCCTGTCAAAACTAATCCCATCGTTCACTTATGATTCTCAACACTCATGCGAAGTGTGTCCTCTAGCAAAACAAACAAGGTTACTCTTTCCCAAAAGTTCCATTCAAAGCATGAAATTCTTTGAGCTTATACATTGTGACATTTGGGGGCCACACAAACTTGAAACACATTCGGGTGCACACTACTTCTTAACAATTGTGGACGATTTCACTCGGTTCACCTGGATTTTTTTGATGAAATTCAAATCAGAAACTCAAATGCTGTTAAAACAATTTATTGCTTATGCTCATACCCAATTTAACAGCCAAATTAAAAGCATACGCAGTGACAATGGGATGGAATTCATTTCCTTAAAACCATATCTTTCCATGCATGGAATCTTACTTCAAAATTCATGTTCATACACACCACAACAAAATGGTGTGGTTGAACGAAAACATAGACACCTCCTAAATGTAGGTCGCGCTTTACGATTCCAAGCAAATTTACCATTAAAATTTTGGGGCGAAAGTCTACTCATGGCCACATATCTAATAAATCGCCTTCCAACACCAATCTTGAAACACAAATCACCATACGAACTCTTGCATGGAAAATTACCCACATATCATCACCTTCGCGCATTTGGTTGTCTTTGCTATGCCACAAACTTACAACCTTTGACAAAATTTTCACCACGTGCGCGCCACTGTATTTTTGTTGGATATCCGTCAAATCAAAAAGCATATCGTGTTTACGATCTTAGCACTAGACAATTCTTTACCAGCAGAGATGTTGTGTTTCATGAGCATACCTTTCCATTTACCATACACACTCCAAAAAAAACCCGTTCCCAAACACCTCTGCCACCGTAACCCCTGCACCTCATGACAGCCCCATATCATCACCATTAATTCTAGCACCATCACCACATGAAAACACCACACCTAAAGCACCTGACTTCCCCACCATAGAACCACACTTTTCACCAATACCATCACCCCCACAATCACCAACAGCCCCACCTATTCTACGTCGCAGTGAAAGAGCAAAACAACAATCAGTCCTCCTCCGTGATTTTCATTGTGGCCAGGCTAGTACATCCACTCGCTCGGCTTCCACAACCAACTCATTATCTTCACGGTCAGGTACTCAATATCCCTTATCTAGCTGCATCTCTTATCAAACTCTATCTCCTGCTCATCACATGTTTATTAACAACATTTCAAGTACTGTTGAACCAACATCATATGAGCAGACACTTAATGACCCCAAGTGGTGTGAAGCAATGCAAACCGAGCTCAATGCACTGGAAAATCAGAAAACATGGTCCCTTGTTCCTCTTCCCACTCATTGTCGACCTATTGGCAACAAATGGATCTTCAAAATCAAGCATAATTCTGACAGCTCAGTGGAAAGATATAAAGCACGACTCGTCGCCAAGGGATTTAATCAACAAGAGGGCTTCGATTATCATGACACCTTTGCTCCAGTTACAAAGCTAACTACTGTGCGTTGCCTCCTTGCATTAGCAGCAGTACGCAATTGGCCATTATTTCATTTGGATGTCAATAATGCATTCTTACATGGAGATTTACTTGAAGAGGTCTATATGGTGCCACCACCAGGACTTTGCAAACAGGGGGAGAAGGTAGTATGTAAGCTTCATAAGTCCTTTTATGGCCTTAAACAAGCACCAAGAAACTGGTTTGCAAAGTTCTCGGACTCTATCAAGACTGCAGGATTCACTCAATCACACTCGGACCATTCCTTATTTATTCAAGAAAAAGGTACTGCACTAACCATTGTTCTTATCTATGTAGATGACATGATAATAACAGGAAACAATGAAAAAGCAATTGAAGATGTTAAGGGGTTCCTGCAACAACAATTTCACATGAAGGACCTCGGCAAGCTGAAGTTCTTCCTTGGACTGGAAGTGGCAAGATCAAAGGCTGGAATTGTTATCTCACAGAGAAAATACACACTGGAAATTCTCGATGATGTGGGATTTCTTGGAGCCAAACCAGTTGATTTCCCTATGGAACAGAATTTAAAACTCTCAAATGATCAAGGTGACATATTGAAGAATGCTGCGAGCTATAAAAGACTGGTGGGGCGTTTAATCTACCTTACAATTACAAGGCCAGACATCACATACTCTGTCAATATCCTAAGCCAGTTTATGCATGAGCCAAGGATACCACACTGGGATGCTGCCCTTCGCGTGGTAAAATATTTGAAGAAAAACCCAGGTAATGGCCTCCTATTTTCATCGAATAGTCCCCTGCAATTAAAAGCCTACTGTGATGCCAATTGGGCAAATTGCCCAATGACAAGAAGATCCACCACCGGCTACTGTGTATTTCTTGGAGACTCCCTCATATCATGGAAGACAAGAAAACAGAAAACAGCCTCTAGATCATCAGCCGAAGCTGAATACAGATCAATGGCTGCTGCAACATGCGAACTGACATGGCTCCGAAGCTTGTTTGAAGACCTGCAAGTCCACTTTAAACCCATAGAATTATTCTGCGACAACCAAGCAGCTTTGCACATCGCGGCAAATCCAGTATACCATGAACGAACAAAACATATCGAAATTGACTATCATGTTGTTCGAGAAAAGATCCAAGCTGAACAAATTGTCACGAAATTCATACCATCTCAGCTCCAGTTAGCAGACATATTTACAAAGGCTTTAGGGGGAGATAACTTCAAAAATCTAACAAGCAAGTTGAACATTCTAGACATACATGCTCCAACTTGAAGGGGGGTGTTAAAAGGATGAAGTCAAGAAGTAGCAGATCACGATCCTTTGTAAAATAGGAAAAGAGAGCTGCTGCAATTTAGGAAATAAATACAGCTGTACACAAATAGGATTCGTCTTAATTTCCTTTATTGTGACAGTTAGATTTATTGTATATAAATAGTGAATTGTAATACTATTTTGATTAATAAAACAGAACATATTTTCTGTACAATTTCTTCTTAATGCTCTCAATTTCTCATTTATGCTTCTTTTTTATTGGTTATTTTTTCTTTGTTCATATTCCCCTGAAAATCTTTAACTTCTGCTAGTTCATCAGCAATTACAGTTTCTGCAGTAGACTGAAAGTTTAAACAAATAAGAGGCAAGAAAGAATTCTGCAGATATAAAAGCTGAATTCTGCAGATATGTATTAAAAGTAGAAAATATTTCCTTGATTACATCTTTCTCATTCTCATATGTGTATATATAGGTCTACACAAACTAATATTTGAGTATTTGAAGGAAGATAAGCTAGAGATTACAATTTTGAAATTCAAATGTCCTGTAAAATCTCGTCATCTTCTTGCAATCCTGATCCTGAATCTTCTTATCTGTTGGCAATCCTAACCCTGTATTATGCACAGCTGTCAATACTCTTAACACCCCCCCTCAAACTATTAGGGAGGATACACACAGACAGGTTGTCTTGAAGAAATGCAAAACGAACAGCAGATTGACCTTTCGTAATTATGTCTGCAAGCTGATCTATGGTGGAAATGTGTTTAACCTGAATATCACGATTAATTACCTTCTCTCTAATAAAATGATAGTCAATCTCTATGTGTTTTGTTCAGGCATGGAAAACAGGATTGGAAGCTAAAGCAATGGCACCTATGCTGTCACACCATTTATTTGGTGCAGTTGGCAAAGTGATTTGTAAATCATGTAAAAGCATGTGAAGCCAATACAATTCAGTAGTAGTAGTATGAGTCATGCTTCTGTATTCAGCCTCAATGCTTGACCGAGAGACAATGCCTTGCTTTTTACTACTCCATGAAATGAGATTTATGTCCAAGAACACTCCATAACTAGTGGTGCTTCGTCTGTCATCAGGATCTCCTGCCCAATCGAAATCACAATAAGCATTGAGTTTGATATCTCCAGGGACATAATAAACACCAACATCAATAGTGCCCTTTAGATATCGTAGGACACATTTCACAGCTTTCCAGTGAACATCATGAGGGCAGTGCATAAATTGGCACAATTAATTGACTGAATAAGCAATATCGGGCCTGGTGATGGTGCAGTATTGAAGACTCTCCGATAGGTAGTTGCATCAGGTAATATATCACCAAGAGCTGATGATAACTTGGGTCCTGATAACGAAGGACAATTCAAAGGTTTTGCACCAATCATATCTGTGTTGTGCAGTAAATCAGTGATGTATTTAGCTTGGCGCATGTGTAAGCTCTCAGGATTCCATAGTGCTTGAATTCCAAGGAAGTAGCTCAATTCACCGAGATCCTTCGCTTGAAATTCAATTTTTAGTTTATCAATAAAGTGATGGACTGCCTGCATGCTAGAACTAGTGACAATAATATCATCAACATACAGTAATACAAACATGCGTTCAGAGGTAGTAGTGTATGTAAATAAATAATAATCCATTTTTTATTCTGTAAACCCATACTCAACCAATTGTTGTGAGAGACGTTGAAACCAAGCTCTAAGAGCTTGTTTAAGACCATATAATGATTTATGTTTTTAAATTATTTTAATTTGTTAATGTCAAAATTGATTTTTTTTAAAAAAACATCATTTTGATATATTTTTGAATAAAAAATATTTTTAAAAATAATTTTAATTACCTCAAACAGGCATCATCATGATGGAGAAACTCATTGTGGATGAAAATAACAAAAGTTTCAGTCCAAGCAGATGTAGTGCTTGTTTAGGGTGTGATTGATGCTATTTTTAAAATTGTTTTTTATTCAGAAATACATCAAGATGATGTTATTTAATTTTTTAAAAATAATTTTTGATATCAGCATATGAAAATGACCTCAAAATACTAAAAAAATTTTATTTTAAAAAATAAAATTAATTTTCAGTTTTTTCAAAAATATTTTTGAAACGAAATGTCAAACTAGCTGCTAGAAGTAGTCTTTTGCAAACACATTCGCAAATCTTGCACAGAGAGATTCGATGGAGAGGAACCATACTTGGAACAAAACAATAGAGATCAATCCAGTAAAACTTTTACATTCAAGAAGAAATATAAACTGGCAAAAGTTTATGTTTTAACTTTTAATTAAAATATTTATATATCTTTTTTTTATGGGGACCTTCTTCTATTGTCATAAAATGAGAGTCTTTGTATTATATTTATTTTATTAATGATTTTATTCATTATTGTTGAGTTTATTTAATTAAATATCATTCTGAATTCTTCGAAATTTATATAGTTTTCAAGCTTTTGTCAATATTTTATTGTTATCGAATGTTTTAGATATGATCCGGGTGTGGAATATGTTAGATATACTTTAAATAATCGAATGCTAAATAGATATAGCAGCGGAAATTTAGATTATAAATACCTCCAGCCATTGTTGCTCAAGTACCGAAAATTAAATGAATTCCCAATTGCAGCAGCAACAAAGCTTTTCCCAAAGGGGCAACAACAATACAAAATAATAAAATATTTTGCGAGAGGAGCCTTCTGATCTATGCCTACCAGTAGCCGTAGATGGAGTACACAAGCTATTATTTATAGGTAGATCAGGGACCCCACTCACTAATTTATTTTCCAATTTTCTCCTTCCATCATGGAGATAATTAGCCATGATCAATCAATTGATCCCCATGATCAATCAATTGATCCCCATGATCAAACCCCATGACCTATCTTCATGGTCATGGGTTTGCATGATCAAGAACATGGGTGTGTCATGAGGGACACAAATGGAAATTTCTAACAGAATACACCTCTAAATTTTTTTGTAAGATGCTAGCCTTAGATGCAACTGTTCACCAAATTTCATGTAAGGATATCCCTGAGTAAAATGACATTGTTGAATAAAATATAGGCATATTATTAATATTGTTTGTTCTCTTTTGTTGTCTGCTTTAGTTTCTAGTGAGTTTTTGGGTGAAGTTGTTTTTACTGCTTTACGCGTTTTTTCAAGGTTATTATTGTCATTTTTTATGCCCATTTATCATTATTGTTATTTGTTTATCATTTTATTAAAATAAATTCGTCTTATTCAACCCATTCAAGGATATAATTTTGTTCTCATTTTTTTGTCCTTTAATTATTATTTTGTTGTTTTCAACTTAACTCCCTAATCAAAAAATCATTCTTGACCTCTAAATTATTTTTTATTTTGATTTTCACTCCTATTATTTTAACTATTATTATTACTTTAAATTTTATATTTTTTGAGTAATTAATTTTCCCCCATCTCTTCCTTTAAAATTTTATTTTTTGAGGATTAAAATTCTCTATTTCTTTCATGTACAGTGCTTTCATTCTAATGACATGTGATGTGTTTTAAAAGTTATTTACCATATATTTTTCAAATCAACTCATACAAAGTCCCATTTTTTTTAATTAGGTCGGTTGATTTAGATAAGTCTGGTCAATATTTTTAATTTTATAAATTATAAAAATGTCATTTTTCTTCTTTAAAAAAATTAAAAGATAACATGTTTTGGCTATGTTTTCCCATGGCTAATCGGTGAGTCAAGACTATAACCCAAATTATTATATTTTATTCTTCTTGTGACGACTAAATATTTTATGAATTAGACCCATATTTTATTCTCTGCGCAATTCTAAATAATTTTTTTTTTAGGTTTGAACTAATTTTTTTTTGAATTAATATATATATATATATATATATATATAAAAATAGTACAATCTCGAAACATTGCGTCAAAACACTTTGAAACCAAAACATTTTATTTCAATTAAAAAAATGAAGCATCAACAAAAATAGAATTGACAACTTGAGTTTCAGTGCTTGAGTTTTTTTAAAATTTATTTTTAATCCAAAACTTTATTTCTCTTATTTAACACGGTTTTAACCACTACAGTAATCAATCTTGGTGTCTACGAGTTCAATTTGTTGACAAGAGATACGGTTTAGTGTTATTTCTCTTTCTAATTGCTTGAGAGGGTAGATATGACATCGAGAATTTTTTGGGTTTTGAATTGATTTTATTGGACCATTTTTGAGGTGTTTGAAAGCATAAATGAGTTCCTCTTATTTTTTTCTTGTTTTTTTTTTAAAAAAAAACTTGCTGAAAATCAATATTTTAAGATTTTATTTGGCACTGCGTTTTAAAAATAGTTTTGAAAAACTTTGAAATTTTTTATTTATTTTATTTTTGATATTTTTAGATTATTTTTATGTGATAATATCAAAAATAATTTAAAAAAAATAAAAAACCATCATTTTGATGCATTTATGAATGAAAATTATTTTCAAAAGCAGCCACAACTACACTCTCAAACAAACACTAATGCCCTATTTGACACTGCATTTCAAAAGTGTTTTGAAAAAAAATGATTTATTTTTTATTTTAAATTAAAAATTTCAGTGTTTTTAGATTATTTTCTAATGCTGATATCAAAAATATTTTTTTTTTTAAAAAAATTATATTAATATATTTCTAAATAAAAAATATTTTAAAACACAATAGAAAACAAACTATAAGCGCAAGTCCAACGGGGAGAGGCAACCCAACAGCCAAAGCTAAAATTTAAATTTTTTTGGCTATTTTCATTCATTTTAAGTCTCGGGAGAGCCAAATGAGCATCCAAAATGGCTTTTCTCTATGTGGGTGTTTGGCTCTACGGTGCGGCCTGCGGTTGAGCTCACCGCAGTGCCAAACGTGATTTTAACCAAACATGTACATAAAATTTAGTAGTGGGTCCCACCTTAAATTGCGTTGCAGCCGCAGGTAATGAAAAGCAATACTGAGATGCTTTTCGAAAAACTCAGTCGTAGATCATGCATGGGATTAACACAAAAGAAGTGCAATTTTCTTGAATTTTTCTGAGCATTAACACAGCTTCGGCAACGAGTGCATGAAATTTTTGTAACAAACCAACAGTCACCGTCGATCTCTCTCTCTCTCTCTCTCTCTCTCCCCCAACACAGCCGATGATCTCTCTCTCTACACAGTCACTGTCGTTGTCCTCTCTCTCCACAGTCATCGCCAGCTCTCGGCACCACCACCATCCCCCTCGTCACCGTTAGCTTCTCCTCCACGCTACAAACTCCGCCGTGACCTCCAGCAACGCAATAAGCCCCGTCGCAGAGAGCACCAGTGGCAGCTGCATCAGCTGCAAACTTTAGACCCTCCTCCCGGCCACCACACAGCACCATTTACGACGCCACCACTACAGGAGGAACCACCTCGTCCTCCTCTACCCGTCGGTACCGGTCGTTGACCCTCTCGTCACACTCTATGAACAGTAACGATGACAGTAACGTTACTCAAACATGCAGTGTTTTGAATTTCTTAAAACGCACCGTCTTGCGTTATAGAGGAGGCTTAACACTTGGGCTGGGCTGCTCTCGGCCCAGCCCGAGTCAAGTAGGGTTGGGCCTTTTGCCCAACTTTGCTGGGCCGACCTATTTATTTGGGTCAGGCCCAGTCCGATTTAAAAAAAAATATATAAAATTCATATTTTCAAAAAATTAAAAATTGTGTAATTTACTTGAATTATTAATTATATTTTATTATTATGATAATTAAATCTACAATATTTAAAAAAATATATATGTGTGTTTTTTAAAGTAATTTCACAAGTTGACAACAATATGAAAAACATGGTAACCAAACACTCAAAACTGCTTTTCATTAAACCTCAAACTCAACCACAGTTTTAACCAAACACTTCAATTTCAGTTTTGAACCGTAGCTAAAAGCGCTTTTCATGAAACTGCTTTTTCTCAACTTCAACCACAACAGCAACAGCTGTGCCAAACATGCTCTATATATAGAGGTATTTCTACAGATTTGAGATTGAAGAGCCAAAACTAAAATTACTGTTGAAATTGTACCGTTGCAAGCATCAATTTAAAACATAGCAACAACAGAGCATCACAGCAACAACAAAACACAGCAACAGAGCATCACAGCAACAATAATGAAATGAACAATTCAACAAGTGAATAGTGTTACAAAAGTTAGATATGTAAATAGGTATTCACGAAAATGTTTGGAAATCTGTGGAACTGCATCGAAATTTTTCGTCGAAGAGACTCTACTTTTCCAGTTGAGAAGCAGGGGAAGCTGTATAGGATAAGTTCAGAAAATGCAACTGAAGCAAGAACCCTAGATGAACATGGACTACAGAATGAAAATCGCAAGGTAGTTGGAACCTTCCAAACTGAATCAACCTCTGATTCTTTTGGATGGAGAAGGAAAGGTAGGGTTTCTGAGATAAATGGATGGGTGGGGTGGGGGGTTGGGTTTTATGCTAATTATATTATAATTATTATTATTATATAATAATAATTATTAATTATAATAATAATAGTTAGCATAAAAAATAGGGGTATTTTTTCAGCAATCATAGCATAATAGTTAGCTCTTCAAAAAAAACTTTTGTCATTGGAATTGCCCCGAGTCCGAAATATCCCTAGCCAGATTTTTCAGCAATCTTCGTCATCAGAATCTGGGCATTGCAGGCGACGCGTCACCTCCTCTATTTTTTAAAAAGAAAATAAGATAGAAGACATGTCATTAGTACATAAAAAATGAACAAAATGTAATATGCTAGAATATTTTATTTTAATTAATGTATAAAATGACCTGGTTGTGTTTATTAATAAATAAATTATTAACCTCAATGGTGCAGAGGCTGCTTAGTTAGCGCAGAAGAAGACAATAATGTATCCATCGTTCTAATCTATTCCAACTGCCCCATATTAAATAAATATTCAACAACTTGCTAGGAAAAAGGAAAAAGATATGATATTTTATTTAGATTGTTTTTAAAAATATTTTTTCTTTAAAAATTAATTAAAAATTATTTTTTTTATTTTTTCAAAATTATTTTTAACATCAGCACATAAAAATATCTAAAAATATAAAAAATAAATTTAAAATAAAAAATTAAAAAAATTCATTTTTTTTCAATTTTTTTTTAAATTATACAATAAACTAAAAGAGGTCAGGAAAACACTGTAATGCTAAACAAGATCTAACTCATTTTATATTTGCATCAAAATTAAATGAATTTGGATTTTAAAAAAAATATTATCTTTTAAGATTCTTGTGATGAACGTTGTTTTTTAAAATGTTTTTTATTAAGAAATACATCAAAAATATTGTTTTTTTATTTCTCAAAAATTAGTTTTGACATCAACATATGAAAATAATATAAAAACACAAGAAAAATATTAAAATAAAAAATAAAAAAAATATTTTCAATTTTTTTCAAAAACATTTTTGAAATGCAATGCCAAACATGATCTACGTCGTTTTATATTTGCTTCAAAATTAAATGAATTTGATTTTCTTAAAAAACAATCATCTTCTATGATTATTGTGATTAATATACAGCAACCAGAAAGTAGAATAAAATTAAAATTTCATAAAATTAAGGACATTTTCTTTGAATATACACACACTAAGTCAACCCAAATTAATTGTTTTTATTAAAAATATATTTTTCATTTTTTTCTTAAATTAACTTGATTGAATTTGAATCAAATTTTCTATTTCAATTAAATCGGTTAAATTGAAGAGGTTTCACTGATTTAATTTATTTGAAAAAATTTAAAATATTTTTTTATTTAAAATTATTTTAATGTGTCTGGTGATAAAAATAAATTTTAAAAAATAAAAAAATTAGTGTTTTTTTTAATATGTTTTTAAACAAAAAAATATTTTAGAAAACAATATTCGTCACAACTTCATACAATTCTATGAGTTTTTTTTTTTCAAAAGGTTTTTTGAAATAAATTTAAATTTTATTTATTTTTTATTTCGAATTATTTTTTTTTCAAATAAATATTTTTATTTTAATATATATTTAAAAAAATGACGAAGTTGATTATATTGGTCTTCCATGAAAGTCAAATTAATTACAACAGCATGGATACGTCACCTGTGACACTGCTAACTTAGCCGACAAGATTAGCTATCTTAGCTCGCCGGGCTATAAAATCCTGCACAAAACACACCGGAATGAAGAGAGAGGAGGAGGAGGAGGAGAATCGAACAGACAGAAGAAATGAAGCCAACAGATATGATTACTCAAGTGGGTTCTGTAATTGCGAGTGTTATGTTTGCCTGGGCAATGTTCAAACAATATTGTCCACACGGGTTGCAAGAATATATCGATAAATTCTCCAAAAAAGCCTTCACTTTCTTTTACCCTTACATTCAAATCAGCTTCAATGAATTCACAGGCGATCGTTTCATGCGCAGTGAAGCTTACTCCGCCATTGAGAATTATCTCGGTTCTCGCTCATCTACACAGGCAAAGCGGCTCAAGGCTGACGTTGTCAAGAGCAGCCAGTCGATTATTCTCAGCATGGATGATTATGAGGAGGTTGACGATGAATTTCAGGGAGTCAAACTAAAGTGGGCTGCCAGGAAACATATTTCTAAGACACAATCTGTGTCTTTCTATCCTGTAACGGACGAGAAGAAGTACTACAGGCTCACTTTCCATCGGAAACACCGGGAACTTATCCTCGCGGATTACCTGAATCATGTCCTGAAAGAGGGCAATGAAATCAAGGTGAGGAATCGGCAGCGGAAGCTTTACACCAACAGTAAATCATACTGGAGGCACGTGGTGTTTCAGCATCCGGCAAGTTTCGAGTCGCTTGCAATGGAGGCGGCGAAGAAGCAGGAAATCATGGATGATCTTGTTGTCTTCAGCACGGCTGAAGAGTTCTATGCGAGAATCGGAAGGGCTTGGAAGCGAGGGTATCTACTTTTCGGCCCGCCGGGGACTGGTAAATCAACCATGATTGCCGCCATGGCCAATCTTCTGAACTATGATATCTATGATCTTGAACTGACTGCTGTGAAGGATAACACCGAGTTGAGGAAGCTGCTGATCGATACAACGAGCAGGTCCATTATCGTGATTGAGGATATTGACTGCTCGCTTGATCTAACTGGTCAGAGGAAGAAGAAGAAGGAGGAGGGGGAGGGGGATGAGAAGGATCCGAAGCTGAAGCTGCCCAAGGAAGAAGCAGAAACCAAACAGAGCCAGGTCACTCTTTCAGGGATTCTGAATTTTGTTGACGGACTTTGGTCGGCTTGCAAAGGTGAAAGACTGATTGTTTTCACGACTAATTTTGTGGAGAAACTTGATCCAGCTCTCATCAGGAAAGGAAGGATGGACAAGCACATAGAATTGTCCTACTGTAGCTTTGAAGCATTTCGGATTCTGGCGAAGAATTACCTGAAGCTTGAATCCCACCACTTGTTCGCCAGAATCCAGGAGCTGCTGGGGGAAACCAAAATGACTCCGGCTGAAGTAGCGGAGCATTTGATGCCGAAGACTATTTCCGGCGACGCCACGGTTTGCTTGGAGAGCCTGATAGGAGGACTTGAGAAGGCGAAAGAAGACGCTATATTGAAAGCTGAAGAAGAGGTAAAGGAGAGCGCCAGATTGAAAGCTGAAGAAGAAGCAAAGGAAAAGGAAAAGGAGAAAGCAAAAGCTGAAGAAGAAGAAAAGGCAAATGAAAAGGATTCATCAAAAGCTGCAGAAAATGCAAAGAATCAAGTAAAAGAGAATGGTTTTTGCGATAATGGAAATGCAGAACTGATCAGCAAAGAAAAGAAGTAGGAGGGCTTCAGCCATTAAAGATCAGCACTGCAACAAACATCTGGGATTGAAGAAGCTTGGTCTCTTGAGATTGAACATTTAGATTTCTATTATTTCAATGACTGTAATGATTATCCCAATAATGATTGTATCCCGATCAACAGTCAAGGATGATTAAGCTTGGTTTTTGTTCATTTTCTCCTGAAAATCTTTAATTTCTGCTAGTTCATCAGCAATTTAGTTTCTGCAGTGGACCACTTGCTTCCATGGCTATGGCTCCCTTATTCTATTCTGAGTCAGAATCATTTATAAGACTCAAGATTATCAATTTTGTTTTGTTGTTTTTTCAATTGGAACAGAATATTTCGGTCTCGGAGCGTTTCGGTGCGTTGTTCTGACTCAGAATCATTTATAAGGATGTAATAGTTTATATTTATGCTATTTTTTATGGTTATTTCTTCTGTTAATTTTCCCCTGAAAATCTTTAACTTCTGCTAGTTCATCAGGAATTACAGTTTATGCAGTAGACCACTTGCTTTCATGGCTTATCTTGTTCTGAGTCAGAATCATTTATAAGATCTTTCCATTTATATCTCCAAGGATTCATCATCAAAAGCTGAAGAAAATGCCAAAGTAGCATGTAAAAGAGAATGGTTTTTGCGATAATGGAAATGAGTAGGAGGGCTTCAACCATAAGGATCAGCATCTCGGATTGAAGAAGCTTGGTCTCTTGAGACTGAACAATCAGATTTCTATTATTTCAATGACTGTAATGATCAAGGTTGTCACCGTTTCGGTTTGTTGCTTCGCCTTTTCAATTGAAATGGAATGTTTTGGTTTTAGAGTATTACGACGTGTTGTTTTAAAATTGTATTGTTCATGTGTGTGTATATAATTAAATATATTAATTAAAAAAAATAGTTCAAATCCAAACATAAAATTATTTAGAATTGTGCAATTTAATCTAAAAAAACACAATAAAATGATTTTTCAAAAAAAAAATCATGAACATGTATCATATTACGAGAATATCATCATCAATCTCGCAAGGTCATTACGTACTCTGATTATTCTGAAATGTTAACATAATAAATATAAATATGTCAAGAGACTCCTCATAAAATTTCATTTCAATCTAGTGGTCGGATTAAGAGATATGATTGATATTGTAAAATTATTTATTATTTGAAAAAAACATTATTCGGACAAAATGACACAAGTGAAATGGCATAGGCGAAATGATACCAGCGCGTTTCTGCTGCTATTTGGCTGAATAATCCAGAATAAACCGAAATTTTAACCGAAATAAAAATAATATTGTTTTATCTTGAGTTTTAACTAATACAAAATATTTCAATCATTTTAGCCGAAACAAAACAAAACTGAGAAGTCAGATAATAACTTTCCAGTTATGTCTCCATGGCTGAAACCGATGGTCCTTCGCTTACTTGTCTGGAGTCAATGATGCCTTTTTTTTTCCATCATGGAAACTATGGATGGGACCTGCACTTTTTGGCTTAATGATCTTGCTCGATCTCACACCGGCGAGGATAGGAATTGCGGTTCATGTCTGGCTAGAGACATCGTATTGTATCGATTTGAAACTTTAGCTCAATCAAAAATATGGTTTAATTATTATTATTGATGATATTTGTTAGTGTTTTAAATCAGTATTGTTAATTTCATTTTGTTTCAGCCAAATTATTTTGTACTAGTTAAAAAAATAAAATAAAACAGCGCAGTTTTTATCTCGTTTAGAATTTCAGTCCGCTTTAGAAATTCTGTCCAAATTTCAGCCGGAATATTCTGGTGTCGTTCTACCCGTTCTGTTTCGGCCAAATAGTATTTTTTAAAATAATGAATAATTTTACAATAGCAATCATATTTCTTAATCCGACCGTTAGATTAAGATGAAATTTTACGAGGAATCTCTTGACATATTTATATATTATGTTAAAATTTCATAGCAATTAGACAATGTAATGACCTTGCGAGATTGATGATGATATTCTCGTAATATTATACATGCTTATAATTTTATTTAGAAAAATTATTTTATTGTGTCTATTTTTAGATTACATTGCATAATTTTAAATAATTTTATTTTTGAATTTAAACTAAAAAAAATTAAATTAGTATATTTAATTAAAAGAAAAGAAGGAGGAGGGCTTCAACCATTAAAGATCAGCACTGCAACAAACATCTGGGATTGAAGAAGTTGGGTCTCTTGAGATTGAACATTTAGATTTCTATTATTTCAATCACTGTAATGATTATCCCAATAATGATTGTATCCCGCTCAACAGTCAAGGATGATTAAGCTTGGTTTTTGTTCATTTTCTCCTGAAAATCTTTAATTTCTGCTAGTCATCAGCAATTATAGTTTCTGCAGTCGACCACTTGCTTCCATGGCTATGGCTCCCTTATCCTGTTCTGAGTCAGAATCATTTCGAAGCGTTTCGGTGCGATGTTCTGGGTTAGAATATTTGCTTGTTTTTTCAATCAGTATTGTTAATTTCATTTTGTTTCAGCCAAATTATTTTGTACCAGTTAAAAAAATAAAATAAAATAGCCCAGTTTTTACCTCGTTTAAAATTTCAGTCTGCTTTAGAAATTCTACCCAAATTTCAGCCGGAATATTCTGGTGTCGTTCTACCCGTTCTGTTTTGGCCAAATAGTGTTTTTTTTTTAAATAATGAATAATTTTACAATATCAATCATATTTCTTAATCTGACTGTTAGATTAAGATGAAATTTTACGAGGAGTCTCTTGATATATTTATATATTATGTTAAAATTTCATAGCAATTAGAGAATGTAATGACCTTGCGAGATTGATGATGATATTCTCGTAATATTATACATGCTCATAATTTTATTTAGAAAAATTATTTTATTGTGTCTATTTTTAGATTACATTGCATAATTTTAAATAATTTTATTTTTGAATTTGAACTAAAAAAAAAATTAAATTAGTATATTTAATTAAAAGAAAAGAAGGAGGAGGGCTTCAGCCATTAAAGATCAGCACTGCAACAAACATCTGGGATTGAAGAAGTTTGGTCTCTTGAGATTGAACATTTAGATTTCTATTATTTCAATGACTGTAATGATTATCCCAATAATGATTGTATCCCGATCAACAGTCAAGGATGATTAAGCTTGGTTTTTGTTCATTTTCTCCTGAAAATCTTTAATTTCTGCTAGTTCATCAGCAATTATAGTTTCTGCAGTCGACCACTTGCTTCCATGGCTATGGCTCCCTTATCCTGTTCTGAGTCAGAATCATTTGTCAATACTGTTTTGTTGTTTTTTCAATCGGTTTCGAAGCGTTTCGGTGCGATGTTCTGGGTCAGAATTTCTGCTTGTTTTTTCAATCAGTATTGTTAATTTTATTTTGTTTCAGCCAAATTATTTTGTACCAGTTAAAAAAATAAAATAAAATAGCGCAGTTTTTACCTCGCTTAAAATTTCAGTCTGCTTTAGAAATTCTACCCAAATTTCAGCCAGAATATTCTGGTGTCGTTCTACCCGTTCTGTTTTGGCAAAATAGTGTTTTTTTTTAAATAATGAATAATTTTACAATATCAATCATATTTCTTAATCTGACTGTTAGATTAAGATGAAATTTTACGAGGAGTCTCTTGACATATTTATATATTATGTTAAAATTTCATAGCAATTAGAGAATGTAATGACCTTGCGAGATTGATGATGATATTCTCGTAATATTATACATGCTCATAATTTTATTTAGAAAAATTATTTTATTGTGTCTATTTTTATATTACATTGTATAATTTTAAATAATTTTATTTTATTTTAGAATTAAAAAAATTTACATTAATATATTTAATTTTTATATATACACACACATAAATAATACACCTCCAAAACAACTTATCAAAGCACACGAAATGAAATTGAAAACCTTGTTTTAAATTTGTATCGTTGAAGTCTTGGTTGACAAAGTAAAAAGCTGCAAAATAAATGAGCAGCAGATCTGCCATGGACAGGGATGGTACAATGGCAAGGAGGGTACGATTTGTGTTAAATACATTTCAAAACACATAAATAGTATTTTTAGATATTTTTATATGTTTATAACTTTAAGAAAAAAAAACATCATTTAATATATTTTTAAATAAATTTTTTTTTAAAAATAACTTCAACCATATCATCAAATAGTCATTAATACCCTATAGATCTTTTAGCTGTATGTACAATTGCGTGTCCCTAAAATGTTCTTCTAGTCTATACAGTATTTTTTTTATAAAAAAAATAGCAACATTAAGAAAAAATAAATAACACTGTAGATTTTTTTATGAATAAAATAACACATTTTAATATGTCATGATTGAAAAACACAATATTTTTAAATATTATTAATGAAAAACAACTTATTTCAAAATTTATTAACTGTTAGATTTAAGGTTTTAAACTCATATAATTTAAACACAATATATATAGTTTAAAACCTTAAATCTAACATATATGAAAGTTTATATATATATATATATATATATATATATATATATATATATTCTATATATTCTCGAGGGTATGTCTTTTAAATTAAATATGTTATTATAAAGTAATGATGTATAAAAAAAAGTAACTTAATGATAACATTTTCAAGTTGGATAATTGGTTTATTAATTAGTTTTAGTAATTTTCTCTTAATTAAAGTGATGGATAATTTTTACTTGGTGCTAGTAGACCAAAATAACATGTGGATAGTACATGTAAAAATCTTATTTAGTGTACGTGATGACTCTTAGATGCTTAAATAAATATATTTTTAGAGACAGAAAGTACAATAGTAAATCTATCAAAATATAAATCTTAATGTGTACTTTCCGTCTATATTTATATTTTGGAACTCCAACTTGGTAAAAAATCTGTCAAAAAATTGAGGTTCGAAACTTAAAATGAAGAATTTCTTATGCTAAACTCATAAAATTACTTTCAATAAGCTCAGATAAGTTTAGAACACGCACACATATATAATAAGATTTTTTTCAACATTCACATAGAATTGTTTTCAACCATATAACATGATTTATTGATGATATTTTTTAGTGTTTTAAATTTGTATTGTTGAAGTTTTTTTTATATAATATAGTATATGTGGTGCTGTAATAAGAGTTTTATTGTACATCCCTATTATGTTCTCACTTTAATTTATGAAAGCTCTTTTAATAAAATTTGAAATAAGTTGTTTTTCATTAATAATATTTAAAAATATTGTGTTTTTCAATCATGACATATTAAAATGTGTTATTTTATCCACAAAAAAATAATCTATAGTGTTATTTATTTTTTCTTAATGTTGCTATTTTTTCTTTAAAAAATATTGTATAGATTGGAAGAGGACTTTAGGAATACACAATCGTATATACAGCTAAAAGATCCATAGGGTATTAGTGACTATTTGATAATATAAATGAAATTATTTTTAAAATTGTTTTTCATTCAAAAATATAATAAGTAATATTTTTTATTATTTTATTTTTAAATGTATTTAGCACAAATAGTACCCTCCTTGCCATTGTACCATCCTTGTCAATGGCAGACCTGCTGCTCATTTATTTTGCAGCTTTTTACTTTGTCAACCAAGACTTCAACCATACAAATTAAAAACAAGGTTTTCAATTTCATTTCATGCTTCGTTTTTTTAATTGAAACGAAATGCATTGTTTTTAAAATATTTTGATGTGTTTTTTCAATTTTAATGTGTTGTTTCGGGGCTATTATATATATATATTAATTATAAAAAATAGTTTAAATTTAAAAATAAATTATTTAGAATTGTGCAATTTAATCTAAAAAACACAATAAAATGATTTTTTTGAACAAAATTATGAACATGTATAATATTATGAGAATATCATCATCAATTTCGCAAGGTCATTACATTCTCTGATTGCTATGAAATTTTAACATAATATATGTAAATATGTCAAGAGACTCCTCATAAAATTTCACCTTAATCTAATGTTCAGATTGAAAGATATGATTAATATTGTAAAATTATTTATTATTTTAAAAAAATCACTATTTGGCTGAAATGAAATGGACGGAATGAAACCGGAACGTTCTGGTCGAAATTGCACAATTCTCATAATAGTATAATTTTTTAAAACAACGTGTCAAAACGCTACAAAACCAAAACATTCAATTTCAATTGAAAAAGCGAATCAACAAACCGAAACGGTGAAAACCTTGATCATTACAGTCATTGAAATAAACGCTCCGAGACCGAAACATTCTGTTCCAATTAAAAAAAGCAACAAAACAGTAATGACAACCTTGAGTCTTATAAATGATTCTGACTCAGAACAGGATAAGGGAGCCATAGCCATGGAAGCAAGTGGTCGACTGCAGAAACTGTAATTGCTGATGAACTAGCAGAAATTAAAGATTTTCAGGAGAAAATGAACAAAAACCTAGCTTAATCATCCTTGACTGTTGATTGGGATACAATCATTATTGGGATAATCATTACAGTCATTGAAATAATAGAAATCTAAATGTTCAATCTCAAGAGACCAAACTTCTTCAATCCCAGATGTTTGTTGCAGTGCTGATCTTTAATGGCTGAAGCCCTCCTACTTCTTTTCTTTGCTGATCAGTTCTGCATTTCCATTATCGCAAAAACCATTCTCCTTTACTGGCTTCTTTGCATTTTCTTCAGCTTTTGATGAATCCTTTTCTTTTGCTGCTTCTTCTTCAGCTTTTGCTTTCTCCTTTTCCTTTTCCTTTTCTTTTGCTTCTTCCTCAGCCTTCAATCTGGCGCTCTCCTTTACCTCTTCTTCAGCTTTCAATATAGCGTCTTCTTTCGCCTTCTCAAGTCCTCCTATCAGGCTCTCCAAGCAAACCGTGGCGTCGCCGGAAATAGTCTTCGGCATCAAATGCTCCGCTACTTCAGCCGGAGTCATTTTGGTTTCCCCCAGCAGCTCCTGGATTCTGGCGAACAAGTGGTGGGATTCAAGCTTAAGGTAATTCTTCGCCAGAATCTGAAATGCTTCAAAGCTACAGTAGGACAATTCTATGTGCTTGTCCATCCTTCCTTTCCTGATGAGAGCTGGATCAAGTTTCTCCACAAAATTAGTCGTGAAAACAATCAGTCTTTCACCTTTGCAAGCCGACCAAAGTCCGTCAACAAAATTCAGAATCCCTGAAAGAGTGACCTGGCTCTGTTTGGTTTGTGCTTCTTCCTTGGGCAGCTTCGGCTTCGGATCCTTCTCATCCCCCTCCCCCTCCTCCTTCTTCTTCTTCCTCTGACCAGTTAGATCAAGCGAGCAGTCAATATCCTCAATCACGATAATGGACCTGCTCGTTGTATCGATCAGCAGCTTCCTCAACTCGGTGTTATCCTTCACAGCAGTCAGTTCAAGATCATAGATATCATAGTTCAGAAGATTGGCCATGGCGGCAATCATGGTTGATTTACCCGTCCCCGGCGGGCCGAAAAGTAGATACCCTCGCTTCCAAGCCCTTCCGATTCTCGCATAGAACTCTTCAGCCGTGCTGAAGACAACAAGATCATCCATGATTTCCTGCTTCCTCTCCGCCTCCATTGCAAGCGACTCGAAACTTGCCGGATGCTGAAACACCACGTGCCTCCAGTATGATCCACTGTTGGTGTAAAGCTTCCGCTGCCGGTTCCTCACCTTGATTTCATTCCCCTCTTTCAGGACATGATTCAGGTAATCCCCGAGGATAAGTTGCCGGTGTCTCCGATGGAAAGTGAGCCTGTAGTACTTCTTCTCGTCCGTTACAGGATAGAAAGACACAGATTGTGTCTTGGAAATATGTTTCCCGGCAGCCCACTTCAGTTTGACTCCCTGAAATTCATCCTCAACCTCCTCATGATCATCCATGCTCAGAATAATCGACTGGCTGCTCTTGACAACATCAGCCTTGAGCCGCTTTGCCTGTGTAGATGAGCGAGAACCAAGATAATTCTCAATGGCGGAGTAAGCTTCGCTGCGCATGAAACGATCGCCTGTGAATTCATTGAAGCTAATTTGAATGTAAGGGTAGATGAAAGTGAAGGCCCTTTTGGAGTATTTATCGATAACTTCTTGCAAATTGTATGGACAATATTGTTTGAACATGGCCCAAGCAAACATAACACTCGCAATTACAGAACCCACTTGAGCAAACATATCTGTTGGCTTCATTTCTTTTGTCTCTTCGATTCTCCTCCTCCTCCTCTCTCTTCACTCCGGTGTGTTTGGTGCAGGATTTTATAGCCCGGCGAGCTAAGATAGCTAATCTTGTCGGCTAAGTTAGCAGCGTCACAGGTGACGTATCCAGCAGTGTCACAGGTGACGTATCCAGCAAGCAAGATGACTTCTGGGACCATGGTTTTGTCTTTTGCTATACAGTTTGGACCAGGGTTATTGATCCCGCCCCGGGTGCCGTTCCGGTTTTGTGTTTGGAACGGAACGTTCCGGTTTCGGTACCGTTCCGGGTACCGTTCCGGTTTTGTACTGTTCATTTTTATTTAATTATATATATGAAAAAAATAAAATATTAATTTAACAAGTATAATTTAAATTCAAGATAAATGAAATTTAAATTATACAATACAAACATAATCTCAAAATTAGAAACATCTTTAAAATTCCAAAATATTATGAAAGTAAAATGTTCTAAAATAAAAGAAAAATACATCAAACATCTTCTACATATTATTATTATAATTAATAACTATTATTATATAATAATAATAATTATAATATAATAATACTTACTATAAAAAGTAAAAACCCACCCACCCCGTTTTTGTCCCCTTCAGGCCTTCACTTTCATTTCAAGCAAACCCTATCTTTTTCTCTTCAAGCCGCCGCCCTCCCTCACTAGAAATATGGACCTTGACTTGATCCTTTCCTGCTGTGAAAGGTTTTACTCCATACTTTTCTTCTTCTTTTCTTGCAAACTTTTCCGATCAAGCTATACCCACGAGTGGCTGCGTTTATAATAGTCAACGCTCAAATTGTGTAAAGAAAGACCGTTCAAGCAATCACCGTTTGGGCCCATGCAAGCAACCTTCTCACTGGCAGCCGGAAAATCTCATCTCAATAATTTGGACAACGAAGCAAACGCACACAAAAAAGTAACCTCTGGTCATGGGCAAGGGAGAGCTAAAGCACAGGAGGTGCAGTGTTTGGGGGTCAAAACACCCTTCAAAAACCATCTTCATCTCCTCTTCCTCTTCTCTGTGCTTCTACTAATCCTTACAAATCATCCATCGGAAGAGGAAGCCGAAACCGAAGTTGCTGCCGTTTTACAAATTGAGGAAAACGACGTCGTTTTGGGTTTTGGCTGAACCGGAACGGAACGCCCGGTACGGAACCGGGGCGTTCCGGCCGGAATTCGGCCGGATTTACCGGTACTGACCGGAATTCTACCCGGGACAAAAACGTCGCCGTTTTGTCCCGGAATTCCGACTGGGACGGGCCGTTCCGGCCGTTCCGGCCGGAACGGGACGGGATTAATAACCCTGGTTTGGACGGTCGTATATTTTTTTTTGAACTCGACAAAATCATGGAAAGTGTATTTTATAGATTCAGTTGAATAATTAAAATTTTAATTATTTTAAATTCTTGTTAAATAAATAGAGCCATTATTAATAGAGCTGTTATTCTTATATTTTACTAGAAATAGAAAGTATTCTATTGAGTAGCAAAAGATGGATTGTATTATAGCTAGAATTCTATTGTACATTTCTCTATTTAAATGTCATGGTAACAGTTAGAGAAATACATAAGAATATACATAAATTATTTGAATTCAAATTCTTACATGGTATGAGAGCAAATCCCGAATTTCTTTTGAATTCCCTCCCCCCCTCGTCTTTCTTGTTTCAGAACCCCAGAAATTAATTGTTACAACACTTGTTTGTTCATCAGAGTTACTGTTCATCGAACATTCAACCCAGAATCAACACCCATCAAATCCAGAAATCAACACCCATTACCTATTAAACCAAAAATCAAACCCAGAAATCAACACCCATTCAACCCAGAAATCAAAACCCATCTGTTCATCAAACCTAGAAATTCATCAAACCTAGAAACACTCATTTGTTCATCAAACCCATTCATAAGCAGGTGCTTTATTGGTGGCCTTGCTTGGGGCACCACTGATCAGGTCCTCCAAGAGGCTTTTAGCCAGTACGGTGAAATCGTCGATTCGAAGATTATAAATGATGGTGAAACCATGAGATCTTGAGGTTTTGGTTTTGTGACTTTCGGAATGAGAAGGCTATGAGAGACGCTATTGAAGGGATGAACGGGCAAGATCTCGATGGCCGTAACATCACCGTGAACGAAGCTCAATCCCGCCAAAACGATGGAGGAGGTGAGAGACAAATGGGTCACGGAGACGAGATAAATAAAAATTAGAGGTTTAATTAGGGTTATAAAAACCCGGGTGGGATGGTGTGTTCTCATTGCGGTGAAGCGGGTCATTCAAAACAAAAATGCTACGAAATTATTAGCTACCCTGACTGGTGGGATTTTAAGAAAAAACCTCAGAAAAATATCGGAAAAGATATGGTAAATTTTACAGAAAACTGAACAGGTACAACCTACAAAGAATGTCGTTCATCCAAGCACAATTGATAAAACTTTTGCAAACTCTGTCATTACTTAAAATAGTACTTGAATTATTGATACAGGTGCATCCGATCATATGACTAAGGATTTTGGTAATTTAAAGTTCTTGAAACCCTCCTCTCAATCAGGTTTTTACACAGCTAATGGTAGTACCTCCCCTATTACATGGAAAGGGTCTATATCCTTGATCGATTCTCTAACTCTAGATATTGTTCTCATTGTTCCATCTTTTACATACAATCTCTTGTCAGTCAGCCAAATTACTGTTACCCTTGCGTGCACTTTTAATTTTTGGCCTCTCTTTTGTGTTTTTCATAAAATTCTAACCCGCAAAATTCTTGGTTATGGTGTTAGACGAGGAAATCTGTATTACCTGGAGTTAACAGAAAAAAGGGGATCAAAACTAGTCAAGCACATCAGACAAAAAATCAAGACCGAAAACACGCTCTTGTATGGTTGTGGCATTGAAGGCTCGAACATCTCTCTTTTGGGTATATCAAGAAACTCCAACCACAACTATTTTTAGGTTTAAGAAATTTGGATTTTCATTGTGAAATTTGTGAACTGGCCAAAAGTCACTGTGTTCCCTATTTACCGAGTTTGCATCAAAGTTTAGAACCTTTCGCAGTCATCCACTTGGATGTTTGGGGCCTTGCAAAAATTCCGTCATTTTCTAATGCTCGTTATTTTGTTACATTTATTGATCAATATACTCGCATGATCTGGATATCTCTTCTCCAATATAAAAGTGATGTAGTTACAACTTTTCAATAATTTCATAAAATGGTGATGACTCAGTACCAAGGCAGATTCATACACTTCAATCTGACAATGGTAAAGAATTTGTGGATCATTTTTTAGGGGATTTCTTAAGTCATCATGGATTTAGACACCAAACCTCATGCACATATACTCCATAGTAGAACAGAAAAATAGGCAGATTTTGGAAATCGTTCGGGCTTCTCTTTTTGGTATGAATATGTCGAAGTTCTATTGGGGTGAGCCAGTAAAGTCCGCTGCTTATTTAATTAATCAAACACCATCTAGTGTGATCAGATTCAAAAAACCCCAACAGAAGATGGAATCCCTGCTTTTCATCCCTCATCTACCAAATCTAGAGCCACATATATTTGGATGTATAATGTATGTTCACATACCTAAAGTCCTACGAGGTAAACTTGATACGTGTGCAAAACGATGTGTTTTTGTAGGATACTCAGAATTCCAGAAAGGGTACAGGTGTTATGATCCCCAACGTCAAAAGATGCATGTGACCTTGGATGTGTCATTTCGGGAATCAGAACCATACTATTCTGGGGGAGCTTATGGACCTTCTCTTCAGGGGAAGAGTAACAATGAAGAGAATGAAGGAGTATTTGAGGTGGAAGAAAATGGCAGACTTATTAAAAGAAATATTGGGGAAATTTTAGTGGCTCTTAATATCCAAAACCAGGATGCTGATTTGGAATTTTGCACAGATCAGAGTATTCTCAGTAATGACCCCCCTTTGACTACAAAGGTGCCTACATCTATACCATTAACCGAAGAATCAACTTAGAATGTCCCTTCTCAGTCTCCTCAGGTATCTCTAAACCCTATTATTAATGAGATTAATGAAATTTCTGTCCTTGTAGAATATACAGAAAATAAATACCCACAAAGATCGAATAGAGGAGTCCCGAGAAAACAATATGAACCTGATCCAAAAATCAAGACTAAATACCCAATTAGTAATTATGTGTCTTCCCATAGATTGTCAGAATCATATGTATTTTCTGGTAGTCAATTATCCACTGTATCTATTCCTAGTAATGTACAGGATGCACTAGCAAATCCAAAATGGACTAAGGCGATGAATGAAGAAATGGAGGTACTACAAAGAAATAACACTTGGGAGCTGTGTGTACTACCAAAAGGGAAGAAGATAGTTGGTTGTAGATGGGTGTTCACAGTCAAACTCAAAGCGGATGGTAGTATTGACAGGTACAAAGCAAGGTGGATTGCGAAGGGGTATACACATAAATATGGAGTATATTATCAAGAGACCTTTGCTCCGGTTACAAAGATCAATACTATTGCATTCTCATATCTCTAGCAGTGAATCGAGACTGGGTCTTGCAACAATTTGATGTCAAGAATGTTTTCCTCAATGGAGACCGTGAAGAAGAGGTATACCTGGAGCTGCCACCTGGAGCTAAACACAAGTCTTTAACTGAAGTTTGCAAGTTGAATAAGGCATTATACGGTCTTAAACATTCACCCCGAGTTTGGTTCGGAAGGTTCTCGTCTACAATGAAGAAATTTGGCTATAAGAAAAGCAACTCAGATCACACATTGTTTATAAAACACAAAGAAGGAAGAATTATGACATTAATTGTTTATGAGGATGATATGGTCTTAACATGAGATGACCTAGAGAAAACAATAGCATTACAAAAGTTTTTGGCATCCAAATTTGAAATGAAAAATCTCAGACAACTAAAATATTTTTTTAGGAATTGAGGTCTCTAGGTAAAAAAACAGGGATATGTCTATCACAAAATGGCGGAGTAAGCTTCGCTGCGCATGAAACGATCGCCTGTGAATTCATTGAAGCTGATTTGAATGTAAGGGTAGATGAAAGTGAAGGCCCTTTTGGAGTATTTATCGATAACTTCTTGCAAATTGTATGGACAATATTGTTTGAACATGGCCCAAGCAAACATAACACTCGCAATTACAGAACCCACTTAAGCAAACATATATGTTGGCTTCATTTCTTTTGTCTCTTCGATTCTCCTCCTCCTCCTCACTCCTGTGTTTTGTGCGATGATTTTATAGCCCGACGAGCTAAGATATCTAATCTTGTCGGCTAAGTTAGCAGCGTCACAAGTGACGTATCCATGTTTGTCTGTATGTTAATTTGGCTTTCATGGAAGACCAATATAGTCAACTTCGTATTTTCCTAGATAGCGCCTGCAAGCAAGATGACTTCTGGGACCATGGTTTTGTCGGTCATCTATTTTATTTTTTTTATTCGATGAAACCCAACTTGAAGATGTAATTTGTACATTGCTCTAATTATTATAAATTTTTATAAAAATTGCATGATTTAATTCGAATTTAAGATTTATTGGGTGAATCTTCAACCTTTTATTATCAAGTTACTGAACGGTTTTATACATTACCGTTCAACCATGCATAGGAAGAGGAAGGTAGTGTCTGATACAGTAGTGAACATTGTTTTGATTTTTACTGTTTTCTTTTTAAAAAAATATATTAAAAAAACATTTTTCATATAAAAAAATTAAATTGAAAAAAAAAAGTTTTAAAAACGTTACTCGGCAGCTACATTCGAACAATCGATATCTTCTTCTGCGCTACTCGGCAGCCTCTACCACATGGAGGAACAAAAAAATCAAAAAAGTTAACTGATAAAAAATTCAAGCAATTTTTCAAAAGCTTGAACAAATTAACTTAGCTTATTGGTGTCAAAGTTCCTGTAGCAGCTGTTAAGGAACCATCTCACCTAAAAGCTTAAACTTATAGGTGAGGACCTAGAATATGATTATATTATACTCTAACACACCCCCTCAAGTGAAAGCCCTTTGCTTGAAACTTGCACAGGCCCACATTACCTTGTGCTTGTTTTTTTTATCAAATAGAATGGGGGTGGTGAGATTCGAACCCGTGACCGCTGGGTCAACAAGGCTTTGATACCATGTTAAGGAACCATCTCACCTAAAAGCTTAAGCTTATAGGTGAGGTCCCAGAATATGATTATATTATACTCTAACAGCAGCCTCACGCTAGTTACCGGGAACAGAGACTAACACATAATCTCTCTATATGTTGGAATCACTCTAAATAACAATTCAATCTTGAATCATTAAGGATGGCCAAAAATTGACTTCTATCTTATTTCATCAATCTTTAAATACTAATGTAGTCTCCAGTTCCAGCTAGGAAAGTAAATAACTAGGAAACAGTAACAGGATTGATTTCCAACTCTAACTAAGAAAGTAATAAATTTAAAAAGAAAAATAACAATAGAAAGGAAGCAAAATTGCAGCAGCTCCAGCTTTGGTCACGACACTAAGGAGAGTTCTTTTCCTAATCTGCATCAACTGTCAGTCCCTCTGAAGAACTTGACTCTAGCAAGTTTTGACTAGTGTATGTTGTAAAGAGGTGTGGGTATAAACGCTTGATCTCTGATGCTTGTAACCAGACAGCATCTGACCCTGGACGATTTTTCCATTGTACTAAGAACCTACAATAACCCCCTCGACGAGTAGTAACAAACTGATGGTCAAGAATTACAGCAATCTCATCTCGTGGTGCTGTATTTTCTGGGATTCGTGGTGCTGGTATTATGCTGAAACTGGTAGTGTAGAAATGTTGTTGACATCACCTTTGAACTACGTAAGATCTTCAATGCTAAAAATTGGACTGATAGCAAAATCTGAAGGCAAATCAATGACGCAGGCATTAGCACCTAATTTTTTTTGTGACTTTAAAGGGGTCTGCTCTTCGTGCATGAAGTTTAGTAAAACTCCCTGGAGGAAAACGCTCTGGTCGTAGATGAACTAACACCATATCACCTGCCATAAATTGTCGATCTTTACGTTTTGCATTTTCTACAGTTGCATACAAACTTGTGTGAGTGGTCAGGCATCGTTTGCATTCATCATGAATATCTCGCATATAGTTGGAGAAATCCAACGCTGCCTCGTTTTCCATGGGTGGTGATGGTAATGAGATAACATCAAGTGGAGCGTTGGGTCGAAATTCATAAATCACTTTAATTGGGGTGCAACCTGTCGATCGGTTAATTGAGTTATTAAAAGCAAATTCAGCGTGTGGAAGCACCATATCCCAGCTGGTCACATGATCTGTAATCAAGCAGCGTAATAAATTTCCCAAGCTTCTAGTGGTTACCTCCGTCTGGTTGTCCGTTTGGGTATGGAAGGCGCTGGAGAGCATCAATTTTGTTCCCAGTTTTGCCCACAATGTTTTCCACAAATAACTTACAAACTTGACATCCCTGGTTGAAGCTGGAATACCATGTAATCGAACAATCTCCTGCAGAAATAAAGCTGACTTTTGATGCATCGTAAGTCTTTTGCCATGGGAGGAAGTGGGCCATTTTGGAAAAACATTCGATTACTACCATAATCGAATCATGATGCCACAAAGTTCATGGTAAACCAAGGACAAAATCCATGCTCAGATGCTGACATGGTCTGTCTGGTATGGGCAGTGGTGTATAAAGCCCTACGGGTTGTTTAGTACCTTTATTTATTTGGCAAACTCGACATCTATCAACTACAGTATGAACGTCCCTGCGCATTCGAGGCCAGTAGAATTGGTCACCAACCAAAGCAAAGATTTTATCATACCCGAAGTGGCAGCTAAACCCCCACCATGGAGTTTTGCTGTGAGAAATTCTCGAAAGGACCCACGCGGAATGCAAAGCCATGATTTGTAAAATAAAAATCTCTCTTGCATTATATACTCCTTCCCAGCTGCGTGCCCCTGACTGGATATGGTATTGCAAACACTACCAAAGTCTTCGTCGTTGATATACTCAGCCTTCATACTTTCAAAGCCTGCAGCATTGGCTGAAAACATATGCAACAAATGTGGTATCCTGCTTAAGGCATTAGCCATTTTATTTTCTGTTCCTGACTTATGTCTGATGACAAACTCAAACTATTGTAGATAATCTATCCACCGAGCATGTCTTGCATTCATTTTATTTTGGGAATTCAAATGGTTCAGCGAATCATAATCTGTAAAAAGGACAAACTCTCTATGGATCAAGTAAGGGCGCCAATGCTTGAGTGTTTGAATTAAAGCATAGAATTCCATGTCGTATACTGAATATCACCGACGCGTATCATTAAGCTTTTCGCTATAAAAAGCAATGGGATGACCCTCCTAACTCAGCACACCTCTGATTCCCACATGTGATGCGTCACAAGCCACTTCAAAAATTTTGGTAAAATTAGGTAACTTGAGTACTGATTCTTGTCCAATTTTGTTTTAATTTCTATGAATGCTTTTGCAGTTGCTGTACTCCACGCAAATATCTTACCCTTTAGGCACTTAGTTATTGGGGTCATGATTGTGCTGATGTTGCGAATAAACTGTCGATAAAAGATGGCCAAGCCGTGGAAGCTCCTGATCTCGGATAGGTTCTGGGGAGTTGGCCATTGCTATACAGCTTGCACCTTTGCTGGGTCAGCTTTGACACCTTAACTAGAGATTATAAATCCTAGAAATTTGTCACTTTTCCTCATGAACGAATATTTGTCTTTATTAATATAGAGTTGCTCAGCTCTTAAGACCTTCAAGACCTGATCAACATGGCTCAAATGTTCCTACACACCCTGGCTGAAAATTATGATGTCATTGAAATAAACAACGACAAATTTTCCTAAGAATGGCTTAAGGAGTTGCGTCATTACACGCATGAAAATGCTTGGTGCGTTGGTTAACCCGAATGGCATGACTAGCCACTCAAATAGATCATCTTTTGTTTTGAATGTTGTCTTCCACTCATCCCCCACCTGGATACGGATCTAATAATAACAACTTCGCAGATCGATTTTTGTGAAAATAGAGGAGCCACATAGTAAATCCAACATATCATCAAAATGAGGTATGAGAAACCGATATTTCACTGTTATTTTATTAATTGCTCGACTATCGATGCACATCCGCCAACCACTGTCTTTCTTTGGTGTAAGTAAAACAGAGATAGTGCAGGAGCTAAGACTTTCCCGAATGAAACCTTTGTCCAGTAGTTGTTGTATTTGTTGGCTTAGCTCCTCATTCTCCATTGGGCTCATACAATAGTGTGGTAAATTAGGCAAAGTTGATCCTGGAATTAGATCAATGGCATGTTGCACCTCCCTCATTAGAGGAAGTTGACTTGGAACCTCATCAGGCATGATACCCTGATATTGTTCTAGTATTGTAGATAATTCCACAAGAATGATGTTGTCTTTTTGTTTCACTTCACGGGTTACCACCAACAACACCATGTCTTCCTTTTGTATAACTCAAGAGAACTATCTCATTGTTAAGACTGGAACAACCTCCTTTTGTGTCAAATTCTGAAATTTGAAGGGGGTCTAGCACAAACTTCTTACCTTGGAAATCAAATGAATAAGTATTAGCGTACCCATCATAGCAGACTCTTCGGTCATAGAGCCACTGATGCCCCAGCAGCATATGACACACAGTCATAGGAATCACATCACACCAGGCTTCATCAATATATCTTTTTCCCAATGAAAATGTAACCAAACAGCACTGCTTTACTAGGACTGAATTTGCCTCATTAACCCAGCTAATCCTGTAAGGGGTGGGATGCTTCTTTGTTTTTAGCCCCAAACATTTGATGATGGATTCAGAGATCACGTTCATACTACTACCATTATCAATAATGACATTCAAAGCCTTACTATTATGTTCCATGTGAGTGTGAAAAATATTGGTGCTTAACCATTCGGGATTAGCTTGAAGCTCCTTCTTAGTTCCTGTCAATATCCAATGGATAACACAACTTGGTAATTCTGAAGCACTCAAATGCTCTTCATCGCTAAGACTGCTCCCATCACACTCTTCCTCCTCTTCGTGTTTAGCATTATCTTCTATTAGCAATTCTTTTTCAGAAATAAATGTTAACTTCCTGTGTCGTATAAGACACACAACAACATAGTGTCCGAAGCCCTTACATTTATAACATTGTGGTCCTTCGTTAGAGGCTTTGGCTTTTCCCTTATAATCTCCATTGACCTCACTCCTCATTTGATCCCTCAATGTTGGGGGCCTTTGGGTTGCAGATGATGACACAAGTTCTAATTTTGCATCCCACGATGTCAATTTTCTCCCTGTGATAGGCCTTGTTTTTTCTCAAGACGGAGCACTAGTTGATAAGCTTCTTCCACATTGATTAAGCGTGCAGTCCATGTCTTTACGCAGGTCACTACGTAACCCAGTGCGGTATCGGGCTAGTGTTTGTTGCTCGGTTTCCACAACCTTACTACGTACCGTTAAATTCATGGAAGCGATCTGTAAATTGATCAATACTTAATGATCCTTGTTGGAGTTGCAACATCTCTTCAAACATCATCTGGTCATAGTCAATGGGCAAATATTTTTCCTTTAGTTGCTCCTTCATCTCTTCCCCAACATGCTCGTGCATGCCCTTTTAACTTCATTCGAACATAACGGATCTTTCTATCTTCTGATACAACAAACCAATCGAAGTAGTCCTCTATGGATGTCAACTAGTCTTCAAAAGCATTAATTTTCCAAAAAAATCTGGCACATCAACCTTCATTCTTTTGGTCAATTCATCAAGAGGTTGATAACCTGCACCATGATCTGCATGCCCTCTGTGTGTGTTCTGCCTATGACATCGAATTCGAGGTTCATGATCCTCAAATTCCTGATTTCCTCATTCTTCCTCATAAACATCTTCATTACCATCATTCAACCTTTCTCTTTGAACTGTTTTGTGCCCTCACCGATTAAAGGGACCACACTCCTCTCGAGCACAACGCTCTTCCATTACATCTAACCGATGAATAAGTTGTGCCATCATTGCGGTGGTCTGATCAACCTGGTAGTGCAGCTGCGCCTGGTTTGAGTTTAGGGGGTTTGGGTTTTGATGGCTTGAGTTTGAGTTGTTTGTGTTATTTGGGTTTTGGTTGTTCGGGTTTTGGTTGGTTGGCTTGGGTGGTTCAAGGTTTGGTTGGACAGGTTTGGGTTGTTCAAGTTTTGGCTGGTTGCCATGGCGTACGAAGTGCCACTGCGAGTTACAAGCATAAACGTAACACACAGCTCTGATACCAAATTGGTGTCAAAGTTCCTAGGAGCATCCTCATGCTAGTTACCACGAACAAAGACTAACACAAAATCTCTTTATGTGCTGGAATCACTCCAAAGAACAATTCAATCTTGAATCATAAAGAATGGCCAAAAGTTGCCTTCTGTCTTATTTCATCAACCTTTAAATACTAATGCAGTCTCCTATTCCAACTAGGAAAGTAAATAGCTAGGAAACAATAACAGGATTGATTTCCAACTCTAACTCGGAAAGTAATAAATTTAAAAAGAAATATAACAATAGAAAGGAAGCAAAATTGCAACAGCTCTAGCTTTGGTCACGACACTAAGGGGAGTTCTTTTCCTGATCTGCATCACTTATTCTTCCTAATAAATTAAAGTGATAGTAACAATATTCAAGTTAATTCATGTACTTTATATTCTAGTCCCTAACAATAATTATGGATTGAAAGAAACTGAAAGCATACATAGCATTTCAAAACATTTCAATAAGCATGAACATAAATCAATGACATAATTATGAAATAATAATAAATAAGTACTTTAATATAAAAGAATTAGAATGAAAATTTTACTTCTCGCAAAGGATAACAGAGATAGTAAATTCCTTTCGAACCAAACTTAAGAATTTGTTGCTCATTTACATTTTGAAACTCTAACTTGGTAAAAAAATCTATTAAAAAATCGAGGTCTGAAGCTTAACATGAAGAATTTCTTATGCTAAACTCATTAAATTAATGTCAATAAGCTCAAATAAGCTTAGAACACACACACACACACACATATATAATAAGATTTTTTTCATCATCCACATAAAATTGTTTTCAACCATATATATAACTTGATTTATTGATGATATTTTTTAGTGTTTTAAATTTGTATTGTTGAAGTCTTTTATATAACATAGTATATGTGGAGCTGTAATAAGAGTTTTATTGTACATCCCTATTATGTTCTCACTATAGTTTATGAAAGCTCATTTAATAAATTTTGAAATAACTTGTTTTTCATTAATAATATTTAAAAATATTGTGTTTTCAATCATGACATATTAAAATGTGTTATTTTATCCACAAAAAAATAATCTATAGTATTATTTATAATGTTGCTATTTTAAAAAAAAAAATACTGTATAGATTGGAAGAACACTTTGGGCACACACAATTGTACGTATAGCTAAAAGATCTATAGGGTATTAGTGACTATTTGATAATATGGTTTAAGTTATTTTTGAAAATATTTTTCATTCAAAAATATATCAAAATGATATTTTTTTATTTTTTAAAAATCATTTTTGATATCAGTACTTGAAAATATTTAAAAATATTATTTTTTTAATTTAAAATAAAAAAATTAATTTTTTAGAATTTTTTTTTTGAAATGTATTTAACACAAATCGTACCCTCCTTGTCCTGCTGCTCATATATTTTGCAGCTTTTTACTTTGTCAACCAAGACTTCAACAATACAAATTTAAAACAAGGTTTTCAATTTCATTTTGTGTGATTCGTTTTTTTTAATTGAAATGAAATGTAAAGTTTTTAAATTGTTTTGATGTGTTGTTTCGAGTTTATATATATATATATATATATATATATATATATATATATATAAATTCAAAATGTTAATTCAATTTTTTTGTAGTTTAAATTCAAAAATAAAATTATTTAGAATCGTGCAATTTAATCTAAAAAAACACATAATAAAATGATTTTTCTAAACAAAATTATGAACATGTATAATATTACGAGAATATCATCATCAATTTCGCAAGATAATTACATTTTCTAATTGCTATGAAATTTTAACATAATATATATACACATGTTAAGAGACTCCTCATAAAATTTCATCTTAATCTAACGGTCGGATTGAGAGATATGATTGATATTGAAAATTATTTATTATTTAAAAAAATCACTATTTCGCTAAAATGGAACGGGCGGAACGAAACCAGAACGTTCCGGCCAAAATTTGGGCAGAATTTCCAGAACGAACCGAAATTTTAAACAAGGTAAAAACTGCACCGTTTTATTTTATTTTTTTAACTAGTATAAAATACTTCGGCTGAAATGAAAGGAAATTAACAATACTGATTTAAAACACTAACAAATATCATCAATAATAATAATACTTGTCAGATATGATACGATCTCTCTAGCAAGACATGAACCGCAATCCCTATCCTCGCCAGTGTGAGATCGAGCAAGATCATTAAGCCAAAAAGTGCAGGTCCCATCCATAGTTTCCATGATGGAAAAAAAAGAAGGCATCATTGACTCCAGAGAAGTAAGCGAAGGACCATCTGTATCAGCCATGGAGATTAACTGGAAAGTTATTATCATACTTGTCAGATTTGTTTTGTTTCGGCTAAAATGATTGAAATATTTCATATCAGTTAAAAACCAAGATAAAACAGTATTATTTTTATTTCAGTTAAAATTTCAGTTCATTCTGGATTTTTCAGCCAAATACCAGAAGAAACGCGCCGGTATCATTTTGAAACGGTGACAACCTTGATCATTACAGTCATTGAAATAATAGAAATCTGATTGTTCAGTCTCAAGAGACCAAGCTTCTTCAATCCCAGATGCTGATCTTTATGGTTGAAGCCCTCCTACTCATTTCCATTATCGCAAAAACCATTCTCTTTTACTTGCTACTTCGGCATTTTCTTCAGCTTTTGATGATGAATCCTTGGAGATATAACTGGAAAGATCTTATAAATGATTCTGACTCAGAACAAGATAAGGGAGCCATAGCCATGAAAGCAAGTGGTCTACTGCAGAAACTGTAATTCCTGATGAACTAGCAGAAGTTAAAGATTTTCGAGGGAAAATGAACAAAGAAGAAATAACCAAGATAACAATTTGCATAAATATAAACTATTACATCCTTAAACAAGCTTAATCATCCTAGACTTTAGATTGGGATACCATCATCATTACAGTCATTGAAATAATATAAATATGATTGTTCAGTCTCATGAGACCAAACTTTTTTTCAATCCCAGATGCTGCAGTGCTGATCTTTAATGGCTGAAGCCCTCCGACTTCTTTTCTTTGCTGATCAGTTCTGCATTTCCATTTTCGCAAAACCCATTCTCTTTCACTTGATTCTTTGCATTTTCTTCAGCTTTTGATGTATCCTTTTCTTTTGCTGCTTCTTCTTCAGCTTTTGCTTTCTCCTTTTCCTTTTCCTTTTCTTTTGCTTTTTCTTCTTCTTCAGCTTTCAATCTGGCGCTCTCCTTTACCTCTTCTTCAGCTTTCAATATAGCGTCTTCTTTCGCCTTCTCAAGTCCTCCTATCAGGCTCTCCAAGCAAACCGTGGCGTCGCCGGAAATAGTCTTCGGCATCAAATGCTCCGCTACTTCAGCCGGAGTCATTTTGGTTTCCCCCAGCAGCTCCTGGATTCTGGCGAACAAGTGGTGGGATTCAAGCTTCAGGTAATTCTTCGCCAGAATCTGAAATGCTTCAAAGCTACAGTAGGACAATTCTATATGCTTGTCCATCCTTCCTTTCCTGATGAGAGCTGGATCAAGTTTCTCCACAAAATTAGTCGTGAAAACAATCAGTCTTTCACCTTTGCAAGCCGACCAAAGTCCGTCAACAAAATTCAGAATCCCTGAAAGAGTGACCTGGCTCTGTTTGGTTTCTGCTTCTTCCTTGGGCAGCTTCGGCTTCGGATCCTTCTCATCCCCCTCTCCCTCCTCCTTCTTCTTCTTCCTCTGACCAGTTAGATCAAGCGAGCAGTCAATATCCTCGATCACGATAATGGACCTGCTCGTTGTATCGATCAGCAGCTTCCTCAGCTCGGTGTTATCCTTCACAGCAGTCAGTTCAAGATCATAGATATCATAGTTCAGAAGATTGGCCATGGCGGCAATCATGGTTGATTTACCCGTCCCCGGCGGGCCGAAAAGTAGATACCCTCGCTTCCAAGCCCTCCCGATTCTCGCATAGAACTCCTCAGCCGTGCTGAATACAAGAAGATCATCCATGATTTCCTGCTTCCTCTCCGCCTCCATTGCAAGCGACTCGAAACTTGCCGGATGCTGAAACACCACGTGCCTCCAGTACGATCCACTGTTGGTGTAAAGCTTCCGCTGCCGGTTCCTCACCTTGATTTCATTCCCCTCTTTCAGGACATGATTCAGGTAATCCCCGAGGATAAGTTGCCGGTGTCTCCGATGGAAAGTGAGCCTGTAGTACTTCTTCTCGTCAGATTGTGTCTCGGAAATATGTTTCCCGGCAGCCCACTTTAGTTTGACTCCCTGAAATTCATCGTCAACCTCCTCATAATCATCCATGCTGAGAATAATCGACTGGCTGTTCTTGACAACGTCAGCCTTGAGCCGCTTTGCCTGCGTAGATGAGCGAGAACCGAGATAATTCTCAATGGCAGAGTAAGCTTCGCTGCGCATGAAACGATCGCCTGTGAATTCATTGAAGGTGATTTGAATGTAAGGGTAGATGAAAGTGAAGGCCCTTTTGGAGAATTTATCGATATATTCTTGCAACACGTGTGGACAACATTGTTTGAACATGGCCCAGGCAAACATAACACTCGCAATTACAGAACCCACTTGAGTAATCATATCTGTTGGCTTCATTTCTTTTGTCTCTTCGATTCTCCTCCTCCTCCTCCTCACTCCTGTGTTTTGTGCGATGGTTTTTTAGCCCGGCGAGCTAATTAAGATATCTAATCTTATCGGCTAAGTTAGCAGTGTCACAAGTGACGTATCCATGCTTGTCTGTATATTAATTTGGCTTTCATGGAAGACCAATATAGTCAACTTCGTATTTTCCTAGATAGCGCCAGCAAGCGAGATGACTTCTGGGACCATGGTTTGGTCGGTCATCTATTTTATTTTTTTTATTCGACGAAACCCAACTTGAAGATGTAATTTGTAGATTCCGTTGCGGAATAAAACTCTAATTATTATAAATTTTTTAAAAAATTATATGATTTAATTCGAATTTAAGGTTTATTGTGTGAATCTTCAACCTTTCATTATCAAGTTACTGAACGGTTTTATACATTACCGTTCAACCATGCATAGGAAGAGGAAGGTAGTGTCTGATACAGTAGTGAACTTTGTTTTGATTTTTACTGATTTTTTTTTAAAATATATTAAAAAAATATTTTTCATATAAAAAAATTAATTTGAAAAAAAATGTTTTAGAAACGTTTTTTTTCAAGAACACTCATAGAGTTGTATGAGGTTGTGACTGCAAATATAAAATGACGTAGATGTGTATCTATTACCTTTTGTCCTATCAAGTTCCTAGGGCAGGTGGAAATTTCTTGAATATTTATTTAATACGTGGCAGGTGGAAATTTCTCAGGAGGAAGCAGCAACGAGGCAACCATCCGCTACATTCGAACAATCGATATCTTCTTCTGCGCTACTCGGCAGCCTCTACCACATGGAGGAACGACAAAATCAAAAAAGTTAACTGACAAAAATTTCAAGCAATTTTTCAAAAGCTTGAACAAATTAACTTAGCTTATTGGTGTCAAAGTTCCTGTAGCAGCCTCACGCTAGTTATCAGGAACAAAGACTAACACACAATCTTTCTATATGAATCATAAAGGATGGCCAAAAATTGCCTTCTGTCTTATTTCATCAATCTTTAAATACTAATGTAGTCTCCAGTTCCAGCTAGGAAAGAAAATAACTAGGAAACAATAACAGGATTGATTTGGTCACGACACTAAGGGGAGTTCTTTTCCTGATTTGCATCAACTGCCAGTCCCCCTGAAGAACTTGACTCTAGCAAGTTTTGACTAGTGTATGCTGTAAAGAGGTGTGGGTATAAACACTTGATCTCTGATGCTTGTAACCAGACAGCATCTGACCTTGGACGATTTTTCCATTGCACTAAGAACCTACAATAACCCCCTCGACGAGTAGTAATAAATTGATGGTCAAGAATTGCTGCAATCTCATCTAGTGGTGCTGTATTTTATGGGATTCGTGGTGCTGGTATTATGGCTGAAATTGGTAGTGTAGAAATGTTGTCGACATCACCTTTGAACTCCGTAAGATCTTCAATGTTAAAAATTGGTCTGATAGCAAAATCAGAAGGCAAATCAATGACGCAGGCATTAACACCTAATTTTTTTGTGACTTTAAAGGGGCCTGCTCTTCGTGCATGAAGTTTAGTAAAACTCCCTAGAGGAAAACACTCTAGTCATAGACGAACTAACACCATATCACCTGCCATAAATTGTCGATCTTTACCTTTTGCATTTTCTATAGCTGCATACAAACTTGTGTGAGTGGTCAGGCATCGTTTGCATTCATCATGAATATCTCGCATATAGTTGGAGAAATCCAGCGCTGCCTCGTTTGCCCTGGGTGGTGATGGTAATGAGATAACATCAAGTGGAGCGTTGGGTCGAAATTCATAAACCACTTCAAATAGGGTGCAACCTGTCGATCGGTTAACTGAGTTATTAAAAGCAAATTCAGCGTGGGGAAGCATCATATCCCAGCTGGTCACATGATTTGTAATCAAGCAGCGTAATAAATTTCCCAAGCTTCTATTGGTTACCTTCGTCTGGTTGTCTGTTTGGGGATGGAAGGAGCTGGAGAACATCAATTTTATTCCCAGTTTTGCTCACAATGTTTTCCAGAAATAACTTACAAACTTGACATCCCTGTCAGAAATAGAGCTGCAACTTTGGATGCATCGTACGTCTTTTGGCATGGGAGGAAGTGGGCCATTTTTGAAAAATGGTCGACTACAACCATAATCGAATCGTGATTCCACAAAGTTTGTGGTAATCCAAGGACAAAATCCATGCTCAGATGTTGACATGGTCTGTCTGGTATGGGCAGTGGTGTATAAAGCCCTGGGGGTTGTTTAGTACCTTTATTTATTTGGCAAACTCGACATCTATCAACTACAGTATGAACGTCCCTACGCATTCGAGGCCAGTAGAATTGGTCAGCAACCAAAAGCAAAGGTTTTATCGTACCCGAAGTGGCCAGCTAAACCCCCCCCATGGAGTTTTGTTGTGAGAAATTCTTGAAAAGGACCCACGCGGAATGCAAAGCCGTGATTTGTAAAATAAAAATCTCTCCACCATTATATACTCCTTCCTAGCTGCGTGCCCCTGATTGGATATGGTATTACAAACATTACCAAAGTCTTTGTCGTTGATATACTCAGCCTTCATACTTTCAAAGCCTACAGCATTGGCTGAAAACATATGCAACAAATATGGTCTCCTGCTTAAGGCATTAGCCATTTTATTTTCTGTTCCTAACTTATGTCTAATGACAAACTCAAACTGTTGTAGATATTCTATCCACCGAGCATGTCTTGCATTCATTTTATTCTAGGAATTCAAATGCTTCAGTGAATCATGATTTGTAAAAAGGACAAACTCTCTATGAATCAAGTAAGGGCGCCAATGCTTAAGTGTTTGAATTAAAGCATAGAATTCCATGTCGTATATTGAATATTGTCGAAGCGTGTCATTAAGATAAAAGGCAATGGGATGACCCTCCTAACCCAGCACACCTCTGATTCCCACATGTGATGCGTCACAAGCCACTTCAACAATTTTGGTAAAATCAGGTAACTTGAATACTGGTTCTTGTCCCATTTTGTTTTTAATTTTTATGAATGCTTTTGCAGTTGCTGTACTCCACGCAAATTTCTTACCCTTTAGGCACTTAGTTATTGGGGTCATGATTCAGCTGATGTTGCGAATAAACTGTCGATAAAAGGTGTCTAAGTCGTGGAAGCTCCTGATTTCGGATAGGTTCTGGGGAGTTGGCCATTGCTGGACAACTTGCACCTTTGCTGGGTCAACTTTGACACCTTGACTAGAGATTATAAATCCTAGAAATTTGTCACTTTTCCTCATGAAGGAACATTTGTCTTTATTAATATAGAGGTGCTCAGCTCTTAAGACCTTCAAGACCTGCTCAACATGGCTCAAATGTTCCCGCACACCCTGGCTGAAAATTATGATGTCATTGAAATAAACAACGACAAATTTTCCTAAGAATGGCTTAAGGAGTTGCGTCATTACGCGCATGAAAGTGCTTGGTGCGTTGGTTAACCCGAATGACATGACTAGCCACTCAAATTGATCATCTTTTGTTTTGAATGTTGTCTTCTACTCATCCCCCACTTGGATACGGATTTGATGATAACCACTTCGCAGATCGATTTTTGTGAAGATAGAGGAGCCACATAGTAAATCCAACATATCATCAAAATGAGGTATGAGAAACCGATATTTCACTGTTATTTTATTAATTGCTCGACTATCGATGCACATAAGCCAACCACTATCTTTCTTTGGTGTAAGTGAAACATTCGAACATAACGGATCTTTCTATCTTCTGATACAGCAAACCAATCGAAGTAGTCCTCTAATGATGTCAACCAGTCTTCAAAAGCATTGGGTTCTAATTTTCAAAAAAAAATATGGCACATCAACCTTCATTCTTTTTGTTAATTCATCAAGAGGGTGATAATCTGCACCATGATCTGCATGCCCTCTGTGTGTGTTCTGCCTATGACGTCGAACTAGAGGTTCATGATCCTTAAATTCCTGATTTCCTCATTCTTCCTCATAAACATCTTCATTACCATCATTCAACCTTTCTCTTTGAACTGTTTTGTGCCCTAGCCGATTAGAGGGACCATACTCCTCTCGAGCGCAACGCTCTTCCATTACATCTAACCGATGAATAAGTTGTGCCATCATTGCGGCGGTCTGATCAACCTGGTAGTGCAGCTGTGGCTGGTCTGAGTTTTGGGGGCTTGGGTTTTGATGGCTTGAGTTTGAGTTGTTTGTGCTCTTTGGGTTTTGGTTGGTTGGGCTTGGGTGGTTCAAGGTTTGGTTGGACAGGTTTGGGCTGTTCAAGTTTTGGCTGGTTGCCATGGCGTACGAAGTGCCACTGCGAGTTACAGGCATAAACATAACACAAAGCTCTGATACCGAATTGGTGTCAAAGTTCCTAGGAGCATCCTCACGCTAGTTACCAAGAACAAAGACTAACACATAATCTCTCTATGTGCTGGAATCACTCCAAAGAACAATTCAATCTTGAGTCATAAAGGATGGCCAAAAGTTGCCTTCTGTCTTATTTCATCAACCTTTAAATACTAATGCAGTCTCCTGTTCCAACTAGGAAAGTAAATAACTAGGAAACAATAACAGGATTGATTTCCAACTCTAACTCCGAAAGTAATAAATTTAAAAAGAAATATAACAATAGAAAGGAAGCAAAATTGCAACAGCTCTAGCTTTGGTCACGACACTAAGGGGAGTTCTTTTCCTGATCTGCATCACTTATTCTTCCTAATAAATTAAAATGATAGTAGCACCATTCAAGTTAATTCATGTACTTCATATTCTAGTCCCTAACAATAATTATGGATTGAAAGAAACTGAAAGCATACATAGCATTTCAAAACGTTTAAATAAGCATGAACATAAATCAATGACATAATTATGAAATAATAATAAATAAGTACTTTAATATAAAAGAATTAGAATAAAGGATAACAGAGATAGTATATTCCTTTTGAACAAAATTAAGAATTTCTTGCTCATGGTTTAGGAAATTCTAGCATTAAAGTCCTCTAGGAAAACCCAGCAGCTAAGATGTTAAAAAAAAATCACCTATCAAGCTGATCTTATTTTTTTTTTTCCAATAGACAATCTTCATGATAAGATATCAAGGATAAACATTAGGATTCTATAGGCTATAAAATCTATCTGATCCCATCATATTTCTTCACAACGATAAAACTCCCAAATTTCTAGTTTTCCATAAAATTAGATGATAAATCATCCTTCAACTTGCATCAAGACTTTTATCTTGAAAGATGTTTTTTTGTAACTTGGAGCCTTCATGATAGTTGTATCCTTGAATGTTTAGAGGAACTTGGTTTTTTAGGTTGCTTGATTTTGATATTTGAAGCTCAAGATATGCTCATTTGAGTGTTTAGTGTGAAAACTAAGAATTCTACTACAAGTTGGATACCACCTTGATTTTTGTAGGTCTATTTAGATGTCCAAATAAACATGGGTTTTTGCCCATAATACCTTTATGTAAATCTTAATATGTACTTTAAGTCTACATTTACATTTTGAAACTCTAACTTGGTAAAAAATCTGTCAAAAAATCGAGGTCTAAAGCTTAAAATGAAGAATTTCTTATGCTAAACTCATAAAATTACTGTCAATAAGCTCAAATAAGCTTAGAACACACACACACACACACACACACATATATAATAAGATTTTTTTCATCATCCACATAAAATTGTTTTCAACCATATATATAACTTGATTTATTGATGATATCTTTTAGTTTTTTAAATTTGTGTTGTTGAAGTCTTTTATATAATATAGTATATGTGGAGCTGTAATAAGAGTTTTATTGTACATCCCTATTATGTTCTTACTATAGTTTATGAAAGCTCATTTAATAAATTTTGAAATAACTTGTTTTTCATTAATAATATTTAAAAATATTGTGTTTTTCAATCATGACATATTAAAATGTGTTATTTTATCCACAAAAAAATAATCTATAGTATTATTTATTTTTTCTTAATGTTGCTATTTAAAAAAAAATACTGTATAGATTGGAAGAACACTTTGGGGACACACAATTGTACGTATAGCTAAAAGATCTATAGGGTATTAGTGACTATTTGATAATGTGGTTTAAGTTATTTTTTAAAATATTTTTCATTAAAAATATATCAAAATGATTATTTTTAAAAAAAATATTTTTGAAATGTATTTAACACAAATCGTACCCTCCTTGTCCATGGCAGACCTCCTGCTCATATATTTTGCAGCTTTTTACTTTGTCAACCAAGACTTCAACAATACAAATTTAAAACAAGGTTTTTAATTTCATTTTGTGTCATTTTTAAATTGTTTTGATGTGTTGTTTCGAGTTATATATATATATAATTCAAAATGTTAATTCAATTTTTTTTAGTTTAAATTCAAAAATAAAATTATTTAGAATTGTGTAATTTAATATAAAAAAATACATAATAAAATGATTTTTCTAAACAAAATTATGAACATGTATAATATTACGATGTCATCATCAATTTCACAAGATCATTACATTTTCTAATTGCTATGAAATTTTAATATAATATATAGACATATGTTAAGAGACTCCTCATAAAATTTCATCTTAATCTAATGATCAGATTGAGAGATATGATTGATATTGTAAAATTATTCATTATTTAAAAAAATCACTATTTGGCTAAAATGGAACGGACGGAACGAAACCAGAATGTTTCGTCCAAAATTTGGGCGGAATTTCCAGAACGAACCGAAATGTTAAGTAAGGTAAGAACTGCACTATTTTTTTTTTAACTGGTATAAAATACTTCGATTGAACTGAAATGAAATTAACAATACTAATTTAAAACACTAACAAATATCATCAATAATAATAATAATAATAATAATAATAGCATATTTTTGATGGAGCTAAAGTTTCAAATAGATACGATACGATGTCTCTAGCAAGACATGAACCGCAATCCCTATCCTCGCCAGTGTGAGATCGAGCAAAATCATTAACTCCAGAGAAGTAAGCGAAGGACCATCGGTATCAGCCATGGAGATTAACTGGAAAGTTATTATCAGACTTGTCAGTTTTGTTTTGTTTCGGTTAAAATGATCGAAATATTTCGTATCAGTTAAAAACCAAGATAAAACAATATTGTTTTTACTTCGGTTAAAATTTCAGTTCATTCTGGATTTTTCGGCCAAATACCAGCAGAAACGCGCCGGTATCATTTCGCCTATGCCATTTCGCTTGTGTCATTTTGTCCAAATAATGTTTTTTTTTAAATAATAAATAATTTTACAATATCAATCATATCTCTTAATCCAACCACTAGATTGAGATGAAATTTTATGAGGAGTCTCTTGACATATTTATATTTATTATGTTAACATTTCAGAGAAATCAGAGTACGTGATGACCTTACGAGATTGATGATGATATTCTCGTAATATGATACATGTTAATAATGTTTTTTAGAAAAATCATTTTATTGTGTATTTTTAAGATTAAATTGCACAATTCTAAATAATTTTATGTTTGGATTTGAACTATTTTTTTTAATTAATATATTTAATTATACTTTTTTTTGGATATCAAGGAAACCTCACCCCCGGAAAGCGCACTTTGTGGGCCTAGGTGAGCGAGTAAAACCCCGGTTGTCCCAGGCTCTTACAACATAGACTGGCCGAGACAGAGTCTCGAACCTGGGGCGCTGCGCTGGCAGCCCCCAGGAGCAAAACACTGCGCCAGCCCCTCGGGGACATATTTAATTATACACACACATGAACAATACAATTTTAAAACAATGCGTCGAAACACTCCAAAACCAAAACATTTCATTTCAATTGAAAAGGTGAAGCAACAAACCGAAACGGTGACAACCTTGATCATTACGGTCATTGAAATAATAGAAATCTGATTGTTCAGTCTCAAGAGACCAAGCTTCTTCAATCCGAGATGCTGATCTTTATGGTTGAAGCCCTCCTACTCATTTCCATTATCGCAAAAACCATTCTCTTTTACTTGCTACTTTGGCATTTTCTTCAGCTTTTGATGATGAATCCTTGGAGATATAACAGGAAAGATCTTATAAATGATTCTGACTCAGAACAAGATAAGGGAGCCATAGCCATGAAAGCAAGTGGTCTACTGCAGAAACTGTAATTCCTCATGAACTAGCAGAAGTTAAAGATTTTCGAGGGAAAATGAACAAAGAAGAAATAACCAAGAAAACAGTTTGCATAAATATAAACTATTACATCCTTAACCAAGCTTAATCATCCTAGACTGTAGATTGGGATACCATCCTCATTACAGTCATTGAAATAATAGAAATTTGATTGTTCAGTCTCATGAGACCAAACTTTTTTTCAATCCCAGATGCTGCAGTGCTGATCTTTAATGGCTGAAGCCCTCCTACTTCTTTTCTTTGCTGATCAGTTCTGCATTTCCATTTTCACAAAAACCATTCTCTTTTACTTCAGCTTTTGATGAATCCTTTTCCTTTTCTTTCGCTTCTTCTTCAGCTTTTGCTTTCTCCTTTTCCTTTTCTTTCGCTTCTTCTTCAGCTTTCAATCTGGCGCTCTCCTTTACCTCTTCTTCAGCTTTCAATATAGCGTCTTCTTTCGCCTTCTCAAGTCCTCCTATCAGGCTCTCCAAGCAAACCGTGGCGTCGCCGGAAATAGTCTTCGGCATCAAATGCTCCGCTACTTCAGCCGGAGTCATTTTGGTTTCCCCAAGCAGTTCCTGGATTCTGGCGAACAAGTGGTGGGATTCAAGCTTAAGGTAATTCTTCGCCAGAATCTGAAATGCTTCAAAGCTACAGTAGGACAATTCTATGTGCTTGTCCATCCTTCCTTTCCTGATGAGAGCTGGATCAAGTTTCTCCACAAAATTAGTCGTGAAAACAATCAGTCTTTCACCTTTGCAAGCCGACCAAAGTCCGTCAACAAAATTCAGAATCCCTGAAAGAGTGACCTGGCTCTGTTTGGTTTCTGCTTCTTCCTTGGGCAGCTTCGGCTTCGGATCCTTCTCATCCCCCTCCCCCTCCTCCTTCTTCTTCTTCCTCTGACCAGTTAGATCAAGCGAGCAGTCAATATCCTCGATCACGATAATGGACCTGCTCGTTGTATCGATCAGCAGCTTCCTCAGCTCGGTGTTATCCTTCACAGCAGTCAGTTCAAGATCATAGATATCATAGTTCAGAAGATTGGCCATGGCGGCAATCATGGTTGATTTACCCGTCCCCGGCGGGCCGAAAAGTAGATACCCTCGCTTCCAAGCCCTCCCGATTCTCGCATAGAACTCCTCAGCCGTGCTGAATACAAGAAGATCATCCATGATTTCCTGCTTCCTCTCCGCCTCCATTGCAAGCGACTCGAAACTTGCCGGATGCTGAAACACCACGTGCCTCCAGTACGATCCACTGTTGGTGTAAAGCTTCCGCTGCCGGTTCCTCACCTTGATTTCATTGCCCTCTTTCAGGACATGATTAAGGTAATCCCCGAGGATAAGTTGCCGGTGTCTCCGATGGAAAGTGAGCCTGTAGTACTTCTTCTCGTCCGTTACAGGATAGAAAGACACAGATTGTGTCTTGGAAATATGTTTCCCGGCAGCCCACTTCAGTTTGACTCCCTGAAATTCATCCTCGACCTCCTCATGATCATCCATGCTCAGAATAATCGACTGGCTGCTCTTGACAACGTCAGCCTTGAGCCGCTTTGCCTGTGTAGATGAGCGAGAACCGAGATAATTCTCAATGGCGGAGTAAGCTTCGCTGCGCATGAAACGATCTCCTGTGAATTCATTGAAGCTGATTTGAATGTAGGGGTAGATGAAAGTGAAGGCCCTTTTGGAGTATTTATCGATAACTTCTTGCAAATTGTATGGACAATATTGTTTGAACATGGCCCAAGCAAACATAACACTCGCAATTACAGAACCCACTTGAGCAAACATATCTGTTGGCTTCATTTCTTTTGTCTCTTCGATTCTCCTCCTCCACCTCCTCTTTCTTCACTCCGGTGTGTTTTGTGCAGGATTTTATAGCCCAGCGAGCTAAGATAGCAAATCTTGTCGGCGAAGTTAGCAGTGTCACAGGTGACGTATCCATGTTTGTCTGTGATTAATTTGGCTTTCATGGAAGACCAATATAGTCAACTTCGTATTTTCCTAGATAGTTCCTACAAGCAGGCTAATGCCAGATGACTTCTTGGACCATGGTTTTGTCTTTTGCGATACAGTTTGGACGGTGCCGTTCAACGAAAGAAGGAAGGTAGTGTCTGCTACAGTAGTAACCACTGTTTTGTTTTTCTACAGTCATTTGTTTAAAAAAAATTTTATTAAAATAATATTTTTTATTAAAAAAAATAATTCGAAATAAAAAATAAATAAAATTTAAATTTATTTCAAAGACACTTTTTTGAAGAAAAAAAAACATTCACAGAGAGCTGCATGAAGTTGTACTTTGTTTCAAAAGTATTTTTGAAAACAATAATTTTTTATTTTTTATTTTAATTAAATCTATTAATTAAGATATGTATCTTTTTTCCTTTTCCTAGCAAGTTCCTAGGGCAGTGGAAAGTTCTTGAATATTCATTTAATATGAGGCAGGTGGGAATTTCTCAGTAGGAAGCAGTAACGAGGCAACCAGCAGCCTCTGCACCAAGGCAGTCAAAATCGAGATTTTGACACGGATCGGAAAGGGCTCCGAAAAATCGGATCGTAAGATCGGATCGTAAAATCGTAGAAAGATCGTACCCGAAATGTCCGTACAAAAATCGTAAAATCACAGCTAAAATCGTGTGAGAAGAAAAATCGTAAAATCGTTTGTAAAATATTTCTGAATACAAAATAGCATAATTATGGACATAAAACTTAATTAATTTAGGTTCATACATGATGTAAAATAACTTCAAAACGCATTACAAAATAATTATGTCCCTAAAAGTTTATAAGTTAAAAATTAACAAATTTAAAACAAATCTTCAGCTGGCGTACAATATAAACTAAAACCAGCTTCAGTTTCACTTTCACCCCCCTCACTATGTCCAGGAATTGCATCAATAGCATCACAATGAAAAATATAAGATTCTTATAAAAAATGAAAACAATATTTGTTTTTTTTTAAAAAAAACTTACCATCTCAAACGCACTCCAGTTACGCTCACATCCAGATGAACTACAAGTCAAGCTTAGAACTCGAATTGCAAGATTTTGTAGCTCTGGACATTCACCAACTCGAATTAAGTTTGTAAGAGAAAAAAAAAAGAGTATAATTTATGACATTTATTTTTGAAAAATAAAGCCATATAGCGAAAATTGTTGCTTTGAAGATTTTAATTAAACACATTAAATAAAGTTAATTTTATCCCCGTCTAAATCAGAGAATATGGTAAAGCAAAGAGAATCTTGAGTATTAAATAGTATAAAATAACTCATCCACTTAATTATCAAAACCAAAGTCAAAATTGAACTGCATAAAATATTTCGTTCTGCAACACACACCCACACACACACGCACCCATACACCCCGATTATTATAAGAAAAAGAAAAGAAAAAGGACAACACTCGTCAGCAAAAAGAGTAGCATCGCGCGATAAACTGGCTGAATTCTTTAAATCGTAAAATCGGAACGATTTTTACGAGTTTACGATTTTGAACGATTTTTCTACGAGTTTGACCGAGTTTGACCGAAAACGGTTTTTCTACCGGTTCAACCAGGTTTCCGGAACCAACTCGCAAAATCGTACGATTTTGCGAGTTGGCTCGCGATTTTGACTGCCTTGCTCTGCACCATTGAGGCTAGTTATTTTATTTATTAAAATACACAACTAGGTCATTATTTTATTTTATAATAACAAATATTCCTGGCTCAAATCATACATTATTTAAAATAAAATTAATCTCATGTCTTCTTCTGCGCTAATAACTCTTTTTTTCCATTTTTTATGGGACTAATGACATGTCTTCTATCTTATTTCTTTTTTAAAAAAAAATAGAGGATATTTGGATGTGTAATTGATATTGTTTTTAAAAATAGTTTTTTGTTTAGAAATGTATTAAAATAATATTTTTTTTATATTTTATAAAATTATTTTTGACATCTGCACATGAAAATGATCTAAAAACACTAAAAAATATAATTTAAAATAAAAATATTTTTGAAACACGGTATCAAACAAAGCTTGAAACATATATCAAATAAAGTTATACCTACCCTCTCAAGCAATTTAAAAAAGAAATATCACTAAAAAAGATCTCTTCTCATCAAATTGAATTCGTAGACACCAAGATTGATTACTTTAGTGGTCAAAACCGTGTCAATTAAGAGCCTGTTTGGGAGGGTGGTTGCAGTTACTTTTGAAAATGCTTTTCATTTAGAAATACATCAAAATGATTTTTTTTAAATTATTTTTGACATCAGCACATCAAAATGATTTAAAAACACCCAAAAAAATCATTTAAAATAAAGAAGAAAAAAAGAGAAAATAGTAGTTGTACCGCCCTCCCAAACAACTTCTAAGAGAAATGAAGTTTTGGATTAAAAGTAAATTTTCAAAAACTCAAGGGAATAAAACTGAGTGAGTTTCAAAGTAAGAGGACCGAAGTCTACTTTTAGTCAATTTTGAAATGGCCATATAGTTCCTCTATTGTTTTTATTTTGATCCCATTTTTTTCAATGTTGTCTTTGGCTAACAAATAAGAATGAATTTGGCCTTCGATTTGGACAAATAAGGATAAAATTAACAACAAAAAAAAAACCTATAAAAAAAAGTGTTTGCTTTCACTCATGAACATAAAATACAATAATTAATTCATGTATGAATATTAGTTATTTACAAGATGGGGCCATGCTACATCGTGGGTCTAATTCATAAAATGCTTAGTCGTCACAAGAGTATTTTAAAGAAAGAATAAAATATAATAATTTGGGTTATACTCTTGACTAACCGATTAGCCATGAGAAAAAATAGCCAAAACATGTTTTTTTTTTTATTAAAAAAAGAAGATAAATACCAGTTTTATAATTTATAAAATTAAAAAACATTGACCCGAGTTAATGTAAATTTGGCAACCTAATTAAAAAAAAATGATACTTTCTATGAGTTGATTTGAAAAGTATGTGATAAATAACTTTTAAAACTCATACCATATGTCATTAGAATGAAAATACTATACATGAAAAAATAGAGAATTTTAATCCTTAAAAAATTAAATTTAAGAATATGAGTTTTATTATTTTTGTTTTGGACTCTTATTCTTTTCAGCAATGTCATTTTGCTCAAAACTATCCATACACGAAATTTGATGAATATTTCCATCTAAGGTTAATAGCTTACAAAAAAAAATAAAAATAGAGATGTATTCCATATCCAGATTATACTATATACTAAAAAAGGTCATGAGCCAGTTACTGTAGCACGTGTGTGTTTTCACTGTGAATTACAATAGTGTTGCTCAGTAGGTTTAGTTTTCAGTTTGGTTTGATTCGATTCGGTTGGGTCACCGGTTTATTGATTTTTATATTTCTCTACACAGTTAATAATCATTCTATCCCTTGAAAAAGACAACCAAAAAAATAGCAGCTACCAGGAGGGGTGCCATGGTAATTGTACATTTTTTGTTCGGTTCAGTCATATCACTGGTTTATTGATTTTTTTATATTTCTTTGCACAGTAAAATAATCATTTTATCTCTCGAAAAAGACAAAAAAAAGCACTGGTCGGAGATTGCCACAAGAATTTCACATTTTTTTTAAAATTGGTTAAATACTAATCCCCCCCCCTCCCTCCCAATAAGACAAAATTGAAGAATTAGATGTAGGGGTGTTACTGTAATTTATCTTTTTAAGAAAATTATTTTCCTTCGAAGACTGTGGGCACGTGTGACATGCGCGACTGATAGTATTCAGCCTCACACCTGTTTCGGGTGGCACGTGCGGTCTCGTCCAGTGGCGTAAATTTTCCATCTAACTTCTTCATGGATGCGTCGTCGTGTCCTCTTCCTTATGGTGTGGCGTGTGCTGTAGACGAGAGAGTGGGCGGTTGAATTTTTTCTCTTCTTTTATCTCTCCTTAACCTTAAACTTCATGATAGCCCTCTGATTTTATGGTTGTTTCATTACACTCCCTGCACTTTTAATTGTGTTGTATGGTATGATTTTATTTTTGTTTTATAAGTTTTGATTTGTTTCAATTGTGTCATTCGATGAAAATTGATATTATATTACGTTTTCATTTTAGTCATTCTTCTTTTAATTTTATGTTTGGTTTTAAATTCCTTAATATTTTCAGTACATAAGATTTAATTTTTTCAATTTTGTTCTTTGATTGAAATTGATAATATATTTAATTGTCATTTTGGTCCTTATACTTTTAATTTTTTATTTTAATTCCCTTATTTTTATATTTCTTAAATAGTCCATATTTTTGTCCATGTTTATATATATGTGCTCTTAGCTTTGTTTTTTAATTTTTATTATTGTCTCTTTTGTTGAGGTAGTATTTTTTTTGAAAACTTTTGTTTTTAAATTTTAGTTTGTGTTTGTGATCATTTGAAAATTGATATTTCTATTTTTTTCCGTTGTTCTTTCATACGGTCTTTTTATTAGTTTTTATTTTATTTTCACATCCAATGAGTTTTTTAGCTAATAATATTTTTTCATTTTTTTTGTTTGCTCTTTTGCTAAAGTTATTGGGCTTTTTTTATTCTTTGATTGAATTGGTTTTCCCATTACTAACACAATAATAATAATAATGATAATAGTTTTAATTTTTTTTTGCTTCCTCTTTTGTTAATGTATTTTTTTTCTTAGAGTAATTTAATAATTTTTATTGTTTTAGCAGTAATAGTAATAATATTTTTAGATGTTAAGGCTTCGATATTACTGTTGTTATAATATGATGTGTTGATGTGTTTCATTATATCAAACCTTGCATGTGTAAATATTATATTTTATTTTATTTTTTCAATTTTTTTTCCTTTGATTGAAATTGATAATATATTTGGTTTTTGTTTCAGTCCTTATGCTTTCAATTTCTGATTTTAATTCCTTTAATTTTTTATATTTATTAAATAGTTCCTATTTTTGTCCATGTTTATATATATGTGCTCTTAGTTTTGATTTTTAATTTTTATTATTTTCTTTTTTGTTGAGATAGCAATGTTTTCAAAAAATTTGTTCTTAAATTTTAGTTTGTGTTTATGATCATTTAAAATTGATACTCTTATTTTTTTCCTTTGTTCTTTCTTTTGTTTTTTTTATTAGTTTTTTTTTCACGTCAAATGATTTGTTTATCTAATAATTGTTTTTTTTATCATTTTTTTTTGTTTGCTTTTGTTAAAGTTTTTTGGTTTTTTTTTATTCTTTTATTGAATTTATTTTCCCATTATTCATGCAATAATAATAATAATAATAATAATAATAATAATAATAATAATAATTTTAGTTTTTTTCTTGCTTCCTCTTTTGTTAATGTTTTCGAGTTTTTTTCCTCGAGTTATTTAATAATTTTTATTGTTTTAGTAATAATAAGAATAATATTTTTAGATGTTAAGTCTTCAATGTTACTGTTATTATAATATGATTTGTTGATGTATTTTATTATATCAAACCTTACATGTATAAATGCTATATTTTATTTTTGAACTAGCAAAATCTATTAATTGTTTCAATCACAACAGTTATAAAAACTGTTTACTCAGCCCGCAACGCGGTACGGACAATTTAACTAGTCATATCTAAAACATTTGATAACAATAGAATATTCACAAAAGCTTGAAGGACTATATATAATATCATAAATAATTCAGAATGATGTTTCATTAAATAAACTTAACTATAACAATTACGATCATTAATAAAATAAATAGTATATCGAGGCTTTCATTTTATAACAATAGAAGAAGGTCCCCACAAAAATAAGAAATATAAACACTTTAATTAAAAGTTAAAACATAAATTTTTGCCTATTTATATTTGTTCTTGAATGTAAAAACCAAGGTACTGCCTACGGCTGCATGGACTGCAGATTCTTCCTTCATAAATTCTTTACAGAACTACCATAAGAAATTCTCTTCTAGTAAAACTGTTGTAAATTATGAAGGTAAGGAATGGAAATAGTAAACCTGAGGTGTGTTTGAGTACTGTCTTTATGAATATTTCCTTAATAGTAGGATCAAGGTTGTCAATACCGTTCCGGTTTTTTTATTGGAACGGAACGTTTCAGTTTTGGAGTGTTTCGGCGTGCCGTTTCAGGGTTGTACTGTTCACACATATATATATATATATATATATATATATATATATATATATATATATATATATATATGAAAAAAATTAAAATATTAATTTAACAAGTATAATTTAAATTCAAGATAAATTAACTTTTAAATTATACAATACAAACACAAAGTCAAACAAACATAATCTCAAAATTAAAAACATCTCTAAAATTCCAAAATATTATGATAGTAAAATGTTCTAAAATAAAATAAATATTATGATTTTGAGCCGGAACGGTACCGAGACGTTCCGGCCATTCCAGCCGGAACGGAATTAAGAAGCCTGAGTAGGATATTCTTCAGGTATCAACAAGTTCTTACTCAACAAAAGAGAATAGTAAAAAAACAACTTGAGAAGAAAGAAGACCAACAATGAACAGAAAGGAAAAGTATTTCGGATTATTTTTATCTAAAAAACTGTATGGTATTTATAGACAATCATGATATAACAGTCATATTTACATTTATTATAAAATTAAAATGATTGTTACAACAATTTAAAATATAACTATTAAAAAATTAAACAATTGTTACAGTTAATGCTGGTAGAAAAAATAAACAGAAAAAGTTTTAAATTTATGACTGTTGCGGCAAAATAAGTTAAGAGGTCCAACTGTTAGAAGCAATTCATAGAGGGAAATGGCCACAAGAGTTACATATACATATACATATACATATACATACTGAATAGATTGGCATGTTGAAACAATTGCATTTATTGTAACCCCCTAAACTGAATAGATACAACACCAGTTTACTTGAATTACTGTTTCATTGTACGCTACAAATTCTTTCGACAACTAAGAATGCATGAGAACAGAAGTAAAAGGTTCCACAACACAGGCAAGCACTGTAATCCCCTAAGCTGAAAAATGTCACTAGTTAGGAAACTAGCTGTGGAGAGTTTCATTCTTAGCTAGACGGACAGAGTTAGCATATGCCATGACCATAAATGTCTACCCCAGAGAAAACATAACTTGAGTTCCAAATTTCCTGGTCTTCAGTCATTGCCTCTTCTCATGGGACATGTAATTTTTATTAAGGTTTACCTCATCATCTCCTGGAGCACCAAACTGTCTATTATGGTGAACATGTTCAATTGGATCCCGGCTCGGCTGACAAAGCTGTTGTTTCATCTGTTCTTGGTCGTTTCGCCGGTGCTAAACTGGTCTCCTCTTCGTTTTTGTCTACAACCTGACCATTTCTGTCCTCTGTTGCCTTATGCTTTCTGGTTATACTCTGGGAGCTTTCTTCTAGCAAACCACCTGCATTACATGTGTCAAACCTTGTTTTGACACAGTCCAGATCTGAGGCTTCTAATTTGTCATTTGCAGATGACCGCTCCAACTTCGATTGTAGAAGGGAAGGGTCGTTTTGCGAGGGGGGAGGGGCCTTGGATTTGTCAACCTCCATCTTTCTTTGTTTCTCAAACATCTCTTGAAGATACCTCCCCTGTTCTTCAATCCTCAATTGTAAATTTCTCTGGATCTATTGGGATAAAACATCGTTATCAGAACATACCACACAACAGTAGTTACAAAAACTATACACGCATTTGTGAAATTTCCACTCCATGAAGCTAATATTAACGGTTACCAACTTAACTCATGGTTAGCAGTACACCTGACTGTTCCGTAAAAAGGTAAAAGAAATTGGCATCTATATTGTAAAACACAGGCATATAAGCTCAAATACCAATAGCATACCTCAAGTTGTTCATGGAGTTGCTTCTGGACTTCCATTTGCAATCGCAAAGCTTCTGAGATCCCCGTACTCCTGTTTTAGAACAAAAGGTCAGCCTAAATTCAGCTTGATAGTCCATTGTTATAAAAAGCACTCTGGTTTATGAGTGAAGGAAAAATGATGTATTCATATTTTATCTGGTGAGACATTAATGCACCTGAAGGAGAAGAATATTACTTTCCTTCAAGGATTCACAAAAACCAATCAGCCCAAAAGTTGACAGGTTAGAGAAAAAAGAGTCCAAATGGTGTTTTCTACCACTTTCTAATCAAACCCTTGTAGCTGCACAAATACCATAGTTTTTAGGAAATCTCCTTAAAACCAGAACAAATGAGAAAGTCATTTTCTTTTATGTCAATCAGACAAAAATAAATGCACATTTCCTTTCTACCCAACTCTTTCTCAACTCTGCCTATCTGTACTGTCCCTCCTATGAGAAATATAAATGATGAGAGAAAAGGAGCGTTCAGACCATCTGTTTGGTCTGTTTTGCTTTGTTATATAAATATTTTGTTAATACAGGGGACTTGAACACAAAAATAAAAATAAAATTCTAATCATTATCTGTAAATTAGTCATAACCACACTATTTATTCAGCTTTTATCTCTCAGGAAATCTAGTGGTTGTACATTGTATATTTGTAAATCCACATGGAGATTCGCCACCCACCCTTGAAGGAGAACAATTAGAAACTAAAGTCAGATCTTGAAAACTAGAAAGGCCTTCATCCATCACACATGTTAAAAATCTACAAATGTAAACGACGGTGTGCAGTCATATTAATGAACTATATATATATATATATAACTTTGATAGCTACAAAGGATTTGATACCAAGAAAGGTTGCTGTCATATTGAAATCATGATAGAGGATAACTTACGTCTTCAAGTCTAGAGATTTCATTTCTTCAACAGGACTCAGCTTTTTTTCCGAAGTTCCTGACAATGGCACAATTATGTTTGTAAACCACATAGAAAGGGGGGAAATAGCACTACATGTTTTCCCATGCTATGCCATAATCCAACAATAAGAAATATAGGGCAACAAAGATACATACAGCTGCAAAAGGCTTTGGAATAAAGTTTGCGCAAGAGGTTAGCAAAACTTGCATAATGTGAGAAAAGAAAAGGCAGTTGGGGGTTACCTTCAGATGACTCTGGTTTATATCTGGCTGTTCTGTACTTCTGAAATTCAAAGATGATACAAGCTAAATAAGTAAAATATAAAACTAGATTTTTGGAGGAAACAGTACAAGGCAGGGAATTTACATACCTGCAGGTGGCTTTTGACGTGATAGATAGTCAAGCCTTCAACATTCATCTGCTTTAAGACACCCTTGGGAGTAGCCCCTGTGATTCAAAAATCAAAGTGAGTTTGACAAGATGCACTAATTTTTTTCTGACATAAGGTACAATATAACAAGGAGGACGACGCACTTTCACTACCCCCAAGCTGATTGACAGCTTCCACAAAAGCCTCATGAAGTTCAGGTGTCCAGCGCATTCGAGATTTTGTTGGTTGTGCAGCCAACAGTGGATTAGTAACAGCACACACTTCTCCACTATGAGCAGTTTGATGCTGATGAATTAGGGGTAGTTGAACTGAGTTATTAGGAGACGGGCTCAACATCTGGTATATTATATACAGTTTTAAGTAATGAAAGTAACAAGAGAAAGTGAAAAAACAAGAACAAACATAAGACAAATTTTACATTAAAAATGTTAGACACCAAGGAGGGCATCTTTATTCTGTGTATGCTGCAAATTATTGTATAGTAATAAGAACCATAACTATAAGAGGAATAAACCTTCAGTTTGGAATCTTTCATGTTGACATCATTCAGAATTTCACTCCAATCTGGTTCCAGTTCATCATCAACCGAGATCAGCTGATCCGCCCACTCTTGCCAGTCTGTTCTCTTAGCATGATCCTCCGATGCAATGACACCAACAGTGCTTTCCACCTGACCATTTTGGACAGGGACATTTTCAACAAAATTATGGAAGTCCTGAAGTGGATCTATAGGCCAGGAGAGATCCTTGTTGTCGTCAGAGTGATTAATGAACGCTGTGGAATGCCCTTCTGAATGACAATAATGGGTTGGTGGAAAATTTCCTCCGCCCCTTTGTGACTGAGAAATGAATGAAGAGTTATGAGACTGCTTTCCTTGTGGTGAAACTGCTGAAACATTCATATCATTTGTAAATCTAGAAGATGATGAAACCAAGTGCCCAACACTCCCATTGCAGGAACTCAATGGTGATGCCTGCTGAGATGCTAGATTTCTAATCATTTCTGTTACTGTAGAAACCTGAAAAGAAATTAATCAATTTGGCATGCTTTCTTCAACAGGACTAGGAAGAACTAGAAAAGAAGATGACATCAGCTCAGAAACACTGAAGTTTCACAGCTGATTTGCACCTAAACACAAGTAAATAAGGCAGCGAATGAAAGTTGAATTAAACCTTATCACCGAGTGACGGACGCAGCAAATGAAATCAGCACCAGCAACACAAATACCAGATACAAATTTAAATGTCTCCTATCATGGAACCAATAGAAGACACACCAGGAATGAAATTTGATTCTGCCACTCTGAGAAGAAAAGGACCAAATCCAAAATGTTAGTCATTCTGGGCACCAAAGCTGTTAGCCCACAGCAATAAAAAATTATACAGCCTACTTTCCAGGAGTTGTAAAGTGTATATAACTAATTACATTACTAAAGGATATCGAAAAACAGTCGGTCTCAACATCTCATCAATTTAATTCAACATGTGCCGGTAACCATATGAAATATCAAAAGGAATTAAGAAAGAAAAACTGTTCAGATGATAATCATCACATAAACACTTTAGAAAGAATTATCTGTGAAAACTGGGGGACACGATCCTATAAATCATCACACTACACAATCCAATTCAACCAGTTACAATTAGCTCAAAACCAAATAGCATCCATACAGACACCCTAGAAACTAAAATATGCAGTAGTCACTAGCATAAACCATCAAAAACTCCATCGCTGGTAGAGATGATCATCGAGTTTAACACATCAAAAACCAAAACTTCCACCCAAAAAAAAAAAAATACCAACCACCCCAAACCAACTCCCATCACTGAATTCGACTCAAGATGAATCAAATCACATTAAAACACCATAACCAGAAAATTTCAAAGTAAACCCACAACACAAAAAGGCAATAAATGAGCTAGCAATCCAGCTCACAATCAACCAAAACCTCATAAAAAACACAATGAAATTGACTGAAAGAAACAAGAACATAACCTGGGAATCAATCCTTATTAGGTAAAACAAACATCAAAATTTCATAATGATTCAGACAAAGTATAGAACATCAAACCCAATAAAAAAAGAAAAAAGAATTCTAAATAGGCTCATCAAAACTCACCACAAATTCAATGAAAGCAAAGATTAAAGCTTTCCTATTACTGGATAAGAACTCAATATTCTGGAAGAAGAAGAAGAAGAATATAGAAAAAGGACGCAAACTTTTGTCTTCTAAAGCTTCAGGAATCTCACAAAACTCTCTATTGTTGTCGTTCACGTAGTGTTTGGATTTTAGTCGCTATTATTTAAAAAACAAATTATTTTTATTTCTTTTTAAAATAAATAAAAACTTATTTTTATATTTTTATAACAATAAAGTAATTTAAAATTATATATATAAAATATCCTGCAGATAGGAAAACTGTGTGGTGGTGTGCGGGAATTAGACGGCTGCTAAAAAAACATGGTGGGCCATAGTGTTCTTATAAAAGAATTATTAAAAAATATATTAAGATATTTTTTCAGATTTTTTTTTAATGTTCAATATCAATAAGTTAAAATTATCAAATTTAAAAAATATCAGTTTATTTTTTTCAAATAAAAATACATTACAAACTAAATTAATAATTTCAACGTATTAATATTAAAAATATAAAAAAAATACGAAAATAAATATCATTTAACATTTTTGATTGAATCATAAGATTATTTATATAAAAACAATATGGTTTTATTTTTTAATGTTCTACAAAGCATTGACTTGTTAGGTTAATTAAATTAATAAAAACTTAGCAAAAGTCAACTAAATTTAATTAACTTAATCTACACAATCAAAAATAAATTAAAACAAATCTACACAATCAAAAATAATATTAAAAAAGTCAAATAAAAATGGGTGGAGATGCAGGGGATCGAACCCTGTACCTCTCGCATGCAAAGCGAGCGCTCTACCATTTGAGCTACATCCCCTGAATGGAAACGGAGGCAAACTATATATATATAAATTAAAAAGTATTTTAAGAATATATTATGAAAAACCTGCTAACACAAGAGACACTAGAAAACTATCGATTCTGCAGAGAAAATAATCCAAATTTTCTGGAAAATGATTCCAAGTTCACCTAGTTTACAAGAACATGGTCATCGGTGTCCCTCTTATGTATTCATGTTACTGTTAATAGTCCCCAAAGGTGTGACGTGACGACAAAGAATTTGAGAACTGTATATCAAGTCTCGAGTTCGAGTTAGGTCATACACCTTTTGTAAGAGCCTGGAACAGTCAGGGTTTTACTCGCTCACTTAGACTCACAAAATGCGTTTTCCGGAGAATGGGATTTCCTCGAATCCAAAAAAAATATGTTACTGCTAATAGCTACCCCTGCTGCAGTGTAATAATCTGTTTGTTTGTGTGTTCTAGAGATAAAAAAAAGTTGTGGAAAAGCTGAAAGAAAGCCATGTGAGAAGTAAAGATTTCATTTGACATTTTGAGCATCAAATTGTACAGCCTTGAAACTTTCACTTGTGATTTCCGGAAAATATAAAATTCCTTAATCTAACCTGCTTTTTGAGGCATCAAATGATAAGCCTCTGATGAACATTAGAATCCCTTGTATAACTTGCTGATCAATCTCTTGCTGATAAATCTCTTGCTGATAAATCTCTATGCTTCTATATAGTTATCTAGTTATTATAGTTAATTGAAACATACTATTCTGTATTTAACCCCGATTGTTTCAGGCTTTTATAAGAAATGCACGCCTTGATTTAAACTCGAGGGATTGTTGAAGGAGCATTCTTTATGGAATCCATAATTAATGGAGTTGGTGAAACTCGAGGGATTGTTGAAGGAGCATTCTTTTCTTCATAAATGAACGTAGAACAATGGTATGAAGTAAGATCTTCAATATTGAAAATTGGATTGAATCAGTCAGATAAGCATTAGCTGCTCCTAATTTCTTTAGAAATTTAAATGGACCACCCCCTTTAGAATGTAACATGTTATATTTTTGTTTTTGGATACGAGGAAACCCTATTTTCCAGAAACCGTACTTTGTAGGTCCAGATGAGCGAGTAAAACCATGGTTGTTTCAAGTTCTTATAAGAAATGCACGTCTTGGCTTAAACTCGAGACCTACTATGCAGATCTCAAGTCCTTTGCTGTCACATCACGCTCTTGGGTGACAATAACTTGTTACATGTTCCTGGGGTAACCTCTCAACTTAATCTTATTAGCACTAGATTTCTTCAAATTTCTTATCCTTCCTGTGATAGTTTGCCTGAGCAGCACACTTAGCAGCTTGTTCTGCCATTTTACACCTAATATTCTCATGTAAATAAGATATAAATGCTATAAAATCCAGCCCGGCTTCATTAGTGCTGAATGCTTGAATAAATCAACGATAAAAAATGGTTAAACCATGGAAACTTCAAAGAATGATTGTGGGTTTGGCCACTCACCAAACTTGCATACTAGGTTATTAAATCCACAAAGTTTAATAACCTAGATCTTTTTTAATCATTTTTATTTAACTATTATTTTTTAAAGTAGATTATACAGCCTATTTATTTAACTATTTTTCTAATACCAACCTAATGCTAAGATAATCTTTTGATACCGTGATAACCATATAAAAAAACAAGTTAAAATAAATTATCAACTCAAAATCTCCATAAACACATCATACAAGTACTAAATTATATAAAAAAGGAGTCAAAATAGAAAGGGAAAAATGAATTATTATTGTTATAATCGACAATATTAATGGGTGTGAGGAAACAATGTTTTCCTCGTACCTTTTACCTTTGTACTTAATAAATAATACATAATACTTAATTGACAGTTATTAATAGATAACTAACTACCAAGGGCAAGAACAATGGCAGTTATAGTTAACTTCCACTGCCACTTGGAAGATACAAGATTGTCTTCATTTATTGGATGCCAATTTTTCCTTATAGCCAACGTGTAAGGTTGGAAGTTTGGCCGGCATAAAGTGCTTCCCTTTACCGGAACTAGCTTGATCTGTCAAATTCTGTCACCTCCTTCTGCTTGTCTTTGTTTTGAATACTGCCATCTTGATCATAAGAATTTGCATCAACTCTTCTGCATCATCTGACCAAGAGGAGGAATAAAAGACCTCTTCTTAGGTGAAACTCCATTCTTCAGAACAAGACGAAGCGCTGAATTCATTGTCGGTACAGTCTGCCGCCCCTTCTGCATCTGAAAAGTCTGCCAATTCTCTGCTATCAAATCCTGACACAAGAGGATGATCTGATAACATCTCAGCAGCCAATCTGAACATAGGCTTCCTCACCATACATATCTCGTGTCCTTCGAAACAGCAGGAGGAATTTTCGTCAATTCATGAGCAATCTTTCTTAGATGTTCTTCTGTAGTGGTTTGAGGATTGAAATCCCAAACTGGCTTCCCTGTAAGCATCGCTAAAACTATGCATCCAAGATCCCAGATGTCAGAGGGAGCCTCCAGCACATGATCAAAAGACTTGTTTGGTAAACATCTTGTAGGCAAATTGCATACCAATTTCTTTTTGCTGGCTACTGAAATGTAATAAATAAATCTGATTCAATGCAAGGCCAGAAACTTTCATCAAGACAAACTATTAGTTAAGCAATTCCGATGATTTGGTGGCAAATAACTGGTATCATTTTTAAGATGCTGACAAGATTTAACTAAAAATACCTTCCAAATTGACGAAGCTTTTGTAATATTTGCCAAGTGAATTTGCATGGAGAATCAAAATTTTACATCACCTTTTCACCTTGGTGAACTTCAAGATAAGCCTAGATACTTCTTCAGGACAAGATTGTTTTCATTCGATAACAGATCTTTTATCACGCTGTGGTTCCCGCATCTGCAACAAAACCTCTTTCTCTCATTTCACAAATAAGTTGCACTGCCCTTGATTCATCCTTGTGCTGGAGAAATCCTCGGATAATAACATTATAAGACCATTCATTTGGAGGGCAGCCATCCTCTTCCATCTTTCGGAAAGCTTCCAATGCTTCATCTAGCAATCCTTCTTTACAGAGTCCATTTATTATTGTTGTGTATATCTGAACATCAGGCTGCAACCCTTGGACAAAGAGTTCTGAAAATAGTTTCCTTGCATGGTTAACATTCCTGGATTTGCACATGGAATCAATCAAGATGGTATACATTACCAGATTAGGCTTCAAGGTGGTACTTTGCATTGCTCGAAAAAGCCTGAATGCCTTGCCAAGATACCCTTGTTTGCAAAAGCCTTCAAGCAATACTGAGTAAGTACATAAATCTGGGAGGTAGCCATTAGTGTGCATATTCTTGAAAAGCTTTTGTGCTTCCCTAAGCTTGCCTAATTCGCAAAAGGCATGAATAAGAGTAGTGTAGCTGACAGTGTTCGGAGTTAAGCCTTGATGAATCATTTCACTAAAAAGCTGTTTGGCCTCATCTATCCTTTCGGCCATACAATATCCATTAATTAAGATGCTATAACTAAAAACATCTGGTTCACAACCCCTGGCTATCATGATGTCAAACAGCTTTCTAGCTTCAAAAACTTCCATCTGCAAGGAATATCCATGCATCAATGAATTGTAAGTAATAACGTTAGGCTCCACACCTATTTCAGTCATTGTTTTAAACAAACCTTGAGCCTCTAGAATATTGCCTTCTTTACAAAATATATCAATCAATAGGCTGAAGGTGACGATATCTGGCATGATATTCAAACTCGTCATTTCATTTAGCATTGCCGAAGCCTCCTTCCATCTGCCAAAATTGCATAAACCCTGGACTAAAGAGGTGTAGCTGACAACTGTTGGGGAAATGCCTTTCGCCTTCATATAAGAAAAAATATCCAAAGCCTCATTCACCAGCCTATATTTGCAAAGGCTGTCAATGAGTGTACTGTATGTCACCACATCTGGCTGGCAGCCTGCCTCTCCCATTTTCTCAATCAATTCAGCAGCCGCTGCAGTTTCCCCTATCTTACATAAGCCATTTATAATCGTAGTATAAGTGTAGACATCAGGTTGACACCCTCTTGCTACCATGTCATCAAATAACTCCAGGGCTCGGGTAAATTCACCCGATTTACAGAGCCCATCGATTAAGGTGGTAAATGTGACAATAGTGGGTTGAAGACCAAGTTTAACGACTTTGGCCAGGACAGAGAGCCCCAGATCAACATGTTGCAAATGGCAGAAGCAATTGATCAAGATATTAAGCGTACAAGTACTGGGAGAGAGCCCAGCAAATTCCATTTGTCTGGAAAGAGAAATCACAGCATCGTAATACCGTCTCATTTTGACAATTGAAGACAATAATTTATTGAATTGGATGATACAAGGCAGGGGTTTCCTATGAAGCATGTGATTGAAAGTAGCAAGGGCAACATCAATGTTTCTAAGAGAAGACGAAGAATCATCATTTTTGTGTCTATATCTACTGCTACTGCTACTGCTAGAAGAAGAAATGGAGTTGAAGTGGTTGGTGGACAAGAGTGATGAAGTGATTGGAGATAGAAGAATCATACCCATTATTTTCATTTGGCATCGCTGAATAAAAAAGGCTTCTGAACCTCGACGTCTCGCCGCCGCCGCCGCCATCATCGACCTTCCTCCGTGTTATTCCTTCTCCTTTTGGTCTGATTTTTATTGGACAAATCGACATATACTCTCTGCAACGAATCTGGAAGACTGAAGAAAGGGATTTGGGGAAGCAGGGCGAGGGATTTCATTGTTTTGCTGCCCAAAACGACAGAGACACTTTCCTATTCCCTCTCTTTCTGACAAGGAATGCAAAAGCTTGGGGAAGATAATTAGGCGGGGATTAGCGTGGACGGCTGGATTTCCCTGGAAAAACGAGATGTTGACACGTGTGGGGGAACTTCCAAAACGCTGGCGTTTTGAAGAAGAAGAAACCGCAAAATTTCAGCTAATACAATCAAGTCCATGTTTGCTTTTAATTTTTAAATTGCATCCAATTTCAAATTTGATTCTTTCTTCTATTTTATATTATATTAAGATATCGTTTGGTTACTGTCTAGAAAAATAATAATAATAATAGTGGAAATGGAAATTTATTTGATTGAAAAAAAGAGATAATTACATAAAAATAAATTTGTCTCACGCAACAATTTTGGATTGAATTTTTCTACTTTCATAATAGAAGTTACGTAGGGTACAGGTCTTCAAAAAACAATTATTTATTTTTTTATAAAATATATTTGTAAAGAAAATCAATTCCAAAACTCTCTAAATAAAATACAAAATATAAAAATAATTATTATTATAGTTTTAAAACTTAATTCAATAGTTAATTTGAAGTAAAGTCCAAATCACGTTTCAAAAGCTAAAATGAGGTTTATTATTAATTCGAGTTAATATAAAAAGTAAAAATAATTATTATCATAGATTCAATTATTATTTTTTGTGCGCTTGTTCCATTCCTACTGATCTCTCTTCCTCCTCTGCCATTCCCATCACGGAACAGCAATGCTAGCACCATGGAAAAGTCTTCTGCTAAATAGTCTTCCATGGTGTCAAATCTGGGACCTCATTGTTTTAACATTTAGTCAAACGTGGAGGGTTCGAAAGTCAACTCAATTATGTTCTTCAGGTTGTTCTCTCCATAGCTGTTTTTAGCTAACTTCACCATTGACCCCTTAAAAATGGCTGAATCTTCTAAATCTCAGGTGCCTGTTATCTGAATTGATTGGAGGAGACGAACGCGCAAGAATTAACACAGTCAAGGTCTAAAAAAAGACTTTATAAAACTGATTTCCCCCTCTCATTTCGCTGCACCCCATGAACTCTAACCCAACAAAACTCCTTCATGTGTTTCTTCATTTTCATCCATGATCATTGCTTCCCATCTATGCTGGCGCAGGGCAAGTCGAGCGAAGAGGCCACCGTCCCCGCCGCCCTCCAGCCAGCGCCGCCTGCCCCACGAGTGTAGGAACAACCACCATGACTTTTAACGCGCACCCTTTTCAGCTTTTAGAAATCAATGTTATATCCGGCCAGGATCTGGCTCCTGTGTCGAAATCCATGCGTACTTATGCAGTAGTTTGGGTTCATCCAGGGAGGAAACTGTCGACGAAGATCGACCAGAATGGCCACATCAATCCTCAATGGAACGAGAAGTTTGTGTTCCGAGTTGATGAAACGTTCATAAATGCTGAGAACTCTTCGATCATGATAGAAATCTACGCCGCCGCGTGGCTGCGCGATGTTCAGATTGGTTCTGTCAGAGTTCTGATAAGCAACCTCTTCCCTTCAAACTACAACAACAACAAGATGCGTTTTGTGGCGTTGCAGGTTCGCCGGCCGTCGGGAAGACCTCAGGGAATCCTTAACATGGGGGTGCAGGTTCTTGACAGCACAATGCGGAGCATGCCATTATACACAGAGCTCAGTGCGTCTGGAGTTGGATTCAACGACCTCATCAATGCCAAGACCACCGGGAAAACCCTCGAAGAAAAGAGTGCGGATCTGCGACGGACGAAGAGTGACCGGACTGACCCCACCACCACCACCACCGATGAATCTGGCCTGAGAGAGGGCGGTGTCAGGTCACTCGGTGGCTCATTGATCAATTCTTCGGTGGTTAAACCTAGTGTTAAAGAAACCGGCAACGGCAGCATAGTCAACGGATCTCTTTGCTCCGACGTGGGGCCTTCCGCGTCTGTTGTGGCGGCAGCCATTGCTAAAGGATTGATCAAACCACCAGCAAATGCTGGCCAGCACGATACAGATGGCGCGGGTAGCTCTATTCTCGAGGACTGGACGGAAAATGACAGCGCCGAAGGCCTGAGAACAAAGCTTGAGAGATGGAGAACGGAGCTTCCTCCGATTTACGATAACGATCACCGGAAGATGCAGTCGAGAGGCAGACACAAGAAGCAGAGGCGGAGGCCGGAAGGTGGGCGGCTGTTTTCTTGTTTTGGCAACGCCTTCGGGTGTGAAATTTCGATTACTTGCGGTGGACGCAATAACAAGAAAAGGTACGGGAATCACAAAGTCTGTCATCTTAGCTCTGTGGACAGCCAATCATATTTATGAGATGATAATGAGATCCTGGAAATGTTTTCTTTGATGGTCCATGGTTGTTAATTAGTAGATAATTTCATCTGTAAACTGTTGAAGAGAAAAAGGATGATGTTTATTTGTAAATGATAAATGATGTGTACCTATTGCTTGTTGGGGATTTTCTGTGCATAATCCTGATGGCCAAGGCTGGTCTAGGAGGATCTGCACTAAAATATTAAAAGATAATAGATCTGTATTTTTCCTGCTGTCAATTCAATTCAGGTTCATTTTTCTTTTAATTTGCTGTTTCTTCTGGGGTTGGTAGGAAATGCTTATACAATATGAATGTAAACCTGTCTTCTTGGATGAGAACCTTGTGATCACGTGGTCATGTATCAGTTAGTATTAGAGCTAGGCTCCGAAACAAGGTCATATTATTTTGTATTTTTGTTTTGTTCTTGAACGAACTGAATCTGACTTATCGAAGAATAGCTGGCTTCGTGGCGTCATTCTACTCATTCCAATAGTGTTAGTGCCTTAGGACAAGTTTCCATTGTGTCACACTCTTATCAAACCTATTTCTACTTTCCGGGATCAGATCTCATTCTTTGTTGTGGGTTGGATGATCACGAGGTTTGCATCACTTATACTTTTAGGTGAGTCCCCATAATATGATTTATATTATTTTTTAACACACCTCCTCAAGTGAAAGTCTTTTGGGTTTGAAACTTGCACACAGGCCCACACTACCTTGTGCTTGATTTTTATTAAATAGAATAAGGGTGGTGAGATTGGAACTCGTGATCGACAGGTCAACAAGGTTCTGATACCATATAAAAAAATCATCTCACCTAAAAACTTAAACTTTTAGGTGAGACTCCATAATATATTTTATATTATTCTTTAACACAGACCTCATCGCTTGATGAAACAGTCCATCTGCAAAATGACGATGGTCTTCTGTCAAACCCTAAAACCAAACCACTCTAGCATCATTATTAGTGTTGGCAGGGTAGATGATATTTCACGCCTGTTTTTCAACATCATTTCCAATACTCATTGTTTGGCTAGTTTTTATTGTCCTCGGAATCCTTACATGCTTGAGAGTCTGTTTGGTATTGTGGTTGTTGTGTGGTTGAGATTTAAAAAAAAAACAGTTTCATGAAAAGCATTTTTAGTTGTGGTTCAAATCTGAAATTGAAGTGTTTGATTAAAACTGTGGTTGAGTTTGAGGTTTAATGAAAAACAGTTTCATGTGTTTGGTTGCTATGTTTTTCATATTGTTATCAAGTTTGGTTACGGTGGTTCGTAAGCTTTTTTTAGTGGGTCTCATAGCAATTGAAATTGTGATTTTACCATAACCAAATGATAACAAAACTGTTTTCCCTCGAAACTCAGTTCCAAACGCAATACCAAACAGCCAACGAGTATGAATCGATGTACAATGACAGAACAACGCTGCACTGTCAAAGAAACAGTCAATGAGAGGGAAATAAATGCACCAACGCTAGGTGGTGTTTAGAAATTTAACACCATAAGTTGACAAAACTTTCTAGCAACTTGCAAAGCTAAACCAAAGAAATTGGTAAAATCTATCTCTCAATGATCTTGACAGATGCTTCCTGATTCCTTTTCTAATTCATGCTGGAAATGGCACCAACCACATATAATGCTGACAGATGAGAGAAAGTGAATTCTACAGCTATAAGTTATGACAATTTCCAAGAAATGTTGAGAAAAGTTTGACAGATTAGCAGAGCTACCCCTGACTCTCATCCATGGCTGATGGTGATTACTCAAGATCCAAGCCTCTCGATGAAGAAGAATCAACAGAAACCACCACCAAGTATGGAGAGTGCTGGCGGAACCACGCCGTCTTGATCGGTGGCTACGCTGTGGACGGCTGTGGAGAGTTCACTCCGAAAGGAGATCAAGCTACTAAAGAAGGTTTCATCTGCGAGGCCTGTGGCTGCCATAGAAATTTTCACAGAAAACAGCTGATCAAGAACGGTGTCGTTCTTCTCGATACTCACCATTCTCCTCCTCCATATAAACTTCATGGTGGTGCTCGTCCGTACATCCCTGTCAGTGATGAAGAGTCGCTGGTCTATACTGGAAGCAACTCCGAGAAGGCAAGAAAAAGGCCTAAACGATGCGACTCAGTGCACAGCAAGAATTGAGGCGAGGCCATTTATTTCGTCCACCACAATAAATTTGTAAGCTATAGGTTGTAATGTTACCCCACATTGAAAGGTCAATAAGCGTCTCTGTATAGTCGTGTCGTGATAGTAAAGGACTTGTAATTTGCATAGTAAGTCTCGAGTTCGAGTCAGAGTTTGCACTCCTTGTAAGAGTCTGGAACAACCTGGGTTTTATTCGCTCACCTGGACCCATAAAGTATGTTTTTCAGGAATAGGGTTTCCTCGTATAAAAAAAAATAAGTGTCTCTGTATATTCGTGCTGTGATAGTAAAAAGCTTGTAATTTGCATAGTAAGTCTCGAGTTCGAGTCAGAGTTTGCACCCCTTGTAAGAGTCTGGAACAACCGGGGTTTTACTCGCTAACCTGAACTCATAAAGTATGCTTTTCAGGAATAGGGTTTCCTCGTATAAAAAAAAATAAGTGTCTCTGTATATTCGTGCCGTGATAGTAAAAAGCTTGTAATTTGCATAGTAAGTCTCGAGTTCGAGCCAGAGTTTACACCCCTTATAAGAGTCTGAAACAACTAGGGTTTTATTCGCTCACCTGGACCCATAAAGTATGTTTTTCAAGAATAGGGTTTTCTTGTATAAAAAAAAATCTCGGTGTAGATTTCATTATAATTTCGTTAAGTAAATCGTGCAAGTGCTTATTGTGTTCATACATACAGGGCATGCATTTTCTTGTTTTGATTGGGATCATTTGTTATTAAAACCAGCAGGACTAGCGGTTTAACTCGGTGACTCACATATCTAAAACTTAGCTCTAACATTTCATGCTCTAACTTAGCTCTAACTCGGTGACTCACATACTTCTGTGCAGTGTTGTTAATATCATTCTGTTTTGTACCAGTTAAAAAAAAAAAGATAAAACGGTGTAATTTTTATCTTGTTTAAAATTTTGGTCGGTTCTGAAAATTCAGCCCAAATTCCGGCCGGAAAGTTTCGGTTTTGTTTTGCCCATTCTGTTTTGACCAAATAGTGTTTTTTTTTTAAATAATGTATAATTTTATAATATCAATCATGTCTCTTAATCCGACCGTTAGATTGAGATGAAATTTTACGAGGAGTGTTTTGACAGATTTATATATATTATGTTAAAATTTGAGAGCAATCAGAAAATGTAATAACCTTGCGAGATTGATGATGACATTCTCGTAATATTATTGTCTTTTTTTCTAGAAAGATTATTTTATTGTCTTTTTTTAGATTAATTTTTTCTCAATTTCATTATTCAACAAGTTTATTATGAATTAAACTTTATTATTTGATTTGATTTGCTTTATTTAAGGTTATTATGGTTTTATAACAGAGGTCACATATTTGAAAGGTTAACCTAGATTGACATAAGTTGATTCAATATATCATTGTTTCAATATTTTTTAAGATTTCAACTTGATTTTTTTTTTAAGTAAACTATATTTTTATCATCTTTTCATGTTATCTTTGAACTCATCAAAGCAGTCGAAATATATCAGTTCAACTCTCATTTTTTTATTTATGTTTGAAATTTAAATTGCACAATTCTAAATAATTTTATATTTGAATTTGAACTCTTTTTTTTTAATTAATATATTTAATTATATATATATATATATATATATATATATATATATATATATATATATATATATATAAACATTACAACCGCAAAATTCCAATTAAAAAACAAAGCACAAAACGAAATTGACAACCTTACTTTTATATATTCTAGTTGGTGAATTTTGAATGTGGGATCACAAAAAGCCTAACCTCTCTCTCTCTCTCTCTATATATATATATATATATAGAGAGAGAGAGAGAGAGAGAGAGAGAGCACATTGCAACAAATGAGAAGGGCGGCCAGCCATTGAACAAACGAGGCTGGCTGCTAGCGAGAAGCATCATTGACATGCATGTAACAATATTCCCACATCAAGATTGATGCTTGCTCCACTGTCCTCCACAAATGAAGAAATGGCGAAAACGAAACCCTAACGGAAAAGTGTGCAGAAAATGCTACGCACTTGCTATAATCGTGTTGCTAAAACGGTGATTAAGATGTTTTTAATTACAATGACAGAAAGAAAAAGCTAATTTTGATGCTGAAATGAAAGCAGCGTGGCTGCCAGAAATCTACTAGGGACATGCCACAGGAATCTAAATTGCGCATTGGAAATAGACTCGGAAGCATAGATGTCAATTTCATTTTATTTTGATCAAAATATTTTGTACCAGTTAAAAAAATAAAACATCATTTTTATCTCAGTTTAAATTTCGTTCTGTTTTGGATTTTCTGACCAAATACTGGCCAAAACATACCCGTTTCGTTCCGCACGTTCCGTTTCGGCTAAATAGTATTTTTTTCTTCAAATAATGAATAATTTTACAATATCAATTATATCTCTTAATCTGACCATTAGATTAAGATGAAATTTTACGAAGTCTCTTGACATATTTATATATATTATCTTAAAATTTCAGAGCAATCAGAGAATGTAATGTTATACAAGTTTGGACCTTGCGAGATTGATAATAACATTCTCGTAATATTATACATGTTCATAATTTTATTTAGAAAAATCATTTTATTGTATTTTATTTATATTAAATTACACAATTCTAAATAATTTTATTTTTGGATTTAAACTGTTTTTAAAAATTAATACACACACACACACACATAAGCAATACAACCTCAAAACGACATGCTGAAACACTCCGAAACCAAAACATTTCATTCCAATTAAAAAATCAAACCACCACTCAAAACAATATTGACAACTTTGCTCGGGAGCATCCATTGAAACTATGGATGAAGATTCAAGAACATTTATTAACATATTTTTGAAGGATTAGTGTTGGAAATTAGTGGAACTACTTTCTAGACTATAACTGCCTCCACAACAATTACAACATCAAAAAGGATCGAATGAGCTGAGATTTACACAGGCTCATTCCCTCCAATTTATCTACACAACCATCCCAAAATCCCTTTTTCTCTGTAGCTAGAATGTGCCTGCCAATATTATCTACCAAAACAAATGAATTTGAGCTTACAGCTTCTTCCCTTTACTGTCAGAATAGATTACACTAGATACATTGCGGATACGAAAAAAACAGGGGATGGTGCCTTTACGGTGCCGCCTATCCCTGCCGATTTAGATCTTCCCAGCTTACCTCCTGGGCACATTCACCACACACGGTTGTGCATCCAGCTTTTGTGCCCTGACTTCTAAGGGTTAGCAAATGAGAGAGATTAGTGCATTTCCGCTGCACGACACGACTCCTAAAAATGCTCCTCGACGGCGCTATATCGGAATCCGCAGATGCAGGAGGGGCCATGCTTGGCACATGTATGCTGTTAGTGTCTAGGGCAGATGCCCCATTTGACATTTGCGGCTTTCGCTCGTCGTCAGGGGAAACTCGCTGCACTTCTTCCCATTCTAATGATCTCTTGTATACTTCCCAAGCCATGTCTTGTTCCTCCTTTGTTAGTTTTTCCTCTTCATTCTCTTGCAAAAGGGTCTCATGTTCATGGTAATCAAAAATCCACCTAGAGACAAGGAAGCACATCAAAAGCTAAGCTTTTATGAAGTGAAATAAACATATGAATGAAAGTACCAATAGGCAGGTGAAGTTTTTACTGTATCGAGTGATTCAAAAACCTACTCCAACTGCAGGAAGAGAGTATAATTCGGTCTATGACATGTTAACAAAAAGATTGTGGCTCAGATATCAGTTATGAATATACTCAATCAGATATTCCTACATCCCAACCTTGTTCCAAATGACAGGGTTCAATGTACGCATCCAAAATGGACTGAAACGAAGAAACTATTTTTCTTTTCTAGCAAAAGAAGAAAAAGAAAAACTACCTCTGATGGTGCTTGCCAAGCAAGTTTTCCATTAACTTATCAGATGAGCAGCTTCCATGAGAACGAGGCATGTTCTCTTTCAAAGAATTCATGGTTTGGCAGGCAACATTCTTGGCATCTGCATGTCTATATTCTTGGCCAACATCGTTTAGTGTGACAGATTGCTCATCATCACCCAATTCAAAAAGATGCAACATTTCTTCTTTGGACATAGTCCTATATACTTGTTGTCTATCAACCACCCTTGCAGCAAGTCCTTCCTTTGTGACCTGATTAAATCATTCTCTTCATTAAAAGTACTTTCAGAAAACAGGCTAATTTAATGCTACAAGTAGCAATTCTATCACCTGACGCTTATAGATTTTTTCCTCCATGGTTCCATGTGCCATTAATCTGTAAGCAAACACTGGCTTAGTCTGGCCATACCTGAAAAATGGTAATCTTAGGTTCAATCATGACAGAAGAGGGCATGTTTCAGTTGAATGAAAACAACAGATGGAACCCACCTCCAAGCCCGATATATGGCCTGAAGATCATATGTCGGATTCCAAGAACCATCAACAATAATCACCCGGTTGGCAGCATAGAGATTAATCCCAAGAGAACCAGCCCTAGTAGAAATCAAAGTACATTTGACCCGCTTATTCTCGGGATCATTGAACCTCTCAACCAACCTTTGCCTTTCAGAGCTCTCTGTTCTTCCATCTAGCCTGTTGAGTACAGGAGAGGAAGTAAACTATTATTTTCTTATTGCAATTATGAAGAGATATGAAGTCCATATAATGAACTTCAAATCTATATCATGAAAAAGCAGAGAAACCATGAGTGAAGGCGGTTCACAGCTGTACATGCGCACCTATACCAGTCTTTTCCCTTTCTCCAGAATTTTCCCTTTTTTCCATGTCGAGTTAATCTTGAAAGATAAAGCTCTATAAGATCTAAAGTGGGTATGCTCTGGCTAAAAACCAATGTCTTATCACCCACATCAGAAGACATGACTAAAATGTCAAGCAGCAATACCATTTTGCCGCTATACTCAATCACTTTATAATTATTTTCATGCAGAAGATCATTCCACCAATCCTGGAAAGGAAATAAAAAACAAAGGAAAACATTTATTAAATCAACAAGAGGGAGAGAATTCAGCAATTTTAGAAAACTTTAGTAAAGAATAGTAATTGATTGTGTTTGTTTATGCTCACACCTTTTGAAAAAATCCATCATCACTTTTCCCTTGAACGAAATCATTTTGATTCCTTGACTTCTCTGCAAGCACAAAAAGCAATAAGAAAATAGACACATCACCACACATGGAGAACAAAGGTGGGTCTGGTTGTAGAAGAATAATGATATCCATGAATTCTAAATGCAAGCATGAACTGCTAAGCAATATGATATAATTGTGAAATGGAGTACCTCCAGCAATTGTGTTGTAATCTGCATTTTCATCACTTGAGCAGTCATCTGCAAGAACATTCTCAACATTGTCCTCGTGGCCAATGTCCTCGCGGCCAATGTAGCCTCTACCTTTCCTCAATAGCAATATTCCAGGATGGTTCCATATCTACAATGAACAGTGAAAAGCTCATTAAAACAAGAGAGCAAAAGGATAAATAAATTTAAACATGCATCATTGAAGACTGATTCAGCCAGCCTTTTTAACTAGCTACAGTATCTTAATTGCGAATGAACATAATGACAGCATTCCATCTTGCACAGTAAGATTTGCCTCTGAAATATGCAACCCAGTCCATTCCTTCAAAAATTTAATGAACGACAAAAGACAACATCAACAAAATTTGAACAAACTCCTTTATTCTCTGTAACTAGGACTCGCAGAGATACTGCAGTAACTATTTCATATGCTTTCTTCCAGTTAATATGTAAAAACAATGGCTAGAAGCCTCAACATATCACCTACCAATGTCATCTACAATAGAGGCCACAGAAAATCGAAAATACAAAAAAATATAAAGCCACAAGGTGCTAGATACTAGCAATCCAATTACAAATATATTCTGTTGAAGGAATCATTAGATAAATTTTTCCAAGTCAAAGAACCAGCTATGCATGAAATCTTCCATGAATCAAAATGAACTCACAACAACCATATATACAACATTTTATTTCCATCACAACGAATCCTATTCACTTAAATCTTCCACAAACTCTGTTGCACCTTGTAGTTTTCTAAATGCTGACTGCAACTCATACACAGTGCTACCCAATTCGTGAAATCACTCACATTATTGGTTTCCGAATGTACGATCCAGATCATGGTGTATCACATACTAGATCATGCTGGTGCATGATCTGGATTATATGATTTGGGGATCAATTTTTCATAGAAAATCTTACATGTGAGAAACTAACCTGAATCCTTGTCTATTTTTGTAGAGAATGTAATAGCATGGATACATAGAGGGTTCATGATGTGCAGTGAGTAGGCAATTATTTGTTATACTTCAATTACAGTATTAAATTTACTTGTCTTGAGAAAACTCTTCACCAATTAGTTTTTTCCCTAAAAACAATAAATTATTATAATTAATTTTATTTTTTTTGGAAAAGATCATGACCTTCAAATTGAAAAATGCATAGACAAGTTGCAAGTAAATAAAATATAGAAGTAACTCGTACCAAAAAGAAAAGGATTTAGCTGATTTTTACACCATTTGGAATCCCACTATCTCTACCCTTCCCCTTCTATACTGTCTTCTAATTTACAAAATTAAAAAAAGACTCATTATCTTCTCAAAGGGACTAACTGAATGTTTAGGAGAAGGACAGAAATTTCATCTTATTCTGCTTTCTCTCTTCTATTCTCAAATTTGTTCAAATTCATGGAAATGGGGAGACAATGCAGTAGGGGAGAATTATTGTTCTTTTTTTTTCAAAACATTGGGTAAGAATCCCTTTGAGAAGATAAGGAGTCTGAGTTGAATTTTGTTTTTCTGAATAAAAACAGAAAAAAATCCCAATCCTTTCCTGGGGCAGTGAATTTATATCCTTTTTTTGGTGCCATTACTCCTATATTATATTTACTTGTAACTTGTGTACTCATTTTCCAACTTTTAATAGAGAACCAAATCATTCCAACAAAAGTGAAAGAATATCCTATTGTTTCAAGAAAAAGAAAAAAAAGAGAATTAATTAAGGAAGAATTTTTTTAAAGTCATGTAAATTTAACTAGGTAATGATCAAAATATAACCATTGGCCTACTACTAACCACAAATCAGTGTACTAGATACTCCCTAAATATCATGAATTCACATGTGCGCTAATGTACTTCCCAAACTACCACGACCCAAATGTCCCATGAATTTGGTAACAATACCTGCAGATGTAAAAAAGTCATATTTTTTCCTAGTAATTGACAAAAGTTTGCACATTAAAATTCAGCAAAAGTTATAGCCAATTTTGGTTTCTAAGTTTTCTTTCATAATGCCAAACTATTTAATATGTTAATTTTAGCAATATTCTTCTGCAAAAATGGACAGGGAGGAAACCTTGGTAATGTGGTTTTGACTGCATGAAAGAAAACTGTGAAATAATGATAACTTCAAAATTTAAGCAACTGCATGTCCAGATAAACCAAATCAATTTTTCAAGACGTTAATACAAGGGTATTACTTTTAAGTTGTATTGATGAGTGTTACATGCACATACACATGGTCATGTTTCACATTTTAATGCAAAAATGGGTGAATGAAGCATAAGAGACACAATATCATTATTTGCAAGTGCATGCCCATCTATCATAAAGGAAGAGCGTACTACAGGCATGACAGATATAATAATCAACGACAAACCTGAGCCAATGCCTGGTAACCAGCAAAAAAGCTCTTCCTCATCTTTTCATTTGATTCCCGGCCATTTGTGAACCCATGCACATCAAGGAATCTCTTGTACAATTTCCTCTGTAATGGAGAGAGCTTTACAGCCACTACAAATACAGTTTTAGGTGGCAGGTCTTTCTTCACCACACTCATGTCCATTCGTTGAACAAACCCTTTCAATTGCTCATAGAGAATATGGGATCTTTGGTTCATAATCTTTACATCATCAACCATTGAATTAGTATGTTGTCCATTTTCTATAGGATTTTGGAAACTGCAAGCATGAGAACACCTAATTAAGATGTACTGGAGCGGGTGAAAAGGAGAAAGCAGCCAGAAAAATGTCAGATATAAAGTTTACCGATTCCTGAACTCGTGGCTGCTGCCAAGAAAACCTTCTCTTACAAAATCAACCATCTGTTTCAAATATATAAATTTTATAAGAAGCATACCCTTGAATAGAAAAATCACAATCTTTAATCATCTTCACCAACTTACGCAATAATACTCCATTAGATTGTTCTGAAGAGGTGAACCAGTTAATGCTATCCTTCTCTGGCATTTCACAAGTTTCAGTGCTTGGGTTGTATCAGCCCTGGTATTCTTGATCATGTGAGCTTCATCACAAACAAGTATATCAGGTCCATCCTGATATTAGAAAAGCAATTTTCATCAATACAATGTTTAAATGTCTGCATCAAGATCCATGATTGGTCTTGAGTGATTCAAAGCACACACTGAGTGGAAGGTTAAGTTAAGACACATTACCTGCAAGGCAGTACAAATTTCTCTAGCCAATTTTGGTTCCTTCACATTCTTTCCAAAGGATAAGTTCCGAAAGGCAGAGTAGCCAATCAAGAATACACCACCTTTAGCTCTCCACTTCGCAAGCAATTCTGCTCTTCTATCCCTAATGCCAGAAAAACCAACAGTAAATTAAAGAGGTTCAGAATGGAAGATCCCATCAGAAAGATGAGGGAGGGGGGGGTTTACTTATTATCTAATCGATCTAATCTTATACCGGATATAATGACACTGCCTTAACTAAACCTTTCTATGTAAAATACTCAACATATTCTGTTGAATATTAGATGTCAGTATTTCCATTTCTGTATCTTTTCCAACAAAAGAAATAGACGCTATAAAAATATTAGCAATCTTATCTTAGCTTTTCTTTTTATACATCAGGGACATTTGCTACTCTTTTGTTAAAAATACCCAAAATGTCGAATTGCTGTTATCATTAACAATTCATATAAAAGAACTTGCAATCTAGCTTAGTTAAGAACAAATATTCTGATAACACTGCACTTGAAACTTCATGAGTCAAATTAATTTGACAATTTCCTTTGTCATATGGTCAAAAGAAAGAAAGGGGAAAGTTATGTAATAATACCTCGACACATCCTCCAGCATGAAAACGCGGAGCGGTTTTACTTCTGAAGGTGTCCATTTCATGAACTCCTTGCGCCAGTTATGCAGCACATTCACAGGAGTCACAATGAGCACTGTTCTTAAACCCAGATCAACACTTCTCATGGCAGTGTACAGAAAAGCTATGACCTGTAGATGCAATTCATTAAATCTAGCTAACTATCCAACCAAATTAAATGACTACAATTCTATGCTGCACAATTAAATCATGACATGGTGGTCAGCATTAAAGGTTTCCTGCTGTTACTAGCACTGCCACTAAAACTACAACAATTAAACTGATTGTTCACCATGCTATAATTAGGTACATAATTATATAATTTAGACAATTTGAAGTTGATATTTAATTGCGGACATCAGGGGTAGAGAGTATAACTTATCTAGATGGTTGAAATTAATTGGCCAAAACTCACCAGTTAACACTTTATCAGATTTAGTGGCAAACATTCTCAACACACTCACATTATATCCCCTCATATATTACCCATGGGAAGTGGATTCAAAAAAGGAGCCGAACAGAGTACCTGAAAAGTTTTACCAAGGCCCATCATATGCGCTAAAATGCAACCAAGACCTTTATCCCCAGACTTTGCTTTTCCAATTGACTGTATAATATTTTCCCACAAAAATCTTATCCCTGCCACCTGCAATCTCAAATCAACTTGGGTAAGCAATAAAAAGATACATTTATAATAAAATAGAAATAAGAACGAAAAATCATTATCAGTGAAGAGCTGTAACATTTGATAAGGAAGCACATCAAATGGGCCCCCATTCAGGCCCTCACTTCCTACACTTTACATGCCCAATATTTAATGCCTGCTGATGTCAAATGTGCTGAAAACTTAATTGCTGGAATAATAAGAAAGCAAGTTGAGAAGCAAATATTAATTTTGAGCAAGGTGGTGGTTAAGAGTCCCAAAGGGTAGTGCACTATTTTTTCAAGTAATGTAATTACAGTTTGGATACAAGAAACAGAATGTCGCAACCAACTAATGAGACCACTAGACTAAGTATGGAAACCTGCATAAGGATAGAATGAAACCTGATGGGCTTTCAATTTAGAGGATATGCCTGGAGGAATCCTCACAGCTTCTTCACCTTTTTCCCTCACAACATTCACAATATAACCTGTTGTGGCATCACCAAGCACTTCAACGCTAGCACCTTCATGCAAGTTTCCACTGCAGCTTGCAGAATTGATCATCTTGGATTTGTCAGAAAACTGTATTTTCAGGGATTTCAAGCGTTCTTGACGTTCCTGCATGAGATCACAACACAGCACATAATCAGTACTGACATACCTGATTTAACCAAAAAATCATTAAAAAAAACAGAGCACCTTTTCAATAGCAATTTTTCTCTTGGTCTCTTCTCCTAATTCAGCATCGTCAATGATCCTTCTAATCTTCTTTTTCTTCTTTCTCTTAGATCTGATACAAAATAATGTAATTTGAGAATTATGTTTGGGTACAATCTCATAACAAATTTTAGATACAGTTGGGTCTAAGAGACAAAAATGACCAAATTAAAAGAAAGAGAATCTAGTGAATAATTCATAAAACTACAGCCAAAGGTTGGTCTCATAAGGAACAAATGTATACCTGATTGTAACACCGTCATCTGTATCTGAAGACTCTGAATCACTATCAGAGCTCATAATCATTGTATCACCAGACCCCATGGCTTTCTCTAACTGTAATTTAAACCTTTGTAGCAGACTCGGAGAGCAACAACAACATTGCCACTCAGAAGCTGGAACCTTAGGCAAGTACTCTTCACCAATGTTCCGTTTTATACAAGCATTGCAGAATAGTATTCTGCATGACTTACAACTTACCAATTCAATGTTCCGTCCACACCATCCACAGTAAAACTCGGAACAGTCAGGATCCTGCAACAAGTTAAGCTCAGGAATGAAATTGTGGAAAACATAATAGGAAAAGAAGCATTTATATAAAATATAAAAAACAATGATAAGATAGTAATCTTTCACTTTTTTACAAACTCGATTGATCCTAGTAAGTTGTAACAGTTGGTAGGGAAAAATTCAATGAATTAAAAATGTTTCATACTCCAAGCAATCATTCTAATTTGTTGTTTTTGTTAAGTGTGCTAAAAGAAAGAGACAGCTGGTTGGATTTGTCATAGCCATTTGTAAGAACCAGCAGTATTATAATCATCAGACTTCTATGGCATGGAAAAATGGAGGTGAATGTTCTTGTCATATCTTGAGTTTTTATAAGCTACTGACTAGGGATAACAGTAACACTGATTATTCCATAAAGGTTAAAATTATTGTGCTTCCATTGTTCTCTGATGCAAACTCTGTTATATTTCATCAATATATCACATCTCAAATGCAACAAAAGAGAATCTTTCTAAGGTTGTGTAAGTAAAACAAGAGTCCTGGTAAGATGATCCACTCATGGTAAGATGATCCACTCATTAGAATTATTATGATGGCTAACCAAAAAACAACCAAGCTATGACAATAATCCTATGTAACTGCTTACATGTGTATCTAGGAAGCATTATACTTCAGCATTTTATAACTTATTTGAAGCAACTTGGTTAAATGCACAGGCAAAAATTAATGTCCATACCTTCGCATGCATCTTTTCCTCCATTAAGAATTTGCAGTCTTTGCAAACTATTACTTTCAAAAGTGGATGTGAGTGCACTTCAACAGCCACTTTATCACAGGCAGTGCACACAAACTTCTCGTTTGAACCCTGTGAAGCATTGCAATCATCTGTAGGGTCCCCAATGATCTCTTGCAAGGTTGATTGATCCTCAACTTTAGTGTTGTGTACTGATTTATCCTCCATAATGTCCGCTTCATCATCACTGTCTATGATAACGGTCCGAATCTTCTTATTATTGATGCTTAGATCCTCCTCATTCTCATCTGGACGCTTGGACCTTCTAGGTTCAGTGGCATCAGGTAGCGCAGACTCTGGGAAAACTGAATTGCTCTTACCTGTAGAATATTCCGTTACAAGGTCTTCAGAAAGTTTGTCTTTCTTCAAATCTTGGCATGTGATTTCACTGTAATTGTCATCCAGAGGCAGTGGCTCATCCATGTTCCTTCCCATTTCCTGGATGACTGAGCTAGCACCCTAATTCAAGAAGAGTTCAAGAAAAAGGAACATGACTTGTCCATTTCAAGAGAGGATATAGTCTAATTTCTAGGAATTCAATATTGAGGGATTGCCTTGAGAGTATATGCTCTGTAGCATCCCCACCAAAAAAAACAGTTTAATTATTGAAGACATAATAGCTGAAGCATACACTACACAATGAATTAAATTTCCTACACCTAATTCAAACTATAATAGTTTATTTAGAAACAGTTGGACTTTAAGAACATGACAGAATCAGCATGTGCAATCAATTGCATTTCCAAGACCTAGTTTGATATGGAATAATTTCAGACTCAGAACAACAAAAGATAGCCTTCCACAGTTATGAGATCATGTCAAGAGTCCCATCATTCAGCACCAGAAGATAGAATTAATGGCTTAGATAACAGGAAATGACAAACAAAGAAAACAAAGAGTGGAAGTCTCACCTGTTTACATCTCTTACGCTGTCTCCTCTGTTTCAAATGAAGTTGAAGTTTCTGATCAATTTTTGCATCATCTTCCTCTTTGACCTTTCAATGTACAGATACAAGAACCACACAATTTAAATATCAACCGAGCATACAATCAAAGAAGCTTGACAATCACTATAATCTACCAGTCACAAATTGCAAGATGAAATACCAATACATTTCTAGAAACAAGAAAATTATATTAACTGACTGAAAAGAAAAGTAAAAGCATGTTGGAAAGAAGTCATCCTCCAAGCGACAAAGCAAAAGGAATATCATAGATGCCAGCCCAATCCCACTGAACCTCTGCTAAGAAAACTCCAATGATAACAGCAGAAGCATGACATCAGAATGAAGCTACGAAAATTATCATACAATAATCGCTAGATACCATGAAGGTTTGGATTTTCTGGTTTAAAAAATAAAGACTTCAATCACAAAGTTCCAAATATCAAAAAAAAATCTCAATCACTAACCCTAAAGCACCAGTAGAAACACAGCAGCTTAACCACCAATGGGAATGAGAATCAATGGGAACTTTAATTGTAAGAATCCAGAGACACTCAGATCACCTCATCAGAGCGCACATAGTTCAGGGAAAGCAGCATTTTGACCCATCTGATTATTGATGGATTAAACTCTTCAATGGTTGTGCTAGATATTCTAATGAACTATTTAATCATTTTAGTACTAGCCTAATTAACACAAATAAGGCTCCAAAAAACAAGTAATTCAACTTCCAGAATCTTAATCTGAAATTTTCAGGAAGGGAAAATCATGATATTCAACATAAGAATATTGACAAACCTTTCTATAACTTTTTCTCTGTTCCTCTGTTAGAACTAGTTCCTTTTCATTTGCTACAGCCTCTGCGACAAATGGATCAATGGAATCCCCATCAATGTCTTCAATCTCCTCAACCTGAAAAAAGGTAAATCTCAAAACATTGGAAGTTTCAATCAAAGAGACCATTGTCGAGTTAGAACTTTAGAATAATGGTGACAAAAGGAACTGTAAGAGAGAGGCCAAAACCACAAAACATATGTCCAACCAATCCTGACAGTAACTGTCAATCAATTAGAAACTTAAAAAAGCCAGAGACTATTTCTAAACTGAGCTAAGACCATTTCCCCATGAGTGAATGAGGGGATATGCTTCTTCAAACTTGATTCAATGTTTAGATTGCTTTGTTTTGAATTACAAGGGCAGAAAAACAGAATTGGAAGAGAAAATCCCATATAATAAAAAGACAAGTCCTGAAAGTACACATTGTTTACACTAAGAAAGGCAAATCTGCATGAAGACACAGCATAACGAAACAATATATCAGATCAACCAGAATCAGATAAAAACATTTAGCACTTGTCACCCAGTAATATTTTGAATCAATTTTCATTTCAAGTGATACAACATTAAGCTGCTGAAGGGTTGAGAAATGCTTAAGACAGAAGGCATTGAGCAGAAATGTCATACTGTGGCTAATTATACACTCAAATTTAATTTGTCACCTCATTGACTCCGGGAAATTTAAGTCCCATGAGTGCAGCTTCCTGGGGAGTATTGGCCAGGTAAACAGATGCCCAATGCTTGCTACCAAATGAAGCAACATCCTCCTCACTGCTAGTTGAGAATAGTTTCTTCATAGAGGCCCAGTCCACTTCTCCATTTTCTACAATAGCCTCACTTCCATCCATGAGATATTTTTTCTGCAGAAATCCACTCGCACCCTCCTCCAATAATTTACCATGTCGTCTAAGCCCAGAAAGTATATCATTTAAATGGATTTCAAACCTTGCACAATTCAGCATGATGAAAAATGAAAACCTTACCGTCTAGCAGGTCTATGGATTTGAAGATATTTCTCAGCATCAGCAACTGAATCAATAGTTTCCTTGGTCACCTGAGATCCCACCCAGTGTGCCCTCCTTTTCCAAGCTTCAGTGCAGCAACCATTAGGAGCCTGGCTTTCAATCCACTTATAAAGGCTTGGCAGCTCAATACCAGACCCATCAAGTTGTTCCTGTTAGGCAAAGCATATGAATTAGGAGCAGAGAAAGGAAATATAACATGACAACTTCATTTCCTATTGGTAATGATCAAAGATGGTCAGTTCAAAAAAATAAAAAAAGGAAAAGAAAATGGCTCATTTGATGCTAGCAACCATGTTACCCAGTCACCACAAACATTGACACTAAATCATAATACTTTCTTAACAATTCAAAATCTAACGGTTCCATAATATGTGAATTCTGAAGAATTGCTCATACTTCATGGATTAATGGATCAATTAGATTTATTGACCAGCTGGAATCATTAAACAAGGAACATGATCAACAACCACACTCCAAACCATTCAAAACAATTCTGAGAATCCACAGATTAAAGAGTCTTAAGATTCTACCACCATTTCACATTCCTTTGCGAAATCAACTACAAATGATCCAGACGATCCAACCCCATAAGAATACAATATATAATGCTGCATCTCTTGCTAGCTTGATATGGAACACCCCTTTCAAAATCAAAGGGTTTAAATCTGATTTCTTGGAACAGACCTTAGTTATATCCTAATAAGGCCTACACAGGGTTTTTTGTAGTCCTTTACTGTGTCTTTTGGTCAAGTATTTAACTATTTACCTCCCATAATTCTAATCCTAAAGACGCTTCAAAGCTGCTTTAAATACAGGGTGTGCAGGGGTTGATCAATCTCAATGTCTATGTAAAAGCCCTAAAACAGCTGATTTCAGAATTCAAGTGCATTTGAAGACATCTGGAAGCTGCTTTTTGATCTGTAGTTACTTTCTTCAGACTGTTTTTACATCTTTGGTCCTCCATTCTAAACTCCTAAAACAGCACTTCTTGGTAAATGTGCAATCACAACTAATTCGCATGCCCTACAACCCCATATGTACTATTCTTAAAACCATTCTGACTCACATCACATCACAAAACAAGAGGCTCAGACCTGCTTGTTGCTAATTACAATGCACAGTTGTTCCATTTCAGTCAATCTGTTCGACATTTTTATAGCTTGTATGCATGATCACAAAACCATGGAAAAATGGTTAAAGGCATGAGTTGAACCATGCCCATGTGGCTACCAGCCACATTGAATATGCTAGAGTCATATGAACAACAGTAGCAGCAATATCCTGGTGCAAAAAGTTCATTATAAATAGGAGCAACAACAAGAGAATGCATTTAAGTCCCTCCGGTGTAAGCTTCATAAACAACGGGAATATATCGTGGATATTCAAGGGCAAGACGGCAGCAAAAAAAAAATACAGCAATGGCTCATGTGTCAGAAGCTTTTTGCTGCGAAAATTACTAGGGAGATGTATCAAATTTGGACCTGGCCTGGTTAATGTGTTGAGTTACACGCACTGTAATTCCTCAAAAAAAAAAAAAAAAAAGAGGATGTGTGCACTGTAAAAAGCATTAAGAACAAAAGAATTTACTCAAATTGAGGAAAGAAGCAGACCAACAAATGGTAGCTCTCAGTCTCAAGTTCATCAAGCACATTTTCCCACTCTTCCCTGAAAGCTGCCATCTCATTTTCAACAGCCACCTCCAGCTGTAGACATGGATAAAAAGAAAATCATAAATTATATGCTAGGTGGATATAATGAGAACTCCAAAAAAAAGAGTTAAAAAGCAGCACAAGAAACTAACATCATCACCCTGAAGACTTTGTGCCAACTCCTCTCTCACATCACTCTCAACTTTTGCAAGAGACTCTTTTTCCAGCGCTTCTTGAGCCTCTGCAGCCTAAAGTAAGTTTTAGTGAACCTTTTCAAATAATAGGAAAAAAAGAAGAGCAGAATGCTGAAGTTTAGCCAAAAAAAATGATACCTTACTCTCAACTCCCAAGAACTCGGCAACCAACTCCTCTACTTCTTGATCGTTCAAAGGCTCCTGCACAATGAAAGTAAAAATGGAACTGTTTGGTCTACAAGATTGACAGGTTTCAAACATACACAAAGTTTAAAATGACCTCTTATTTTGGACATAATTCATCTATCACTTTCACATGATGCCATATCCTACCATGGAAAACAACCATTGTTACTCTCGCTAGTCCTATTTTAATCTAATCCCGTTTGTTCTTCTTCTTTTTTCCCTTTTACAAGCATGTCTCTTTAGGTTTCCACTTGATGAAATATTCATTAACTCAATGTTGGTCATTGGAAAATCCGCATCAAACCAGGCTCTTATTTCACAAGTTCTTATGGGTTCAAAGCTATAATACAAATATCCAAAAATAATAGCATTCACCTGAAAAGTAGTATACTCAAACTACCTATCAACAACGGTGATAAATAACACTTAACAGTAACAAGAAGAAGAAAAACAACGAAAAAAACCTGAATGCGGGTCCCATCATCTTGTCCAGATGTAGAAGCCTCATCATTCTCATCATCATCAATAAATGAGTCACTTGAAGCACTGTCGATGTCCTCAACTTCCTCATTTTTGTCCTCCATTTTTACTCACATTGGCTATCAATATAGCCCCCCAAAAGAAATGGAAATAGCTTTATGAGCAACTCAATCAAAACCCAGAAACAGAAACAGCAAAACATCTCAAAAGAAACAAAACCCAGAGAGGAATCATGCTTACAATGCCGATTATTCCTTCAAAATTTCAACTTTAAAAAAACCCAAGAGAGAATTTTTGCAGGAAAGTAATTTACTTTACAGAATTAGGCTCGAAGATTGAATGTGGCTTCTAATGTCCAGGGAATAGGATTTGGGGCTTTTAATTTATTGGTAATATGTTTGAGTAGGGTTTCTTTTATTTTGAATTTTGGTATTGGGTTGTTTTGAATTTAAGTTCATTGTAATTTATGTTTTAAGAGGTCCAAATGGTTCGTAATTTTTATGATGAACAAAAGAGTTCCAAATACTTTAATTATGTTACAAACTAGTCCCTAATTACAATAAAATCTGAGAATCATCCCCCATCTTGGTGTGTGTTTGTTTAGTAGCTAGCCCCTAATTACAATAAAACCTCTTGAAAAATATATTGCATTTTTTTACTAGGACGATTGCAAGTTGCATCTTGTAAACAAACAAACCTTTAGAATTAAATTTAGAAAAAATGAGGGTAGAAGAGTAGTTTGGACCAAGGTTATCAATTCCATTTTATTTGGTGCTTTGTTTTTTCAATTAAAACGGAATGTTTCTGTTTCGAAGTGTTTTGGTGTTCCATTTTGGGGTTGTACTATTTATGTGTGTATATATATATATATATATATATATATATATATATATTAATTCAAAAAAAATAGTTCAAATCCAAAAATAGTATGAACATATATAATATTACGAGAATGTCATCATCAATCTCGCAATGTCATTACATTCTTTGATTGCTCTGAAATTTTAACATAAAATACATAAATATATCAAGAGACTTCTCGTAAAATTTTATCTCAATCTAACGGTCCGGTTAAGAGATATGATTGATATTGTAAAATTATTTATTATTTAAAAAAAACACTATTTGGCCGAAACGGAACGGTCGGAATGAAACCGGAACGTTTCGGCTGAAATTTGGGTGAAATTTTCAAAACAGACCGAAATTTCAAGCAAGGTAAAACTTGTGTTGTTTTATCTTGCTTTTTAACCGGTATGAAACCTTTCAATCGTTTCGACCGAAACAAAACGAAATCAACAACACTGGTTTAGACTAGATATGGCCTTTGTCACATTATCGGTCTACATTTAAAAATAAAATAACAGATGTTTAAATCATAGGAGCAATTTAAAGAAAAAAAACAAAAGAAACTAACAACTCAAGTTATTGCCATGATTGAATTTTTTAAGGTAATTTTTTTTTTAATTAGGCGATAAAAGAATAAGAAACGATAACAAATGAGTAATTTTTTTAAAAAAAGTCAAGATACTTTAGAGAAAAAAAAAGTCTAGAAATACAAAATATGATAAAAGAGAAAAAAAAAAACAAAATCAATATAGTATAATAAACATGTAACTTGGTTAATAAGAGACGGATTAACAAGGATAAAGTTATAAAACTCATTATAAAGGTCATAAGATTAAGATAGTTTAATAAAAAAAGCAATCGAAGAAAGCCACAAAATTATTTTTTATTAAAAAAACATCATGGAAACTTGTGAGTTAGGTTATTAAACCAGAAGCACCATATATGGAAAAATTATGAAATTCAATCCCCATCAAATCATACACTAAATGATGAAACTATGAAAAATAAATTACACAAAAGAATCTAAAATATAAAAAAATAGTAATTAAAAATAAGAATAAAAATCATAACAAAAAATAAATTATAGGGTAACCCAAATTTTTTTATTAGATGTTTAAATCAAAACGAAAAATAACTTTAACAAAAGAAGAAGTAAAAAAGAATAAGGACCAAATTGAAAAAAATAATGCACCATAAACTTGGATTAAATAATAAAATTAAAAAACAATAAAACTTTTATAAAAAGACCAAGAAAAAAAATCAAAACAATAAGGACCGAATTGGAAAAAATTTCATGGCAAATTGGAATTAAATGGCCAAAATTGAAATATCAAGAACACAAAAGAACAAACTTATATTTCTTATGAGAAGTGAAAAGAGAGGAAAGGAGATGAAAAAAGATTCACCGACAACAAACTGTTTTGTCATTGTCGACACACCTAACACTAAGAGGGGAAGGATGCAAGACACTTTCAATGACATAGAAAACTAGTGAGCTTGGTCATTAAAATGCTCTGAATGCGTCACCAAAAATATATGGGCACCTCCCACACATTGACATGTGCCCATCATCTTTTTAAATTAAAAAAAATCAATAAATCAACATGAAAAGACCAAGTTACCCTCCATGCTTTTAGAATTTTCAAAAACCTAAGTGAAAATACCAAAAGCTGGTCTCATGGTCCATTCTTTCTTGATTCCAATGATGTCTATGGTTTTTCACTTTATTTAAAAAGGCTAAATGCCCTTAGTTAACAATTTTAATTTTATTTTAACTATTTAAAAATATATAAAAAAATGTATACACATCCATATAATCATTAAATGATTAATGGATCATGTGAGAAGAAAAAATTACTTTCAAACCCGAGCATCTTATTTTTTCTTGGTAGGGAAAAACACCATTTAACTATTATAATGAGTAGCAATTTATTCGTGCACAATGTGTACTCATAAAATTCTCACATAAATATGCTAGAAAATATAATGTCAAAATTACAGTAATAAATTTGATTACAAAAAAAGTGAAAAACTTTCTTGAAATGTTATTCGGGTCACAAGTCAAGTTGACTATTGAATCAGGTCAACATAAGGATAAAAATAATTATTATAATAGTTTTAAAACTCGACTTAGGAGTCAACCTAATACTAAGTTCATGTTACAGATCAAGTTAACCATTGACTCGAATCAATATAAAGATAAAAATAATTGTTATTATAATTTTAAAACTCGAATTAGGGGTTGGCTAGGGCAAGGCCCGAGTTATAGATAAGTTTGATAATTGACCCGATTAACATAATGATAAAATAATTATTATCAAAGTTTTACAACTTAGCTGAGAAATCACTTCAAGGTAAGACCTGGATCATGAACCAAATTGACTATTAATTCGAGTCAATATAAAGATAAAAATGATTTTTTCCATGTAACATCAATCTATTTTGCCATTTGATCTGAAATTTTGTGAATCCTATTAAATGATTTTCTTAAGTGAACTATTGATTAACCGGTGATTTTCCTGTCATCCATTTTTTTTCTCCCCTCTTCTTACCTTTATTGTTCCACTTGCATGGGGTAATTTCTATCATGTCCTAGCTTGATTGTGAAAGAATCAATAATTTCTGCATGCATTTTGTATTTGCATATATTAAGCTCCCCGTAAAACTTGTGATATCAATTAGAAAACACATTTTGATTGTTGGAAAACAAGAAAACACATTTTACTGTTTGTTTGATATAAGTCAGTAGTACTTGTTCCGGGTCATATTAAAATGTTGTTCTAAAGAGTTTTCACTTGAGGGGGTATGGTAGAGAATAATATAAATCATATTCTGAGACCTTGACTAACAACTTAAGTTTTTATGTGAGATGGTTCTTTAACACAACCCAAGAAGGATACATGTGATCATGTGGAGTGTACAAGACATCTTGCCTGAGCCAAGATTGTACAATGTTTTTTATCACATGTTTGTGTTGCCTGGTTCAATTTTCCTAACCATCCCAATTTATTTATTGGCTCAAGAAGCTGAAAATTGCACTAGATGTTCAGCTTAGGTATGATTCAGACAAATGCCAGAAAGTGAAACTCTTTTGGGAGGTTATGAATAGAGAAGCTGCAAAGAATTTCACCTATTCTTTTTGTAGAGTGAAACGAACACTCCTTGATTGGGAATTCAGAATTAAGATCATACCTAGAAAAGATGCTTGTATTTTGTTATATATCATCCCAATTACTACTTTCGTTCAGGGAAGAGAATTTTCTTTGCTCTTCAGAATTGAAACAGGCCCAGGAGGTCAGTATTCGTTGGTTTATAGCATCACCCACTAATGCATGGCTCACCGTATATTTGCTAATTGCAAGAAATAGATTCGTTATAACCTTAAACATATTGGAGGACAGAAATTTACGTTGTGGGTCAAATTAATCACTACCGAAATCTTGTCTTGTTGGCATGGAATCTACAAGAGTAATGTGTTTTTTTTTAGATGAGATGGTTACTTGACATGGTATTAGAGTCTTGTTGACCCACCAGTCTCTAGTTTGAATCTCACCATCCTCATTCTATTTAATAAAAATCAAGCACGAGGTTAGTGTGGGTCCGTGCAAGTTTCAAATCTAAAGGGGTTTCACTTGCAGGAGTGTGTTAGACAATAATACAAATTATATTCTAGAACCTCACCAATAACTTAAGTTTTTGAATGAGATGGTTCTTTGAATTTTTTCATGTGTCTAGCAGGGATGAGAGGTACAAACTAAAAAACATTCTTGACCTCCCTAAACGTGGCCTATACATTTGCTTGTTCATATGATGACTTCTCACCATTCATAAACAAAAGAAAAGAAAAGTGTTCATATTATCTTTGACTGATTTAGAGAAAAATAAAAAATAAAAATAATGTTTTGAGTGAATGATGAGGAAAAAAAATAAAGAATTTCAATTATACAAAAGGAAGAAACTGAAAAAAAAAAAGAATTTCAATTATACAAAAGGATTTAAAATAAAAAATAGCAATGAAAAGAATGAAGATCAAAATTAAACATGATTTTATTTTTATTTTTGATTGAATGGTGAAATTGAAAGAAAAATTATTTATAAAAAAACTAAAAAAAATAAAATAACCAAAATAATATGAATCAAAGTTTAAGTAAAAAATAAAAATAATGTTTTGAGTGAATGATGAGATTTAAAAAAAAAAACAACACCATATTTAAAAACATCATAAATCCTAAATTATGATTAAATGATGAAATAAAAAATTATAATTTTACAAAAAAAAAATACCAAAAACGAATAAGAAATTAAAATAATATAGACATAACGATGTCACCACTAATAACACGCGACCCTAAAAAGAAGAGAGCACCAAGATGCTGCTAAAAACACAATGAAAGAGGGACTCTGGTCGCCGAGACGGGATGCATGCGTTGTCTGAAGGGTGTGATTGTCTCAAAAACTGTTATGTCAATAACTTTTATTTATAAGAAAATAGTCAAAACCCAATTTTCTCTTAAGATGACCTAATAATAATGAAAAAAATAATTGTAAATAGAAAAAAACCCATTGACAATGATTAATTGTTTTTTCTTTGAAGGTCATTATATTTGTTTCATTATGCTTTTTTTCTATATACTTGTTCAAACACCAAATTTTCCCTTATCTCATTTAATAATATCAAAAATACCATTATGAAAATACAAAATAAATTTGAAAAGAAAAATCAATTTAATCAAAATAGCTCGAAAAAACTAAAACAATTAAAAAATAAGGATCAAAATTATTATAAAAAGTATTTTTTTATTAAAGAGAGAAATTGGAAAGGAAAATAAATTTTCCAAAAAGAAAAAAAAACAATGAGGACCAAATTGAAAACAAATCACATATCTTAAATTCGCATTGAACGATAAAATTAAAAACAATTGAAAATTTTACAAAAGTATCAAGAAAAAAAAATAGAAATCAAAAGAATAAGTATTGAAGTGGAACTCCTTATGAATTGAGGACAAATTGAAAAAAATTCATGGACAATGTAAATTTCGAGGGGAGGAGAAAAAAATCAAAAATTAAAGACTAAATTGTTGGCATCAAACAATGCCATCACCAACAACATGTGCTACCATAAAAAGAACACAATGACGCTTTCAAAGACACAATTAGGAGAATCTAGGATGTTAAAAGTTGCTATAAGAGTATCTCTAATGGTAAAAGTCATTTTGGAAAACTAAATTGATAAAATAACTTTTTGAATAGTGTAAATATAGTTTTTTTGTTTATGTATATTCCAATGGTAAAAACCATTTAGAAGAGCTATTTTTTGTATATCATTTAAAATATAGTACAATTATTTTATATATAATATAATTATGTAATTAATATAAATATTTTATATAATTAAATAATTGTTTTTAAAAAACACTCCAACATTACGATTATTAGTTTTTTAATTATCATTTTAAATATGAAAGTATTTCACAAAGCTAATTTGTGTTGCTTTGCAGTAAAAAATCAAACCCAAAAGGAAATTATTGAGAGTGCCCATAAGGATTACCAGGAGAGCTATTGAGTTGGAAACCCAAAAGAAAATTAAATATGATTTATTTATGTTGAACAATATTATGACTTTTTTCATTTCGGTATGATACAAATAGCACATCATGCGGGAAACAACCATTTTGGCTATCAAAATGATTGTTCTGTTGGAGAGGAGGAAATGAAACAAAAATACTAAAAGGACATGTTTTTAGCTTTGGCTCTTCAAATGACATTGGCGTTGGACTTGCTCTAAACATTGCTTAAAAGGCAATACCTTCCTCTTCACACAAACACATATGCCTACAACTTTTTGTTTGCATTTTTTATATTAAAAAAATACCAAATTACTTCTTAGTTGAACTAATAGTAATAAAAAAAATCATTGTGAAAAAACAAAAAATTCTTTGACACAACTTTTAATTTTTTATTCTTTTAAGGCTATTTTGGTCATTATAGTTTTTTAAAATAATTTTTATATTTGTTCAAATAAAAAATTGCTCTTAACTGACCTGATAATAATAATAAAAATCATTATATATAAAAAATAAAATAGCCCTTCATGCATGTTTTATTTTTTTGTTTTCCTAGAGTATTTTGATCACCTTGTTACGCTATTGAAGTGGAAAAAAAACCTTATTTGTTTCTGATTAATAAGAACTTATTAAAGAGAGAAATTGAAAAGAAAAATAAATTTATTGAAATAAAAAAAATAATGAGGACCAAATTGAAAACAAATCATATATCTTAAATTTGGATTGAACGATGAAATCAAAAACAAATGAATATTTTACAAAAGGATTAAGAAAAAAAATTAAAAATAAAAAAAATAAGTATTGAAGTGGAAGTCCTTATAAATCAGAGGACATTTCTGAAATTTTTCATGGACAATGTAAATTTCGAGGGGAGGGGAAAGAAAATTGAAAATTAAAGTGGATTATATTTGAGTTAATTCGAGGGCATGAAATGCTGGATTGGAATTCGGTCTTTGAGTTAATTCTTCATCTTCTAACTTTAATTATGGTTGAAGATAGAGGAAATAAACTTTACTTACACAAGATTAGACTTGCTAAACGTGGGTTATATTTATTCATGGGCTATCACATAATTTTAATTTTAATTTTAATTTTAAAAAATATTATAGAATCCCACCTTTTATTTTAATCCAAAATAAGGAACGCTGACAATTTGAAAACCACGATGAGCATGTTTGGGAGGGCGGTTGCGGTTGCTTTTGAAAATACTTTTCATTTAGAAATACATCAAAATGATATTTTTTTTTATTTTTTAAAAATTATTTTTGACATCAGCACATCAAAATGATTTAAAAACACCAAAAAAAATTCATTTAAAATGAAAAAAGAGAGCAAATGGTGGTACAACCGCCCTCTCAAACAGACTCTATAAATAATATAAAATAATAGACATGCAAGAATATTTTTTGAGATATGAAATAATAGTAATTTTATTATTTAGTTTTGTCAAAAACATTTCTGAGTTTTCTCTCTCTCTAATTTTATATAAATCTATTTAACTATGTTTTTTAATCGTCATCAAATTCTCCATTTATTTTCTTTTCTAATTATTCCATTTGAAGTCATACAACCTTTTTTACATTTTAGTCCAAGAATTGACGAGATTTAATATCCAATTACGGCTCTCCTGAACGGACAGTTCAGTCAAACCAAATTTACAACGGCTCTTTAAGAGAAAGTAGCCGTTGCAAAGAAAGCCCTAGGGCCAAGTCTCTATTCGCTCTTGATCTTTAGAAGGCCGCATTCTAAAAACTATATAAATCTATCTACTTCCTCCGAAAAATTCCAATCAAATCAAATCAAACACTCTGTAAAAATCAATCGTCCAGACCCGCTCTCCTCCTTCTGTTTCTCTGCCTTTCTCCTTTTTTTTCTTTCTTCTTCTTTCTTATTTACTGGGTTTCTTTCATCTCTAACATTTCTGTTTTGCAGAAGGCACAATCTTGTAGGGTTTCTTTCTGATTTATCTATCTATCTCTACCTCTATCTCTATCTCTATCTCTATCTCTATCTGTATATTATTTGTTTTTGGTTGTTTTTAGTTATGGATGCAGGATCTATGAACACTTCTTCAAGCTTGAAAGCACAATCTCGTTTCCCTCTTCAACAGCAGTTTCTTCCAAGAACGACCTCTAAAGAAAACGTAAGATTTTGCTTTGGTTTTCTTGATGTTATCTGATAATGATCTAATAACGAATTGTGTTCTTATCATTTGTTATTGTAATCTGATAATGATGTAACAACGAATTGTGTTCTTATCATTTGTTATTGTAATATGACTCCTGCAACAGTTGGATAGATTTATACCAAACAGGTCAGCCATGGATATGGATTATGCCCATTTCATGCTAACGGAAGGGAGAAAAGGAAAAGAGAACCCAACAGGGAATTCGCCATCAAGAGAGGCTTATAAGAAGCAACTTGCTGATTCCTTGAACATAAATCGAACTCGAATTCTAGCTTTCAAGAACAAGCCTCCTGCACCGGTTGAGTTGATTCCTCAAGACTACTCTCTCAACCACAAGGCCAAGTCCACCAAGCCTCGCAGACATATTCCTCAGAGTTCTGAGAGGACGTTGGATGCACCAGATATTGTGGACGATTTCTACCTTAACTTGCTGGATTGGGGCAGTAGCAATGTTCTAGCCATAGCTCTTGGAAATACTGTTTATTTGTGGGATGCTTCAGATGGTTCTACCTCAGAATTGGTCACAGTTGATGAAGAAGATGGACCTGTTACTAGCGTCAACTGGGCTCCTGATGGACGCCATATCGCCATTGGCTTGAACAATTCTCATGTACAGTTATGGGATTCTACTTCAAACAGACAGGTACGTCCATATCCTTTTCAAAGTTGTCCATTTTTGGATTCGAGTGGGCCAAAACCCTTAAAAAATAATTGGTTTTGATGATGTATCTTTTCAAAGTTGTCCATTTTTGGATTCGAGTGAGGCAAAACCCTTAAAAAATAATTGGTTTTGATGATGTATCTTTTCAAAGTTGTCCATTTTTGGATTCGAGTGAGGCAAAACCCTTGAAAAATAATTGGTTTTGCTGATGTATATATCCTTTTCAAAGTTGTCCATTTTTGGATTCGAGTGAGGCAAAACCCATAAAAAATAACTGGTTTTGCTGATGTATATACACAGCTAAGAACATTAAGTGGAGGCCACAGATCGCGAGTTGGGTCACTGGCATGGAACAATCACATCCTCACAACAGGAGGAATGGATGGTCAAATCATTAACAACGACGTGAGAATTCGATCACACATTGTTGAGACTTACAGAGGGCACACACAGGAGGTTTGTGGGCTTAAATGGTCAGCCTCAGGCCAGCAATTAGCCAGCGGAGGCAATGATAATCTGGTTCATATATGGGATAGGTCTACAGCATTATCAAACTCGGCAACACAATGGCTTCACAGGATCGAGGACCATACTTCTGCGGTGAAAGCCCTAGCCTGGTGTCCTTTCCAGGGGAATCTGCTTGCCACCGGAGGAGGTGGAGGAGATCGGAGTATTAAATTCTGGAATACACATACAGGTGCCTGCTTGAACTCCATGGATACTGGGTCTCAGGTTTGTGCTCTGTTGTGGAACAAGAATGAGAGGGAACTGCTTAGCTCTCATGGGTTTACCCAGAATCAACTCACTGTTTGGAAATATCCATCAATGGTGAAAATGGCAGAGCTCAATGGCCATACTTCTAGAGTTCTTTACATGGCTCAGGTAATAAATAACCTGAGAACCAAAACTGATTTTCTTAATAATTGCTTTCCCAAAAGCTTTAATTTGTTAACTTCGTGCCATTTTTCCTGTAGAGTCCGGATGGTTGCACAGTAGCAACAGCTGCCGGGGATGAAACACTCAGATTCTGGAATGTTTTTGGAGTTCCTGAAATGGCTGCCACCAAGCCTGCTATTAAAGCAAAACCAGAGCCATTTTCTCACTTGAATCGCATTCGATGATCCTGAAATCAAAACAGAAAACCAAGCTGCTGTCTCCTCCTGTGTGTCGTATGTGCTTGACCAGACCGATCATGATCCTAAAGCAACACCAGAGCCAGATCATGATCCTAAAGCAAAACCAGAGCCATTTTCTCACTTGAATCGCATTCGATGATCCTGAAATCAAAACAGAAAACCAAGCTGCCTCCTCCTGTGTGTCGTATGTGCTTGACCAGACCGATCATGATCCTAAAGCAAATCCATCTCCATTTTCTCACTTGAATCGCATTCGATGATTCTGAAATCAGAACAGAAAACCAAGCTCTTTGACCACCGACGACCACTTGCAGGGTACATTTTCAATTCTGCTAGAGGTGTTCCTTATTATATAAATCAGTAATGAAGCCACCGATATCTCAACACTGCTGCCTTCTGTTACAGGGAAAACAACAATTTGTTGTCACTGGAGGGGATAGCCCAATCGTTCCCAGTTCAAGATCCATGCTTTCCAAATTGAAACAAGACAGCAAATAGTAGCGGAGGCATGCCTTTTAAATATGGCTCCACATTTTTTTGTAGTTTAGTAAGTTTTATATCCATCATCATTAGTAAGTTTTATATCCATCAATATAAAATTATATTGATGAATATAATATTATATTGTCGCGATGATCGTTTTTCTTCCCCTCTCCGCGCACGCTGCCATCCGCAGAGGAGGGGTGTTCTTATAATAATAAAATTATAACTATAATATTTTGTTAGTAGTTGTCACTTAGTATTAAAGTCACTAGGACTAATAATAATAAACGAGATTCTAGTTAAGAGGACTTATTGTGTAAAAGGAAGATTTTAACACCACATTTATATTTTTAGAAATATACTTAGGAAAATTTTAGAATTTTAGAATTCGATCATATGCAAGTAAGCAACATATTTTTTGTTTTATCTGTAAATGTAATTTATATATTTTTATTCATTTTTTATTTTTTTAAATTCTACATGCACACATTCTCTTTTTCATTATATTTTACAACTACATAACAATTATGAGAAGTAAAAAAACAATAACAATTTAAACAAACACATAACATTTAAAAAATAAACCACCTCAAAAACAATGTAAAATAGCTGAAATAGCTGTAGGCAATGTACGAAAGTGGTGGTGCGTCGGCTCACGCGCATTGTGTTGTTCCACGCGTTGCCGCTAGTGAAGTAGCTGAAGAGGGGGTGTGGATCTGCCCCTTCCCTCTCTTATGTCGACTGTGGTGCCCTTCATAGTGACCTGTAAAAAAAAAAAAAAAAAAAACAAACTTGTAAACAATGTTTCAGCTCCTTTTCTCTAGATCTGTTCTTTGGTTTGTCTACTTCCTTCTTCTCGGTTTCATGTGGCTGGTTGGTTATTGGATCTCCTTCGTTGTTGCTGGCGAAGGCCACCATGTGAACTGGAGGTGGTGGGGACTGTTGGCGAGTTGGTGTTGTTGTTGTGGCCGATCTAGGAAAGCTGACGGGAAAAGGGAAGACACTGTTGATTTGGTATGTGGAGGCGGTCACAACAGAAAGAAAGGTTGATGGCAGTGTTGTTGCGTGAAGAGGAAAGAGAAAGGAGGCCATCGACGTCTGGAGGAAGAGAGAACTGGTAGCTGTTAGAAGTGGTGGGCTACGATGGTTAGTTGTTGTGAAAGGAAGGAGAAAGGGAGAAGGGAGGTACGAGGAAGAGGCGTGCTGGAGCTATGGGAGATGGATGTTAATGGCGAGGGAGAGGAAGAGGGAACTAGAGCAGGGGGAATTGGTAGCCTATGATGGTTGGCTATTGTGAAGGGAAGGAGAAGGGGAGAAGGGAGGTCGGCGGCGACTGGAGGAAGAGGTAGACTGGTGCTGATAGGAGAGGAAGAGGGAATTGGTAGTTGTCGAAAGTGGTGGCCTACGATGGTCAGCTATTGTGAAGGGAAGGAGAAAGGGAGAAGGGAGGTCGTTAGTGGTAGGAGGAAGAGGCGGGCTAGAGCTGATGGGAGATGCATGTTAATGGCAAGGGAGAGGAAGAGGGAACTAGAGCAGGGGGAATTGGTGGCCTACGATGGTCGGCTGTCATAAAGGGAACGAGAAGGGGAGAAGGGAGGTCATTGATGACTGGAGGAAGAGGCAGGCTAGTGCTGATGGGAGATGAAGAGGGAACTAGAGCAGGGGGAACTGGTGGCTGTCAAAAGTGGTGGTCTATGATGGTCAACATCATGAAGGGAAGGAGAAGGGGGAAAAGGGAGGTCGTCAGTGGCTGGAGGAAGAGGCAGAGTGGAGTTGACGGGAGAGGGAATTGGAGCAGGGGGAACTAGTGGCTGTCGAAAGTGGTGTCCTCCAATGGTCAACTGTTATGAAGGGGAATAAGAAGAAGAGAAAAGGGCTGAAGAGGGAACTAGAGCAGGGGGGACTGGTGGCTATCGGAAGTGGTGGTCTATGATGGTTGACATCATGAAGGGAAGGAGAAGGGGGAAAAAGGAGGTCATCAGTGGCTAGAGAAAGGGGCAAAGTGGAGCTGATGGGAGAGGGAATTGGAGCAGGGGGAACTGGTGGCTGTCGGAAGTGGTGGCCTCCGATGGTCGACTGTTGTGAAGGGGAATAAGAAGAAGAGAAGAAAAGCCGTTAGTGACTGGAGGAAGAGGTATGGTGGAGCTAACGAGAGAGGTACGTTGATGGCAAGGGAGAGGAAGAGGGAACTGGTGGCTGTCGGAAGTGGTGGCCTCCGATGGTCAGCTGTTGTGAAGGAGAATAAGAAGAAGAGAAGGAAGGTCGTCAATGGATGGAGGAAGAGGTAGGCTGGAGCTTACGAGAGAGGGATGTAGATGGCGAGGGAGAGGAAGAGGGAACTTGTGGTTGTCGGAAGTGATTTTTCATCAATTAAGCTCTTATTAAAATTAATTTGACCAATTAAAGTATAATTAAGTCCTTACACTTAATTAAATCCTTTAATTGGATCATCAGTGGCTGGAGGAAGAGGCAGAGTGGAGCTGATGGGAGAGGGAATTGGAGCAGGGGGAACTGGTGGCTGTCGGAAGTGGTGGCCTCCGATGGTCGACTGTTGTGAAGGGGAATAAGAAGAAGAGAAAAAAGGCCGTCAGTGGCTGGTGGAGTTGACGAGAGAGGTACGTTGATGGCAAGGGAGAGGAAGAGGGAACTGGTGGCTGTTGGAAGTGGTGGCCTCCGATGGTCAGCTATTGTGAAGGAGAATAAGAAGAAGAGAAGGAAGGTCGTCAATGGATAGAGGGAGAGGTAGGCTGTCGGAAGTGGTGGCCTCTGATGGTCGGCTATTGTGAAGGGGAATAAGAAGAAGAGAAAAAAAGGCCGTTAGTGGATGGTGGAGCTGACGAGAGAGGTACGTTGATGGCAAGGGAGAGGAAGAGGGAACTGGTGGCTGTCAGAAGTGGTGGCCTCCGATGGTCAGCTTTTATTAAGGAGAATAAGAAAAAGAGAAGGAAGGTCGTCAATGGATGGAGGGAAGAGGTAGGTTGGAGCTTACGAGAGAGGGACGTAGATGGCGAGGGAGAAGAAGAGGGAACTTGTGGCTATCGGAAGTGATTTTTCATCAATTAAGCTCTTATTAAAATTAATTTGACCAATTAAAGAATAATTAAGTCCTTGCACTTAGTTAAATCCTTTAATTGGATCCTAAATTAATTCCAAATATAATTATAATTTAAATTGACCCATGATTAAGTTAAATTGGCCTATAAGAAATATAATTATGTTGTTGGACTTAATTTTTATGGATATTTATCGAATAATAAATTATTTTAGCCTTGACCTGTATTTTGGGCACAATAGAGGCACATTCGTTCTCTCGAATCCGTCCAAAGTTTCCAACTTGATTTTTCTACCAACACCATCCTCTTTTTATTTTATTTCTAGTAGATTTTGAAGAATAACCTAGAAATGAGTTATGGCATATATATATATATATATTCTCAAATACTATTAACTGAGAAAATACTTGACCAATATGAAATGAAATTTGAACAAAACATGACTATTTAATGTAAATACTAATTATTGATGACCAATACTTGACCACATATTTTAATATTATTGATGAAAATACTAATTACACTAAGAAACAATTAATTGAAAGTTTTAGTCAAACCACTAATGATTTTTCTATTATTTAGGGGGATCATGACATATTGCTAGAAGATACACCTAATCTTCAAATAAAAATTAATCAATTGTTAAACTAATAATAAATTAAATTATTTAATTAGAATTATAATTCATATTAGAGTTAACATATTAATAACCTAATGAGTCACACATACTTAGAACCATTAGTTAGAAAATTAAACTAGGATAAATTTAATTAAGAATGATTTGATTAAAATAAGTTTTAGAAATGAAGAATTATAATATAGTATTAATCATGTAAGAACTTAATTGAGTTAATTTCTTAAACTGTCATAACATTGATATAATTCAAGGGGCAAATTGATACTATGCCAATTTATAGCGTTTTTTAAATTTGTCTATAAGTAATAAGCTATGACCCTTCTATTAGATAGAAAATCTAACCTTTGTAATAGAAAATATTGTCTATTAGATAGAAAAACTATGTAAAAATCTCAGAATGAGAGCTAACACTTTAGGCATGACAATCTCTCTCTTAAATATAAATTTTTGGTGGTTCACGTGGATTACTGTCGGAGGCTAAACAATTGAATTACTTGTGATTTGCGATAACCTATCCAATCTTTAAAGAATTATTTAAAGTTGAAGGAGATTAGATCTTCAGATAATAAATCCTAAACAATTTAAGATCTATCTATCCGGGAGTCCCTATAATCCTAAATATTGTATTATTATTTCTGCTACATGTATTATATTCACGAAACCCAATAATTTCATCATCATGACACCCAACCTTCTCTCCAGCTAATGTAGGGTTGGTGGATGTGCATAAAACCATCAAATTTGGTTCATATCACCATTCTCTCCCATTAATGTACAAATAGAAGATTTTAATCTAAGATTACCTATGAATCAAAAAGCTTACTCAAATTTCTCTTTACAATAACAAAACTTAATATAAAAAAATGTAGGAGAATTATTTAGAATATTCAAGATGCAGAGGAACACATTTTTTATTTATCTTATTCATTCGTAGGTAATCAGCTACACTTAATGCTCAATCTACTTTGTTATGTTTAGATGACACACTCTAGTGTACACAACCAATTCCATTTCATCTTCAACTACTGCTGCTATAATTTCTACACCATCTGCTCCTCTATATTCCCCTGCTCTTCAGATGTGTTTCCAAATGAGCTTCAACAACAACACATGATCACTCAATCTCAAACACAGTCTCTCGAACTGAAAGCTCTATATGCTGGTATTGCTTTCTATCCATCACTTCATGGCTTTATATGGTCAAGGTGACATAAAGAATGTCTTAAGCTTTGATAATATTGAGATATTATACTTACATATAACGTTGGAGAAACAATCGTGGACTTTACCGGCGACTAAGATATGTGCTGTACCTTTCAGTGCATTATCTATGATATGGTTGGTATGTACGGTACTGCTAGATTCTTTGGTGTCTGGCAAAAATGACATATTTCTCGGAAAAATTGATGGTTAGGAATAAAATTTAAGATTCTCAGTCATCTTGATCAATCCATGTTGACCATCCTATCCTAAAATAGCAGAAGAACCTCAATTTAAGGCATGATTTTGCATGCCTATTTTTTTCGAGGTATGAATTTAAGGTTACCCTCTCCTTGGCCATTGTTGATACTAGGAGAAAATGCTGCATAGCTTCCATGTAAGTTCTTATTCCTCTCTCCCTCTTTGGGACTCTCTAAATTAGTAATGATTTAAAGAATATGGAGGGAAATATGGTTATGGATTTGTGATTATATCTAAAAACATTTTGTTTTGGATTTGGAATTCGTGTATGATCATTTGCTTGAGAGTTCTTTTTTTTCTCTTCCTCTCCATGTCTATTCTCATAGCAATGGGGGGCAATTTCTGAGAAATTTTGCGTCAGACCAAAGAGCACCCTCTAATTTTCATGAAATCACATTTGGCTGTTTCCTTCTTCCACCTTAATGTGTCTTTGATTTCATTGCAACTTTTTCCTGGACGTAAATGGACGTTCAGACAGCAAGTTTTCTAGGAAATTTTGGATCTGAAACAGATTGGCATTTAGAGTTCTTGTATTTAATATGTGATATATGATCATTTTTCCTTCTGATATGATGCCCTGTCCTTATGTTATGAATCTCAGTGGGTTGATTAGGTTGTGTTCTTGATCCTGATAGCACATTTCTTATGCAACTAATCGTTCAGAATCGTTACTATGATATTTAAGTATCTTTATGGTTTTAATTTTTTGTTTCCTTCCTCATTTCTGTAGAAAAGTTTCTGTAATTCCTTGCTGTAAATGAAATTGTTGTGAAAGTGTCATGAAATTATCGCATCTAAAAATTTAAGCTGTTAGGTGAGGCTCTAAAATATAATTTATATTATTCTCAACACACCTCCTTAAATGAAAACTTTTTGGGCTTGAAACTTGAACAGACCCACACTATCTTATGCTTGATTTTTTATCAAATAGAATGGAGTGGTGAGATTCGAATTCGTGACCGCTGGGTCAACAAGACTCTGATACCATGTCAAAGAACAATCTCACCTAAAAGCTTAAACTATTAAATGAGGTCCCAAAATTTGATTTATATTATCTTCTAACAAAAAGTCTGCTTTCTGGATCAGAATACGATTAATTTCGTGTTTCATTGCTAGTTGCTACTGTCGAACATGATTGTTCTGAATTGTTTTGAATATCCCAAGGTTGCATTAACCGCAGAATGATACGATAATGCAGAAATGCTACGAGAACAGTAGATATTGCTAAGAGCCATTAGATATCCTCATTGATTTACTGTTCTTGCATAATTAATCATCTTCTTCTGATCATCCCCTCACCTCGGTTTTCTATTTTTCTTACAGCATTAAAACCAGAATCTGTGAAATCATAAACCGAAAGAGGTTCACTCTGCGTCCGAATAGAAGTTCACTGGATCGGTGCATGCAACAATGGAAACCCTACGTGGGCCTCAGCTTACAATGAACGACGGTGCTACACTGGTGACGGAGGTTGTCTCCGACGATGATTCGCATCTTTGCCTCTATATATTATTGCAGGACATGATTAAAATCGGCGACATGGTTGTCGGGTTCGACATCGAGTGGGGCTTCAAAGGGACTTCTTCTAGCAGATCAGGAAGCACTTCCGGCAGAAACAGCGAGCACCATTCTCAGTCCGACAAGTCCGAGCACCTTCCGAGGAGAGTAGAACATCACATTGCTGTCCTAACATTCTGCACTAAACTTGGCTGCGTCCTGATAAGGCTCTCTCCGAATCATATTTCGCCATCTCTAAAACGATTTCTTTCGATCAAGGACATTCTTTTCGTCGGAGTTCATATCAAGGAAGATCTTCAACGGCTGAGATGTGTTGACGGTCTGGTGGTTCGGAATGCGGTGGAGCTGAGTGAGTTGGCTGCTAAAATATACGACCAACCTCGACTCGCTGCTTACAGTGCAAGGGAATTGGCTTACAGAATTGCTTCACTAAAAGTTGACTCAAAACCTCTAAATGTTTTATGGTCAAACTGGTTTGACCATACTCTCAGCCATGAACAGATTGAGTCTGCAACTACTGATGCCTATGCAACGTACAAGATCGGCAAAAAGATTATGGAAAGCGGCAGTAGCAGTGTCAAGAGGCTGTTCTCATAATCTCCACCCTTGAGTTTTTAATTTCTACTGATGAAAACCTTCAGGAATTGTTGTTTTTCTATTTAATAATCCATGTCAGAGTGAAAATTGATTTGTGTTCTGTTGCTGTAATTGTTAGCAGATGGTGCTCCTGGAATATATCCCAGAGTCTTGCATTATCTTATGTATCTCACCATTTTACCAATGTAATACTCTGTTATTATTATTAATTTCAGATTATACAATACCATGCAACTCAAAATAATTTTAAAATTTAAGATATTTCTAAATAGTAAAGAGACAAGAGAACTTTAACTTAATATTACTCAGCACAAACAAAATATTAAAATATTAAAAAAATAAAAGATTTCAATTTCAAGGAACCATCTCATCTAAAAACTTAAGCTGTTAGTTAAGGTCCCAGAATATGATTTATATTATTCTCTAACACACCTCCTCAAATGAAAGCCTTTTGGGCTTGAAACTTTCACAGACCCACACAATATTGTGTTTGATTTTTATAAAATAAAATGGGGGTAGTGAGATTCGGATTCATGACTACTGGGTCAACAAGACTTTGATATCATATCGAAAAATCATCTCATCTAAAAGTTTAAACCTGTTAATTGAGACCACGAATATGATTTATATTATTTTCTAACACTCAATGCCAAAAAATATAAATCAAACATTAGTTCCATCATTAACATAAAGATAAAGATTTTACAGGGATATATCGATCAAAACATCAACTATATATTTCAATAAATGATCATTTCCACCAAACTTATTATCATCCTCTGAAATTAAATTACACAAACATGCCTTATAGTTTCCATTAAAAAATAAAAGTTCTTAACAGATCCATTTATTTAATAAATCAATATTATCAAAACTAATAGAATCTAAAGCATTCTTGTTTTGTTCATATTCCCACCAAGCACAAGATATATTCAATTTTCTTTAAATAATAATAATATTTTTTAATATTATTATTAATAATGATAATATTGATATTTTAAATTTGTTTCCTCTCTTCCTCACTATAGTGTTTTTAGGATTTTTATTCTAATCACTTCTATCTATAGTATTGAAGAATAATATAAACTATATCTTGAAACTTCATTTAACAGTTTAAATATTTAGATGAGATAATTTCTTGACAGTGTATCAATTTTGTACGCTGGTTACTGGAAATTTTCAAAAGAAAGCTTGGAAGCTTTTATCCTTATGCACAACCTTGATCATATGTCTAGACAGTAAAAATGTTGTCTTCCAGGAGGGTACTGCGGATCTTGATTCCTTCTTTAGCTTGATCCTTCACCACCATCTCTCTTACTGGTTGAAGTCCTATAATCACCGGGCTCGCATATTCGGGATCTGATCTTCTAATCAGTGCAAATTATCGAGAAACCATTTTATCTACGATATGATTAATATTATTCTTTAACTCACGTGTTTAAGTGAAAATTTTCTGGGTTTGAAACTTGCACAGATCTTCTAATAAGTGCAAATTATTGAGAAACCATTTCATCTACAATATGATTAATATTATTCTATAACTCACGTGCTCAAGTGAGAATTTTTTGGGTTTGAAACTTGCACAGACCCACACTATCTTGTGTTTCATTTTCATCAAATAAAAATAGGATTATGAAATTCAAAAACTCGAGATCATTAGCTTAACAAGACTCTGATACCATGTCAATAAACCATCTCACCTAAAAATTTAAGATATTAAATGAGAATTCATATTAGTAGGGTTCACCCATTTAATCAGCTTATCCATAATATAATTAATATTATTCTACAACACAGCATAACAGACAAAATAAAGTTTTGAACCGACCAACATTGGACTTACTGATGCTACTGACTAAATAGCCATGTTTTTAATAGAATCGAAAATTATAAAAAAACTGATAGTTAAGCATATTTTTTCACGCAACCTATTTAATTGTTTATTAATAATAAAGCTATTAAATTTTATAAAAAAAGAGAGTACTGATGATCATGCAGCATCCACTATCGATGGTTATGGCTGTGGTTATAATTAACTTTGGTTAATCCCTAATTTGCACATAGATTGATCTTTAATCAGTTTGTGTCCACAGAAACAGGGCTGGAGTCGTTTCCTAGCATGATTTAGATCAATATAATTAAGCTATATTATGCTCTTGTCATCAGCCCACCCAACACTTGCATTTGTTATATGATGCCCATCTTCTTTGAGGTGTTTGTCACTGTGTTTATTTTTTTTTATTATTTTAAATTAAAAAATATTGGTATTTTTAAAACATTTTAATATTTTGAAGTTCAAAATAATTTTTAAAAAATAAAAAGTATTATTTTAATGTATTTCTAATCAAAAAGTATTTTTAAAATCAATCTCAACTACAACTATATTTCCAAATAATTACGAAATTTACGAAATTTGGCTTTGTTTTGAAGCAGATTAAATAAATGTAGAAATTAATTGTGCAATAATAATCTTTTTAAAGGGAAACCTTCTTTTTAAAATCTGTATCTTTTGAACCAACTCATGGACCAAACTTTTTGATTCTGCAGCAAGCCAAAATCCATCATAAAAATATGAACACGATATCTACTTTGCCACTAGCAATGGGAACTTTTAAAAAAGTGGATCAAGAAGAAAATACTTTCTAATAAAAAAAAAGGGTGAAATGATTAAATCACTACTTTCTTAATTTTTTTTATAACTATTTGTTTTATTTAAAAAATGATTTTTTTTTTATTTCATTCTCCTTCAACTGTTTTATCTATCATATTTGAGCCTTATTTTGTTAACATACCTGAAAAAAAAAATATTAATAAGTTAATTTTCATTTTATTACCAATCACATAGCTAAATACTGAAAATTATTTTTATAATACTGTCAAATATATTGAAAAATAATTCATTTTTAGAAATATACTTTAATAAAAAATCACTTTAAATAACTATTTTGCATTAAATAAGCTAATAAGTACTAGATACCAAAATGAAAACTATTGAGGCAAGATGTTGGTTTACAAGCTTATTGAATTTTCTTATATGATTTTTGATTTTTTTTTTATTAATATGGGTGTTTTGATCAGCTTGAGCGCATCTTGACTAATTTTACGAGTCCTGAAGTTAACAATCATGTAAGACTCCAATAACAATCTTATTAGCAACCACATGTCTCGAACGTAAGATTATAAAGAATCACACCTCTTAGTCATGAATTCTTACCACTAGCCACCTACTAGATAATTTAATTTTTGAAATCTTCAATTTTAGTGATTTGTCATCGAACTAACCCACATTTGTCAATGATTATATTAACTTTTACTCTAGTCCTTCATGAGTCATTAGCAATTGAAAAGCTCTAGTTGATATAAGACTTTCTTTTTTTTTTGCTTTTAGTTTCTTGTCATTTTCCAATAATCAAAACACATGGCGACTAACCCTAAAATATTTAATAATTATAAAGTAAAAGCAAATTATAAAAGGTGGGACATCAGTGAATCATCGTCCTTATCCTAAAGGATGTATGCTTCATGACAAGTTCTATTATTTTAGCTTTAAAGATGAGGAAAGCTGCGAACTTTGTACCCCTAACATGACTTTTTCTCGTTGAAATTTATATAGTTCATGGAAGTGGCATGAATACCTTCAATATCAAGACACACAGAATCCTATGAAAGCATCATTATCTGTGTTTAAGGTTGTGAAAAGATGGCAAAAAATATTTTGTTTAAACCAATCAAGTTCAAGAAGCTAACTAAATCTTGAAATTAGCTCCCTCCTCTTAATAAGTTCACAAGGGTACTTAAAAGGCATGATGTGATGGCAGAGCACTTGTGATTTGTATAGTACATCTCGAGTTTGAGCCAGAATGTATGTTTTTTTTGTAAAAACCTAGAATAATCAATGTATTATTCACTCACCTGAATTCATAAAATATATTTTTAATGATGAAATTTCCTGGCACAAAAAAGTGCACAAGGACATGGATTGGACAGTATCCGAGGCTGTTTTCTTAGTATTATACAAGCCTGGGAATATGCATTTCTGATACCTTCATTTACTTGATACAGTAACGTCTGCAGTTCCTGCAATTTGTCATATCCTAGAGATTTTTTTTTGTTAAATTATCTTCTTTCCCATGTATTTGGAACCAAATCTGCCTCTCTTTCATTCTAAGCTCTGCATGCATAAGTTTAAGTTTAAGGTTAAGAAATCATCTCATTTAAAAATTTAATTTAAATTTTTAGATGAGATTAAATTTTTAGATGAGATGATTTCTTAAGATGATATTATAGCCTTGTTGACTCAACGGTTATGAATTCAAATTTCACCACCCCTATTTTATTTGATAAAAATCAAGTACAAGATAATATGAGTTTGTATAAGTTTTAAGCCCAAAGATATTTCACTTAAAAATATTAAAGAATTATATAAATTATATTCTAAATCTTTCATCTAAAAATTTAAATTTTTAGGATAGATAATTATTTAACGCATAAAACATTTCCTCTCCCTCGCACTCACTTTTGTTTTTCGGAATGGATCACAGTTTAGATTGATGATTATTATTAAGATTATTTTCCTGAAACTTGAAACTATGGCAGCTATTTTCCTGTTTTTGCATTCAATAATTTAGATTATTTTCCCTCGATATACAGTTGTGTGAGGGATGGTGTGTTATTTATATCACTCACAATCATAGAGGACAGCTAGGGTCTGGCTATTTAAATTGTGGAAACATGGTCCATGCCAATAATGTATAGCTACAATAATATACCATGAGCTATCATTATTCCTTCATGTGTTAGTTGATTGAAATTTTGCTCCTTGTAACAAATTAACCCTAGCTAGCATTTTCATAGCCTATTCACATTTGCACCACCGGAAACTATTTACCGGCGGAAATTTCTTCTTGGTAAAGACCGACTAAAATGATAACAAATTATTTCTGTCAATAATTTTCATGATAAAATACCGATAGAAAAACTTCGTCGGTAATTCCTTGTGAATTGTTAGAGAATAATATAAATCATATTCTAGGACCTCACTTAAAGCTTAAACTTTTAAGTGAGATGATTCCTTGACATGATATTAGAACCTTGTTGACCCAGCGGTCACGAGTTCTTCGTTAATTCTTCACCGAGACAATTTTTCTGGTAATGGCATCACTTATGTTTTAAGCTTTATATAAAGTCCGTTAATTCTTCACGGAGACAATTTTTCTCCTAGAAACACACACAAAGTAATAGAGAGTGATCGAAGGACAAGAACCAAAAGCTGAGCACGGAGATGTCTACGATATGATTAAAATAAAATATTGAAAAATTAACTAGATGAGATAGGAAACAAGACAAAGATTAATGTTCTGAAATGATCAATGGTCATTCTTAATGTGTTTAAGGATACAAAAGCACTGAAGAAGAGGAAGAGAAAATTTGTATGGTCACCCAAAAGACACAACAACTTGAACAAATAAAACCTTGGAATCTCATCCGAAGTTAACATTCCACATACGTTTTGTTATTTTTTTCTTTCTTCCATTTTCTTAGAAACCAAACAAAGAAAAAAAAGAAGGAAAAGATAATTCAAAGCCAAGAATTAGACTTGCCTAGAGGCTTCATTGCCTCTTGTCACCATCTTTCTCTTGAATCATTAGGCCACGGCTCCATGGTTGTTTCATTATGCTCAGCAAGTAATCCTTCAAAAAATCTTCTCTTCATAAGTGCCATGATGATCTCCTCCTTCTACTCCACCGACAATGATAAACCCTAATTGGAAAAGAAATGAAAAGAAAAATCGATCTAGAGAGAAAGAATTGGAAGGAAGGAGGAAAAGAAGGTGCCAACAAGTTCTTGGTTATTTTTGCACACTAAGAGACTAAGGTTACGAGGTTTCTTGGCTCTTGGGTTGAAGACGGATGGCACAAGAACTAATATATAAGAAAATAAATTAATGTAAGCCACGTACAAGTGAAGGTCTACTTTGATATAATATATAGTGAATCAAATATATCTTATTCATTTAATAAACCTTGTTATGCTATGGTGGGAATATAAGGTGAACCATCTAAATGTAAGGTCCATTAAGAAAATAAAATATAATTAACCATCATTAAGAAAGAAGGGAAAATCATAAGTGATTAGGGATTAATTTAGAGAACTGAATACGTGGCTTGAATATAGCAACCATTAACTTGATTATTTTTTTAACAAGGTTGGTGACTACTGAGCAATTAAGTTTGATGAAGTGGGGCAGACACTATAATTAAATATTCAACACTGTATTTTAAAAGCATTTTTGAAGAAAAAAAATATTTTATTTTAAATTAATTTTTTTATATATTTTTAGATTATTTTGATGTGTTAATGTCAAAAATATTTTTTTAAAAATAATAAAAAAACATTCCAATACTTTTCTAAACGAAAAATATTTTGAAAAACAACTTCAACTTCACTACCAAACAGACCGTTAGTTAGCTGACAAATTCAATGGATATGTTTAATTTCAACATGAAAGGACATATCAATTAAACAGCATTAGTAAAGAGAGGAAAAGTTAGAATTGATTATGGATTAGTTTAGAAAACTCAATAATTAAGTACGTGGCTTGAATATTAGCCACCATGAGGATGATTATCTTTTTTTATTATTATTATTATTATCATCAAGCTTGGTGACTATTAATTAATTAATTAAGTTTGATAAAGTGACGCAGACACCATTATTATATATGTATAATTATAGATGTATCTGATAAATACGATGAATTTATTTAATTTGAACATGAAAGGGCCATATATTTTTATGGTGAAAATTATGCTTAAAGTAGCAACAATAGGGTGTTTTATAAAGTAGTAGGGTCATTCTTAAGCTTTAGGCGTTGCCTTTTGGATGGTCCAAGCTTTTGATCAAGGCTTGACCGAATTTAGAATTATTTTGAGAATCTGTATATCTGTTTAGAAAAGGAAAAAAAAATGTTTTCTTTTTCTTTTTATCAAAATAAAAACCATTCTAGAAATGATGTTTAATTAAAGGTTAATAGGAAAAAAAAAAAAAAAAAAGAGGAGTAAAAAAGAAAAAAGAAAAAGGGGTTAAAGCAGCTTTTGAGATGACTTTGCATGAATGCGATGATTGCTTCACTTGAAGGGAAAAGAGATGTAAGATGGGTATCTACTTGGATAGTTCAGAAAAAAGAAAAGCTCACAATATTGATTTTATACTCAATATTTTTTACCTATTTAATTTTTGAGTGATGATTTTTATATTTATTTTGTTTCTGTTGGGGTTGTAGTAATAATTTTTTTATGTAGATTATGTTGCTTATGTTATGTTGTGGATTGAATCAAAATTTAGTTGAACTTAAGAAAATGTTTAGGCCCCAGGAATTTCTTGGTATTTTTTTTTTGGATGTGAGGACAATCCATTCCCCGGAAAACGTACTTTGTGAACCTAGGTGAGCGAGTAAAACCCTGGCTATCTCAGGTTCTAACAAGAGGTGCACACCCTGACTCAAATTCGAAATCTGCTGCACAGATCACAAGCTTTCTATCATCACATCACGTTCATTGGAAAATTCTTGGCATTATTACTAAACTAAACATAATGAGTAAACTTTTAAGGCTCTTAACTTAATTTCTTACTTAACTTGAGTTGCAAATTAAATTATATAAGAATTATCTACATATAACTAGTCAATTTAAAGGGTCCAAAGAGAATTTGGATGACCGATAGATAATATGGTTTGACTTTCCACATAAAAAAATTCAAGAGCATATTTTTTTAATATTAAAACGATGATATATTCGATTGATTCGGGCTTCATAGGTTAACCCGTCAAATCTATGACCCGAATCATGGACTTTATTAGATTTAATAATTTTTTCTAACTATTTTTATTTAATGATATGATAATAATAACAAACACTCACAAAATTAAGCACCAAACAAATGTAAGGATATTTGTTTGAGATTGCAATAATCTTATAGAAAGCAGAACCATAATAAATTATAAATAAAAATTTAAAATCAATCAAATATTGAAACATAGAATTAATAAAAAAAGAAAAAATAATTTAATTAAAATTAAAAAATTTGGAAGATGGGATTTAGTTCTTAAAAAACATTTGATATTATTATTAAACCTAACCGAATAGATCAACTTTCAAACCTTTAGACCAATTAACCCACATATGAGTTGACTTTATATGATCAAATGACTTGATGCATCCAAATATAACTCTAATGACTGGTAAAAACATGATTTAACTTAAAAAATGATTTAAAATGATATCTTTTTTATTTGAATATTAAGACAATAATATATTGGATTAACTTAGGTTTCATGACTTAAATCACAAAACCTATGACCTAGATCACGAATCATTGGACTTAAAAAATTTGTTGTTCGAAACTACTTTTATTTAATAATATGATAACACAATTGGATATTTGTAAAAATTGAAAACTAACCATATTCTAAGATTGTTGTTTAAAACTACAAAAACTTTATAGAAAACAAACCAAAATAATTTATAACAACAAAATCATTAAAATGGTGAAGGGTGAAATTGAAAGAAAAAAAATGGAAGTTAGAATTAAAAAAAAAAGATTTTTTTTATGGATTTAAGAAAATCAATATTTTTAGTTTGTATTTTTTTTTCCACTTAGATGTTTCTTACAAAAATCTAATCTATTAAATTAAAACAATTATTTATGTGTATGAATTTGGTTTCAAGGTGTTTTAGGAATTTTTACCCTTAAAAACTAAACCACACCCTTATTTATTTATTTCGAGAATTGACTAGATTTGTGATGTAAAACATTAATAGTTTTTTTTTACCATAAATAACAAAAATTTCCTAAAATAAATATAAATGAAACTTACTTAGGAAACAAATATTTCCCCATAAACATCCTCCTACATCAATCTCCTTGGGAAAGAGAAAACTCATCCGTGAGTCGATCTCATGGATGTCCAATCAGAAATGGCTAACCCTTTATATACTTAGCCTTTATGTTATCCATGTCACACTTGCCAACAACATTCTTACCCTCCTTATCAACAAAATCAATCTTAGTGTTATCTTAAATACCATGTGCAATTATTTTTGTAGCAAACTTCTTCAACTCTAACTCAACTATAGACTTGACACTATAAGGACCAAATAATTTCTCTCACGTATCTTTTATATCATTAGCAAAGATATGTGTGTTGGTTTCTCCACCAGAAACATTTTTGGATATCATCTTCATAACATTTATCTAAAGTGTAGGAATATCAACTTTGACCCCATCAATCCCATAATTGTTCTTAATCATATATGAGCCATGTCCTTTACAATATCCATAATAAAAATAATCTCTTAACCACATCTATTTGGCTCCTTTCTAATGGTTGATTTCATTATTAAAATCATAATCCATTTATTCATTAATCTGTTAGTTTTTATGGTCGTGTAGTTGCTCAACTAATATAACATGAACATGTTTTGCATGTTTAGAGTCATCGTATACCAAGATTTATGCATTAAAATCTTCTCCTTCAACATCATATTTCTAATTTTAGTAAATTTTTATGCTCTACTCAAATTCATAAAGAAACTAGAATCATAAAAAAATCTCACTTTTAAAATATTTTTCTTGTTGCTGAAATTTCATTGGTAGATCCTAATCAAGACATTGCCTCTTCTACTCACACATTTGAAATGAATTCTTAAGATCCTTTATTAATTTGTGAGTTCTTAAAATCCTCTATTAATTTGTGATCACTCCTAGTTTACTATTCTTCATCTTTGTTAATTAATTTGGTAACTCTTTAACTTGCCTCTATAAATTTATCACTACCACTCAATGGACTAATTATGTAATTCCTCTTTGCAGGTTTTATATCATAAATTCCTAAATGTATTCTCTCTTGCATAAGCACATCTCGTTCTATGATATTTTCCAACCATGGTTCCAACACATAAAATTAACCACCAGGTGTTATAAATCATTTCTAGGTTATTCCATAAAATATACTCAAAATAAAATAAAAATAACAAAAACAAAATAAAAGAGGTTGGTGTTGGTGGAAAAATCAAGTTGGAAATTTTGAACAAATTTGAGAGCTCGATTGTACCACTATTGTGCCCAAAGATGAAGAAAAACACAAATTAAAGCTCAAAATAAATCATTATCTAATAAATTTGCATAACAATTAAGCTGAAGGACATAATTACTTTTAATAAGTCAACTTGATTTAATCATTGACCAGATTAAAGTTTAATTGTGTCTAGAAAATAATTTTGGGTCCAATTGAAAGATTTAATTACGTGCAAGCACTTAATTATACTTTAAATTGGTCCAATTATTTTTATGAAAGGCTTAGTTGGTGACAAATCAAGTTTGGAAGCCTAATTCGGGTTTAATGGAGAAGATTAGAATTTTTGGAGACCAAATTTGATTTTGACCAACTCAATTGGATAAAATCAAGGGTGAAATTGAAAATAAATAAAAATTTAATGGTCAATTGAGTGTCAAAATGCATAAACTCAAGACCAAAGATCGAAGTATTCTCTACCAATTTTAATATATTTATTTTGATGATGATTATATTGATAATGATAACATAAAATTTTTTATGATAATGGTAATGTCATCAATAATGATCTCATTGATAAGTTGAGGTTGAGAGCAAACAAAACATGAAAACTATTCAACAAAAAAAAATATTGATATGAATTATATTAATCATTTTGACTATAAGCTTATGATTATTAGAAAGATATATTTGTTGAACAATTATATGAATACAACACATGTTGATGAAACAAGTTTTAGGTATGTATTTCATCACTTTAGAGGCTAAATGAAGAGACATAATTTGTTAATTATTGTTTCATATAAAAAATTTAATATGAAGGGATTGAAGTTGATAGTTAAAATTGTTATGCATATTAAACAAATAAAAAAAATAAAGTTGAGAGTCTTAATTAGACATTCACGAGATGAAGATAATAACAATTTAAATTCAATGACAAGTTTTTTCTCATATAAAGAGACTATGTAGAAGGATTATTAAGGAATTTATATATATGTATATATTTATTTAGTTTAGAAAAATATTATGCTTTATAATTTTATTTTTCATAGTTTATTGAGAACTTTTATTACTTTTTTTTTTTCAAGTTTTTTAAATTTATTTAGGATTATTATTGGGTTTATCGAGGAAGTTGTAGTCTTTTTAGAAAGGTACACTATTTGAAGAGAAATATTAAGTAATAAAATTTCAAATTAAAGTTCTTAAGTGATGATCCTATCTAACATAATTCTATATTGTTTTTTCTTATATTATTTTTGTCTTTATCAATTTGACACAAATTAAATGGTGAAGCGATCTCTCAATAATGTTTATAAGTGGTTAGATTATAAATTAAGAAATCCACATGAATATTAATCAGAGACTTTTTCCTCATCAAACTGAAAATCTATTGGCAGTATTAGTCAGCTAATCCATTTTTTTTTCAAAATTAATGACAAAATTGAATAATGTTTATTTGTCCCCTTTAAAATTGTGTCACTAATCAGAAGTGGGTACTAACCAAGTCACCTCTAGTTGAGAAGTCATCAATGCATTTAGATGAAAAATTTAAAGAAGGTTTGGCACCTACTTTTAATATTGTTTTTTTTTAATATTTTTATTTTTTATTTTTCATTTTAAATTAAAATATTTTGGTGTTTTTAGATTATTTTGATGTGCTGATGTCAAAAATAACTTTTTAAAATTAAAAAACATTATTTTGATGTATTTCTAAATAAAAAAACACATTAAAAACAACTTTAATCACAATATCAAACAGACAACTAATATATAGATTAAAGACAGAAGTGTTAAAAATTTAATTATAAAATAAAAATCAAGGTCGTATTCCAAGTGGTTATCCAACTAAGTTTTGATATACACATTCATTGGTTGGTGTGCGCATCATATCAATGTTCCACATCACAAGTGTATTGAAATTGAGAGAATTTTGCCTTAAGAACGATTTTTATAATCATTTAAAAAATAATTAAATGATCTTATATGTTATATGGTGTGGATATCCACCTTTTATGCTGCCAAAAAAAAAATTGTTTATTGTAGTGGGGTTGAAAAATAAAATAGAAGACATCTCCTAGGGCTCATCAAAATACACTACGCAAACACACTCCCGAATAAGAGGGTTTTTATTATTTTATTATTATTATTATTAGTTCAACTAAATTATAGTGAACCAATTTCAACTAAACTAGTAATGATTTTATTCCTAGTGCATTATTAAGATGTGAACAAACACAAATCACTAATTTGATTGCTCTTTTCTATATTCTTTATTCTTTTTCTTATATTAATTGTAACGTAGTCGGTTTTTTTAAAAAGTAAAATGTTAATATTTTTCTTATAAATTCATTATAGTTAAATAACACATAATTATATGCATATCTGAATTTAATTTATGCTAAGTATCTTCCTCCTAGTGTATTTTTGGATAAAGGTTGTCCAAATAGGAAAATATTTATAAATTCCAACTTTGAGATAACACTGAAAAATACTAAAGACAATGCAAAAATATCAAAAACATTTATTTATTTTTTATCTTTTTTTCGTTTTTTTTTCAAAAATACTTCAAAAATAAGGTAAAAAATTGGGTAGCAACAACACGTATTAATTAATAATTTGATTAAACAAATTATCAGTACCAAATTAATTAGCTATCATTCGTTGAATTCAAAATTATTCAATCTATTTTAATAGTACCCTTTAATGATTATCAATTTTCCTTGATAAATTATCATTGGTTTTCCTAATGGATATTATTGGTGATTAGTTTTCATAGGTGAGTTCGTCTGCAATATTAAAATTTCATAATTTTCAACATAAATAATGAGGGAACACCTGCCTTATTTTTACATGTAATTCTTTTAGTAATCACTAATAAAAACACTTCCATTTGTGAATACTCGCGAAAATAGTGATGTCATATTTTGTCGGTAAAGATCACTGTTATTTACCTCAATATTTTTTGTTAAACAAATAATAATAATAATAATAATAATAATAATAATAATAATAATGAAACTCACAATTGTTAAATTTCATCACCTTTATGCCTAGGGAAACTCTTCTTCCTCATTCAAACACAACATTGCCCCATTTCTTTTCTAGGTTTAAATTTTTGTTATGAAGTCAAAATAATTAAACCCCTCTCCTCGTTAATTTGAGAAATTGAGATTTTATCATACATAAAACCGTACTATAGCATCATCACTATGAGCGTTTCAAAATGGGATCAGCAAATATTGAAGTAGTATGATGGTTGATTGCTTATTTAAAAGAGATGGTGAGTTAGGGTTTTGATGCCATTGAGATGCCGAGTCAACTCAATGATGGAAATTTTTTGATTTTTTTTAGGGATTTATGTAGATTACTCACCTTATTTCACTCCATATTCTACCGTAAGCATGTATGATTATTCCTTATTTAATTGGATTTTATGTTATGTTCAGATTATAGCTTATGATTGTGATGATGAATGGACAGAATCTACATTGTATTTTATTTGCAATTGGGTTTTTCTTTATCTTTAAGTATAATAGATATAATTTGTTTTTATTTTATTTTCGATTAATCTTTAATTTTTACGTGTAATTTTGTCGAAGGCCAATTGTATAACTGAGACACTTAGCAATTGATTTAAAATAACTAGACACGAGACAAGAAAATCTTGATAGAATTTATGATTAAATGAAACAATTCATAAAATAATTTTTATAAGAACATATCCATGAAAAAATACATTAGCAAAAATACTTGATTTGTATTATTTACAGAAAATTGAAATATGTTTTCATTAAAGTATAAAACCTTATAAATATAAAAGAGGGAAAAAAACAACTAAGTTTGAAACAATGAAAAATATTACACAAACTAGAAAAATATGATAAATTAATAAAATTCAAATATAGAAAAAAAATGCTAAAATTAAGATTTTTTTTGTGTTAAATTGTTATTGATGGTGACAACAGTGATAACACCAGACGTAACGAAACTCGGAAAGAACAAATTAGAGATATAGAAGACATTAAATAAAAAGTGAGAATATTTTTTTTAATTGGGAATATATTTAAAAGAGATTATTCCAATGCCACACAACAAAATAATAATTTTGGAATATAGTTTTTATTTAGAAAATTGTTTCTCATTGTCAAAAGTAATCATACTTTAACACGTTTCATAAGCTCATTGAGTGAAGATATCTTAATTTAACACCAACCCCACTTAGAAGAAAGTTTTATTAATGCTTATAATAATAATTTATAATTAAAGTAAACTTCATTAAACATATCATTAGATTAGATTAGGTTAGATTGGATTAGAACATATGATTATCTTACGAGTAGATATACAATTACTATGGTCCCCATCATATCTTCACTTATTTTTTTTTTTAATTTATGGAAACCCACCTCCCTTTAGGTATTCTTTATGGTCCTGGATTAGGTGAGTAAAACCCCGGTTGTCTAAGATTCTTACAAGATGAACATGTTCTGACTCGAACACAAGACCTACAAGATAAATCTTAAACTTTTTATCACAACGTCACGTCCTTGGAGACTGATATTTTTACTTAAGCTATTGTTAATTCTTGCTTTTTGTTTTTAATTTTACTTTTTTTAAGAAGCACATATTATAAAGGGTGGGACATGATCATAGTGAAATCTATACATATAGCCAAATGATAGCAGGGAGCGGTTGTCAATTGGCTTTCTTTCTCTTAGCAAAATTTATTACTATTTTTTTTTTCATATATAGTTGTTGAAGGAACACGTACATTTGTGAGTAGATATTTATACATATCAACTTTTACTAAATTTTTTTTAATTTTTAAATAATAATTATTTATTTAATTTCCTTATGGTAACTAAAGTAGATTCCCTAATCAAGTCCTTTTCTCTCTTCGTATTTCATTGAGAAGAATATTATTGCGCTAAAAAAGTATTAGAATATCAACTTTCATTTTAAACACTTATATGATGATATTGTGCTTGCATAAACTTTTTCATTGGCAACTAGTAATGCGATTAAATTTTTATTTTATGCTATTCTCCAAAAAAAAAAAAACACAAATAAAAACAAGAAAATAAAAAAATGACTAACATGATGGAAAAATAAAGCTCGAATTTTGGACAAATTCAAAAGCCTGATTGTATATTGTTGTGCCTAAGAATTAAAAAACATTGTAAATTCAAGGTCAAAATAAATTATTATTGAACAAATCTAAATAAAAATTAAGTGCAAGGGTATAATTAGATTTTAATAGGCCAATTTGATTTAATCATAGGCTAAATTAAAGTTTAATTATGTTTAAGAATTAATTTAGATCCAAATGAAAGACTAAGTTTAAGAGCACAATTTGAGCTTAATTAAGACAATTAGAATTTTAGTGTACCAAATTTTATTTTATCAAGTCAATTAATTAAAATCATGGGCTAAAACAGAAGAAAATCAATTTTGAGGTTCAATTAATCATTAAATTGAAGAAATTTATAACCAAAGACCAATACACAAAGATGCCAAACCATAAGGGCTTAATTGATTGAAATCAAGAGTGAAATTAAAAAAAATTAAAAGAATGGTCATGGACTAAAATAAAATAAAAAAGCGCTTGAAAACATAGGGTTGATATTGAAGTTCAATAGGTAAAAATTGTATAAAATTGAATGTTTAGAGTCAATTAAGGGTGCAATTGAAAGGCATTAAAAGTTAAAGAACCAAATTGAATTTTGACTAAAATTCTAAAACGATGTTGTTTTAAAGAAGGGAAAAAAAGACTTGATAATGTGTCATATGGTTACTATTCATTATTTTCTTCTGTTTTTTGCTTGGAAAGACAATTCAAGTGGCTAATTTTCCCAATCTCTCTTGGTCTTGTTCTAATTGCATTGATATACAAGTAGATGAGTCCATTTATATTGTGTCCTTTTCATTCTTTCTATTTTAATTTCTCTTGCAATTATCATATTGTCTACTCATATATTTTCAATATTTTTTTGCTTCAATTATCATATAGTCCATTAATTTTTTTCAGAAAACTTAATTATTTATGAACCTCCCATCTAACATTATGTTTTTTTCTCATTGAAACAGGATCACATTGCATTAATCCTAGGTTTACTGCTGCCCTCTGAGTATTTTGTAATGTCTCAAAATATGTATGGAGATGTATAAATGGCTAGATCTGGATTCAAAAACCCAAGAAAACTAAAGCAAATTGCTTTACAGCAGAGCCAATGGCAATCTGTTATTTCATAAAATAAAATAAAATAAAAAAGATACAACCCTAACGGTGACAGTACTACACACCAGTAATAATCAAATTCTGATCATCAAAATTTGATTTCCATGTCTTTTCTATAGAACCATCACCCAATGAACATGATCTAACGGTAAGAGTTAAGAAATAAAGAAGCAAATTAACCCTAATTAACGGTGACAGAAACACATCAGTAAGAATCAAATTCGGCTATCAGTAGATGGGAAAGAATAGACATCAACCTTTAAAATCTCTGTGAGAATCCACTCAATATCATCTTCAATTTCCTTCTGTTTGCAAGCTGCTTCGAGATGTTCTAGCAGATCAGCCGTCAATCCCTCAAGAGTGATCACACCTTTGGAGCCCTTGGATAACCCATCATTGATCTTGGACTCATCAACGGTTGAGCCTGTGTCCATCAAACTTAAGAGACGCATTGATTCTTCAACGGGGACGTCAGCCATTGAAGAATCTATTGCTTTCTCGAATAAAGAAAGTGAGTAGGGAAAACTGAGAAGTAGGGTTTGGTTGATCAAGGGCTATTGCATTGTACTATATTTATAGAAGTTTAAAGGCGGTGAGTATAAACCTTTTCCAATATGGAAATACGTTTTGGATCATACGATCATTATTAACGTTGGGGCGTTTTATTTAGCATTTTACTCATAAGTAATATAATATTCATATATTATTTATTGGATTTGGATTTCAGGTGCGTGTGTAATTTGTGTTTTTAGTAAAATTTAATAATATTTAAATTTTGAAAGCTTAAGTTTACATGTGAATCCCCAGAATATGATTTATATTATTACTTTGTACTTGATTTTTTATCAAATAGAATGGGGGTGAGATTTAAATTTATGATCGTTGAGTCAATAAAATTCTAATACCATATCAGGAACCACCTCACCTAAAACTTATATATGAAGTCCCAGAATATGATTTATTGGATTTAGATTTCAGGTGCGTGTGTTAATTTATGTTTTTAGTAAAATTTAATAATATTTAAACTTTGAAAGCTTAAGTTGATAGGTGAATCTCCAGAATATGATTTATATTATTATCTAACACACCTCTTTAAATGAAAGTTTTTTAGGCTTGAAACTTGCACAAGTCTACACTATCTTGTGCTTGATTTTTTTATCAAATAGAATGGGGGTGATGAGATTTAAATTTATAACCGTTGAGTCAATAAGATTCTGATACCATATCAGGAACCACCTCACTTAAAAACTTAAACTTATATGTGAAGTCCCAGAATATAATTTATATTATATGAACGTTATTTAAGAAAGGTTTGCCCTCAAGGCGACACCACAACAAGCAGGAAACCTTCTCACAGTGGTTAAATTCAAGGCATGCAAATGGCATTTAATGTTTGAAAACTTTATATAAGAAGTTGGAGCTAAGAAAAAAAGATGAGGCTTTCTCTATCACAGTGTGTTGCTGCTAAAAATTTGATGTCTCAGTACATTTTTATCTTATTAAATATTTTCAAGTTAAGATAAGCGAAGCTTAATCATATGAAAGAAGCAAGTAGGCGTCGCTGCATGCATTTCCTTCTTCTTGGAATCACATTTTACCTAATATTATTGCATTTATTTTTTTCTGAGAGATAGTATTGAGGATTAACTCTGGACAATATTGTTTCGGTTGGTGTTTTTTTTTTAATTGAAATGGAATGTTGTTTTGGAGTTTTATTGTTAATGTGTGTGTGTGTGTAATTAAATATGTTGGTTCAAAAAAATTAGTTCAAATCCAAAAATAAAATTATTTAGAATTGTGCAATTTAATCTAAAACAAGACACAATAAAATGATTTTTTTCAATAAAATTATGAACATGTATAATATTACGAGAATATCATCATCAATCTTGCAAGGTCATTATATTCTTTGATTGCTCTGAAATTTTAACATAATATATATAAATATATCAAGAGACTCCTCGTAAAATTTCATCTCAATCTAACGGTTGAATTAAAAAATATGATTGATATTGTAAAATTATTCATTATTTAAAAAAAAAAAACTATTTGGCCGAAATGGAACGAGCGAAACGAAACTGGAATTTTGCGGCAGGTATTTGGCTGAAAATCCGGAACGGAATGAAATTTAAACCAAAATAAAAACAATGTTGTTTTATCTTATATCTTATTTTTTAAACTGGTATGAAACACTTTGATTGTTTCGATTATTTCAGCTGAAACTGAATGAAATAGACAACCTTAATCAAAACACTGTAGATGAACATCTGTGCGCGGAAAAGACAAAAACACATAAATTAATTAAAAAAGTTATTTTTTGTTGCTTGTTTAGCTATGGAAGTAGTTTTGGCTCATTATGAATAAAAGTAATTTGTTCTCTCTCTCTCTCTCTCTCTCTCTCTCTCTTGCATGCATTTCAATCCCTAGATCTCCACACAATCCTTATAGTGCCCCCCATGTGTAACCTGACCAGGCCAAATCAATGAGAAATCTGTGTTTTAAAAAACATTTTCGTTCTGTTTTTTTAATAAAATATATAAAAAAAAATGGATTCAAACGAGTTAACTCTTCCAATTCCTGACAGAGTCAGTATTGATGTCCCCTCAAAGATCTTCTTTCTAACCTCTTCATAGAATTCTGGCAAAGACTTGAAAACAGTATTGATGTCATTTCCCGGAAGTTCATCAAGAAACACCTTGAATTCTTGAATTCTGGCAACTTACACTGCATCTGTTGGCCCTGTTCATGAAATTGCATCCATGATTTCAGAAATAGATCATTACCATTGATTTTTAATTCGTGACCTACTAGTTTCTAATATATTAATCCAAGTATAAATAACAATTGAAATTAACAAAGGGTTAAATAATTTAATTTATTATCAATTCAATAAATTGTTTAATTTATATTTGAAGATCAAGCGTAAAATATAGAAACACCTCACGATCAAGTTTAAAATTAATAAAATGTGATGTTTCTTATTGTTAATTGTTAGTTTGATGAATTGTGATGAGTGTTGATCTTTTAATTTTGTTAGGAAATTATTCAAATTGTAAATCATGCTTCATAATTTTGGAATTGGTTAAGAATTGTAATATGTATATATATGAACCTTCATACATCATCAATGAACAGCACAAAATAATAACAATAACATTTATAGAACTAAGGTATAGAACCAGTGCCAACAAGCATCTACAATGGGCTACGAAAGAATTGGTGGGGTTGGCAACAAAAGTACAGGAGATTGTAAATACCAAGTTCACAGCATTATCCAGCCAGCAGAATTCATTACACTTTTTTATCAGAAAACCTGTGAAAAGAAAAGAAAAAAGGACAAACAGTAGCAGATATGCGGCCCCTGATAAAATAGGCCATCATCTTGTATTGGTGTTCCATCAAGCAATGAGTATTTCCTTGATTTCTCCGAACTAAAACGCAGGAGAGTGTGCGAACGAAAAAGATTCTACCACCCCAGAATGAAGGCATGTATTTCAGACCAACTAGAGACTGTATATAGTATGCCGGATAGCCCTTTCCAGTTAGGAGATTCTCCATCAGATTCTTTCTGTTTTCTTACCAGGCCAGGGAACAGTGGTACAAAAGAAACACCAAATTGACTTCCCACTCTCCTTAAGCTTGCACTAGATCCAACTACAATACCAATATCTGCCTGAAGTAGACAAAGCAAGTCACCAACTGAATCTCCAATGTAAACAGTCAAGTTCTTTCTGTCATCGCTGTAATTCTTTAAGATGTCATTGAAAGCTTGAGCTTTGTCCATGGGAGATTCCACCTTGTTAACAATCTCTCCCGTGGAGATTGATTCTTCAAAAATTAACTCATTCGCGTGAATATTTAGAGCATCCAAACCCCCTGTATAACAACAAAGCAAACCATGGCTGATTATGGTTCAAAGAGTACAAGGGACTGGGAGATCAAAAGATAAGGACATATAACCAGCATTAGCATGATAACAGATTTTGAGAAGCTGTGATGATATTGCCTCAAATAAATATTCTATACCGACTCCACTACTTCTCCTTGCATCATCGATGACAAGATCAACAAGTTATCGTCCCAACATTTGAGCAATTATTTTGATATCTAGATTCCAGTTAGCAAGGATTAAGCATTTGATTCATCGAGCCCACATATGGATTCTATGATGGTCATTTCTATATGTTTGAAACAATAATATAAATAAATAGCAATTCATGATTAGTCTTGTATCCTGTCTGTCAGTATGCATGCATACCTGTCAGAGAATGTGACTATGTAACCATGGAGGCTCACCCACATCTTGTTCTCCTGGAAGAGACGTTGTGGGCAAGTCATGGTTATCCACGCTACGGCAAGGCATGTCACAGTCATGCTAAGCCTCAGCAGCTCAGGGCATTGCAAGGCCTCAGGTGTGCCCCCAAAATAACATTTATAAACTCCCAGTTAGGTGTATAACTCAATACATACTGTTAGACCCAATGGTTTATCTATTGTTCTAAGGTTTCCTGAAATGCAGTTCCCCCGTGTGATTGTAATTTTTTCTTTCAACTTAATGGAGATCTTATGCTCATCAAGAGTAACAATACTGGCAGTCTTTCTCATATGTTATATGTTGTGATCCTATCTACTGCATATTTAAGAAGAGGATTGACTTCTGTATCCTCCTATTATGTTGACTCATGCCATGAAATTCTTTGCTCCATTGAAACAATTTTATGCACAAATTTTAGATGCATATTCCATTTAGTTACTATATGAGAAAATTTCAATGCATAAATCTTAGGATGAAGAAGAAAAAACCATTGCAGTAAGAAATTGCAATAAATGCTGTCTTCCAATTCCACACAATTAAATAAGAAAGGAGTTTATTACGATACACCTTTCATTTCATTTCATTTGTTGGTGCTTGCACAACAAACATTTAGTTTTTTATTTATTTTTTCACCTTAGTAGTTGATAGCATATGTTTCCAAATAATTTTGCGATTTTCATGTTGTTTTTATTGCTTTCTGATATGTTCTTCCCAAAATTAGCACATTATATGAGACAGATTTTTCATCTGTGCTCACATGCTGCAAAGGATTATGGAAATCTGAAACTAGAGCAGATCTCTCTCAGAAAAAGGTAGTCCTTAAAAAAGTGGATTTGAAAAACAGGAAAACAAGGATAAAAACCAAACACGGCAACCCACATAATGTAGGCTATGCAACTAATTGAGTATCAACAAGGATTGAGCTATCCTACATCACAAACTACTTTCAACATCTATAGTTAGTGATCATCATCAGTGGAGAGTAGAATTTAATGCAACAATAAGACTGTATAGTAATTAAGAGGTCACTGTTCCTGTGAGTTAGCAATGTGAAAAGTAGAAAGCTACAAACTCTGACTGATGTGTGTGAGTGCAAATTCAAAGCTACAGTACACCAAATCACTTTGAGTTTTTAAAGCAGTCGCTTCACGCAAAAATACTGAACTGTAGATCACCTCCAAATTCCCCCTCCCAAAAACCATAACAAGATATAGCTTTTATTTTTAGGGAATGTTTGGTATTGCAGTTTAGGTGCTTTTTAAAGTGCTTATCAAAGTATTTATCATCTGAAAAAAGCACCATGTTGATTTTTTTTGATGATTTTGGTATGAGGATGTCAAAATCATTAAAAAAAACACTTAAAATGCACTTTTTTCAGATGAAAAGCAATTTGAAAATGAACATTCAACTGCATTACCAAACACAAACTTATATATGTTTTCTGTTACGAGTTCTTTACTCAAGGTTCTCACATGGAAGGAGCATACCTGAGGAGAAAGCTGATCTGATGAGATCACCACACCAGCAGTATGAGAGCACATGGACATTAGTGTTCAAATTTTCATTCTTCACAATTTTCTGAAAGAAACCAGTGCAACCATCCTGAAGAATCAAACGTTCACCTGCTCGTTTTACATCTTCAAGATTCAAACCTTTAAGAACTTCAGAATCAATCACTCTAGAATTTGCCCTTTTCTCAAAGTCTGAAAGTTGCTCAAGTGCTTTACAAAGAGCTTCATAGTTGAATTCCACTGCAAAAAATCAGAAAGTCAAAACCAGACAGGATTTATTATTATACTAACTTCTTCAGCAACAGCCCATTTCACATCCCCCAACAATTAATAGAGTCCAACTTCTACCTCACAAGAATTTGCACAGAAAAATTGTACCTTTTGCAGATGGCATTATGCTTTCAATACATTGCTCATACTCTTCCGTGTACTGTCCAGAAAGAAGACCCCATGTGTTCCTCAGATCAGCTGATGACATCCGAACAATTTGAGTCTCAGGTTGAACCACATCAGATTTTGGTGCTGTTACTATTGCAATTTCTGCCAAAATGGCAGAAGAGTCAACAACAGTGCATGTCAAATCAAAATCAGAAAATATGACAAGCCGGTCTTCTTCAGGGTTATGCCCTTTTGTCAGGGGAGCTAAAGTTGTCTGGGCAATTGGCTGAGCAAGGAAGAATTCTATTTCAAGTTTCATGGCCTGGTGATAAAGCTTTTCAATGATGTCAAGCTCCTCGCCTGTCAAGGAGACACTAAGTTTATCCAGCAAGTCTTCAGTTTGCAGAGCTGATGCCTAGATTTCAAAGAGTACAATAGTTGAGATGTTGGGGGTAGAGTAGGCCATTTATGAAATACATTTTAACCTCAGACTGAATCAGGAAAGTGTAATCAGGAGGCCCATTACAAAGCAAAATACCACCGGCAATACTTTGAATTACCTGAAAACTCTCAGACGAATAACTGTCAATCCAATTCTTGTAAGGGTGCCCATTACCCTCCGGACCTAAAATTGCCTGGAGTTCCTTGCCAAGAAAGGAATACAGCCGCATGCAAGGAGTCATGGCACCCAGAGTATAGGCTGCAACTTTTGTTCTTTCAAAAGGCGTTGCAAGTTTACCAAGACCTTTCACTCCTTCAACCTTCCCAGAAGCTGTGGCCAACAAGAAATCTGTGTATTTTACAGTAGCAGAATTGATAGTCCCCTCGTTACCTGGGTCTATACCCCATTCCTGGATATTTCAAACATTCAGAACACTGACAGAACTGTTTCATGTAAGACATCCATATGCTTACAGCATTGGAAAATAAAGATTGATAGATGTGTAAGCTTATTTACAATTATACAGTATTAGGTGAAAATTAAAATTTTAAGATAGATCTATGTTACTAGCTCCAAAGTGTTAAAAGAAAGAATCTTCAAGGCACGCAAGAAATGGTGATTAAGATGAGGTACCCTTCCTGTGAACTCTCATCAGTCCTCGTTTAGTTTACTACAAAAGTTGCACAGTCACCTCTTTAGAAACTTGCTATCTCTAATTTGATTATATAAAGTAAAATAGTATGATTTAAGTAGCACTAGTATGACGAATGAACATCACAGGGGTTAAAGCAGAAAATTGTTCCTTAAGATTCCAGTGTTGAAGAATTATTCTCCTCCGTGGCCCACTGATGGAAATGAGCTTCCTGGAAGGAGCAAGCAGAAGTAAAGCTACAAAATGCATGATGACAGAACCACATTACAGTAACATAGATTCAACAACTGGAATTTCAGAATGCAAAGGGGGGGAACAAGAAAAAATAGTCTCCATAATAAAGCTGTTTTAAGCAAGGCAACAAAGAAATGATTCTTAAGGATTCTCACAAAATATCAGCAGAAGGAAAAGATGCTTAAACATGGCATTAGTAGGAACCCAGAAAAAGAGAAGAAAGAAAGAAAAAAACTCATCTTTCACAAACAAAGGTTAAAAAAACTCAAACTATTTTTTTTCTCCATCAAAACAAATAACAAAATAGCAAATAGAAATGAAAAGAAGTGGAAGCTGTGCTTTCAACGTCAATTATCTAACCTGTACAAATGAATTGTGCATCTTCAGCTCCTTTAAGACACCCTTCCTCAACTCAGAGATTGCTAGCTTTGCTTCATCATCATCAGCACACTCTTCCGCCAACTCAAACCTAAAATCCCATAACATCAATAATAAACCAAATCAAACGGTTGAAAAGTAGCCTAACTCTATTGATGTAGTCAATACTTGACAAAAGCAAATAAAACACTGTCTGTAATTCAATTGTGTAACTCACCTCAGGTGATGCAGCTAGTATTTTCTTTTTTTTTCAAACAATAACATTTTAAACCTCCAATTAGTAGATGGAAACTGACACAAGAAAAGATGGAAGGAATTTTATTCATATAGGTGATGCTACTATTGTTTTCACCGAAAAGTACCATAATTCATCAAATATGGCAACAAGTCTAATTAACTTAGCTTAGAAAAAGTAGGGGAAACAGCTCTTGGTTGCATTTTTTCTTCCACCGCTCTCAGCAAACAAATGAATTATAAGATTTAATTCCAGCTCTTCATATTATAAGCGAAGATCATCAAAAATCATTCACTAGGAAAGGTTTAAGCATAGGACATCCTCCAACCTTAATTGACCCCCTACCCCAAACATTTTATTTTGCAAGATTTCTTATTAAACATGCTAAAAAACCAATACACACATACAGAACCTGAAATAAAAAACGGATCATTCAAACATGTTTCTAGAGCCATATAGAAATCAAATGCCACTTCATCAAAAAAAAAAAAAAAAAAACAATTACTTTATTTCCATTCACAGATAACACATCTAAATTAGTACGCACCACCGCTGCTTTCATCTTTTCTACTACTCTATAACATTATTTGTCCAAAATCAAACCATTTTTTCTCCCCTTTCCCGCACTTTCTCAGCTTCCAAACAACTAGGTTAATTACAGAAATGATAAAAAGAAATTCCATTATCCATCAAACAATCTCTCTTCTCCCTCCTAATGACCGAACCTTAATCATAAATTATCTTATCTTATCTTCACTTCACAGTTTAATAATCCAATAGACTCCATTTGATATTTCACCAAACTCTTTCATGAAGATCTCCAAATTTTCGCTAATTCCTTTCTCTCTTAGTTACCTAAATACTTAAACCACAAATTATCAATCATTACTTCACTCGCCCACAAACCAAGAACCCACAAAAGGGAAGGGGGAAAAAAACAATATTTCCATCACTATATCACAATAATCAAGAATTCCAAAAGAACACAAGAATCAAAATAGCTTAAAAAATAAGAAAAGGAGAAAGGGGCACTCACGCATGAGCAAACGATTTGAGAAAGTGAGAATCTTGAGAAATATAATGCCTAAAAGAATCAATCTTGAGAGTGCCAGAAGCCAAAGAGATGACAAAAGGAGTGTACATAGCAAAAACAGATTCTCTTCTAAACTTGATCCAGAATTTACTAGCAAGACCCTCTCCAATGTTGATGCTACTGTTGCCTGATGATGTAGTGCAAGATGGCGCTGCTGCTATTGATCTTGGAGGGATTGCCATTCTTGCAGGGATGAAAGATCTCTGAGTTGGCAAGGTGAGTTTGGTTAAGATGGATCGAAGCGGGTTGAGGAAATACAATGATGAAGAGGTTTTGATGGGGTTTGGAGCAAACAACAGTAGGCGCATCTAAAATAGAGGTATGAAAATGTTTGTGTGCTGTCCGAGATGGCAACTGGGAGGTTTTTGTGTCAAAAAAGAAAGGGAAGGATTAGGAAGTTGTTTTTTCAATTATTCTTTTTTAATTTACAAGTTGGCTTGGAAAGATTTTTCTGATTTTGGTAATGGTTAATGGATTTTTCTTGTTGTTTATGTTGTGGCGGTGGTGAGGATGAGGTAAGGCGTCGGCGGCGACGGTGTGATTGGGTGTGATTGATTTGTTGAGCTGGTTTGTGATGGGGGTTGGAAAGTTTTGATGGATGCTTGATTTGTAAGGGGTGTTTTTCAATTTAAAAGTATTTTTCAAAAAAAAAAATGATTTTTATTTTATTATAAATTTAAAATTTTTAATATTTTTAGATATTTTTATGTATTAATATAAAAATATTTATAAAAAAAAACATTATATTAATGTATAAAAAAATATTTTCAATTATGGTTGTCAGTTTTGTTAAATTTCGGCCGAAATGTTTCGTACTAGTTAAAAAAACAAGATAAAACGGCATCGTTTTTACTTTGATTTAAACTCCAACTCATTCTGGATTTTTCGGTCAAATACTGGCTGAAACGTTACCTCGGTTACTATTTATGCCCTTTATGTTTCGGCCAAATAATGTTTTTTTAAATAATAAATAATTTTACAATATCAATCATATCTCTTAATCCGACTGTTAAATTATTTTACGAGGAGTATCTTGACATATTTATATATATTATGTTAAAATTTCAGAGCAATCAGAGAATGTAATGCCCTTGCGAGATTAATGGTCTCGTAATATTATACATATTCATAATTTTATTCAAAAAAATCATTTTACTGCATTTTCTTAGATTAAATTACACAATTCTAAATAATTTTATTTTTGGATTTGAACTAAAAAAAATTAAATTAATATATTTAATTATATATATATATATATATATATATATACACATAAACAGTACAACTTTAAAACAGCATACCAAAACACTCTAAAATCACAATATTAAAACAAAATATCAACCTCTTAATTGTAGAGCCTATCAGAAGCTTATTAGCTTTCATTTTTAGTTGTTTTATGAAAATGTTGTCTTACAAAAAATTAAATTAATGTTTTTTAGTATTTTTTATATTTTATATGTGTTGATTTCTTTCACTATGATGAATTTTCAAACAAAAAATATTTTAGTAGCATCACAATATCAAACATTGGATAATTTATTTATTGATCTAATTAATTAGGTATCCTTTATTTCTTTCATCCATTTTAATGATCAAATTATCATTGATCTAATTAATAAAAAAAACTTTGGAAATTTTTTATCATAACTATTTAGGTATCCTTTATTTCTTTCATCCATTTTAATGATCAAATTATCATTGATCTAATTAATAAAAAAAACTTTGGAAATTTTTCCTAATATTTAATACTCTTCTTTTATTTATAGTCTATAATATTCTTTGTATAGTTTTAGCTACATCCCTCAGTGTTTTATTTTCTTGATTTTTATTAGCTCATTCATGCTTTTTAGATCTGACCTTACTCTAGCTTTCTTACAAATTTAAACGAAGATGTGTCTTTAAAGACTTTTTTCTAGGTAATTTATTTATTTTTCTTAAATTTCCTTTAGCATCTTTTGATTCTCATAGGTTTCTATTTGAGGATGAACTTGAACTAGTCTAGATTGTCCTTACAAACTAAATCTTGAAGAGAAATTCATACCTTCTTGTAAGTCTTGTTTGATATCTATAACCCTAAGATGCTAATTCTTCTTTCATGGTTGAATTGCAATCCTTACAAATGGTTTTTATAATAAGTTGCATGTTTTTAAATTTCACATCTATGTTTTGTAATTGTATGACCATATTCTTTGCCAAAGTTATTTTTGGATAAGTCATCTCATTCACATTCAACCTTTGTATTGGTGTTGGTCAACCTTTTTACATCATCCTAGATCTTTAAAGTATGTTCAAGTCTATCAACTTTAAAACCAACATCTATTCTTCATTAAGATGTAATACTTTTTTCACTACTTTGCATCTAACAAATATTGTAAAACTTTCATATTTATTAATAGCATAACTTGTAGTTATGTGACATCTACATAATCCTTCAGTATCTTGTTACTTGTTTATTGCGTCAATGGCAAGTATTTGTTTTGTTACTAAGACATCAAATAGCTCATTTGTTGAAACAATCACAAAGATGACACCCTAGAATAATAAAATTTCATTAACAATGATCATCATATTAATTATCAATGTATTAACTAAAGGAAAATGGTCCTCGTCAATTTTCATTGTTTCATTTTTATTAGGAAACTTGACATGTTTTGATTCTATCAAATCTTGAATTACATTTCTAAATATCATATAATCTAGAGTGATCAATCACTCTAAGTTATCGTCTATTGTTTTATCACCTATTATTCTATTAAGAGGTTTCCTGTTGAGACCATGGCACTAGGTGACCTAGTATACGATGATTATCGTGGTGGGGGGCGTCGCCGCACATGTGTCTTGTCTGCTTGTTCCGAGGAAAAGAAGATCTTGTTTTTCTCAGTCTACTAGAACACTCATTGTGACATGACCGGGTGCGATAGCTTAGTGGGTCATCTATAGACTTGTCGCGGGTGTGTGGGTGTTGTGCACCGTTGCTTAATCTGGAATAAAATAGGAGGCATGTGGTCCAATGTATTACTTATATCGATGACCTATTTTCAGACCTGTGAAAACCATTTCTAGCACTGGGATGCTCTCCAAGTTGTGGAGCGTGCTGAAGCTGCTTCTCCACGGCGTGGGCATGACATTCATATCGCCTATTATTTTATCACATAATATTGTATCGCTAACAAAAATATCGCTCACATAATTATTGTCTATAAACTATCACCTATCAATTATAAGCTTGAAATGTCTTAAGAACTTGATAAAACTGCGATGTGGTGATTTGAGTTTTTGATGAGTTCTATGTTATCTCCATCTTACTTATCATCTTTCTTATACAGCCGAATGAAATCAATCACCTATAACCTTCAATGTCTTCTATAACTGTTAATATTCTTTCCAAGATCATATTTACATCAATTACCTATAAGTGTCTTTTAATTGTCTAATTATCAAATAATTATATTTTACTATATAGAAATATCAAGACTATAGTATATATATCATATAATTATATTTTACTATATAGAAATATCAAGACTATAGTATATTTTTTTTTTCTAAACGTTATCAACTTTGAATTCTTTGATTCAAGCAATCTCATCTTTACCAAAAAGAATCTAGATAAACATCATTACATACACTTTCAAAGGCCTCTTTAATCAACCAAGTCATACATTCGGTAGCATAAGTACGTGGAAACGACGTAGTCTAAGTTCATGGTTAGGAAGCTGCCGAGTGAGACTTGTCTACTTTAATGTTCTTGAAATAATATTCAATAACTTTATTCACAAAACAAACATAAATTTATCAATATTTTAATCATCATCATCATTATATATGCATTTTTTAATGTTTAGAAAATTCTGATCCTGATCTAATCTTTTCTGAATTATATAGGACATCCTTTATGGGATCGTGAGAGCACTTCTTTGGAGGTTAGAAATAGGGTTGTCAATATTGTTTCGTTCTGACCGGAATGTTCCATACCGTTAAAAAAATCGAGATAAAACGGTGTTGTTTTCATCTCGGTTTTAATTTCGGCCCGTTCCGGAAATACCGGCCGGAATATCTCAGTACCGTTCTGGGTGTGCTGTTCCGGCCTTAAAATCCTCATTATTTTGATTAACTTGTGATTGTGTTTCTAATTTTGAGATTATATTTGTTTGACTTTGTGTTTATATTGTATAATTTAAAGTTAATTTATCTTGAATTTTAATTATGCTTGTTAAATTAATATTTTATTTTTTTTCATATATATATATATATATATATATATATAATTATATATGAACAGTACAACCCTGAAACAGCATGCCGAAATGCTCCGAAACCGAAACGTTCAGTACCAATAAAAAAACCAGAACGGTATTGACAACCTTGGTTAGAAGTGCCAAAAGAACTTGGGTCAGTGTATCTAATTAGATAAATAATCATTAATAATTGACTTTAATCTTTGCTAAGTTTTATCCTTTATTAATATTAAACTATTGCACCTTCATTTTTATGAGTTTTGCTGTTAATTATTTCTATTTCATATCCTAAATCACAAATTTATATTAAAGTTAACCCAAGTTTTTTTTTCAGTTTTACTTTTTATTATTGTATTTGTTTGAGAGGTGAACTTTATTATTTTATTTAATTTTAAGTTATGAGGTGAGGTGTTAGAATATAATTTATATTATTCTCTGACACACCTCCTTAAATAAAAAAAAATTAGGCTTGATACTTGCACATACCTATACTATACTATACTATGCTTTATTTTTATCAAATAAAATGGAGTGATGAGATTCGAACTCGTGACCGCTAAGTCAACAAGGCTCTGATAATATATCAAGAAACCAACTCATTTAAAAACTTAAACTGTTAAGCAGGGTCCTAGAATATAATTTATATTATTCTCTAATACGTTTAGCATGAATTCTTTTATGAGATCATGAGAGCACACTCTTTCGAAGGCTAGAAGTTGAACCTCAACTTGCAAGAAGATCTCATCAACTCTCTTAAAGGGTAAAATGCCTTTAATTAATATAAATAAATTATTAATTTTGAAGTCAAGATCTCATCAAGTCTCTTAAGGGATGAAAACTTATGTTGCCTTGTGTAGCCATTTCATGGAGTTGACTTCATACAACTTGCAAGCACATCGCCCACGTACACACTTCAACTAGTGAAAGTGTGGTTATCACTACTTTTAAATGGATTTTTTATTTAAAAATATATTAAAATAATTTATTTTTTAATTATTTTTTATTTAAAAATATATTAAAATAATTTATTTTTTAATTATTTTTTATTTAAAAATATATTAAAATAATTTATATTAGGATATGAAAATGTGGTTTTGATGGCTTTTAAAAGTGTTTTTAGTTTAAAAATGCATCAAAATGATGTCTTTTTTAAAAAAAAAATTATTTTTAACATTAGCACATGAAAATGTGGTTGTGATTGCTCTTGAAATTGTTTTTCGTTTAAAAATACATTAAAATGATATTATTTTAAAAAATATATATTTTTAATATTAACACATGAAAATATGGTTGTGATTGCTTTTGAAAGTGTTTTTCATTTAAAAATGCATCAAAATGTTTTTTTTATCAACAATATATATATATATATATATATATATATATATATATATATATATATATATATATATATATATTTATTATTTGTATACGTGGTAAGATGGATCCAACATGTGTATTTCATTTTTTTTAATCAATCTTAATAGGAATCATTTAAGTTTTGACTAAATTGATATTAAAATCAGTTTTAATTAAAAATATAACCCAAGATAGATTTTATATTACTGATTTGCCAAACTAACCCATCAAATAATATCAATGCTATACTCGAGAGCTAAATATATATAATTTTAATAAACACAAGTGCCATCAACATTGAAAATAAAGCACAAATAATGTCATTTTCTAAGGAAAAACGCATCGTTTTACGGGTTTGTCCGCACTATGGAGCATATACGGATCTTTAAATTCCCATTCCCCACGGCATGGATTTTCCTGCCATTTTTTATTTTTATTTTTATTTTTATTTTTCAGACTTGAATTTGATTCTATTTAATTTTATTTGTGAAGTTTTAACACTTTGACGTTGTGCAATAATGATTGAATGCCGAATTAGAAATGTTGAGAAAACTATTTTTAACACTTTGATTGTTGATTGATATTGTTTTTTAAAAATATTTTTTATTTAGAAATATATTAAAATAATATTTTTTATTTTTTTAAAATATTATTTTACATCAAAACATCAAAATTATTTAAAAACACAAAAAAAAAAATTAAGATAAAATTATTTAATTTAAAAAAAATTATAGAAATAATTTGGCAACTCAACTTACTCACTGTGATGCATAAGTTCCATGGACAACATGCACCGACACAAACAGCAATCCCCATAATACTCATCAACCTTGTAAGAAATAAATTGTTATTACTAAGGGCTATTTGGGTGCGTAGTTACGATTGTTTTTTAAAATGTTTTTTATTTAAAAATACATCAAAATGATATTTTTTTTATTTTTTAAAAATTATTTTTGACATCAGTACATCAAAATGATTTAAAAACACCAAAAAAAATTCATTTAAAAAAAAAAAAAAAGCAAACAGCAGTACAACCGCCCTCCCAAACAGCCTCTAAACTTTGCTAGTTCTACATTTGGATAATAAGACCTTCAAAAGTCTCCATTTCAAAGCTGTTCTTGTGTATTTGGATGATTAAATATATATTATTAGGGCACAAACTTGTGCCGCCTGAATTTTTGTAACAAAATGGGTTTAATTTTCTTGATGAAGATGAAGAGATCAAGCAGGTGGAGCATTGGTCATGTGAAAGCATTTCATGATGAACTGTTGAAGAAGATAGAGAAAAGTCAGGAGGGGACAAACAGAAAGAACAAGCTTATGTTGAGGAAAATATAATCAAAAAATTTATCTTTTTTTTATACGAAGAAACTCCACTCTCCGAAAAGCATATTTTATGGATCTAGATGAACGAGTAAAACCTCAACTGTCCAAATTTTTTATAAAAGATACACACTCTGACTTGAACTCAAAACCTGCTGTGAAAATCACAAGTCGTCTGTCATCACGCCACGTCAAATCAAGACACTCTCTTAATCAAGTAGTTCGAGTGTTTATCAATGGATGGAAGTAAATTTTTCTAAAAATAAAAATATATTAAAATAACATATTTTTATCAAGAAATATTTATTAAATCAAGACACTCTCAATCAAGTAGTTCAGTGTTTGATAATGTGATGGAAATAATTTCATATATATTCTGATAGCCTGTCGTGGAACTTCAATTTTTCTCCACATATATTAGCTTAGTGTTCACGTATCTCTCCAGACATTTTCCAATATTATGGAAGGTTGATGACAAACAATTATAAGAACTTACTCCAAGAATCCAAAAATGGGAAAACAGCAATCAGCAGCCTAAGAAGAAGTGGTCTGTCCCTGACTCTTCTTCTCCTACTTAATTTACCTTCATTCTGCTTTGAACGCTCATCTCCCTTTTGACTTCTCCTTCCGGCGGCCTTATAGCTTGCTTTATCGAGATCATCCCATCCGCCAAAACCGGGTGCCCTGCTGGTGTTTTTCGTGGTGGAACCACCATCTGTTGCCGCCACCCACGACTGGTAACTCCCTTTTCGTTCATTAGTCTTGTATTCCCCCGCCTTCGGCTCCGTCTTTTTCGTTTTGCTGGAAGCTCTAGCAGATGGCTTTTTCCTGGTTTTGGTTCTTGATCTGCGTTTTCGATTAGTGCTTGTAGTTCCCCAGACTTTATCCAGTACAAGCGACAAGGCAGTCTGTCCTAACGGAACTGCTAACGCCATTAAGAACGCATTTGGGTTGTCAGTTCCTAGCAGAAATGATATGGCGACGGCCGGAATCATCCACCCAAATGCTTTAATGACCTGCACTGAATCACATGAAGTCATGCTATACAGGAAATTATATTGCACATAATATAAACTCATTATGTTTTACAGTTGAGAAGAAACCTCTGTCAACAACAACAATGATAATAATAATAAAGAAAAAGAAAAAAAGAGCAGTTAATGAGGATCAGCTAGTTTACAAATGAATTGGCAACCAAGATTGCAATTTTAGCAGCCCCAAAGTTGGGACTAATCATAGAGGTGGGTTACAAACAAGCTTAACAAAGCTACGAAAACAAAAGCAAATATGATGTGATAGCAAATTGAGCTCATTATATTCATGCAGAAATCATTATCTAAATTGGAATGATTCTTCCTTTTCAACAATCATTGACTGTTTAGACCATAATTTCCACAAACACAAAAAAAGATCATCTTTATATTAGTACGTAGAAGCACCGGGCACTAAAAATAGCTAATAAAATAGCATGTCATTCTGAGGGCAACCCTGCTAATGTCTAATGTCCCCTTCCGAAAACTTTTAAACTATCAGCTTCTCAGCTGATCTCACCCTTTGCAAGTCTTCCTTCGCCACCAGTTCCAAGTTACTAATTAGCCACAATCCAACAAGAACTCTGCCTAAATATGCTTTGTTCCTTGCCCCTTTCTTAAAAACATGTGATCCCAACTTAAAATGTTGCTACAATCAACACTAAGCGCTGTATCTAGACAAAGGCGGACCCAGCATCAAAAGGGAAACATGTTTTGCAAGAAAAATCACCCCCACCCTCAAGTAACCATATTTTTGCAATGATTCACCCTTTATCTAACGAAATAATCAACAGCTGGATTATGGTCCTTGCAACAATATCAGAAATTTAAAATCACCTACACATGAGATTAAGGCTTCCTTCATAACCATGAACATCAAAGTAAGTGAAAAAAGGTTTCTCTACAAAGGTAATGGGAACATCCAATACTGTGAAATTTCCTGAGTAAACCAATAAGACTGTCTTCCCTTATATCATTTCTTAATTCCAAAATCAAACTAACAGATAGAATTGAAGACTTTTTTAAAAAAATACAAAAGAAGAAGAAGAGAAAAACCAATGCAACATTGTTACTACTCAGGCCTGGATTTCAGCTTGCAAGCTTTGCGGAAAGAGTTTCTGGAGCTTAAAAAGTACCACCTGACTGCAGCCTGGAACTGGAAGAAAATTCTCAAGCTAAAGGAGATGGTCTGGGGATCAAATTATGCATATAATTAGTGATGGTAATGCCACTCATCTCTGGTAGGATTACTGGCATCCCCTTGTCCCTCTTGTCAAGAAGCATGGATTGAAGGTGATTCAAAATCCAAGGCCTCCAGCTGATACTAAGGTGAATGAAGTGATTAGAGTTAGTGAATGGAGTTGATCTCATACAGGGTCTGAATTTCTAGCAGAATTTCAGGGAGCTATATGTGGAGTAATCTTTCAAATGATATGCATGATGACAATACGGTGTGGCAATTAAGCTCAGATAGGAAGCTTTCATCAAGGAGTGCCTAGGCGTTTCTCATAATTAAAAGCAACAGGGTGGGTTGGCACAAACCTGATCTGAGGAAATTTAGGATACTTTTAACCGACGACAGGCAGATCAAGAGGTGCAAAAAAACATCAATCCTATTTGTTTACTCTGTGGAAATGCAAGATAAGGATCATAACCACTTGTTCATTGATTGTGTCTATTCCAAAAGTGCGTGGCTTTCTGTATTAATGAAAAGTGGGATTAACAGGAGAGCTAAACCGGGCTACTGAATTTGGTTGGCAAAAAGCTCTGCAAATGAAGTGATTTCTCTCTGTTTTGTTGAGAATGTCATGGAAAGTTGCTGTTTATTGCATCTAGGCTCATAGAAACAAAAGAAATTCACGGCCAAGCTGGTTCTACTTCTTATGTCACTACTAAGTGGATTGTGCAGTTTGTGAGTACGAAGACTTCAGAATACTAAGCTGCTAAGTGATGCAATTTCTAATCCCAAACATTCTTCTTTATACAGTAATTGGTCGTTCATTTAGCTCTTAGAAGCTTTTCTAGCATCCCGTAGTAGTATTTTCCACTCAGTTACTTTTGATTAATGATAAAATTTCAATCTTTTCTTCCATTTCAAACACTTCCATTGCAGCCAACAAAACCCATCCACCAAAATCCAATCTTTATCATCTTAAAAACAAGAAAACCTCGATTTCCCATGATTAGAGAAGAAAAAACAACAATTACATACAAAGAAATTCCTCTCCTTTAACATACCTTGAAAACCCCGAACTCATTTTCCTCATAATCATCATCCAGATCATCATCATCCCAATCATCATCATCAAACCACCATACCCTCTGCTTCCCAGTTCCACTGAATCCAAACTCGTCATCATAATCACCACTGTCAGTATTGAGCTCATCTTCAAAATTGAACCTGGAGCGTCCAGTTGAAGTAGGACCATGATTCTTCCAAGCCAAGCGAGGGCCACTAGGCCTACTAGTATGATTGCCGGTAGAGAGATGGTGGTTATTATGGTTTAGAAGCGGAAGTGATGGTGGCGTTGTTTTAGCAGGGAAGGAGAGTTGTAGGAGAAGAAAGTGAGTCCCCATTTGCTGGACTGATTTTATTGTTTATTTGTAACAATCTGTTAAGACATCAAACTACGTTATCTGTTACTTCAGTTCCTGTTGGGGATACAGGTTTCCAGGGATCTAAATCAAAACATTTCTATTCGATTCAAACCTATGTTTAAGGTCCGACCCATGACCCGCCAAATGGTGAAAAAATGCTGATTTTTTTTTTTTAAATCTAGTTCATTGAATTATTGGATCAATTAACCAATCATTGAGTTAATTATTTCATTAAAACCGTGATATTTTATTTTTTTTTCTTAGATGTTCATCCGATCTATCGCAGGCATTTAAAACTTGTCTAGGTCAATTTTTTATTTATTTATTAACATGAGTGTTATGTTACATCGACTAATTTATGAGTTTTGAAGTTAATAATCATGTAAATCTCCAGTTATTATTATATTAACAATCACATGACTCGAACCTATGACACTATAGAAGGAGCGAAACTCCTTAGTCCCGAACTCTAACCACTAGACCACCTATTATATGATTTCCAAAAATAAAAATGTAAAAAAGCTTATGAATCTTAGATCAACTTATTGACTAAGTACAAGTTTAACAACTAAGTACAGGGCTAACTTATAAACCCTATGACTATGGATATAAGATTGGAATAATTTAATAGAAAAGTAAAAAAGTAAAATAAAGACTATTTTCGAAATGATTTAAGATGATTGAAATAAATTAATTTTAAAAAAATATTAAAAAAAAAAAAAAGCTTGATGACTCTATCACGAACTCGGGACTAATCTTATAGTAATGGAAAACAAAAACATACGAGTCAATCTAGATTAATACGCAAACCTCGCAACCATGAGAACATGATTAAGATAACCCCATAGGAAAGAAAAGAAAAAAAAAAAGGTATGAAGATTAATTTCAAATAAATTATATATTAAAGGATAAAATTAAAATAAATTAATTTAAAAAAAAAAGAGAGTTAACCCTCATTAACATTTAAAACTGATGATGATTATGAACCCAGGACTAATCCCATAAAAAAAAAATCCTAACAAATAATAAAGCAGCACTCTAAAACAAGTATTATTTTATGCACTTATTTTATTATTTTGTACAATAAACTCAAAAATATAATTTTTTTTCCAACTTAAATTTGGATTTGGAAGTAATTTTTAAAGAATTATTTTTTTCAAACCATTATATTATCCAATCTAACCCATAAATAGTAGAACTTATTAGTTTTCTTTGAGAAAGATTTTCTGCAAACATACATAAAAATAGTTTTTCAACTAAAAAACACCTAATTGAAAGCCTAAAACATAAAGTTTTAATTCTGAATTTATGAGGGCTAATCAAAACTATTAATGGAGGAAGTCCATCAGTTTTTTATTCCTAAAACTATCTTTTCTACACAAATTCTGCATAATTTTTCACTCTTCTTCACCAAAATTTCTGATTTAGCTCCAATGTTATTCAAGTTCTGGTTGTGTTCTTTGTTTGCCCCCTAATCTTGAAAATAATAAAGAATTTCTGGTTTTTTTCTTCTCAAACTCTGCAACTCCACTTGTTTTACACCAAGTCTTTGTCGATCGTCAGTTTTGAGTCTTCTGGCATGGCCTTAGAGTTCTCTTTCAGTTCTGAGTTAGCTAGGACGGCAAGAACAGACACCTTGAATTATTATTTTTTTCGATGCATGAAAACTCCATTCTCTTGAAAATATATTTTATGGGTTCAGATGACAAGTAAAATCTCAACTGTTCCAGGTTCTTACGAGAGGTGTATATGATAAAATTAGCTGACGATTTAGTTGAAAATAAATCTCCTGTAAACAAGGGAGAAAATCTCATTTTCTGTTTTAGACTTAGTCATACACTAAGATATTAGGGCATGTAAATCACAGGTTGTTATTTTATTTTCTTCTTCACAGTAAGGCTATTTAACAACCATGAGAACTACTGAATAAAGCAAGCTTTACTTCTAGTTTTTCTCTGTGACTAGCCTTGAGTTCTCTCGTGAAATTCTTTGATTGTAACAGTACATTCTGATTCAAACTTGAGACTTGCTGTGTAAATCATAAACTCTCTGTCATCACGGCACGTCCCTTGAAACAACTTGAATACTCAGTAAAATAAAGACGACAGATTAGTGTTTAATATTTTCAGTTTCAGACAGCCTGAGAATCCATCAGTATCAGGACTCTGGAGATGATCAAGGTGCTCTTTACAACTTAAGAGACAATACTCATTTTAGTGGAAGTTTTTGTAAACTACTGCGGCGGAAGCAGCTGGAACAACATCTACAATCTGCTGCCAATCTTTAGGGCAATGAGCCGCTAAGGAAAACCCTCACCACAGACTGCTAGACTATATTTCATTTCATATAAAAATTATTTATGTTGAATTATTAAAAACTCATAAACAATTAAGCGGAAGTGTGCCTGAATTTATATTTGAAAGTCGCTTTTTAGAGTTGTACAGATGATTTTCCATATTAGCATATTCTTCTTTTTGACAACCCTTTGATTCTCTCTATTGTTACTTTATTTTCTCTGTAATGATGGAATATCAGAATGAAAATGATGTAATCTAGAGACCATGATCGATCATATATATAGGTAGCAAACTACTTTTTGGTATTCATGACTTTTGACATTCCTACTGTATTCATGCTTTTTGATATTCTTACCATTTGATTGATATTTATGCCTTTTAATATTCTTATTCTTGATATTTCTATTTTAGCTCATCACTAAAATACATTAAAGGTTTGCATTCTAATGAATACACTAAAAACATAATTACCTAAAATACTTATTTAATATTAAAGGTTTACATTCTATTAAATACACAAAAAACACAATTACCTAAAATACTTAATTAATCATTTTTAATAACTCTTTCATTTTATTTGACAGTCGGTGTATCCTACAAGAATGTTCATGATTGAGTGCGTCCTTGCTCCAATAAGTTAATTTATTGGGATTATTAAGCAGTTGCTAATACTAAAATACTAGAAAATCTAATAATAGGTAATTGTGTATCTCTTTTTTTGTTGATTTTTTTTTATCTCTGAATATTTTGGTTGGTTGAGAATTTGACATTATTATTTTTTGGGTTTGTCATTTATGTAATTCAACCTTATGATTCAAGTAATGAATTTGAAAGAGTAGATATGGTTAGCTCCATTTTTTTTTAGATTCTTTTTAAAAATAGTTATTTTTTTTAGATTGAGCAAGCCAATAGGGTTTACTCAGGTTGTTTTTTTTTTTTTATATATATATATAGAGAGAGAGTTGACACATGAAATCTATAATCTAGGCTTGTAACCAAGAAAAACATGTGGAAAGTATATTAAATAAAATTACTAACCTCAATTCTAAAACTAACCTAATATTCAAATGTGATGATTATTGAGTGTGTCCTTGCTCCAATAATGTCGTATTAGTTTTTTTTATTGTGTCTTAGATAATTAACGTGTAATTATGCTTTTTATTTTTGAAAAATTGATTAATTTATACTCGTAAGTATATGTATACAGTGAACCCTAGAGAAATGTGATGGATGTCATTTGTTGAGTTATAATGTGATGAGTCCAAGGTACTTGGATAATGAATAGAATGTGAATTAGTTGAATATTAAAGTGTAATAGATTTTTAATTAATAACTTGGAACCTTTAAGGGGTGTTTGAGAATATGTTTGGAAAATGCTTTTGAAAAAAATTGAATTTTTATTTTTTACTTTAAATTAATTTTTTTTGGTGTTTTTAGATTATTTTGATGTGCTAATATCAAAAATAATTTAAAAAAAATAAAAACAAATATTATTTTGATGCATTTTTGAATGAAAAACATTTTTAAAGACAATCTCAATCACACTTCCAAACAGGCACTTAGAAGAGATTTTGCTGAAATTTTGATGAATTTTCAAATCTAAGATTTTATATATAAGAGATTAACCCTAAAAATTATAATATTCTCGAGAAACTAAATAATAATTGCATATAATTACTGAAAATGTACACTTGGAAAATATATCATCATCATATAACATGTTTCCTTCACATACTCAAATAAAAACAAAGATAACTTTTAAAAGCAAAAATAGTTTAAAACTTATATAATAATCCCATACAAATATTCTTTAATCAAGAAACAAGATCCCACATCAATCACACCTTAAGTTGATTTGCATCATGTTTATCAAGAAAATTCGATCACACACCGATAGCTTGTGACTTTCGATCAGGTGTGGTGTCATTAGCATGCTCCACTTTTCTCATCATGATCGAAGGTTTCCCTGATGCATCATCGTCATCATGATATACATAAGCAAGCCCTCCATGCCTCGTCATATCCATGCCTGCCATCTCATCCTCACTCGAGATCCTCAACAGCTTCAGCTTGTGAAGACCATAGAAGAGTGGGCCCATTGTCGCCGAGACCCATCCGATTATCACCAGGATTTCGATGATCTGCGCCGCCAACAGCTTGCCGCCGCCGCCCATGAACAGCCCGTACGGCCGCCCTAGCTTGTTCGGATAAACTTCGTTCACATACCTCTCCCTCGCAAACAGCCCGGTGAAGAGCAGCCCCCACATGCCGCATCCGCCGTGCAATTGGGCGGCCTCCAGTGGGTCGTCGTAGTGTAGTTTATTTGCGAGCTTATTACACCCGATTAAAACCCAGGCCGCAACGAAGCCGCAGATGATCGCAGCCCATGGCTCCACGACGGAGCACCCGGAGGTGATGGCGGCGAAACCCCCCAGTAAGCCATTGCAGACGTCAATCACGTTCCAGTGACCGGACAGTAATCTCTTCCCAAACAAGGTGGTAAGGGCGGCTGTGCTCCCAGCCAATGTTGTGGTGACAGCTGTCCTCCCGACAGCACTCCATTGACCGTAATAAGCTGGATCGCCACCGTAGCTCTTTAGGATTGTCAGAAACGAACCGGGGTTGAACCCGTACCACCCGAACCACAGCATGAATGTTCCGAGCACCACCAACGAGGCGCTGTGACCACGTAACGCGACGGACCTGCCATTGTGGTCGAACCGGCCGATTCGCGGGCCTTCAATAAGAGCACCCCACAAACCTGCAACACCTCCGACCATGTGAACTACACCGGAACCAGCGAAGTCGATTGCTCCCGACCCGAATAAGAGAGGGTTGCTCGTTTTGGCCGGGTTGCCCCAGCCATCGCCGGACCAGAACCAGTGTGAAACAACAGGGTAGACAAAGCCGGTTAAGAAGGAGGAGTAGATGAGGTAAGCAACGAACTGGGTTCTCTCAGCAATGGAGCCACTCGTGATTCCGGCAGCAGCTATAGCAAAAGCCCATTGATAGAGGAAGAAGCTATAATCCTGATCAGCCGTAGGAAAGTCATTCAAGCCGAAGAAATGGCGGCCGATGAAGCCATTGCTGGGAGAGCCGAAGGCAAAGGCATAGCCGAAGAGATAGTAAGAGATGCCACCAGCAGCCGCATCAAGAACATTAGTAAGCATTATGTTCATGGTGTTCTTGGCCCTGACAGAGCCAGCACACAGCATGGCAAAGCCAAGTTGCATGGCAAAGACCAGGTAGGCAGAGAAAAGAAGGTAAGTATTGTTGACTGCATAGTTTACGCTCGTGAACTGGGAGCACAAGTAGGTGGCAGCTTCGGTGGAGTTCACGGTGGCGGAGAGGAGAGGAGCTAGGTCAGTGGCTGAGCAGGCCATGGTGGAAGCGGAAAGAGAGGGTTATGGAAGAGAGGAGAGGACGGAACTAAAATATATAGAGAGATAAGAGGGTAGTGAGAGTCAAGCAAAGACAAAATGAGGAGACTTTTTCCCCCCTCTTTTTTTTTTTTTTTTACTTTTTTTTTTCAAAATTATTGTATGATTTAAATTACATAAACACTAGATTGTTGATCTAAGCATGGGTTAAGAAATTATAAAACCATGATCTCTGGTTTGGAATCCAACAATATAACAAAAAAAAAACTATAGTTACTAAACCTAATCCGGCTCTTGACTTAATTGAACTTTGGGTTAAACTAGTTAATTTAAATCAATTTAAAATAATATTATTTTAATAATTAAAAAAAAATAAGATGACATCATTTTAATTTATTTTAAAATTAAATATAGTTTAATTAGATTGTAAATTAATCTGGATAATTATTTAGAATTTCGGTCTAAATCTCCTAGAAGTCTAACAAGCTACATACAATAAAATAATGAAGATCCATCTTTTGAAATTCATCACCACTCAAACCTGAAAAAAAAAAATGGAGTTCTTGTGGTTGATAGGAAACTGCTGACATAATGAAGATCCATCTTTTGAAGAGATCAAACACCAAGAATTTGCCGGTCACATTTTGTTTTGTAACTAGAAGAATCTTTCCCCAGTTGGTGCTAGAATTTTAGGAGCAAACATTGTGTTGTAAGTGCCAGTTTTTGTCATCGTGTTTTAAAAATATTTTTGAAAAAATATAAAAAATTTTATTTTTTATTTATAATCAAAATATTTTGATGTTTTTAGTTATTTTGATGTGTTGATGTCAAAAATAATTTAAAAAAAAAAACATCATTATAATGCTTTTCTGAATGAAAAACACTTTGAAAAGCAACCTCAATTATACTCTCAAACAAACCGTAAATTATTTTTGAAAACATTGTGTTGCAAGTGTCAGTTTGTCGTCATCGTGTTTCAAAAATATTTTTGAAAAACAAATTATTTATTATTTTATAAAAAAATTAGTGTTTTTAGTTATTTTGATGTGTTGATATCAAAATTGATTTTTGTATTTTTTTGAACGAAAAAAACTTTGAAAAACAATCTCAATTATACTCCCAAACAAACCCTAAATAATGGAGACAAGCTAGCTAGTTGTCTTAATTGATTGATTTGGAGGAGATTCATGTGCTGAACAATAAGATATATCTAGTTACCTTAATTTAAATTATTTTTAAGAATTTAAATTGTTTTTTTTTGCTGGCAGATAATGAGAGATGGTGCCGAGACAAGGGATGGTTTCGTTAATACAATAATGTTGTCTTTGGATGTTGTGAATAATTTGTTTTTTTGTTGTTTTTATGTGGAAAGAAGCTTATGAGTTTCCTCAATATTCTAAGGATGAAGTTTTCTATTATGGAAGGAAAAAACAAATCCAGAAAGGTGGTTCTTGCGCAGCAGATGACCAGTTCATAGAAATGAAAAACCATGGACCTACTAATTATAAATTACCATATGTTTCAGCCAACATGTACTTAAAAAAGATTCTAAATCCAGATTCATTTTTCGAAGTCAAATTAGTAGAATATGATAATTTAAGAAGATTTAATCAATATTAAATAATTGCTTACATAAGATGGGCCATTAATTCATTCAGGGAAATAGTAGAAGGAGGAGGAGGAGGAGGAGGAGGGAAAAAAATGAATCACTTTTAGCACATATGATGTAAATCTTATTTTTTGAAAAACATATTTTGTTGTTTTAGTAAAACTTTGGCTATTCCAGACTTTTATAAGTCTTGATTCAAACTCGAGATCTGTTATGCAGATTGCAAACTACACACATCTCACGTATTGTTTAGTATAACCAAATGAATTTGGATATTACCATGTTTTAGTGTTAATTAGTTACTGTTTCAAGATAAAAAAAAAAGTGGTGATTTAGAAAATATATATATTTATATATTTTGTAATAAAAGCTTGAGATAAAAAAACAACTTTTATTCTAGTTTTTAATTAAATATCTTTTCATCCCTCTTTTTTACACGATAATAACCAAACACAAACTTAAATTAGGTAATAGAAGACCAATACAGAATTTAGCTGAATTTATTTTTTATTACATATTATTTTAATTTGAATTTAATGATTTAGATTTAACAAAGATTTGATTTGATTTATTTATTTAAAAAAAAAAACATTAGAGGACCCCATCTATGTCCTTCAATTTGATTTTCTTAATTGTAGCCCCCAGTAACTTTTCATTTAGAATCCAAAATGCTAAATGAAATAGGGAGGTTACTAACTGTGTAACAGGTCTTAAGTTTGAGTTTGAACGTTTATTTTTTAAAAAAGTCTGAGATAATTAAAATTTTACTCACTTACCTAGATTCACAAAGTACGTTTTATGAAAGATGGAGTTTCCATATATAAAAAAATAATAATAATCAGGATCTTTATATATTGAATAAATGTTTGTTTTTTGCATTAATTACAATATCTTTTTTAAAATACTTTTCAAAATAATTTGTAACCGAAAAAACATTAAATTGATTTGTTTTAAGTATTTTTAAATAAAACGTAAAACGCTAGCAATCTGTAACATGCACTCACAATTCCCAACACTAAGTACATGCATTTCAATAAGTATTGCATTAGACAACACAATCTAGTTGAATTTTTATATATATATATATATAATAAATAATTTGAATTTAATGATTTATATTTAACAAAAAATAACTTCTTACATGAGATAACAGATGATGTAAGAGAAGAAAACATGGCTAGTAGTGACAGCGAAGATGTGACAGAGAACCCAAACAATGCAAGGTCAAAAGAAAGGGAAAGAAAATGGCCTCTCGATGAAGTTAAGGCTAAATTAAGCAACAAATTTATTTTAATTTATTTTAATTAATTTTATTAACCCTTCCCTCTTATAATATACAACATATTTATTTTATTAACCCTAACTTCAGGTCACTAAAATAATCTTGCCTGATCGGATTGCGACAGCATGCCTTTTCGGGTGCTGAAGAATCTGAATTTTCAATGAAAAATAAATGCAGAAAGTCAAAGGAATCTGTCAGTAAACAATTTCGCCGTGTTTCAAAATTTTAGATATTTTTATATGTTGATGTTAAAAAAATATTTTTTAAAAATAAAAATATATTATTTTGATATATTTTTAAATAAAAAACAGAAACGAAATATATCTGGTCAGAAGTATTCCAACTATATAATCTCAATTATTAAATGAAGATGTCTTACCTGGCTGGGGTATATGCTTGGTCAGAATGAGATGAAGGTTTGTTTTTTAAGGATTTTCTACAGCAAAACCACATTATATAAGAAACTCTGAAACCCTAAACCGTGTGGAATATTCATTGTACTCGAAAATATTATTTTTTTTATTCTCATATTTTAGTATAGATTCTTTAGCTGATTGTATCTTTTAAGGGTCAAATTGAAGCCCGATTGTTTTAAATTTATTGAGCAAGGACAAGGTTGAAAGAAATGGAATTTAGGTTAACAAAGTGGAAGGTATCATACCAAGTTTAAAACAATGGCATGAAATGTTCATTTCGGCTCTTATACTTTCCAAGTTAAGTCCGTCAAATCTAGGTTAACACCAATTATGGTCACTAAAAATATAAATTTTGGTGTCAACGAGTTTTTTTTAATGAAAAAGTTTTACCTCGGTGTTTTTTCTCTTTCAAATGCCTAAAATGATAAAATAGTCCTCAATTAACGTGACATGGTGATAAAGAGTTTAAGATCTGTATTGTAGGTCTCAGGTTCGAGTCTGAGCGTGCTCACCCTGTAAGAGTTTTAAGAGAACTGAGGTCTTACTCGCTTAACCCGGGTCCACAAAGTATACATAAAGAGAGGTGGAGTTTTCTCGAATTCAAATAAAAATAGTAAAATTGACTTTCAATTGTTTTTTTTTTATTTCAAGATGATTTTAGGTTAAGAGCATATTTTTAGATTATACAAGGATATACATGGGTTTATCAAGGTGAATGAAATGTTTGGTTGATATTTAGAGTAAAAAATGAGTGAAGAAATAGGTTTCTATGTCATAAAACACCAACCTTGATTTTTCAACCTTCATTTTCAGTCATTATCATGGTTGAAATAGAGATAGAAACAGACCACACATCACCTCTTTGATTATTTGTAACAACAAATTACGAGTCATCCCTATTAAAATGACATTTCCATTAAAAATAAATAAATTGTCATCTCAAACATGTGAGGTTAGACTTTTTTATTGCCAAACATATTGATTGCAAGATCAAATATCTTGAAAAATATACATGTCCTGATTTTTATAGTTTAGTCTTTAGTTATTGTAAATGGTTTGTTTTGTATTTATTAACACAAATAATTTTCAATTTCTTTAATTAAATGAAAAGCATCAATTTTTAGTTTAAAATTAAGAGTATTTTATAAAAAAAAATTAAAATAACTCATATTCATTTTTTTTTATTAAAAATACAATTACTCAATCCATGACGAGTGAAATTTAAAGCTTGAAATTCCAGTCATTTTACATACTTTGTGGGCCTAGATGAGCGCATAAAACCCCGTTGTCCAGGACTCTTACAAGAGATGCACGCCCTAACTTGAACTCGAGATCTACTGTGCAGATCGCAAAACACCGCATTAAAAGGAAATATTCATCGCAGAGCAGTGAATTTCAAGCAGAGTTTTAATGTGTTTGAAAAGAAATCATGGGATGCTAGAGTTTTGAGACATCAGCAAACAAGGGGATTAGGTCCATGAAAGCAGGCTACGGTAAGTTTAGAGTTCATTGCTATAACTCCATGCACGCCTTGAGTTCAACAGCTGCCAATATATTTCCTGTCATTTTTATGGATGCATTATTCTAAGCAGTAGACAGCTAATTGCCGCATCTATTGGCATAATAATTTCCTTAACCATCACTGAAAGTTCATAATCAATGTCAAAAGAGAATTATAAATTTTCTGGACATTTTCAAACCATTTGTTCATCTTACAGACGTGACCTCAAGCAACCAGAAATTTTGCTGCAGTCAGCATCAATTAGGGGAGAAATTCAGGGTCTGATAAGTCCCAAAAGAGCATGAGATGATGACAAAAGGCTTAAGATTTGCACTGCTAGTCTCGAGTTTGAGTCAGGCGTGCACCTCTTGTAAGAGCCTAGGACAACCAGGGTTTTAGTCGCTCACCTGGGCCCACAAGGTGCAATTTCCGGGAAGTGAGATTTCCTCGAATCCAAAAAACAATAAAAAAAATACATCATATACTTCAATCCGTAAAAAAGAAGAGAAAAAACCTCTCATGGCCTTGCCAATAGCTGGCAAGAACCTTGTACTAGAGGGATGAAAATTATTGCAAACCAATTGTCAGCAAATAGCTAATGATCGAGTCTGTGCAAGACGTAAGGTTAATGGTAATCTCTGTAAATGAATAACAAAAATCCTGGTACAAGTTATATATCCTAACCATCTGTGCCTCTAGCTTTTGGTTGATGAGGGTTTTTCATTATTTTTTAACCCTAACCTCATTACTAAGACACCTTGTTGAGGGATAAAAAAAAGAAATAGTCAGAGAGACCCACTATTACAGGCACACAGAAAAATAAGTGGCAAAAGCAACACACAAACAGCAAACAGATAGATATAAGGAAGGTATGAACTTGTATATATTGGCTGTACAACTATAATGTAAATCTTTGCATTACAAAACATGAGGCAAAATGCAGACAACAAAACTCTTTGACAAGTATGGCCTTTTACACTTTCAGAGGTAGGTCAAAAATAAAGAAAGGAAGGGGCAATTATGACATTATACTTGAGTAGTTTTGTACTTCCATTGTTAGAAAAAATACCAAAACCTTCATGTCATCACTTACAGTGGAAGTGGGCTGAAAGCTCAATTTTCCCTCGACTTAACTTGTCTTGCCAGAAAGAGAAGTCCCACAGTGGTACAAGCAGACAGTAAGGTTGATGAGTAGCAAAGGGCAAGTAGAGTTCCTCTCAGAGACTGCAACCAGAAAATTTCAGGATTTAATTATCAATAGGTTACGAGAGGAACGGAGGCAATAAGAATCTATTTTGCATTTTTCCAAAACCTTAGCCAGCAGTAAAGCATTGTCATTTGCATACTCCAATGAACTCTCTGGATTGCTTTGAATGCCTTGAGCTAGTTCCCATGAAAGAATCCTACACTTCAAAATTGGATGTTTAAAATTTTTTCTCCTCTTCGTTGTGAAATAAAACGTTGAAATAGGTAACAGACAGTTTGAATGGAATATTTACCCAAACACAAGTCCGATGACAGCCCCGATATTAGCCTTCAAGGGTGTTATCTCAATCTGCAGGTCTCCAAACTGCGGATTGGATTCACATTGTCTGTTATAAATTTTATTTATAATGCATCTCTTTGAGGAAATATCCCAATAAACATGGCGTTATCAGCTACCTTCAGGACTCTTGTTTCTTTCTTCGGTTCTTCGTCAGTTGCTGTTGGTATTGAACTTGCAGAAAGCAGCTTTCCTGTTGTAATCATTGTTTTTGCAATCTATAATGGTTGAGTGGTGTTACTCAATTGCGTTACTTCAGAAACGCAATCTCTAGGGGGACTACGATCCCATGCAAAGGGAAATAACAATATTGATGAACTTACTAGATATAAACTATGAATATGATACAAGGTAACATACAATTTGCATTAATTACATTCCTAGTTCTTTTAAAAAATCTTTCCTGCGGCAATTAAAACTGTAGCTATTTTACTTTTGTCAAGAAACTGCAAAGGGGTAAAAAATTGAACTCGGACAAGTAATTTGCATGGTTAAAGTCAGTCCTAAACAGACTAATTTGCATAATCTAGATACAATGATACCTGGAATCTTCAACTCAAAGCAGCACAAGAAGGGCAACCAAAAATGGATTCTGTGAACCTTGGCAATTGTGCCGTGATACAGAACTCCTTTACATGTTTATTCAAATCAGAAAAAAGATGAATATAGTTTGAATGGACAAACTACAAGAAATCTCCAAACAATCATAATGTGGCAAGGAGATAACTGCTAGTGATTGTGTCAACAGGGTTTCAAGTTGACATCTTGGCATGCTCCTCTCTTGAGGCATATAGTGCTTGGTTATAAAGTTTGAATAAGAAATTCAGAAGAATAATTAACACCAATGTAAGTTAAGAACTAAATACATATTTAGTACAACTAATATGGCAGCTGGTTTTAACACGCATGCTGTATCCTCCACAAAAAAAGGTTTCAATAATACATTTTGAGTAAAATAACAATATTGAAAGAACAAGATTAGCTTTGAAGTTAGATGAAGTACCTTTTGCAGTTCACCCTGACCATACTGTCCCATGGATTGGAACCTCATTCCAGCAGATACTAAACGTTTTCCAAATGCTAAACCGGTATAAAAAAGGAGTAAAAGCTTCAGATTCAGAACAAACTCTTAAGCCATTCATCCAATTTCAGTTATGAATGCTCCTATTCGTACCTGATTTAGCATTGGTCGTTAAAGAGATCTCCAGCACAGACAATTTGCTCACTAAAGTTCGGGAAGTTGATGTGTCAGCCAGCTCCCATGCTCTAGAGAGATTTAACAAGATTTCTCCCAGCTCTTTGCCACACTAAAAAGTTACCGCCGAAACTACTCTCAGCGAAAAATGCTTTTCATTGTAGTCAGCAACATTACAGATATAGACAAACAGCAACTTGGTACAGCTTATACCTGCAGTTCTTATTGCAACAACTTGGTACAGCTTGATTATGTACTCATAATGGGGTTTTTTTTACATAATTTAAGCTCAAAGGCATAGTTTCCTGGATTCCTGCCATTTGGTCTACTGCATTTCTCCTTTGTAACCAAAACAGTGGAGTACAAAAACAATCAATTAAGAATCTGGTTTTCATGTGAACTGCTATTCTCGTATGAAGTATCTTGTTCTTAACCTTGTGGATACAGGCATACAGAAAAACTACCATTGCTTGGTTAATGATTTTTAGAAAAACAGCAATGTGCCACTATCAATGCTTCCAAACCCAGTGAAAAAAAAAAAGGGGGTCAAGTTTAATAAACCATAACTTTCCAATTTCCCAGCAAACAAAAATCATTAACTCCCAGATCTTCATAAAATGAAAACACCATAAAAGCATCCCTTTGACGGCATGCAATAAAATTGGAGCGAAATAGAGAATATTAGCATGGCCCCTATGCAAGGAGGAGATGCACAGAAAGAAAATAAAAACAGAAACCTTCGTTGGACCATTTATTAATATCAAGGCAACGACCAAGAACAACTAACCTCATCAAGAACCCTTCCATTTGAAAGATCAAAAGCTGCATCATTTAACTATAAACACAAACATAAATTCTCTCAATTGACATATGCAAAAACCTCTTTCAAGAGCTACTACTAACTAAATACGTCACAAAAGTAGCCTTAAAACGAAACCCAACAAAGAAGAATCCACACAAACTGAACTCACATCTAATCTAAGATCACTCGGTAATTGTTGGAAATAATCTGGTGGAAGATCAAAGCAATCCTGCAACCCCATATGACAAAAACACAGCAAAAATCACTATAACACATTACAATTTCAGGAAATGTACAAGATGATAGTACATACGAATATATGTTTGCATGTCTAAATTTGTATGTGGGTGCTTACCGAGAGCTCTTGAAGGAGGGTTTGCGGAGAAGGTTCGAGAGAGTGAGGAGAGTCTGATGACTCTGTGAGAGCAAAAGATGGGATTTTAAGAGGTTTTGAAAAGAGGATTTTTTTGGGTCTTTTAAGAGAGGTTAGAGAAGGGCTATGGAGATGATTTTGAAGAAAGAGAAGGGTAGAAAATGAAGAAGTGAGAGTTGGCAGAGGTTGAAGGAGAAGAAGAGGAGGAGGAGAAGACATTTGTGTTTCAGTTCCAGTTCCAGTTCCAGTTCCGCTAAATGTGTCAGCAACTGGAGTTCTGATTGATAGAAGTAGTAGTTTAGTACTTTCGTGTGTTTTGAAAGAAAAAAAAGAATATTTGGGGTATCAAATTCTTGATATTTGTGGGACTCTTGTATAATGGGACCCAAGAACATGATTTTGGATAAGGTGTCTTTTCTTTTTCTTTTTGTTGTTTTTAATTTTAAAAAAATATTAATATATATTTATTTTAATATATATATTTATTTTAAAAAATATTTTTAAAAATATCCTGATAAAAAATATTTTTAAAAATATCCTGAAAAACAACAAAAAGAAAAAGAAAAGACACTTTATACATGATTTTGATTTTGGATAAGGTGTCTTTTCTTTTTGTTTTTGTTGTTTTTCAGGATATTTTTAAAATTATTTTTTAAAATAAATATATATTTATTAAAATAATGATTTTTTTAATTTTTTTTGTATATTTACATATGAAAATAATATAAAAATATTATAAAAATCTAATTTAAAAAAAAATTATTTTTTAATTTTTATTTTTTTTCAAAAACATTTTTGAAACGCATGCTAAATACATCTAAATACAATTAAATAGAAAATTTTAGATTCCTATATCAGTAGGTGATATTATTAAATTTAATCTAAATTTTGCTTGTATTAAACTTAATATATATATATATATATATATATATATATAATATAATTAATTTTAACGTTATAGATATTGATTTGACTCAACTTAAATAAAAAAAATAGATTTGAAGAATAATAGATACGATATAAATAATGTAAAATCTAACTCAAAATTTATTTAAATTTAAAACTATTATATATATATATATATATTTAAAAATATTTTTAAAACTTAATCTCAAACTATTATATATAATTCCATCAAGCTGCCATGGAAAATTAGGCCCAGATGAAGTGTGGGGATGCACAATGAGCATGGGTGAGTTGAACACTTTAATCAAGCGAGTTGGCTGACGGCTACTCAAGTCAAATGAGAGTTAACCGGGTGATGGTTACTCAAATCAAGTAGGAGTTTGCCACGTGGATTGGAAATTGAAGCCGTGTAAAACTTCTCTTCGAAGGCAGAAGACAATTCTTGTGACGTTTGTCTCTGAGTGGGAGAGATTATTGAGCGTGAAGACAAACTCACTCAGATTCCAGCTAAAATGAGCCGGAAGAAAGCTTGGAACGACGTCGCCGATGGACTGAATCGTGGCTGCAAATTAAGGGAAGTTTTGTAGAAGCAAAATGTAGTAGAAGAAGCTGTCTCAGTGGGGGAGGTTGAGAGGATTTAAAAATATATTTTGTGAATTCAAATGATTGAATAAAATTCTAATGTTCGATATTCGTATAAAAAATATATATTTTTACTTGAATTCAAAACCTGTCGTATAAATCTCGCAAGTTTCCTGGGGACTCAATTGCCAAAACATGTTAAAACCGGTTCTAACAATGTTAGTTTTTATTGTTGGACCAGGTTCTCATTGAAAACTTCCATTCTTGGATAGGGCAAGCACTACTACTGTTTATGTTAGAAAATAATATAAATTATATTTTGGAATCTCATCTTAAAATAATTTAAATTTTTAGATGAGATTGTTTCTTGACATGATATCAAAGCCTTATTGATCCAACAATCACGAGTTCGAATCTCATCACGTCTATTCTATTTGATAAAAATCAAGCATAAAGTCTGTGCAAGTTTCAGGCCCAAAAAACTCTCGCTGAAAAATATATTAGAGAATAATATAAATCATATTTCAGAATCCTCTCTAAAAATTATTTTTTTAATAAATTTTCAGATGAGATAGTTACTCGACGAAATAGGGACGCAACTTGAAGAAGCGGGCCCACAGGCGGAGCACGAACGCGCCGGGAGGAGGAACTTCTTCACTTGACCATGAATTAAGCGTCAAGTTCTTCCTAGCCCTAAGATTTACGCGCAGTCTCATCCCAGGCAGTAACATGTTATGTAGATCATCAAAGCTCTGCCACAGAACAGGCCCGGCAGGTTTCCCATCATAATCGACCCGTCGAACGACCAGGTTACCGGAGTCAAGCAGGGTGGCTGTGATGTTGTCGCCTGAACTTTCCGGTGAGTCAGCATCTGAGTTTATAACTATCGGTGGGCCTCCTTGGTGTGTGATCTTCAGTTTGCCATCCTTACCTATGGTTAAACCACCGGAGGAATCCGGCACTGGGGTGTCTCGGTTGGCCACCCAGACTGAGTAAACCGGTATATGTTCAAACCAGATTCCCAGGTACCGGGCACCGGCGGTGCCGATCAACCCCGCGTTTGAGTCGGCGGTGAAGAATCCCAGCCTGAAGATCCCTCCGGCGGAAATTAGCTGCTCGTCGTCCCGGAGAAGCTGGCCTTGTTTGAGCGTATCATTCTGTGCGTAAGCAACAAAGTTTGGGCTTGAGAAAGAGAAAATGGCGATGAGGATGATGGAGATAGCACAAGCCATTGAAAAAGCTTGTAGCAGAAAGGGATCTTGGATGTTTTTATAACCAGAAGTTCTTGAAGAAGGACAGAGTTCTTGCGCGATGTCTTCGTCGTCCAGCAGCTGATCTCTCTTTCATCGTTAAATAATCTCGACGAAGAAGAACTGACAAGACTGAAGAATTTTATTCAGCTGGAAAGTTTCACGCGTGGCAGCTTTGACCATTTGAATCTTCTTCATCTCAAAGATTAGGCATGCAAGTAAAGTGATGGCCATCAATGATTTTAATATATTAATATTAGGTTAAAAGAAACCCTAAAATGAAAGCTTTTGGGATTTAAATTTGCATAAATTTTTATTATTTTATGTTTAATTTTTATCAAATTGAATAAAAGAGATGAGATTTTGTGTTTATTTAGAAGTGTGGTTGAGGCTAATTTTAAAATATTTTATTTCATAAATACATCAAAATAATATTTTTTTTAAAAAAATATTATCAGCACAAGAAAATAAACTAAGAGCACCAAAACTTTTAACTTAAAGTAAAGAATAAAATATTTTTTTTTAAATTTTTTTCAAAAATATTTTTGAAAGGCGATTTCAAACACTCTTTTAAACTCGTGATCACTTGGTCAATGAAACTTTGATATAATGTTAAATAATCATCTCAATCTAAAAATTTAATTAAAATTGTAACACCTTTTCATATATGCTCATCAAGTGAATTGAAACTTGCATAAACAATATTACACTATCTTGTATTTAATTATATTGATTAAAAAGTCAAGTTCAATTAAAAAAATAGAAAAAAATGCACCTAGCAAACTCATTTTGGCTTCGTAGTTTTTCTTTTAAACAAAAACAAATTTGAAAAAAATTGAGAGATAATAGTAGATTAGGATATTGAACATCATAATATTGGTTGTGTTTAATGAATTTATTTATCAAAATCAATTTGAAATAGAAATTAACACATATATAAAATTTATTGAATAAATAAACATATTATGATTAGACTAAATAAGCAAAAAAAGAATCATAGTGAATTAAAATGATAACTTATAGACCAAGCGCAACAGGCCTTAATGTTTTTTGTATGATACATTCTGTCTACCTCAACTTATTTTTTTTTAAAAAAAATATATGACATGTCGTTTAAAATCTCTAAATTTTGAAAAATAATAAAAATAGATTTTAGTACAAGAATTAATTTTTCTATAATTAGATGTACCGATCACCTAATAGATAAAAATATATGAGGTATTTAAATATATTTTTTAAACAAAAAATGTTTTTTAGTTCTCTGACTCTCAATTCAATCTTCTCTTAACAAATCATGCAATTGAGATAATTCGTGGAAAAAAAATGATGATCAAGTTATTTTTTATAAAAAAAATAACAGTTTAATCCACAATTATATATTATACTTCGGTGAATAATGATTTTCAAACCGTGAAAATGTCACAACCTTTAGCCTTTTTTAATTATTATTATAATGATAATCAAATGTTATTGAAACGACAGCCAAACGTTCGTATGAGCATGTCGTTCACTACTTCCATTTTGATAGACACCTCCTCCCCGACAGCCAATAAACCTCAAACTTGCAGAACCAGCAGCAAACAAACAAGAGAGAAACACACTCGAGTAAAGCGTAGTAAGCCATGGCATCTGCAATCCTCAAGCGAACAAGCCCTACTTGCCTCCTCAAGTCAATGGCTGGTAGTCTCGGAATCATCGGAGGATCGTGGAGATCCTACGCTAAGGTTGCCGTCGGGACTGACATAGTCTCCGCCGCACCAGGCGTTTCCCTCCAAAAATCCCGGACCTGGGACGAAGGCGTTTCTTCAAAATTCTCAACAACTCCTTTAAAAGACATTTTCAAGGTTGGTTAATTAATCGAGAAATCAAATACCTAAAAGACCCATTTTTTTATGTTTTAATTGATTGTGATTTGTTTTCCTTAATTTCATATTTTCAGGGCAAGAAAGTTGTCATCTTTGGCCTCCCTGTGAGTATCATCTGCATTTTAATTCATATTTTATTGCTTCTTTTATTACATATTTTGGTATAATTTGAATTGATTGTTGGCAATTAGGTCCCCTGATTTTTATTTGTGGCTCTTGATAGGACCCTTTATCTCATAATCATCTGTTAAGCATTCTAGGGATAAAAGATGAAGGTTTTAATCCAGCATTCTCTTGTAATGGGGCATATTTTAAGCTCAGATACTCTATAAAGGATTCGAAATAGGCCAGACGCCTGCTGATGCTGTGATTAAATATTTACAATTGAGGTTTTAAATTTTCTAGAACTTTGCAAGTGCCTGACATAAAAAAAGAAGACAATTATTGTATCAGACAAATAGGTGAAACATACTTGTAAGGGATCCTTTTCTCCTATTAACCTGACTTAAAAACCTGGTTTCTAATCAGGAAAAAATTATAAATAGCTTCAAATAGATGTCAAACTTGTTAAATTAATCATTCAAGTTAGCCTCGTGCTATGCATCACAAACAAATCAGCAAACAGCACTTAAGACAATCAATCCTCTTTTGCACTTTTCCTTTTAGTATGATAGACATGAAAGTGGAAGCCAAAATAATTGTTGTCTCAACGCAGACACTGGTGTGGATGACATGGGGAAGAGGAGAAGAGGGTGTTTTTTTATTCAAGAAAGTGTGGAAGCGATATTAATTTGTTTTGGGAATAAGATTCTCAAGTCAAAGATTTGATAAAGAATGACCTGAATAGCTAAAACATGATTCCTTTTATTTTGTGATGTAATTTTGTTGATAGAAAACTATTTTTATGCCTTGCGTTTACCATGTCCAGGGCGCATACACAGGGGTTTGTTCGCAGCAGCATGTGCCTAGTTACAAAAATATAATCGATAAGTTCAAGGCTAAAGGGATTGATTCTGTCATTTGTGTGGCTGTTAACGATCCATATACTATGCATGCCTGGGCAGATAAACTTCAAGCTAAAGATGCTGTAAGTGATTATTGTGAATCATATACATTTGCTATTATTTCCGTACTGTAGAAATTTGAAATTTTATCCTCTTTGCAGGAACTTTTCATCTTGTTAGGGTAGTGAACTGTTCCGATATGCAGTATCTTCTTCACTTTATTTCCCTTTTAACTAGCCTTTTTTCCATTTTAGATTGAATTTTACGGAGACTTCGATGGGAGCCTTCACAAGAGCTTGGAATTACATAAAGATCTCTCTGTTGCTTTGCTAGGGCATCGCTCTGAAAGGTATGATGCTGTCATGTCTGTTCTTGGTGTTCTAACATGCATTTCCCAGCTTTCTGAATTATCTGATTCAGGGATCTCATTTGATTTCCCTATTTGGCTGTTTTCTGTGTGGGCTTTGATCTAATAAACCCTAAAGAAATATCCATGTTTTGTCATTTTCCTTAAGACATTTGGCTTTTGTGTGCTGTGTAGATGGTCTGCCTACGTGGAAGATGGAGAGGTAAAGGTTCTAAATGTAGAGGAAGCTCCATCTGATTTCAAGGTTTCTGGTGGGGAAGTCATATTGGGACAAATATAATTTTTCTTGGCTATGTTTATAATAAACCGGAGCTTTTATGCCAAGCATGCCAATCTATCATTTTCCGGTTGAACATTGGATAACATTGGCAAAATAATCCAGTTTGTTCCTCTGTATCTTATGTTTGATTCCAGAGTAATCTTGCTGTTTTTTCTGTGGTGTTATACTAGAATTTTTTGTTGGTGGGAATAAGTTGCGATTACTTTTCTAAATGTCGGCACAACAGGTCTTGAGTTCGAGTCAGGACGTGCATTCCTTGTAAGAGCCTGTAAGAGTCGGAATTTTACTCGTTTTTTTAAATCCACAAAGTATGCTATCAGATATTTTTAATATCAATACAACAAAATAAAAAAAATAAAGCAAAAAAAATTGTTTGTCAAAAAATTTTAGAGTATAAAAATAAACAGGCTCTATATCCTAGTTTTATTCATTTAAATGTCCTTCGTTTATTTTTTCATGTTTTTTATTTTTAAAAAAATATTTTTAATATTAGAAAATGAAAATAGTCTAAAAATCATAAAAATAATTTAATTTAAAATATATTTTTTTATATATATATTTTTTAAAAATTATTTCTAAATAACACAACATTAAACGGTCACACAACATAAAAATAAGATGTTTTGCTGAAACAAACAGCTCAAGTAGACCTATCGTTGATAAATTGAATGATAAAAACAGAGGTTACCTCCAGCAATTCTTTAACCCATGAAGATGATTATAAAGCTAAAAATTGACACAAGAGATACCTAATTCCAAAATACAGCTATTTCCATGGCTGTTTATGCTATATTTTTCTTTCCCAGTTTAGCAGAAACAAGAATGGAAATAGCAGAAACATAATTACATGTTTAAAGAATTTGACACAGCTCGAGATTTACGTGGACCTGGAAATTGAATCTTCAGTTCTTGACGACGGAAGACGACGGCGAGCACGATCATGGGCACCGTGGATTGCTCCCAGGGCCACCGTAATAGAAGTGGGTGCCCCATTCATTGCTGTAGGAGCTTTGGATATTGTAGCAGTTGGTGTTTTCAGCCATGGTTGAGATGCTTCGGGCTGAGCCGAGGCTGTTATCAGAGTCTACAATTTCCAGGTTCCGAAAATAGCTCGCCTTTCCGAACCCATCTTCTGCAAAGTGGCCGGACCCCATCTGTGTCGCCGTGTGTTTTCCGTCGGCCCTTGAGTTCACCACCTCGCCGCCCCACTCCACCATGGTGGCGTGCTTTGCTAGGTGTGTAAATAGCTCTGCCGGCCAGTATCCGACCAGGGTACCGTCACCGAAACTCATCCACCAGTTTCCTAGCTTCGGGTCCTGATTCCAGGAAAATATTCGTTACAGAATAATATAATTTATATTCTACTGTCTCACTCAACAGTTTAAATTTTTAAATGAGATAGTTCCTTAACATGATATCAGAGTCTTGTTGACCTAACGGTCAAGAGTTTGAATCTCAATACCTTCATTTTATTTGATAAAAAAATCAAGCACAAGGTAATATGGACTTGTGCAAGTTTCAAGCTTAAAGAGCTTTAACTAGAAGGGGTGTGTTAGAGAATAATATAATTCATATTTTGGGGCCGGGCCTCACCTAACAGCTTAAGTTTCTAGGTGAGATGGTTTATTAACAATATTTAAAAAAATTTAAGAAGGTTGGAAATATTTCTGAACATGAAATTTAAGGAAATATTTGATGTTCTAGTACCTTCCAAATGAGGATGCTGATATCATATTGGTTGCCTGTGTATGATGATAGAGGAGAAATGGAAGCTCCAATGGCTATTCTGCTGTGGGTTTGCACAAATCCTGCACAAAGAAGGTTGTAGCACCCTGTTGCTTGATATGAATCACTCTGCAAAATATAAATTTATAAATCATTAAATCTTTCTTTCCCAAAACATTCAAATTGGAAAACAATTCTTCCACTTGATTTTGGAAAACAACAATATTATATGATCTATATAACAGGTCTTGAGTTCGATTCAGGGTTTACACTTTTATAAAAATCTGGAATAATCGAGATTTTACTCGTTCATCTAAGCCTACAAAGTATATTTTTCAGAAATGAGATTCCTCACATCCAAAAAAATACGAGAATTCATTTGAATAACTTCTACTAAATTTTATTTTATTTTTAAATATAATAGAGAAGAAAATACAAGGAATTCTTTTTATCAAGGTTTAATTCATTTAAATTTATTGATAGAGTTTTTGAAACATCTAATAAAAAATTTATTAATTTATTAATTTTTCTTATTCCGTCATAACTCCATGTAAAAATACCAAAGAAAATTCTCCAACTATTTTTCAGTTTTTTTTTTTTTTTTTTTATAATAAACCATGAAATCATTAAATGTGAAAGAAAAGTCTCCATTTTGCTGATCATAAATAAGATGTATAATAATATAATTTTCTTCCGTCTAGCCATTTATATATATATATATTAATGGACACAATTCAATTGCAGACCTATAATTAAATTATGTTTTGGTCCTTAAAACATAAAAAAAAATATTAATTGAAAGTAAAAAAAAAATCTTAAATTATTTTCTAAAATATTTTTAAAACACAAAAACAAATATATTATAATATTTTTTTTGGATTCGAGAAAACTCCACTCCACAAAAAGCTTACTTGTGGGCCCAAGTGAGTGAATAAAATTCCGACTGTCCCAGACTCTTACAAGAAATGCACATCCTGACTCGAACTGAAGACCTACTATGCAGATTTCAAGTTATTTACCATCATGTCACGCCTCTTAGAGTCTTTACCTCAATAAACATTATATTGAATATATATATATATATATATATATATATATATATATATATAAAAGGATTTGATTTGTATCGAGTATCACTCATCTTTTATTTATTTTTTCACTCACTAACTGTTCATCTGGAATACGATTCTATTTAAATTCTAGTTATTTTTTAAGTTTTTTTAATATTCATTTAATAGTTTTTGTATTATTAAAAATTAGTTTAATTAGTAATTGAGAATTAAATATCAGAGATCTTACTGTCCAATAAGTAAACAATCTGGGCCTGCTGTCACCATAAAGCTCCGGACTGACCTGACTAGTAGAACAATCATCACTTTAGAAAATCCCATTAATATAAAATATAATTAATATATAAACCATATATTAATCCATGGTAATTAATTATAATTAAAATAGTAGAAAATAGTGGGGGATAGTGTGGACAGGTGATACCTGCCACCCAGCTTCTATGCTGTTGAGATCTGGGCCGTTGAACGATCCCGAGAGAATCCAGATCTGTGATAGACTGAACTCATTGACCGCCTGGATGGTTGGGTCCCACACGTTAATGGTTGCCTTCGCTCCGTACACCTCCTCCAATAATCCGGTGTAGGCAATTGCATGCTATGAGCCAGAGAAAAAGAAGGATCACGTGGTAGAAAATAACTATAACACAGACTTCAAGGTAAATCTGTGGGTCCCGATCAGGAAAATTATCTTCAATCACATGGCTAGAAATTTGTTCAAATAAAGGAAAGTGATTGAATGAGATCAATGGTCAAATGTTGCACTACTATTTCGAGGTAAGAAATAAAAATTCACTATGAAATTATCCATAAATAATTTTTTTATATATTTATATTTTTATATCTATTCTTTTTATCCTAAAATAATAACTAAATACAAAATTTGTGTATTAAAAATTGGGATCCATTTTTGTGGTATGATCAAATGCTAATAATAATAATAATAATTATTTATTTGTTCATAAGAAAATACTAAAACTTAATGTGTTGTAAACTCTATATTTTAATAATAATTATAGCAAGAACTAAGAAGTTGTAAAAAATAAATATTCACTATAAAAATTTTGTGGGTTTTATGTGAGATGTCTTTAGTTATTTTTATATATATATATATAATTTTAGATAAAAAATATATATTTATTATGGGTTTCTTTCAGAGTGGAGAATGTAACTAATATGATCATGAAATTTTCCCATTGTACATAAAAAACCTAATTTAGCAATTTAATTATAAAGTAATTTGCTCTTCGAAATCTCATAATTCTCAAAAAGAAAATTAAAAAATATAGAGCTCTAATTGTGCTGTCTTTAAACCATGCACAGGAATGTTTGACTTAAAGGCACCACACCATATGATCCTTCAGCAGTGAAAATCATTTTTAATTTTGTATACATAATAATTTGAAATAATTAATAATGAAAATAATCAATATATATTGAAAATCAAATTCCAACGAGTGGGAAAAGGTAGGATACCTCATGTCCATTGCCACTGACGACGTCAGGTGCATCCCTGCGTCGAGCAAGAGAGATTGATCGTCGTCGTTTCTTGCCGAAATCAAACAAAGACTTGGCTCTCAGCACATCACCCACCGTGCTCCGCCGTATGGGAACGGTTCCCCTAGGGCACCTTGTCCCGTTCCGGTGCCACATTTGCCATGAACGTCGCACACCTCCTGCTTCTTTGCTCTTCTTTGTTCTTTCTGATCTCAACTCTTCGCCGTCTTTCAACACCTTCAGTCTCGGCATTTCTGGGGGCTCTCTCTGTTAATTTCAACGCATAATCATCATCTATAGTTAGTAGCATTAATCAAAGCTAACGTTACTGCATGCTCTAGAGAGAGAGAGAGAGAGAGAGAGAGAAGAATATGAATAGTGGATTTTTTTATGAGAAAAAGAAGACGACAGAATACATGGAGCCAAGAAAACCCTTTTTCGTACACAAGAATTAGGAACACTGGGAAGCTTCATAACCTTATTTTACACGTGAAAAAGCTATAATATGGCAGTGTTTGCCAACCAGAAAGTTAATCAAAACACCATCCTCATAAACCCATCTCTAGTTCTAGTATATTTTATAAACCCATCTCTAGAAAGTATAATTTATGCATTAGATGACGAAAATCCTGATTGTTTCGGACTCTTACGAGGAATGTATATTTTGACTCGAATTTAAAACTTGTTGTGCAGATTGCAAGCTCTCTATCATCATCTAACATATACCTATTAGGGACTTGACCAAAAGATAGTGGTAAGACAAGAAGAGAAATTAAAGGTTATAGCAATGTTACATGTTAATGGAATGGAGAGGGCAAGAGAGGGGAGGAGGAGGTTTTTTTCAAGGATATTTACCTGGATCTTGTGATTCTTTAAAAGAGGGTGATCCAAAGCAGGCTGTTTTCTCTTATGAACACAATCTATGATATCTCCATCTGGGCTCTGTAAAGATCACAGAAAAACGTCAAAACAACAAGAATTTGGTGAAAATTTAAGAAGATAGAAATGTAATATATATATACCTCTATGGTCATGGCTGCGGGCTTGTTAATCTTTTCCAAGTGCCTCTGAATCCTCTCAAGTCTAACGCTACTGACTTGGCTATAGTTCGTGTAATTTAGGGCTGACAAAACAGCAGTAAACCTGTGGAAAAGAACCAGAGCTAGAACAAGAGGAGGTAGAAACCCTATCTTCTTCACCGCAGAACCCATGATTTTTTACTTTCAGTGCTCAACACAGAGGGAAACTGTGGGGAGGTAGCAGGGCATTGCTAGAAAAAAGAAGCAGAATAGGTAAGAAATGAATCTAATCAATGCAGCAAAACCCACACAGAAACCAGAAACAGATAATGGAAAATGACTCTCGTCTCTATCAATCTCTCTCTCTCTTTCCGGGCTCTTTATGGTGAGAAGAAAGGTTGTTGGAGCTGGTTAATTAACCAGCTGCAAATGTAGAGGCCGGCTCCCTCTCTGACACATTCACTATCAAGCAGTTCATCATTGATTACATTGTATTCAGATTCATATATATATATATATATATATATATATATATATATATATATATATATATATAGATTAGTGTTAAATCCAGGATGTCAGTTTTTTTTTTTTTTTTTTCCGGTGGAAACATTTCGTACCAGTTAAAAATTTGAGATAAAATAACGTTGTTTTTATCTCGGTTTAAATTTCAGTTCATTCTTGATTTTTCAGCCAAATACTGGCCAAAACATTTTGATTTCATTCCGCCCATTCAGTTTTAGCCCAAACATTTTGTACCATTTAAAAATTCGAGATAAAACAACGTTGTTTTTACCTCGATTTAAATTCCGGTCCATTCCGGATTTTTTGGTCAAATACTGGCCGAAATGTTCCGGTCTTGTTCCGTCCATTCCGTTTCGGCCAAATAATGTTTTTGTTAAATAATGAATAATTTTACAATATCAATCATATCTCTTAATCCTACCGTGAGATTGAGATGAAATTTTACGAGAAGTCTCTTGACATATTTATATATATTATGTTAAAATTTCAGAGCAATCGGAGAATGTAATGACCTTGCGAGATTGATAATGACATTCTCTCGTAATATTATACATGTTCATAATTTTGTTCAAAAAAATCATTTTATTATGTATTTTTTTAATTAAATTGCACAATTCTAAATAATTTTATTTTTGAATTTGAACTATTTTTTGAATTAATATATACACACACAATCTCGAAGCAATACGCTAAAACACTTCAAAACTGAAACATTTCGTTCCATTGATAAACGAAGTATCAATCGAAACGAAATTGAAGACATTGATTAAATCTTTTGTGTTTATTCATGTATATATATACATAAACAGTACAGCTCCAAAACAAAACATTGAAACAATACAAAACCAAAATATTCTATTTCAATTAAAAAAACGAATGAACAATCAAAACGGAATTGAGAATTTGATTAAATCTTTTGTGTTTGCTCGTATGGAGTTGCGCGCGCGAAAGCCATAGACAGAGAAGAAACAGAGACTTGAAAGCAGAATAAAAACCGAGACCTACCCAATTATCTATGCAGGCTCCGTTTTATTGCAGTGGCTACTTGAATGTGCTTCATCTGCCACCATAAAACTCTCCACCATAAAACTCTGCCATTAATGTTCACTTTAAGAGCTTAGCCATGGCTTTCTTTCCTTCTCAGTCTTCTCCATCTCTCTCCTACCCTTTTTTAAACTCCAAGTAGCACTCAAATTGATGTGTTCTCTATGCTTTGGTGTTGCCACATGGCTTGTATTTCGTATTTCTCCACCCAATTTATAGGTATATGATCCGAAATATGAATATGATACTTTACCCTCTAAATATACACTCAAATTTACAATATATAGCAAGTGGGGTCTTGGCCTAACGGTTGAAGGGACTTGTTTCCTTTCTCTGCACCAAGGTTCAAGTCCCGCCATGCACACCTGTCACCCCCGCGGTGCCTTACATGCTCACTGGGTTTGCTGGATGTTCAGTGAGTCCGGAGATTACTTGTGGTGCGGGTAAGCTGGTCCGGACACCACGGTTATCAAAAAAAAAAACCATATATATATATATATGTCAATTTTAAAAAATAAATTGAATTTATGTTAGAGAATAATATACATATTCAGGGACCTCATCTAACAATTTATCTTTTTAGGTAAGATGACTCCCACATGGTATCAGAGTTGTTGACCCAGTAGTCATGAGTTCGAATCTCATCATCCTAATTCTAAATTGATAAAAAAAAAAAATCAAGCACAAGGTAGTGTGGGCATGTGCAAGTTTCAAACCCCAAGAGTTTTCACTTGAGGAGGTGTGTTAGAGAATAATATAAATCATATTATAAGACCCCACCTACCGGTTTAAGTTTTCTCTTACAAAGGTTATGTTCATCTCTTTAATTTTCCTTCCCTTTTTCCTTAATCAATCAAAGCATAAGATATATAATGAATATCAAATCTTATTTTGCAAAGTTAGCAGCTATATATATATTTTAATATTATAAGAAAATGATTTGGACTTTGAGGTGATGAAACCCAAGGAAAGAGAGTGTTCATAATTGGTGTTGAACTTGAAACTCTTACCTGTGATTTGTTTTCATATGGTTCGCTGTATTGGGTTCCTTTAATGTATGCTGTGGTGCACTCCTCCTATCCATGTGGTTGTGTATTTTAATTAGAAATAAATGTGTACGAGAGAAAATATTTGACTAAGAACATAATAAATTAAAATTTGTGAGTTTCTATTCTCGAATCTCAGATACTTCTGTGCTCATTCATGATGTCATATTCCTATATGATTCATATAAATAAATAAATAAAAATACTTGTTAATCCTGATTAATTATCGACGGAGGTCCACCATTGCTGTAAGCACAAGTTACGTGGTAGCATTGGGGTTTGATAAACACATTGCTATCAACCCAACAACAATCTTCTTCGGTTGTTTTGAAAGTTGATACACGAAAGGGCCAAGTCAATTTTATTTTTCAACCAACTCGAAAGTGCATGAAAACTCATTAAATGAGTTTCAATTGATTTTATATTATTTTTTTAAGTTTGCACATCACTATTTTATACCAACAATAAAATTTGAATTCAGATCTTAATTTTACTTATTATTTCTTCTTTTTTAATGAGAGGAAACCCATTTCTTAAGAAATAAACTTCATATTTCCAAACAGTAAAATCTTGACTACCATGAACTCTTATAAAAGGTATTCTTGAATTCTTTTTGCCAGACGAATGCTACTTCGCTCAACTTAAGTGCATTTTGAGTCTTGCATGCACACACCGAGCATGGGACAATATCAAGAAATAGATTTTAATGTTTTCTTCATCAAGATCCCAAAAACGAGGTGACGGGGTACAATCAAAATTAATTGAGCAGCTCAATTCATTAACCACTTCATTTAAGAGAGAGATCAGCATGTAAATGGATTCGCTGGCACTGCCTTTTAAAAAAACCTTTAAATAAAAAAAATGATGTTTTTGTTTTTGTTTTTGTTTAAAAAAAATAGGCATCATTTTAATATATTAATGTAAAAAATAATTTTTAAAAAATAAAATAAAAATTATTTTCTAAAAAAAAAAAAACTTTAATTTTATCCTATATTTTCCAGCTCTCATTTTTCATAAATGGCTGTCAAATCACCGATTTTATCGCATGCCCATTTCTATGCTTTTTGCTAGACTCTTACTAAAAATGGCGCGCCAGTATCTACTTGTTTCCTTTTTGGTTCAGTATAAAAAGTGAACGGCTCCACTAGGTAGGATAGCCGAGCCAGATCTAACTCCAAAACTCCTAGCCGAGCCAGATCTAACTCCAAATGAGTTGCAAGTCGTTGGCTTGGGTATTTTTAATTCACGGCCTTACCAGTGCTTTGGAAGTGTGGAAATAAAAATAAAACCCTTCCAATTTCGATTAAAAAAAAATCAGATTTTTTTTGAAACACAAACTTGATCTGTAATCATCATCTTCTTCGGAGCTCAAAATCAAAACCCTTCCAATCTCAAGTAATACAAGATCTAGACTCTAAATTATTTAAGAAATCTGCTTTATTTTAATTTAGGAAAAAAATCAAGCACTGGCCTTTTATCCGTTTAGCAATCTGGGCAGGCAAGGAGCAAAATTGTTCATCCAGATAGCTACTAGTAGTGCTGACATAAATTACAACAAAAAAAGGGGGGCTCGTGTGGAGCAGCCCTTCCTATTCCTCTCAGCAATCGCTAGGGTTTGCAAAAATCCACCGCTATATCTACATTTAATCCACATCCAAAACTGATGGTGTTAAACCTTTTATCTTCCTATGATTAAATATGACTATGTACTCCTATGAACAAGAGTCGCCACAAATAATATTTTGACCAAACTTCCTGGTGGTTTTTGCGTACCTTTTCCTTGAAGAGCACAGAAATAATAGAGAGATCCGCGATCAGCTATTACCCACTTGTTGATTCTTCCTCGCTGTCTTCGCTCGCATCGCTGCGATTCCACAACCACCAGAAAAATACATCAGAATATAATAACCGCCATAAAGAGATATGTACGTATGTATGTATGTATGTATCACAGCATGGTTCACATAGAAAGCCATAGAACGTGAATTGAGAATTATGATATATGAGGTATCAGTGCATGAGCTAAACATCATCAAGTCCTTCCCAATCGACTTTGTATCCATAGTTTTTAAACATATATGCTGGATTTATTTGCGAACTTGAGATTTAAAGGATTGAAGTCCAATGGCAGATACTCCCGATTGAGGATCCAATTATTTTATTCCACGTCACATAGTTTGTATCATTATACTTCTTCATCAGCATTCATTCTCTTTATGAGCTTCAGAACCAAATATATTTTTGTTTCCTTATAGAGCTATGTTCAATCAGATACCAATGTCATGTCATGGATACAAACATGAAAAGCATAATTCTGTGCCATACATACATGCAAGTAATATTTATAGCAAGTAAAGAGCGGAAGTGTGTGATTGGTATCCATAAATATACCAGGAGACAGAATATAATGGTTTAAAACAAGGTATGGCAAAGCAGAAGAAAATGAAATTTTTTATCCTTCTAAATTATATAAAGCGCACATAGTAAGTTCAAAAGCAGCTAAATCCCAGAACCAAAACTAAATGTTCAACCAGAATACCTATATTCAGGGAACTTCGACAGTCGCCTAGCATCCAAGCCTGTAATAAATTTTTGAGCAGCTTGAACATTGTCGGTACCTGAAAAAACGAATCCAAGCCATTAAATAAGGAAACCTCTTAGTTTTCCTGATTCACATTAAACAAGGTAAAAAAAATTAGAAGACCTTCCATGCCATGGACATTGAGAGATGAAAGATAGAAGGATCAATTTTAATCTCAATTGACAATTAAAAGAAACATGATCTAAGGAAAAATGATATTGAATCAATATATAAAAAATACCTTTTGTCATCTGGAATGCATGCACAGCACATCTTTCCGCGGCTAGCCTCACCGGAGTACTACTGTCCTTCAAACATTCAGCAAGTGCAGGGCCAATAATGGAAATATGGACCGTAATTGATGGAGGACTTGCCTGAAAAATAAACGCCCGTTAAAGTTCCTGAAATTATATGTTCGTGAATTCCTTATTAGAGTAGAAACACAGGCGCATACTTTTGCAACAGCTTTTAAAGCAGATAAACCTCTCCTTCTGACTTCACTCGAGTCATCGTGCAGAGAAGACACTATTGTCGAAATGATATCAACATTCGCAGTGGTTTCAGAAGGATCACTCTGAATCTGATGAAGTACAAGCCTTCCTAATGCCTTTGTTGAAGTTTCACGAAGAGGAAACTAATTTGCAGAAGAGCATATTCAGTAATTGGTAAAGTACAAACACAAAATCACAACTGTTAGAACTGCAATACCTTCTCATCTTTCAGGGCATCTTTAAGGCAGTGCATGATAGATGGAAACATTCGGGATGTAACAACAGAGGAAGGATTGTGCCTAAGCAAGGATGAGATGCTGAGTACTGAGCCGTGCCTAGACTCCCAACTAGGAGAAGATGCCAAACTTGAGAGTAGTTCAAGCAGATCATCCAGCTGAGGCTCTTCCATGTACTGCAATGTCATTATTTGAAAATGTGAGTGTAGAAGAAATTGCAAGTTTTAACGAAGAGATGGGTAGCAATAAACAAGGAAGGTCCATCAAGAGCAATGAAAGCTGAAAAAAGCATGGTGTTCTGCCCAGATCCAGCTTCTCACCACAGGTTTATTTAGAAAAAAAACTATATTTAGTCCAGAGCTCAGCCAGCATGTAGCACTGGCACTATATCCTAATTCTAGTAACTTCTTGTTGAAACAGAAGTCAGGCTTGGGTGGTGTTAATGGTAATTCACTATTCAAATAGAACAAACATCAGGTCTAAGCCAGAGTTTCAAATATGTCAACACTGCTATCAGTTAAAATGAATACATATAATTGCAAAACCAAGATACTCAAAATACCCAAACCCACCTGTGAAGTGATACCCAATATGCTGGCAGCAGATATTCGGACTTGGTCCTCATCATGATGAATTAAATCCTTGAGTTGACTGAAAACACGAACTCTGACTGGATCACTCACACTTTTCCCAGCATGCTTAAGAACACCTTTTAAAGCTGTGAGAATTGCCTCCCGAACACCAGCATCTGATGCCTGAGCAACAAAATTAAAAGTGATGTCATTATCATAACAAAGATCAGAGCAAGGAAAAAGCAAAAAACTACCAAACCTGCAAGCTGGACAGGAGGTCACTGACTAGAGGATCAACTCTAGTACTGAGTGCACTAAGCTTTCCAAGTGCAAAAGCAGAACTTGTACGAACCGTCCTGCATTTCACTCAATATCTCATGAGCAGGAAATAGGAGCTCAGACCATAAATACGCCAAAGCAAAAAGACATGAGTAAAAGGATATATGAAAGGAAAAAATGTTCCAAGATAGCCACAAATAATTTACGAAACAATTTGACAAAATAGTTTGACAACTGAGCTTCTATTGTACAAACAAACCTTGTACTATCTTGCAAGCACTTAATAAATGTTGTTTGAAGCTGAGGAAGAAAAGGCCTCAGGGTCATCCCACCCTTCCGTATTAAGATGCTCAATGTAGACAAGATAGCACTCTTCACCTGCCAAGGAAACCGGTCGCCTATAATCCGGATAAGAGGCCTGTAATTATAAAACAAATACATCATTATAGTAGGTAGACACCTAGGAAAATTCTGCTGATGGGAATATACTTTTTTTTATTAATAAGAGAACCATTAAAATCAAGGCATCAAAAGGCAATAAGCACCCCAAGCACTTGGGAAAGTTAAGAGCAGAAGCAAAAAATATAAAAATTTATGTGGTCATTATGAGCTCTTACACAAGCATACAGTTTAATGAAAGACCATTAAACTAACAGAACCTACAGATAACAGATACACAATCTGAAAAATTTACAGGGTGAGCTCATAAAGATTAGAGGCATGCCAAATATTCAATACCCATCTCTTGGTACAGACCATTATTTTAGGGTGCAAATTCTGGTGTTTCTAAGAGAATAATTGATTGTGTGAATCTAAAATACAAATGTGATTTTACAGTTAAATTATCCTTGCTGGAAAAAAAAAAAAAGGAATTTCCATTTCAGGAAAAAGAAATAAAAAAAAATGATCCAAATCCAGAGTTAATAAAACTGTTAGGAGCAGATATTCAATGAAAAGATATGGTTGTTACATATCACTCATCCATAACTACATCACACATAATCAGTCAGTATTATAGAGTCCCCAAAAGTATAATTCACAAAAGCAAGATTTCCCAAAGACAAAAGACACATTGTAAACCAGCACTGTACTTTTATGGTACATTAATTCTAGAAGTCAAAACTTGTACTAACATTTTTCACATATATGAACATTTAGTATTAACTAGATTTCCTAAATGTATATGGTTCGCATACCCAGTTATTGGAATGACAAAATCCTTCAATGCTTTTTCGCTAGTCACTTCAATTAGCTCCCCAAGACCCAGTGCTGCCTGCTCTCTTAATTCAGCAGAGCCGCTTATCAAACCCTAAAATGTGATAAGATATCAGAAACAGGATAATATTAATACATTGTCAACGAGTCACCACAAATGAGACAGAGAGGCAGATAACTATGATTAATACTTTTTCTAACCTGGTAGTCAACTAGAGAATCAAATGTATATAACTGATAGGATCACATGAAGTGTGTGTGTGTGTTTTACAGGATAACAACTTCATGAAACAGGAAAACTGACACTAGTAATAAACCACCCAAAGGAAGAATCGAGGCAGTAACAAAACACTTTGGAAACCATATCATTAATTGCTAGTAAACCAGCAAATTGCAAACACAGCATCAAGGTGGCTGGCTGAGGAGAAAAAAAGGCCTTCCCAAGCTCATAACATGAAATTTTTACCATGACCAATATAACTACAGATAAACAGAATGTTCAACTGCCATATGTATGGGATAAAAATTAAAGTAGGGATCTCAAATCATGTTTCCTAATCTTTCTTGAAGATTTCTCAAAAATAAAAGTGAAATGTAGAAATTAACAACCAAATCTAAAATACATGTTGCATGTAAGGATGATATAAAAACAAAAGAAAAAAAACAATATTCTGACAAATAAGATTAACAAAAGAAAAGCATAAGTACAACGTTATGACAATAAGAATACAAACATCCTTACTTGAAGAAATATTGGAAGCAATGGTTGGAGAGCTTTTGGGAGACAGAAACCGGGAATCACAACTGGTCCTCCCTGCAACAAATATTGAAATGGACATAAATACCCGGATGAGTCATCCTTCCACAAATCAGACAAAAATTAACGTTTCTGTGCATTCTGTTAACAGCATCATAGTTCATACCCAATTGTCTACACTGCAGAATAGTGATCACCAACCTTTTTTTTCCTTCGCTCTTTATCTCTGGACGTGGACACAGCATCACGTACTAATTTTATATATGAAGGAAGCACCTCTTTAGGAACAGAGCCAATAACCCTTGATAAAGCTTCCCAAGCAACCTATTGAAAAGAACATTAGATACAATTTATGGAAGAGTAAAGATGACTGAATTATGCATCTGATAAATACCGCAACAGTTGATGAATCGGAATCGCTTAGCAAAACAATCAGAGTAGATATCATATTTGGCGCTTCATCTACCAAATATAACTTGCTGTATTTGAAGAAAAATCCTATCAGGTATGATGAACTTCTTCTGATTGAAGCCTGACACCATATACAGAACCAAAATTAGTGATAAATACATGTGTTTGAGTGGGTGTGGGTGTAGAGAGAGAGAGAGAGAGCATGGAAGGGCAAGGATAAATGGGCTACATACCAGAGTATCGCCAACACCTTTTAGAAGTTCTGCTATCAGATACTCAACGCCTTCCTCATCTATGACCAAGGTTACTGTTTCTGCAGCCTTCTTAGCCAAAGTTTCAACATCCTACAAATCCAGTCATTAGATAATCTAATAGAATGAACAGCATTTTCAAGATGATTTTAAATGAAGGTACACTAATGCCAAAAAAGATTGATATTTATAGGCAAACAAGAGTTGAAATTTGATATGACATTCAAACTAGTTGCATACCTTGTCCTCAGCGCCCATTGCAGAAAGTAAAGCAGGAAGAACAGTACCAAGGTGAAAGTTAAGACCAGGACCTGCAACCTCAGCTAAGGCTCCTAGTGCATGTGCATTGAAGGCACTGGATAAATATTCAATGTCTTAGAAAAAGAGCAATCATAATGTATTTTTGTACGCATGTTTTAAAAAATTATATCAACTGAAGGAAGCTACACATACGAAAGGGGAAGATGGACCAGCTTGGGCAAAATATGAGGCAGTACAGCTGTAGTCCTGACACTGAGATTCACAAGAGCAGAAATTAAACACATTTTACAATAGAAAAATATACACAAAGACTTGAATATCAATACATAAGCTGCACAAGGCGTTTACCTTAAGATTTGTTTGAGACCATCAAGTGCCGTATCAGAGGTTTCATCATCCTCCAGAGCATGCAGCAGTGTTGGAACAATTTCATCAATTGCTTGCAATCCAGCACTCTAAATAAAGGGACAATTTAAGAACCCATAAATTAATATCTAAACAAGAATGTGAAACACAACCCAGAAGATAGAAATGATGTACCTTGTACAGAGTGCTGAATGCTAAGCCTGCAGACTCACGCACCTCAGGCATGCTGTTAACATACGTTTTCATAAAAATTATCAAACATTCGAGAGATTTACAAAATTACAAGTAGAGATACTGAAACTAACCTATCACAAAGGGCAGTCCGGATTGTAGGGATGAGTTCATTCATAAAACTCAATAATTGACTCTTCACAGCACTTGCCATCACTTCACTCAGACCAATGCATACACCCTGTAATTCCAAGCCATATGAGAATTTCATGAAAATAACAAAAAAGTAACCTTTGTAATTTCCTCATGATTGATCAATTCTTCTATTTTTCTTGTGACTAAATTCCTTGAATAATGTTTTCTACCAACTTGGACTATAAAAAACAATAAAAATTTCTTGATTAATGTCTACATATGATATTGAGAGATGAGGAGACAAGGTAGACAAAATGGTGATTTCAGTGCATGCATGGTTTCCATGAATATGATTAATGGATGAAAACTTGATCAAGATCCCTCTGCAAGTTAAGTACAAGACTTGTATCTGCCTGTTGGGTTTAGTTTATTAGACAGTATTGATGGAGAGGGGAGTTTCAACAGAGAAAGTGGACAAACTTATGCAGCTACAGATAAAATCCTTACTTGTCTTCTGCCAGAATTGGGATCCTTCAGCCCCTGGGATAGGATTGGGATAATCAACGGAAGCACTCTTTCACCGAGCTTTCGAACAAGTTCACCCAATGCTCGTGCAGCAACCTGAATTAAAAATAAAAAAAAAATTACCAAATAAATACTGGGAAAAATAATAATCAGGAAACTAAAATCTGAAATAAATTAAAAAAAAAAAACAGCACAGACCTGCCGCCTTTCAGAAGATGACGATGCCAGAGAAGATATTAAAGTATTCATTAAAACTGGCATTATTTCCTTAAGAGTCTTAGGAGTATTGGCCACTATAGTTTTCCATACATGTAAGGCAGCCTGAACAGAGGAACAGGAGCATTCAGTTTACAAATGTGCATAAAACACATAAAAAGCAAACAACATGCAAGAGGAAGAGAGATGAGAATGTGCCACTACCTGACGCACAGATAAACTGACATCAGTCCGGACCATGTATAATGCAGCAAGAACTTCATTACGCTTATCTCTTCCTAAAACCTCAATAATAGCACGTCCTTGTGCTTCAGTACTAGCACCTTCATCATCACTACCCCCCTCAAGTAAAGCTTTTCCAGAAGTCCCAGCTACCTGGACATGGAAAAAAGGCAATCTCAGAAGCTTAACAAAAGGAACTTGCAAAATGGAGAACTGGAAAGAAGTGAAGTAGTATGAACCTTAAACAAGAGATCTCCTAACAATTCCACTGAGCTTTGCCGGAGGCGCCAATTATCATTGAAAATACCATCTTCAACAGCAGGAAGGAGAAGAGGCAAGGACCTATGGATGAAAAGGAGCATAATAAGATAAAATAGCATACATCCAACAAAGATTACAGATCACAAAAATATGCAAAATACTCTTACGACATAGACAGCTATCACGGACTGCACATGTCTTTCATAGAATCAGAATAATTTCAAGTTAAATGGAAATAAAATTTGAAATGACAGAAATGGCAACATTGTTTTGGCCCCAACAAGAAATTCTCAAGTAGTTTTATGGCAGAATTTTTTTTTTAAAAAAATCATTTGCAAACATGTGGTAACAAAAGTAAATTTCAATCCAGCACCAAGTAAAATACAAAGAAACACAGCAAGACCATGAATGCCTACGTTGTTGCATAGTGCTCCACCAGGACATGGCCAGCACCCAATGCTGCATCACGAACAGATTCATTCTCATCCGCGAGACCTGTTAGAGTAAACAAGCCATTATTTATAAGCCAAATTGTTCTACTACTACCGGTACTGGAAAAAAATCCACAAAAAAACATTTTTAGTTTAAAAAGGAATTGAGCAATCTAAGCAACCAAAACTACTGCAAATATCCTTCAAAATTACTGAACCTACCATCTAAAATTGCAGGCAACACCTGCTGCAAATAATTCTGGAACTGAACACCTAAAGATCTTGGTAGATACTGCATATAATTAGCACAAAAAGGACATAATCAGAAAAGGTTCATAAGCAAAATTCAATGGGGTTTGGGGAAAAAAAAACTTTATTGGACACATTTTTTATGAGAATATTAGCTGATGCATATTAGTTCACCTTGAAAAGTGTTAAATATCCATCACGCACAGATGCCTTTTGATGAGAACAGTTTCGGATAATATCAGGGAGCATATGTTCAAAGTATCCTGTGCCAAGTGCAGATAGAACCTGGAGATAGATAACAAAAGCCCCTAACTTAGTTATAGCCGATTAAAAGAAGTCTGCAAATTCAGAAAACTAATGTTTCTTCAAAAAGTATCACTTCATAATCATAACAATCCATTTTCAGTTTAATTGCCTTCATCTAACCACAATAGACATAATAGTTGTGTTTATGACAGTAAGTGCAGAAGACGTGAGAAACCATATGTATATAATAAGCTTAATTAAGTTAAAGGTGGTTCTCTAGTCAGCTAGAAAGTTAGAGTAACCAGTAATACCTCACTCAATCCTTGAGCAGCTCCAGAGCGCTCAACATTACTATTATCAGTTTTAAGAGTATCAAACAGCCAAGGAACAAGATCAGGGAAGTTTTCCTCGCCCATTCCTCTTATAAGAGATCCAATGGCCCTTGCTGCCACAGACCGAACTTCTGGAATTGGATCCACAAGAACCTGTTCTCATTCAAAATCAAACTCAATCAGAGGACAAAACTGTATACCAATATATGTACATAACTCCAGTGAAAAAAGTACCTTTTTAACTTCAGGAAGAAGCAACCCTATGTAAGGAATCATATCCTTAGGTTCTGTAACCAGTGAACACATGTTTCCAACTATTTGTGAAGCTTTCTTTTTAGTTTCAGCACTCCTCTCCCTAAGACCTCTATGAACAATAGGTACCAATAGTGCAAGTGATGGGGCGTCAATTGAATTAATGAAAGTTGTCTGCAAGAAACCAAGAGGCATTTAGTGACATGAAACATGCTAAAATAAAACTAAAAACCTAAAAAAAATGTTCATCCATAGACCATACCTGGAGGAGAATATCAAGAGAATATTTTGTATAGTCATTAGGGTCTGTTAGGCCCATGAGAAGGGTCGGGACAAGAGAAGATATTTCTGGATTCTTTATCACACTCCCAACCTGGGATGACATTATGGACAGTTAGTCATGAACCACTACGCACGAAGAAAAAATTATGAATAATAACTCACAAAAAACAAATGCAAGCAAATATATATATATATTAATAATATAACCTGCTGAAGTGCCATTTGTCCTGCTGACTGGACTTTGGGATGTGTATCAGTTAAAACCTAAATTTGGAAACAAAATTCCAAGGTCAAGAATTTATGTTTATTTAAAGAAGGCCAGGCAACAAGGCTTGTGCATGCATTTATAAACCTCTGTCAGTTTGGGCACAATAGTAGGAAGGCATTGAGACAATTGTTGAGGAGCACAGTATGCCATAGCACCAAGTAGTTGTACACTGCTTTGCTTTGTCCGCCAGGCTTTATCCTCAAGACCCTGAGTTTAAAAATGTACATGCAACAATTTGATCAGTTAAGCACACTGAAAGCGGTGCAACATGATCCAAATAGTGAGACGTAGCAGGACAAACAAACAAATGGGGAAAATAATAATATTACTAAACACTATGTCAACAACATAAATAAAAATACTAATAAGGAATCATCCTCATGGTGACATTCATTGCTATCTTAAGAAAAATATGAAAGAGAGTAAAACAAGGCACAAACACAGTAATGGCATGCAACATAGTTCACTTTCACCTCTGCTTGTGAATATCTGCTGTTTTATCATAGTCAACTAGCTAGTATAAAAAGTTATTTGATTCAATTCAGAGCACAGTTAACAGATCATAAATGTCCAACATTCAGATAAATAAAAGAATTTTATTATTCAACTAAAGTAACTGTATCAATCCAGCATAAATGTGCAGTATAATGAGACCTAACTAAAATCATTACATGGTTACTAGAGTTAAATTATCAACTGTAAATGGAAAGTATATCCCTATGTCAGAATAAAAACTGAGTCTCTATCTGTAGTATGGTCCCTCGAGATTTAGAAGAACTACATGACCAATTCATTTATTATATCTTATCAAACAAATGTGCTGAATACATAAATATTAAATCCACAGAAAGCACCTTTAGAATCGATGGAAGTATAAGCTTCACCCCCTGTGCACTAAGTTGAGACATCATTGAACGAGCAGCACATTCAGCAGCTTCACGAACTGCTACAACTTGGTCGGAGAAAGAAACCAAAAGTAACGGTAACATTTGAATCACATACCTGAATATAAACAGGAAAAATAGATGCATTAATCATACAAATAAGTCTGCACAACAGCATTGCAGTCTTTAGGCTACAATTATTTATACATACGGTTCAAACAGTTTTCCAAGGGTTTCACAGAAGCACTCAAAAGCCAGTTGAGCTCCTTCACGGTGTTTTGCTGAACTCCTGTAGATTGAAAGAGACACAAGCTTGTTAAAGACCAAAATAAAAATAAAAATAAAAATACAAAGGTGAATAACCACAGCAAGAAGCACTATGGCTTGGCAGACAGGGATCACCTCCACCCGCACTATGATAGCTAAATGAACAAAAACCCTATTAGAATACAATTTTATTCTTGTTGACTTCTCTAAATTAAGGAATCACTGTTCATGTCTACATACGGGAAAAAAAAGGATCAGGAAATTTTTAACTTGAGAGAAGCTACTAACATTGCCAAATATGATTAAATCAAATGACCAGAATCAGAGGAATATACTATTTTGATAATACTTAAACCAACCAGAGTGTGAATATACCTATCTGCAAGACTTTCCCTTATTGCAGTAGCGATTCCATACTTCTTCAAGCAAGAAATTCCAAATCCTTTGACCACTCCAGCAAGTCCAAAAGCTGCTCCACGGCGTTCCCCATATTTGTCACTATTCATAAGTTGATCCAATAACCTAGAAACAAGAGCAGGTGCATCATCCTGAAGCAAGAAAAGGAGATTTTAGGGAAGCTTGTAAACCGACATATAACAGCATGAAACTTCAGAAATATCCTGCCTCTAGTTCAATTTTTTCAGATAGAAGAATTAAAAAGGGCACGAGCATCAATATGTAACAATAACTAAATGCATCACTATGAGACTTAGATTTTAATTTTAGGCAAAAATTGTTTCATACTTTCTTTGACTGCATTAGAGGTGATAGGCACATTGAAACTGCCCGCTGAACAGCCTCTGATGGAGTATTTAAAACATCCAACAACTTCTCCACCACTGCATGGACTTTGGGATCATCCTGCAAGAAAATACAGATGTTAAAACCAAACAACAAAAAATGCTAGATGAATTTGCTATGAAAGGAGCACTGGCACATAAAATCAAACCTTAGCCAAGTGTTTTGCCAAGGCTCCAGTAAAAATAACAACACCCTCACGAACCAAATCATATTTTTCCTCATCTGATGCCTAAGCACAAGAAATTATATAAGAGGGACAATTTTCATTGGTTAAATATTGTTTAATCATTACATCAGAGTCTATCCATCTAAAGAAGACATGAAGTATGGAAACAGAAAAACAGAGTACAAAAGGTCTAGCGTGTTATAATTTGAATGAAGACTGACCTGCTTGTTCAGGTAGTTCTCAAAGATTGGAAATAATAAGGAAACATTGTCTCTTCCATGCTTATCAATAATTATGATGCCAGCATTGATCATTCTCCCTCGAACATCTGCATTAGGGTCACCCTACAACATAAAAGGGTTAAAAAATACAGAGATTGATTTATTAAAATCAATTTATAGCTAAGATGACAACCAATTCAAGGCATACAGGATCGTCCATACCATACAAATTATTGAAATGCAAATGGTGATTCTCCTTGATATGGGGTGAAAATGCAATTGAAGAGTCCCAAATACACTTTAAGAAAAAATAGCATAGCTTTCTTCTATTTAATGCAAAGATAGAAGATGATGGAAATTTTAATCTAATAAGAAATTTTAATCTAATAGCATAGCAGATCAGTACTCCATTGGTAACAGCAGTATTTTCAGGGTTAGACAATAACTGCAACGAAAAGCTGTTTAGCCATGATTGTAATATTAAGTAGAACTTTGATTAAATGACTAGCTACCTAGTCTCCAAAAAAAGTATCCAAAAATGGATGTGATAATTTGGGAAAGTAATTATTTCTTAACAATGCGCCATCTTAATTGGACACTATGATCCAGAATGATGGTTGATTTACAAGATCAAGTCCATCAATAAGAATTCAAGCGCAAAGAAAAACAAAACACGGAGTTGATAATTAGATTACAGAAAGCATTTTTTTCATGCAATTACAAGATCATAGCAGAAAAGCAGAGCAAATCTTACCAATGCTCGTGATATGAGGAATGTCATAACAACAGGGAGGTCTTTTGTTCTTAGAACATCAGCAGCAGAGTGTAAAGCCAGTGCTATGCCTTGTCTGCCCAGCCAACCAGCATCAACAGTATCCTCACCAAAACCAGCATCCCGGATATATAAAGAAAATAAAGTAGAAAGAGATTCCTGAAGAAATCAATAAAAAATTAGAAAACAGCACACAGAAGAAGAATCATAATTTTGTCATACTAACCTGTATAGTATCTGGTTTTTCATCCAAAGCAGTAGCTAATGCCTCTGCAGCAGCCAACCGCACATTGTAATCAATATGAGAAAGAGCTTTGAAAAGTCCAGAATAATTGGTCCCAAAGTCATGTCCATAGCGATCCCAAATATCCTCTGCAGCTTCAGCAACTGACTGTAAACATTGAGTAAAAAACAAAGGGGGTGAGATCAAATTAATAACAAAAACAGGCAACTAAATGAAATAATTAACTGACAAAAAAACAGTATGAAAATTTGAAAAACAAACCAGTGATTTAAAACAAGGTAAAATAAGTGAAATTTAAGATGAAAGAATGTTACAACATCAAGTTCAGAACCATGTAATCTGTATAATTGTAACAAAAAGAGCAGTATCCTTTGGAGGATAAATTGCTTACACAATGTTTTTCATAGATTAAATGGTTAATAGCCCAGTTCACTGAACTTCCAGGTATCTGTTTGAGACAAATCATTGATGACAATAACTTAATTCAAATGTCTCAGAATACTTCTAAATTGAGCATTCATTATATGATAAGTGAAAACCTTTCTAGTGTCTTCAAATGCATAGAGTTGTGACTGAAGTCGCAACATTTAAGTTGCTCAATCATTCAAGGTCTTAAATAGATGTTTTCAGGGCTGTTCACATTCCCATGTATGATAAACTTTACCACATGCATATCAAATTTATCTAAACCTCCAGGAAGGCTACAGCATTTAAGTTGCTCAAGCAAAGCAGAGAATACCAGACAGATCAAACAAACAAAACTGGAAAAGGACCATGGACATATAAAATGAACTTAGCTTCTTGTAAATTTACAAGAAAAATAAAGTATGACTGGTTGAACATGATAGGCAAATTAAGGGTAAGGATACAAGTAGCCTAAAAATCTACAGGAGATTCCTTGAATCCAGAAAAAGAGTTTGGAAAATACTAAATTGCAACATTCTCAATGATTCTCCTTCAACATACAATTATCCAGTATACAAATATGATACTTTATATAGGGGCTAATGTTTATAAATAGGAAATAGAATCCTAACTATAAAATTTTATTATTACCAGAATAATACATGTTGAATAAAAAACACCCAAAACTCTTAAATAGACAAAACTTATAAATTGATGATGATGGCAGAAAATATGCATTTGGAAAGCACAAAAAGAGTGAAACAGGGAATTTAGCAGTGGATGCCTCAGAGCACACAGTACATTTTAAGCAATGAAATATCAAGCCACAAGAATCTTAGAAGTGGAGCAACAAGTTTGGTGCACTTATTGTGAAAACAATGGGGGGAAATGCAAGGTTGACATTTATAATTACACATCAAAGGAAAATCAAATACAAGTGAACAACCAATAGAACAGGTGATACAAATAAGCTGAAGAAACTATCCACTGAACGATTTCCTGTTACAAAGAAAAGTTTGTTTCCAAATTCAATTACATCAAATAAACCACAGTTGGCAAACCAAACCTTTTCTGGATCATGTAGGGCAATCCAAAGACTAGTTGCAACCTCAACATTCTCGGGAACAGATCGGCTGGCAACTGCTGGTATACATTTTATGGCATTTAAGCAGGCCAGTCTTACATGAACATCTTTTGCATACACTCCATGCAGTGCCTGCAACCATAAATATTTGAAAATAAAACCATGGAAGGTTAAACAGAGTTACATGGAAACTGAAACCAAAGTTAAAATGTATCATCATACAGGTGCAACTTCCTCTGGTTTTAAACCGAGGCACAATTCATTTAATGCTGGTCCAATGGATCCCTGGTGAGCAGGTACAACACCTAGAGCATGATAAAGAGCCTGCAACACAAAGAGTGAATTTAGCGTGCAAAAAGAAACACAGAAATCTGAAAATCAAAAACAAAAGTTTATATTTCTAACTGATAGCATTTGAAGTCTAGGAAGGGGTAACAGCGGATCCATGTGCAAATTGAGAATACGAAGCACATCATCATGAAGTGCAGTCTTCTTCGGTGATAATAAAATGCGCTCCAGTATCTGACAACAAAGACATCACATGTAGATTAACATGAAGTTGCAATGAATTTAGTTATACATGATAGGGAAGAAGACTTACAGGAAATACAAAAGTAAAAGAATCTACAGGAAGTGGTCCAGGTTTGCAAGATACAGATAAGCCATTAACTATTCTCTCGAAAAGACCCAAAGGACTCTCATTGGCTTCCCCATCACCAGCTGGTGGAATTAGATCCAAGAAAACACTGACATCCTCGGTCACAATAAGGCGTAGAGCAGTAGCAATGTCAAAAGCCCAATGACAAAGAGGTGCAACTGTACATCGTGATAGCTTCACCAGGGTCTCATAGGCCATGTCACTCACTATAGGTGACTGTAGCAAAGGGTCAACAAACTTAATCTGATAATATGCACAAAAGAAGAGGATTAGGACCACGTAGAGGTGCTTAAAGTACATGAAAAATAAAACCCCTTAAAGATACAAGCACTGAAACATACTTTAAATCACCAGATCTAAGAGAGAGAATCAGAACTTATATGAGAAATAGATTAGGACCACCATGGGAGCAATTCTCTAGCATGAAAAATATTGTTTCCAAACAACAATCATAAAATTAAAATAGATAATGGGCTCTTAAAATGAACAATAGCAAGCATGGACATATCATTCTTTCCCATCTCCTAGCATGCAGATGTTCATATAATAAAAGTGATCAAAGCTAACTTGCTGAGGAATTGGGGACCAGAAAAGGAAAGGCAGTTGAAGTTTAGTTTCACAACGATCATTCAAGAGACCAATTGTCACATAACAGAGTAAGAAGTAGAAGAACAGTCAAATTCTAACATCATGCTTGTGAGATATCACCTGTTTCTTTATACATCAATGAAAGTAACACACAAAGAAAAGAAGGTTGCATGACACGAACCAGGGAAGTTAGTTGGCTGTGTGCAAATACAGGATTAGAGATGGCCATTTCCCCAAGAGCTCTCAGCATCATCGAAAGGTTGTTCTGTATACCTCTAACCTTATCACGTATAACTGCCTCCTCCTTCAGCATTAATTCACGAGCCTCTTCTTTTGCTGTCTTTCCTTTATCTACAAAAAACAGAGACAATGAAACAAAAGCATGTTAAACAGGAAATAAATGTAATCAATACCAGTATCAATTAATTTACCAAGTGCAGAATAACATGCCAGGTTTCTTCGTCAGCTTCCCAGTATCCTTTTTACCGATACCAGCAGCTTCTCTACCAGTTGGTTCTCTCTTCGCAAAATGATTAGAACTGACATGATCCTAGGAAGAGAGGCACAGTTGCAAATGAAAATAACACCAGGTGGCAGTAAGAGCAAAAAATAGCGAGGGGAAAAAATGAAAAGGATCACTAACTACCATATCATTGTCATCCTCGTACATCCGAAAACGACCCTTCGCCTGTCTTGTGTTCTTAGAAGCAACAGATTCTGCAACATAAACACCTTGCTCACTAGAAAGCATTCCTTCGGGGGTATGAAAAATCTGAAAGAACAATTTTACAAGCAATACAAAACCCTTTGTCAAAAACACAGAAAACAAAAGGAAATCCAGTGGCTAAGGCTAGAAGCTTATAGAAGGCCACTGTCACAACAAGAAACATTTATCCTTACATAAATACAATGAGCTAGTGGGAAAATGTAAAGGAAAAGGATTTGTTAGTATAAAAGTGGAATTAATATGCTCCTGCCAACTAGGTTTGGACCAAATTTTCATTGCCAAAAGCCCTCAACTAACATCTTCTCATCTAAACAAATAATCACTGGAATTTCTGAATACACAGATTCAGTAGTAGCTGCAAGCAAATATCAGCCTAATAATATATTTTCACATTCTCAAAGGCCAAAGCCCAACAAGCTCAATTAATCAAATGACATATGGTCGCCAAACCAACTGTCATTTGTGTCAACAATCCTGTGCTGCTCCAGAAACAAGAACTGGAAGAAAAGTTCTAAGACAAACTCTGATCTTAACAAATGCGCACCCAGCAGTGACAACTAAAATGTCATCCCAGTGCACAATGCCAACATATTCATTCCAAGATTGAAAATTTTATCTCTCATTTCACACATGTATAGTCTTCAAGTAGCAAACTTGAGAATGGCCTTGCTATAAGAAAGTGACTGGTATTATATTGGCAAATCCAGTATCAAGCAATTAAGTGAGTTTAGAAACATTACTTGAATATCACTCTCTGAAAGCATATCATGCGCATAACGGTCTGGAAGATTTTTCAATTGCTGGCAAGGAGAACAAGAAAATTATGGTCAGCAGTCAGCAGTAACAAATATGGCCAATTGGCCATAATTCATCAAGATTTCATTTAAAATAGAACAACGGATATACAAGTAACAACCTTTTCAAATGCCAAATACAAATCTCTTGGTGTTATGGACATCAAAGTTGATAGAGAATTTATTGCTGCTTCCTGTTCTAGAGGGTTTAAACTTGTCAATCCCATTGGTCCTAGTAAACCCTGACAAAAAAATTATAGGAGGTTAGTGACTGACATGATGTATGAACATGAACTCTTAGCATGGTTTGCAGCTTGCAAACAACAAAAATGCTAAAACTGCAATTGATTGGAATAAAACCTAAAGCTATAGAAGAGAATGCTGAACAAATAGAAAATAATTCATCAGCAATTAAACCACACAACAAGATCAATCCATGCTGCAAAACCAATTCCAGTCACAGCCATGCTCGTGAAAATAATCCTCCCCCTCCCAATATGGTACCACCATCAACGCACCAATTAGAAAATTAAAGAATTTCAATGATGAATACAATTAGCAAATTATAAAGACTGAAATTTAATTTTTCAATTTGCAGTTGATACTCTTGACTACATATACTGACACCGCAATAGTAAACGTGACTACACAGCAACATTCACAACTCAAAATTTTACAATATCCTTTCTGCAAATCTAGGAGGAGGGCAGGCAGGAGAGGTAAAAACCAATGGATTATTGTAAAAGTACACCATTGGAACAATCAAAATACACCATTGGACAATCAAAAAGGTCAATGTACCAAAATGAAACTGAGTTTAATATAGTTCATGTACATGATTGAAAAAAATGCAAATTGGTGGACCAACATTGCAATTTTCCTTTCCTAAAAATCAAAGTGTTGGTGCACTTTAACAATTTGATGTACTCAATGTAGAAAAAGAGTAAAGTCGGTGTCTAATAATGTAAGTGTCACTCAGTGAAACTAACCCATATAATGTCTGCAGTTGGAAGGGCACAATGTTTACATATATTTTACTAGCAAATTAAATAAGTTTCATAAAAATCAAGCTCAGTTTTAATAACCTGATAAATTTGCCATGAAAGTAATGGAGACTAATTCATAATTTATACAGTCATGGTTTGTTGTTCAGGCACTAAAATACTAAAAGAAGCAGGTAAAAATGTAAACTCCACTCAAAATTTCCATTGGTTATTGTTTCCAAAAAGCAAGGAGAAATAAGAAGCTGAATTTTACCTTGCACAAATTCTCAACATCAGCAGAAACAATGCCAATAACTTCAATCCCATGTCTTCGCAAACATTTATGGAGCCTCTGCAAATGGATAAGAGGAAAAGGGAAGAAATGAAATTAGCAGAAAGATAGTTAGCATTTAGGTCCAAAGCCTGAAATAAGATATGGCCATGTTTGCTGTCATCCATAGTCTAATAACTTTTATCCTTGTTGGAAAAATCACTAACCTCTCATGCTTATCCAGAGCATTTTCCACTTAAGATTTGGCATGCCGTAAGCCATCATATTGTTACTTAATTAGTTCATGCTATCTAAGCAAAACACAATTCTGAATGGCTTAGAACTAAACTAACGCATGCTTTATCTTTTCTTCGATTTTAGCATCTAACTTATTTCAATCACACATGAAATAATAAGACAAAATTGAGTAAACTGGGCTTTGTAATGAGAAACCCTTTCCCTCAGCTTTGACAAATGAATCTTATTCCTGCCAATCATACAAATCAATACAGAGGAAGTGTTCAGATCAATAAATGATTTGATATGCCACTTTTCCTCCGCTGCAAATTCCAAGGATACAAAACAGTTTCAAAACTCGTTATGCCTGAACAGCTTAAATTATGATTAAATTACACTTAGCTTTATGATAAACCATCTTGAATTACTAGGATACAAACATCTTGAATTACACTTAGCGTTATGATAAACCATAATCATAGATATCAATGCCCTCGATAAGAAGTTTCCAGAAAAACCATTGCAATTAACTTCAAATTTAGAAAAAAGGATGATTTACAGAGAGGGAGAAGAGGCTACCTTCCAAACCACATCTCTTTTTGCGGTGCCAACCATGCATGGGTGATGTGAGCAGAATATGACATGAGCAGATACACTTGGAGATGCAGCAAGAGTTGCACATGATATTACTGTTAAAGCCTTCACTAATACCTCAACAGATGGAACAAATGCAGCTTGGGCGTCCAATGAATTATCTGAATCACTACAATCACATGTAATCAGATTCCATATGGATGGTTGGACGGGGGGGGGGGAATAATGTAACAAAACTAGAACAAGAAAAATGCATCTGAATTTGGGTCACCCATTATTGTAGTGAAGAGATATCAAGTAAATTGATTGACATTAAAAGTGCAAGTTTTCATTTCGTATGTGTAACAAAAGGTAAGTTGAGCACCATATGTGACAATCAGTATTTAAATAGAATAATCATAAAGGATTCACCACACATCACAGTTATCTAACTTTAGCCACCAGAAACCAGAAGGGATATAAAGGTTGTTCAGCTTAAGAGTTACCTGGTCCCCAAAAGAGAGAGTCTCTCTCCAACTACTGAAAGAAAATTTGTGAACTCCAGTAAAAGAAGTTCAGATAACAGCGGAATAGCAGTAATTATCTTTCTGGTAGCACCATATGACATCCTTCTAACATCCCAACTTGGATGGCATAGTAAGAAGACCATTAACTGCACCCAATTAATAAGCATTTAGTCATGTACTCTAATCAGCTGAAGGAATTTTGCGCAGCACTACAAAGCAGTACCTGGAACAGTAATTTCACTGAAAAAGCTTCCAACACTCTGCAAGGCAATGAAATAACCATTTAAAAAAATTACAAGCTATGATAGAGAATGTGGAGTATAAATGAAGATGAACCTGCGTGAATGCTCCACTAGAAGCACCTCAAGAAGATCAACACATGTCATGCAATCCTCATTCGACAACTTTGAGGCCTGCAGGCCACCATATGTGGAATTAATAAATTAACATGAAACATTTAGGAAAAAGGAGAGGATAAAAAGCGGAGAGGATAAAAAGCAGAGAGTCAGTTCAGAGGTTACCATAGAAATTGGAACAAGGGAAGGTTCATTTTGAGATATGAAAGACCATATCTTTTCCTTTGCTAGAGTCTCCTCTGAGAAACAATGAAGGAAAGAAAAGGGAAGATCAACTAAATGATAATAAAATCAGAAGCCAAAGCAACATGAAAGCAGAAAGGAATGCTTCACCTCTTATCATTGACAACAAGAGAAAAGAATAAAACAATTGATTGAGGAATACAACATGAATGCAGAAAAGGACTGCTTAAAGCTGTCGCTTATCAATGACAGAAAGAGAAATGAATAGAACAGTTGTATGAGTACTGGCAGTAGATATGAAAACCTGCTTTGATGTCTGTAGAAGCTATCTTCGCAACAACAAGCAAAGCATATACCCCATCCAATCGCTGCACTGCTTTGGTGAAACCAGTTTTTACAAGTTGAACAAGTGGTCCAAGTAAAGATGATATCTGAAATGCAGCATCAACAAGTTCATTTAAGTGATGGAAACATCATCTTGGAGAAGGATGACATTAATTGACCAAAGTTACCTGTAAAACAGCATCAGCATTTTTACATATGACCTGTAGACATCGAAGATGCCCTCTTCTCAAAACTTCCTTCTCCTTGAGGCCAGCAGCAATAAAAGAAACTAAATCTGGTTGAACAGAATCAGCGGAGCGTGCTGCCCAAGAAGCAACAGCTGACAAAATTGCAAGTTTTACCTCTTCATTTCCTGAAAATCAACCATTAGAGATGAATGACATGATAAAATGGAAAAATAAACAAACAACCAAGCAACTTGTATAAAAAGAGTGGAAGTAATATACTGATAACTGCCCATAAAAATTATAAAAAAGATATTTCAATTTTCACTTATTAACAGGAGTAATAATTAAATATAAAAGACAATAACAGTCAAGGAGTTCATCTAGTAATACATTACCCTCATCCTTGTAGCAAGATAGAAGGAAACTGCATATGGTAAGCACGAGACTGTTTAAAAACTTTCCATCAGGAGCATGTGACAATTCTTGCACAGCATTGAACATGCCAGTTCGTTGATATGGAAATTGAAGTCTTCCTTCTGACCCTGATCACATTTAATGAATATAATATCAGTTGATTTTCGAATAGGTTCACTACTTTATCATCTGAACCATAATAAATCAATTTTTCAACCACTGCATTAAACAATTTTCAACTCCAAACCTCCAATTACAGCTTTAACAGCATTGAACATGGCTTCTAAGGCATCAGGATTACTCGACTTCTGGCTCAAACACCGTACTATAGCCAATGCACCAACCCTTCTACCTTCATCAGCATGCCGAACCTGTGATAATACTACTGAAAGAAGTTCGATCCCATACTTGCTCAAATCAAGACTGACAGACTCCAAAAGAACCCCAACTGCTTCCAACACAATCTCAGGGTTCCGCTTCAACATTTTCACCGATGACGGTAACACTGCATTCTGAAAATCCTCATGTGACAAATGTCTAAACAGCGGATGAAAACACTCACTAAGCCCCTTTACCGGCTTTTCTCTAGCATTCAAAACCGTTTTCAAGTATATATCCACAAATATAGACTGCACAAATCAAATAACAACATCAAAACCTAACACCAAAAAAAACAACTGGCATCCCATAACACCACAATAACCGAAAATCAAACAATCTCTAACCTTGCATTGCTCAAAACGAGAAGTTGATGCACTCGAAAACTCAAGTAATAGCCGAATTAACTCCGGACTTTCTTTATATGCAAACCGCCCGTTCTTTAACTCTTCGATGTATAACTTATAAATATCGGGCGACTATCACAAACAATCAAAACTCAACTTCAACATAAATAAAATCGAATTAAAAAAACGAAAGCAAAAATCAAACAAGAACCAAATAACAGCCATCGTCACTGAACCTGTGAAAACAAGTGAAAGAAAATCCTTCTGCAAGCTCTTCGCTCCCGAAATGATCGTTGCATCACAAGATTAACCATTCCAGCCTGCGCAGAAGCTACTCTAGAAACTGCGTTTTTAGAAACTGAACTGAATTGACTTTTAGTTAGCAACAAAACGGACCAGTTAAGTAGCCTATAACATCCAACATGTGATTGAACTTTCAATTGCTTCTCCATTGCCTGAACAACCGCGCCAGCGAAACTTTTCATGAAGATAACTTCATTTAATGACTTGATAATCACATCATCGACTGCTTTTCTCGATCGGCGATCATCGTATATGAATAGAGTCCGAAAAATTGTGTCGACTAACATCGATGCTAGCTCAGCCGTCATCTCTGCGTTAGCGAGGAGGGAGACGACATCGTGACGGAAGATACGGAGGCGGATTTTGGTGGAGGAGGTTGAGACGGAGGTAGAGAGGGACGTGAGGGAGTCCGCCATTGGTGGAGGAGATCCGGATTGGGGATGTTGAAGGTCCAGGAAAATGGTTGTAGTATTAGAGTGTAGGGTTTTAGAAAGAGAGTGGCGTCATTTTTCTGCAAATGGCGGTTGTTGGGCTCTCAAGAGAGAATTTGGTTGAGGCCCATGGCTTGTTGCGTTAACTTTAATGATAATGATAATGCATATCTTTAGGTGTTGCAATAATTACATAATGCGTTCATCTGTTTTGTTTTATCGACGATAGTCGCATCTTCTTACTTGCATTAAGATTGTGTTTGTTATTGTATTTTAAAAGTGTTTTTAAGAAAATTCAAAGAATTTTTATTTTTTATTTAAATTAAAAAAATTTAGTATTTTTAGATTATTTTCATGTACTGATATCAAAAATTATTTTTAAAAAATAAAAAATATTATTTTGATAAATTTTTGAACGAAAAACATTTTTAGTGGGTGTTTGGCTCTGCGGTGTGTTCTGCGGTTAAGGCTCACCGCAGAGCCAAATTGTTTGGTAAGCATTTGTGTCGCAGATTTATTGGTGCGGGTCCTGCACAAAAACAAAAACTGAGTTTCAAGCTCAGTTTTGAAAAGCATCGCAGAGATGCTTTTCATCTGTAGCCCGCAGCATCATGGATCGTGTTTTTTCATATTCTACTGTCATGTCCATCATGTTTTTAGGATTGATATTACCTTAGCATCGAGTTTTACCATCACCGTTGCCTTCCTCTCCATCGTCGTCGGCGGTCTTTTTCTCTCTCCACGTGCGGCAGCTCCCTCCCTCTCTCCACGGTCATGGCGTAAGCAGCACCAGTGGCAACAGCAGCTGCAACATTACGACACACCTACCAACCACCATAGGGCACTATTTTCAATGTCACCACAATAGGAAGAACCACTTCGACCTCCTTTACTCGTCGGTATCGAGCGGTGACCCTATCATCACAGTCAATCATGTTACTGTTCGCGTGAATTATAATTCACGTTACACTGCAGTGCACCATTTCAGTATAAAATCCTGGGCGGGCCATGTGGTTGGGTCAGACCCAACCCGATATTTTATTTAAAAAACATATAAAAATCATATTTTAAAAAAATATGTAGATAAAGATCAGTCTTATGAAATGTAAAGGCGCGTGACTTCGTTTCACTCCACAACCCCGTTGCTTTTCGATTGATTATTAATCAGAAACTTGCAACTGGATTTGACCTTGAAATATCTTTACAACAGGTAGATAGAGATCATGAAAATTAGTATGGATCGCAAATGTTGCTCCTGATGATATTTTTTCAAATGTTATTCCTAGATCAAATAGCAAGGGATCGCAGAGACTTTCACGTATGGATTTAGTTCGTTATGGAATTGCAAGTAGTTTGATGGGAGAATAAAAACAGGTGTCTAATTTACTTTAATTATTAATTACATTTTATTATTATGATTATTAAATTTACAATATTTTAAAAAATATATGTGTGTGTCCTTTGAAGTAATTTCACAAGTTGACAGCAATATAAAAAGTATGGTAACCAAACACATGAAACTATTTTTCATTAAACCTCATCCTCAACCACAATTTTAACTAAACACTTCAATTTCAGTTATGAACCGCAACTAAAAACGTTTTTCATGAAACTGTTTTTTTTTTAACCTCAACCACAACACCAACCACAATGTCAAATACATTCTTAAAAGCAACTTCAACCACACTTTCAAACTGATTACGGAAGAACTTATTTTCAATATTAATATACTAACATAACATGAAAACATTAAAAATAATGAAATTTGAAAAAAAAATCAAACACAATATCAAACAAGCATTAAATATTCAAAAACTTGAAAACAAAAAAAAATCTATTAAAATGATAATATTTTATTTTCTTACGAGATATTAATTTATCGGATTCAGATTAGATTTGTAATGTTTTTTTGGGTGAAAATATATTAAGATAATATTTTTTAATATATTAAATTTTATTTTTAACTTTTTATATCAAAATGATTTTAAAAAATAAAAAAATAAAAGGAATATTTTCTAGCTTGGGTCATTTTATGTCGAGTTACAATATAAAATAAATTACAAATTATTACATTACAGAGATCTCTAAACCGCGTTTGAATTACACTGTGGAACCACTGTGTGCCATTGATGCATGGCATTGTGGACTTGCCTTCTTGGTTTTTAAAGCCACCTTCTGCTCGTTTAAAGAGGCTTTGGGTTTACAATTCATGGCAGCTTAGTTTTAGGCTGAGAGAAGCTTGCAAAGATTGGACATTGGCTTTTAGGGGGTGTTTAGGAATGTTTTTGGAAGGTGTTTTTGAAAAGAAATTATTTTTATTTTTATTTTTATTTTTTATTTAAAATTAAAATTTTTTTGGTGTTTTTAGATCATTTTGATACATTTCTCAATGAAAAGCACTTTTAAAAACAACTTCAACCACACTTTCAAACAATCACTTAGACAGTGTTTAACACCGTGTTTTAAAAATGCTTTTGAAAATTTTGAATTTTGTTTTATTTTTTTATTTTAAATTAAAAAAATTGGTGTTTTTAGATTATTTTCATTGATATCAAAAATATTTTAAAAAAAAAAACATTTTAATATATTTATAAATAAAAAAACACTTTTAAAAACAACTCAACCACCCTCCACCCTTAGTGCCTGTTTGGGACGGCGTTTCAAACGCCATTTCCAAAAAATTCAAATTTTCTTTTTCATTTTAAATGAATATGTTTTGGTGTTTTTAGATCATTTTGATGTACTGATATCAAAAATAATTTAAAAAAAATAAAAAAAAACATCATTTTGATGTATTTCAGCATGAAAAGCACTTTGAAAAGCTACTGCAACAGCTCTCCCAAACAGGCCCTTAAAGGGTTGAAAACACACACCAGCTTCTTCACGTTGGAGAGGAATTGGGTTTATAATTGAAGGTGACTTAGCTGTTTTTGGAGGCTTAAAGAGGCAAAGCTCACTAGGAGTGGTGAGCTTGCACTGCTGATTTTGAGATTTGCTGCTACTTTTGGCTGAGAGAGGCTCGGAAAAGATGCGAGAGCATTAAATTCTTGGCAAATCTTTCTTTGCAAATGGGAGAGCTAATGGGATTCGACGTTTGCTTTCAGCTAGACTACTGGTTTCTGATTTCGTCGCTAAAGATGGCTAGTTGCGACGAGCTTATCTGGGTTTTTTTCACCAACTATTCTGGTTTGTTTCAAACTTTTTTGGCTGTCAGTCGATATTTTTTTGAAGCTCTTAAACTGTGTGTGCATGGCCATGTCTGCTAGGTGAGCTCCATTTCCTTCCATGGTTTCTTGCATGTGTCGCTTTATAATTGCAAGCCTAGCGTGACTTTGCTGTTGTTTCTTTCTGGTGCAGCTTTGCATTTTCTGATTCAGCTTCTCCAGGGTAGATTTGGAGTGCGTTTGCTATAATATTTGTTTGCGTTTTCTTGTTCCTTCATTTCCAGGTTCTTCATGATTTCTGTTTTTTTTTTTATAATCGGGGTGTCCGGGCCAGCTTACGAGCACCACAACTAATTCCCGGACTCACTGAACATCCTGCAAACCCAGTGAGCATGTAAGGCACCGCGGGGGTGAGACGCGTGCATGGTGGGACTTGAACCCTGGTGCAGAGGAAGGAAACAAGTCTCTTCAACCGCTAAGTCAAGACCCCACTTGCATGATTTCTGTTTTTTAAACTCCATTGACGCTTTCTGGCCTTCCATCAGTTGCGTGTTGGGTAATTGAACTTTTTTTTCCTTTGCCTTGTATCATTCTCCTTTTCTTGATTGCCAGGTTTGTAGTTGCTGAAGAGCTTCAATCTCTGTGTTGCTTTAATTGCCACAAAAGAGGTTGTATTGTTAAGAAATTATCTCAAGTTATTAGAGTATCTCCAATGGTACAAGTTATTTTAGAAATCTAAATCTCTAAAATGACTTTTTAAATAGTATAAATATAATTTTTTTGTTTATGTCTACTTCAATGATAAAAGTCATTTAGAAAAGTCATTTTTTGTATATTATTTTAAATATAGTGCAAGTATTTTGTATATAATATAATTATGCAATTAATTATACAATTAATATGAGTAAGTTATATAATTAAATAATTGATTTTAAAAAACCCTTTTACATTATAATTCTTAATTTTTTTAATTATATTTAAATAAAAAAAATCAAATTTGATTTAAATAAAAAAATCATAGTCTGTCATTATCAATTCTCTACTTTGATTTGGCCACCCACTTTTCATTTCTCTTCTCTACATCTTCTAACAAATTATTATTATTGAGGGAAAAAACTTTTTCTTTTAGCCCACATACAAACACCCTATCCAACAATCGCAACTCAACTCTCTCTCTCTCTCTTTTCTCTTGCTCATTTCTCTTTCCTGTAGATCTCTTTCTTGCAAGAAGCAGTGGTGAGAAAGAGCTTCGATCCAAAAATAGGAACAAATCTTTGTTCCTTTTATCACCGTTGATGTTGGGAAGGAAGCAAAACTGATTTTGCAACCCAACAAGAAATTATCAAAATCCATATTGTCGGATCTTGACTCTTAGATCGATGTTCTTCTTCTTTTTGACTCTCAGATCTATAAATCCCTTAAAGAAGAAATTGGTCTATGTTCGTCTTTTATGAAGCAACATGTTCGGAATGATTTAATTACTTCAAATAGTGTTTCAACGGTAATAAAATGTCCTTTAGCTTTTATGTTCTGGGCTGCTACGAATAGCACTTCAACCATGGAACAACTATTTTACCTATTGAAATAGTTGTTCCGTTGGAGTGCTCTACAGTAAAATAAAAGGTTAAGGACAGATTTTTGAATATGGCTCTTATGATACCTGCAATGTTGGACTTGCTCTTAAGTGAGGTTCTAGTATATTATTTATATTATTCTCTATCACACTTCCTCAAGTGAAAGTTCTATGGGCTTGAAATTTGCATACAGATCCATATTACCTTGTACTTAATTTTTATCAAATAGAATGAGAAATGTGAGATTCGAACTCATGACCGCTGGATCAACAAGGCTATGATACCATGTTAACGCATCATCTCGGCAAAAAATTAAGTTTTTAGATGAGATGGTTCCATAACTTTTAGGTGAGATGATTCCATAACATGCATATCAAGGTTAGAGCATGCCTCAAGAAGTTGGTTCTTGGATTATGCAATTAAAATAGCTTTCACATTTGCATGTGTGCATATAGCCTCTTGCATTTCATACTGACTGCGCATGAATTGCATTTCCAAACTACATATTCAGGGGTTGGTTCAGAGGGCACTTTTTTTTTTATCTTGCAATGTGGTTTTAAATTGTTGACATATGCAAACAGTTGGCCACCTCTTTGTTTTGTGTAAGAGACAATTATCTAAAGAGAGCTTTTCATGCCTTATAATTGTCATGTGGACTACCACGAGAAGCAAATACAAGTTTTTTGCCCATCATTGGTGTAACATGCAATAGTGCTACTGCTATGGTTCCTTCTTATAATAATCAGGGGCATAAAAAACATGTCGAGGGGTCTGAGTTTGAGAATTTGGTCAAGTTGTTGTAGGTGTTAGTTTTTGCATTTATGGTCGCCAACATGTTGGTGGTTGGCGAGAGGAGGTTAAGGAAAGATTTATCGAGCTTTTTTCTAAAAAAATAATGCAAATGGGTAGGTCCTGGTAATTGTCACGCGACGAAGGGTAGGTGACTTATGCTCATGGTTTGCAGCATGCAGCTGCAGAGAGAGACACATTTTGCACCCTAGGCAATGGTTGGTTCATGGTAAGGACTGTTTCTTTTGGTTCACAGTTTAAAGAGTTGGGGGTGGGTGTGATTTCTAGGATTCAGAAGTTGTTAGAGGTGTTGTTGTTGTGACCCCTGCATTTCATGATCTAGGAAATTAAAAATGTTCCCTTGATATGGTCTGAGGTTGAGAGGTTTGCCATGTTGCTATAGCTCAAAGCCCTTGCTTTTATGATCAACATGTTGATTTCGGGTGGGAGAGGGTAAGGAACTAATTGAAATTATGATAGTTTATACTTTTTCTGTTAAAAAACCATTTCACCTAAAAACTAAGTTATTAGATGAGGTCTTAGAATATGATTTATATTATTCTATAATACACTCCCTCAAGTGAAAGTCTTTTAGGCTTGAAACTTGCACAGAGACTCACACTATCTTGTGCTTGATTTTTATCAAATATAATGAGGGTGGTGAGATTTGAACCCATGACCGCTGAGTCAACAACACTTTGATATCATGTTCAGAAACCATCTCACCTAAAAATTTAAGCTTTTTAGTGAGGTCTCAAAATATAATTTATATTATTCTCTAACATCCTCTTTGTTTCCCATGTCAAGTTGAGGAAGATAGTTGCGAGCGGTGAGTGGTTATTTGGTATCACTTCTGGTTTGGCACATGGAGACTTAGCTCTTGCTAGGACCTTTCAATGCCTTCTTACCATGCCAACTCTTTCTTGGGAATTAGCTGTTGGTGGGGGATTTTCCTATTTTTGGAATTAAGGGGTGTTTGACACTATACTTCAAAAGTGCTTTTGAAAAAATTTGAAAAAAAAATATTTTTATTTTTTACTAAAAAATAAATTTTTTGATGTTTTTAAATTATTTTTATGTGCGGATGTCAAAAATTATTTATAAAAAATTTTAAAAAAAAATATTTACTAACTGTCACCATAATTTCAGGAAATGATGAGAACTATTTGCAATGCTCCCCCTTAAGCTGGATCCAGAGGATTAATGGATCTAAGCTTGCTTAATTGCTGGTGAAATTGAGTAGTTGGTAGAACTATGGTAAACATATTTGCCAATTGATCGGTTGCACACACATAATGAGTAACATTAAGTTTTTTCTGAACTTGTTACCGAATGTAGTGACAATCAACTTCTATGTGCTTCGTGCATTCATGAAAAATAGGATTAGACGCAATGTGCATGGCTGCTTGATTATCATAATAAAAAGTCATGGGAATATTGCACGGACAACCTAGATCTGTGAGAAGGTGTTTAAGCCATACAAGCTCACAAGTTGTTAATGTCATAACACGATATTCAATCTTAGCGTTAGAACAAGCCACTACACGTTGTTTTTTACTTTTTCACGAAACAAGGTTATCACCAACGAACATACAATAACCCATAGTTGATCTATGATCAAGTGCATTACTAGCCCAATCAAAATCATAGTATCCCATAATGTTTGTATGTCCGTTATTATTCATAACGATGCCACGACCAATAGATTCTTTCAAATATCAAAGAATGTGTTTCACCATTCCTAGGTGTTGACTGATTGGGGCATGCATGTGTTGACTGACAAGACTGGCAACAAACACAATGTCGGGTCACGTGATGGTTAAATATATAAGCTATCCAACAAGTTTCTGATAGTGGCTAGGAGATTCAAGAGCTTCTCCATTTGATTCTAGTTTTAATTAGTTGTCTAGTGGTGTGGCTATGAACTTAGAATGTAGCAAATCATCATCTTGAAGCAAGTCTATAATATATTTTTGTTGATTTAGATATATCCCTTTGCTAGAAGTAGTCATTTTAATTCCAAGAAAATACTTCAAATGCCCAAGATCTTAGATTAGAAATTGGAGCTGGAGATTCTTTTTCAATAGAGCAATCAAATCACTGTTATTACCTGTGATGATGAGATCATCAATGTATATAAGGACCATGAGATTGTCATTTGTGTTGAGTTGAACATATAGGGAAGAATCAGCCGAACACCTTTTAAAATCAAGACCTTTAAGGGCAGTGCTTCGTTTAGCATTCCAAGCGCGAGGACTTTGTTTCAACCCATAAATAGATTTATGTAGTTTACAAACCATTCTGGAATCTCCACTTTAAAGGTGTCTAGGCGGAAGTTTTATAAAGACTTCTTCTTTAAGATCTTCGAGTAGGAATGCGTTTTTAACATCCATATGTGATATTTTCCACCCATTGTTGATAGTTACAGACAACAAAACTCTAATAGTGGTCATTTTTGCATCTGGAGCTAATGTCTCCTTGTAATCAATGCTGATTTTTTTAGTAAATCCTTGAGCAACAAGATGAGCTTTGTGTTGATCAATTGAGCCATCAGAATTGAGTTTTGTTTTTAATATCCAACGACTCCCAACTACATGTTTTCCATGAGAAAAAGGAGTTATACTCCAAGTTTTATTTTCATCGAGAGCTGTCAATTCTTTTGCCATAGCCTATTGCAAAATACTTTGAGCTTGAGCATCTTGAAAATTTTTGAGTTTATGAAAACTGCAGATTGTTGTAAGAAAAGCTATGTGCATAGGTGATAGTCTTTGATAAGTCGGGAATTTATTAATTGGATACCTGACTGTATAACCAACATAATCTTGCAATTTGGCAGGACGGTGATGAGTCCGTGGTGGATTACGTTGCACAGGTTTTACTCTGTTTTGGACATTGGATGATTTACATTCCAAAAGGCCAATAATACCTACTGGGGGAACATTAGCAGAAAACTCCACATTGTTATCAGAGACAATCATAGTGGATGGTACGCGTTGTAGTCAAATCTGTAGCTGATTTGAGAAAATCAGTAGAATTTTCAATGTGAGGATCAACACTGAGTAGAAGAAAAAACTCTTGGAGGATCTCTTATTGACTAGTGCCTTTGAAGTAAGGACTAGTTTTGACAAATCGAACATCTTTAGAGATGTATAGCTTCTTGGATTTAGGCTCAAAACATTTGTACTCGTTCTTCATTTGCGAGTAACCCAAGAAGATGCATTTAACAACTCTGAGATCAAGTTTATCATGTTGAGTGGCTGGCAAATGTACGTAGCAAGTGCAACCAAACACTTTCAGGTATGACACATCTTGCACTTTGTCCTACAAAACCTCAAGAGGACATTTGAAATCCAACACTCGGCTGGGTAGATGATTTATAAGATGAGTGGTAGTAAGAACTCTATAGAACCAAAAATATTTAGGAACATTAATTCGGAGCATTATGGCTCAAGTTTTCTCCATCAGATCATGATTTTTAGGTTCAACAATTCCATTTTTTATGGTGTGCTGACACAACTAGTCTGATGCACTATGCCATTAGAGTTTATGTAGTGTGTCATATTATGGGACATATATTCTAAGCCATTATCTGAACATAAAATTTTAATTTTCGCTAAGAATTGAGTAGTGACCAATATATTAAATTTTTTAAAGTATTCAAATACTTCACATTTAGATTTTAGTTGATAGACCCAAGTAACTCTAGAGAAATCATCAATAAAGGTTATAAAATATTTAAAACTATCAAAGGAAGAGGATAAAGGTCTGAATGTACAATTTCAAATGTCTGAGTAGTTTGAGACAATGTTGAATTAAAAGGTAGTCTAAATGTCTTAGAAAAATGACAAATCTCACAATCAAGAGTTCGTTTAGGTAAAACAAGAGATATGTTATTAAAGACAAATGCTGAAGGATGAGCTAGACGGCGATGCCAAAGGAGATGCTGATTGGTAGGAGAAGACATTGCTTAGAAACCTTTAGAAATTTGAGAATCAGGAGTGAAGTAGTGAAGTCTATACAAGTGTTATCCTTCACCAATCATCTTCTCGGTGACGAAGTCAAGAAAGATAACCTTGTAAGGAGAAAATATAACTTCACAATTGAGTGAGGAGGTGAACTTTTTTTTACAGAGAGTAGCTGAAAAGGAAAGGGGGAACGTAAAGAACATCAGACTCGATAGTGTGTGACACGAGTTTCGTTTTTCCCTTGCCCTTTACAGAAGCACCTTTCCCATTTGCTACCAAAACAAAAGCAGGAGTGGAAAGAATAGAGAAATCAGAGAAATTGGTCAACTTATTAGACATATGATCAGTGGCTCCAGAATCAATAACCTATAAATTATGAAAGCTACCAATATCTAAGTGAGATAAATACAAGTAAAATACTTTGACTATTTTCAGAGTTTGCATCAGCTAGGCTTTACCTCAGATAATGGACGTGTAAGATATACACGAACATTAGGATTATTGGGAGCGGTTGTATGAGACATGACCTTTCGACGAGCTTCTTCACGTTGGATTGTGGCACACATATTTTGGAAAGATGGAAGATTGGAGTTCATCAGAATGTGACTTCTAAGGTCCTCATAATCTGGATTGAGGTTGGCCAATAGTTGGAAGATTCAGTCTTCCTCTGTTCGTTTTCTCAGGATAGCAGCATATACAGTATGCGGACGATAAATCTCCAATTCACTCTATAACTTTTTTAAGTTTCTCAGTAAACTAACAAAAGGTTTTCCTAAAAATAATAATAACAATTTTATGATTAGCTAGGAACACCATCGCGACAAAAAGCCAATGTAAAGAGAAATTAAATTAATTATAAAGAAGTTAGAAAGCTATGAATAAATGAAGATAAAAACAAAAGAATAGTGTTAGATAGGTGAAATGTAAAAACAAATTAAAAAATACTCCCAAGTATTTTTTTCTCAGCAAAGAATGAATGGAGATAAGAATAAAAAGAATTGTGATAAATAGGACACGTGTAAATAGATAAGTTGGCTAAGTGAAAAAAACAATGAATAAATTAAAATAATTAAAAAAACAAATGAATGAAGATGAGAATAAAAATAAATGGTATGAAATAGGGCAAGAGTAAAGAAAATTGTTTTTGTTTTTGAAAAACAAAGTTGGAAAAAATAGAATAAAAAAACAGAATAAATGAAAATAAGAACAAGAAATTTTGATAAATAAACAAAGTGTAAAGTTATAAATGGACCGTGTGTTAATTTTGTTTTTAAGGAAATTACATAAATGCCATTTATATAGTGAAGATATAGTAAAACACCATTTTATTTAGCTAACTTGTTTAAGAAAGTCATCAATAGGCTACTGTGTTTTATATATATATATATATATATATATATTAGGTAATTGGCAAACTAAGGATATTGGATTGCATTTTTTAAAACATAAGAAATATAAGCTGTTATTCATATTTCTTTTATTTAGAAGTAAGATTTTGAATATGAAATCATAATTTAATTTATATGAAGCATTTTGTTTTACAAATATCAAGGTGGCGACTATTCTAGTAATTTGGATCAACTTGAGATAATCATTAAATCTCGACCTTGATTATAAATTTAACCATGTTTGGTGATATCATTTTTTTCTAAAAAATAATTATTTAATTATATGATAATAACAATATATAATATAAAAAATAACTCAAAAAAAGTATTTTAAAAAACTGATGAATTGTAAAACAAAACTTGATAATATAATAAAAAGAATACTAGTATACTATTATTTGAAAACAAGTAAAAAATGAATTGTGTTTAATAAAATATATCTAATATACATTATTATTTAATTTATATTTTAATATATTTATAACACTTTTCATTAATTATTATTTCTTAATAAAAAATAAATTAAAAAACAACAAAAATGTTTGATGTGTCTGCCTAACCCAAATTGAAAAGTTAAAGCTCGACTGGGCCTACAAGCCTAAGCCCTCTCCAGGGTTTTCTCCAACCAGGATGTTGACTAGAATTTGAACATCACCGTGGTAGATATGAGTTTATTTTTAATATTATTTTTTATTTAAAAATATATTAAAATAATTTTGACATAGCACATAAAAATAATTTAAAAATATCAATTTTTTAATTTAAAATAAAAAATCAATTTTTAAAAAAAATATATTTTTGAAACGCAATATCAAACACTCTAAAAAATCAAAAAATCAAGGAGATAGGATGAAAAATCATTTTTTCAACTAAAACTTTAGAAATCTTCATAAATAATCCACAAACCCCAAAACACCCCGCAATAATTCAGAAAAAATGAAAATCAACATAATTAGGTTATATAAAAAACGAAAGTAAATAAGAAAAAAAGAGTAACTTTCAATACAAACAGTGAAGCTAACCCAAGTCTATTTCAAAGAAAATTTTGTTTAATTTTCATACTAAAAGATAAAAAAGAATGGGGTGATTTTGAAAAAAAAATCTTAAAATAAAAATAATAAATCAATATATCGTTAACTTAGTTTAAAGATCTAGATATTCATTGCTATAATTTATTGATCATTAAAGTAAAATAAATATTTTTTCATGTCAAGTAAATAAATTCAACATCCTTTAAAATTGAGAGAAATCAATGAGATTATAATTAAATTATAAATAAAATTCTCTAATCAATTTCCTATCATCGATTGAATTAAATATTGAAAGCAATTGTCATTCACTCGGGTGTAAGAGTAAAATTTATAAAATTATTCTAAACAAACATCCAAAAGCTTGATAATTAGTATTGCCAGCTCAACTATAACATGAGAATGGACTGTACATTAATGGCAGGTGTCATGCACAAAAGCAAGGCATGGTGAATGATTTCATGATATGATGATACTGTTTGGCACTACGTTTTAAAAAAAAAATTATTTGTATTTTTTATTTTAAATTAAAATATTTTGATATTTTTAGATTATTTTGATGTGTTGATGTCAAAAATAATTTTTAAAAAATAAAAAATATAATTTTAATATATTTCTGAATAAAAAATACTTTTAAAAACAATAACAACCACACTCTCAATCACTATATCCTTGGGACATAGCGTTTCGATATTTTATCTCAATCTAACGGTAAAAAAAATATATGATTGATATTATAAAATTATTAATTATTAAAAAAAACACTATTTGGCCGAAACAGAAAGGGTGGAACGAAACCGGAACGTTTCAACCGATATTTGGCCGAAAAATCTCGAATGAACCGGAATTTAAACCGAAATAAAAACGACATTATTTTATCTCATTTTTTTAACTAATACGAAACATTTCAGCTGTTTTGACCGGCAGAACAAAACCCACAACCATGTCTGAAACAGCTCGTAAGCTCTTAAGCTTCTGCTGTGACAGTCACCACCCTTATCTGGTGGTTGAAAAAGTCATTAATGTTTTGTCGATCGAAGGCTCATAACAGGAAGTGAAGAACATTATTTATACCCATGAGCTTTTCTCATTCATTTCCATGGAGATCAAATCTGTGCTAGGGTTGCTTGGAAACATGTTTAAGGATATCTCATCAGGTTTCGTTTCTGTAATTATTTTAGGTCTTGTAATAACACTGGCAAGTGTTCCGCCGGAAGTTGAGGCGAGGGCTTTCTTCGTTTTCGGTGATTCGTTGGTTGATAACGGCAACAATAATTACCTCGCAACCACTGCCCGGGCCGACGCGCCGCCGTACGGGATCGATTATCCAACCCATCGAGCTACCGGACGTTTCTCTAATGGCTTCAACATCCCTGACCTCATCAGTAGGGTTTTTTTTTTTTTTTATATTGCATGCAAGTATATCTTCTTCTTTTTCTTATCTTGCACTGTAGATTGACTAATCTCAGCCATGTATATAATTACCAGGTCAGGCAATTGGCTCGGAGCCGACATTGCCATACCTAAGTCCTCAGCTCAGGGGAGAAAAACTTCTTGTCGGAGCCAACTTTGCCTCTGCCGGAATCGGAATTCTCAATGATACTGGAATTCAGTTCGTAAGCTCTTTTTTTTTTTCAATTCTTTTTCTTTACGTATAAATCTTAGAGCATCTTCAGCGGGGATGCTAAATGAAGAGGTATAAATAAAATAATATATTTTTACGTATCTTTTGCCTCTTTCTTTTCACTGTAGTGTCTGCAATGGAGCATGTATCAGGGTAGCTAAATATAGTTGTCCCGCACCTGAATGCCAAATATGGCATGAGCAGATGGCCAAAGCCATATACATATATTATATTTTATTCTTTTGTGTAGATTCAAATTTTGTATTTTCTGTTATAAAATGCAATTTATTTACATCACACCAGTTAATGTGCTACTGAGATACTGAAAAATTGAATCTTTTTTATTCTAAACTTTTAAATTCATTTTTTTTAATTTAAATATAATTAAAAAATTAATAATTATATTGTTGAGGGTTTTTTAAAAGCAATTATTTAATTATATAATTTACTCTTATTAATTGTATAATTAATTGCATGATTAAACTACATACAAAATAATTATACTATATTTAAAATAATATAAAAATAAATGGCTCTTCAAAATAGCTTTTACCACTGGAGCACATATCAACAAAAATATTATTTTTACACTATTCAAAGTGCCATTTTAGAGATTTGCTTCTCCAAAATAGCACTCCCCGCTGGAGATGCTCTTATATTTTGTTGGACAAGAAAGCAAAAAACACAGTGTTCATCATATATATATATCGATTTTAACCTAATCATTATACATTTCAGCTAAACATTATCCGAATCGGACGACAATTGCAATTCTTCCAGCAATATCAGCAAAGGGTTAGTGCACTTATCGGAGCCGAGCAAGCTCAACGACTGGTCAATCAAGCTTTAGTCCTGATAACCCTAGGGGGAAATGACTTTGTTAACAACTACTACTTGGTGCCGTTTTCTGCAAGGTCTCGCCAATTTGCCCTCCCTGATTATGTCGTCTATCTCATCTCCGAGTACCGCAAGATTCTAGTGGTAATATACTCATGTTCTTATGTGTTTATCTGGTCTTCAAGTTTTTCTTTTTATTTCCTTTTTTTTCCCAAATTTTTTGTTGCAAAATGAGACATTATAAAGAGATTTAAAAAACTATAGCAAGTTTTGTTTATTTTAAAAAAAATAAAAACTCTGAAGTCACATTGTTTTGATAAAAAAAACCACGTTAAACTAACCCAGGTTGCTGATGTAAAAAATGCCATGCGAAATATTATAACACTGATAAAATATACTGAATGAGGCTAAGCCACTATTTTAAATTTAGTATTTATGAAAAAAATTGAATTTTTTATATTTTAAATTAAATATTTTTAATATTTTATATTATTTTCATGTATTAATATCAAAAATAATTTTAAAAAAATAAAATAAAAACCAATGAAAAACATTTATCTACAAGATTGACAAGTTTTTCGTGACTTTTCGAAACCGACAAGTAGCTTATTGATTGGACTGTTCGCTGGTCATGAAGTCAACCAGCACTTGATTTTTTCTGACATGCTATTTAAAGCCTTTCAGACATTTTCATTGATACATGATTTTCTCATTAAAACGTTTTCGTCAGATCATCCGCAGAGAATTTATAAATCTTTCAAACTTTCTGTCTTCTTTGAAACCCATAGCAAATTATCACTAATTGACCTTTTAAAATGATTTGACCTCCTAAAATGTATCTTTGATGTTCTTGTAGCATTAAATGATTCCCCCCTTATTGTCTCACCATGTAAAACATCACTCAAAAATTGTTTTGTTGCTAGATCCATCGTTAATGGATTCACTACTAAAAACAATAAGTTATTAGCAACAAATTAATCTATTGTAAATAATAAAAAAATCTATTACTTGAAAATTTTAGCATCAAAGTTTGTATCGGACAATATCCGATACAAATTCATCGTTGCTAAAAATTTATCGATGCTAATTTATCTGCAACGAATTATTCATCATAGCTATTTGATTTAAATTAACAATGGATTTTTCATTGTTTTTTGCTGCTGAGATAATTATTATTTTCCAGCAATTTTACTGCTTTTTATTGTTGTTGAGTTAATTATTATATTCCATCAATTTTATTGTATAGTCACGCTAACATGTAATATAAGCTCTTTATCCCACGCATTTAACCAGCTCGCGTGGTTGACTGGTTCCACCAACAACTATCATCATCCTCATGAGTTTGAATTTCGAAAACCCAGCACCACATAAACACCTCCTTTTTACTTCAATTTAAGTTAATTAAATCCCATTTTCCTGATAATAATTATAAATAAAAGTCAAGTTAGCCCCCCTCTACTTCCACATTTATTTGTAAAATCACAGAGCACTTTATTTACCTTCCTGTCGTCGGCTACTCCATCATTACACCACCCTTTCCTTTCCCAGACAAATCACTGCAATTTTCCTGCAGTTTCCGGTCGCCGGAATGTCGCCGACCTATTAAATTGTGCACTTAATTAACAAAGTAAATTGATGTTTCACCATGCAGAGAGTATACGAATTGGGTGCACGTAGGGTTTTGGTGACAGGGACAGGACCATTAGGTTGCGTTCCGGCAGAGAGGGCGATGAGGAGCAGAAATGGAGAATGTGCGGCGGAGCTGCAGACAGCAGCTGGCTTGTTCAACCCACAGCTGGTGCAAATGTTATTGGAACTCAATAGGGAAATTGGATCGGACGTTTTCATTGCTGCCAATGCATATGATTTGAACATGGATTTCGTTACTAATCCCCGGGCATATGGTAAGTGATCATCGAAGTAAAGTTTCACTGGATTAATTACTACCTTGTTTATCAGAAAAAGAGAATTGTTTTTATAGATTACTTAAGAAGAAGAGAAAAAACGAAGGTGGAGTTTAAATGCATAAAGAATTGTAGATGCACCAAGCATATAGCAATACTTTTAGGAGACTTAAGCTGTCCCCGCAAATAGGATGATAGAGAACTTGTGATCTGCACGGTAGATTTTTAGTTTGATTGCACCTCTTATAAGAGCTCGTGATAATCTCGATTTTACTCAGTTTATCTAGGTTCACAAGATTTATTTTCCGAGATGTATAACGATACTTTTAGGAGACTTAAGTTATCCCCTGAATTAGCGTGATGACAAAGAGCTTGTGATCTGCATAGCAGGTATTTAGTTCGAGTACACCCCTTGTAAGAGCCCATAACAATTGAGATTTTACTCGTTTATTTAGGTCCACAAAATATATTTTCTGGGAGGTATAGCAATACTTTTAGAAGACTTAAGTTGTCCCCGGAATTGACGTGATAACAGAGAACTTGTGATCTGCATGACAAGTCTTTAGTTCGAGTGCATCCCTTGTAAGAGCTCGTGACAGTCGAGATTTTACTCGCTTATCTAGGTCCATAAAATATATTTTCCTGGAGGTATAGCAATACTTTTAGGAGACTTAAGTTGTCCTCAGAATTGGCGTGATAATAGAGAGCTTGTGATCTGCACAACAAGTCTTTAGTTCGAATGCACCCCTTATTAAAGTCCGTGACAGTCGAGGTTTTACTTGTTTATCTAGGTCCATAAAATATATTTTTCAAAAAAGTTTGGTTTCTTCCCATCCAAAACAACATTTAGTAGACTTAAATGCGTTGACATTAATGGAAGGATATGCATGCATGAACCATTACTAATAGAGTTAATGCCATATGGTTGAGTTTGATTCCTTACACTCCACCCAATTTGTTATTTTTATTTTTAACCAATTAATGATCGATCAACTTACTTTCCAACCAATATTTCTCCATTAAACAACTAATTATTAGCAAATTCTTTAAATATCTCATTGCACCAGCATGATCTACTATTCTAAATGGCTTGTCTGCAGGATTTGTGACTTCCCAAGTTGCATGTTGCGGGCAAGGACGTTTCAATGGGATAGGGCTGTGCACTATACTTTCCAACTTGTGCCCTAACAGAGATATATTTGCTTTTTGGGATCCATTCCATCCAACTGAGAGAGCTAACAGGATCATTGTTAGCACCATCGTCACTGGCAGCACCAAGTACATGAACCCGATGAATCTCAGCACCATCATGGCCTTGGATTCTTTGGTTTAATTATTCAGATAATTATTACAAGTTCTGGTTTCTGATTCTTGTAATTGAACATTATGAACAGTTGTAGTCTTCTTGGTGCTGGAATTATGATTGTAGTTGTTTTTTGAAGTGTTTTTCGTTCAGAAACGCATTAAAATTATGTTTTTTTATATCAACGCATCAAAATAATCTAAAATATTAAAAAAATTAATTTAAAATTTAAAATAAAAATAATATTTTTCAAAACACCTCCATGATATTGTTTGTACCGGAATCAGGCGAGGTCGTTGGTTTAATTATTCAGATAATTATTACAAGTACTGGTTTCTGATTCTTGTAATTGAATACTATGAACAGTTGTAGTCTTCTTGGTGCTGGAATTATGATTGTAGTTGTTTTTTGAAGTGTTTTTCGTTTAGAAATGCATTAAAATTATGTTTTTTTTTATTAAAAATATTTTTTGATATCAACACATCAAAATAATCTAAAACATTAAAAAAAAAATTATAATTTAAAATAGAAATAATATTTTTCAAAACATCTCCATGATATTGTTTGTAGCGGAATCAGGCGAGGTCGTCGGTGAGTTTGTGCGACGTATTAACTAAGGCTTGATATGTGTGCCAAATTTATGAGGTCTGCAATGGTGTCAGGAACATTTTATGAGACTGTAAAACAAGTATCTGTGCGCCTACTGCTTGAATTGACTGTTCGGTAGTGTACGGTTGATGTTTTTTTAAAATATTTTTTTATTTAAAAATATATTAAAATAATTTTTTAAAATATTTTTGATATCAGCACATAAAAATTATTAAAAACATCAAAATTCTTTAATTTAAAATGAAAATAAAAAAATTTCAAAATTTTCAAAAGTGCTTTTAAAATCATAGTTTTCAGTTTCGTTTCGTTTCGGCTGAAACAACTGAAACATTTCGTACAAGTTCAAAAAACAAGACAAGATGGTGTCGATTTTATCTTAGTTTAAATTCTGGCCCATTCCGTATTTTTCTGTCAAATACCAGCCGAAACGTTCTGGTTTCGTTTCGCCCGTTCTGTTTCGGCCAAATAGTGTTTTTTTAATAATGAATAATTTCTACAATATTAATCATATCTCTCAATCCGACCGTTAGATTGAAATGAAATTTTACGAGGAGTCTCTTGATATATTTATATATATTATGTTAAATTTCATAGCAATAAGAGAATGTAATGATCTTACCAGATTGATGATGACATTCTTATAATATTATACATGATCATAATTTTGTTCAAAAAAATCATTTTATTATATCTTTTTTAGATTAAATTGTACAATTCTAATCAACAACAACAAAGGACGAGTGTCAATTTCTCTATAAATTATATAACCTCTATCTCCATTGAAAAATTCCAATACGTGAATAAATAAATACATGTAATCACTAAGCAGCTAGTTATATTATAAGTTTTAGATTCGAGTCAGAGTCAGGTGTATTTATCTTATAAAAATTTAAATAATTAAGATTTTACTCATTAAATCAAATCCAAAAAAAAAATCTAAAAAAATATGATTTTCTCAAATTAAAAAATAAATAAATAGTCAGAGCAGGTCAGGCCTGCAAGCCAATATCATTCTAAGCCATGCAAGGCATACACAGCCAAATAAAAGCCACTCTCAACGAAAAAGCCATATAAAAGCCACTCTCAACGCATTAAAAGCCAACCACCGCTACATCATTAAAAGCTATGCCAAAATAGGCTACCTAATTTTCTACGTCAATATACGTAGTAGATATACATTCTCTAATCTTTATTTATTTAATTTTTTTCTAAATATCATTTTAATGTTAAGTAATAAACTATTGTGTACACAATTAATTGTTTTAACTATGGGAATTATTATCAGTATTGTGATGTAATATAGGAATGGAAAACATCCTACAGTAATTTAATTTTTGTCGGTGAATTTATCAGCAATATCCATGTAATTCTCTCCGTACTTATCATTAACTTCGACCAGTAAAGATGTTGATAAAATACCAAGGAATAACAAATACCAATGGAAATCACGACGTTAACATTCCAACAATAATATTATCAACTAAATATCGACAAAATGTTTTCGTCGATGATTTTATATGAATTAGTAAATTTTGTGATAGTGATTCTCAATTTTTACAAGGAACTATTTTTTTTTTCTAGAATAAGGGCATGTTTGTTTAGGCGGTACAACTGCCGTTTGCTCAAAATTCAATTTTTTTTTTCATTTTAAATGAAAAATTTTTAATGTTTTTAAATCATTTTGATGTGATGATGTCAAAATTGATTTTTAAAAAATAAAAAAAATATCATTTTGATGTATTTCTAAATGAAAAGCACTTTCAAAAGCAACCGCAACTGTCCTCCCAAACATGCCCTAACTCATATCATTACTTTATAAATCCAGGATGTGGCACGAAAATTCTTATTTTTTCACGTCATAATGGATGTTCTTGCACAACTAGCTAGAAGTGTTGTCGATAGTTTTTTTTTTTTGATAATCGGGATGTCCAGGCCAGCTTGCGCGCACCACAACTAATCCTCGGGTTCACTGAACATCCTGCAAGCCCAATGAGCATGTAAGGCACCGCAGGGGTGACATGCATGTCTAGCAAGACTTAAACCTGAGATAAGAGAAAAGAAAAAGGCTTTCTTGACCAGCAGGTCAAGATCCTATTAGCTAGGTCTCTTCTTTATGCAGTTGCTGTAGCACAGCCATGTCATAAATTATTGCCTCTTGAATGGCTCGATGCACTTTACTACGCATTCAAGTGGAAAATAATTGTATAGACGAGCTTCATTTTATTTTATTTTTCAAAATAATTTATATTCAGTTTCTGACTTTCATCTGTGTAGCCTGTGATTAGGGTTACAATAAATAAATCTGATCCTAATTATTTATGGAGTTACTAAGTTCCAACCAGGCCCCATTTATTTCGATCACATGGAACCATCAATATTTCAGAAAATCGAGAAATTCGTCATGGCTCTTACCTACTATCTTCAGTATAAATGGGATGCTGGTCGCAAATGGGAGTCAAACCAAATTAATTAACATGCTAAGTAGTTGTAATCGTTGTTATTAAAATCACGAGCTAAATCATAAAATTTTATGATTTTACGAGTTAATATATATTTATATATAAAATCGGATTAAAAAATTGAAATTAGATTTAACTCGTGAAAAATTGGTAAGATCATTAAAATCAATAAATCGGTTTGATTTTATGAGTTTATTATATTTTTTATATGAACCAAGTTAAAATTAAATTTATTATGCTATTAGCCTGCTGTCTTCAATATAAATGGGATGCTAGTCGCTATCCTTATTGACTATGACAAGTGGGAGTCAAACCAAATTAATTAACATGTTAAATTGTAATCATTGTTATCAAAATCGAGAGCTAAATTGTAAAATCATATGTTTTATGAGCTAACATGTATTTACATTTAAAATCAGATTAAAAAATCAAAATCAGTAAAATCAGATTTAACTCATGTAAAATCGGTAAGATCATTAAAATCAATAAAATTGGTTTGATTTTACGAGTTTATTATATTTTCTATGTGAACCAAGTCAAAATTGAATTTGTCATGCGATTAGTCTACTATCTTCAATATAAATGGGATGCTAGTCGCCATCCTCATTGACTATTGACTTTGAAAAGTGGGAGTCAAACCAAATTAATTAACATGTTTAAGTTGTAATCATTGTTATCAAAATCGAGAGCTAAATCGTAAAATCATATGATTTTATGAGGTAACATGTATTTACATACAAAATCGGATTAAAAAATCAAAATCAGTACAATCAGACCTGACTCGTGCAAAATCGATAATATCATTAAAATCAATCAAATCGGTTTGATTTTAAGAGTTTACTAGATTTTTGATATCAAGCAAGTCAAAATTGAATTTGTCATGCTCTTAGTCTACTATCTTCAATATAAATGGGATGTTAGTCGCCATCCTCATTGACTATTGATTGTGACAAGTGGGAGTCAAACTAAATTAATTAACATGTAAAGTTATAATCATTGTTATCAAAATCACAAGTTAAATCGTATGATTTTATGAGATAACATATATTTACATACAAAATCGGATTAAAAAATCAAAATCAGTAAAATCAGACTTAACTTTTGCAAAATCGAGAAGATCATTAAAATCATTAAAATAAGTTTGATTTTATGAGTTTACTAGATTTTTTATATGAACCAAGTTAAAATTGAATTTATCATGCTATTAGTCTACTGTCTTCAATATAAATGGGATGTTAGTCGCTATCCTTATTGAATATTGACTGTGACAAGGGGGAGTCAAAACCAAATTAATTAACATGTAAGTTGTAATGAAGGTATAGATTGATTAGTTTACTGTTTTTTAAAAATTATTTTTGATATCAGCACATCGAAATATTCTAAAAACACATAAAGAATAAATTTAAAATAACAAATAATTTTTTTTATTTTTTTAAAACATAATGCCAATCATATTGGTTGGATTATTTACAGACAATTTGGTTGAATGTTAAGGATTATTAGCGAAAAGAGTTGTTTTCTAGATTTGTGTTCGCTAGTACGTTAGTTTCTTACCAAATTATAATTATAATTATAATAATAAATGATTTATCCAAATAAATAATGTTATTGGGAAAATTAAAAGGGATTGGGTTTTTATTGTATACATTTGACTTAGTACATCCTCAACCACAAACATTGTATTAAATATTAATAAGTAAGATATCTTTTAACAATGTCTATTAATCATTATTAGATTAATAGAAAATAACTTGATTTTTTTCTTTCTAAAGAATTATAAAAATAACTAACATCGAATTGTTTTTTTCTCTATTCTTATTTTTTAAAAGTACAATAAAATAAATAAATTACTCTTAAAAGTACAATAAGGAATTGATTTTTTGGATTCTTTCCTTACGGGAATGATGGGCAGTGACTTATAACTATGACCAAAGAAAAGAGATAATATGTCCATTCACAAGTGGTTGCAATTATTTTTAAAAATTATTTTTAAAATTTTAATTTTTTTTTTTTTATATCAGTACATAAAAATTTGCAAAGTTCATATGCAGAAACAATACGTGAAATGGGTTCACAATTGAAATGAAAGATGAAGTGAAAGAGGCCCTGGAATTTTCTGTGGGCGAAGATGCTCCAAATCATAAAGATAATCCAACCACTTACCAAAAGACCCAGCCCACAAAATTAAAATACAACTAAAAAGTTGAAATGCTGCATTAAAAGGGTAATTGAATTTAAATAATAAATATTTTTATATATATATAAAAAAGTATTAATAATAAAATTGTGGGCAATTTGTCAATCTCATTTGATAAAGTTGCTTGATTGAAAAATAGTTAGTCAATTAAGTCCGTACAGTGTTGTCTCCTCGAACTTTATCCTTGCAAATTAAAGCAAACTGTCTGTTCTCAATCATAATCACAATCTTTATGAAAGATTACACCCTGGTGGTATCAAAATTAAAAGCTGACTGCAAGTCCAAAACGTTTTTTTTTTTTTTTTGATTTTGACAGGTTTTTTATTATATTTCAAAATTATTTTTGAAAAAAAAATATTTTTTTTAATTTTAAATTAAAAAAAATAGTATTTTTTGAAATTTTCATATCTTGATGTCAAAAATAATTTTTAAAAAATAAAAAAAATCATTATAATATATTTTTGAATAAAAAAATACTTTAAAAAATAATTTCAATTACACTGCTAAATAGAAAAAAACTTTATCGTCGTTAACTTTTGGGTTATTATCTTAAATAAGTAATGGGAGAGAAAGTTAAGAAATATTTTTCAGATATTTCATAAAGCTGAGAGCAAGTCCAAAAAGATTTTTTTTAGGATTTCGACCGGTTTTTTATTGAGTTTTAAAAATATTTTTGAAAATATTTGAATTTTTTTATTTTTTATTTTAAATTAAAATTATTTAGTAATTTTATATCATTTTCATGTTATGATTTCAAAAATAATTTTTTAAAAATAAAAAATATTATTATGATGTATTTTTGAGTGAAAAATATTTTAAAAAATAATCTTAATTACACTCCCAAATAGACACAAAATCTTTGTCGTCATTAACTTTTGGGTTATTATCTTAATTAGTCATTTAATTATAATTACTATAACATAAAAAATATTAAATATTAGCTAAAGGAAAATGTAAAGTATTGATTTCGCAGGATTCAGAGTTCATTATTTTTGGGAAAACTCTACAATAAGCATGAAAGGAAATTACTATACCAATTAACAGATTTGCTGATGAGTGGTGATTTAGTTTTTAGTTTTCTATTGATGATGATTTGGGAAACTTGTTTTAATATTCTTTACTTAGTAATGTTTATTTGAACATTAATAAAATAAATAAAGATTATGACACCAAACATATCGAAGAAATTCCCCTACATCATATCAATTTCTTTTTATGAAAAATACAAAAAATATATTTTTTTTGTGAATGCTTTTCAATATCTACTTACAAAAACTAATTTTTTTTGTGAATGTTTTACAATATCTACTTAAAATGGTATTTATGTTATTTGACTTCAGTATTTTTCAATCAAATATATATTATTAATAAGACTATGTACATTTTATGAGAAAAGCTAAATGGTGTGGTGATTTCATTGTTTCTACTTTCCTGTTTATCTTCTCATATTTCATGTAGATTGTCATAATTTTTTTTTTCAAGAATTTTAATTTGGAAGTCTAAGTTATTTGTGCATGATTTTAGTCATTTCAAGCCCAAATTAGAGACATATTGTATATTTTGTTGGACGTGAGAGTCGAGTTAAAAGACAGAGGCTGAAGTAAGAAAAACATGTAAAATTGTTTTCAAGTTTGAAATTTGTTATTTAAATTATTTTTGTCCCCTATTTTTTTAGCTATTGGATATTTGATCTATATAATTTCCAAAAATATATTTCCATACCAAACTTTATTTTTTTTCTTTTTTAGTTCTTCTTCAGATGGAGGTAAAAGAGAGGGTCATGCGATTTTTGGTTTAAAAAAAGAAAATTGCTCTCATATAAGATTTAGGCTATGAAAATATAAAATTTTCATGTTAGAGGGTTCTATATAATTGGGGGTAGGTAGGATAGGTAAGGTGTGTGTTAAGATTAAACTTTTCTTCTTCTTGAAAACAATTAAAAAAACATATTTAAGTTCGAAAAAGATTTTGTTTCCTAATCGATTTATTAAAATGTTTTTGGTGAACATGATTTGGTTTAACAAGATTTCTAGTGTATTTTCTAAATGTTTTGGGTCAAAAAGCTTATAATGACTTTTTGGATGGAAAAAACAATAGATCTTGTTTTTTCCATTTACCATAATAATCAAATTATGAGATTTTAGATAACACATTATCTTTTTTTTTTTAAAGCATTGGAAGAGATATACATGTTGTCCACCTCTTAAACTTAAAAAATACAGGTATGTGCATGTATGTGCATGAGCTCTTTTTATGTGGGCTAAGATGTGGCCTCATTTTTTTAATTAATACTTGTTTTTATTTTCATTTAAAAATAGTAAATTAATAATTTAATTAATACCCCTTCAATAATTATTTGTTTCTTATTTGGTATTTTTAAATAGCGATTGATTTTTGATTATATTGGGTGTATTTAATTTGTCAAGAGGTTAATATGACTCATTTGTAAATTTTTTTAATGTATTTTATTAAAATTAAATATTTTTATTTTTTGAAGATGTGAAGTCTTGCTTTTTTTTTTTAATTTTATTAAATGAATCTTATATGTATATCAATATTTATTAAAAATTGATTTAATAAACAAATTTATTAAACACAACAATATAAATAATTTATGTTAAGATACTAGATATCTTGATTTTTCTACTATTTTTTTCACCATGTTTTTTTTTATCTTTAATGACTTATTCATTTATTTACACAATAATTCATGATTTATTTAATAAAACTTAGCATATGTTTTTTGATTTACATTTTGATTTTTTTATTCTAAAAACACGTTGAAGAACTCTACTTGCTCAATTTTGGTGTTCTTAATTTCATCTTAAATCCAAGTTGATGGTGTATTGTTTTTTTTCCTTTCATTTTCAACCTCATTTTTTTTCTTTCCCCCCCTCCTTTTGTTGATGTTTTTGTCTTCCCAATTTAGATCTCAAAGTAAACATTTCATGTTGCCTTTAAATTATTCTTTATTTTCAGTAACTTTCATTCTTTTAATTTCTTTTTTTAATTTTGGATTTTTTAAAGTTTTTTTTCTTCTTGATTTCATACATTAAAATTTCATTTCTCAAGGATTGAGATTCATGACTATATCATGGATGGTTCTTGAAACCCATCTAAAAAAGTATAAAAAAAGCCTAGATAGTAGAAAGCAATATATATATATATATATATATATATGGAGATAAATTATTGTACGTGTATGTAGTAGGGACATGAACTTTATGTGTATGGCCATGCGTATGAGTTAAAGCGCCTAAAAAAATAGGTAGAAAAACAGCAGAATTAAATTTGAAACCATAATGTGTAGTAGTTGTTGAACTACCAAGCAATTTTGACATGTGCATTAAGCACCATGGTCACGCATATTTAACTTAGAATAATCTTTTTTTGAAAAAAAAAATTTTATTTATAATTTTTATATTAAATTAATTTTTTTTAGTATATTTGCATATGGAATTCATTTTAATAAATAAATAAATAAATAAATATCATTTTAATATATTCATAAATAAAAAATATTTTAAAAACTAATTTTAATCATACCTCTAGAATTGAATTTTCAAACCCTAGAAGCACATTTAACCCTAAACGGCAAGGGAGCTATAAAAAAAAAAAAGTCCATAGGGTTATGGGTCCACGACTTCCATATTTAAGCCTCCATTTGTGCAATCAATTCCACCGCCACTTGTTGTTGTTATTAATTTCATCCCACCGCTGGAATTTACTTTTTTTTTTGGAAATTGGAGAAAAGAAAATGTTTATTTACTCTATTTAACTAAAAAAATAATAATATTATAATCTCTCGAAAAGCTGAAAGTACAGCTTCAAATTACTGTCAGGAATTTATAAGCCGTTAAAAGTAGCTAGTGAGGGCAGAATAAATTTTATTCTCGATCATAACTTTTCAAAAGCCTTTTTTTTTTAAAAAAAGATTTTATTTTAAATTATTTTTTTTAGTTTTTTTAAATCATTTTCATATGTTTATATTAAAAATTATGTTTTAAAAATAAAAATGTATTATTTTGATGTATTTTTAAATAAATTTTAGATAAGAAGAGAGGAGAAGGAATAAGAGAAATGTTGCCTCTTCGAGGACTGTATAATGTTTATCGGCACCGGAAAACAGGAGCCTGCAATTATTGCCGTAAAACCTGGTCGTAGCCGTCTATATTCAAGGGGTGAGTTTCAATCTATTTTAAAAAAAATTAATTTGTTTTGATATTTTTGCATAATAAAATTTAAAAAATAATTTATTTTTATTATAAATTTTAATTTTATGTAATAATATTTTCAATAAAGAATACATATATAAATTATTTAATAAAAACAATCATTGGGGAAAGTGTAAATAAAAACAAGAAATGAAAATATATATTTTCTTATATATGAATATTTATTGCATCACCACTTTTCTACCTTGTACATCACTTTTCTTCCATAATCATCTCTACATTCTATTGTGATTGACACTGACATTAATTGTTTTTTATATATATAATATGATTATTGTTATTACTATAATACTATCACCACATTACCATTTATTTCTTCTTTATTATTATTATTATTATTATTATTATCATTATCATTATCATCAATAATTCCCTTTTTTTTTATAATTATTATTCATTTTCATCTTAAAAATAAACTACTAAAATTTGATAAATTTCATTATAATTTCTCCATGACCTATCGGATTCCCTCATTATTGTTTTTTTTTTTTTTTTTGGTAAAAACCCTCATTATTGTTTATGACCTTTCTGATTTCTCCATGACCATTCTGTTCAATGGAATGTAGAATTCAACTCTGTAATTAATTACAAAGAAGAGTTTACATAACTGGAAAGGTTGTATTTAATTTCTAGTTTATAAAAATTATGATTATTGCTGCCTTAAATGCTTGATCTGGTACATACTATATGATTTGGTACATTCTATATGTTAAAAAACTATTTCATCTAAAAGGTTAACCTATTAAGTGAGACCAAAAAATATGATTTATATTATTTTTTAACATTCTTTTAAGTGAAAGCTCTTTGAACTTGGAATTTGTACAGACCTACACTATCTTGTATTTGATTTTTATGAAATAGAATAGGGGTAATGAGATTCGAACTCGTGACTGATCGGTCAACAAGGTTCTTATATCATGTAAAGAAACTATCTCACCAAATAACTAACAAAATTGTTAAAAAAAACTCAAAATATAATTTATATTCCTCTATAACTATATAATTGTCTGGCACCGTCTGTTATTTCTCAATTGTATTTAGGATGAAATATTAAGATAAAATGTTGTGTTTCTTGTGCCAATAAAAAAAGAAAAAAGGGAAAAAAATGAATATGTAATAAACCACACAAAATGTAATAATATAAATTATTATTTAATGATTAGGGGGCAGTAGAAATATTCTCTGCTGAAAGACGGAATTTGGCTGCTGAAAAATGAAGTGGAGGTGAAGCCTGTTCTTGTGGCATTACACCACACAACTACCGGTACCGGATTTCTTTACTTACAGTGGGCCAATTTCTTAATCCCCTGACAATAACCCTTACCTATATAATTCCTTCAATATTCTTCGATCCATGCATCAAGAAACTATCTTCTCCCACCCCTCCCTACTTCCGAGATTTGTTTCTTCCAAGCAATCGTAATGGCTGCTGGCTCGGCAACAATGGCCGCCGTTTCCATACTGATAGGTCTGGTCGTGGCAATGGGCATTGCTTCTGCTCCACAGGCAGAAGCCAGGGCTTTCTTCGTGTTCGGAGACTCACTGGTGGATAATGGAAATAACAATTACCTGGTCACCACCGCACGAGCTGACTCACCACCTTATGGCATCGATTATCCAACTCGCCGGCCGACTGGCCGATTCTCTAATGGCTTGAACATTCCAGATTTTATCAGTTGGGTTTCTTTTTCCAGTTGAAATAGATAGTTTACGTTACATGTTTTTGGTTTAAACTAACACGTTACATGCTGTCTCTAGGTCAAAATCTTGGCTCGGAATCCACCCTGCCTTATCTCAGTCCCGAGCTAACTGGACAGAGGCTACTTGTTGGTGCCAATTTTGCTTCGGCTGGCATTGGAATCCTCAATGACACTGGGATTCAGTTTGTAAGTGTGATTATTTTGTTATATACTTTATATTATTCGAATGCTAAATACACATAATAGAGAAAATTTAGATTGTAAATATCTTCAACCATGTTTGCTCAAGTTCCAAATAAAATTCCCAATGCAGCAGTAACAACAACGACATCGTTTCAAAATAATAATAAAATTTTCTGAGAAAAAACTTTTGATTTATATCTATCACTATCAGTAATCATAGATGGAGTACACATGCTATTATTTATAGGTAAATTATAAACCCCTCTCATTAATATATTAGCTAATTTTCCCGTGGAGAACATTAGACAATTGATGTCCATAATCTATTTCCATGATCATGAATGTGTCATCAGGGACATAATAATGATAATTTCTTACATCTTTGACCATTTCTCGTATTCTTTCACTGTGATTCTTTCACTAGCAAGAACACCACCGCACTAAATCTATCTCGATCGGTTACTTTATCTGAAATAAAGGTTTGACTTGAGGTGGTGCATTTTTTTCAGCTGAACATAATCAGGATGTACAAACAATTGGAGTACTTCGAGCAATACCAGCGCCGTGTCACAGCTCTCATCGGAGCTCAGAACACCCAGCAACTTGTAAATCAAGCACTGATCCTCGTCACAGTTGGTGGGAATGATTTCGTTAACAACTACTACCTGGTGCCTTTCTCAGCTAGGTCTCGCCAGTTTCGGCTCCCGGATTACGTGAGATATCTCATCTCCGAGTACAGGAAGCTTCTAATGGTAACTTTCTTCTACATCACTTCAAATATTTCCGTGCCCAACATGCAAAACTTGTCCATAAGTTTTAAATTAGAACAAATTTACAAGAATTTGATATTATTTCATCTCAAAATGCTGTTCAGAGGCTATATGATCTCGGAGGACGTCGGGTTCTCGTAACCGGGACAGGTCCGATGGGTTGTGTGCCGGCGGAATTGGCGCAGAGGAGCCCAGATGGACAGTGCTCGGCGGAGCTACAGCGAGCAGCTGCCTTGTACAACCCTCAACTCGCTCAAATGGTCGGAGAACTCAACAATCAGTATGGTGCGGATATCTTTATTGCTGCTAATACAAGGCAAATGGCAACTGACTTTGTTCGCAATCCTCAAGCATATGGTAAAGCTATTTCAAGCTTGCATATAATTATATTTACTTCTTTCGTTCATTTAATTAATTAACGAGTTATTTATTTTTATTTCTTAAAAACCCAACAAATTTATTTCTGTTTGCAATCACTAAGATAAGTGCTTATACATGCGTTACCGTAAACAAAAAGGGATTATAAATTGAGGTTGACACTACAAATTGGAAAGGAATGTCAATGCCATCTTGTCCTCGTTTCTAAACAAAAAGTTAAGTGTCGTAACGAGTATTTTATCAAAGAACACATATTTTATACTAAACAATATAGAGATGATAGAAAAATATATAATAATAGAGTTTGTGCTAAATAATTTACTTCTAACGAGTTTAAAGTTGATTATAATAAAAAATTAAAAGAGATCATTGAATTACAGTATCATAGCGAGCACAAAAGAATATTTTACTTATCATGATTTGATCATAATTAATTCAAAAGCTAGACTTCATAACCCCTACAATGTCTTTGTTTTCTCCCACCAATGTCCAAGATACTTATCATGATTTGAATCACACACGAAAAATGACAATAACTTCATTACTAAATGGAGGAGACAGCCCAACCTATCGAGTGTTGATCATTAATATGCATTTATTAAGAAAGCTACCTCTATGAAATTATATCTGTCAATTTCACTACAGTTGTGCATGCATGTGCTGGCCTGTTGCAAAAAAATATATATTTCGATGTGGGGGCCGGTACGTTCTTAAAGCTTAAGATCATGCAAAAAAATCTAATCTGTGTCGACGTGCAGGCTTGACGACGCAAGGAAAAAGAAAGATATGTAAATAAATGGAATAAACAATGTTATTATTGAAAAGAACACCTCATTAATTGTCACCATACATCAAGTTGAAGCCTATACATTTATGAATTGACCTCTCAGATGGGCGTGTAGTGCAAAAAAGCCCATAAATAAATAAAGTTGAAAAAAAAACAATTTTTTTTTCTAACGTAAATGCTATATATTGCTGTCATGCAGGGTTCATTACATCAAAGATAGCATGTTGTGGTCAAGGGCCATACAATGGTCTAGGGCTATGCACAGTAGCTTCAAACTTGTGCCCTAACCGTGACGTGTATGCATTTTGGGACCCATTCCACCCATCGGAAAGGGCAAACGGAATCATTTCTCAGCAGATTCTGACCGGAGACACCACCTATATGTACCCCATGAATCTGAGCACCATCTTGGCCTTGGACTCAAGGACTTAGCTAGACAATCAATAAGCAACTCCTTTTCAAAACTTCGTTTCCATCCTACTATATTATGTCCTAATTTATGTTGTTTGCAGTGGTTTAATAGGGAAAATGTATGCTGTTCTATTGTTTTAAGTGTCTTGAAATTGGGATTGAGTTATTAAATTAATGTTAAGATGTTTGTATTTTGATATATATACATTTTTTATGATAATGTACGCTGTTCTATTGTTTTAATAACCGGGCATTATATTTTTTTTCTTGATTATCTTTAAAATATGATTAAAAAAATAAAGAATGACAACAAAAAATAATTTTTAAAAAATATTCATGGACAAAGCTAAGCTAATATGTAAAGATATTTGTCAGAAATAGAATTCAGACAAGCACATAATTATGTGCTTTTAACTGTGATTAATTGAGACCTTTTATCTAGTAAATATACTACTTAACATGTTGTTTTCCAACAAATTATCTCTTACAAATATCATAAACTGACACATTGTTGAATTTCTTATAGACAACATCATTAATTTTTATTGTCCCAAAACACATAACTGACTAAATCCTAAAATCTTTCAATTACAAGATGAACAATTTCCATGTGGTTTAGAACACATATAAGTACTGTTTTTAAATGAAAAAGTTAAGTGTCACATCGAGTATTTTGTCAGATGACACGTGTTTTATACTAAAGAATATAGATATGGTAGAAAGATATATAACAATAGAGATTGTGTTGAACGATCTATTTCTAATGAGTTTGAAGTTGACTACTATGAGAAGTTAAAAGAGGTCATTGAATTGAAATATCATAGCGAGCATAAGAGAGTATTTTTATTCAAATGTAAAGAAATAGGAGTCAGAGTAGATATTTATCATGATTTGGTCAAAATTAATTCAAAAGTTAGACCTCACAACCCTGACAATGTCTTTGTTTTCTCCGAGCAGTGTCAACAAGTTTATTACAAATACACTCATTCCTTTAAAAAAAATCGATCAAGAGTTGATTAGTTATTCATAGTGAAAACCAAACACAGGGATCGTGTCCAAGTTAATGAGCATCACACCGATGAATCACTGAGGGAGAAGTCTTTCAACTCGGTGAGTTAGTAGATCCATACCAAGTTGCTTCATCTAACGATTTGGAAGAAAAATCATATTCTTACATATACGAGAATATTTTTGTTGATGTTGATGCTAAGGAGTTGAATGAAGTCTCCAAATCTAGCAGACATACACAAGTCGTTGAAGATAACGATAACAACAAAATCAACATCAAAGATCGTGATGAGAATGAGGACAAATCAATTGACGAGGAAGTATAAAATTTTGATTAATTAATTTCAATATAATAAAAATTATATAAAATTATTATACAGTGATAAAGAATATATTGTACGACATTATTATTGATTTTATAACATTGTGTGTGCATCTGTGTTAAGTATTTGCAAGATGGATAGATATAAAATACAAATAACATCTTGTATTTTAAGTTGTTCAACACTAGCCGGAATACTGACGGGCGAACATCACACATATTATTACCAACAAACTAATTATGCTGGTATTTTTCAGTAGCCACGAGAACTGTTCTCCTTATATGTGAAATTGCTCATTATAGACATCCACATGATATTGCTAACGAATTAATCTTGTCAATATTGTCCAGTAGTCATAATAATTGTTCCCCTTCTCATGTGACTTTTCATTGTAAACATCACACACAATATTGCAGATGAACTAATTTAGTTGGTATGTTACCCATAATATTATTGATGGAATGAAAAGTCATTGAAAATATTTAGAGGGGTTTCTAAAACTTTTAGGCAGGCTGGAAATTTTCATTTGCCTTTACCAATGAAATTACCGATGAAAAAATTAAAAACATTAAACTTTTATTATCCATCAATGATTAAGCATGTTACGTTCAAGCATTTCATACAATGTTTTATCTAGGTATACAAAGCCAAAACCAGCTTCTTCTAAGTTCTGCTACCATGCACACCAGCAGCTCTGTCACATTCATTTCACTTGAGAAATGAATGATATTTTTTTATTACATCAATTTCTCTTATATTTTTTTTATTAATATTTTTAATTGACAGATTGTTTTTGTTGTAGGTTATGACTCTTGAACGTAATCCCTTATCGATGAAGTTTTTTGTTGAAATACATGTGTGGAGAAGCAACCACCAAAAAAGGGTGCAACAACAAATCATAGATGATAGTCGCGCTCAATAATTTATGGTATGTTGCTTTCTACCAATTTCTTTAAAAAAAAAAAAAATATTATTTCATTGATTTTTTTCTGACTTTTTTTCTTTTCAGGAAATATATATAATAGCCGAATGAAGGAGAAGTAAATAGACGATCATTCAACCCATCTCAAATTCAATTTGGATTTGTGGATGGAGGCAGAATCATCTGGTAGACCCGACAAAAATTCACTGTACGGATTCTCTAACACTACGACCAAGAATTTGTGAATGACCAATAATGTTTCGACCGCTGGAACCTCATTCAATTCAGTTCTGTTCAAACAAACTCTAAAGTTCCAAGAGACTTTAGTCGAGAGAGTACGTGCTAAGATAAGTGGACTTCGTTCTGAGATGACTAAATTGTGTCGAATGCTGATGGAGATACAATCACATTGGGATACTCCATGTGCTCCTTCTTTTTGGCCCCATGGTCCTAGCCAACCTCCTCCTCTAGTGTCATTGATGTTTTAGATTTACTGTATTTGAATTTTGAATGTAAACAATTTAATTTAATTTAATTCGACATATATTTTAATTTTTTAAAATTATTTTTAGAATATTTATTTTTTAAAAATAATTGTGACAAAATTATAAATGGAAATTTCCATCAGTATTTTCAAGAGAGTTGAAAAATAATTACTTGAAATATTACTACTACCAATAAAATCACCAACAAAACATTTTAAAAATATTTGTGATGGAATTACAGACAAAAAATTCTATTGATATATTCTAGAAAGTTGAAAAATAATTACTTGAAATGTCACTATTATTGACGGAATCACCGATGTCTTTAAATGGAATAACAACACACAAAGTTGTATTTGATTAATATCTTAATAAAACAAAAAATATATAAAAAATATTTTGTTGAAGAGACAACAAATAAAATAAATATTTTTATGAGATAGTTTATAAATGAATTTCTATATTTTTAAAGCAAGAAATATCTTCTTCTTATTTTTTTCTAATCCTGCGATGATAACTAAAAGATAACTTGAAAGATAACCACGCTTGGCATTGAATATTATTCAAAAACAAATTGAAAAAATGTAGTTTGTTATATATATTCATAATCCTACTAATTATCCTGACACCTTCAGAATATTGGAAGTCCAAAAAACCAGTTAATGGGGACTGATCTCTAGTTTCTGATGATATAACGATGTTTGTAGATGCAAGGCATAATTGAAGGCCAGAAAAAGATGAAACTAGCTCTGCCAGCAATTAACTCTCATCATGGGATTCAATTTGAAATTGTTAAAGAGTAGTTGCAACAGACAACTACCTCTCCAAGCTCGCATGATTCTTAAATTGTAATGGAAAAGCTATAAATACCCATGTTCATCATCGTTTCAAACACATAGCAGAGATCTTTGTCACTAACAGAGACCTTAGTCTGGTTTCGTCGTCCTACAATGGCAACTCCATCCATTGTTGGGGTGATTTTCAGTCTTGTGCTGGCACTGAGTTATGCTTCTCTGCAAGCTGAGGCTCGAGTTTTCTTCGTGTTTGGTGACTCACTTGTCGACAGTGGCAACAACAACTATCTCGCAACAACTGCCCGAGCAGACTCACCCCCTTACGGGATCGATTATCCAACTCATCGTCCCACTGGCCGTTTCTCGAATGGCCTCAACATCCCAGACCTAATCAGTTAAGTTCTTGCAATGTGACTTAACCTGTGATGCAATTTCCTTTCCAATCTCACAGAGCTATGCAATGTCCTCAGGTCAGCGGATCGGATCCAAATCTGTGTTGCCATACCTGAGTCCGGAGCTAAGAGGACAGAGGTTACTTCAAGGTGCCAATTTTGCTTCAGCAGGAATTGGGATCCTCAACGATACCGGAGTTCAGTTTGTGAGTTAATCTGATGATCATAATGCCTGGAAATATATACTTATTCTGATAGAATGTGAAACTTGCCAGCAGTAGATGCTGATGATTTTATATTTGCTGCTAGAAAATAATATAAATTATATTTTGGAGTCTGTTTTTAAATGAAATGGTTCCTTAGCATAATATTATAGTCTTGTTGACCCAACGGTCACGAGATCGAATCTCACCGCTCCCATTCTAATTGATAAAAATCAAGTTCAAGATAATATGAGCTTGTGCAAGTTTCAAGCTCAAAGAACTTTCACTTGAGAGGGTGTGTTAGAGAATAATATAAATCATATTTTGAGATCTCACCTAATAACTTGAGCTTTTAGATGAGATGATTTCTTAACACAGTCAACTTATTAGAGCGTTGAAATTTTGCAGATAAACATAATCAGAATGTATAAACAACTTGAATACTTCCAAGAATACCAGCGACGAGCTCGAGCACTTATAGGAGTTGATCAGACTGAGAGACTTGTAAAAGGAGCCCTCGTCCTGATTACTGTTGGTGGAAATGATTTCGTGAACAACTACTACTTGTTACCCTATTCTGCAAGGTCTAGCCAATTGTCTCTACCAAGATATGTCAGATATCTCATTTTAGAATACCGAAAAATACTAATGGTAAGTCCCTACAATGGAGATTTTGAAAAAAAAAAAGCTCCAGGATATCTTAAAATGGAAAATTAAACATGATATATCATCTTCTTTCTATCATCACTGCAGAAGCTATATAAACTGGGAGCCCGCAGAGTTCTCGTGACAGGGACTGGGCCAATGGGTTGTGCTCCGGCAGAGTTAGCTATGAGGGGCACAAATGGGGGTTGCTCAGCCGAACTTGAACGAGCTGCGTCCTTGTACAATCCACAACTTGTTGGGATGTTAAAAGGACTGAACAAAAAGATTGGAAAAACTGTTTTTATTGCTGCAAACACACAACAATCACACTTGGATTTCATTAGTGATCCTCAAGCATTTGGTATGCCAACTTCTATTGTCAAAAACGATTATTTCTTCACAGAACCATCTATTCTGAAACCTCACCTAACAGTTTAAGCTTTTAGGTGAGATAGTTTTTTAATATAGTATCAGAGTCTTGGTGACCCAGCGTTCACAAGTTCGAATCTCACCACCCCTTTTTATTTGATAAAAATCAAGCACAATATAGTATGAGTTTGTGTAAGTTTCAAGCCCAAAAGACTCACTTGAAGAGGTGTGTTGGAGAATAATATATCATATTTTGGGGTCTCACCTAACAGCTTAAGCTTTTAGGTGAGATGGTTCATTTGAGCTTGAAACTTGCACAGACCCATATTACCTTGTATTTTATTTTTATCAAATAGCATGGGGGTGATAAGATTCAAACTCGTGATCGCTGGGTTAACAAAGCACCGATACCATGTCAAATAACCATCTTATCTAAAAATTTAAGCTATTAATTAATATCATAGAATATAATTTATATTATTCTCTAACAATATTGACTCGCAGGATTTACCACCTCAAAAAGAGCATGCTGTGGACAAGGACCATACAATGGTCTAGGACTATGCACGGTATCATCCGACTTGTGCCCTAATCGAAAGCTCTATGCATTCTGGGATGCATTCCACCCATCTGAAAAGGCAAACCGATTGATCGTGGAGAAGATGTTCTCTGGCACTACCAAGTATATGTACCCCATGAATCTCAGCACAATCATGACCATGGATGCCATGGCATGAACTCATCCTCTGCATGGCTTTCTTTGTTAAATAAAGTAACTATTTATATGCGTTTCATTTCTTGCTCTTTCACAAATGATGTCAAGAGAAATTTCATTATCCTGCTAAACATTAATCTTAATTTCTTAACATTATCTCAATTCTCACTTGTAAAAAGATAAAGCAGTTGCAGAAGAGAGTCCCATAATGTAAACTGTGTCATAAACAAGGATTGACTTTCGGCTTCATTCATTGGGTGTTACAGAATAATATAAATTATATTTTGGACCTCACCTGACAATTTAAATTTTTAGGTAAAATAGTTCCTTAATATGGTATCATAGTTTTGTTGACTCAGCGGTCATGAGTTCGAATCGCACCACTTTTATTTTATTTGATAAAAATCAAGCACAAGGTAGTGTGAGTCTGTGAAAGTTTAAAATCCAAAAAGCTTTCACTTGAGAAGATGTGCTAGAGAATAATATAAATCATATATTAAGACCTCACCTAACATCTTAAACTCTTAAATGAGATAGTTCCTCAACATTCTTGTCTGTCTATACCTCTACATCTAACTTTGTTGGCTCTGTCATCTGCATCACAGAGGAGTCTTGTGATCATAAAGATAAACAAATCGACAGAATGTCCAGAAAAAAAAAACTACATCAACTAAACAAGACCATGAATAAACAAATTGGCAAGTTGTTCTGTAGAACAACATCAACTAAAGCAGCCAAAATTATTTCTAGCCAGATTTTCTACATGAATCGCAACTTCACAGTTTGCAAAGAACCATTATTCGTAATTTGGCTCTTAATAACCTTAAAAAATAGTTCTGTCCGACAATGCCATTGTAAGGAACATGAGACTTGTTAAAGTTATCAATTCTCTAAAAGGAAATTGCCTCACCCCATCACCTGCTGCAAACTTTTCTGGTCTCAGTTTAAGCAACGCACACTGCTGAAAATTTTATCACATGATAATTTGATTCAGAGTAATTGTGCTGTCAACTTGTCCATTCTCATATATATCTTGTGGGTATTAAAGTTCTTGACAACTAGAAAGAAAAAAAGGCAATTCTTTTCTGTGAAGTGGAAGTGGTAGGCAGGGCGTGACTTTCATTCCAAAGCACCGTTGAGAAATTAAGAGCCTGAAAAAATTAGCTCGCAAACAATCGAGTTTAGTCTGTGATTATGTGGGTTTAATGGTTTTCTGAACTGTTTTTTACGGCTAAGTCACTTTGGTGCTTCAAAAGGTGTCAAGACCAACCACAACATTAACAAACCATTATTATTTTGGTGATTTGCAGTTAGGTTTTTGGATATATATATATAAAAAAAATTGTTCACAAAAGCGTTTCGTGATGGAAAAAAATTTAAAATCTTTCTTATAGGTTTCAAGTTCAAGTGATCAGAGTATATTTATCTTGTAAAAATCTGAGATAATTAGAGTTTTATTCATTTAACTCGGACTCATATTATTTTAAAAAAAAAATGAAGTTTACTCGGAGAAAAAAAGAAGATATATTCTTATAGGTTTCAAGTTCAAGTGAGGGTATATTTATCTTGTAAAAATCTGAGATAATCAGAGTTTTATTCATTTAACTCGGATTCATATTTTTTTTTAAAAAAAAGAATGAAGTTTACTTGGAGAAAAAAAGAAGATATATTCTTATAGGTTTCAAGTTCAAGTGAGAGTATATTTATCTTGTAAAAATTTGAGATAATCAGAGTTTTATTCATTTAACGCAGACTCATATTTTTTTTTAAAAAAGAATGAAGTTTACTCGGAGAAAAAAAAAAAGATATATTCTTATAGGTTTCAAGTTCAAATGAAGATATATTTATCTTATAAAAATTTGAAATAATCAGAGTTTTATTCATTAACTCGGACTCACATTTTTTTAAAAAAAGAATGAAGTTTACTCGAGAAAAAGAAAGATATATATAATGCATTATATGAGCCACATTTTAACTTTTTGAGGGACATGACTTCCACTCTAGGTCACTGAAAAGGTAGAATTCCTGTCGTTGTTCATGTGCAATTTTAAATAATTGACTTTGAAGTATGAAGTTAAGTTGAGGTATATTGTACAAACCCTATCCGATGTGACTGGTGAACTAGAATGTAATGCACTTTTTAAATATTCCACAGTTCATGTTACAGCAAGTCCTGGAATATCACTGTTTATGAATTTGGTTGAAATTGTTTTTTAAATTGTTTTTTATTTTAAAATATATTAAAATAATTATTTATTTATTTTTTAAAAATTATTTTTAATATAGAAACATATATGAAAATGATATAAAAATATTTAATTTAAATTATAGATTTGGTTTGAAGCTTCAGTGATCATGTAATTACTAGGTCGCTGTATTTTTTTTTTTTTTTTTTCAGAATGAGTCACGACTTGGGCGGTGGAAGTTAAAGTGTAGACTAGGTGCTACTTACTTTAACTACTACCAATTTATGCACGTCATATGCTATAATAATTGAAGGAAACCTAGAAGGTGCCAAGGGGGTTGATTCCAGCTGAGTTCTACAGCTTTGTTTTATAATATGTTTTAAGAGTTTTTTTTTTAAATAATTTTTATTTTATTTTATTTTATATTTTAAATTAAATGTTTTTATGTTTTTAGATTATTTTCATGTGTTGATATTGATGTTGATGTTAAAAATAATTTTAAAAAATAATAATAACATCATCATTTTAATATATTTTTAAATAAAAAATATTTTTAAAAACATCCATCACCTCAAAATTCAAAGCCATAGTCACTGTCTCACCAAAACAAGGAGATTAGGCTTTGAAGAAAAAGAGAACCTCGATTTTTAACTTCACTTTGATTTGGATTTGGTTTGGAATCGTAGTTGATGTTGTTTTTTAAAGTGTTTTTCATTCAAAAATACATCAAAATGATGTTTTTTTTAATTTTTAAAAATTATTTTTGACATCAGCATATAAAATGATCTAAAAACACCAATTTTTTTTAATTTAAAATAAAAAAAATTATTTTTTTTCAAAAATATTTTCCAAACACATTCCTAGACACCCCGATCGATGGATGATGTTCTAAGAGAATTGTTGTAAGATTAATCACAATGGCAATGTATGTCATGAAATGAATCGTGATCTTAGTGATAAGTAATTGAAAGATATTAAAGAATCTGAAACATTAACCCCTTTAAGCGTTAGGTATTTTTGGTAGCCTTAGGATTTTAGATATGTCACTACCAAAATCTTTCCGTAATTTTTTTTGACAACCACGCTAACAGAAACTTTTTGTCGACAATTTCTTTTCTTTGTGTGTCGCTCGGAATTAAATATATTGATGGAAACACCGACTATAACTTAATCAATAACATTGCGTCGGCATATTCTATTAGTATCTATATTAATATATTCTATCGGTGATATCAACATTAATATTCTGTCAGTGATTTCATATGTACTATTCTTTTGGTATAGCCATCGGTAATAGTGATATTTCAACTCGTTGAAAAACACTGACAGAAAGTTCTTTTTTTAATTCAGTCACCACTATTTTAATATTTCTCAAAAAACTAAATTGAAAAAAATATTTCAAATTAATTTAATTTAAAATTCAAATATTTATTACAAATTATTAAATTTTGAAAATTCAAAATTCAAGTACAATAAATCTAAAATAGAGGTGGCGTTGGAGGAGGAAGAGGAGGTTGGTCGGGATTGTGAGACATAAAAGGAGCACATGTATCACTCTAATATCATTGTATATGCATAACCATTCGATGTAGTGCGACTATCTCATCACGAAGTCCCGCCATCTCATCATGAAGTTCAACTGTCTTATCATGCACTTTCTCGGGTAAAGTCATCTAGAACTCCAAAGTTTGCATGAAAGGAACCGATTTGAAGGATGTTTCAACGGTCAAAACAATAAGAGCTGATCACAAATTCTCAGTCATAGTGTTATAAAGTTTGTATATTTGATTTCTATCGAGTCCACCGGACAATCCTTCCACCAACCACTCATCTAAATCAAAATTTGGATGGGTTGAAGGATCATTCTTGTATTTCTCTTTCAACCGGCTATTATATCTTTCCTGAAAAAAAATACAAAAAAGTAAGAAAAAATCCAATGAAATAATAACTTAAGAAAAAGAAATTGAAGAATATCAACATACCATGAATTAATGAGCGTTAGTATCTATAAAAAATGTTGCACTCCTTTTTAGCAGTCTCTACTTTGCACATGCGTCTCAACAAAAAGCTCCATCGGTAATGGATTGCATCCAAGACTTGTAGCCTGCAAGAAAAAAAACATTATTAGCTACAAATATTAAAAAGGAAAAATTATAGACAAAAAATGATGTAATTAAATAAAAATGTATCATTTGTTTTGCATGCAAAATGAATGGCACAGAGTCTTCGAAGTGCATGATAACAGAACCTAGAAAACATCAGTTCTGCCTCTGGTCACAAGAATGTGAGCGTCTGTTGAAATGCTCAGACATCATGTGCTCAATGTAATATGCCTAAATTGCCTTTGAGATGTATGACGACCTGAACTCATTCCAGATTGCCATGTTCTTCTAGTTTGGAAGCTCTCTTACTCGCAAATATTTTTTTGTTTTTTTTCTGTTCCTCTAACTTGAAATCAATCAACCTATATTGTATAGATGAATTATTTGTTAGTGAATAAAAAATAAAATTATATTATTTGAAAAAAATAAAAATTACTGTCACCAAAATTACCTAGTTACAACATGATTCTCCCACACCTTTCCCGCAACATCATCATAAAATTAAGTTCAAATTAACCTTAAACCTTGTAAACCATGCATTAATCAACGATTTCCATTTAAGATTTTTGGATATCTGACTCCATTGAAACAATGGGTCTCCATCAATGATTTAAAGGCCATTGTTATTATTATTGTGACCTCAATATTTGTAAACCTGCATTAAAAAACCAATTGATTTTTCATTTGTGATTTAACATTCACTTACACCACTCTGATTCATTCTCGTCACATTCATAACCATATTCCTATAGGAATTACTATTGACATCTACAACTCCATACACGTTGCTAGAACTAGAAGTTGATCAAACCATCATTTCTATCATGATCTCATGAGGAACAAATTCTTCTTCATGTGCATACCAACATAAATATTCCTCCATGAACCCTTTTTGTAGAAGATACATTGTGACAACATCTAGATCGATAAACTTTATGATTTTGCACTTTTTGCATGAGCATCTAATATCGCCTCCACTATTGTTTCTCGGATTAGATATTGCGTAGTTAATAAAACTATGAACCCCATTGTAATAATTCATTCTAAACAACCTTTAGGTGATTCAAGATATATCAATTAATGATTCTCCATTACTTATATACAATAATAATGCATTAATTAAATATCTTAACTAAAAAATAAAATTTTATATAATTTAAAACAAACTCTAACACGAACACATATTAAATCTATACAATAAATGTATATGATAAAAAAAAACTATAAATCAAACAACAAACATCCAAACAAAATCAATATACATAAAAAATAAGCAAAAATGGTAGATTTGCTTATTTAAAGTGGAGAAAAAAAATCAAAACAAAAAACATATGCTTAAGAACTTAGTGTTGTGGTTGCTGGATTTGTTATGAGAGGTTGAACTATGTTGAAATTAGAGGGAGAGGGTGGTTAGGATTATAGAGGAAAATAAATACAAAAGGAAGAATTAAAAAAAGAGGACAGGGAGGAGGGTCTATGATCAAGTCATAAATTAAAAAAATTACCAAAGGATTTAATGACAAAATATATCTATTGGCAACTCCATCAATAGCTTTGTCGATTAAAATGTCACATTATTGTACTTCATAGGTTTTTTAATCTCAGTGTAATTCCGCTTGCAAATTCATCGGTGTTTACTATCGAAATTACTGTCGAACTATATTGTTGTTAACACCATTAGTAATGTTAGAAAAAATGTAACATCATCATACTTTATAGGTTTTTAAGTCCCTATAATTCTGCCCGCAAATCCTTTAGTGTTTACTATGAAATTATTGGTGAAATATATGTGTTGGTAAAGTCACCAGTAATTCTCTCGAAAAAATATCACGTCATCTACTTCATAGATTTTTGAATTCCATTATAATTCCACCTGTAAATCCCTTAGTGCTTACTAAATACATTTACCGACAAAAAACATTTTATCGGTAAAGGTGTCTTAAAAACTACGATGGAAAGAGTGACAAAAACTTGTTATTGGAATGTTCACAAACAAATACTGGCAGGAAAATTTGTTGGTTTTTTTCATATGGATGAATTTTTTTTCTAGTACCGAGTGTAAAATAATTATTTGTATATAAAATCTTAAGTTATTGGATAAAATCCAAGATATGATTTGTATTATATTTTATCACACTCTTTTAATGAAAACTCTTTTAGCTTGCAACGTGTTTGGTATTACCTTGTAATAGTAACTAATTTTAATTAGAAGAGAGAATTGAACTTGGATTTGAAAGGCTTTGATAAAATATTAAAAAATCATCCCAACCTAAAAGTTTAAGTTTATCTTATAAATGATTTATATTATTTTTTAAAACTAATTAATATTGCTATACTAAGTTTTACCTTGAAGAAATTATAATGCCTTTAAATCATTTATACGATAATGTAGTTGGTAGATGTGTGAAAAGAACTTGTATCAGACAGATAACCACACTATACAAGCACATGCATTCTTAAATATTAAGGCATAAACAGTTGATTGAAATCCAGCTACATGAATAAACCCATAACAGATTTTGTGGCAAGGATTTAATTCATAGCTCGTACAACTTGTTAACATCCACAACTACCAGGACTTAGTCTCTGTTTTGCACTGTATTTTAAAAGTATTTTTGAAAAAAAAATTATTATTTATTATTTTTTTACGTTAAATTAAAAAATTATAGTGTTTTTAGATCATTTTCATGCGCTGGTATCAAAAATAAATTTTAAAAAATAAAAAAAACAACATTTTAATACAATTCTGAACAAAAAACACTTTCAAATACAACCTTAACCAGACTCTCAGTCACTAATTTGAGTTTGGATTGGCTGGTTGTTTACATCGAGGGTGGTAGAGCCAGAAGTTGTATATATAGATGCACGTCCATCTTGTATCTTTCATCCTCGGGGATCTTACTTTGATCAATACAAGTATTCTCTTCCAGGATTCGTTGACCATTTGTCAATACAAGTTTTCTCTTCCTGGATTCGTTGACCATTTCAATGGCTACCATCTCATCAGTTTGCAGTTCTTATTGGGTGATCTCATGGCTGGCAATGGTGCTGGTAGCCATGGTTGACCGAGCTGACGCCAGGGCTTTCTTCGTGTTCGGTGATTCACTCGTCGACAGTGGCAACAACAACTACCTGGCAACAACTGCTCGAGCCGATTCACCACCTTACGGGATCGATTATCCAACGCAACAAGCAACAGGCCGATTCTCGAATGGCCTCAACATTCCTGATATTATCAGTTAACTTTCCTATACATTTTGCCATTATATATGTTGTATATGATCTATATTTCTCTGTTACCTACCTAGCTAGCTCATACATCTTTACACATTCTCAAATGTCAGAGAAAAATATAAATCATATTCAAAGTCTCATCTAACAGTTTAAGTGTTTAGGTGAGATGATTCTTTAACATGGTATCAGAGTCTTATCAGTTAACTGTCCTATACATTTTGTCATTATATATGTGGTATATGATCTATATTTCTCTGTTACGTAGCTAGCTAGCTCATACATCTTTACACATTCTCAAATGTCAGAGAATTATATAAATCATATTCAGAGTCTCATCTAACAGTTTAAGATTTTAGGTGAGATGATTCTTTAACATGGTATCAGAGTCTTGTTAACCCGGCAGTCACAAGTTCAAATCTCACCATTCTCATTCTATTTGATAAAAATCAAGTACAAGATAGTGTGAGTCTGTGCAATTTCAAGCCCAAACGGCTTTCACTTGAAATAATATGTTAGAGAATAATATAAATCATATTTTGGGACTATACTTAACAGCTTAAACTTTTAGATAATCACAACTATTTACACGCACACCAACGTGTTCTCAGGAAATCTTGGTCTCATTAAGAGTTATAAAATGAATTTTTCAGGTGAACATATTGGCTCAGAATCCCCATTACCTTACCTGAGTCCAGAGCTAAGAGAGCAAAGACTGCTTGTCGGTGCCAACTTTGCTTCGGCCGGAATTGGAATCCTTAGTGACACTGGAATTCAGTTTGTAAGTAGCCTGCCTGTCGAGTTTCTCACTGACTAACTCATTCTAAGCAATTTCTTGCTTTCAATTTCAATCCATAGATATCAGAACAGGTGATCTTATGTGGCCTAAAATGCAAAAATTTCAGATAAACATAATAAGAATGCATAGCCAATTGGAATATTTCCAACAATACCAGCAACGAGTCAGTGCACTCATCGGAGCCGAGCAGGCCAAACGACTAGTCAATCAAGCTCTTGTCCTGATTACCGTTGGTGGGAATGATTTTGTCAACAACTATTACTTGGTTCCATATTCTGCAAGGTCTCGCCAATATGATTTACCAAATTATGTAAAGTTTCTCATTTCTGAATACCGAAAACTATTGCTGGTAAGTTCTCTTCTATGCTCAACTCAAGCACAAACCTGCATAACATTTTATGCATAACTAAAATGTATACTCAACTCAAGCACTCATTTTGTGAGTGAACTCATACACAAGGATGAGTTGAGTAAGAGAAAATTTCTGATTCATCTCCCTGCGCGCGTGGTAATGCCTATATTTTCTTAAAATTTTGTTGTTTTGTTAAAATATATTGATAACTCTTAAATTGAAAACATTGATATTTTCCGTTTATTTTTTCCAACTATAACTGTCACCATAATTTAATTTTATAACAATTATATTTTTAATTATTGTAATAGACATTTTAATTTCACAATAAAATTAAATATGATTGTTATATCATGGTAACCTATAAATACCATGTAGTTTTTTTAAACAAGGTACAATCCGAAATAGTTATCTCTTCTGCTCATTTAGCTGGTCTTTCTTCTTTCCAAACTGTTTCTGTGTTGCCCTCTTCTCTAAAAGAAAAACTTGTTGAATCCTGGTGGAAATATCCTCGAGTACAGTGCACAAACACGGCTCAAGAATCTGTTTTCGTTCCTTACATTCATATATTTCACAACAGTTATAAAATGAGTTATTCCTCATTCCTCCCCGTTTTTCATCACTTCAGAAGCTGTATTATCTTGGGGCACGCCGAGTTCTGGTGACCGGCACCGGAGCTCTAGGTTGTGTTCCAGCAGAGTTAGCCACGAGGAGCACAAATGGTGGTTGCTCAGCAGAACTACAGCGAGCAGCCGCCTTGTATCACGCACAACTTGAGACCATGATAAACGATATCAACAGAAAAATCGGCAGTAATGTGTTTATTGGTGCGAATACTCACCAAATGCACACTGATTTTATCAGCAATCCTCAAGCATATGGTAAGAAATATCTTCAGATTAGACTCTTCAGATAATATGTTTGCTGTGATTTATCATGAAAAAAAGCCATTGTTTTGGTTAATCTGGCAGGATTTAGTACATCAAAGATAGCATGCTGTGGACAGGGACCATACAATGGCGTAGGACTGTGTACAATACTGTCAGACTTGTGCCCTAACCGCGACCTCTATGCATTTTGGGATTCTTTCCATCCATCAGAGAAGGCAAACAGATTTATAGTGCAGCAGATGTTTACAGGCTCCACCCAATATATGAAACCTATGAACCTCAGCACCATCCTGGACTTGGATTCTAGGTCCTGAATGTCAAGGATTCCAGTAAATCAAATATTGATTTATGAAATCCTCCTTGATTATAGGAGATACAGTTTATGATACTCTGTAATTATCTCTTTCCATGTATTTAGCTTTCAATATCTTATCACTTGTATACACCCTAATGTAAGCATACATTTAATATAAATAAGAGCACTGCACCAGAGAAGAAAGATGTGCACGGTATATTTTTTTTTTTATAACCGGGGTGTCTGGGTCAGCTTACGCGCACCACAACTAATCCCCGGACTCACTGAACATCCTGCAAACCCAGTGAGCATGTAAGGCACCGCGGGGGTGACAGGCGTGCATGGTGGGACTTGAACCCTGGTGCAGAGGAAAGAAACAAGTCCCTTCAACTGCTAGGCCAAGACCTCACTTGCACCATGCTAGGATATTACAGGCTAAGCAAGTTAACTGGTAAATCAATCCAAAATGATATTATTTAAAAAAATATTAAAATAACATTGCTTTGAAAGTGTTATAAAAATTAATATAGGTTGCAAGTTAATTCAGCCTTTGCTCAATCCACATTTTTTTAAAAACATATTAAAATAACATTGCTTTGAATAAAAATAATATTCAAAAACTATGAAAATAGTTAGAATTTGATAAAGTAATCAAAATCATAGAAAAACATGATTTCTAAATTAATTGTTTTTTGCACTTTTTTTTCAAGAAAAACGTTTTTAGGGGGGCTAAAATTTATTTATGAAATCAAACATAATCAAATAAAAAACAAACCAAAATCATTACAAAAACACCATCATGACAAAAATATAAATAGAAGAAATTAAGAACTTTTAAAGAGTACATTAATATAAAACAAAACAAAAAATGAAATAATGACAAACTCTAATTTTGTACCCAAAAAAAATCTCCAACTAATTGTAATATAAATTCTATACTTAAATTAGGCCATAATATTTAAAACAATAAATTATTGAATTTAAAGGTACATTTGATATCAAAAATCTTTTTCATATTTTTTTACATATTGTTTGTTTTGTTTTAATTAATTGTTTTATTTTAAAAGGGATAATGGAGAACTAACACAATTAATTTAATGACTAGATATTTATTCATACAAATACATATATGCATGCATACATATATAATAATACAATCAATACCTAAAATAAAATTATTTGCTTTTAGTATCATGAAAGTTAAACATTTTCAACAACGTGTGAACATCTCAATTACAAAATCTTATTTTGTATCTAAAATCCAATTTGGAAAAGAAAAAAAAACAACTTTAGTATAATGTATCCCACCGTATCTAAAACAACTGTAAAAGATATACAAGAATCCATAAACTAGATTATGCATATGCATAAATATCTAGAATACTTCATTATTATGCATCTTATGAGACAGTGACATTAATGACACTTTTGTATTTGAAGAAAAAGGCTAGATTTTTTCTTAGATTTCTGAATCTCAAAATATTTATAGCAAAAGAAAATATCAAAGTTGATGAATTTCACTTTACACGTTCCAACAACCTTTTCATTTCTTTTTACCTTGTATAGCCACTTAGTAATTAGGTGACAAAATGCGAATCTGACTACTAGATAATCTTCATTCAATCACACAATCTCCTTGTGAATTTCAAAATAAGAGGGCTTTCACTTTCCTAAGCCTATATAATGCAAGTTATGAAAGCAAGAAGCGGCACAACGAAAATCAATCGTCTTTAAATTCTTTTTCTAGGTAACTTTGTTGCCCAGGTATTATCAAATGTTTAGTCTTTGATTTTGTTTTTTTAATCCTTTATACCTAATAGATATTTAGTTATAATTTGCGTTATTAGTGATCATTCCTGTGAAATGTGTTAAAATTATTGTATTTAATATGGTTTGTTGTGTAAGTGTTTTTACCTGTATATTTAATTAGTTATAATCAAGTATGGATGTGATTGAATCAACCAGGAGGTTGCATAGATCTCAATAGGTGACCTGAATGTCTTTCATGTAAATAACAAACATATTGCATTTGAGTGATCTTATTATAACTATTTGTTAATGTTTTTTTTCCTTATCGTTGTTCATTGTGAGTTTCTATTACACTAATAAGTGTTTTATATATCCAAAAAAGAAGAATAACATTAAAATAGTTTTTGAAATAGGCATGTGTAGCTTACAAAGTTCAATAACAAGGAGCAAAGTGATGGCTGGTGGAGAAGAGAACAGTGATGGTGGAAAAACCGATTTCCATGTGCTTGTTGTGGATGATAGTACTGTCGTTAGAATGGTCCATAGGATGTTGATGACAAGTCTTGGGTTGAAAGTTCAAGAAGCCAAAAATGGAAAAGAAGCCGTTGATCTTCATATCAATGGAGCTTACTTTGATCTTATTTTCATGGATATGGAAATGCCCATCATGAATGGTCCTACGGTATGTTCTTGTGAAATTGAACTTCACTCGCTTTATGATGAATTTTTTTTTACAAACTATAAAAATATATGGTTCATCAAAAGAATAACAATTGTAGCAATTGTATAATAATATAATTTATTATGTCTAAATCCATTACTTGCATTGTTTTTCATCAATTCATCAACACAAACGCTTTTGTTACTATCTTGGTCAGTTTATTATAGAAAAATTACCATGAACATTTTATAGTGTAGCAGTTTTTACTTGCCTTTCGTGTTTTATAAAATTACAGTTTACATCTTGTATAAGTGTAGAATAAACTAAAGTATAGAATGGTATAAATATATATTGTGACGCATGCAAAGTTTATGATGTAAATGGTAGTTTTTAAAAGCACAAATGGTAAGTAGAAACAACTAAGCTATAATATGGTGAGGGTATTTTTTCCTTTGTTATATCTACAATACATATTCAATTTTATCAAATCAAATACAATTTAAGTATTAAAATCAAAAAAAAGATTTTCTAATGAGAGAAATGGGGTTGGTGATCATCATTGAGGTAGTAAAGATATAAATTTTTAGTTCTAATAGTTGGTGATCACTAAACCAAAATTAAAACTGAAAGTTGTTTTTAATGAATTAAGTAAAGCTCAAATGATGAGTTTTTAAATCAGTTTATTTTGATTATTCATACAAGTATGATTGTATTATTTATCCTTTTTGTTTATTTATTTTGTACTCGTGTAATTATTTACAAATCATCATTTTTAGCAGGCAACAAGAGAGCTTCGAGCAATGGGTGTTAAGAGCAACATTGTTGGTGTCACATCTTGTACTTTTGAGTCTGCGCACAAAGATTTCATAGAAGCAGGCCTGGACCACTGTGTTTCAAAGCCATTGACTATAGCCATGATTTCCTCCTTCCTCCCGGATCCTAACAACAGATAATCCACCTACCTTGTGCAGACAAGACCTAATTGAGCAATGAGATGTGTACCTAGGTAGCATTTTAGTTGTGAGGTCTTGGCCTAGTGAGACTTTGTTTCAAACTTTCCTTTCACTATGTATGTAGAGATGTATAAACTCTACATAAAAATAAAGTTTCATAGAAGTTATCTACCTATGAAAAAGTTAGTGATAAAGTTTTTCTATTTGCAAATCACATAAATTAAAGGTATAAAAAAACATGTTAGAGAATAGTATAAATCATTATTGGAACTCACCTAGCAGCGTAAACTTTCCGGTTGAAATTTTACTTTTACATCATATTATAATCTTGATGACTAAATGGTCACGAGTTTGAATGTTATCTTTTCGTTGTAATTAATAAAAAAAAAACACTAAACATAAGATAATGACGAGCTTATACAGGTTTCAAATTCAAAAAACTTTCACTTCATTTACCTGAAATACTTTCGTTATTGAACGAACAAGCATTTTGTATTTTCAAAGCGATGTATGTAATGCAATATATTTTTGAGAAGGCTTTTAAATAATAAAGATAAATGGTAAAGTAATTGAAAATTCAATTTTCCCCCTAAGTGTTATCTCTTTTTAATTGTTATTAGTTAAAATTACACATCATAAATGATTATTTAAATCTTTAAAAGCTTTGCTGAAAATAAAACATGTATTATGTGATTTAAATGCATATATAAATTGTTTAAACTTGATATACCTTATTGACATATATAGTTAAAAAAAAGAAGAACAAATTTAGTATAATATCCTTACCTCCTAATTATTGAATGAATGGTTTGATAACAAATCTCATATAACTTTTTTTGATTTGATATACTACTATAAATAATATTTTAGTAACATTAATAAATTAGGTGAAGGTGTGGAAAAAGAGAGATTCGAATAAGTTCTATGTTTGAGGATTAACAATTTAATTTGAATATAATGGATACTAAACTTGAATGGAGTGTTTTTTGAAAACAAAATAGTTACATTACTTGATGGATAAGGTATAAATATGATAAAACCTCTATTTGAATCCCAACTTACATCTATATGTGTTTATTTATGTGTGTGAGAGAGATTTTACTATTTGCACTAGATTAAAATTTAAGAAATTTTACTATTTGCACTAGATTAAAATTTAAGGGACAAAATTCAAGAACTAGAAAAATAACAACCTTATTGTAAAAAAAAAAAATGATCCCTTCACTTTTTTTTTTAATTTATCCTTGGAATTTATTAATACTTATTTTTATTTCCTTTAGTTTGGTGATCAAATACTTTAGCCAAAATTTTATTTTTGTTCACATTTTGGCTCTAGTTTGAGAGAGAGAACAAAAGGTTATAAAAAACCACAAAATAGTTGAGAAAGTTGTTAGTTGACCCCTTTTAGCAACTAAAACGGTCATTTTTAGTGTCAATGGGATATTTTCAAGAAGAAAAATCACATTGAAATGTTTTTTTTACCTCTATCTTATTTTTTAAAAAAAAATCTTAGACTTTGAAAACTTTTAAATTTGAGGTGTTTTTTTTTTTATTATTTTGATAACAATTTTTTTTCAAATATAATACCAAAAATAGGTTTTTAAAGGCCTATAAAGTATTTATTAGGTGTTTTCATCTGGAGAAATTATTGAAAACAAGTTTTTATCCAAGAAGTTGATAGGCTAACTTTCTAGCCATCTTAAGTTTCCAGAAATGAACTAGAGACAATGTGTCATCTATCAAAACACATTATGAATTATCTTATTCATTTTAGAAATTATTTGATAAATGATGCATCATATGTCATGTCTAAAAAAGAAAAACATTGTCCCAAACAAGTGGGCTTGAGCTATTTTGCTTATACATGTTAGTTTTTTAAAAAAGTTTAAGTCGTGGGCAAAAAGGTCAGCGCTTCTAGCCTTGTTTTTCATTATTTTTTTAAAATCATATGCTATTATTAAAAAACATATTTGATATATTTAAACTAATTAATTATATATTTAGATATTATTTAATCTCATATTGTTTAATTCTTGATTTTTGTGTTTCAATATATATATATATATATATATATATATATATATTAAAAAAGTGTTATTTTTCTACAGCTCATTATGATTAGTTTTTTTATTTTATCCAATTACTTTATTCTGAACATCAGTTTTTTATATTAGAAAAAAAAAGATTTCAAGAAAAGATTATTAGAGTTGGTTGAGTAAATGATTTAGGTCATGGGTTCAACAAATTAACCCAATATGGTTTGGGTCATGTCGAGATGTTATTTTCTCTATATTATAAAAAAAAATGGTGTCTTGAAATTATTTTTGAAGACAAAAACCCGAGTCTTGACCGATTGTCTAACTTATCTTTGGATCAAAGATCTTTAGCTATACATGCCCCTTAACTTGACGAGTTAGTCGTTAGTTGATGTTAGAATAATTTTTCAGTATTTGTTTTTGTATGTAATCCTCGAACAATTTTATTAAGCATATGCATTAGATATTGCTTTTATTGTTAAAAAGTTTTAGACAAAAAGCATGTGGACAATGCCTGATTATTTTTCTTGCGTTGAAAAAAATTATGACTTGACCAGTAGTATAACGCGAGCCACTTTTCCAATACCACCACCACCACTACTATTACTATTAATATATCACCACTCTTTCACTATCCACACTAATACTATCGTTATCTCTATTTAACACCACACCATATTTTAGATAGTCATTAAAGTTTTTAAAATATATTATTATTAATATTATAATATTATTACTACATCATCAACCATTATTTTCCCTTCTCCACCAGCATAGCAATTATGTGTATTATTTTTTATTACTCATATTGAGAAAATCATTATTCCTTTCCATCTTTAAAATAAGACAATAGAAATTTAAAATTTATTTTGATTTATTACAAAATAAAATGTCATTTTAATTTCTCAATTATTAATTTGATTTCTGTAAATTACATTCTCAATAAACAAAAAACACCTTAAAACATTCACCATTAAACACTTGATCTTTTAATTTTTAACCCTGAACCAAAAAAAAAAAAAAAAAAACCAAAATGAGGTTAGATGTTAAACTTGTGGGTGAAGGGGTGAATAAACTTGAGTGTCTATGTCTTTTTCTGTCACTTTTGATTTATTATTATTATTTTTCATCCACTTATATTTTAAACCACATATTATTTTTATTTTATAATTATATTTAATTTAAAATTCTAATTAACATCTATTAGGAGTCATTAATATGCATAATATTTCTAACTTGTGCTAAAACTCCTTAGCACTTCAACCCTTAACACTTTACCTTTAAATCTTACATAATAGTTTTTTCTTCAAAATTCTTACTTCATACCAAATATCGCTAGATATAACATAAGCAGGGCTTTAAAATGAGACTCGTCTCTTTAAAGGGACTAAGAGTTTTAAAATATGTATTGGCTATAAATTTGAATAAGGTGTTGATTAAGGAAATATAAAATTCACCATTATTATATCATTTCAAATGAAATGTTACATTAGTTATTTCTGAATTCATTTCATGTGTGACATTAAATATTCTATTATTTTATGAGCTTATTTGTAAGTTATTTATTAGTGATGGATCATTGTTGTGTTAATATCATGTCATGGATCAAGTACCTCACAACTTAATGAATTCTAGTAAAATAAGATGAAACTAGTATTGTATTAAACCTACGTTGGTCCCTAGTTTTAGGAAAACTCATCAACTCATTATTTAATTTGTCTTAAAAATATCATGTTGGACGTATTTCAATTTATAAAATCAAGGAGACATGTTAATATAATTGGTTAAACTCAAGTTTGATCAAAACACGACACTAACTCAACAAAAAAAAATCATTAACTCATTATTGTACTTGTTTTAAGGTTAAGAACATTACACTCTTATGTCAGTCCCTAAAAATCAAGACATTTGTAGACCTAACTGTTAAAACTAATGCCTAATGAAAACATGATGTTAACTTGATGAAAACTAATCAATGTTGTTTATATATATATATATATATATATATATATATATATATATATATATTTACAAGCATAATCATACATAAAAAAATGAAAACATAGTTTTATAACATGAAATTAGTGTGAATAAGAAGCTAAAAAATCATTCATGACTATTAATGACCATGTATGAATAGTGAAATATATATTATTTTGCATTTTGAGTAATAACTTATTTTTCAAAATCAAATTTGCAAGCATATGTATACATAAAAAGGTAAAAACATGGTTTTAGAAAACAAATTTAACATGAATGTGAAGTTGATAAAAATAAAATCAAATAAATATACATGAATAAGTTGTGATAATGCATGAATCTTGTGCAACATGCAGGAAGAAGAAGAAAATAAGGAAAATGGATTAGATGCACCTTAAAGGTGGTTACAGTAAATGACAAACTACTATAATCGTTGGTGGTGGTTGAGAAGGCGGTGGTGCTAGTGATGGAGAGGTTTTGAGTATTTTTCTCATTGGATTCTAGTGGGAAACTTTTTTTTAAAATTATTTCTCTATTCTTCTTTCTCATATTTTTACCCAAACAAAACTAATTTTCATAGCTCAAACCTTTTTTTTCTTTCTCTTTATAGGTCCTTTCTCTCTCTCTTTAGCACATACATCCTTCATTCACCAAGCTCAAAACTCTCTCTCTCTCTTTTTCTTTTCATTGTCGCTCTTTCTCTCTCTTTGATATATTTTCTCTCTAACTTAGAGTTCATTAAGTTCTTCATATTTATCTATTTATAATGAGGGAAAGCTTCTAAATGCCTTACGAGGTGGCTTGATTAGAACCTATGGTCTATTGGGATGAACCTTAACCCTAAATATGACATTTTCTCTTCAAAAACGCTTAATTTAGTCTTGTTTTATGTTAGTTTTAACGGTTATTTCAATATACATATGAGGGGTAAAAAAGAGGATGACGAATAACAAGGTGTGGTGTTTTGGTTATGTTAGGAAGTCTGGAGAAGAGCATAAAATGCAATGACTTAGAGGTGTTGGAGGGTTATTTTTGCATAAAAAGGTTGAAGAATATGGCTAGTGCATGAACCAAAACAACATGGTTTAAGTGCATTTTATTTATTTTCCAAAATTGATATTGTTTTATTCATAGTTTTGTGCTTAAAAGAATAGTTTTTTTATTTATTTAATCCTTGATTTTTTTTGTTTTTTATTTTCTCGACCAATTGCACCTTTTTCTCAAGTTTTATTTCAATTTAGTCACTAATTCCATATTTTCGCATCTCTCTCATTCCTCTATTTCTTCTAACTTAGTCCTTGGATTTTTATTTTATCATTGCTGGCCAATTGCACATGTTTTCACATTGTCTTTCAATCTCACTCCTAATTACATTTTTTGTTTGTTTTTTTTGCTTGCTTGCCCAAATTAATATTCAAAAACTATGAAAATAATTAAAATATGATAAAGTTCTTTAAATTATAGCAAAATCATTATTTTTCAAGATAAAAGTTTTGTTTAGTGGGGCAAAATTGTATTATGAAGTCAAATATAATCAAAGAAGACTTAAATTAAAATCATGAACAAAACACCATCTTTTTTTATGAATGAAATGTTCATAATAGAAATATAAATAGATGGAAAAAAAATTAATTGTACATTAATGAAAACAAAAGGAAAAATGAAATCATCACAAAATCTAATTTTGTACCTAAAAATATCACCAATCAATTGTAATATTTAAAACAATAAATGCTTTAATTTAAAGGTACATTTTATATCATAACTCTCTTTCATGATTGTTTATTGTTTATTTGTTTTTATTTTAAAAGAGATCATAGAAAAATAAAATAATTAGTTTATTAACTAGATATTTACGAACCCACACATGTATACATATATAATAAACACAATCAATACCTAAAATAAAATCATTCTCTTTTTAGTATCAAGGGAGTTCAACATTTTCATCAATGTGCGAGCATCTCAATTGCAAAATCTTATTTGTATCTAAGGGCTAATTTGGTAAAGAACAAAGACAACTTTAGTATAATTTATCTCATTGTATCTAATACAATTAGGTGACATTAATGACGCTTTTGTATTTGTAGAAAAAGATAGATTTTTTTATAGATTTTTGAATCTCAAAACATTTATAGCAAAAGAAAATATCAAAGTTGATAAATTTCAATTTACACGTTGCAGCAACCTTTTCATTTCTTTTTACCTTGTATTGCCACTTAGTAACTAGGTGACAAAATACGAATCTGACTACTAGTTAATCTTCATTCAATCACACAATCTCCTCGTGAATTTCAAAATAATAGGGCTTTCACTTTCCTACGCCTATATAATTCAAGTTATGAAAGCAAGAAGCGGCACAACGAAAATCAATCGTCTTTAGATTCTTTTTCTAGGTAACTTTGTTGCCCATGTATTATCAAATGTTTAGTCTTTGATTTTGTTTTTTTAATCCTTTATAGCTAATAGATATGTAGTTATAATTTGTCTTATTAGTGATCATTCCAGTGAAATGTGTTAAAATTATTGTATTTAATATGGTTTATTGTATAAGTGTTTTTACATGTATATTTAATTAGTTATCATCAAGTGTGGATGCAAGTGAATCAACCAGAAGGTTGCATAGATCTCAATAGGTGACTTGAATGTCTTTCATGTAAATAACAAACATATTGCATTTGAGTGATCTTGTTATAATTATTTGTTAATATTTTTATTATTGTTGTTGTATTGCTTGTTTACTGCTAGGTATTTTCCTTGATGTTTTTATCAAAATTAAGGCACGTTTTATAACACTAATTTGAGGTTTGCTATTAGGTGTTACTTGTGACTGGGCTTCATATTTTATTTTGCTTATCGTTGTTCATTGTGAGTTTCTATTATACTAACAAGTGTTTTATATATCCAAAAAAGAAAAATAACATGAAAATGGTTTTTGAAATAGGCATGTGTAGCTTACAAAGTTCAATAACAAGGAGCAAAGTGATGGTTGGTGGAGAAGAAAACATTGATGGTGGAAAACCCGATTTCCATGTGCTTGTTGTGGATGTTAGTACTGTCGTTAGAATGGTCCATAGGATGTTGATGACAAGTCTTGGGTTGAAAGTTCAAGAAGCCAAAAATGGAAAAGAAGCTGTTGATCTTCATATCAATGGAGCTTACTTTGATCTTATTTTCATGGATATGGAAATGCCCATCATGAATGGTCCTACGGTATGTTCTTATGAAATTGAACTTCACTTGCTTTATGATGAATTTGTTTTACAAACTATAAGAATATAATTGAACTTCACTCACTTTATGATGAATTTGTTTTACAAACTATAAGAATATATGTTTCATCAAAAGAATAACAATTGTAGCAATTTTATAATAATGTAATTTATTAAGTCTCAATCCATTACTTGCATTGTTTTTTCATCAATTCATCAACATAAACACTTTTGTTATTATCTTGGTCAGTTTATTATAGAAAACATTACCATGAACATTTTATAGTGTAACAGTTTTTACTTGCCTTTCGTGTTTTATAAAATTACAGTTTACATCTTTTATAAGTGTAGAATAAACTAAAGTATAGAATGGTATAAATATATATTGTGACGAGCATGCAAAGTTTATGATATAAACGGTAGTTTTTAAAAACACAAATGGTAAGTAGAAACAACTAAGCTATAATATGGTGAGGGTAATTTTTCCTTTGTTATATCTACAAATACATATTCAATTTCATCAAATTAAAAACAATTTAATTATTAAAATCAAAAAAAGATTTTTCAATGAGAGAAGTGGGGTTGGTGATTATCACTGAGGTAATAAAGATATAAATTTTTAGTTCTAATAGTTGTTGATCACTAAACCAAAATTAAAACTAAAAGTTGTTTTTAATGAATTAAGAAAAGCTCAAATGATGAGTTTTTAAATCAGATTATTTTGATTATTCATACAAGTATGATTATATTATGTATGCTTTTTGTTTATTTATTTAGTACTCATGTAATTATTTACAAATCATCATGTTTAGCAGGCAACAAGAGAGCTTCGAGCAATGGGTGTTAAGAGCAACATTGTTGGTGTCACATCTTGTACTTTTGAGTCCGCGCACAAAGATTTCATAGAAGCAGGCGTGAACCACTGTGTTTCAAAGCCATTGACTATAGCCATGATTTCCTCCTTCCTCCTGGATTCCAACAACAAATAATTCACCTACCTTGTGCAGACAAGACCTAATTGAATAATGAGATGTGTACCTAGGTAGCATGTTAGTTGTGAGGTCTTGGCCTAGTGAGACTTTATGTCAAACTTTCCTTTCATTATGTATGTAGAGATGTATAAACTCTACATAAAAATAAAGTTTCATAGAAGTCATCTATCTATGAAAAAGTTAGTGATATATGAAAGTTTTTCTATTTGCAAATCACATAAATTAAAGGTATAAAAAAACATGTTAGAGAATAGTATAAATCATTATTGGAACCCACCTAGCAGCGTAAACTTTCCGGTTAAAATTGTTCTTTTACATCATATTACAACTTGACTAGAAAAAAAACATGTATCATGTGATTAAAATGCCCACTTAATTTGTTTAAACTTGATATACCTTATCAAGATACATAGTTAAGAAAAATTAGAATATATTTAGTACAATATCCTTAGCTCCTAATTATTGAATGAATGGTGTGGTAGGAAATGTTATATAACATTTTTTGATTAGAAATACTACTATAAATAATATTTTAGTATGATTAATAAAGTTGGTGGAGGTGTGGAAAAAGAGAGATTTGAATAAGTGATATGTTTTGGGAATAATAATTTAATTTGAATATAATATATACTAAATTTTTTTTATATTAAAAATTAGTTACATTTCTTGATCGATAATACATAAGGTATAAATATAATAAAACTCGATTTGAGATCCAATTCAAATATGTATATGTGTGTGATTTTACTTACTTATTTGAGTTTGTGAAATGCAACAAGCCCTTTCAATTTCTATGATCAATCATGTAGAGTTATTAATCTATAAATCATTAATGCAAGTTTTGATTGTATTTGAAAAAGAACAAGAAAAGTTAAAAAGAAAATTATTATTTAACTCAATGTCTTTTATGAGTATTTGTGATATATTATGTATAAAGATATTTTTTCATCAAAATTTTAAAATTAAATTGATTCTAGATGTAAATCATTATTTTCAAAAAAAAATATAAAATAACTAAATTATAAGAGAGTTATTAAATTTGTTTTGATGAGTATCTAAATGAATACCTGAAATCTAATAAATAAAATAAGAATATCTGTTTTTTTAACCAATATTTAAGATATGAATATAAAAAAACTATCATTTGATCTCTACGTAAAATAGTTTTGGAGGGACTATATTGAATAAAGTATACAAAAAGGTGCTAAATTAACAGCAAATTAAAACTTTGATTACTCCTTCTAGTTTAAGTATTGGAAAAGCGCCTTTAATTATGTTACCGTTAACACGTGACATATCACGTGACCATCTTCTCCCTCCTTTATCACCACTGGCTACCAGCAAACTCTCTCTTAAACCTCTCTTATCCAAAAAAAAATGTCTCTTCTCTCTCTCCAAACTCCACTTCTTTTCAAACCCCGCCACTCCCTCCCCTCCAAAAATGGCGTCGTTTACGCCTCTACCTCAGCAGCTGCGCCGAAAAAATCCAGGCGCAAGAAACCACCAAAACAACTAAACGACAATGGCTCACCGCTCTCTTTCGTCGTTTCCGCAGAGGAGAAAAACCTCCGGTTCGCATTCATGGAAGAGCTCATGCACCGGGCGAGAAATCGCGACACCATCGGCGTGTCGGATGTCATTTATGATATGATCGCAGCTGGTCTCTCCCCTGGGCCCCGTTCCTTTCACGGTCTCATTGTTGCTCATACTCTCAATGGTGATCATGAAGGCGCGGTACACTCTACCATCTCCCTCTCAAAACTCATTTTTTCCCTTTAACTTGAATTTTGAATATTTAGGTTTTGATGTAAAAAAATTTTGATGTTTGTTTTTTTTGTAAATTAGATGCAATCTTTAAGAAGAGAATTGAGCGCAGGACATCGGCCGCTGCACGAAACATGCATAGCGTTAATCCGGCTGTTTGGGTCAAAAGGATTTGGTACTAGAGGATTAGAATTACTAGCGGCAATGGGGAAATTAAATTATGATATTCGGCGCGCTTGGATACTTCTTGTTGGTAAAATTTGATAATTTAATTTATAGAATTGGGATGAGTTGTGCTTATAACTTTATTTGTTTAGTTAGTTAGTTATTGTTTTTGTATGTGGTTAGAGGAGCTTGTTAGGGGAAGATTTATGGAGGACGCCAATAGAGTGTTTTTGAAGGGAGCAAACGGCGGATTGAGAGCTACGGATGAGCTTTATGATTTGATGATTGAGGAGGATTGTAAAGTTGGGGATCATTCTAATGCATTAGATATTGCTTATGCAATGGAGGAAGCGGGGAGGATGGCAACGACTTTTCATTTTAATTGTCTTCTTAGTGTGCAGGTGAGTCGTTTCTAATTTTGGTATGTGATGGTTCCACGCTTTTTAATTGGTTTTTGGTTGTTGAGTGAATTTGTCTTTTGAAAGTGTAGCTGGTTTTTAACATTTCTGTAGTTGTTTGAAAGGATACTTGGTTATAGTATGTATTTATGATATTTAAACAATGTGGTATCAACAATTGCCTGTTCGATGGATGCTTTAAAGTGTTTTCTTTTCTTTCTTTTTTTAGGCTTTTGCAGAATACATGCTATCATGCAGAGTCAGTTTTCTAGAAATTTCAGTCTCAGACTGATATTTGTTGTTTCTTTTTATATAGGCTACTTGTGGAATACCTGAAATATCTTTTGCAACATTTGAGAACATGGAGTACGGAGGACAAGGTTTACTTTCCTTACTTTGTGGATTGACATTTGGGATTTTAATTGTTTCTTGCTTAATTCATTAAAGCTGCTCATATTATATAAAGCATTATGTTTCAGTCAGAGATCGATCACATGTTGCATTGATCTTGTAGCAGTGTAATCATGTTATTTCTGTAGAGAAGAGTGATCTTTTTTGAAGGAATCCCCAGGCATATGAATACTGCAATTGCTTTGCTAACTGGCCACCATTTTGGGCCTTGACCATGTTGAGGTTTCAGGATATGAATAGTTTGGTTTCAGTCATTTCATTTGTTGATCAAGTTTACCTCTACCTTTCTTTGATCAATAATCAAAATTTTGTTTTTGTTGCATTTACTTGAAATCAGTATTCAATTGAGGTTATAATTTTTGTAGTTTACCAAGCCTTGAGACAACTTGAGTTTTTTTTTTTTTAGATGTATTTGGTTTTGATTTTTCAACATTGCTCATAAGTGTCTTTGATCAGACTATATGAAACCTGATACCGAGTCGTATAATTGGGTGATTCAAGCATATACCAGGGCTGAATCCTATGACAGGTAAATTCTATTGCAAATCAAATGTATTAGCCATGCTTCTTTATTAGCAGCTGTCATTTTTCCTATACTTGCACTTGCAGTTCAATAATGGTGCTTGGTTAGCTTTCGTAAATATTCTAGGTTGGTGTTTGTAAGGGCCACATCATTCTTTGCTTTTAGGAATATGCTCTCCGTATTGATAGGCAATCTCCTACTGAGTATTTCTTGCTGAATTAAGCTCTAATCAGCTAGCATACTAAAGTCCTCCATGCATTATGCTTAGTTTCTTCCAAGAATCGTTTGCTTAGTCTGTGCCTGGAAATTTTGAAATTTGACTTTTATTGTGTGGATGTAGTCTGAAATTGAAATTTAATATTATTACAACCTTGTATGTAATTTGTTATGATTTGTATTAATATGCCCACTGATTCTTAACAAGGAAGCATACTGAAGACCCCATGCATTATGCAAAATTTCTTCGAAGAATTTATGCTTAGTTTATGCTAGAAAAGCTAGATTATTTATTAATTATGTTTTATTTAGTATCCCTATTTTACATGCTGGGATTTTGACATGAAACACAGGGTGCAAGATGTTTCTGAATTGCTTGGCATGATGGTTGAAGACCACAAGCGTATACAACCTAATGTGAAAACTTACGCGTAAGTTGCAATTATCCATGACAGAGTAAATACTTCAAGAAAACTAGTCCCAGGTCATCACGTTTCTTTTGATTGTTTTATGCTTATCACTGAATTATTTGGTGCAACTGATGATCAATTCAGTGTAATTTACTGTTCATGCTAAGTTTTCATATTACACATAAATATTGTTGTCTTAAGACATCCATTTGTACGTGTTCATATTACACATCAGTATTGTTGGTTCTTATTGTTAACAACATGGTAATCTTTGGGTGTTTAGAGTGGTGTCTTGCTGAAATGCAGCAGTTACAAATGGTTTTTGACTGAATTTTAAGGTGTCCATAATTTTCTTTTTCTGGGTTTTAATGGTGAGATAAGGTGTTTGATTTTGTTAGGTGGCCATTTATTTTCTCCTACTGAAGAAACTTCGAAGGAAAATTTAAAAAATTCCTTATTCGATGGGAAAGCAATTGATTGTACTCTCTATAGTTAAATATCTTGGTTAGAGTTCAACTTTAGAGATGATCCAAGTATCAAACACTTAAGGGGTGTTTGGCACTGCATTTCAAAAGCGTTTTTGAAAAAAAAAATTATTTTATTTTTAAAATTTATATTTTTTGGTGCTTTTAGATCATTTTCATGTGCTGATGTCAAAATGATTTTTTTTAAAAAAAACATTCTGATGCATTTCTGAACGAAAAACATTTTCAAAAGCAATCGCAACTATACTCCCAAACAGACACTTAATTTTGTTTGATAACTTTTTGATCGGCTCAAGCTTCTACATCAGTTCATGAACATAAAAAATTAAGCACAAGGAAATTATTTTGACTTTTTCTGGCCAATAACATAATTTCTTCATCTAAGGAAAATGTATACTAATATCTATTTATATGTTAATAACAAATTTAATACATTCCTGTCTGTTAATAATTTATAGCAAATAAAACAACTTCCTAAGACTCTATTCCTCGTTATCTCTTCTTGATAGGCCATAGAACTTGAACTTTTTTCACCATCATTTCTATGTTGACCTTGGAATGCGACCTAGATTACTTGTTCAAACATGCAGTTGTGCGTACTTGATAGTAAAAAACTCACATGATAACTTCCATACGTTTTACCTTAATTTCTTTTTCTGTGATATCTAACATCATATTGTATGTTCAGGCTGTTAGTGGAGTGCTTTTCCAAGTACTGTGTAGTGCGTGAAGCTATTCGGCATTTTCGTGCACTTAGAAAGTTTGAAGGAGGAACAAAAGTTTTGCATCATGAAGGGAAGTTTGGGGACCCACTTTCTTTGTATCTTCGAGCTTTATGTCGAGAAGGTATGCACAATACATATTTTGTATGTTTGAAGTCTTTGTTTATATAATAACATTATTGACATACAAACAAACATGTGCACACACACATGTACACACAGAATTCTCAGTGTGACAGTGACATTTTTGTTTAAATTTTTATTTCGCTTGCCCCCTTATTTTTCAGATTTCTTCAATAGAAAACATGAAAAAATTACCTAGTGAACACCTTTTGTTATCATTCTTCACTTGAGTTCTGCCCCTTGTTTGTGCTTTATGGAATTTGACAGTAATTTAGGGTAGAGAATAAGAGAAAGAGCTTGTGCAATATGATAGAAGTTAATAAGCAACTACTATGCATACGATGTGTGTGTGTGTATGCTTCAGGAATTGCATTGTTATGCCAACTTGGGATCTTGACATTGATACCATATCTGAGGAACTGTGTCAGCTCCTAGGTGATATGTTTTTGAAGAAATGCTAGCTCTTAGTTACAACTTTAAAAAAGGTCAACCAGCTAAACCAATTAATCAGAGTCAGAGGATGGTGGTTTTTGTGATCTGGGACAAGGCCTAGGTTCAATCTGCTCCAACAGACATGTAATTTCTTATTTCTCAGTTCCACATCACTCGTATACAAATTTTACAATTAACACTTAAGAGAACATTTATGGATGGATGATTATAAGAGAAACAAATAAATGCCCATAAATATGAAGTAGTGAGGATACGTGAAGTCCAAGGTCCCAACCTTTTCTTAGATTTCCATTTCTTGTATCTTTTGATGTTTTTATAAAAAGCATTGAAACCTTGGACAACTAGGTTGCTGGTTTCTTTAGGTAGAATTATGTTTTAGTAAATCATATTATGTGATATACAGCAACGTGCTTCATCTTTAATTCTACACGTTGTCAGTCCATGCTTACATATATTGAATTTCCATCTATTGTATTTTCTGGAAGATGCTTATAAATTTTTTTCATTTGGATCCTTGAACTATGTTTGGATTGTGTGACCCAAAAATAATTTGTAGATTGTGTCCTTTTTTGAATCAGGTAGGATTGTTGACTTGTTAGAAGCTTTAGAAGCCATGGCCAAAGATAATCAACCTATTCCACCAAGGGCCATGATATTGAGCAGAAAATATCGGACATTAGTTAGCTCATGGATCGAACCTTTGCAAGAAGAAGCTGAACTTGGATACGAGATTGATTATGTTGCTAGGTGTGCTTATTAATAAACCCAAGGCAGTTGCTGCAAGTCTGTTATGTTTGTTTTAATGTTATTGACACACAAAGAGTCCCGAGTTTCCTAAGAAATTTGTTTTTGTGCTTTTTTTATTTTCATAACAACATTTTCCTATCAGTTTCCTTATACATATTAATGAATTAGAGATTAATGCATGTAGCAGCTGTTAATCCATTAGGGATGCATTAACCATTGTTGAACATAATTCAGATACGTTGCTGAGGGCGGGCTTACTGGTGAGCGCAAGCGTTGGGTGCCTCGAAGAGGTAAAACTCCTCTGGATCCCGACTGTGATGGATTTATATACTCAAACCCTATGGAAACCTCCTTGAAGCAAAGGTGTCTTGAGGATTGGAGGACTCACCATCGAAAGCTTTTGAAGATGTTACGAAATGAAGGACTTGCAGCTTTGGGGGATGCATCTGAATCTGATTACCTTAGAGTAGAGGAGAGATTAAGGAAAATAATCAGAGGTCCAGACCGTAATGTTCTAAAGCCTAAGGCTGCTAGCAAGATGATAGTGTCTGAGTTGAAGGATGAACTAGAAGCGCAAGGTCTACCAACTGATGGAACTAGAAATGTTCTTTATCAGCGTGTGCAGAAGGCAAGGAGAATAAACCGTTCTCGTGGTCGGCCTCTCTGGGTCCCACCTGTGGAGGAGGAGGAGGAGGAGGTTAATCATTTGTCAAACTTATTCTCTCTTTTCCTTCTATTCTCAATAGTATTGTCATGGGCTGGAAAAAACAAAAAGAAAGACTACTCATTCACATTTCTCCAGTGCTCATCCAAAAAATATTTCTGTTGTGTACCTGACATTCTTGGCAATGCTTTCGCCAAGAAGCCATCTTGGTTTCATTTGATCAAATACGGATGTAATTTGTCTGCAGGTTGATGAAGAGGTAGATGAACTAATTTCACGAATCCAGTTGCATGAAGGAGATACAGAATTCTGGAAGCGCAGATTTCTTGGAGAAGGTTTCGATGGAAATCATGTTAAGCCAGTGGACGTGGAGGCATCTGAACTTCCAGATGAATTGGATGAGGATGAAGATGATGACGACGACGACGATGATGACATAGAAGATGTGGCAAAAGAGGTAGAAGATGAGGAGGCTGATGAAGAGGGGGGAGTTGAGGTAGAAGAAGAATCCGAGAGCCAAGATGCAGAAAGGATTGTGAAGGCCAAGGAAGCTGAGGCTAAGAAGCCCCTTCAAATGATTGGAGTGCAATTGTTGAAAGACTCTGATCAAACAAGTAGAATGTCAAAAAAATCAAGAAGAAGAGCTGCTCGACTGGCTGTAGCGGTACAAGAATCCATTAGATTTGCTGCCTTTTTATTTCCTTTCCTCTTTTTTATTCATTTTATGCTGTTTATCAAGTTGATTTGTCTTATACCTTTTGTAGTTTCACTTTTTATAAAGAGTAACACTTAGGCATTCCCTTTTGCATCATATTAAGGTTTCTTGTCAACAGGAATCAATAAACTTAATCAAAACATTTTGCTTGATAGATTCAATGTACTGTGTTGTTAAATGTCAAATTAATGTGTGCCTAAAACAATAAAAAAATATTTTTTCCCATGTTAGGACGATGACGATGACGACTGGTTTCCTGAAGATATACTAGAGGCTTTCAAGGAGATGAGGAACAGAAAAGTTTTTGATGTGGAAGACATGTATACAATAGCTGATGCTTGGGGTTGGACATGGGAGAGAGAAGTAAAGAAGAGGCCTCTCCACAGGTGGTCACAAGAATGGGAAGTCGAGTTGGCAATTAAATTAATGCTGAAGGCAAGTTCCTAGTAACTTTTTTTCCCTTTTTTCTAGTTATCTTCCCGTTAGCCTTGTAAACAAAAAAAACAAGGTCTTAAGTATCTCGTTAGGGAAATCTATCCACATTTCTATTAAATCACTCAAATTTCTTTGTTTTCCAGATCAGTTTTAGCAAGGTTACTAATGTTTTCGGTGTTCTTTTGGTGATTTTTATTAGTTTCTTACCATGAGGAATGAAAGCACTGAATTATGTTTCAGGTCATAGAATTGGGTGGAACACCAACTATTGGAGATTGTGCCATGATACTGCGGGCAGCTATTAGGGCTCCAATGCCTTCAGCTTTTTTGAAAATCTTGCAGACGACGCACAGCCTAGGCTATCAATTTGGGAGGTAAGATCCGTCCATCTGTACAAGAAAATGAAGATGAAATGGTCTTTTCTGCGAGCTAGAAACTTGTTATATCAATGAAGTGTTTGTTAGAAAATAATATAAATCATATCCTGGAGTTTTATCTAAAAGCTTATTTATTCTAGAGTCTCATCTAAAAGCTTAAATTTTTAGATGAGATGGCTCATTCACATGGTATTAGAGTCTTGTTGACCTAGCGGTCACAAGTTTGAATCTCGTCACCCTTATTCTATTTGATAAAAATCAAGTACAAGGTAGCTTGTGCAAGTTTCAAGCCCAAAGAGCTTTCACTTAAGGGAATGTGTTAGAGAATAATATAAATCATATTCTGGAGTCTCACCTAATAGCTTAAGCTTTTAGGTGAGATGTTGGTTCCTTAACATGGTATTAGAGCCTTGTTGACCCAGCGGTCACGAGTTTGAATCTCATTACCCTCCTTTTATTTGATAAAAATCAAGCACAAAATAGCCTGGACAAGTTTCAACCTCAAAAGGCTTTCACTTGAGGGAGTGTAATCTTTTAGGTGAGGCTCCAGAAGATGATTTATATTATTCTTTAACAGTGTTTAAATATTTATTGTAGCTACTCCAACAATATTTATTTGAAATCTAATAATCATAATCTCATCAATTTGCAGTTCTCTATACGATGAAATAATCTCCTTGTGTGTTGAGCTCGGAGAACTGGATGCAGCGATTGCAATAGTTGCGGATTTGGAAACTGCTGGAATTGCAGTCCCAGACCAGACCCTTGATCGAGTCATTTCTGCTAAACAAGCGCCTGAGAGTGCTGTGGAGGAGACATTGTCATAGCTACAACCGCGTTTACTCCTATCTTTTTTGTTGTATAGCCTGCATAAATGCAGCAGCACTCACGATGTGCCTTCTTTGCCATCGTCATTTTTTGGTGCTGCAAAATTTATTGCATTGTTTTGGCAGCGGAACACACAAGTGTAAAATTAACACATAAACTATGAGTATAAGTGCCTGTTTGGCTACACGGTTGAACCGCTGTTTGGTCAAATTTTGATTTTTTATTTTATTTTAAATGAATTTTTTTTATGTTTTTAGATCATTTTGATGTGCTGATGTCAAAAATAATTTTTAAAAAATAAAAAAAAATATCATTTTGATGTATTTCTCAATTAAAAGCAACCGCAACCACACTCTTAAACACCCTCTAAATTGTTATTTCAGTGAAGGCAAACAACACTAGAAAGTCTTTTTGTTCATTCAAATGTCTTCGTCAATTTCAAGTGTTTTTTAAAAAAATATTGTTCAATTTTTACTTGAATTTTTTTTTTTTATTTTGATGTATTAATGTTAAAAATATTTTAATATATTTTTAAATAAAAAAATATTTTAAATAACAATTTGAATTATATTTCTAAACAATCACATTCCCTGATAGGGAAGACTTTATGAAATCCTTGAAGGCAAATAACACTAGAAAATCTTTGTTCATTCAAATGTTTTCGTACTTGTAGTATTTTTTTTAAAAAAAAATTAGTTTTTTTTTTTTTTGTGTTTTTCAATTATTTTGATATATTAACAAATAAAAAAATATTATTAATATACTTTTAAATAAAAATATTTTAAAAAACAGCTATTAACTATATTATAACGGTATCCTTGTTTGGCACAAAGCAAGTGAAACCCAAAAAAGGAGTAGTTGTTTGTCTTGAAGCATATTGAAGGCAAAGACAGCCGGAAAAAAAAAATCATGATGATGCTCCCTTTTGGTAAGCACCAGTTTGAATGAGTTTTACCGAACGGTTTTGTTGGTTTATTAGCAACCCAACCCAACCCACCACCCGCCTAGGGTGTTTGGAAATGCTTTTTAAAAAAAAAATTGAAAAAATTTAAAAAAAAATTATTTTTATTTTTAAGTTTAAATTAACAAAATTTGATGTTTTTAGATTATTTTGATGTGCTAATGTCAAAAATGATTTAAAAAAAATAAAAAAAAACATAATTTTAATGTATTTTTGAATGAAAAACACTTTCAAAAGCAACCGCAACCATACTTCCAAACAAGCACTATATCGAAAATCATTGAGTTTGGGATTTTTTGAGTCAACTTGTTAGCATAGTTATTAAATTTTATTCAAAGATTGACCTCCTTGATAGGTCGAGTGAGTTAATATTTCTTTATATCTAAACTAATTCAAGGCTGGCTTAACACTGTATTTTAAAAATATTTTTTTTTATTTTAAATTAATTTTTTTAATTTTTATAAATTATCTTGATATGTTGATGTCAAAAATAATAGTTATAGACTTTTTAAAAAAAAAAATCTTGATTCACATATTCAATTTTGTCATAGCTCTTAAATAATATTATGGGTTCTTATAGGGGTATTAATAATTTTATTTTCAATTATTATATACCTAATTTTAAAATAAAAAAAAACATTTCTCATGAATATTCAATGAAAATACTTTTTTGTGTATTTTTTATTTTTTAATATATTTCTCACATGATTTTTATCAATTAATTGATTTTTACATGCAATCACGTACAGAAAACTGAGAAATTGCTTTAATATTTTTTTATTAATACTTTTTTATAAGCTTATGATAGGCTTTATTTCAAAAATTATCCCTATTAGACTTTTATATATATATATATATATATATATATATATATATATATATATATATATATATATATATATATATTAATGTCATTTTAAAATTAATTTTAATTTTATCATTTGATATTATATTATCGAAGCTTTAACTTCATGATTCTTTTCTCTTTTATTTCTATAAAATTATCTCGATCTCACATTTCAAGTCATAAATTAGTAGAGTTATCTTGAGATGACTTGAGTTTTTATTTTTATTTTTTTTAGTCCAACCTATTTATTATTTAGTTTGCTTTGAATTTCATTGTTTTTATTCAATTTATTTTATATGAGGTTACATAGTTAACTCCGAGTTAGGTTTTTGTTTTTTTTTTATAATTTTTAATTCATCATTTAACATTTAATTTGTTAGTAATTGAAGTTGAATTGTTTTTTTTTTTTCCTCTTTGTAAGGTTATCCTATTTTTATTTTGTCATCAAATAAGATCGTTAGCACATTTTAAGAATATTTAGCGGATATCTTTTTGTAATATTGACAAACATTTATTTTTTCAGTTAGTGATTATCATTTTTTTTATTTTTTCATAATTATTGTTTCCTTATAATTATATTATTAAATTAATTAAACGTATTGAATACATTCAAATCAATAGCTTAAATCCTAGATTTTTCTTGCTCTTTCTTTAAAAATACTATGCTGGAGTTAAAAAATTAACCCCACAGAACGGCAATAGCGTAAATAAACCTAACATCGATGTCCAATTCTGAAAATCAGTCAGCTGTGAAGATCAAAGATACATCAAGTGCACGAGTCATGACAGACTCAGTTCGAGACAAACAACTAATTTAAATTCCGATCCATCCAACTCACCTTCTAAAATACATCTTTATTCCTCTCTCATTTTCTTATAAACAAAAACACATAAAATGTCAATGGCAATGGCAATGCAGATCTTAGGATAAATCTTCTGAATAATCCAAACAGTTAATCTTCTGAATAATCCAAACAGTTAATTACTAGTAAAAAGAGTAATGGCAGTTCCAGTAGAAGAAGCTATAGCAGCTCTCTCTACCTTCTCTCTTGAAGTACCCCCTACCTCTCTACTTTACATTTTTTTCAAAAACTTAATGCAAAATGCTATGATATATATATATATATATATATATATATATATATATATATATATTAATAATTAATCATATTTTTATGATTTGTGTGAAAGGATGAGCAAGCAGAAGTCCAAGGAGCTGGGGTTTTGGTTTCATCCGAAAGAGGAGCAACCAACAGTCCTATTGGTAATTACTTTTTTTTTTTATCATTTAATAATGTCTTGCTCGTGAAATTCTTGGTGGCAATTATTATTATTATTATCAGGTGGTAAAAATTTGTGTTAATTGATTGTGATGACTGGTGAAATTCTTCCTTTCCATAGAGTATGGTGATGTTTCTGCGTACCGGTTATCTCTATCAGAAGACACAAAAGCTCTGAATCAGCTGGTATGTGGCTGTGGCCGCCCTCTTCTTTTATTTACTGTTCGGTTATTTTATTTATTTATGAATTTCATTTTTTTTTAATCGAGGAACGTTATTTCATTGCTTTGGTGGATTTTTTATGGTAATTACTGTTCGGTGTAAATTGCGTTTTGCTTTTCTTTATTTTATTGATGAATGTAATTTCATTGGTTTGGTTGGTTTTTTTATGGCAATGACTGCGGAATGTGAGTGCAGAATGCACTTATCCAAGAGGGAAAGGAGATGGCATCGGTGCTTTATACGTATAGAAGTTGCGTCAAAGCACTTCCTCAGGTCTATTTTGGTTTCAATTCTAATAAATATCTTTAGGATTGTTGTCATTGAAATACGTCGCTGAATAATGAGTTTTTTTTCTGGTTCTTTGAAAACTGTATATGATGTGCAGCTTCCAGAATCCATGAAGCACAGTCAGGCTGACTTGTATCTGGAGACTTATCAAGTTTTGGACATGGAGATGAGTCGGTTGCGTGAAATCCAGAGATGGCAAGCATCGGCTGCATCGAAAGTATATGATCTCATACCTTCTCTTATTTATTGTTTACGGATAATGTACCATGTGAGGTTTCTTGCTCTTGCTGAGTTTCTAACACCTTTGTGTGTTGTTTGATGATGCAGCTAGCAGCTGATATGCAGCGGTTTTCTAGGCCTGAGAGGCGAATTAATGGCCCCACAATAACCCATCTCTGGTATATTGTTGCCTTTTCATTATCTGTCTTCCTCTTCCCTTACTTCAGTTACCTTATTTTCTTGTAAAGCTATTACCTCATTTTGAAGTTCTTAATGTACTTTAAAGTTAGCTCCTTGACATCCTCTGAACTTTGTCCTCAGTTTGAGAGATCTTAAAAGGTTTTTACTTGGTCAGTGATTCTTTTTTTATCTTTTTTTTTTTTTAAATTCCAGGTCCATGTTGAAGCTGCTTGATGTTTTGGTTCAACTTGATCATCTCAAAAACGCCAAGGCAAGCATACCTAATGACTTCTCATGGTACAAGAGGTATGAAAGTTAAATACTTTACCTAGGTTACATGCCCCTTTTGATGTTTGATATGGATCCTCCAACTTCTCATTTTTTTCCCACCTTTGCTTCTAACTGTTAGAGCCACTTGGATGGGAATTGGAAGTCATTTGTTATAGTTTCTCTATAATTGTTGATAGTCTCATTTGAACTTATCAAGAATATCTTCAGTACTATATTTTTAGCAATTTTAGGATTTTCTGTTGGCTTATTACTTGGATGACCAAAACCTAATCTATAACCCCTACAGATCACTTGCAAAAATAGGTCACTAATATTTCTCATCTTCAGAAATTTTGATTAATTCCCAAAACACATACATGGTAAGGCAAGTTCCAAGGGAGTTCTCCGTGGTATAGATTTGAAACTGAAAACAAGCATTTGAGACTATGAAAAATTGGGCCTCTTTTAACTTCAATTTTAAAGCATATATTTTCACTATTCCGGTCCTTAATTTTTCTAGCTTGAGCATCTTGCAGTCCACTCCTTACTCTGCAAATATGTCTAGTAAAACGTCTTGGAATGTGACTTCGTTAATTTCATAATTTTATTCTATGGATTGGTAAATCTCAGTGGTGGTGAAATTGTTTTCTACCCAAGTTTTAGCTTGTGTAATATGAACTTTTTATGTTCAAAATTTATGCCTTCTAGTTATATTTTTTGTTTTACCAAAATGGTGAATAGAGAATAGTTATTTCCTGCTATTAATTCGTCGGAATTGTTCTCTCCTCTTATACATATCAATTAAATAAGTGCTGGCCAAGCTACTAAATCCAACTTCCAAAACACAAAGTGTTTCCAATCAGATTATACTTGCTGGCTGTTTATTCTTACAGTCTCTTTTTGGACATTTCCAAGATTTTTAGTTTCTTTTCACCCAATATTAGAATTATTGACTTGCTGTTTTTCCATGCAGTCTAACATTGTTTCTTTCTGTTACTTGTATCTGCTTTTGACAGGACATTCTCCCAAGTTAGTGTTCAGTGGCAAGACATTGACTCTATGAGGGAGGAGTTGGATGATTTACAGGTGGAGAACTTTTCTTGTTTGAACTTATCTGTCTTAATAATATTTTACCTCTACTGTTTTTGAAGTGACTTTTTTTTTTTTTCCTTTTGGCTGGCCAAGTGCTGATGGGATATCTCTATTATTCAATATTATAATTAGTCTGTTGATATTAGTCTGTTGATATGGTCAATATTAACTGCATTGTTACTCAACTGCTGCAGATATTCTTAAGCACAAGGTGGGCAATCTTATTGAACTTGCATGTCGAGATGTTTCGGGTGAACAAGTATCCTTAATAATTATTGAATGCCTTCCAGTGTGACAGGAAAGGAAGAAATACTTGATTTCTTTGTTTGACACAAAAATTTACCTTGCCCGACATAAATTCTTTTATGATACCATCATTCTATGTAGATTATTATCTGTCTGGCTCTTCTCAATGTGGTCCTTGACTTGAAAAAGTGTAGAAGATATTCTTCAAGTTCTGATAGTCTTTGCTGTCGAGTCATTGGAATTGGATTTTGCGCTTTTATTTCCAGAGAGACACATTCTTCTACGTGTTTTACCTGTCCTTGTTGTCTTAGCAACATCATCAGAAAAAGACAGTGAGTCACTGTACAAGAGGGTAAAAATAAACAGGCTGATAAATATTTTCAAGGTATTCTGTTCACATTTCTTGGTGCTCTGGTAATCTAAAATGTCATTGGGCTGTGCTTGCACAAAAGTTTCTTTTTACATGTCTGAAATCTAGTCAATTCATTGATATTTTCTTATTTGTTTGTGATTTGTGGCAGAATGATCCAGTCATTCCTGCATTCCCTGATCTTCATCTTTCTCCTGCTGCAATCCTGAAAGAATTGTCCAGTTACTTTCAAAGGTTTTCTGCACAAACTCGTCTTCTCACCCTTCCAGCACCTCATGAGCTCCCACCTCGGGACGCACAAGAATATCCTCTACATTTATTTTTTATCATGACTTGCTGCCTCCCCTCTCTCTATCATTTGCTTTGACCATTATCTTGACAAAATAGGTATGCACTTCTCATCTTTGTGATTGTTTGGACAAGAGGACTTGATTAGTTACCGCCCCCATGTCAAGACAATAGACCATTGATGCTTCTGTTATATCCATTTTGGAGTTAGAATAATTACTGATTTTTGTTTTGCTCTGTAGCACTTGTATGTGTAATCTTTAAAGCCTTAACATATCGTACTTATCAGAGACATTATCTCATCATTAATCACATTGGAACTATTCGTGCTGAGCATGATGATTTCACAATTCGTTTTGCTTCATCCTTGAATCAGGTGCTTACCCCCACTTTACCCTGCCTTTTCCCCTCCCTATATATAATTTGAGTAAGCTTTATCATTAGCTTTTTAATGCGTGTTTCCAATCTTTTCAAATTGTGTTCACAGCTATTATTATTGAAGTCAATAGATGGTGCAGATGTTGATTGGTGCAAAGAAGTCAAGGGAAACATGTATGATATGGTTGTTGAAGGGTTCCAGCTCTTAAGCAGATGGACTGCACGGATTTGGGAACAATGTGCGTGGAAATTTTCTCGCCCATGCAAAGAGGCAATCCCTTCAGAATCAAATGGATCTGCAGAATCGCTTTTTGACTATGAGAAGGTATTATATTCTATATTTTATGGGTTTTTTTATTTGGATGGTTGATCCTCTTCAATCGTGGTTGGTATGTATTTGAATGCTGAAGTTCAGTCAGCGATGCTCACTTGAGAAATCCAACAACTTAGAAGGATTTATGTGGGGCCATACTTGTGATAACCATACCTGATATATTGCCTATATAGCGTACACATTGTTGTAACAATTCAAGGACTACTGCCTTGACTCAGTATCATTTTATTGTTTGCTTGATTAACATATAGTAATGCCGAATTAGTTTGCAGGTGGTACGATATAATTACAGTGCTGAGGAGAGGAAAGCACTTGTTGAACTTGTTAGTTACATAAAAAGTGTTGGATCGCTGATGCATCGGTGTGACACATTGGTAGTTGATGCCTTATGGGAAACAATACATGCTGAAGTCCAAGATTTTGTCCAAAACACATTAGCCACCATGTTGAGGACTACCTTTAGAAAGAAGAAGGATCAGTCGAGGTGGGTTTTTTAGTCATTGTTTGTCATTTGAATTTATGGGTAGAGTTTCACAATTCTAAGCTCTCTTTAGAACAACCCTATTATTTTTCTCACCCATCAAAAATTAGGTGCCCATTATTGTCAATATTATGTACTATGTACCATTAGCATAGTATTTTGTTTTTCAAATGATAAATGAAGATTTTGTTAAGAGACAAAGGAATGGGAAATTACTAGTGGTAAAAAGTAACTTTTTTGAAAAAAAAGAGATAATAATTGCCCAGTTCTATTGAACACAGGCTAAAGACGCTTCTCAAAAAGTTCTACCCTACCATGAAGTGTCTACGAAACCCGAAACCCAATCTGTCCTATTGTATATTCTGGAAAATGGACCGATTCTTGAACCTTTCGCTCTCCACAAGCATGCATTGTGTCATTTATGGCACAACATGTCCTTACCTTTGCAATCCTTAACCCTCCTAAGGCAGATAGAGTTAGCTGGTAATGATTCTGCGACACATCGTTGAGATACCATCACTCACATAGACATGGGAAAATGTCAATGGCAATGCTATTACATGTGAGACATTACAGTCATAAGATAATCAGGAGCTACATTCAACAACATTCTCAACTTGTTCTTCCTAATTTTATGCCCAGACTGTTGATATGTTTTAACATGCTAATAAAGATAAAATCTGCTTCTGAATGGTTTTCACTTAAATGCTTCAACCACTGACTATTGATATGTTTTAACTTGCTAAAAAAGATAAAATCTGCTTCTAAATGGTTTTCACTTAAATGTTTCAACTGCTTATTTATTTTATGCAATTGGTAACTTTCAGGATTCTTTCTGACATGCGGACACTTTCAGCAGACTGGATGGCAAATACAAGCAAGCCTGAATCTGATTTACAGTCACATGGAGGTGATGAAAGCAAAGGGAACTTCTTTTATCCGCGGCCAGTGGCACCCACAGCCACGCAGGTTTTACTCATTTACACCACTTATTCATGCTCTTATGTTTCCAGTCAAGATATAGGAATCATAGTTCTTAGTATATAACATTGTCAGATAAGTGGAGCTCCGGAAGAAAAACCTTTATGGTTTAGTTCTCAGTCGCACCACGAAGCTTTGTAAGACAGGGTGACTGAGAAAAGATTTAAGGCATGCTATCACTTTTGAAAAAAAGTGGTTAGATACCAACTACCAAGGAAGTTATTTATAAAGTTTGTCTTACTCAAATGTTCAATGAAGATTTTGTTTTAAAACATAATAGTGAGCAATAGAAGTATAAGTGAACAATTGAAATACAACTGCCCAGGGTTGCTATCCTACATAAAAGACAGATGTTAATTGTGCAACATATGGGCTACCACACTATGCTTGCCTCATGGTTTCCTTCAATGAATGAGTTTGGATTAAAATATCATCACTGCATGCATACATATGTGCATGATAAATTAAGATCATCAACTTTCTTGGTTCAGGTCCATTGTTTGCAGTTCTTGATATATGAAGTGGTGTCTGGTGGTAATCATCGGAAGCCAGGTGGGCTCTTTGGCAACAGTGGGTCTGAAATTCCTGTGAGCGATTTAAAGCAATTGGAGAGCTTCTTTTACAAGCTTAGCTTCTTCCTTCATATATTGGACTATTCAGGTATTCTTATCTAGTTGTTTGTCTTTTCCAAAAGAAGAGATTAACCTGTTTTTGGAGTGACGACAATTAGTCATGCTGGTCCAAGTTCTCAGTTATTTTTATAATTAGCAGTCTGATGTCGAAAAAGACTTTCTTCCCTGATTTTTTTACACTGTTTAGTTGTTGATCTTCTGGTGAATTGTAGTATGCAAATCCTTTTCGTGAAAAACTTTAAATGACTACAGAATTTCCCGGACAAATAAGCTCATAGTAAGCATAGGAATAAGAAGATTCTTCACATGGTATGATGTATCCTGAAATTATCCAACCCTTACATGGTCCTCAAGACCAAGATGCCCAATTCTTAAATATCATCCATTTGATATCTTGATTCATTGTCACTAGATCATGCTAATAGGAGCATAGGGACATAATTGTCCCCTTACAGAACCCTTGTCTAATTAGCTCTGTGGGCCTCATAAAAATGAAGAAGAGAGATAGCTTTTCTTCAATGGATATTCTTTGCTTTGCACAGTACAGAAAATGATAATTGGCATATTAGCAGCACATCCATGTTCACGGTGCTTCTGCTTCTTTGAGGATAATATGACTTCTTTTAGGATAGTATAACTAATTTTGCTCCTGTTAGTGTTTTTTATTGGTCCAAGGTAGGTGGAAAATGAAGTACATTGTTCTTTTGCTGCACCAAATTTCAAGTGATATATACTGAAGTTTAACAATTCTGAAAATGTTTGCAGCGACTGTGGCAACTTTGACAGATCTTGGTTTCTTATGGTTTAGAGAATTTTATTTGGAGTCATCTCGAGTTATTCAGGTAAGAAAACAGGATTTCTTGTGGACCTGCTGAAACTCTTCTAAACATGGAGAGAACCAGTCTAACCTTACTAAATTGATGTGAACTCATAAATTGTTTTCTTTCTTATTTTTATACTAAATTGATCTGAGGGAGTGATTAACTTGGTATGAAGGGCTTAGTTGTATTAATGAATTCTTAATTAGAAACTTCAGTCATTTTTCTCTGTTGTTTAACTCCTTTAATTCTATTTCCTTTTTTAAATCATATTGCTTGGGAAAGTTATTAAGTTTCATTCCAATCCTGATTAAATGAGATTTTATTGCTTTAATCGTTTACATCTGGTCATGAACTGATCCTTATTTTCTCTTTTATGGAATTACCTGAAATGACTTCTGGTGGCTGTACATAGATTTAGACATTTATTAGGAAGACACTGTGATAAGGGTGTATCAGAACAGAAGAAGGTTTCCAAATGAAAGAAAGTGGCATGTTCAATTGATAGGTCATTAAAATTTCATAAACTCGTGGGAGCTTATTTTAATGTTATAATAGTGAAGTGATAATTCTTTGTTTTATTTTCCTTTCATCCACTTTCTTATTCATTATATTACTTTCCTGATTTGTAGAATTGTTTTTGCTATCCATATGCAGTTTCCTATTGAATGCTCTCTTCCTTGGATGCTGGTGGATCACGTGCTTGAGTCCCAGAATGCAGGTCTTCTTGAAAGTGTTCTGATGCCATTTGACATCTACAATGATTCAGCTCAGCAAGCTCTGGCTGCATTGAGGCAGCGATTCCTCTATGATGAAATTGAGGCTGAGGTATACTATATTTTAGCATTTTCCAGGACTAATTTTTTTGCATCTCGTGTTGGAAATGTATGCATTTTCTATTTGTCATGTGATAAGCTGGCTGTGACCTGTTGAATTTTCGCTCTAACTCAGTGGTTGCAAGTTTTTATAGGTGGACCATTGTTTTGATTTATTTGTTTCAAAACTCTCTGAAATTATTTTCACTTTTTACAAGAGTTGGGCAGCAAGGTACATGCTTTTCCTTCTCTCTTTAATAGCATGTTCTACTGGAAATACAATGTACTAAATCATCTGTCTCATTGGTTTGCTGTATTCTGTAGTGAACTGCTTGATCCTTCATTCCTCTTTGCCTTGGACAATGGAGAAAAGTATTATGTACAGCCTATGAGGTTCACTGCACTATTTAAGATGACAAGAGTAAAGGTAAAAGTATAATTTTCCTATGTTGTCAATGATTTACTGCACCTGTGGTCGCTGATGTGTTTGGGCCAAATTTGTCTTGCGAAGTATTAATTACCTTCTCCCTCTCTGGCAATTGTTAATGACAGTCAGAAATCTTGAAAACATCATATTTTTTTTTTTTCAATTTACTCTTTAACCGAGGAGAGGGTACCTCAACTGTGGGATTATTTCACACTGTTATTTCTCAACTCATGATTTGACCATATATCTCTTCTGTTGTTTTACATGTTTTAATCACCTTTCTCTTTCTTTCTTTCAATCTGAAGAGGAATAGTAATTTAGACCATGCTCTCTGATACTACCTCCCTTCATTTGGATGTAATTGTGTACAGCTACTTGGAAGGAACATTGATTTAAGAAGCTTGATTTCTGAAAGGATGAACAAGGTTTTCAGAGACAATATCGAGTTTCTTTTTGATCGTTTTGAGTCTCAAGATCTATGTGCAGTAGTGGTAAGTAGATTGTTCTTGTGTTTCTCATAGTAGTAATACAACTATCATATTGATTAAAAATAAAGTTTGTAGGACGTAGTGTTCAAAACTCTTGTAGTAGTCAACCTTACTTCAGGATGCTTTAACAAGGTTCCTCATGTTTCATCATTCCTGCTGTGACCCTTCAAGATGCACCTTTTCATTGTGCTAAGCCCATCTGCTGGTTTTATATTATGGACAAAGGCTTGCACATCGGAATGGTGCTAACTACTCAGTTCTCACATATTCATAATTATAATGAGATATGGATGTATGTAATGCATGGGCATTTTGACTTGCGCGATAGAGCTTTTTGGTTGAATTCTCTAATGATAAACACTAAATCAATAATTTTTTTTCTGGAAAAATAAATACCTTGATTTCGTGCAGGAATTAGAAAAACTTCTGGAAATATTAAAGCATGCTCATGGACTGCTTTCAAAAGATCTTTCAATAGACTCATTCAGTCTCATGTTGAATGAAATGCAAGAAAACTTATCTCTTGTATCATTTTCTAGTCGGCTTGCTACTCAGGTTTGGCAAACTATTCCTGACTTTTATTTTATGGGCACATCTCTCTGTAATAGTTATGCATGCTATAATTGTTGAATCATAGTGTACAGTCATGGTATTCTGGGCAGTGTTTCACTCTAATCTCTATTATGTACCTGTCTTATAAATTTCAAAGTGTAGTAATGCAGATAAATTGCTTGGAGTCTCAATTCTTAAGCCTATACATCCATTAGACATAAAGGGAAGAATTGATAGTTTATATGGATGAGGTGGCATTGTGCATTGTTAATCGTATTGTATAATATGTATACTCTCCTGTCTCTCTGATTCTGGGAAGAATTATTTTAAAGATTAGCATATCTGATGTACTTGTTGAATATCATTTGGGCTTTCTTATTCTTGTTTTGGCAATGAAATATATCTCACATTGGGGACAGTTAGCATTTTTGCCTGGGGACTTTTATATCTCGTCATTGCCTATGCATTGTCTAAAGGAGACCTTTCATGCATGTTGTATTATGTGGATGATTGAGCTTGACAATCCCTAGTCTTGTGCCTAAAACAAAGCATGATGCATCCTTTCCTATCTTTGAAAAGAAAAATGTTGCTAGAGGATGATATTAATTAGAGAAAAAATCACATCTAGGCCAATTTATTAGCATTTTGGGTTAGGACTTTCATGTTTTGTCATTGTGTATGCATTTTCTAAAGGACTTCTCATGTGACCTTGGGGATTCCATGGTATTGTACGTACATACCAAGAGTGATGCATAATTTTCTTATCATTAACTTAAAGAAAAGTGTAAGAAAAGGTATGATATTGTTCAAGGAAGATTCCCAAATGTGCTGTTTATTTTTATCTTTTGCTTTTCCAAGGAGGTAGTATCACTCATCAATTCATTTGTGCATGGTAGATTTGGTCAGAGATGCAAAGTGATTTCCTGCCGAACTTTGTCTTATGCAACACTACTCAGCGTTTTGTCCGATCATCAAGAGTTCCTCTTGTTCCTGTGCAAAAGCCATCAGTTCCCCATGCAAAGGACAACTTCTATTGTGGTACTCAGGTAACGAACTAGAGCTTAGACCATCCTGTGATTGGGTTTTACCAATATGATGCTATTTTGTTTCTCATAATACCTTTTTCTTTCATTCGCATTTAATATTATCTTGGCAGGAGTTGAATTCTGCACATCAAAGCTTTGCTCGTTTGCACAGTGGGTTCTTTGGAATTCCCCACATGTTTTCTGTTGTTAGACTTCTAGGATCCAGATCGTTGCCTTGGCTTATCCGAGCCTTGTTAGATCATATATCAAATAAGGTATGTGATGCCTTTGAGAATTTAGTCTATGTTCATTTATTAACACTCAATGTCACGAAAAGATGATCTTGATACTATTTGAATCATTTTATTTGAAGCTGTGTAGATGAATATTAAGATTGAGTTTAATATTTCACTTATTATGTGTTTCAGGTAACTACACTTGAACCAATGACTACTGGATTGCAAGCAGCGTTGCCAAAATCTATTGGACTGCTCCCTTTTGATGATGGAGTCACAGGTACATGGTGGTGTCATGATTCTGATAGTGTCTTCCCTTTCTTTTTTCTTTACACACACTGCTGGATGTGTTAAAAAAGGCTGAAAGAACTTTTATATGATATATTAACCTATGCATGTGTACATGCATCACAGTTGCATTATGCCAACATGTTTTATTATGGATCAGTGAATCAAAGCTTATGGGTGTACAGTGTACTTTAGGAATCAATGCTTGTTTGGAGAACTTCAGGAAGACTCTGGTGTAAAGTTTCCCACATTCAATTCTAACAACCACCAACCTCTAGGATCTTATGCACTCAATTAGTGTCAGTGAGAGAAAAGTTAAGTGGGTGCCCAGGTGTGATACATGTGGTGAGAGCTTCCTTGAATGTGAGGTGAAAAAAATCTGTTGAGTGATTTCTAATTGCTGTAGCCGTGAGGGTTTGTCTAAACTGTGTTTGATTGTCATTTTATTCATCAGTGGATTTAATATTTCCATTGCATATGTTATTAGCTGTGAGGGTTTGTCTCAACTGTGTTTGATCTTTTATTCATCAGTGGATTTAATATTTCCATTGCGTATGTTATTTACTTACCAAATGCCTGCTTACATTATTTTTTTTTGGTCAAAAGAAATTTGGAATCTACTGATATTATGAATGCTTTCTTTCCTGGAATTTTATGCATGCGTCACTTGCTATTTGTGCATGCTTTTGGGTGTGTGTACATTTGTGCTCATTTCCCTATTCTGCGTCTTTAACTTCCGATACAGGCTGTATGAGGGTTGTTAAAGAAAATCTTAACTGGGGAACTAAATCAGAGCTCAAAGCAAAGGTTCTTCGAGGGATTAAAGAGATTGGCAGTGTGCTGTATTGGATGGGGCTTCTTGACATTGTATTGGTCAGTATCCTGGTTTCTTTATTTCATGATACTATATCGAGAACATGTCTAGACGTACTTATTCATGCTCTAAACTGTAGCTGTGTCTGATAGATTCAATCCCTTAGAACAAGAAAGCCCAATTATTTGAGTACTTTGTAGAGCCTTGGGGCACTTTTAGATCAATAGGCACTATCTCTCATTATAGAGAAATAGTTGCGTAAATGTACTATACCAACTCATCACAGATAAGGCTAATAAAGACAAGACATATGGATGAAATCACACATCATCAAGTGGGACCGTTGGTCTTTCTAGCTATTTGTCTTGTATTTATTGGCCAAGTCTATAGGGGAGTTGATGGACTTTGTCTTCACTACTTTAAATGCTCAAATCCTAATGGGATAAATGCTGGGTAGACAAAAACAGCAAGCAAATATTGAAGAATTTTGCTTTCTACCAGTTAGCTGTGACGCTCTGCCATGTTTAGTTAGTGGTGGATCATTGTTACGTTCATCTTAAATTAGAGCTCTGAATGTGTGCTTGATCTACTCTACTTAAAAGTCATTGAACCAATCACTCAATGCCAGATGCGCAAATCTCTTTTCACCATCTATCTTCATTATTGGTCATATTTGTTTTGTTATATTTTTGGGACTGATGTCCTAGTGGATGTTAATATTTATGTCCTGTTTTGTTGTAAATGATGTGCAAGTGGATCCAATTGTTATTTGTTGAACTACTGCAGTAATCAATGATGTTGTATGTTTAGATCTTAGATCAATCTTATTGATGGAGTAAAACAATTATTGCTTATGCATTTAGTCATATGAAACATTTTCTTATAATAATACTTCACAGGGGCTGTAATCTAACTCTATTTTATTTGTAAAATCACATGTGGAATATCACATTTGGTTGAGTAAATGACTATTAATGAAAATGAAGATGAGCATTTCAAAAATAATGAAAATAAAAAATAAAATCTGAACTAGGTTTTCATTCACTTTAATTTGGTAAGGCAAAGCCTGGCAGGCTAATTAACCTAATTTTGTATGCCACAATATATTGTTTAGTCTGCAAAACATTAACAAGGCTCATCTGTTGACTTCTGTTATGATTGGGAACCAATGTTTCATGCTGCCTCTAATAGTTGTTTTACATGATTGACAGAGGGAAGTTGATACCATGCATTTCATGCAAACTGCCCCTTGGTTGGGCTTGTTTCCTGGTGCAGATGGCCAAATATTGCATACACAGGATGGTGGGGATAGTCCTGTTGTCAATCTTTTCAAATCAGCCACCGCTGCAATAGTGTCTTACCCTGGTTGTCCAAATCCAACATCTTTTTATACCATGTCAAAACAGGCAGAAGCTGCAGGTGCATAATTCATCTCTTCATATGGTTTTTTGATGTTTGGTTGACCAACTTTATAGAGGCAAAAACACATGCCAGTTCTTTTGTAATAATAGTAGTTAGTCACTGTGCCTGTTATTATATTCAAGTTTTGTTCCCTTGGTTTCCTTAATTTTTAATTTTATGGCTTGGTGTCTTCATTTTGTTGCAGATCTTCTTTACAAAGCTAACATGAATGCTGGTAGTGTGCTGGAATATGCCCTTGCTTTTACCAGTGCTGCATTGGATAAATATTGCAATAAATGGAGTGCTGCTCCCAAGACAGGGTTCATTGACATAACAACTTCAAAGGACTTTTACCGTATATATAGTGGCCTTCAAATTGTAAGGAATGACCTTCTACAGTTTATTTTTATAATAACTTCGCACTTGGGTAATATATCTGAACAATAATCGTCTTCAATTTGTCGAGGTATTAGTTCACATACTAGACTAAGATTACTGTTAGTTGATACATAACTTTTCTCAGCAGCCATCTCCATAGTGCTGCGGGTGGCACTTCTCATTGATATGTATTTTTGGGCCAAAAATTTCACACATGAATTATTTTATTTTTGTACTAAATTCTTAGACAGTTGATGGTCATTCTCAGATTCTGCAAAATCACAATCATATGGCAAGCTTTTTACCATCCTGAAATTATTAATGTCTTTTAAAATGTTTATTCATGTGTTTTTTGTTATTGTATTGTATAAATAAGTCATGTTTCATAGCCTGATTTAATCAGAAAATAATCTTTCTGATTTATCATTTAAATCTTGATTTGATAACCATGCTAATGAGGTACTAACTCCCAGAGATGTGATACCCCCTGATGAGCATCTCCTATTATAGTACTCATTCAATCCCGTGGGATTAAGAGAACCATTTGAGTGGAACATTCTCCTTGCCAATAATAGCTGTATATTCGCAGCCTTGATATCTGGAGCTTAATACAGTTGTGATAAAAAAACTGTTAGTTGGGCATGTGGACCAATGGCTCAATTAATAAATCATTTAATAGTAAATTATTATCAAAATCTATAAACTCTTGCATTAAAATAATTGACTACTCCTTTAGAAGAATGATGAACCTTTAGGTTTACCTCTTGTTTAGCCACAGAAGTGATATCTTTTCTTTCTGCTAATCTGTTTTGATACTTGAATTGTAGGGACACCTGGAGGATTCTGTTCAAGTATCATCGAATAATTTTGAAATCTTGGGTGACTCAGTTGCATGGGGTGGCTGTACCATAATCTACTTGCTTGGACAGCAGATGCATTTTGAACTCTTTGATTTTTCATATCAAGTCCTCAATGTTGCAGAAGTGGAGGCTGGATTACTTAGCCAATCACATAAGAATCCTCATGTTGCCCAGGTATTAAAATTTATGTCTACACTTGAAGAAGTTTTCCTCATTCATTCGTAATATGCCTGTCTGTAGAAAATCATTGTTATATATTTAAAATATTTTCTTCTGCTGGTGGACATGAACACAAATTCCTCAATTGATGGATTATCATCTGCCAGTTGTGCTGTAACTGATGCCATGTACAATTTTTTTCATTTAGTTCTTTCTTTATATCTTCTCATACTCGTTATGATGTAGGGTTCTAATCATTATGTAGGATTAAAATAAATGATTGCAGTTCATCATGTTTTACCATTTATTCTGCTGCACTCTAGGTCATTATGGTGCTTTCCTCTAAAGAACTGAACATTATCTAAATGGCGTCAATTTTTGCTCTCTGCTTTTCATTAAATCTAGGTTGCAATTCATGTTTTAGGGTTTTGCCCAGCTAATCTGACCATGATGAAACAGTCGACCCGTGCCCTTTTGCGGTTTGAATTTGTTAGCCATCCAATTGTTCTGGCGTACATGATTTGCCTGATCACTAGCATGTTGTTCTCACCTGCACAATCTTAGTCATAGTGATATTCACATTCAACGAGTCATAATTCTTGATCGCATTGAGTGGACTAATATCCTGAATCAAAACTAAGCTCTATAGCAATAAAATCTATCATAAATTACAGAAAACATGATGCTTCATAATCTGTAACCATAGAACTAGAATATACAATCACTCATGTTTTCTTCCCTCCAAAGAAAGAACCGCAACTAGTAAAATCAATTTCTAGCTTTGACTAGCGGGGGGGGGGGGGGGGGGGGGGCCTTGTTCCCTTCCTCTGCACCCGGGTTCAAGCCCCACTGTACACGCCTGTCACACCCGCAGTGTCTTACCTGCCCACCGGGCTTGCAGGATGTTCAGTGAATCCGGGGATTAGTTGTGGTGCGCGTAAGCTGACCTGGACACCCCGGTTATCGGAAAAAAAAATCTAGCTTTGACTGCACTTGCAACCAAGTGCAACGGAAACAGTGCCTGCTAACATTTTTCATGCTTTGATTGATTAATCCTGTCTCTTAGCTTATTAAAATTCTTTTTTTTGCAAAGGGATGGGAAACCCTATTAGAAGCAATGAAGAAAGCAAGAAGATTGAACAATCATGTTTTCTCGATGCTGAAAGCCCGGTGCCCACTTGAAGACAAGATTGCGTGTGCTATCAAGCAGAGTGGGGCCCCTCTGCATCGGATCAAGTTCGAGAACACTGTTTCAGCATTTGAAACCTTGCCTCAGAAAGGTGCCTGAACTAACCCTACTCTTCTATTGCTTTTTGTCTCATCTTGTAATATCCATGCGTTTAGTGTCATCAACTTGTAGTTTTATTACCATTATCGTTATTTATTATCAAATTGTAGTTGGTAATGTGTTCCCTGAGATACTGAACTGAATTCAATTTGTATATTATCTACAAACACACATGGGATTTATTTCCATTTTTGTTTTTTAAATGGACATCAATCTTGAATGCAAATGAGAAAGCGTTGACTTTTAATTCTTGAGGGTTTATTGTTTTTTTTTTTTTTTACAATTATGCTACAAAAAATAAACCCAGCAAGACAGCTACTTGGAGACCTTCTGGTGTTGTTGATAGCTTTTGTTTTTTTTTTTATAATAGAAAAATCATTTAGCTGGCTACATAATATTTGTTTTTTATACTAAGACTATATACATAATTGTGCCTCAAATCTTTATTTTGTAAGAGTTAGTATAGTTTTTTTTATATTTTTTTATATGTAAATATATAACTCACAACAGTTTTATTTAAAAATATATCTTTTTAGTTTTATTTTCAAAAAATCATAACTAATAATATTTTAAAAAAATACCTGAAAACTCATAAGCTACTACAATGTACCACAATTGTTTTTTTGTATGAATATTGTCTTATGATCTAACAAAACCCTGAATGACTAGAATGGGACATGGTCAAAGAAAGAAAAGGTCAACGCGGGATTATATTTTTGTATGAATATTGTCTCATGATCTAACAACTTTGCCGCCTTGAGTCCGTTAAAAAAACTAAATAAAATAAAATAATGCGAAATTGCAATTATTGATTTTCAAGTAGCTCATGCACGCAAGGGATAATTAAAAGATGGAAAGACAAAAATTGGGTGTTATGAGTAATTTTATAAGTACAATTTATTAATCTATTGCAATCCAATAACTTGAACAAATATAACAAAATTAGTAAAATAAATTATAAATAATAATTCTAATAGATCCGATAGTCTATAAAAAACAAAGTGGTTTTCCATAACAATTAAATAATGAAAAAATATTTTTTACTTAAAAATACATTAAAATAATATTTTTTTTAAAAAAAAAATATTTTTAACATCAACATATCAAAATAATCTACAAACACACACAAAAAATTCATTTAAAACAAAAAATATTAAAAAAAAAACACTTTTCCAAAGCTCATTACACTTTGATTTAAGACACGCAAAGTGTATTTAGATTAGATTCTTATATAATTGTATTATACAGTCATTTAAATGCTCAGTACTTTATGTTATTATTAAAAAAGTGTTATGATTTAAGACATAACATACATGTAATAATTATTTTATTTAAGACAATAAATTCCCTTGAAAAGTTACTATGTAATAGGATTTAAAATACTATTCATCATAATAGTATAATTACAAATTTATTCTTGAAAAAAAAAAACTATTAAACTAGGCATTGAAGATAAAATTATCTTTCAACTAGGTGTTAGATTTATCATTTTAATTTTTAGCAATAACATTATTATTTTAGCCTTGAAATAAAAAAAATCTAATGTTTTTCACTCAGCGGTGTTTTAATCATTTTATTTATTTTCAAAATAGTGTTATTACCTTAAAGAAAAACAATATGAGTCTTTCTAGGAGTTTTTCAATCATATTATATTGTTTTATTATAAATTTAAATATTGCTTAGAAGTATTATTTTAATTGATATATATTAAATATTATTTAAAACAACATGTTGACTCGTGTGATACATGAAAAAGTACATGAATACCCCCGCATCATTCAGGTGATATATATATATACTGTTTTTTTATTACTAAACACTGCTTTTTATAATGATATTTAGAAGATCTAGACCCTCTTTCCATGTAGTGGTGTTTTGATGTTTGTTAATCAAGTGCTAATTTGTGTTTATATAAGGAGATTTATTTTAACTTGCTCCAAATGTAAGGTATTGAATCCATCCAATCAAAATGGAATTCTACGTGGAGTGACAATAGCAAAATGGGTGGTGGCAGCATAAGACTAGGGTGGGCACATTACTCACGAAAGCCAACATCTAACTTCAAATGGATAATGATTAGGGTAGGACACAACTCATCCCATTAGCCTTTTTTTAATTGAGGTGTATTGCGGTTGGATTACTTTTAAACTAGTTACACTTTTAAAATTATTTAGTTTTTATTGTTTAATTATCTTTTTTCTTTTTAAATTACAGTGAAATTTTAAAATTAAAAAGATTATTTAGTTTTCATTGTTTAAATTGCTTTTCATTTTAAATTTGGATTTAATAGTTCTTATTTTTTTAAAATCTATTTAAAAAAAACATAACAACAAAAACTAACACAATATTAAATATCTTCTATTTGTCAAGGAACCATCTCATCTAAAAACTTAAACTGTTAGGTGAGGTCTCATAATTTTATTTAAACTATTCTCTAAAATATCCCATCAAGTGAAAGTTTTTTGTGCTTGAAACTTGAATACAAGTTTACACTACCTTATACTTGATTTTTATTAAATTGAATGAGGGTTGTGAGATTTAAACTCGTGACAGTTGGATCAACAAAACTCTAATATCATGTTAATAAATCATCTCACCTAAAAACTAAAACTATTAGATGAGAACCTAGAATATAATTTATATTATTCTCTAACATTATTTTTGTACGAAACCTCTCTCTACCAACTTTTTTCTTCTCAATTCTTCTTCGTTGATAACCTTTTAGTGCAAAAAAAAAATCAAACTTTCTTTTTGGGTATTAGCACAAGACTTTTCTTAAGTGTTTATTAGGTATCGGCTCTCTTGAGGAGGGGGGATATGCCAATGCAGCATGACTTTACACTACCAAATTCTCTTCTTTTTTAATACTTATATGGTGAGATGTGTTTTTCTATAACTATAAATTTAAAAATATTTATTTAATCAATATATATTCGTAGTTGTTTTGTTCGAGTATTAATATTTCACGTAATTAAATCATCATAATACAAAATACTTAAAGGGTTATTATAAATTTGATTTTTTATATAAAAAATAGTTGTAATATTGACTTTTTTTTTCCATGAAAAAGACCCTTTGTAATTTCTATTATAAGAACTGGGAAAGAAAATGAATAAAGAAGCAAAATGAGCCTTCCCCCTTCATTTTTTTATATTATTAATTATTAACACGACATACAATTCCAGCCCTACCTTTCAAAGGTAAATCCCTTCTGATTTGCAAAAAAAATGCTATATAATTCCTTCACACAAATGCTATACTTCCACTATTCCACCAAACAAAACAAATTATTCTTAGTAATCTAGCCGGTGATCTAGTGATACAAATTTGAGACTCGGTGTTTTGCTCTCTTTTGATTTTATGTTCAAACCTTACGATTACTAATATGATAATCACTAAAGACTTATATGATTATTAATTTCAGGGGTCATGATATTAGTCGAGATACGTAAAAATTGATCATGACACTCATGTTAATAAAATAAAAATTATTCTTATCTATGTTCATACAAATAAGAATTTCAAGACTCCCCCCTTCGTTTCTAATGTCAAAAAGAGAGTCAGATAATGTGGGTGCCTCTTCACTGTTGCAGCCACCTTGAGAGGACCGAGTTAACCATGCTATGACCTATGAATAAACAAATCTCAAACAGTTTATAAAACTTGCAAGAATTATAAAATATCACAGGCAGGAGGTTGGTGATGAGGAAATATTCATCGATCATGGTGTGTGAGTGAGGACATCAGCAATGACATGGCTAGAAAAATAAAATTATAAAACCCATCTAATATACATATAAAATTGTGGGATTATTATGCTATTATCAGAAATGAAAAAAAAACATAATTTAATATATTTTAAAGTAGAAAGTATTTTTTAAAAATATTATGCACCATGATATAAAACACGTAATTAAGAATATAATAGAATAAAAGGAGAGAATGTGCTCTCAAAATCATTGCTCATGTGAATAGTAGTAGCTAGGTCAAGAAACACCAATTGGAGGGTTTGCATTATTGAAGTGAAATGGTGCATAGATGCCTACTAAACGAAGAACTTGAAGACAAAAATGGTGTTTTGTAGAAAATTCACAAGGGGTCTGAGATTATTGGATATCTATAGTCAATGTAATAGAGTAAAACAGCTTACGTAGGCAGAGAAAAAATATATATATGTTCAAAGTTTCAAATGTGCTTTTGAAAAAAACTTATTTTTTACTTTAAATTTTTTTTTTTGTGTGTTTGTAGATTATTTTTATGTGCTGATATTAAAAATAATTATTTTAAAAAAATATATCATTTTGAAGTATTCCTGAATGAAAAATACTTTTAAAAACAAACTTAATCACATTCCTAAAAAAACACTAACGGGGAAGAGAAAAAAATAATAAAAACATGTTTTTGTATTTTTTATTTTTATCTCTCCAACCAATTTTTTTTATTATTATTATTTATTCTCGGATAATAACTAAACTTGTATGATTCATATTTCACTGCTAAAAATAAAAATTGATTATTTTTTTTATCCCAAGAATACCAATAATCTATACGTGCATTTATGTATGTATGTATGTATGTATGTATGTATGTATACTAACTAGCTTAAACGTGTACATGACAGCAAAACATTATTTTAAGCTAACAAAAGATTGAAGCTTGAAAGAGAGAGAGAAAGAAAAGCAAATATACTTTCAGCTTAGCTTTTCGAAGCACTAAAATAATGTAGAGGAGTACGATGAAAGTGTCCTCATGCGTGGTCGGCCATCTCTCTCGCATACATCCATACATAACACACAGATGAATTGTTTGCAATAAAAAAAAAAGTATAAATATGAAAATGGTCGGTCTATGAAACCTGTAGGAAATATTTTGTTAATCATTGCACAGAAGACTAAATAAAGTCCGAAGTTTCTGCTATCCTTCATGATAATAAAAAGAACTTGACAATTTGCCGCAATTCATTGCACACTTCGAAGACTTACAGCTCAGGTTTCAAAAAAAAAAAGTAAATATTTGTTCTGTGCTCTACTCTTTACACGCAAAACGAGAGATTCTCCTTGTGGGAAATTCTCTGTGAAGCTCAAGAACTCTTCTTTCAGTCCCGACAAGGTAGAGTTTTTGTTTTCTGGGTTTGGTTCCATCTTCTTCTTCTAATAGGCCATTGACGTTTAGAGGTATGTAGCTCTGGGGTCGTTGCTTTTCGTTGTCTTTGTTCATATTGTGGAGTTTGTATCTGGGAAGGGCTGATGTTTTGGTCCTGTTTCCACTGTTTTTTCTTCATGTGAATGCAGCTAATTTCTGGGTGGTAGGCATGGCGAGAATATCATATAGGTTGCTCCCGCTCCCTATAGTTGTTCTTGTTGTTTCCCTCTTGTTTTATCAATCTGCGGGGCTTAATTCTGAGGGGCAATACCTCTTGGATATAAAGAGTAGAATTGGTGACACCTATAACCATCTTAGCAACTGGAACCCTAATGATTCCACCCCTTGTGGATGGAAAGGTGTGGATTGCACCAGTGATTACAATCCAGTAGTTTGGTTTCTCGATTTGAGTTCAATGAATCTTTCTGGTTCTTTATCACCAAGTTTAGGTGGATTGGTTCATTTGACACTTCTTAATCTTTCTTTTAATGCTTTGTCTCAAAATATACCTGGTGAAATCGGGAGTTGTTCAAGTTTGGAGCTTCTTTATCTGAACAATAACCTTTTTGAAGGCCAACTCCCTGTGGAATTAGCTAGGCTTTCTTGTTTGACAGCTTTGAATATAGCCAACAACAGAATATCAGGTCCTTTTCCTGATCAGATTGGAAACCTTTCCTCTCTGTCACTGTTGATTGCATACAGTAATAACATCACCGGACCATTGCCTGCTTCTCTTGGCAACCTTAAACGTCTGAGGACTTTCAGGGCAGGGCAGAATTTGATATCCGGAAGCTTACCTTCGGAGATTGGTGGATGTGAGAGTTTGGAGTATCTTGGTCTTGCACAAAATCAGTTAAGTGGTGAAATACCAAAAGAAATTGGAATGCTCCAGAACTTGACAGATTTGAACCTTTTGTCTAATCAGATTTCTGGGCCTATTCCATTGGAGCTGAGCAATTGCACCTATTTAAGTACCCTTGCTCTCTATGACAACCAACTTGTAGGGCCTATACCCAAGGAACTTGCTAATCTTGAATGTCTGAAGAGGTTATACCTCTACAGAAATAAGTTGAATGGGACAATTCCAAGAGAGATTGGAAATTTGTCTTCTGCATTAGAGATCGACTTCTCGGAGAATGAGTTGACTGGAGAGATACCAATTGAGCTGAAGAACATAGCCGGGCTGTCTTTGCTTTATATTTTTGAGAACAAGCTTACCGGTGTCATCCCAGTTGAGCTCACAACTTTGGAAAACATGACAAAGCTTGACCTATCAACCAATTATCTCACTGGTACTATTCCTGTGGGGTTCCAGCATTTGAAGCACCTGATCATGTTGCAGCTTTTCGATAACTCATTAAGCGGTGTCATTCCTCAAGGACTTGGAGTCTACGGCAAACTTTGGGTGGTTGACCTGTCAAACAACCACTTAACAGGAAGAATACCGCGCCATCTTTGCAGAAATGAAAACTTGATTCTGCTGAACATGGGGTCAAACAATCTCACAGGTTACATCCCAAGTGGGGTGCAACATTGCAAGCCGCTGGTTCAACTTCATCTTGCAGTAAATGGCCTTGGGGGAAGTTTCCCGTCTGATTTGTGCAAGTTGGCGAACCTCTCTAGTCTTGAATTAGATCAGAACACGTTCACTGGGCCGATTCCTCCAGAGATCGGTCAATGCCATGCTCTGCAAAGGCTGCATCTCTCTGGTAACTATTTTACCGGTGAATTGCCAAAAGAGATTGGCAAACTGTCTCAGCTGGTGTTTTTTAACGTCTCAACGAATTCGCTCACCGGAGTGATACCAGCAGAGATTTTTAGCTGCAGGATGCTTCAACGGCTTGATCTCACCAGGAATCATTTTGTGGGTGCTTTACCAGGTGAGATAGGAGCCCTTTCCCAACTGGAGATTCTCAAGCTTTCAGAGAATCAACTCTCTGAGAACATACCTGTGGAAGTAGGAAAATTGTCACGCTTAACCGACTTACAAATGGGAGGCAACTCATTTTCTGGCGAGATACCCGCTGAGTTGGGTGGCATTTCAAGCTTGCAGATTGCCCTGAATCTTAGTTACAACAATCTCACCGGGCCAATCCCAGCAGAGCTTGGAAATCTTGTATTGCTGGAATTTCTGCTTCTCAACGACAATCATCTGAGTGGTGAAATCCCAGGTGCCTTTGATAAATTATCTAGCTTACTTGGATGCAACTTCTCTAACAATGACTTGACAGGGCCTTTACCTTCCCTGCCACTATTCCAAAAGACAAGCATCAGCAGCTTTCTTGGGAACAAAGGGCTTTGTGGTGGACCTCTTGGAAACTGTAATGAATCTCCACAGTTGTCATCTCATCCCTCAGATACTAAAGGGACAAGTGTTCGTTTAGGAAAAATAATTGCTATTATTTGTGCAGTCATTGGTGGGATTTCTCTCATTTTAATTATAGTGATTATACACTTCATGAGACGTCCGGTCGACATGGTTGCTCCTTTGCAAGATACACCACCATCTTCTCTAGTTTCAGACATTTACTTCTCCCCCAAGGATGGCTTCACTTTCCAGGACTTAGTTGTGGCAACTGAGAATTTCGATGATAGCTTCATTTTAGGGAGGGGAGCCTGTGGAACTGTATATAAGGCAGTCCTGCGATGTGGTCGTGTCATCGCGGTTAAAAAGCTGGCGTCTAACAGGGAGGGAAACACCATTGATAACAGCTTCCGTGCCGAGATTCTGACTCTGGGAAATATCAGGCACCGGAATATTGTGAAGCTGTATGGTTTCTGCAATCACCAGGGCTCCAACCTGCTTCTTTATGAATACCTGGCAAAGGGAAGCCTGGGAGAATTGCTCCATGGATCATCATGTAGTCTTGATTGGCGGACAAGATTCAGGATTGCCCTTGGATCTGCTCAAGGTCTTGCTTATTTGCATCATGATTGTAAGCCTCGGATATTTCATCGAGACATAAAGTCCAACAACATTCTGCTTGATGATAAGTTTGAAGCTCATGTCGGGGACTTTGGTCTCGCAAAGGTGATTGATATGCCACATTCGAAATCAATGTCTGCTGTTGCCGGTTCTTATGGCTACATTGCCCCTGGTAAGATATCCAAAGTTCATGTACTCATGAAATGCTCCTGCATTTTCCGACATAAATCTAACTGTTACTTGGATTGGTTTTGGTAATGCAGTTCAATTTATTTTCGTAAAATGTTTTTCAAATTATATTTTATCTTAAAAAAAACATCAAATTCATGTTTTTTGAAGAAAACTATATATTAGAACAGTAATTTCTTCATTTGAGTGAATATATTAGATTAGTCAACCTCCAGTGATCATCAATGAGTATGGAGATTATTTTATATATTAGAAAACTATATACATTTAGCTGGGATTTTCAAAAGTAATCATTTCTGCATTCCTATTGATACTCTTTCTTACAAGATTGAGTAAATGAATCATGCAAGATTGCCTTGTTCATCAACATATCAAAAGCTTGAGCTCCTACTGATATTGAACATATGAGTTTCAGGAAATTCATAATCTCTCCAAGAACTTTCCTGCTCTCCCAGTAATTCTTCCTCCATATTGCTGATGAATGTTTTTCATCTCAATGACAGAATATGCGTACACCATGAAAGTCACCGAAAAATGCGACATATATAGCTACGGCGTCGTCTTACTCGAACTGCTAACCGGCAGAGCACCGGTGCAACCACTAGATCAAGGCGGCGATCTTGTGTCATGGGTGAGAAGCTACATTCAAGCTCATTCATTATCACCCGGAATGTTTGATGAACGAATCAATCTCCAGGATCAGAATACAATCCCTCACATGATTACCGCCATGAAAATTGCTCTGCTCTGCACAAGCATGTCTCCCCATGACAGACCAACGATGCGAGAGGTTGTCTTGATGCTCATCGAGTCAAATAAACTTGAAGGGCACTTCGATTCCTCCTCTTTCTCATCATCTTCGTCGAGCCACCATGCCAATTCTAGCGATGAACTTGTCATAAATGTGTAAAAAGGTATAGTGTTTTTATTTTATCAGTAGCCAATTTATCCTTTAGTGCTGCATTGTATATTCCTTACACCATGATCATATTTGCTCACCTCCATTTTGGTTGTCTAGCAAATGAGAAGTACCTTCAGAGTTGCAAGGTAACTTTTGCAAAACTAAGTTTAAGAAAGAGTTTTTAGTTGTACATGCAAGAATATAATCGTGTTAATTAACTACATATTTTTAAATTTTTAGTGGAGACAAGACATACTTGGCCAAGAGGATTTACTTTAATTGATTCACTGTCAGGTTAGTTATGGGTGTCATCCTTGGTGCCAAGTTTGTTAATTTCGTTTCGGTTGGTGCATTATTTTTTCAATTAGAATGAAATGTTTTGATTTCGGAGTATTTCGGCGTGTTGTTTCGGAGTTGTATTGTTTGTGTATATATATATATATATATAATTAAATATATTAATTCACAAAAAAAAATTTAGAATTGTGCAATTTAATATAAAAAAACACAATAAAATTATTTTTCTAAACAAAATTATGAGCATGTATAATATTACGAGAATGTCATCATCAACCTTGCAAGTTCATTACATTTTTTGACTGCTCTGAAATTTTATATATATATTAAGAGACTCTTCGTAAAATTACATCTCAATCTAACAGTCCGATTAAGAGATATGATTGATATTGTAAAATTATTCATTATTTAAAAAAACACTATTTGGCCGAAACGGAACAGGCAGAACGAAATCGGAACGTTCTGGCCAAAGTTTGGGCAGAATTTCCATATCATGTTTGAAATTTTAAGTGAAATAAAAACCATGCCGTTTTATCTTATTTTTTTAACTGTACAAAATGTTTCGGCCGAAACAAAATGAAATAAACAACAATGCTCGATACCACCTCATATGAAAAGATTTTCATGCTTTTTTATTTTTTATAATTGTGGTGCGCCACAATAATAAATTAGCATTTAAAGCATATATTTATATATATTAAAAAATATATTTTTAAAAATAAAAAATATATATTATTTTAATATATTTCTAAAAAAAATACTTCTTTAAAAAATAAATATTAATATAATACATTAAAGGTTTGTCTCTACAGGCTATGGCTCCCAACAAGGAGTAGTCGAGTAAAAAAAATAAAATCGCAGTCATCCTACCATAAAATAGTGTCGTAAGAATTGCACATTAAAATTGAAAAACAAATAAATTGTAGGAACTAAATTGAAACTATCTACATAATTTGGGCACCGATTGGTATGTTCTCCAAGGAAATAACCTTACACATCACCTAATAAAATAAAAACTATAAGAATATTTAATTTATTTTAGGCAAAACATTTTAAAAGAAACATATATATAAATATAAGGAAACTTTGATAGCGTTAGTCTATTTACTTTTTGTAAAATTGTGTTTCATGATTTTTAATTTTTTTTGTTGATATTTTTGATATTTTTATACTAGTATTAAAAATATTTCCGTAAAATAAAAAATATTATTTTAATATATTTACAAATAAAAAAATATTTTTTAAAATAAACGCTGCAACAATTTAAAGCCCTGTTTTAAGACAAAAGCCAGCTCAGCAAACAGAAGCTACATAGATATGTGTCAGAGCTGACCGCATCTCCTTTGACGTTACTCCAATATAATCGAATCACTACCGTACAGTTCAACGGCTCTGATCTCTCCTAACCTCCCTCCATCCGCACTATATAATCCGCCACCCCACTCTCTCTCCTCTCTAGAAAACTCCAAAAGAAGCGAAAAATCGGAGGAGCAAAAAGCTCGAATTTTTTTATAAAAAATTCTAATCCTTAACTAGCTGCTCAGGGTTTTTTATTTGTAAATCGAGTTCCTCAGAATTTTTGTGTGGGTGTTTATCATCTGTTTGATCTGTTCTGGAGATCTTGCTGTTTCATTTCATGACTTGAATTTGATCGGTGAGAAGAGAGATCGAGATCGAAATGATTTCGTTGCAGAGTGGTGGTCGCCCAGCTGCTTTCAGTTCGGCTCGCGATGACGCCGTCGGTGGCTTCCAGCTTCAGCTGGAGCCGTCGGCTTCTTCTTCGGCTACGTTGATTCAGTTGCATTTTAAAGGCCGTGATTCTCATCATGAAGGTTAGTCAGTTTCCTTTTAAAGGCCGTGATTTTCATCATCATGATTCTCTTTTTTTATTAATTCTTGTCAAAAAATTTTTGCCTTGAATAAGTTTTTGATTTAGAAGTGTATTTTTTCAGATCGCTTAATTTTGAAAAATTGGTTCTTTTGCACGCAGTTGTTAATGAAGACGCACACTTGGAGCTGGCGCATAAGCTGTACAAATCTGGGAATTACAAACAAGCGTTAGAGCATAGCAGTACTGTTTACGAGAGAAGTCCACAGCGGACTGATAATCTTCTTCTTTTGGGTGCTATTTATTATCAGGTTGTTTTCCATTCTGATCTTTTTTCTAGTTTTTTTTTTTATTTGTTCTGTTTTGGCTAAAACTGTAAATTATTTACCTCTTTGCTTGCAGTTGCAAGATTATGATATGTGCATTGCAAAAAACGAGGAAGCTCTTCGACTTCAGCCGCGTTTTGCGGAATGCTATGGAAACATGGCAAATGCTTGGAAGGTAATTAATATCACGTGGGTTTGTGTGGAATTATGGATGTGTTTGATCCCCTTAATAAATGATAGGGATTGGTTACTGATGAAGGTGATATTTTGTTTGATAATAATACAGGAAAAGGGCGATATTGATCTTGCAATTCGATACTATTTGGTTTCCATTGAGGTTAGTGTGCAGATACTAAACTTTTTCTCCCTCAACTAGCTCTTTTTTTACACTGGAAATGAGTTGTTTAGGAAGTTTTAAAAATGAACACGGTTTTTTAGCTGATTTAAATTCCATGGATGCTTACTTAATACAGGCATGTGATAGTATTAAGTTCATGTGAACGTCTCTTCCTAAATCTTGAGTGTTAGGGTAGAACTACTATTGGGACATGCTGGCAGAAGCCTCCAAAGGTCCTTACAAGAATGGTTGCAATATATTTGGCACATGGCTGATGGTGGGAAGCTTAGTTGGAAGCTTGAGTTGTTTATAAGGGTATTTTGGTAATTTCAGATATGGAAAATCTGGACAATTATAGTCTTGGTATATTTTTGTTTAGTATTTATTTTATTAGCTCCAAATTTATTAGGCTTTACAATTCTAACTTCTAAGTAGGAATAGTTATGTTGAAGGTTTAGTCATCCATGTCCATACTGGATTTGGAACATTAAAACTCTATAAATATGCAAGTAGTAATCTTTCGATGGTTCAATTGGAGTAATATTAAATAATTTCACTTTTTTTTTTTATCGTGTGACTCAATCTCCTCTTGGGTGTGAAGGTGAGACTCCTAGAAATCTCTCCAGCACCAATCAAGCCTTAAACAGCCCCTGTAACTCAGATACAGAACAGCTCCCAAAGCACTGCATCTTTCGATGGTTCGTGAAGGGTGGTTGAGCCATGGGCTCTTGTTTTAGATTAGCTTGGCAGCAAGCTGCAGTCTCTTACGAAGGCTTTTTTTCTGTTTTTGTTCTCTTTTGTTAATAAACGAAAGTTGTTCAAAAAAATCTTTCGATGGTTCAATTGGAGTAATATTAAATAATTTCACCTTTTTTTTTTTATCGTGTGACTCAATCTCCTCTTGGGTGTGAAGGTGAGACTCCTAGAAATCTCTCCTGCACCAATCAAGCCTTAAACAGCCCCTGTAACTCAGATACGAACAGCTCCCAAAGCACTGCATCATTAGCATGTTATCTTAACCTTTATTTTCTCCCCATTCTCGTATTTGAGGCATTGAGACAGAAACATCCATAAGTGCATGCATGTGCTTCTATATACATGGGGAGAGTACATATATATAAATATTTACAGAGAGAAGACCCCATCATGTGAAGCACAATCAGTTGGTATAGAGCTCAATTGTCAGCAGTCATCTTTCCATTTCTTATCATGTGAATTTAAGTATTGTGAGTCCTTACATACAAAATATAATGTCTGGTAGGGATTCACCATCATATTCGCTCATACTAATGTGGCCTGCATTATTGTAAAATTCGCACATGATCTTGATTGTCTAGTTGAACAACATCCTTCTAATTTTCTTCTATAACAGCACCACCTTAATTCGCTAGCTTCTTGTAAATGATAGTAATGATGGTTGTGTTTGCAACTTGGTTGCAGCTTCGACCCAACTTTGCTGATGCTTGGTCAAATTTGGCAAGTGCATACATGCGAAAGGGAAGACTTGATGAGGCGTCACAGTGTTGTCGTCAGGCCCTGGCATTGAATCCTCTCCTGGTATATTTTGGTCTAACATGGTTTTATGATGATCTGTCTGGTTGTCTATTAGATGGGCTTGAGGAAAAGAAAATTTATAATTTCAGTGCTCTTTATTGCTTGCTCTATGCTAGCAACCAGGCATGGATGGTATAACAATTGTGGTGAGGGTTCATTACTTGCTTGTTTTCATCAATTGTCTTGCAGGTGGATGCTCATAGCAATCTTGGGAATTTAATGAAGGCTCAAGGATTAATGCAAGAAGTAAGTGTCAATGAATGAGTACTACAACCATGTTTTGTTTGTTAGTCCTTGTTACTTTTAGCAATTAGCCCAGATGTAAAGTATTTGAGCTATGGTATATGGTCTACTAAACTGTGTTGATACCTTCTTTGGCTGCCATGCCATATAGCTAGGAGTAGGATACCAGTCCATTGGAAATTTGGCACTCCAGTTTGAGTGAATGAGTGAAAGCTCTAGTAGATTCATCTGGCCCAACTTCCCCATCTCACTTGTGGGAGGGAGGAGGTCATTGTTTCCATGTCTATGTATGTGTAGTATGCGTCTGTCCTTTCTGGCAAAGTTACTGATCATTATAATTCCTGTGTGGGACTGTGTCTTAATTCACAGTTCAATACAGATATCAAGTTGTTACCACAGGCCAGGGCTCAGATGATGGTTGATCTAGTTGTAACTTCCATGTGAAGACACCAAATTGTCAGAATCTAACATTTTGTGCAGGCATACAGCTGCTACCTCGAGGCTCTACGGATACAACCAAATTTTGCTATTGCATGGTCAAATCTTGCCGGTCTCTTTATGGAGTCTGGTGACCTTAACAGAGCACTTCAATATTATAAGGTACAGCTGATCTCTACTTCAATTTTCAGCCTTTTCTTTTTCTTTTTCTTTTTTAAGTTGAGTTCTGCTTGTTTTCCCCTCCTCTCTAGAGTTTGCTTTGACAATCTGCTTCAACTGCCACCAGTTTTTAAACTTTTCATTTTTTGCTGGAATATTGCATCAAATTTTATGCAGTCATCAAGTCTAAACATTGACAAAAATTATTCTTTGATTGCTTTTTGTAATCGATTTCAGTCATTTCTTTCCTTTTGGAGTTAGATTTTGACTGTCGATTGTGAGCTATGAATGCAACCAGTGTCAATCTGAATTTTGTTAATCATCTCCATTTGTAAATGTTCTGGTTCTGTTTCTTTCTTAACTGTTATAATGCTTGCTGATTGCATTTTGTAATACTAAAATTGCAGGAAGCTGTAAAGCTTAAACCTAAATTTCCTGATGCGTACTTAAATCTTGGAAATGTTTACAAGGTAACTGTCATGTTTTGTGCCCTTAAAGTGGAGCAGTTGCTGCCTGGTCGGGCATTGGTCTATGTAGGAAAATACAGTTTTTCATTGCCCTTTTCAGGCCTTGGGAATGCCTCAAGAGGCTATTATGTGTTATCAGCGAGCAGTTCAGACACGACCAAACTATGCGATGGCTTTTGGTGAGTCTCCTTTGCTTTGCTGAACATTCCAAATTTTCAGCACTCTAGGCCCTTAAAATGCTGACTGGATATTTGTATTGCTTAACTTGTATTATTGCCATGTCCTTTTTATGGTGCGCTTTTGGATTATCTTCTTACAATCTATCTATTGTTGGGTTCTTTTTTTGTTATTGTTGCTATTAAACTATCAATACCACTATTTCGTTTATGAAAATGTAAATAATGTGACAACGTATAGCGAAGATAAAACTAGGGTTCTCAAGCCCTACGGGTACATACCAAATCGTAGAGAAATTTGGAGAAAATTCTCTAGTATTTTAATCTGAATAATAGTCTTAATCGCCATTAAATAAACTAGACATCCCTATTTATATTTGTATTAAAGGATTTCCTAATTAAAACTTTAATTAATATAACCCATCTAGCATTAGGATTTCTAAATAGTAAAATATGAATTATATGAAATGTTCTAAGTCAAGTAGGAAATAAATAATTAAAATCCAAAATTAACTAGGAAAATAATTAAAACAGAAAACATTAACCTCACGCTTCATATGAGATGCTTCTGCATTTCTCTGCAGACTTAATTTCAAGTTTAGCCTTGTCAATCTGGTCCATAAACTCGTGGGATAATTGTTCTATGTCATAATGTTTTTTAGCAAATTTTGTGGTTGTGACTGCAGTTATGCTTAGACCGGGACCTTTTGCTTCACAACTCTCGTAATTCTAGTTGTTGCTTCTTTCATGCCCATTCCTGGTTTTTCTTTTGTTTTATTTGTTATTTGGTGATGAATATATATGGAGAATTTATCTTTAGGGAAAATTATTATTGATTTATTGGCTGAGTATCCTTTTTTCCATACATTGGCAAGCTGAGTGTTTGGTATGGGGTTAAAATATAAACCATTATGACATAGAATTCTCCCCTTGAAAAGTCTTTTACTTCCATCTCTCCAAGGTCAACATTTAACTACATTTTAACCTCCTTTCTCAAAAATGTTCCAGACATGAGTAAAGGTGAAGAAAAATTACAAGGTTAAGTTTGCACCTCCTTTATCCTTGTACCAAACATATTCTTTGGAGTAATTCTGCTTGAAGGGTCAAATAACTGTTATATTCCTCAACTTTTCTGTGACTGTTTGTATTGTAATATGTTGCAGGAAATTTGGCTAGTACATGTTATGAGCGAGGCCAAGTGGAGCTGGCGATTCTTCATTATAAGCAAGCCATTGCTTGTGATCAGAGATTTTTAGAGGCTTACAATAACTTGGTTGGTCTTGCTTTATGCTAGCAGCCTTTTATTAGCCTCGAGTTCTCTCAATTTTCAATCTCATTTTCTTTTATATTCACTAACCTGACTTTTGGATTTATTCTCTAACTGGAAGGGCAATGCATTGAAAGATGTTGGTAGAGTGGATGAAGCACTGCATTGCTATAATGTAGGTTGACATTTCTTTTTTTTCACCTTCTGCAATTTGCTTGTCTTAGTAATTTCTAACCTTCATTTCTTGTTGGCTTAAGCAATGTCTTTCGCTACAACCAAGCCATCCTCAAGCGCTTACCAACCTTGGAAATATATATATGGAATGGTATATGATCTTGAATTCTTGATATTTTTTTTTTTATTGAATGTTTTTTTTTTTTTTTTTTTGTCAAATAGATATAGGATTTGAATTAACTTGGATCTATATGAGAATTTTTGAACATGCAGGAATATGTCTGCAGCTGCTGCTTCATGTTATATGGCCACTCTGGCTGTCACAACGGGGCTGTCTGCTCCTTTCAATAACCTTGCTGTAATCTATAAACAACAGGTAAAGACAGCTGAAATGCTTCCAGTGAGCATTTCTCTGATGAATTTTCCATGAAATGAAAGGACATCTGCACAACAGTTGTCCCCCCCAATACTATGTTTTGATGACAGTGGATTTCCATTGTTCCTTCTACATTCCTGTCTTTGCTTGTCAGGGAAATTACTCAGATGCTATATCTTGCTATAATGAGGTTCTTCGGATTGAACCCATGGCAGCTGATGGACTTGTAAATAGGGGCAACACTTACAAGGAGATTGGTAGAGTAAGCGAGGCAATTCAAGACTACATTCATGCTATCAATATCCGGCCAACCATGGCAGAAGCACATGCAAATTTGGCTTCAGCTTATAAAGACAGGTACATGCTAGTTACTAGTTTGAGAATCCAATGCAATTAGAATAGCTTTTACTGGTGGTGCTTGGTGGGTGGAGAGAAAAGGAATCACTTAGTCGAGTGAGTCTTGATTACTTTCCCTAGTTTGATCCCGTAATGGGAGTCTCATCATGTTTGATTTGCTATTGCTTGCTTTTCATAAGGTTTTTCAGAGAGCTGTTTATTTAGCTCCTTTTTCATCAAGCTACCGGGTTATGTTATATTTGATTTGCTGCAATTTTGCTGAAAACTATCCCAAATGTTTCTTTAATTGCACTTGAGTGGAGCAAAATATCTAGCTAGAAATCAACTATTGAGTTTGAATGCATCAAAAGTTATGCTATTGAAAATATTCGTGTTGGCTATGAAAACTAGCTAACTGCTGTTGAATTTGGATTTGTGTTGCATGCAGTGGACATGTGGACGCTGCTATAAAGAGCTATAGGAAGGCACTGCTTCTGCGACCAGACTTTCCAGAAGCAACATGTAACCTTTTACATACATTGCAGGTATTCCTTAAAATTGATGCTCATACACTGTCCTTCTAGAGGGTTTAACCTGGATTGGTATCGATTCAATGTGTTAGATTTATAGTGTAAAAGCAATACTGTTTGACTTGCTGAACTGAGCTGTGTATTTCCTTTTATTAGTTGCCTTGTCCTGGTCAATACTGGTTGTATTCTGTATGCATCGAGGATGTGATTGATTTGTGCAGAACATTCTCTGTGCACAGTTCAATGTTTGGTGTTGATTCTGATGAATTCACTGTCAAATATGCTGCTTCTCTCTCCCCCTCCTCTATCCTTCCATGATTATGTATTTGTTCATACAATTTTCCTTTTCAACGTGTTTAAGCTAATAAGTTGGATGTTGAAGCACTTTGTTTGCTACAAGAAAGTTTTGAGCTGATGTCTTCCTTATTTCCTATTTTCCAGTGTGTCTGCTGTTGGGAGGATCGCGAAAAAATGTTCAATGAAGTTGAAGGGATTATTCAGAGACAGGTTTCGGTAAGAATTTATGATGTTTGTTGATGTTTTAAAGTTTTTTTCCTCATTTTTTTTAGCTTTTGAATATTGTTACATGGAGTTACCAACGTTTCTAACTGCCATACCAATTTCAGATTTCAGTTCTTCCTAGTGTGCAGCCTTTTCATGCTATAGCATATCCCATTGATCCCGTGCTTGCACTTGAAATCAGGTCTGATTATTGTTTTGACTTGGGCTTCACTTGATCTGTATGATCTAAGCCTTATTGTTCACACCTCTATTTTACAGTCGCAAATACGCAGCTCATTGCTCTGTAATTGCATCTCGTTTTGCACTTTCTCCCTTCAAGTATCCTGCCCCTCTTCCTGTTAAGCATGAACGTCAAAGTGGGAGACTTAGAATTGGATACGTGAGCAGTGACTTTGGCAACCATCCTTTGTCACACCTTATGGGCTCTGTATTTGGTATGCACAACAGAGAAAATGTTGAGGTTTGTAAATTTAATTTGCCACTGCAAGGGCTATCTATTTTTTTCCCCTACATTTTTTCACTACAGATGCATGTTATGACTTAACAAGATGTGCAGGTTTTCTGCTACGCTTTAAGTCCAAATGATGGTACTGAGTGGAGGCATCGTACTCAGTTTGAAGCTGAGCATTTCATAGATGTATCTGCCATGTCATCAGATATGATTGCCAAACTAATTAATGAGGACAAGATACAGATCCTCATCAACCTTAATGGGTATACCAAGGTATGCTAAGTTCATAATTTTCCTAAAAAAATCACCATGTGCTGTGGTGATGAAGAAAGACTATAAAGGGAATTGTTCCTTGATTATTTTTAAGTTTAGAGCTGCATGATTATTTTATATTTTTGGTGTTATTTTGAAATATTAGTATTTATTATTCAGTAGTTAGAGTAGAATTTACTTTCCTTTTTGAATTCGGACTATTCAGTGTTTTCCCCCCTAATTTTATCTTTATGTTTCTATAAATACACACTTATCTAGACATTATGTTATTGTTTATGGCTATTTGTCAAATACATTAAGTTTTCTTAAATAATTGGCAATCTTTATTTGTGTTCTTGTTGGTGGTTCTACTCCAATTTTCTGAGGATTTTTATAGGTTGCATGGCATTGTGTCATTTGTTTTATTTATTTTGGTGGTGTAAACTTTTGAGAGGATCAGTACTTAAACATTCTAATGGTTTTATCCATTCTAAATTTGCAAATCATTGAGTTCCAGCTATAACTTGCTTTCTGTGTATGTTCATCCAGGGGGCCAGAAATGAAATATTTGCTATGCAGCCTGCACCTATACAGGTTTCATACATGGGATTCCCTGGGACTACAGGAGCAACATACATTGATTACTTGGTCACTGATGAGGTTGGCAGGGAACAAGAATCTAAATTTGCATCACCATCTGCTGTGTTATTGTTTGTCTTTGCTGTCTGAACTGATGCACCTGCTCCTTCCTTTCAGTTTGTTTCACCGACCCGTTTCTCACATATTTATTCTGAAAAGCTGGTTCACCTGCCACATTGCTACTTTGTGAATGATTATAAACAGGTTAGTCCCAGACTATGTACTTCGCTTGCTTTGTTGTGGAACACGAATATTTAAAACCACTACTGTTGTTTTCAGAAAAATCTGGATGTGTTGGATCCAACTCTCCAGCACAAGCGATCAGATTATGGTCTCCCTGAAGATAAATTCATATTTGCATGCTTCAATCAGTTGTACAAAATGGATCCTGAAATCTTTAATACTTGGTAATCCAAAGTCCTAGGGACAGCCCTTACATTTAATTCATTTTTATAACTGTGCAGGACTGTAATACATGGCAAATTCATGTTTAGTTTTTAATATTGCAGGTGCAACATTCTTAAACGCGTACCCAACAGTGCACTTTGGCTCCTTAGGTTCCCTGCTGCCGGGGAAATGAGACTGCGCGCATGTAAGTGAAGTTTTCTCACCCTCATAAGGATCACAATAGCATTAAGCTTGTGGCATTATGTTAATGAGCTTTGGACATTGTTCAGATGCTGTTGCACAGGGGGTGCATCCAGACCAAATTATTTTCACAGATGTTGCCATGAAGCAAGAGCATATCAGGCGCAGTGCTTTGGCAGATCTATTTCTCGACACGTAAGTATTACTCTCCCATTCATTACTGAATGCTGTCATTATGTTGCCCCGGGGCTTCTTCGATGTTGATGGTTGGATTTTTCTCGTAGGCCATTATGCAATGCACATACCACAGGGACAGATATTCTGTGGGCAGGTTTGCCAATGGTGACCAGGCCCCTTGAAAAAATGGCTACAAGAGTTGCTGGATCTCTTTGCCTTGCCACCGGACTCGGGGACGAGATGATTGTCAGCAGGTACGGTACAAAGATGAATTGAGCTGGCATCATGTTCCCATACCATTCACTTTGATTGTTTGATTGTGAGATTTGTCTTCTCATTGTTCTGACAATGTTTACAGCATGAAAGAATACGAAGAAAAGGCCGTCTCTCTTGCGTTAAACAGGCCAAAGCTTCAGTCTCTGACGAACAGATTGAAGGCAGTCCGTCTGACTTGCCCTCTGTTCGACACGGAACGCTGGGTAAGCGTAAACAGAACCTTTATTTTCGCAGCTACCATGCTTTTATTTTGAGGAACAAATGTTCAATTTCTCCATGCACTTGCAAATGCAGGTGAGAAACCTGGAGAGGGCATATTTCAAAATGTGGAATATCCATTGCTCAGGCCAGCAACCCCATCACTTCAAAGTTGCTGAAAATGATTTTGACTTCCCATACGATAGATGAGAACAGGTTCGATAGACGGGATTGTAGATAAGAGCAAGAGAAAATAATCAAAGAATATTTAGGGATAAAAAAAGAAGGTTGGTCAATTATTCAGATGAAATTGTGATGTGCTTACCATGTCCATGGATGAATTCAGTTATCTAAACACACACTAGTCAAGAAATGAAATGATGAAATTTGTGCTTGCTGATTCTTATGTGCAGTATGTGCTTTTGCAGAGAGATTACACGTGCATCATCTTTGGAGGTAATCAAGAATCTCACAGCATATAGTCAATGATAAAATGGTTTACAAGAATAGCCAAAAAGAACCTGAAACCAATAATAACAATTATTATTATTATTATTATTTAAAATATATTTTTTATACAACAATTAAGACAAATATATATATTAATAAGATATAAATATCCTAGACCATGCGAGATTTTTATATTTCAATCATGTTAAATCTCTTGTATTATATACGAGAAATTAAAAAAAAAAACAGTTACTGGGCTTTCTGTCCAGGCTAATACGTTTGGGTCAGTCGAATAATCTTCAAGATTGGGCTCAACTACTCGTTAAGGTCAAAGAGCTTGGTACTAGGCCCATGATGCAAGCTGGAGCCCAGACCCATTTTCAAACTTCTCCTCGACTTAACCATTGTTAAAATGAATTTAGACCATTATATATATATATATATATATATATATATATATATATATATATATATAGATGAGAAGATGAAAACTACTGGCAATTAAAAGTGTTAGTAAAAGAAAAAAGAAAGGTGGATAAAAATAAATAAATATAAAATAAGATATTAGGGTTGATACATAATCCAAGTAGATCTAGAAAATCAAATCAAGTAAAATTGTTAATATTTCAAGATAAAAATTCCAAGAAACTACGAAAGTGTGTGTTGATTGAAAAACTCCAAAAGAAAAACGCTAATAAAATAGTAAATAACGCTGCAAAGAGAGCAATAAAAAAAAGCCAAACTAAAAAAGCATAAAGTCGAAAATTACCTATTATTGTTTTACTCATTTTTTATATATAATTAAAAAAATATAAAAGAATCCACATAAATATATTTTTAGTAAAATTTAATTATTTAATAAATTCAACACACTCTTAACCCCAGCAGCCAGCAAGACTGCATAACGCCATAACCCACAGCCTCAGCTTCCCACTATTCTACCAACGGAACCACCAAACACATAAAAATGCTTCTCCGCTCCACTAAACCTCTCCATCACCACCTCTCCGCCACCAAACTCCTCCTTCTCCGCCACCTCAAAACCCTACCCTCCTCCTCCTCCACCACCACCACCACCAAAGACGCCTACTTCTCCTTAATCCACAACATAACAAACATAATCCGCAAAGAAGTCTACCCAGAGCGCACCCTCAACAAACTAAACCTCCCCATCACTTCAGAACTTGTTTTTCGTGTCCTTCGAGCTAGCTCTAACTATCCTTCCGAATCCCTCCGTTTCTTCAACTGGGCTCGCTCTTATTACTCTCCTACAACTATAGAATACGAAGAACTCATCATAACCCTTGTACGTAACAAGAAATACGCCTCAATGTGGAAACTCATAGCCCAAGTTAAAAACAACCTCGGCGACAAATTTTCTGTTTCTTCTGATACTGTTTGTTTTATCATCGAAGAGTATGGTAAACATGGTTTGATAGATCAAGCGGTTGAGGTTTTTAATAAATGTAGCTGTAGTTTAAATTGTCAACAAAATGTTTGTGTTTATAACTCTTTGCTCTTCGCTTTGTGTGAGGTTAAAATGTTTCATGGTGCTTATGCTTTGATTAGGAGAATGATTAGAAAGGGGATAGTGCCGGATAAAAGGACTTATGGGGTTCTTGTAAATGGGTGGTGCTCGAGTGGGAAGTTACGAGAGGCGAAAGGGTTTTTGGAGGAAATGAGTAACAAGGGGTTTAATCCACCGGTGAGAGGGAGGGACTTGTTGATTGAAGGGTTGTTGAATGCAGGGTATTTAGAGTCGGCGAAGGATATGGTTAGGAGGATGATGAAGGAAGGGTTTGTTCCGGATGTTAATACGTTTAATTCATTGGTTGAGGCGATTTGTAATGCGGGGGAAGTTGATTTTTGTGTTGATATGTATCATAGTGTGTGTAAGTTGGGGTTTTGTCCGGATATAAACAGTTATAAGATTTTGATTCCAGCTGTTTCAAAGGTGGGTAGGATTGACGAGGCTTTCAGGTTTTTGCATAATTTGATCGAGGATGGGCATAAGCCATTTCCTAGCTTGTATGCGCCAATAATTAAGGGGATGTTTAGGAGAGGGCAGTTTGATGATGCGTTTTGTTTCTTTAGTGAGATGAAGGTCAAGGGACATCCTCCGAATAGGCCGGTGTATACAATGATGATAACAATGTGTGGACGTGGAGGGAAGCATGTGGAGGCGGCAAATTATTTGGTGGAGATGACTGAGATAGGTCTGGTGCCAATTTCTAGGTGCTTTGATATGGTTACTGATGGGTTGAAGAATTGTGGGAAGCATGATCTTGCTAAAAGGATAGAGCAGTTGGAAGTGTCTCTTCGTGGTGTTTGAACTGACAGCTGCAAGTCATTACCAATTTCTTCATTGAATATGGATATTGGTATTGTTTAACAGCCCCAAACTGAAGGCTGGTATGATTGCTGCTTAAATATGAAAAAGCTGGCTAGTATCAAAAAGGTATATTTCTATCATGCTGTTCTTAATTCAGCATTTATGGTTATGAATTCTCAAATATTGGCAACATTTAAGTTCAATTTTACCAAGCTTGTGTCTGCTGACATGCACTTTTTGTCCCTAGACATAGAAACTGAGATGTTTTTCTTCAGAATAATTACAGACTGGTCACATTAGCTTTATTCCATTCTATTTTAATGCTCTATTTCTTTGCTAGCAAACACAGTCGTGGGCATTTGTGAATTTCTTGTTTTTTTCTTCTTACTGCCTCACAGTAGATAGGCTGTGAATTTCTTTGTTTTTTTTCTTAATTCCTTATCCAAGTGTCTAGTTGATAGGCTGTTGTTTGATGCGATGATTAGCAGTTGTTCTCAGCATCTTCAGTAGATAAATTCATTAGTTGTGCTAATAGGTTAATAATGCTTGCATTCTTCCACTTATTGAATTGTCTCCAGTCATTCAAAAAAAAATGTGTCGAGGATTGCCATTTGCAAATGTTGATTTACAGTTGGTTGTATTTTCTGAACAAACTGTAGATGTCAGAGAAGCATCATTGAGGTTCTGTTCTCTGTCAAGATCTTATTTCATGAGAGGTGAACTAGCAAGGGGATGAGCGTCGGTCAACTTTCAAGACCTGCACTGCTTTTCTGATCTCACAATTCCCTGCAGTACCTCATCTTAGTTTTCAATGTTCATCATTTCAGGTTTCTCTTCTATTACTTGGCCAGATATCATTTTGCAGCTACAGGAAATATGCTCTAATGTCTGGATATTCTAGATAGCTCACAGACTGATCAAGCATATGCCAAAGGGATATGAATTTGCTACTTTTCTCATCTATATTATTTTCCTAGATATCAATGGCTTGCATTCAGCCTCTTTAGTACACAGAATTTCTGATTCATGGCATCATCTTTTAGCGTTGTCTAGGCAGTAGATGAAGTGTTGAGATGAGAGTACAGAGCAATTTCACAGCATGTCTTTGGAATGTTGATGCATCAATCTTCAAAATTGAGTATGATATATCCAATCTAAAACAAGTTATTGTCTACACAAGTAATTTGCCGATTGACAGTTCTTGATCTTTTAATTTATATGCCCTGTCCATAATCTTCACAAGTCAATGTTTGGAACCTGCTATTAATTAATGGTTTGCTAATTGGACTGACATGCTTTAGTTGTTGTGTGATGAAAAAACAAAGCAAGAATGGACTAGAGTTGTACGTAAAAATAAATTGGTTTGTTAAAAGATTGGTTGGTGATAATGACATTAAATTCACAAAAACAAGACATCTGTTATGGATTGCCATGTGGGGGTGATAATGAAATGAAATCCCATGAAAATTTCTGTTTTTGCATTGATCTCAGAGACTAGGTTTTAAAAGCTTCACCTTATTTTTGTATCTCACTAATATAGGAACTTGTTAGAAGTTGCATATAATTGCCAATGCATTTCCCTGGTTTTGACATCTGTACCCAATCATGTTTTTAAAATAACAGAATTGGAGTCTGAGTTCAACTGAAATAATAATGTCTTAATATTACTGTAAACAAATATTGATCACACCATATCTTTTCAACTTCCAAGTTTGCCAGCACTGAAACTTTTAATGAACATATTTTTTACAGCTTGTCTTTTTTTGATGAATTTATTTTTCCCAAATTACCACAAGTCTCGCACCTGAAGCTGGACTACAGGAGTAAAAATCATTAGGTTTTAGTTGTATCTGGACTTTTCTGCCTTTCTTTAATGATGTATTGTTGAATATAATAAAAGTATATACTTTCAAATTTTAGCTTTATTGCATATCAGTGGAGTTGATTAGATGTCTGCTTCGTAATATGATGCATATGCACCAATCTAAAATGTCCTAGTTTTGTGGTTCAAATCTTGCACAGTTGGACTATGTAGAAACGAGGAGCAGATGGCTTCATGTCGCTCTTCCAAATTATACGTAGGAAAATTGATGATTGTTTGGGAGTGTGGTTACGGCTGCTTTTGAAATTGTTTTTCTTTCAAAAGTATATTAAAATTATGTTTTTTTTTTAAATCATTTTTGACATTAATACATTAAAATAATTTAAAAACATTAATATAAAAATATTTGTTTTTAATTTTTTTTCAAAAACATTTTTGAAAAGCAGTGCTAAACACGCTATTAGAAAACTATTCTTCTTCATATTTCTCTGGGCATTACATTCTTGTTTGCTCATTGTGTGAAAAGACTAGGATAGAAAACAACAACAACATATTAAAAATACTAGCTATATGCCCGCGTGTTGCTGCGGGTATTTTTATGTATATAATTTAACATAATTAAATCAACAACGATAAATTTATATGATATATTTAAATAAAAGTTATAGATTAAGAGATAAAATATGAAAAAAATTTAAGTACAGTTTATTGCGCAAGCATAGATTACATCTTTTAGAATGTAAATATTATGTAATGAAAGATCACAAAAAAGCGCGAATTAACATTTTAAAAACCAGAGCAAAATATTTTAATAAGAAAAAACAAATTCATAACAAAATTATTATTGTTCAAATAATTAAATTATTATTAGTATCATTTTTATTATTATTATTATTATTATTATTATTATTATTATTATTATTATTATGTTAGTAATGAAAGGAAAATAAATAAATGAAAGATTAAAAATATCGTAGAAATTTTAACAAAAGATAAGAGAAAAAATAAGAAAAAATAAAAATTATCATTGCCATTACTGTAAAAACAATAAAAATTATCAAATTATCCGGAGGAAAAAAAAACATTAACAAAAGAGTAAGCAAGAAAAACAATGAAATTATTATTATTATAATTATTATTATTATTAATAATAATAATATTATAATTATAATAATTATTATTATTGTAATAATAATAATAATAATAATTTCTCTCTCTTACTCATATTATTATTATTGTTGTTCAAATTATTATTATTATGGTAATTATGAAAGAAACAAAAATAAATAAAAGATTAAAAATATCCCAGAAACTTGAACAAAAGATGAAAAAATAAAAAATCATTGTTATTACTGGCAAAAAAAAATATTATCAAATTATCGGGAGGGAAAAAAAATAACAAAAGAGTAAGAGAGAGAAATTATTATTATTATTATTATTATTATTATTATTAAATAGAAAATTAAAAGAATAAGGACCAAAATGAAAAATAACATATATAAAATTAATTCCAATTGAAGGATAAAATTAAAAAAATTACTAATTGGAGGACCAAAAATTAAATAATGATCAAATGCTGTCACTCTACTAAAAAATTAGAAGAAGAGGGACTAAAATCAAACTTTGTATATATTACCAATTGCAATTGGAGGACCAAATTAAAGAAATCAGAACTTCCGTACCAGAAAAATTGAAGGAATCAAAAATAAATCAAAAATTCAAAGTATAAGGACTGAATTAAAAACCTGCTATATAATCAATTTGAATTGAAGGGCACAATTGAAAACAATAAAACCTTAATTTAAATAAATCAGCAATAACAAAACGAAATCAAAACCTAAGGGACCGAAATTAACTTACCACAAACAGGAGGGACCGGAGCTGATTTTGCTTCGGCAGGAGAGAGAAAAGCGGCAGCCGACAAAAAGCCGTCCGCCGCCGCTTACACGGGCATCTATTAGTGGAACGCGCCGCGACGGAAGAAAGATCACCTGAAGGCGCACCATATTCACAGGCGGAGGGAAATTTTTGACCTCCGTATGGCACCGCACGCGCCTCCTAAAGGGAGCGTTGGCGTTGAGCGCGGCTGACGCGTTCTGACGACGCGCCAGCCGTTCAGAGCGAAATATAATAAAAAAATAGGCAAATTACCAAGGCACCCCTAACCCAACCCAGATCTACGAAAAAACCGAGGGGGAAAGGACGCCGGTGTCCCCGTTTACTGTGTACTGTTTTGTCGTTTTGTGGGCCCTTTTTCGTCTGCGCACTGTGCATAAAAAGATGGAAAAACCGACGGAGTCCCTGCCCCCCTGTGCACTATTTAGTCGTTTTCGAGGGCCAGAGGCGTCAATACACTGTACAAAAGCGGAAAGTGAAAAAAAAAAAGGCAAAAACCCAAAACACCCCGATAAAAAAAAAATGAACGCCGGCTGATGAAGGCTAAAATTGGGCGCACAATGTCGCAATCCACAGTGTTTACTGAGAGGATGCACAGAGCAAAAGGCCACGGCTTTTAGTGTTTTTGTAATATCCAGAGGTTAGTGATCTTCTATTGTGCCTTTGTCATCCCGTTGATTGAAATGTTATTGCCCAAATAATTCCTTTAACCTAGCAATAAATGACTTGCTTCCCTTCAGGAGAGTGGAATAAAAAGAAAAGTTTACTGACTGTTTGGGAGTGTAGTTAAGGTTATTTTTGAAAGTGTTTTTTTTTATTTAGAATTGCATCAAAATAATATATTTTTTTTAAAAAAATTATTTTTGACATCACCACATTAAAATAATCTAAAAACACTATAATTTTTTAATTTAAAATAAAAAATAAAAAAAACTTTTTTTAAATTTTTTTCAGAAATACTTTTAAAACACATTCTCAAACACCATCTTAGTTTCGTAATGTGGGGTTTTAAGCTGGACCATCTGCTTTGCACATCGCATTTGGATTCGAAACTTTGGTGTGCGTTCCTCTATGTATTAACGTATATTGTATGGCCTGTGTACAAGCATTTCTGGTGTTACATGTGCTTCTTAACCTTCAGATTGCAATCAAAATTTGAAAGAAAAAAAATCAGAGAGAAACCAGATTATGTATTAGGGGTATATATATGAAATGGTGAGGAAGTATTGCCAATCATAATCAAATCAAGCTGCCAGTTTATGGAAGTTCTGCATGTTTGTCCCGTTTCGTTGATGTTTTGTTTTTTCAATAGGAATGGAATGTTTCGGTTTCAGAGCGTTTTAGAGCACCGTTTTGGAGTTGTACTGTTTATGTATATATATAATTAAATATTTTAATTAAAAAAAATAGTTCAAATTCAAAAATAAAATCATTTAGAATTGTGCAATTTAATCTAACAAAAGACACAATAAAATAATTTTTCTGAACAAAATTATGAACATGTATAATATTATGAGAATACTATCATCAATCTCGTAAGATCATTATATTCTCTGATTGTTCTGAAATTTTAACATAATATATATAAATATGTCAAGATATTCCTCGTAAAATTTCATCTCAATCTAATGGTCGAATTAAGAGATATGATTGATATTATAAAATTATTTATTATTTAAAAAAAAACACTATTTGGCTGAAACGGAACAGGCAGAACGAAACTAGAACTTTTCAGCTGGTATTTGACTGAAAAATTCAAAATGGATTGGAATTTAAATCGAGATAAAAACAATATTGTGTTGTCTTATTTTTTTAACTAATATGAAACTTACAATCATGGTTCTTGTTCCGTGCTCACTACATTCTTTCCCAATAGGAACGCCTTGGTGAGAACATCAGGGTTGATTGGTGGATTAGACCTAAAGACGGCACTTGCAATGGGATTACGCCAGGATGTTGGCTACTCAAAGCAGCAATAGCAACTGCATTAGTCTTTGCAACATGAAATTGAAAATGAACTAGGTCAGTTAAAAACACGAAAACATCTCCTGGGCTCAAGACTTTCGTGATAAGAAGAGTATCTGGATTAGACGTGACAAAACCGACTTGGAGGGTGCCCACCAAAACTAGCTGAATCTCTGTTGCTGGGTTCAAGCTGCCATTTGAGGAAAAGATAAGCCCTAGGAACTTGATCAAAATTCAAGAGTTACATTTGATCCAACTCGATTCCTAGTGTTTCTAGGAATGTTGAGCACAGAAAATAAGGAGGTGTTTGACAATGTGTTTCAAAAGTATTTTTGAAAAAAATTAAATTATTTTATTTTAAATTATTGTTTTTTAGTGTTTTTAGATCATTTTGATGTGCTGATATCAGAAATAAATTTTAAAAAAAATTATTTTAATGTATTTTTGAACAAAAAATATTTTCAACCATAACCACACACCTAAACAGATACTAAATCATTTGTTGCGGCAAGCTTTGGGTACTTGCTGAACTTCCCATTCACAAACGCTGTAAGAAATGTTAAAAGCAATCCGTTGATTCAAAGAACACTGAAAAAACTGAAAATAAACGTTGATGGTAGTTTTCCCTTGATTTTTTTTCCAGTCGTTTAGGCTTGGCTCAAATGATTGGAATTTTGAGCCAAAATCCCATTCCACTTGGTGCTAATCTTATTTGTCCAATTCTGCTTGACATATTCTTTTATATATTTTTTCAAGTTTCTATGAGTTGTCATCATTAACTTTTCGTTCCAAGACCTGCACTGCTTTTCTGATCTCACAATTCCCTGCAGTACCTCATCTTAGTTTTCAAGTTCATCATTTCAGGTTTCTCTTCTATTACTTGGCCAGATATCATTTTGCAGCTACAGGAAATATGCTCTAATGTCTGGATATTCTAGATAGCTCACATGACTGATCAAGCATATGCCAAAGGGATATGAATGTGCTACTTTTCTCATCTATATTATTTTCCTAGATATAAACGGCTTGCATTCAGCCTCTTTAGTACACAGAATTTCTGATTCATGGCATCATCTTTTAGCGTTGTCTAGGCAGTAGATGAAGTGTTGAGATGAGAGTACAGAGCAATTTCACAGCATGTCTTTTGAATGTTGATGCATCAATCTTCAAAATTGAGTATGATATATCCAATCTAAAACAAGTTATTGTCTACACAAGTAATTTGCCGATTGACAGTTCTTGATCTTTTAATTTATATGCCTTGTCCATAATCTTCACAAGTCAATGTTTGGAACTTGCTATTAATTAATGGTTTGCTAAGTGGACTGACATGCTTTAGTTGTGTGATGAAAAAACAAAGCAAGAATAGACCAGAGTTGTATGTAAAAATAAATTGGTCTGTTAAAAGATTGGTTGTTGATAATGACATTAAATACACAAAAACAAGACATCTGTTATGGATTGCCATGTGGGGGTGATAATGAAATGAAATCCCATGAAAATTTATGTTTTTGCAGTGATCTCAGAGACTAGGTTTTAAAAGCTTCACCTTATTTTTGTATCTCACTAATATAGTGACTTGTTAGAAGTTGCATATAATTGCCAATGCATCTCCCTAGTTTTGACATCTGTACCCAATCATGTTTTGAAACAATGTCTTAATATTACTCTAAACAAAATATTGATTGCACCATATCTTTTCAACCTCCAAGTTGCCAGCACTGAAAATTTTAATGATCATATTTTTTGCAGCCTGTCTTTTTTTGATGAATTTCTTTTTCCCAAATAACCACAAGTCTCGCACCCGAAGCTAGACTACAGAAGTAAAAATCATTATGTTTTAGTGGTATCTGGACTTTTATGCCTTTCTTTAATGATGTATGGTGGAATATAACAAAAGCATATACTTTCAAATTTTAGCTTTATTGCATATCAGTGGAGTTGATTAGATGTCTGTTTCGTAATATGATGCATACGCACCAATCTATACTGTCCTGGTAACGAGGAACAGATGACAAAGACGGCTGGTGAGAACCCTGATTATTACTTGTCTCGCACTCGTAACATTCTTTCCCAAGTAATTTATGTTTTATTACTTGCCCCAGGAACTTGATCAACATTAAAGAGTTACATTTGATCCAACTCGATTCCTAGTGTTTATAGGAATGTGGAGCACCGAAAATAAAACGATTTTTGACATTTCGTTTCAAAAATTATTTTATTTTTGAATACCTGCCGGAGGAGAAGAAGAGATATGCCAGATTTATTTTCAGTGAAATCAACAAAAACGAAGACGGGAAATTAACCTATACGAATATGTGGATAAATTTGATAAAAAAATATAATAGTTATAGAAAATGCTTTTTATTCTGAACAAAATTATGAACCTAAATAATATTACGAGAATGTTATCCTCAATCTTGTAATATTGTTATATTCTTGGATTGCTCTAAATATTTAACTTAATATATATAAATATGTCAAGATATTCTTCATAAAATTGCATCTTATTCTAACGGTCGGATTAGGAGATATGATTGATATTGTAAAACTATTTATTATGTAAAAAAATACTATTTAACCGGAACAGAACGGACAAAACGAAACGAAACCATGGAATTTGAGTGGAATTTTCTGAACAATCTAAGATTCATACCGAGATAAAATATGTTCCAATTTGTTTCCTTTCTAAACTGAAATAGAATTTATCGGCTATCCAGACGAAAAACTGGGGAATTAACTGGCGTGCCGCTTGTGGTATCTATCACAATTAAGTGGCAGGTCGTAAGTCATGGGGACGGTGGAATCAAATTTGCGGGGACTTCTCATAGTAGCGGAGTGGCGGCTTCAACTTGAAAAAAGAAAAGGGTGTATGGCTGGTAGGAAAGGGAGAAATAACGCTGTAATTTTTTATTTATTTAAATATATTTATAAATAAATATTAATTTAAAAAATAACTTCTTTTACGTTTACAATATACAAAAGGTACCACAATAGCAGATATTTAAATGAAACTATCTATAGATGCTAGTGGTACGAGTTTGAAATTAAAAAGGTTTGTTTCTCTTATGGCTTCAGGTTCGATTCATATGGTTGTTTATATGATGATCATTAAAGATTTATATTATCAAAAATTTCAAGACTCGTGAGATTAATTAAAATAAACGGAAGCTGACCAGATATCAATGTTAATTAAAAATATATATATTTTGATGAGTTTAGAAGAAAATGATGTTCCACACCGAATTCAGTTCAATTATTTAATATTTCTTCATTGTGGGGTCACTTTCCAGTACTGTAAATCACTGTCGAACAGGAGAGCTTTATAATCAGATGTAGTTCCAAGCTCCCTCTTCCATTATCCTCTCAAATCTCCTTCCTCTTAAATATTTCACGCATAATTATAAATGGAGGAGATTCGCCGGGCTGCTGGAGCTTTTTACCAACATCTGTTCGCAAAGGATAAGAAATTGGCCACAAAAAATCCATGGCCACGGAGGAGATTCGCCGGGTTGCTGAAGCTTATTACGAACATCTGCCGGAAAACGATAAGAAATTGTTAAAAAATAAATTCATCGCCATGGATAAGAACAGAGACGAGCAAATTAGCCGACGTGAATACATGAAGTATTTCAAGAAAGAAAAAGCTAAAGGTTTTAATCATCAGAGATAATGAAGGAGCCGACATGTTGTATCAAAATGATGCTTTTGAGGTTCATGCATAAAATGACTGAGTGTATTCATTGCATATGTGATTTTTGGCCTCGTTATCATTAGATAGATCAATCGTCCGACAACTCTTCGATAACGAGTGGGGTCTTTGAGGGGGTCACTCCCGGTAGGCATAAGAGCAACATTTGCTTCCATAGGAATCTTTTCTGGTTTGGCACAAAGTAAGCCTGCGTCTTCCAAGATGTTTAGTGTATACTTCCGCTGGTAAAAGCAAATGTCATTTTTGGATCGTGCAATCTCAACTCCAATGAAGTATTTTAGAGGTCCGAGATCCTTAATTTTGAAACAGTTGTTGAGGAACTATTTAAGGTCTCGTATGACATTATCATCATTTCCAGTAATTATCATATCATCAACATATAACAAAATAACAGTGAAAGATTGATTGCGTGTCTATTTGAACATAGAATAGTTGGTTTTGGATTGAAAGAACCCAATATTTTGTATGGTAGATGAAAACTTACAGAACAAGCTCCGTGATGCCTGTTTGAGACCGTATAAGGATTTGTAGAGGCGAAAAACAGTGTGCTCCCCCTGGTGCCGGTACCCCCGCGGTGGAAGCATGTAGACTTCCTCATGGAGGTCACTATGAAGAAAGGCATTATATATAATCCACCTAATTCAGTGGCCAGTTGCATACAACAACAACAATGAGGAGACATCGCATAGTGATGAGTTGAGCAACATGGGAAATATGTTAGTGTAATCGATGTTTTCACGCTGTGTGTAGCCCTTGCAACCAAGCGGGCTTTGTATCTTTCAATGGAATCGTTAGATTAATATTTAATTTTAAAAACCCACTTGCATCCATTAAATAATCCAAAAATTTAATTTTAATCAAATACTTTTGAAATCGTAGGGCAAAGCTATCCTCTTAAATATGAAAGAGATTCGCCTCGCTGCTGCAGCTTATTATGAAAACCTGCTGGAGGAGAAGAAGAGATATGCCATATTTATTTTCAGTGAAATCGACAAAGACGGAGACGGGGAAATTAACCTATACGAATACGTGGATAGATTTGATAAAAAAATTATAATAGTTATAAAAATTCCTTTTACGTTACGACAACAAATGTTTTTTTTCACAAAAACAAATTATATAATATGCATTAATCATAATAACTTTTACCAATATGTAATTTTAATCAAGTATTGACTAAGAATATTTAGAAACAATACTTTTGTGCAATAAAATATTTATAATTTTTTTTATAGAGTAATTTTATCTTTACTCTAATTTTATTAATTACATATTAATTATTTAATAGTAATTAATTAATGAATTAATTAAATTTATTAATTCCTTTTATGTTTGTTGTTTTAATATCATAAGTGAACAAAAAAAAAAAAAAATACTCAATGAGTTTTATCCGTATAAATTAATGGCGAGAATTAGTTTGTCATGTTGCTTGGACAAATGCAGCTCGGCTTTTCATGGCTTTGATACAAGAACCGGGGATGTGAGATGGAGGAATTATTGAAGACGTCAAAGTTTTCACACCCTACTTTCCTTTCTTTGTTGTGTGGTCCCTTGTCATTACTATAAATCACTATCGAACAAGTTTCTACCCCCTACTTCACTTCAATTCTATTATATTTCTTCATTTATGAGTGGGAGATGGAAGAATTATCATAGACGTCAAAGTCTCTTGGGAAAGGACTGCTCCTATACCAACTTCACTAGCGTCACATTCTACTTCAAATAATTTCTCAAAACTCGGTAAGGCAAGGACCGGGGCAGTGCATAACTTCTCTTTGATCACTGCAAACGCCGCATCAGTCGCTGCGTCCCAACTGAATTTTCCCTTCTTCAAACATTCAGTTATAGGCGCTACAATACTGCTGAAATCCCGAATAAATCGACGGTAGAAGGTCGCTAATCCATGGAAGCTCCTTACATCTCCTACCGTTTTCGGTGTTGGCCACTCACGGATGGCCCTTACTTTTTCTGTATCCACTAATATCCCCTCAGAACTGACTATATACCCCAAGAATAATAATCATTCTGTCAGCCAACTGCATTTTTTGAAGTTTATGAACAGTTTATTCTCGGAAAACACCTCTAACACAACCTTTAGATGATCCATATGCTCATTTTCACTTCGGCTATATATCAATATATTGTCAAAATACACGATTACATATTTACCAATGAAAGGTCATAATACCTGATTCATAAGCCGCATAAATGTGCTCGGCGCGTTTGATAACCCGAACGGCATCACCAACCACTCATAGAGTCTGTCGCGACGACGATTTTTGTACCCACTTCGCGCCCCGCCATCACCCCTGGATGTGGGGGAGACAACGGCGCGCGGTGGAAATGGGGTTGTTTATAGTCATAAAAATTACGACTATAATTATCGGGAGTCGCCACCTAGTATTAAGGTCACTAGGAACCTAATGGTCTGCGAGAGTCTTGGGTAAGGGGACTTGTTGTGCAAGGGGAAGACGCATCACCCCCATGCACCCTACCTAAGGTAAGCTGCATTGTTGTTTGATCTTTTTTTTCTAGGTTAAAAAAATATATATTTTACATTGCATTTTCAAAAAAAACATTTTTTTTTTGCGGGTGTACTTTACAATGTAATTTTACACCGGATTTGAAAATCTTTTTTCTTATCTACGGATGTACTTTACAATGTAATTTTACACCGCAGTAAAAATATTTTTTATCTGCGGGTGTATTTTACAATGTAAATCTACACCGCGAAAGCTAAAACAAAATAATTGTTAAATTATTTTTGATATTTTGGCCAAATTCAAATGGATAATCATAAACCAGTCACGATATCCAATTTTTGTTTTAAAATATGAGAAAGATGCACCATATTTTTTTAACGAAAAATATGCTTGAAAAATCTTGGAATTCGGCCGTATGCACGAAAACAAAATATTTTTTTGTTTTGATTTTTTTAATAATAATAGTAAAAAAACATATATATATATATATATATATATATTTCAAAAATATTTAAAAATATTTTTTTTTACTTTTTTTTATTTTATGGGCTGGGCTGTCAGCCACAGTGGGCTGATATCCCAGCTTGAGGGGACTGGGCTTCCAGTCCGGATGGGCAGGAAGCCCAGTTGATTTTGGGCTGGGCTTCCAGTCCTCACGGACTGGAAGCCCACATTTTTTGAATATGGGGGCCGGGCATGAGGCCCGGCCCGCTTACTATGCCTCGGCCCACGTGAACAGGGGACGCAAATTGCGTCCCGCTGTGCATGCAGAGCCGAGGAAGATGATGAATAGTAAATTTTCAAGTGTGGCGAAACGCGTACCTGTTAGTATCTTTGGGTAGAGGAGGTCGAGGTGATGATTCCTGTCGTGGTGGCGTCGTCAACTGTGGCCTGTAGTGGCTGGAGGAAGCCTCCAAAGTCGTGGTGTTCACGTTGCAGTTGCAGAGAGCATCGTCGGGGCCTCGCATGAAGGTGTGTTTATGTTTCTGGTGTAGAGGGGAAGTAACCGGTGATGATGAGGTAGTTTTGGGGTGGTCGAACGACTGCCAACGGTGGAGAGAGAAAGAGAGATGGCCATCTGCAACTAGAGAGAGAGACGTGAAACCAGAGAGAGAGAGAGAGTGATGCTGACGAAGAAGAAGGTGATATTTTCCTTCAGTTTTTGAGCGTGTTTTTGATGCCAAAAATCATTGTAATTTGCCTAGAATCTCTTCCTCTTTTCTTTGTTTTTTCCCCGTTTTTTCGCCTCCCCTCTGCAGCGTTCCATGGCTGCTATTTATAGGGAGCTTGGGCTGCCACGGTGGCTGAAATACTGTGGATGTCGTCGGCATGGTGGCCTGCTTTCGGCTGGGTGGCTGTTGGCAGCGGCACAGGCGGGCTGTCGGCGGCATGCAGGTGGCTGGTCGGTACGCGGGCTGTTGAAAATGGTTAAGGTGCAGATACATTTTGGTCCTTCAATTTGTAATTGCTCTAATTGCACCCTCAATTGAATTTAAACTTGTAATTTGTGCAATTATATCCCCGTCAAAATTTCAACAATAGCCTTAAATTTGCGCGCCCTTTTTATTATGGTCCCTTACTTCTGATTTATGCAATTCGTCCCTCAATTGAGCATTAAATTCTCAATTGTCTTCAATTTGGCCCCTAATTTTGCACAATTAGCTTGGAAAGATTCAATTGGGTCTAAAAAAAATTCCAATCTTCTCAATTGAGCCCCAATTAAACTCAAGAATTTGATTTTTTATCAATTAAGCCCTCAATAAAATTAATTTGATCAATTTAAAGCATAATTAAGTCCTTGCACTTAATTAAATTCTTCAATTGGACCCTAAATTAATTCTCAAACATAATAATATTTTGAATTAGCCCATGATTAAATCAAATTGGCCTATAAAAAATATAATTATGATTTTTGACTTAATTTTTACCTCGAATTTGTATTTTCTCTCATTTTTTGGGCACAAAAGAGATATGATTCAGCTCAGGAAATATTCAAAATTTTCACCGTGATTTTCCACCGACGCCAAAACCCTTTTTATTTTATTTTTGTTATTTTTATTTTATTTTAGGGAGTCACCCAAAAATTGGGTGATGACAGTTGCCCCCTCTTTACAATGCTTACGACTAAAGTCTTGTAAAAGACTTGAAATAGTAAGCGTTGTAAAGAAAAAGAAAAGTGGATTTATCAGACCAAGAAATGGTTGATCCATCCAGAAATGAGAATGAGGACTATAAAGCGCACTCAGAAAGGAATGATAAGATAGGGCTAGAAAGCGCACTACCTTAGAATTGGGGCCTAAGGAGGACACTCAAAAAGGATGGGTGACCTACCAAGGTGAAAAATAGTGAAGATGGTCTCATTGTAATGGTTGACCTACCAGGTGAAAATAGTGAAGATGGTCTCGTTGTAATGGGTGACCTATCCAGGTGAAAATGGTAAAAATGGTCTCATTGTAATGGGTGACCTACCCAGGTGAAAATGGTGAAGGTGGTCTCATTGTAACGGGTGACCTACCCAGGAAATATGATGGAGATGGTAAAAACAAAAAGACGGTCTCGTTGTAATGGGCGACCTGCCCAATTGAAAATGGTGAAGATTTCTTGGGATGGAAGATAGGGCTAGAAAGCGCACTATCTTAGTTGATGATTGAGGGTTAGAAAACGCACTCAAAGATGAAGGAAAAATAGGGCTGGAAAGCGCACTATTCACGTTGATGATCGAGGGTTGGAAAACGCACTCGAAGATGAGGAGGAAAATAGGGCTGGAAAGCGCACTATTTAAATTGATGGTCGAGGATTGGAACACGCACTCGATGAGGGAAAATAGGGCTGGAAAGCGCACTATTTTAAATTGATGGTCGAGGGTTGGAAAACGCACTCGAAGATGAGGGGAAAATAGGGCTAGAAGCGTACTATTTTAATTGATGGATCGAGGGTTGGAAAACGCACTCGAAGTTGAGGGGAAAATAGGACTAGAAGCGCACTATTTTAATTGATGGATCGAGGGTTGGAAAAAGCACTCGAAGTTGAGGGGAAAATAGGGCTGTAAAGCGCACTATTCAAATTGATGGTCGATGGCTAGAAAACACACTCAATTAAGGAAAAAAAAAAGATAGGGTTGAAAAACACTCTGTCTGTGCTGATGAAAGGCTCGCAAGCGCACTCAAGGAAGTGAAAGTAGTCAGGGCTCGAAGGCGCACACAAAAATGATGAAGGTTTGTAAGTTACAATCCCTTCAAAACATTTCTTAGATTATCAGTGGGGAGAAATGCATGATGAAACCCAAAATCAGGAAAGAGATAAAACTGAAAAGCATGCTCAAGGAAATGGAAAAGGTGGGAGCTTGAAAGCGTGCACAAAAATGATGAATGAATGTTTGTAAATTACGATCCCTCCAAAACATTTCCTAAATTCTCAATGGGGGTGCAATGCATGATGATGCATGTATACTTACCTGAGAAATATAGGTCCCCCTTTCTTCTTCCTGGCCTTCCTTTCCTGGGGTTTGGATCTCCGACTTTGACGGCTTCTCGCTTCTGCTTACTCGAGCCTCAATTTGTGATTTTGACCACTGGAGATGATAGATTTTCCATATCAACATGCCCCCCGAGTCTGATCCAGATTCTTTGAAAAGGAATTATGGAGTCAACTTCATGATATTGACCACTGAAGATGATAGATCTTTCATATCAACATGCCCCCTTGAGTTTGATCCAGATTCTTTGAAAAGGAATGATGGAGCCCACTTCAATTGCAATTTTAGATTGCCCCCAGTTTGGTCATGCCCCAAAAGTGTTTTAGGCTCTAAGTGTTTTTAAGAAAGGGTTGGTTATTTGCAAAAATTGTGTTTTCATGTGGGATTTTTGGAATTTCAAAGTCATTCCAAGCACAAAAACCATTTTGATTGCCTAGTCGGGTCATGTCACACCAGTGTTTTAGGCTTCGAGTGTTTGCAGGAAAGGGATGGTTATTTGCAAAAATTATTTTCATGTAAAACTTTTGGAATTTCAAAGTCATTCCAAGCACAAAAACCATTTTGATGTTTGTTTAACAAACTCGTTCTCGAAAGAATTCAAGTGATCTCATTGCCAGGTTTTATGTTGATTTGACAAGAATGTGAAATGATATTTGCATGTCTTGTATGTTAGGAAGGCTTCGATCAAGTCGTGTGAAGCATTTGTAAGGATTGTTTCAAATGGAAAAGCATTGCTTATCGATCCAGATAACTCGTATTTGATCAGAAAGGGCTTTATTAGGCTTGTAACGTAGGCTTAGGTTACTGACTGCGAAAAAAAGATATTTGTAGGCTAAAAAAGTGTTTAAGGGTTTTTTAGACTAAGAATCACTTAGTGCTTACTCTTAGAACTTCATTTAGCCCTCATTATTGATTTTCATAGTGACCTAGCATGCTCCTCAGTGTTTGTTTGAGATTTCATCTTGACATGCCCCCCAGTATTTGCTTGGGTTTTTTTCATTGGTATTTGGCACTAACGTTGTGCTGACTTGACATGCCCCCCAAGTATTTTGTTTGGGCTTTTTCATTGGTTTTTGGCACTAACGTAATGCTGACTTGACATGCCCCCAAGTATTTTGTTTGGGCTTTTTCATTGGTTTTTGACACTAACGTAATGCTGACTTGACATGCCCCCAAGTATTTCAGTTTTACATAATGGGCATAGATTCCTGCACCTCTTCTGTCATTTCTCAAGAATAAACTGACGAAATCAGTCCCTAAAAAGAATCAAACATGCAAACTAATTAATTAACCATGTACAGTTCTTGCGTGAGGAAGCTCTAAAAGAAATACCTTTTTCGTATCGGGGTCGGTGTTCCACACCGTTAAAACTCAGTCTTGAAAGCTTGGACTCTGCGTCTTTCCAAGTTTATAACCAACAATGGTGATGATGACCAACACTTTCAAAAATAATTATTACTTTTTTTAAAAATAAAAAAAAGAAGAAAGAAGCATATTACCCAAAGAAGGGATTCTTCTATTTATTATTCTAGGGTGACTGATGGTTCAGGATAAGAAGCATGCAGCCTCGATTTCCCCCCCCCCCCCCCACACCAAAAAAAATACAGAACAAGCAACCATGGGGGTCCATGAAATTCCACGCTCTTAATTAATTCTTAGTTTTTTTCCAAGTTTTAGTTTTTATTTTTGCATGGATGTGCGTGGGCCTGCTTCTGTGTGGGTCCGTTGCAAAATGTGTATTTGCAACGGCATAAATTACAACGGATTATACATTGCAATTTAATTTGTAACGGATAATCCGTTGCAAGATAAATTTGAAACGACAATTTTCTAAGGGATTGTATCCGTTGCAAATGCCGTTACTAATTAATATTAGCAACAGTTTTCTTTATTATTTACAATGGATCGCTCCGTTGCAAATAGGCCTGTTTTTTTGGAGTGATATTCTGTGAGCAGGTTTGCCAATGGTGACCAGGCCCCTTGAAAAAATGGCTACAAGAGTTGCTGGATCTCTTTGCCTTGCCACCGGACTCGGGGACGAGATGATTGTCGGCAGGTACGGTACAAAGATGAATTGAGCTGGCATCATGTTTCCATACCTTTTTTTTTTTTTTTTTGATTGTTTGATTGTGAGATTTGTCTTCTCATTGTTCTGACAATGTTTACAGTATGAAAGAATACGAAGAAAAGGCCATCTCTCTTGCGTTAAATAGGCCTGCTTTTGTGTGGGTCCCAATCCCCTGATTGCGCGTGCAAAGCCGGAGTTCATGGGGGCTCCATTGTGGTCCCCACTGTAATCAACACTCATTCTTCTCCGCTTTTTTTATATATATATATATATATATATATATTTCCATTTCTGTATTTCCATCACTTTAATCTTCTATTTTGAATTGCAGTTGCCACCGTCTTTTTATTTATCATTCATATTTCCATTTTACAAATGAATGGCACTCATTTCGAGAGCACAGCTTACGGGGTCAATTAATCAATTACATGTATTTTTTTTGATGAATTTCTTTTTCCCAAATAACCACAAGTCTCGCATCCGAAGCTAGATTGCAGAAGTAAAAATCATTATGTTTTAGTGGTATCTGGACTTTTCTGCCTTTCTTTAATGATGTATGGTGGAATATAACAAAAGTATATACTTTCAAATTTTAGCTTTATTGCATATCAGTGGAGTTGATTAGATGTCTGTTTCGTAATATGATGCACACGCACCAATCTATACTGTCCTAGTTTTGGGGACTACGCAGAAACGAGGAACAGATGACAAAGACGGTTGGTGAGAACCCTGATTATTACTTGTCTCGCACTCATAAGTCATGGGGACGGTGGAATCAAATTTGCGGGGACTTCTCATAGTAGCGGAGTGGCGGCTTCAACTTGAAAAAAGAAAAGGGTGTATGGCTGGTAGGAAAGGGAGAAATAACTGTTGAAGATATTATAGTTTTATTACGGCATTTAATTAAAGCTGTGCACATATAGTAATTGGTTACTGTGTTACTCAAGTAGTGTAATTAATACCAAACGGTATTATTACTGTTAGCTACTCTACTCTCTTCATTGTATAAATTAGTTCTGTACAAACTATTGCATTTACGATTCATTAATGCAATTGTCAGTGAGCAATATTCAATCCATCTTTCCTTTACATCAGAAACTACTTAAATTCTTCATGGTATCAGAGCTGTAATCCAGCTCCTTAACACCCATTTTTTTTTTATCAATTCTCTACCATTGACAGACATGGACTGTCAAGAATCTGGGAATAATCCTCAAAAAATTGTTCCTTCTTCAAGCATTGACAGTGATGCTCATTCGTCTCAAAGGGTGACCACAGTGTTACTCAATGAATTTAATTACTTACCTTGGTCAAGAGCAGTGACCATTGCCCTTGGAGGTAGGTCTCGGTTGGGATTCATCAACGGGAAAGACCAAGCTCCCGATTGCAGCTCCCCAGAATATGAAAATTGGTTGGCCAAGGACCAAATGGTGATGTCCTGGATTTTGAATTCCATGGAACGCCATCTTGCCGAGATGTTCAGCTACTATCAATCTTCACTGGAATTGTGGGACGCAGTGAAGGAAATGTATGGAAATCAGAACAACTCAGCCCGCATTTTTCAAATCCAATAAGAAATTGCACGTCTTCACCAAAATGGGCAGCCCTTCGTAAACTTGTTGAGCAAATTCAAAGGGCTGTGGAACGAATTGGACATCTACAGACCACACTCAGTAGACCCAATTGTTCTTCGCGCTCGCAAGGAAGAGGACCAAATTTTTCAGCTTCTTGCTAGCCTAGGATCGGACTATGAGGATCTTCGGAGCCACATCTTGATGAATGACGAGCTTCCCCCCCTAAAGAGTGTCTGTGCAACCATTCAAAGAGAAGAAATCAGAAGGAAGGTGATGACCCGAGAAAACCCATCAAAAATGGCAGAAAATCGAGCTTTTGTTGCCCAGAAAATGGCAGAACACAGCACCCCCAAATTTGCAGAAAAACCCTTCAAAGGTAATCGTTCTATCCTAAAATGCAGTTATTGTAACTCTATGGGACACCAAATGGACCGATGTTGGGTTCTTCACCCAGAATTGAAACCAAAAAACTTGGGAAATCGACAGCAATTTGCCAAAGAACACCCAAAGAAATTTCCTAGACCTAGGGCTAATGTTGCTACGCATGAACCCAATTACTCTAGCCCTATGAATCTGCTGAATGAATTTGCGAATTTTCTCCAAGAGAAGCAAAATTTTGGCAGAAATGGAGAAGAAGGGAGCTCTGCCGAGAATGGCGTTGCCAGCGCGTTTTTAAGCAATTTTGGGCTGACCCGTGACTCAACCGGGTTGACCCGTGAGTCAGCGGGTTGACCCGTGAGTCAGCCGGGTTGACCCATGATTTTGCAGAAAAATTCCAAGGTATGTACATTGCTCTTATGACTGCTTTAGAATTAAGTAATTTTCATAATATATGGGTTGTAGATTCGGGTGCTAGTGATCACATGACAAATAAATTAACCAAAATTCATGATTTTACCCCCTTTCCGATATCATCCTTTGTTTCTATTGCAAATGGATCTACTGCAGCAGTAAAAGGCAAGGGAAAAATTAAAATTGCGTCAAACACTATTGATTCTGATATTTTATATGTACCTTCCTTTCCATTTCAGTTGTTATCCGTTCAAAGGTTAACCACTTCCCTTAATTGTGATGTTATATTTACTCCGTTTAAGGTGTTTTTTCAGGACCATTACACCAAACAGAAGATTGGTGAAGGATTTCATTTGAATGGTCTCTATTTTTTTTGTGATTCCGAAGTTCCGAAAGGATTACAAGCTATTTATTCTCCGATCAATGATCATCAATTATGGCACTTTCGTCTGGCACATGCTTCCGACTACGTCATCTCAAAATTAAAACTTAATTTGTCCAAGAGACAATATGATTGTGATACGTGTCATTTTTCCAAATCAAGCAGACTTCCATTTAAATTATCTGTGTCCAAAGTGTCTCAAGTTTTTTAACTGATTCATTCAGATGTATGGGGACCTTTTTCAATGTCAATTGATGGTTTCAAATATTTTGTCACTTTTATTGATGATTTTTCAAGAGTTACATGGGTATATTTATTAAAAGCAAAAAACGAGGTTTTTAATTGTTTTAAAGATTTTCATAAACTAGTTTCTGCCCAATTTTCCACACATATTAAAATCTTCTTGTCTGACAATGGATCTGAATTTACATCTCATGATATGGAAAATTACTTAACTTCTCATGGAATAATTCATCAAACTAGTTGTGTTAATACTCCTCAACAAAATGGCGTTGCTGAACGCAAAAATCGCGATTTATTAGAAAAAACGAGAGCTATAATGCTTCAAATGAATGTTCCAAAAAAATTTTGGTCCTATGGAATTCTTACTGCTACCTATATTATTAACCGCTTACCCAGTCAAGTACTGGATTTTTAGTGTCCTCTTGAAATTTTGCAGGGTAAATCTCCTAATATCTCACATTTGAAGATCTTTGGGTGCCAATGCTTTGTTCACCTTCATTCCAATCAACGTGACAAACTTGACCCTCGAGCTTCCAAATGTATTTTTTTAGGGTATTCTCATACCAAAAAAGGGTACAAATGTTATGATACTGTGCGTCAAAAGCTTTATGTCAGCAGGGATGTTCGATTTATCGAAACCAGCCCTTATTTCACTACTCCTACTCAGGGGGAGTCCTTGGACGATTTAGTCCCTCTTCCTAGAGCAGAGATCTGCAGCCTCGACGTGTCTAGGCCTAATAATCCAAATGAGATTATCCCGGTTGATGAGCCTTCTCTAGCAATCATGCCAATCGAATCACCTGTATCCGAAGAAGCACCAGCTCCGAGACGCAATCCTTCACGACCACGCCAGTGCCCCTCCAAATTTCAAGATTATGTGGCTTATACAGTCAGGTACCCTGTCTCAAATTATTTGGATTACTCAAAATTCTCACCCTCGCACTCTGCTTTTTTGTCAGCCATATCCAATGATCATGAACCTAGAAATTTCGCTGAAGCTCAATCTCAACTGGTGTGGAGAAAAGCCATGGAGGAGGAATTGACCGCCCTAGCTGATAATAATACTTGGAGTCTAGTTCCTCTTCCAAAAGGTAAACATGCCGTCGGTAGCCGATGGATATACAAAACCAAGTTCAACTCTGATGGATCTGTTAATCGGCACAAAGCTCGCCTGGTGGCTCAAGGTTATACTCAAGAATTCAGTGTTGATTACAAGGAGACATTTGCTCCTGTTGCAAAAATGACCACTGTAAGAGTTCTTTTATCCGTTTCAGTCAATAATGGATGGTTTTTATCTCAAATGGACGTAAAAAATGCTTTTTTACACGGAGATCTGGAAGAAGAAGTGTTTATGAAGCTTCCTCCGGGCCATTCCTTGAGTGCCACTCCTAATTTGGTATGTAAACTTCATAAATCTATTTATGGGTTAAAGCAAAGTCCCCGTGCTTGGCATGCGAAGCTTAGTGGTGCCCTTGCTACATTAGGTTTTGACAAAAGTTCTGCTGATTCTTCTCTATATATCCGGTTCCAAAATGATGATAAATTGATGGTTTTAATTTATGTTGATGATTTAATTATATCAGGAAATAATATTGACTCCATTGCTAAATTGAAGAAAACTCTTCAACAATTATTTCCTATTAAAGATCTTGGTGCCTTAAAATATTTTCTTGGGATTGAAATGGCTTTATCCAAGAAAGGATTTTTTCTTAATCAACGTAAATACACTCTTGATGTCCTTCAAGATGCAGGTATGCTTTCAACTAAACCTTCTCCTACTCCTGTTGATAGCAAACTAAAATTATTTTTTGCAGGTACGGCCCTTACATCTCCTAAGTACTATCAACAGCTTGTGGGTAAACTTATTTATCTGACGATTACTCGTCCAGATATTACCTATGCAGTCAGTCTGGTCAGCCAGTTCATGCATGCTCCAACTGTTCATCATTTCAGCATGGTCAAGCGAATTCTGCGATACCTGAAAGACACTATCGGTCGCGGAATTGTCATGACCAGAAACAACCATACCAACATAATGGGATATACCGACTCCGATTGGGCTGGAAATCAACTTGACCGGCGCTCGACTACTGGATATTGTATGTTTGTTGGAGGTAATCTTGTGTCCTGGAAGAGCAAGAAACAACATGTCGTAGCTCGCTCCAGTGCCGAAGCCGAATATCGTGCAATGGCAGCTGCAGCTTGTGAACTTGTGTGGCTTCGGAGCCTTCTCACAGATATGGGTTGTGTATCAGTCACTCCAATGAGCCTTTTTTGCGATAATCAAGCTGCCATGCATATTGCCAAGAACCCTGTGTTTCACGAAAGAACCAAACACATTGAAGTTGATTGTCATTTTATTCGTCAGCATGTTCAATCAAACAACATCACTACGCATTATGTGCGGACCGGTGATCAACTTGCCGATGTGTTTACCAAAGCCGTGCCTTCTTCCCAGTTTAATCGTCTTCTGTGCAAGCTTGGATCCATCAACCCCCTTGATCCAGCTTGAGGGGGAGTGTTGAAGATATTACAGCTTTATTACAGCATTTAATTAAAGCTGTGCACATACAGTAATTGGTTACTGTGTTACTCAAGCAGTGTAATTAATACCAAACGGTATTATTACTGTTAGCTACTCTACTCTCTTCATTGTATAAATTAGTTCTGCACAAACTATTGCATTTACGATTCATTAATGCAATTGCCAGTGAGCAATATTCAATCCATCTTTCCTTTACATCAGAAACTACTTAAATTCTTCAATAACGTTGTAATTTTTTTTATTTAAATATATTTATAAATAAATATTAATGTAAAAAATAACTTCTTTTACGTTTACAATATACAAAAGGTACCACAATAGCAAATATTTAAATGAAACTATCTATAGATGCTAATGGTACGAGTTTAAAATTAAAAAGGTTTGTTTCTCTTACGGTTTCAGGTTCGATTCATTTGGTTGTTTATATGATGATCATTAGAGATTTATATTATCAAAAATTTCAAGACTCATGAGATTAATTAAAATAAACGCAAGCTGAACAGATATCAATGTTAATTAAAAAAATATATATTTAGATGAGTTTAGAAGACAATGATGTTCCACACCGAATTCACTTCAATTATTTAATATTTCTTCATTGTGGGGTCACTTTCCAGTACTGTAAATCACTGTCGAACAGGAGAGCTTTATAATCAGATGTAGTTCCAAGCTACCTCTTCCATTATCCTCTCAAATCTCCTTCCTCTTAAATATTTCACGCATAATTATAAATGGAGAAGATTCGCCGGGCTGCTGGAGCTTTTTACGAACATCTGTTCGAAAAAGATAAGAAATTGTTAAAAAATAATTTCAACGCCATGGAGGAGATTCGCCGGGTTGCTGAAGCTTATTACGAACATCTGCCGGAAAACGATAAGAAATTGTTAAAAAATAATTTCAACGCCATGGATAAGAACAGAGACGGGCAAATTAGCCTACGTGAATACATGAAGTATTTCAAGAAAGAAAAACCTAAAGGTTTTCATCATCAGAGAATCTTTAGAGCGCTGGACAAGGACGACAATGGAAGCTTGGATTTTGAGGAAGCAAAAGTCTTGTTCTACATCATGGAGAGTGGAAGGGCTATAATCTGCATGGCTTGCAAGGAGTTCATGGCCGGAGCGTACTTCAGTTGCTCTCAATGTTTCTTCAGTACTGATGGTGCAAAGAGCAACTTTGATATTTGCTGTGATTGCTACGGTGGTAAGAAGTTCAAACACCACGGTGATGCCATCTTCTGTGATAACTATACTTTACTAAGTCAAAGCAGGAGCTCGGCACTAGCAGCTCCCGCGGAGGTAAATAATCTTCGAAAATGATATCAACTTCGATCCTGTTAGAAAGAAATACTTGAGATTGATTAAGATTTCCAATTTTTGGAGCGATCTATTACCTCTAATTATGTTTCTTTAATTTCTGGATTTGGTTGTTCATCATTAGGAATATATCTAATCGTATGCTTCGTTATCTTTGATTCCAGAACCGACGCAGTGTGCTTGGGAAAATTAATATGATGGTGGGCGTTGCAAACATCGCTGTTACTGCAGGCTGTATCATAATGTGAAAGAACGAATGATAAACTTGAACCGCTTGATTAGGGAAGACTATTATTATTATTATTGTTATTATTATTGTTATTATTCTTGATCTTTTAATTTATATGCCCTGTCCATAATCTTCACAAGTCAATGTTTGGAACTTGCTATTAATTAATGGTTTGCTAATTGGACTGACATGCTTTAGTTGTTGTGTGATGAAAAAACAAAGCAAGAATAGACTAGAGTTGTACGTAAAAATAAATTGGTTTGTTAAAAGATTGGTTGTTGATAATGACATTAAATACACAAAAACAAGACATCTGTTATGGATTGCCATGTGGGGGTGATAATGAAATGAAATCCCATGAAAATTTATGTTTTTTGCAGTGATCTCAGAGACTAGGTTTTAAAAGCTTCACCTTATTTTTGTATCTCACTAATATAGTGACTTGTTAGAAGTTGCATATAATTGCCAATGCATCTCCCTAGTTTTGACATCTGTACCCAATCATGTTTTGAAACAATGTCTTAATATTACTCTAAACAAAATATTGATCGCACCATATCTTTTCAACCTCCAAGTTGCCAGCACTGAAAATTTTAATGATCATATTTTTTGCAGCCTGTCTTTTTTTGATGAATTTCTTTTTCCTAAATAACCACAAGTCTCGCACCCGAAGCTAGACTACAGAAGTAAAAATCATTATGTTTTAGTGGTATCTGGACTTTTCAGCCTTTCTTTAATGATGTATGGTGGAATATAATCATTATGTTTTAGTAAAAATCATTATGTTTTGGGGACCATGCAGAAACGAGGAACAGATGACAAAGACGGCTGGTGAGAACCCTGATTATTACTTGTCTCGCACTCATAACATTCTTTCCCAAGTAATTTATGTTTTATTACTTGCCCCAGGAACTTGATCAACATTAAAGAGTTACATTTGATCCAACTCGATTCCTAGTGCTTATAGGAATGTGGAGCACCGAAAATAAAAAGATGTTTGACATTTGGATTCAAAAATTATTTTATTTTTTGAAGAAGAGATATGCCAGATTTATTTTCAGTGAAATCAACAAAGACGGAGACGGGGAAATTAACCTATATGAATACGTGGATAAATTTGATAAAAAAATATAATAGTTATAGAAATTCCTTTTACGCTACGGCAACAAATGCTTTTTATTTTGAACAAAATTATGAACCTAAATAATATTACGAGAATGTTATCCTCAATCTTGTAATATTGTTATATTCTTGGATTGCTCTAAATATTTAACTTAATATATATAAATATGTCAAGATATTCTTCATAAAATTGCATCTTAATCTAACGGTCGGATTAGGAGATATGATTGATATTGTAAAACTATTCATTATTTAAAAAAATGCTATTTAACCGGAACAGAACGGACAAAACGA